>CM035591.1:108497193-109930286 GCA_020423425.1 Chrysopa pallens
ACTTCTCTATATAAGCTATTAGTATGCCAAATTTCATACTCCTCCGTCTGACCAATTTTCGTAAAAAGAGGTACAAAGTTTTTGCTTCACGTATGAATATATATATACGCTGTGCTGTGTAACATTTAGCATAAAATAGACAACATAACCTTTTCGTTTAAAATTGAAAATGTCACAAATAGTGCTTTTTTATAAACTGTAAGAATATCATAATAAAAATTCAATTTATTACATGTTATATGATTAGTTTTTTCGATGTTTATATTACCAATTGCCTTCGGGAAGTATTAAAAATGTATTATTTTACTAACATTTAAAATACATTTTAATCATTTATATCAGTTTAATAATAATTTTAGTATAATATCTTTAATTTTTTTTAAACTATGGTTTTTATGTAAACAATTTGTTCTTAAAGCTCCAGTTAATATATATTTTTTCGAATGTTCTTTTAATAATTAACAAATTAGAAATGTTTTAATTCCTAATATCCAGTATTATGAAAGTGTTAATATTAGTTAATCAGTGTTCAAATAAGCTTAATGTTTATTTCATATTAAATCAGTGAAATTAAAGATATTCGTTTTACTTAAAATAATTATATTGTCATTGAAATGTAAGAATTGTTGTTACTTACGTAGAATAAATCACAATAGAAGCTAATTAATATCCATGTTATGCGATTAAATTAGCATCCTTCCGTTAAAAAAAATGTATTTAAAAAATAAAACAATATTCTCACATTATTTGTACAATTATACTTACACTCATAAAAAAATTCCATTACAAATAATAATTTTCAACATAAATGGTTTAGATATTTCAAAAACTATACATCCAATTGTCAAATGGATATTTTTTGGTTCAAAATTCTTTCATATAGAGTTTTATCGAAATTAAATGCAAAAATATTATCAAAATATTTTGAAAATTTTCTTTAGAATTGTATTTGAAAAATTAATATAAAAGGGATACCGCTTAGAAGCCAAGGAACAATAATTTATTACGTGAGAAAGCTCAAAATTTTTTTTCGGTAGTTTTAAAATTTCCCAAAAAATCACAAAATAACGTAAAAAATAAATATTTTGAAGTTCTGAAGAAAAAAGTTGAAGTTTATTGAAATTTTATGGTAGGTAATTTTGAATTACATTAACTGGGTATTTGCCTACCCGGCCTTGCTTATTCAGTCTTACAGGTGTATAGATAATCTTGTAAAAAAACAAGACCAAGACCAATTTTGCTTATCACTAAAAAGGAAATTCAAAACATCATCTGCCGCTCTCTTTAAGACACCCGCCTCGTTCGGTTGCCTTACGAGAAGCATTAATATGGAGCCCATATCAAACTAAAAAGCCACAGTGTGTGTAGGGAGTCAGTTTCGTAGTATTGTACTGTAATGATAAAAAATATAAATTTGATTTTACATTTTTTAACAGTGTAGTAATCCTTTTAATTAAAAATGTATAAACACAATTTTCATATTTATAACAAGGAAGTATTTTTACAATTAGTTTCCTTTTTTATTCGCTTTTTGAATTGTGTTTTTTTCTTGTTCCTGTAATTTACCTTCAACTTTGTACAGTTTTTAGTCGTAAAATTACTGTCTTCCTTGAATATTTTTTTTTTTTGCCTAATTTATTTAAAATATATTGAAAAAATAAAATGGACAAGCCTTGAACGAGACAAGAAGTTATTAAAAAAGTTTTCTATCTTTTTTAAATGAGCTATTTTCTTTGATATACTGATAGTTTTCTTAAAATTATCTAGAGAACAAAAATTATATTTTACCTGTTTGTTCTTTGTAGCCCATAATCGAAACTATAACATTATGTATTATCTTGAATTATAGTTATAATCCGATATACAAATAGCTTAGTTCTCGGTCATGGATTATCGTATCTCAATTTCGACATGAATATCTTGTAGGTATTAGGACATATTTCAACACACATCACACTTATGACGTGTTACGAAACGTTTTGCATTTCATTAATAATTATATTAAACTTTATTCAAAAATTTACATGTGAGAGACTGCCAAGGAAGGCTATGTTTTTCTCACGTATTTATAAATTTTTATTACCTCCAAACGGCTGGATGGATTTCGACAATTAAAGTATTATTATATTGGTCTTAAAAACCCAAATACCGGATTTTTGGCGTGAAATAGTAATACGTTAATAAAAATTAATAAACTAAATCTGTCGAGTAGGATATCAAAATAAAGAAAATGAATGTTCAAAATTTTGTTCATAAGAGTGTGTTGGGATAAAAAAGTGAGACCCATTAATTTTCTTTCGGTTTTTTAATTTTCAATTGAGTCCCACCTGCTACTCATCTTAAAACTCAGACTTTAAATTTATTAAATCTTGTTTCAGTTGTTTTGATGTATTACTTTTAAATTTTCTTTTTTGCAGTCGAGTTTTTGATTTTTTAAATTATTTAAAGTTGATTGTATTTTTTATATGAAAGTATCACAGATATAAAAAATACTTAAAGATCACTAATTAGCTTTTATCAATTTTATAAATTCTATAAAATGCACATGCTGATAAACATAAATCAATTGATGATATAAAAATAGAAATATATTTTTATTTATTGGCTTTCTTTTTAGACATTTGTTCAATAGAGTGATATGATAAAACATGCAATTTGTATTAACATAGAATCAGACACATTAATTATGTATAAAAATTTATTATGGTCGCATTTAATTTACTGTTGTGATTTATCTATTGTCATGAAATGATGAAAAAAAATGTTAATGCATGCGAGCGTATTTATCAAATAACATTCATAATGATATGTTTCATTAATTAAAAAGTAATAATTTATAATCTATTTATAAAAATAATATCTACTTGTTAATTGTAAAAGTTTTTAAAAATAAATTAAAATGTTGATATATTTATGTCTCTCTAAAACTTTGTTCACATTGATCAAGTAATTTAGTCAAGTAGCAAGTTACTTGATATGTATTTACACTTTACAGTAATAATTTAGTCAAGTGCTAAGTAAAGTTGGTTCGCCACGAAGCTGAGTTAAATTACATTGTTTTTGTGCAAGTATATAATATAAACAGTCACAGTCATGTAATATAAACAGTTTTGTGATAACTATATTACATGCCTGTGACTGTTTACATAGTTTTAATAAACTACTTGTTGCTCGACTGAAAAACTTGATGAATGGGAACAAAGCTTTATGAGCTTCAATAATAATGGAGATTTTATCTTCGTTTCTCAGAAATAAGCGTTTATAAAAAAAGCCACGCAATTCCGTATTTTTTTGTATATTTATTAAACTATACTGTTCATGGTGTGGGTAGACAAAAGGATATGAATGAAAATTTTGTTCGTAGTACAACTGAAATCTTCTTTTGTCGGTATAGTCGGTATATATATTGTACAAGGCTAGTCGATTATCAAAAATCCAGTCTGGTGCTACTGATATTTGAACCAATAACTTGCAGTAATAGTAGCCAAACAGTTAAAAGCTCGTATAACGTAAAATAAAGCAAAAGGGGTGGCCAATTTTGTTCCTTATCTTAAATTTAAACTTTTTTTGCGGTTTTTACAAAGTAAAGTAAAATATTATGATAATGCATTTCCCAATGGTAGTCTTTCAACGGATTGTGTTTTTAATTAATTTAGTCCGGGGAAAATATATTTGATACTCCAGTTTTCGATTGAGCTGAAATTAATTATTCATATGTAAATCGGTTGAAAAGACAATATTATGAGATAATATTATACAAAAATAATACGGTAACGTTGAAAAACTTTGTTTTTCTTATTTCATTGCGCTTCCGCCATTTGATAGTAAATACACCTTTATATTAAAAATCAAGAAATAATAATTCCTTAAATAGGTCTTTTATCCCTTAACAGTATAAAAGCTTGTATTTAAAAAAAAACATATTTTTACTTCAGGTATATTTCGAGAGTTTTATCCATTTTATTTGAATCTGATTAAGGTAAAACCATCGGCGTTGAATTTAACATTCGGTGTAGTGTTAGAAATATCTCATCACAGCCAAATTTATGATATCCAATAACATTAACCAAAGTAGATATTGAAAAGTAAATGCTTCTTAAACATTGAACTTAATAAAATTCACTTCTCTATCAGCCGAAAATTGATGAAAATCCACTTTTTGTTTTTCGATTTTTTTATATGAAGATTAAAAAAAAGTTTGCAATCATTATTTGATCTGATATGTGACCAAACATGTTCAACTAAAAATTGCAATTTTCTAGCTCCAAAATATTTTAAGCTGGCTGGTTATTAAAAATTGACTTATACCTAATAAGAGCAGTTTTATCCATATCATCTTTTCTAAACGGTATTTTGCTACGTATCGACTATACCAACAAATGTTACTAAATTATTGCAAATAATTATTAAACATCTGCGCTTGACTTTTACCTTGGTTTTAAAACATTCATTAATCCATCTCACTATTTGTTAAGAAAATAATTAATTATGTATTTCTATTTATAGATTTCTGTTTGTTAATTATAAAAATCTCTCCATACAAAATGCAATCATCTTGATATATTTTTTTTTTTTTACCTGAGTAATTCGCATGTTTGATTAGCTCATAAACGAATGAGATAATCATCACAACATACAGTTTTGTAAGTGTTTGTTTTTAAACAAGTGTAAGACGTGATTAGTAAAAAAAGTAAATATTGAATTTATGAGATGATAAATCCTTTTACAGTGTGTGTTTTAAATAAATACTATGCATGCATATTCATGACTTTCTACTTAGACTTCTTCCCCGGAAACCATGAAAATAAAGTCACTAGATGGCATCACCAAAGGGAGTAACAGTATTTTAAATTGTCTATTAAAAGCAATTTTTTAATTTATAAGATGGTAAATCCTTTTACAGCATGTGCTTTAAATACTATGCATAGATACTTATGACTTTCTAATTAGCCTTCTTTCCCGGAAAGAATGAAAATAAAGTCACTAGATAGCACCTCCTTGTGGAGAGGGGGTACAAGTTGTTTAAAGTACCAATTAACAGCAATTTTATATGTACGTATTAAGCAATTAAATTAAAATATTTGATTTTACTATAAAGTTCACGTCATGAAAGAACTCTTCAAGAATGGATATTTGAAAATTTAAATTGGCCTACCTCGAACTGGGGAATTCTGGTTTGTGAAAAGTGTTTTTTTTTTTTTTAAATAAACAACGAATTTCTGGGAAATTCTTTATTTCTCTTTTTCTCTAAATAATGATTGCTTAATTTATTACAATTTGAAAATTCACGATATTTGAATGGTTAAATAAATAGGTAAAATACTTCATCATTAACAAGAATTCATTAAAATAATAAATTTGCGCTAAATAAAAATGACGCTTGGTGTTTGTGTTTGATTTATTAATTGGGTATTAAATGTTTTTAAAAAGGTATAAAAATTCAAGTATCGCGTTTTTTTTCTATTTATAACACTCTATTTATATACCGCATGAAAAACTACACATTCTGTACGTAAATAAACTTATGAATTTAAATTATTGTTTATTTTTGCAAGGCCTTGAATATTATATATTTTTTCTTAAATAAATATTAACCCATGTAAATAATATTTTACTCTTGCTTAATCTAGACTACAGTCTTCATAATTACTTTGTCAACAATTCGGAATAAAATAAAATTTATGCAAATAAATAAAAACTTTTAGTATAATAAAATTATTAAATTTTTGAAAAATACCTAATTGATCATTAATTTTTTCGGTTTATTACTAATAAATTGTAATATAACTTTACAATGTCTAAAAAAAGTAGGAAGTTCAACTTTTCCGTTCATTCTTCCACCATCAATTGATGCAGCTTTTTAATTATAAAGGGTTTTTAAAAAACGGAAAATTGAAAAATTGCCCGACATATTTGAAAAAAGTGTTTTTCTACAGAATTTTTCTCAAGATCAAGACTCGCGATTATACCATGGATATATGTAATTTTTACTGGTTTTGTTTACTATGCTCTTAGTTTAGGAAAAAACATTTTGATAATGACAATGGAAATTTGGAAAATTCAGATTTTTTTGTTCATTCTTTCCTGGGGTAGAAATAACTCATTTAATTTTTTCATATTATTTTAACAGTTCAGTAATCCACTATAAGTAAAAGTTTTTACCACCGCTAAAACAATCCGCAAGAATCGGCTTAGTAAGGGCACCATGCATCAGAATGATTTCATTCATTTCTATGGTTACGAAATACTATTGTATCAATTAAATGACATATAAGTCTGTTAAATGTACATGCTTTAGCATACGAAATTTCTGACAATTTATTTATAAATTTCAATTAATAATTTTCTATTTTTGAAAATTTCAATTTAAAAAAATCTAATGCTATTTATTCGATGATTCTTATAATTTTCAACCCATAATTTCATTCAAGTTGCTATTTTCACTTTGACATTTGTTATGCAATTTACATGCAAACAATTGAGCAAATGATTATATTTTCTAGAATTTGAATGTCTTATTACAAATTTTAGATACTCGTGACGCATCAATCGATATGTTCCTTACACGTACCTTGCACGGTACAGATATAAAAAAATTTTTGAATAATGAATATGTAATTAAACAAATTTATCTGATTTTAACGACTTGCTTCTCTGTTCACAAAGATAGATATCTTATTATTCTACTCATCATAAATTATCATTGTCATAATTACATGTGATGTTTAAGTAAAGTCGTTTTAAAGGTTAAACTTCATAGGTAAATTACTATAGTCTTATATAGAATAATATATAAATGAGTTACAAAATACAGTTAATAAAAAATATTTATTACTTGATTTGATTGACATAAATGATTTGCTCTTATCTAAAATAAATCAACTATATAATTGCAACCTCAATTTTGATTATGAAAACAATAGTTATATGACATAATTAAGGTCATCATATATATAGTAGAACTAAACTATAATTAGTTAGCAGGTATTATTTTATTTTGAAATGTAATTACCAAGGATAATTGCAATTTGTTCGGCTACTTGTAATCGATGAGATGAGTAGTGGACATGCATGTTTTTTTAAAAGCTTATTTAACTTTGCAATGTATGAAATTTGTTCGAGTAGTATCTTGCAACTCAATTTTAAAGCAGATAGTTCAGTTTCGATGACAATGTATGGTTAACTATGTGGCGTTAGTCAAAATCCAACATGGTGGTACACCCAAGATGACCTTAGTTATTTTTAATGCAATCCTACAATATGGGTATTAAATGAAAGTGCTTAAAATAACTCAAAAATAATGTGACGTCACTCTAAATCCAGTATGGCAGACTTATAAAGCTTGAAACTCAATTTTGAAGCATTTATCTTCAACTATAACTAATTGTTTTTATGAAACGCTGTCTGTATAACATACAATTGTGGGTTTTTAATCGAGCGAAAACTAAAAAGTAAAAAATATTATTAAAATAAGCTTTTATTTAAATACCCTTAAAAGAAACAACTAAACTTTAACTTTGACTTTTGTTAAACTTTTACTATCAACTAATAATGTCATTACACAAATTATATGATAAAAAAGCTTGTCGCGAGAAGTACTTGTATATAAGTGTAAGTGTCTATACACAAATCAATGAAATAAATTGAAGTGGTGATTGATTTTAACTTATAGGTATAGGTGTTCATAGAATCACCTATTTCTTAGTCCATTTCCGTATGTCTGTCCGTCATCTAGGTAATTCCAAAACGAAAAGAAATGAAGAGCTGAAATTTTGTGTATTTTAAAAACAAAAATTAAGTTAAAATTCGTGAATTAACAAAATCGTATCCATTAAGTCTAATAGATCCATGACCCTATTTTAAACCATAATAGATAGAAGAAAATTCAAGACTAAAAACGGTTTGCTGTTTATAAAACAAACAACTTTTATTTGACACATTTTTTCGTAAACAGTCTCGCCACAATATCAGTTCAATTTTCGCTAATAAACACACAAAATTGCAATACATATTATTATAACTGTATGTACTGTACAGTGGCGGATTAAGTATTTTGTCGCCCTAGGCCCTGTCTGATTAGCCGCCCTTTTTAAAAGATGAAATTTTATTTTTTTGAATCCGTTTATATTATTTAGATATAATATTTATTTCATAAAAATACAATTGTTGAACAATACAAATAAATATTAACAACATAAACAACAGTCAGTTTTCTTAAAATATAATGTATAACTTAATTTTTAAATATCTTCTTTCTTGCTTTCGTCTGAGCAAAATCATCAACTATGTCGTTGTAATCAATTTCTTGAACAAGTTGAGCTTCAATTGACAGTAGTGCTAAAGCATTGAGTCTCTCTTGGCCCATACTTGCGCGTAAATACGTTTTTACTCTTTTCAAGGTGGAAAAAGATCTTTCTCCTGAACAGTTCGTAGCCGGAATACTCAAAAAAATACGTAGAGCAATGTCTTCATTTGGATAAACATCTTGAAGATTTTGAGAATGCAAAAAATTGTATATTCCTTGCGCGGAAAAAAAGCTTATCAATATTCAATTATTTCTGTTATAAAACATTTTTTATCAGTATTGCACTCACAAATAAAAAAGTTAATAAGAAAATAAATTCCATTCTATTTCATAGAAATTTATTTGTAAATTTATATAAAAAAAATTCGAATAGATCCTTAAAATGTATTGTCGTTACATTATATCAGATTTAAAATTTTGACATTCTGAAAAATTTGCCGCCCCCCAAATTGTGCCGCCCTAGGCCCGGGCCTCACGGGCCTAGGCGGTAATCCATCACGGGTACTGTATATAGAGACTTTTATGGTAATTGTAAAAAAAGTTGATTCTGAACCATATGTCGAGTATCTAAACAATTAGTTTATCTTCAAAATAGATAAAAGATTTAAAGTAGTCAAAAAATATATTAATTATTTAAGAATGCTGACCTAAATGCATATCTAAAAATTTAATTATAGCAACATCAGTGCAATTAAATTATGCAAATATAATAATAATAATATTCCAGTATTATATATGTTGTAAAGTTGTGAACTATATTATACATAGATATGTTATGATGATGATACCTTGTAAATTATTTGGTTATATTTGTAGAGAGTAAATAAGTTACAATATGAAAGTAGAACACACATACATACCAAGCGCAATGAAACGCGACCATATAGAAGAATATTCTTAAAATTAGGCCAAACGAACGACAGACAACATGAAACTATCAACGTTATTTGACTTTTCACTATAACTTACTTTATGGTAGATAATCAACAACGTTTCTGTAGTTTTACGATATGTATAAATTTACATTATAAATTCAATCAAATTGTTTTTATGTCCTGTTGATTTTGGTCAAAAGTCTTGCATTTTATGCCAATTATTATTTATTACAAAAAAAAATAAAAAATAAATAAATTTACAAAATACAAAAATTTTAGTATATTTGAGTCATAAAATTGTTATCTAAGAGATCTACCAAGAAAATAAAAATTATAGTTTTATCAATTATTTTTTCAGTTTTATTGAGATATTAAAATACCATAAAATTTTGGGAATATAGAATATTTAAATGTTTTGAAAGAATATATTGAAATCGTTTTTGTTATTATTCAAATTCACTTCACCACAATTTTCATCCAATCTTCCTCCATTTTAGTTTGATTCTCGGACAATCTAACAACTAAAATTACAACATTGAAAATTCCGTAAAACGATATTTCAGACAAACTTCATTTATTAAAACTTTCCAATTATAATTTAATATTTTTAAATACAAATCAATACCAAATTCGAATTTTTTCACATTTATACTTAAAAAATTTGTTTCAAATGCAACAAATATAATAAATAGTAATTTTTAAACTTTGTCTTATTTTTACTTAAACAATTTTTTTTTATATTACTTAATTAAGAAACACTTGAGTAGAGTTTATAAATATTTTTTCGATATTTATCAACTCCACCCACGGTTTCTTTATTCGCAATAATTTTACCTATTTTACCTATATATTTCCAAAATAAAATAATAATTATTCATTACTTGATTATGACTTTATAAGTGGAAAATTCAATCGTAATTTTTTTTAATTGAAGTATAAAAGTTTCCATTATTTTATAAAAATTAATTATCCAAAATAAATAATAGATCTATTAATTTTCTAACAAATTAAATAAATTGATTGAAACTTAAAAACTACAAGAAGCGCAGTCGTTATGTAGATTTTTTGAAGTTAAAAATTCCGTTTAACCCGTGATGAAAACTTTTTCTAATATAAATGTGAGGAAAACTATTTATTCTTGATATATGCCTCACCGGAATAATTATTATTTTAATAGGAAACATCCAAAAAATTTTGTATTCTTATTTAATTTTGAATCTATAGATTGTAAGTGTAATAACAGAGTTGCAACAAAGACCCTTTTTTGGCCCCAACGAGTGTAAGGGAAACTAAGAATACACACCAAATTAATCAAACCAAGGGTTTTCCGACATATTTTAAAGTTAAATGCCATTATTTGGGAAAATTCAAAAAATTTTAGTAAAAATTCGATAAAAATAAATAAGATGTTTTTATCAAATATAACATTACGGTAAACAATGCTTGTAAAAAATAAACAACCTGAAACATACCTTAATTTATTTGAATGAAAAAAGGACTTCTACTCAAGTTTGGAAAACACAAAATTTTATAAAAATCACAAAAGTAAATAATAATTAAATTACCACAAAAACAAAATAAAAAACAACACTTAAAAATTAATCAAAAATAATTAAAAAATATTGTAAACAAATGAAAAATTTTTCTTCTTGTAAATTCACACCACCATCATTTATCCACGTACTTAAAAACAATAGCAATAAATTGAAAAAAATCTTCACAAATGAATAAACAAATATAGAAAATTAAATTAAATGCTTTTAATTCATTTCTTTTTATCCCTACAAAAATTTCACTACCGTTCACTCACTGATAAATATATATTTTCTTTCACAAAAACACTCTCTTCTTTCATTTACTTTTTATCTTTTTTTATTACTTTTTTTTTTTTTAATTATTTATTTAAGTTCGTTTAATTAAAAGTTTTGATTTGTTTGTGTCTTAAATAAATCAAAATGTTTATAATGAAAATAAAAGTAATTAATTTAATAGATCTCTTTTAAAATAGTGTTAATTATTGATGGATCTCTTTTTAAACCAATGTTGCGTTAAGGTAGTGTGTTTAACTGTGTAAAAATTATATTTTATACTCAGTGTAGAAAAAGTTATATAAACTGACTCAGTTGCGAGTCATGTGGACTTAAAAAATGTATATAAATAAATTATACATTTTGTATTTAGGTACTTTTTACTATATGAGGATTTAAATTACTATAGACTGGGAAATAATAGTCGTTGCATTCATAATTTTTATAATTTAATAATATATATGAACTACACTGGCCGATTCAGTTGAAATTTGGATATAAGATGAAAATTCTTCATTTGAATTATATTTTTGTTTTTGCGGATATCTGGTTCGATTTTCCAGAATAATTGATTTTGGTTCGGTTTAAATTATATGAAAAACCCGAAATGGAGTACCAAAATATGATGATCGATTCACAAGATGACTTCTAGATTTTCTTAGCCTTGACCGGTTTGAATTTTTTTCTATTCTATCATAATTTCCTAATAATAGCCTAAAACAACTTATTTCACTTTATTTAAACTAAATTATGTTTACTTTTTACAAATAACATGAAATAAAGTGTAGTAATTTTTTAAGAATAAAGTCTTTCACGGAAACGCCCTGTGATTGCTGACAGCTTTGGTGACGTCACTAGCTAGTGCGTACATATATTATATTAAACAAGAATGCCATGACAGGTCCTGTACTGTTTTGTTGTATTTATATGAACTGGCTTACTGGCGTGCTACGTCACACATATCACGTGCCAAACGTTATTTCAGAAACATCGTTTTACACGCTGTTTTAACTTAAATTTTAACATTTATTTTCGTTAGTTATAGTGCATATTTTCCGGAAATATCAATGTAGTGTACTTATTATGTAGTAAAGAATTATTCTCGAATTACTCTATTAACTATAATTTTAAATGTTGAAATCCATAGCTAGCTTGACTATAATTCTTTTGTATAAATGTTGCTTTAGATATTAGTTACTATTATGAAAAATTCAACGTTTTTTTTTTATTGTTTCAGGTAAGTAGTTCTTTATAATTTGAAAATGGGCCTTGGTTGTAAAAACCACCTTATACTAAGTAAATTTTAAGGCAAGTCCAAATTGATTCCGGTTAATGCAAGATGTAAGAAATTTTCCTCGTTTCAATACCATGTTGAAACTGACTGTAATATTTTAAAAGAAGTTTATTTCACTTTAAAATTCACTAGAAAATGACTGACTGATTATTAAAATTTTCTGTAACAAGTAAATTTATATCTTTTTTAAATTAAGGTATGAAGTTATTTATTCAATTTCGTCTATGCCATTATATTATTAATATATTTTATGAATTTTGAGATTAAAAAGGAATTCAAAGCTGACATCTAATTGAAAATACGTAAGAATTTAAAAATAGCTACTTGGAATCCATTCAGAACGGAGCTTAAGTTCCACTTGTTGGAATTTATTAAATGCAATCATTAATGTATCAACACGTCATTTTTCAACGCTTTCTTTTTTCACAATTACTGTAATTGTTTAAATACGTTATTGCGTGAAAAATGTTTCCTCAAAAAAGCGCATTTAAAGTATATCGAAATTTCGGTTCGTTTGCGAGATATGTTGAAAAAAGTACATTTTTACCCCCCCCTGCCCCAATTTTTTGTTCCCGATCTTAGCGGTTTTTTTTTCTTAAATAACCATTTGATCGAATCCTACAATAATAACCTGTTACCGTCTTGGTTTATTATTGACCTGTTTTTTACGACATATTCAAAGGCCTATATTATGTGTAATGTTCAGTAAAATATTTCATAATGCTGATTTCCAAGAAATGTTTTATTACAAATAAAATGTTATGAAAATATTATATGGTATTTTATAAGTAATTAATAACAATTATTATTATGGTTATAATTTAGAAAAAACAAACATTTATTTTATACTGCCAGTAAAAAAAAAACATTTATTTTGATGAATTAATAACTTATACTTAAACAAATAAATGACTGAATACTGAATATTATATGATATTGTTGTATTGTCCTTCAAAATATGATCATTTGTGTGTTTAGCGTAGCCCAGGTATATAGGTAATTTATAGCCAGCTATATATGCATCATGTATATTATGTACAAAACGGTTTCACTTTTTACGAAAAAATGGAACTTAATGCTGAACATGAATGTTTTTATATCTGCCATGAAATATAAGCTCATTTCGTTTGAGTAACATTTTTACAACTCATACTATTTGCTGATATTGGAAACTTCCCGTTAAAAAATATGTGTTAATTACAGTAAAATGTGTTTTCTTAGACCCTAATAACTTTAGATAATTTAAAATAGAGTAACAAAATTGTTGGTTTTATGATAATGTTTATAATGTTAAGGGAGGTCCCTTCTTAGTAATAGAAAATATAAATAAGTAGATAATGATTCGAATGTTTAGTATGTTACAATTAACGAAAAATATTATTATATAAAACAAAAATTTGGGTACCTTGCCGATCAACTATAGCTATGAGAGAAATTATAAATTAAAAATACACTAAATTACCATAAAAGAAGTTTGTTAATTAATGTTATTTAGTGTTTTTCGTTAACTATAACATACTAAAAATTCGGATCACTATCCAGTAATTTTTTATTTTCTATTGTTGTCAAGAGGTTCTCCGTAAGTACTTATAAAATCACAAAAGTTCGTAAACTTAAAAAAAATTACAAAAAGATTACTATTTAGACAAAATTCAACATTTAAGATGATTTTAATTCCCAAAAACTACTTTACGTCAGTAATCAGAAATAGGAAATAAATATGTTCTCCTACAATAAATAAAAAAACTTCCTTACCTTAGTTTTAAAATGCAATGGTAAAGAACACGCTTGAACACAGTAATATACACTTTTGTACAATTTAAATATTAATATACTTTAAACCTCCTTTATTAAGTCGGTTAAAACTATAATGCATATTTTTTACCAATAAAAAAGAAAAAAATAGGGAAACTTTGGATTAAAATAAACTCAGTAATAATTTCCCATAAAATCTTTTCAGTTTTATTATAAAAAGTATAAAAACTATTAGCATATAAAAATAATAACTACAAAAGAATCACATGAAATTTGACAATAATATTATTATTGATTATGATTTTAATAAGCAAACCTTGTAAGAAATTTTATGATTGTTTTAAAATTGTATATTTTCTGCTTCAATGGCATTGCTAATTGAGTCTCATGATTTGAGCATGCATTCTAATAAAGTTTCTGAAGTTTAATTTAATGGAAAATTAGTTAAACTTTAAAGATTCTCCGATTATCAGTAAATTTAAAATGTGTTAATATGTGTTAGTTTAACAATAGATTTTATTTTGTTCATTCAAAATAATAGGAACACTTTTTGGTCATAAACATGAGGATATTAACTGTCGGAATATATGAGGGTATATTGAACTTAGTGTAAAGGTTTGTGCCAATAGAGGTGGGTAATATTCAAATTTTGATATAGTTGTATCAACAAATTGGACTTACACGCTCGTGCAATTTGCACAAACTTTTTGTAAAAACAAATTACTTTGCAAAAACAAATCGTGTTAACCAAAGCTCAAGTTAAAAAGTCTTGAGTAAAATGTCTTGAGTAAAATGTCTTTTGTTTAAATAAATATAATATAAATAAATATATAAATATTTTGTACAAATTTAATTCATTGATATAAATTTGAATGAACCATTAAATGCATTTTTCAGTATATAGTGGAAGCGTAAGGAAGAAAAAAAATGAATTTTATAACTCTATCATATTTTTGTTTTTTGTATTATATTACGGATAATATTTTATTATTTGAAATATAATTTGTAATATTTTATTACATATGCACAGAAAAATAAATTAAAGCTTGTTAAAAGGGATTATAAGTAACGTTATTTCAACAAAAATTCTATTAATTATCTATACTGGAGGCCCGGTTAAATTTTCACCATAATCACTCAAAAGTAAATCTCTCTGCCATTTTAAATTCAGTATATATGCATGCCTTTAAACAAAACAGTATATAAAACAAAAAAGTATTTATGCGTGTGTATGCTAGTGTGTGTAGTATACACCACGTCTCTTATATATATATATATATATATATATATATATATATATATATATATATATATATATATATATATATATATATATATATATATATATATATATATATATATATATATATATATATATATATATATATATATATATATATATATATATATATATGTGTGTTTCATAGTTTGTGTAATGTATTTTTATGGATTTAATGTATTATTATGCATAATTTAAAAAAAAAAAAATATTAGCATTCTATAATCCTTCTCTTTATAACCTAAAGTTTTTCAAATATCATACTGCCATATCCGTCAAATTTTCGTAAAAAGGTACAAAGTTTTTACTTCGCGTATTAATAGATAGATAAACAAAAAAAGTAAATCTAGCAAAGCATTTAATCAATTTTTTGTTATAATAACTTGTGTAACAAATTAATGACTTAAATATTTATAAAAGTCGAAACATGAATAAGATTTCCTTTCCTTCGATATTATTAAAAATTCACGTTTCCTGTATCTATATATTATTTTTTTCCCCATTTTTATATAAAATTCAGTGAATTGACAAAATAAAAAACAAATTAAAAAATTGTTTCAGAATAGTAATTTTAATATAAAATTAGTTGATATTGAACGGATATTAAATTATATTTGATCACCAGGTGTATAAATTTACATGCAACAAACATATGCGTTTATCAATTTACTAGACCGTAACTCTCTGGCACGTACATACTACAAATACCTATATAAAATGTATGTTCAATTTGTACTGCGTATGTGCTGCTACATGTTTTTATATTAATTTATGCTTTTATTTAATATTGAAATGGGGGTGTTTGGTTAATAATAAATACATATGTGTGTGAGTGTTTCAAACATTATTATTTAACGGAATTTTCGTGAAATATTTTGTATTATTTCAAATTTATGTAATACTAGCTATTGCTAACGGCTTCAAATACTTATAAATTATATAAAATTTATAACGCTAATTTAATATGAATTTTATGACAGTGTATTAAATTCGCAATAAAGTTTGTAATGACTTTAAAGCAACATAATTTTGGTATAGTTTGTAATAGTCATTTGATTTTTCCCTTTTTGTCTATTGCTCTGTCTGTTATGACGATGTCAGTTTTTTACCTCCCTTGTTTTTTAATCTTTATAAATATTCGTAATTTTTTATTTTTTGATATGATGAATATCACGTTAACGACTATCTCTGCATCTCTTACCTGACATTTTCTGTTTATAAAATGAGTTCAAATGATTCAATAATTTCGGAACACTTAAAAAAATAACAAATCAGTTTTTTGATAAAAATTCATTATTTAAAATATAATTAGGATTAAAAAATACATCACACTTCATTAATTTTAATACTCATTTTTAGTTAATATTTTGCTCGCAATTCATTTGTCAGATTTTAGAAATTAATTTCCATATACATGGTTTTTTTTATATGTTTCATGCTCGCCGCCCGGTAAACGCTAACGTATCTGACAGTCTGATACGCCAGAAAGAAGAAAAAAAGCTATTCCTCATAATTTAAAAAAATCACACTTTAGAAAATTCTTGTATTTTGTCGCTCACCTCTCGGACTATAGCTAGATTTCAGCAAATCTTCGTATTACATTTGATTTAGAAGAATTAATGAAAAATTAGTAATAACAACAGAAAAATTTATCATATCATCATTGGTCTATATGAAAAATGACATTTATAAAATAATGAAAGTATCAGAATTAGGTGCTTTAATGGTGTGCATTTAATAAATCAATTACAATAAAAATTACTGCACTGATTCACTAGCATGAACTGTTAAAAAAAGTGTCAAGCTAGCAGTAACATCTTGAAATAGAAGAAAAAAGTATTCGAAATTGAATTTAAATATACTAAAAATTAGGTGCTTTTAACGTGCTTGTTAGGTTTTGCAAAATTAAGATGCTCAAATTTTTATATAAAAAATTGAGTCATTAATACATATTTAAATTCAATTTTCAATACTTTGATGTGCCAGCCTGGCTAATAAATAAGTTGTTTTATTTGTGAAAAACGATCTCATTTATTAAATTTCAATGAACAGATATACTGTGAATTATAATGAATAACATATAATTATAAAATATTTACAACATTTATACAAAATAAAAAATTCTACACAATAACCAGATTCATGTAACCACGTTTACTTAAGTTTATAACTTTTATCATAAAAGTTTTTATCTTAACCCATTTTATGTCTATATATTAAACAAAAATCTAATTAGTTCGAGTAATAATGTGTTAAAGAACAGTTCTTAGTAATAACTTAAACAAAATGAATAAATAATAAGAACCACCTAATTTTATAAACTTTTAAAGTATTTTTCAAAAATTATATTCCTTAAAATATTTATTAAATTAACTGAAGGTATAAAAATAAGAGTTGAAAAACATTCATATGTTGTTTAACAGTTTATTATATTCAATAGATGATGTTTCCCTTAACTGTAGAATTGCAGAATTATATCGACTTTGAAAGATACTCCTGAGAAAATCAGCCATAGCTGATTTTTCTTACATAGGCGTCCATTGCAACATATCTCCTCCTTTCCCTTCATATATCCTTTCCTATTATTTTAACTTGTTTTGTCAAATGTACAATTAAATTACAAAAACAAGCATTGAATACTCCAAATCCCATTTTTTTGTAAGGACAGAATGAATTTTAATTTTAAATATTATAAATTAAGAGCTCGTAAGAGATTTAAGTAAACCTCTTTATGAAATGCTGTAATTTAATGATGAGCATAATTAGTCTTGATCTTGCAATCTTGGTCTTGGTCGAAAACCAAGATTATCTATACGCACGCAAGATCAAGACCAAGACCGAACAAGCGATGCCGAGACCAAAACCGAGTATGCATGAGCAAGTCTAAATGCAAGTCTAAACTAAAAAGAATAGTGTCCAAGAAATAACATACATAAGTCAAAATCTTACTACTTCAAAATGTTCTTTCTGTGAAACAACTTGTTTCTTGTTATTAAAATTTTTGGTTCGCTTTATAAGACTTTAATATTTAATATAGAAAATGAAACATAAAACTACAAAGACGCTTCATGTCAGAGTTGCAGCCATGCAGCTTATTATGATTGCAAAGAAATAGTGTTTTATGAGTTGATTATTAATTGTGAGTTATTAATAATTTATACTTTTAATAATCTCCATAATGATATTGCATACAATAAATAATAAACAGAAGCGTAAGTATTTGATCATATATGCAAGACCAAGCAAGACCTGAGACTATACAACCAAGAACAAGACTCAAAGTATTTGAGCAAGGTCAAGACTCCTTTGCTCATCACTAAATTTAATTAAGTACAAAAACCACGTTCAAGCGGGAATTTTCCTTGCACGTCATCATTTTTTTACCCATTTAAAAGGGGTGAGAATTGAATTTGGTCAAAACGGTAAGAGTTAGAAAAAAGTTTCTAATCAAAGTTCTATAGGATAAAATTTTATATATGAAAGGTTCTTTGTCTTTTTTTACTATTATTAAAAATAAGGGAACCAGAATTCATAAAAGTTTTTACACATGCACACACAGAATTTATATGGACATAAAATGTATGCACTATGTAAACATACATGTCAAAACTCTTAGACGTTCCGTTATTTTTAATAATGGCCATAAAATGACAAGAAACCTTTTTGATGAACCATTTTATGATATACAGCTTTTATTTGAAAGTATTTTTTTCTAATTCTTATCGTTTTGTTTCAACTTATTTCTCGCCCCCTTTCAAACGTGTAAAAGATAATGTGCAGGCCTGATTCATCACTGTAAAAACCCAGAAAAACCCTTTGTCAATCTCGCACGAGATCTAAGAATATTTGGGGTACGCCATAATTACAACAACAAAAAAAGTTGAGTTATGGTAATTTTTACGAGGACGGCTATAGACGATGTTCACAAAGTATATCATTGAAGGATATAAAACTATTTAAAAAAATATTCATATACGTATTTGATATATGATATAACAAGTACAACTTTATTCATATTACGGTATAGAAAGTTTATCCTTACATCCATCAGAATATAAAAAGCACATACTCGTTTTTCCATTCTAACGAATATTTTTTGTCATTTCTTTCTATGTTAAACTTTCTTTTTCGTTTTTGTAGTTAAAATGAATATTGTTAGTTGATTTATGCAAAAAATTTTTATTTCTTAGTTTGTGCAATCATTTCAAAATTGTAAAGGTAATCTCTTAGTTCAATTGGTTAAATGATTTGGAATCATAAAATGAATTTATGTATGTTCATGGAAATTTTTTATAAGGTAATGTAATATTTAATGAAGTGAATTCATTTGGAAGAAGGGAATGATTGGTGATAAATTTTCTTTTTTTTTTTTTTTTGAAAATTCTATAAGCATATGGAATATATGCTGTATAGTGTTTCTAGAATTAAATGTGAGCATCATTTTTTGTTTTTAAAGCATAAATTGATTCAATTATTGAATCATTGAATTCAACTTATTCAATTTATAATCAACAATTCAATTTAGTTTCTACTTAGAATGTGTTCGAAATCATGCAAATATGTATTGTTTTCAATTCTTACTATGTGTCAATAAAATACGATAATTGACGTTTAATTAATGTCTTAATACAACAGAAATTATTAAAAATATCTATGTTGTAGAATCTGACAATCGCACACAAAATATGCTGCATCTCATTGAAAAATATTTACATCGAGATAAAGAAAAATGTATTTTTAACGTTTAAGTTTCTGGCATTGAATTCTTATAATAAAACTTTCATCATTATGAAATTCACGAGAATAAAATTAAGAAAATATTTTTGACAATATATTTTTGTCAATATTTTGCTGAGATTTCCAACCTTAAGTGCCAAAAGGTTTTATTGTACTGAGCCATCTTAATCTTAGAAATAGCCTCATTGGAAATCAAATACTCGTTTTAATCACTGGAATATAATCTCTACAAGTGCTTAAAATTTTTTCCGAAAATGTTGTATCAATTCGAGAAACTATGAGAAAAGAAATTTGTATGATATCTTTGAAAATCAATGCTTAAATTAAAAATGATTTTGAAACTAAAGCATGACTTTTATAGCTCAGTACATCCTCAATAACTCTCTCTCCTGATTTTCTCGCTAGGTCGTTCAGGTGAGGCTAGATTGAGATGTCTATATCATTGTATTGCTGGAATATCGTGCAGGGTATCCTATTAACTCATTAAAAGATGTTCGGAAACCATTTTTTTTTTTTTGAAACTAAATTTATTGGCTTACATTTTAAATTTGCCTCCTCACAGACAATTTAATAGTGAATTATGATGCCTGTAAAAAATTTTTTTCTTTGTTTTCCAATATAATATTTCATACAATGTGCTGATAATATATTTAGCAAAGTTTGTCAGATATAATAAATAAAAAGATAAATATTATAACACGTCTATTTTCTGACATCGTTTTTCATTGCCAGTTTGCTCTTTTGTACACAAAAAAAAAAAAAATGTAAGTGTGATAATAGATTATACAGTTCGTTCTTGGTTCTTTCAAGCATTTGTTATAAACATGCATGTAGGTTATTGAAACGGAAAAGTTCAATAGTAAGGCGATTTCTTTCACGAAGCCCGTTAAATTTTACTTATATTAAATTTTTCGTATATCTGTAATTATGTTTTTTTTTTAAAGTAAGCTACCGTTTTTCCCGTCATGAAAATATTATTCCGTTTCTAAAAACTAAAAAATGTAAAAATATCAATTTTGTTGGACTACTACGGGCATCAATAAAATGACTTTTTTTGTATTATAAGTATTGAATTTTTTTTATCGATTATTTCAAAATCGAAGAATATCGATTATTTCAATAATGAATGGAAATTTTCGAATTTCAGAGTAGCTAAAACTATTTTTGTTTCATACGATACGAAATGAATAATGACGTTTCTACCATCAAAAATACTTGATTTTTTTATGCGCCTATGTATAATAAGTAAATGAAATCCGCAAAGTAAAAAAGAATAACCTCTTCGTATTTTGATGGGCAATATGAGTCTCTTGACACATTTCCCTAACGAATAAAAGGCTTTAATAAATAATCTTATATATTTTATGTAAATTAATGGGGATAGTAAAAATAGCTAGTTTGTATATGTGACATTGAAATGAATAATCTGTAAGCTTTGTTCACATTGATTAAGTTATATACCCCAGTAGCAAGTAATGTGAGTAAATAGAAACATTTAAGTCAAATGATTAGTAAAGTTCTTTAGTCAAATAGTTTAGTAAAATTAAATTTTTTGTGTGCAAGTACTACTCTTGCTACCCTTCAATCAAAAACATATAATAATAAGAAATGAAATATACTTGACATTTAATTGTTGTTTCAGTCACAGCCATATAATATAAACAGCTTTGTGATATGAAATTATATTACATGCTGTAACTGTTTACATAAATTACTTATCTTGACCAAGTTTTAAGGGTTTACTACTAAAATACATCTAATTTGACTAAATTACTTGATTAATATGAACAGAGCTTGTTTTATTAATCATATTAATTATATTAAATTCATATTAATCATATTAATTAATTAAATATATTAAAAAACCTTTATATTAAAAAACCAAAATGCTTGTTTTGAAATTCTTGTGGTTGAAAATTAAAAACTGAATTTTCAAAATTTTTGATTATTTGGGTGATTTGTCTCTATGATTTTAGCCAATTCTTGATTTATGTTTTACTTCTTATAACATATTAATAATTCAGTAGAAATGCCATTTTTTTTAATAAACGTGTAAAATTCTGAACAAGATACTTTACAATTTTTTACAATCTATTTTGTAAAATCGTGTATCTGCGAAAGTTCCCATCCCAAAGAAACCTCATTCGATCGGTAACCAAAATGATTAAAAAAAATCAGACAACTTATATTAATATCGAGATCTTTTGTATACACTCCAAGAATTATTCCAAGAAATTCAGAAAGCTTATACATGTACACATCTAATGGCAAAACTAAAAATAATGTGTATCCAAAAAGGAATTTAATAAATAAAGTTACTTAGAAATTTTTTCTAAGATTAATTATTGAATAGAATCATTCACTGACTCAAAAAGTTATTGGACTGGTTTCCAAAGTACATATTCACCACAGTCTATGTTTTTTCGCAAAAGTAATGTTATTATGTATACATACATTAATAATACTGATTGGGTAACTATTTATTACTATTATTATTTTATGAACTTAATCGATGGGTATAATGAATATCGTCATATTATAGATTTCAAACATTATAAAAACATGTTTATTATTTTATATATGATTGTTATGTTCTATATAAGTGCATTTTAATGACTATTGTATTTAATATTAAAGTTTATTTATTAATAATAAAAAATTAATAATACTTGAAATTATTAGCAGTGCTATAATAATCGATTAATTTTATTTATGCATATAGTACAATCGTTTTTTTTTACCAGAAAAGTGTACCAGAAAAAATTAAGTTTGAGAAATCAAAATTAACAATGCTCCCAAGATAATTAGTGGAAACTTTGGATGGTTATTTTTTGAGTTATTTGTGTCCGATAATTGAAAAAAATACTTGAGAGATTATCTTTATTATAGCAGTGTTATTTTTGTATGTCAATTTCTCTTCAAACTTTTGTGTAAATACACATTTCTGTTATTGTCCTTTATATAAACACTGTCACGACCGATGTCAAAGCGAATGTTTTGTTAAAGTTGTTGTTTCGGAAAAGTGAAAACGGTTAATAGAAAATCTAGTAAATCTTTTTCTGTAAAAATAAATTCCAAAAGTGAACATAACTATAAGTGAACATACTAGCTATATTTAGGCTTTGACAATATTAAAAATATACTAAAAATTGTGTCTTATAAGATAATTGCCTAAAAATCATATTTCACTTTATTTCTCACTCTTTTGCAAATAACAGAAATAAAATTTAATAATTTTTAAAATTTTAACTGCCACCGAAACGAAACGTGATTGGTGATAGTTATGATGATGTCACCAGCTAGTAAACATATATTACATATATTGTAGTAAACAAGGATGCCATGATGCTGTGCTGTTTTGTTGTATTTATATGAACTGGCTTACTAGTGTAGTTCATTACAGAAGCATTGTTTTTTGCGTTGTTAAGAAAATTTAAACTTTAACATAACATTGATAACCCTGTAAATTTGCCGAAAATATCAATGTGCTAAGTATGTAATACAAAATTATATAAAATGATTTCCAAAAATTAGTCAAATAGCCTATTGTTTATGTACCCGAGATATGATTAATTATACATTCATAAGCTATTTATAATAATAAAAATTTGTGAAATACACTAAATACATAGGTCGTAATATAATTCCATATAATTGTATGTATTATGTGAAATCGGAGCAATTGTTTAAAAAAGTTGGAAGTGAGTCTATCCACTGGTAGACTTTTAATATTTTTGCTCCCGCATACTTTTGAGTTGCACAATCTGCGAAAAAATTAAAGAGAACAGTAGCTGGATGGCTAATGAATGAACTAATTATAATTCATAAAATTATCACAAAATGAATAGCCAATACAGACAGACAGCTCTATGTGGAATTTATTATATAGTATGTCATTTGTTTAGACTTATTGCGTATGTAAACAAGTTATAAAAAATGTTTCAAAAACAAAATGTTTAAGAAACAAATAGTCTTTTTTTTCAATTTTTCTTGATTCTCTAGATAATGGATCCATATAAAATCTGTTAAAAAATTACTCTTTTAATTTTTTTTGGAGAGAAATTTTACTTGTCGGTACTTCGGGGACAATTTGAATGATGTATGAATTAGTAAGCAAAACTTAATAAAATATAATTGACTTCATTTGTAAATACAGAAAATTACCTATATTGTGTTATAAACACAGGATATTATGTAAAAATTACCTACTAAACATAAAAATTTTTCATTCAAATAATTCCATTAATAAAAGGTTTTACAAGAAAAACAGCAACAATATCGTAATTAACAAGAATAATTATATTCATTTATAAAAATAAAAAAATAAAAAATAAAATACATTTATTTAATAAAACTCAACTGATGATGATAAATACGATATTATTGTTACATAACACTTCAATTATATTTTGTGTTATTTTATTAGTCTTTTCATTTGTGTTAATGTCAATAAAATTTGTGCAAATATTTTTCTTACTTGAATGATTTTTCTAAACGAAGTCAAATGTACAACAAAGTATGTGCGATAAAGTTTTCAGTAAAAGTAAACAGCATTTCGACTTACTTTACTAATTTTTTAATCGTAATATTATCTTTTTTGTTCGTATATTTGTTTCTCTTTCTCGATTAAAGTATTAGGTCGAAAATTTGAATTGAATTTTGAAAAAAGTCACGTTTCTGCGGATTAATATATTAAGGTTGCTAATTTTTCAGTGAAACTTATAAGTAGAATTACGTTACATGAATATTATTATAGAGAATTCGGATTTTTCGAATAATTTTTAATTTTCACCGCAATTTCCTTTGATAAAAACATAGGTACTTTCATTTAGTCGAATTAAATCAGAATCTAAATAATTTATCGCATCATTCCGTCTTGGGTTTGGCAAAAAAACACCAAGAAAGGTATCCTAATTTTGGAGTATTAAACTCATATTTTTTCGAAAATGAGAATCTTTCAGGAAAATTCTATGTATCGTTCGAGAATTAAATGCGTCTTCTCATTTTTAATATTTGTTTATCGACTTTTTTTCATTCTTAGTTATTTTACCAACATAAATTTTTAGTGATAAGACGAATTTAGAAATTTTTATAAAAATGCAGACTGTAAATTTTATAACTTGTTTATATCGAAATTTATATCTCTTATGAAGACCGATTTTGAGTATGAAATCTCAATTTCAGTTAGACAGAGATCGTATCTAGCTAGAAATCATATAGGATAAGTCCGAAGGAGAATGTCGTACTGTTTATGAGAAGCTATATAAATCAAACTGTGTTTTTTTACAAAATATTAATTTTAAATCAATGTTTAATCATTTAACTATAAAAAAACCACAAAGTAAACAACAAAATCTGAAATGAAAACAATTATAAAAAAACTTTTCTATATCTAGCTACTGGTCATCTCTCCTAAGGTGACCGAGGTAGATTATGGGTAGACTATGTGCGTTTGAGAAGTAAAAGTAATACCTAAATACTCTTTGGCTGTATAACATAAATCTATAACAGGCGTTGTCTCGGATTTAAACATAACTGTTACTGAGCTTTGACATACCGTTGGGTGAGGAGTTATTTCTATCTTGCTGCTTGGAAAAGCAAACTCTGCTGTGGCCATTTTTACCAGACTAAATGCGGCCATCTCTCCTTAATCAATCGGGAGGGATGGCCACATCGATATAAAATGAATGTTTAGGCATTGATAACAATTTTGGGGTTTGAATGCACCTCATTTACACTACCAATTACATAAAACCAAGAAGTGCGAATTTCTATGCGAATTTTATCACCGCGAAACTAGATGTGTACATATAACAAACTTCCTTTGTACGCATTGCACGCGTTACAATATTACTTTACACGAAAATAATTGGATTGGCAATTTCTCCCGTTTGGCCATATTCCCTGGACTTACCCTTTACATGATTGAAATATTATTTTTTTGTTACAGACAAGAACATTCCCGAAACACTAACAAATCACCTAGAACAAATATAAAAACAACTTCCTGTAAATGTTATTATGTAGTTTTCTGGTAATGATACAAAATCCCTTAACGTTAACAAGATTTTTGGAATGTTGATTATACGATCATGAATATTAATACAATAGAAAATTCTATGTGTTAGAAACAAAAACACAACAAAATACACGTTGTCCTTTATACTGCCGTTGTATTTAAAGTTTAAAAATTCAATATAGAAACATTATGTTCATTTGGGTATTTCAATGTTCAACTAAGCTTTACATTATTGTATAAAAGTTATCCCAAAGCAACTACTTTAACCTATATATTTATTTACCTCTATATGAACGAACGTGTTCATACAGATATATGAAAGAATAAACTAGGAAGTTATGCTTTTTGAATTATAAAAATCATTATTCTTGTATTATGCAATATTCTTTAAAATGGATTATCCACAGCTGTTATTGATGTAAAGGAGAGTGCTTCTAACAAGCTGTTGACATACATAACATTGTAATATACATGGTAATTCATTCATTTTTCGCGCACAAATATAACTCAAAAAATCAATACCAAAATATTTTGAAATTTGGTATGCACAATATTGGCATGAAAACAGAGGGTTTGTAGAATAGTTTCTTGTCGTAAGTGTTTTTTTAGTTATTTGGGATCGAAAATTGATAGATTTTACATAAAGGAGAATTAGTATTATGTCTCAATCCCCCGTTATATGTAGTTTTTGTATGAGAAATATTTAAATGGTTATTAAATTTGATTCGCAACATAAATCAACCGTTGAATCATTTAGGTACGAAAAATTTTTCTTTGCAATAAATAAAAATCAGACTGCACGCAGTCCTTATTCTGAAAATAATCTAAAAATAGTCGGATATTTTTCCAAAATACAGCCAACTTATAATAAATATGTGTCTTCATAATAAATAGTAGTAATTACTTGGTTAGTAAGATTTTAAAATTGGTCAGCAGAAGAAACACAAATAAGAAGTTTATCTGAGCATATTAATTATGTGACGTGAAGATTTAAAAATGGATTTGGGTTATCCAGGCGGTATTTAAAATAAGCAGCCTTTAAAGGTAGTAAGGAAGAGTCTGGGTACTTTTTAATATATTATCTTCACTTTGTGATGAAAATACAAGTCATATTTGGAGCAAGTTTGAATTTCTATGTATTTATGCTGAAATTTTGACTGAACGCAACAGGTTATAAGGCTGTTTCCATATTTAAGTATTTTACTGTTTTTTTTAAATCAAATTTAATGCCTTGCAAATAGAAATATATTCTGTATTTTTGGGGTCTATCAGGGCAAAGAATTCAAAATTGATTTTAAATATGCTCAAAATTAGCAGATATTATGCTGGCAAAGCAATGTGAAAAAATAAATTTTGTAATATAATGTACCATTATTAGGTGCGTTTTATGCCCTTTTATAGTCTTCCAACAATAAATCAATTTAATCAAAGCTACCAAAAAAATCCCTCGTACATGAATCATCTAAGAAAAGTGTCATGCTTAGCATATTGCACGAGTTTTTTTAGTAATTTTGATTAAACTGATTTATTGAAAACACAACATAAAATCATCTAATTTTAGTTTTTAGATCATATTAATATAGTTTTCATTATATTATTTCAGAATTGCACAGTCAGCATGATATCACGGCAGCAGTTCATCTTAATGACTCAATTGTTTAATTAAAAATTTGAACACTTTATTTAATTTTACAGCACATAAAAAGCACCTAATTTTGAGCATATTTAAATTCAATTTATTTCTTGAATACTTTTTTTTTTTTTTGTTATTTCACTGCTAGTACTATTACTGATACTATTTTAAGCTGGGTAAAAGCACCTAAAAAACATCTAATTCTGGTATATTATAAAATATATTTTTCACATTGCTTTGGTAGCGTTATTTTACGGCATCATAATGACTCAATTTTCTTAATTAATTTGAACACCTTAACTTTGCTCAGCTAGCTAGCTTGTCAATGTAAATATCAATGTGGTTTTACAGTTTATAATGTACCACCAAGCTGCAATACTCAATATAAAATATAGCAATATTCAATATTGCTAACGCAAGTTTAAAGTTAAATTTAACTTTTTATCAGTGTTAGATAGAGCTGAAATTGAGTAACCTTATGTAAATAGGATGCCAATACAAAATCATAACATCTTATAATTTAAAAAATAATATGGTATATAGATAGCGTTGTAGAAGTTAACTATGTTTAATTTCCTTGCGCCTCCACCGTATTTAAATAAATACACCATATTAATTTAAAAATAACTTTTTAATAGCTTTTTAATGTTCTAATACCATGCAAGTTTATATTTAACAGAAAAATTTTTTTAACATATAGTTTCCATTCAATTCTAAGAAGAAATTTAATGCTTCATGAAGTTTAAAGTTCGTATAAAGAAGTTCATCGTTGGTTTGCACAGCGAAATATTTTTAACAAGTCTTGCATACAGAGGTCGTATGAATGCCTTGCAATATTTTTCTACATACATATTTATTTATATGTATAATATAATGATTACACACTACACAATCAAGAGAAATTGTAATATATTTTGTGTTATGTTAATTTTAAATTTATTTTTATCAAATGTAAAGTATAAAGCGTATAGATAGATGTTTATTTATTTACTTTTATATTCAAACTAAAATGTTAAATGTAAATATATTTTTAATAGATGCGATACAACGGATAAAATAAATTTATATTTACTTTTCATTATTTATTTATTTCAATCTGGGAAGGTAAAATTGCAAAGGTACTATAATTATTACATGCGTTGCAATGTTGGCATTAAAATGGATCAAGAAGTTTTATTCGAAAAAAATTACTACAAAAAAATTCATTTTGATTTTTTTATTTTTTTTTTGTATCTTCCAAATTTAATTTCATTCTTCATTATTTTAGTTATTTATATGCGAAAATGCATTATAATACATTTTAGGATTTTAATTCGTTTGGTATGCACAAATTTGGCATATAAATGTGTATCCCAAGTAGAATTTTGACTAATTTTTCTGAGATGCAGTCAATTGTTAAATAAATTTCTGAGATGCAGTCAATTGCTTAAATTATAAGTTAGGAAAAACAAGTCTAAGTGAGCTCATAGATGGTGTTATTTTTGTTTCATAATTATTTTAGCTTACCTCATGATTGGCAACTATTACTTACAAATAAGAATTTAACAAAAAAATAAAAACTAGCTACTCTTTAGAGAGATTTTGTACCATAATTTAATTTATGCCCACAACTGGCTTATAATAATTTATTACAGATATAATTTGATTCCAGTTATATAGTAGTTCATGGCGAGCTAAAATTTAATTTTTGGAGATGATTTAGTATCATAATTGAATTTTAACTCACCACTGCCTCACTACTGGCTTTAAATAATTTTTCATTTGATTTAGTAATGGCGGTTCTATTTTTGAATATTTCGAGATGATTTTCAGAAATTATTTAATTTTGACTCACCGTCAGCTCACAGATGGCATGGAATATTATTTTTACAAAAATTACAATTTTATTTAAATAATAGCTCATGGCAAGCCAATAGTTACTACATAAAAATGACTTTATACAATTGGTAAATAGTAGCTGATGGTAAGCTATTATTTATTATTAGTGATATTGGTGCAAACCAGGCATAAAATATTTTATACAAGTAACTCCTATCTTTAATGGTGGACCATATTAATTATATAGAAAAGATTTCATATAATTTTAAAATTTTATCTAACTCTCACAAGCGGGAACAAAATAATTTTTTACAATTGTCGAATTAAGTGTGAGCTCGATATAGCTCCTTAAAGAGGAGGGAGCTGGTTTCAAATCATTTTTGATAAATACACCATTTTTCTAACTGAATTGGACGTATACACAAAAAAACATTCTAAGGGCTGTTATTTATTCTAATTAGTATTTATTGCCGCTGTATATGAAAAATTATCGTTGAGGTAATTTTTTATTTAAAACAAAGCTCGGTAATTTTTAGTTTATTTGATTATTAAAAATTATAGTAATGGATAAAATTATAATAATAATAAAAAATATTTACAATGTATGCAGCGTTACCTAGTAAACGTCAATTTCATCAAAGTCACTGTATCATTTATTTGATTTAAACAGAATATTATTTTAATAATTATTGAATCCAATTTGTAGATAGAGATTTTCAAATACATTTTTATCAAATGTTATTAAAATTATTATTAAAGCTACAAGTCAAATTTAAAATTAATTTTTATTTTTAATTCGTATTAAATACAATTAACTGCTTTTACAAATATTTTCAATCTTTATTTATATACGAAATTATAACAATAAACTGTCATTAGTATAGTATATGAGAATCAATACATAATAATATCATTAAATAAATCGAATATAGTCATGTTGAACAAGATATTTGATTTCTTGAACACAATGTTTTATCAAAAAATCCTATTATATTTTATAAATGTGTTTTATATAATAAATATTTTTCTCTTTAATACTGTGTATAGAATGGAATTTGACCAACAACATATGTCTGAATAAATGTTTTTATCAAACAGAAATACAGTAAAAACCGTTTATATTGTTAGTGAAGATTGATCATGCATATATCAATCGTTGTAATGAGTATTTTATTGGATAAAATTTTTTACTGGATAAATATATACCAGTATTATTACAAGAAGAAATGAATTATTTGTGTCCTTACAAAAAATCAATTTAGTCATTCAATTTGGTATACATTGTGTATATGAATCTTTTTTTTTATAGATTTTATGTAACTTGCCTTGTGTTTAGTATGGATCAAACCTTGCAAAATGAATTCAAACTACCTCCTCTTATCCAACGAATTTAATATTTTATATCTTCAATTCCGATGACAATGAATTTTTATGGTAAGCTGTATACACCCCTAACCCTTGAGTAAAATGTTACAAAACTCTGTCTTGTTTTCTAGATAAGCTACGAACATTCAGTTTTTTGATAAGGCGAATCGATGTGAAATGACAGATGAAATTACAGTATAATTATCCTTTTTATTTCTCCACGCCCTGATAACTTTTAGGCGACATTCAGTCGAAATTATTTTTTTTTTAAATTGTGAAAATAAAATTATGAATAAAAAATACATTTTTAAATAAATGGAAATAACAATTAACAAAGTTAATTGCTTATTTACTGGGCATATGGTTTAGTATCAATGTTTAAACTATTTTTAATGATATGCAAATATACACTCAATTCTATTATAAACTCATATATAGTAATAATGTGCTTTACAATTATATAATTTTCTTATTATCTAAATTTAAAATTTAAAAAAATTGTATTGCATCTATAATAAACAGTATACGAAAAAATTTCTCAAACAAGAATTGTTTGTTTTTAAAAAGCAAATATTTTTTGTGTTTGGATTTTCTTTTATCGTAAATGGCCCTGAAATTGGATCATGGTTCGCCATATATGCATTGGATTCAGTGGACCGATTTTGCTTATTCACGAACTTGATCTTATTTTTTATGCCTTTTGTCGAGTATAAAAAGAAAGGTTTTCTACCTTGAAATGTTTATAGCTTATAACGTGTACGAATGTGTTCATTTATTTTAAAATTTTCCTTCCTACTTTTTTATTTACGCTATCAGCTTTTTAACTTTTTTGTTCAAGTACAATTATAAAATTATACTAAAACAAAAAAGCTTAAAATCTTATAGCGTTAATAAAAAACCAGGATGGAAAATTTTAAAATAAATTAACTTTGTACACGTTATAAGCTTTCAAGCCGTTTCATGAAGTTATTATTTGCAGTTTTAGTACAATTGCAATAATTTTTAAAAGTTTGGTTTCATAAATTTATTTAAATATCAAGATTTGTAGTATTTAAGAACATCGTAGAAAAAATAAATATTTGTTTGTGTTAATAAAAACAAATAATAAACAGTTTTCATCGAATAAAACAATTTCTACACCTACATAATTTTTACTGTAATAGTAAGGCGTAGGAAAAGATTACGAAAGAGTTCTTACATAAAAACCTTTTTGTTTATTTCGTATGTTTTGTATTCAATACTAATGAATAATTCAACAATGTCCTGTTTTCATATGAAAAACTCTTTTTATCTACATAAAACTTACTGTTGTATCTACTTAATCATTCAAAATATTTTCCAATCTATATAAAAGCATCTGTTGTTTTACTTTAATTATTTCGAAAATTCTATGAACTAATATACGCATTTGTGCTGTCTAAATTTAAGTCAAATTTATAAAAAAACACATTTTTAGGAATCAAATATAATATAAAAATACGTTCTGCATTACTTAAAAGATGCAGACTTATATATCATTTGATTAAATAGTATGTCGTAACCATGACAACAAATGAAATCAGTTTGATGCATATTAGCCATTTATAATATTTTTATTCATGGTTTTTTAATAGCAATTATCCCTAACTGTTATTGACATAAAAAAGTGTGCTTCAAACAAAATTGTATGTGTTAGAAACAAAAACACAACAAAATACACGTTGTCGTTTATAGTGCCGTAGTATTTAAAGTTTAAAAATTCAATATAGAGTAACATTATGTTCATTTGGGTATTTGAATGTTCAACTAAACTTTGCATTATTGTATAAAAGTTATTCCAAAGCAACTACTTTAACTTAAATATTTATTTACCTCAAGGTTATCATTTTTGAATTATAGAAATCAATATTCTGGTATTATGCGATATTCTTTAAAATGGATTATCCACAGCTGTTATTGAAGTAAAGGAGACTGCTTCTAACAAGCTGTTGGCATCTATTACATCCAAATAAATCAATAAATATCCCAAAATAACGCAAAAAATTCTCAATAAATATCTTTTGAAATATGGATTGCACAATATTCTCAAGAAAACGGACCAATTCTCGAAAAAAATTTACAATATAAAAATAAAAATTCGATTTTATATTTAAAAATATGTTTTCGAAAAAATCTTGTCGATAAGCCCTCCGTTTTCATGTCACTATTGTTCATACCAAATTTCAAATCATTTGTATAGCTATTTTTTAGTTATTTGGGTCCGAAAATTGAAAAATTTTTATAAAATAGAGGATTCTTCAGTTATATCTTTCAATTCCTTTTAAGTCTCTCTTCGGCTACTAAGGTCATACAGTGACTACAGCAGGTAATTTTATGCAACAGCAGCACACAACCTTTATACGCGATCATCCATCCAACTACTGACTGACTTTTGCTTAACTTTTGGGACCGGTTGAGACCAGTGATTACGTTACACCAGTGCGGGGTTATTATGTAATTTGTTACCCAAAAATCGAATGTTTAGGCGAAGGTTTTTCGGAAAAAGTAAAAGATAAGACAATGAATGTTTGAGTAACATGAATTGAGTAACATTGAGTGAAAGTAGACGAAACAAATTTTAAAAAGCAGGAAAAACTTAAAAAAATTTTTAGTAGCGGGAAAAACTTAAAATAAATATATATTATACAGTAGAACGTAACACCCAAATTTATTTTAAAGCATGTGAATTAAGAATTAGAAACATATAGAAATATTTACTTAGACTTTGTTGGCACAAGTTTATACAAATTTTAATTAGTTAATTAATTTTATTAGTTATATTAAATAATTAATTAACTAATTTTATTTGTTTAATTAATTTACAATAATGTTTTTTTATTGATCATTGTGTTCTGTCTGATGTTATTGTCATGATATGTTATTGTGAGTCATGACACCCCTTTGATACTCTCATGTTTCCCAGTAAATTTTAGAATTAATAATTAATATTTACAGAATGTTTCAAAATTAGAATCTATAAAACTATAATCACAATTGAGAAATCTGATTTCCATGTTTAATACGAGTTCGATTGTGATATTACTGATAAACTTATTTTTTAGGTGGTTCAGTCAATGAAGAATTATGCATATTAAATTTTTTTTCCCACACCTAATTGGTTGTAGATAAATATAACATAATCAATGTTAAATAACATAGTAGTAACATAGTTCAGTATCAACAGGGTATTTCAAGAACTCCACCTTATGTGCTTACTCTACCTTATAAGTTTAAAAAAATGGTATTTATAAAACGAAATTCAATCAATTAAATTTTGAAAATGTGATATGAAAAATTGAAAGAATTGGCTAATATTCTAATTTTTTTTTTAAATTTATATCTAAATTACTTGACACGTCGTCTTAAATATTTTGAACATTGATTTTACCCCCAAAAAGTTGGCATGGAATTATAAGAATTGCCAATTTTTCTCAATTGCTCCTAATTGCTCACTATTTGCTCAATTAAAATCCGCAATTGCTCACATTAATAATTAATTATTTAATTAGTTATAAACAAAACAAAATACAAAACGATTTTTCTCATTTACGTGAAGACCGCTCAATTTTTCTTATAAATCTTTTCTCTTATCAATTGCTCACTATTTGCTCACCTCAGTGTTATGCAAATTTTTAGTTAATTTCTTTAATTTTTTATAATTAATTAAAAGTAATTATTGCGATTTTAAATGGTGACGTGACTGGACGGAGATATCTTCTGCGCATGCGCATAAATAAACGTCACCATTTAAAATCGCAATAATTACTTTTAATTAATTATAAAAAATTAAAGAAATTAACTAAAAATTTGCATAACACTGAGGTGAGCAAATAGTGAGCAATTGATAAGAGAAAAGATTTATAAGAAAAATTGAGCGGTCTTCACGTAAATGAGAAAAATCGTTTTGTATTTTGTTTTGTTTATAACTAATTAAATAATTAATTATTAATGTGAGCAATTGCGGATTTTAATTGAGCAAATAGTGAGCAATTAGGAGCAATTGAGAAAAATTGGCAATTCTTATAATTCCATGCCAACTTTTTGGAGGTATTGATTTTACAATATTACCATGCATTTGTGCGTTTTATTGCAATAATATGTACTTGGTTGTTTATTAAGTTGCCTATACAACAATAAATAAATTGCTTTTATACCTGACAGGTATATATGATATTATGGTATATTATTAATTGTATTCTAAACTTTGTAGCGCCAGCAAATATTGATAGCACAAGCAAAAGTTTGATATATGTATTCATAAAATAACTCAATGACTCTTTTTCCGTGTCTCCGCCGAGTTTCTACCCAGTTTCTACCCGTCATTAAGATAACTCGAAAACGAAAAGATATTTTGAGTGGAAATTTTGTGGATTCATTTTAGATATAAAAACTGTTTAGATTCAATTGCAGCTAAGTTAAGCTTATAAGTAGGTACATATATTCGCAATACATATTATTAATGTATATGCATTTATAGCTGCATGGACTGCATATTTATGATTATTTTGAATGATAATTATTAAAAATACTTCAAATATTGCTACAGAACCATATTTCGAGTAAATTGACACCGTAAGTTGCTATTTTCACTTTTTTTTAAAATAAATCTGCTCTAAAAATCATTGACTAAACCCAGTATGATCCATTATGAACCCAGTATGAAGCCATGTATTACTGTGAATGATTTTTCACTTAGTTTTCTTCATTATACTCTTCATTATATGTCAGATATACATTAATTTAAGCCTAAAGTTTGTTACGCTATCTACTATTGTATAGGTGTTCAAGAAACACCGAATTAGTTTATATCCGACTGTCCATCCAGCCGTCATCACGATAACTCAAAAACAAAAAGAGATAGCGAGTTGCAATTTTCGTGACGTATTCTAAATATAAAAAGTGAGTTTAAGTTCGTGAATGAGCAAAATCGGTTGATTGGATCCAATGGATCGGTTCATTGGGTCCTTGTTAAAATAACTTTTGTTTGAAACATTTTTTCGTTAATTGTTTGAGTTCTCCACAATTGTAGCTCAAATTTGGCTAATAAACACATATAGGTAATAATAATACATATGAATATTATTAAAAATAGTGCAAACAATGAATTTTTAATTATATTCTGTGTATCTAAACAATTAACTCTGATAGTTGTTATCTTCACTTATTTTATTCCTAATTTACATGAATATTTTCAATGAATACCGTTAAAGCTACGTTTATAGTCTTCCCATACCAACGTTATTCAACTTCAAAGATTACACTGTTTACAAATCATGTTAACAAAATTTTCGGATACTCGACAAACAACACGCCTTTTATATGTATTATCTATGTATTATGTAGTTATGACATGTAATGAATGTTAGTGTTGTTTTTTATACATATAATATGAATATTTTATTGTCCTATTGTTTGTATACATAAATTATTATATTGTTTTCAAAGTGGATATAATGTTGTTCAATTATCATGACACAATAAGTGACAATGACACACAATTCACATTACAATTTGTGTAGTTTATAACCCATCTACAAGTTTACACATGGTTGTTTTGAATCAGTCACGCTATTTTTATTTACATACGACCATTTTTATTTTTTGGTTTTATTGTCTATATATGTCATTGATGATATTTTTGAAAGCGATACGGACATAATATTATTGTCGTTCATTTAAAAGCGCTTGTTACAAGGTAATTCATAAATATATCTTCTAGAAATTTCTATACAGATTACCTAATTTTAGCCAAATGATTTTCTTATTTACGTAGTTTGAAAATGTTACTAGTAACACTCAATTCCATCAACTTATTGTATTTACTTGTTTATCTACAGAAGTTAATCTCGCGACAAGTTTTTATATCGTATAGGTTGTGTAATGAAGTCATAAGTTTTAAAAATGTTCGCTGGGCTAAAATCCACAAATGTATATTATATAAAGTTTCATAACAGTTCGTTATAGTTGAATATATCTGCTTCCAAATTAAACTTAAAGGTTTAGAAGAGAAGTCAGCCATATTAGCTTAAGATTGACGTCACTTTATTTTGTTAATTAAATAAAAGCTTTAAATATAGTGTATCCATCAATTTTCAGAATGTCTGCTCGATCAAATTTTTCAATCCACATAATTCTTTAATTGCAGATTTCCAGTGCCTGAGCTTATGATTCAGTGGACTCTTTGTCCAGGTACTAATTTCTAAAATCAATCTTCGGTAATACATTATGTTAGTAACATAATGAGTTTCAACTCTTAACACGTTACTTTTTTTTCTTAACAACTCAATAATTATTTTTGTCAAATTTTATTCATAATACATCGTAAACTTTTTCAACTTCGATCGCCTTGCTTGAAACTGATAGCTAATTTTTCTGGTATATTGACTGTATTTGAAGTTTAATAATTAATATTATCGACTACTATGAAAATATTTATTAATCTTGTTTTCCTGACTGTAAAGTTGTATATTAAATATGGAAATTACTTGTAATTTGTCAATAAAATATAATGTTTGCCTATATCAAATTGACAGCAACTATTATAAATCTATAAATATCTCTATCCAATATTTTGTGAATATAAAACTAATTAATAGAGTTGGTACTATGAAACGTCTCTTGATATTAATAAATTATTTTATACAGGCAGGTTATTCACTAGAGAATTTTATTTTAAAAGGATGAATTTTTTTAAATACAATTTCCATATTGATTTTCGAAATAATAAAGCTGAATAAACATCTTGTAAAGATTTAAAAAAATCGAAACCGTAGTACTTACGATATTACCACCAATTTGTAAATCGATATTGGATGTATTATGATCTAAATTGTGGAAAAATTCGCAACAATTTTGCATTTTTTAAAATACAATTTCCATGTTCATTTTTGAAATAATAAAGCTGAATAAACATCTAGTAAGGATTAAAAAAATTCGAAACCGTAGTACTGATGATATTACCAATTTGTAAATCTATATTGGGTGTATTAGGATCTAAATTATGGAAAAATTCGAAACAATTTTGCAATCTCAAAGCTTTCTCAAACATTTATTCGTAAGCAATCTTATATCATCGTGTTCGCAATTATCTTTGATTTGATTTTGATTATATTTTTTCCTTGATAAAATGGCCCAATAGCTAACGGTCATAGCGAATTGTTAGATAGATTAGAGTATTCTTGATAAGTTATAAATTAATCTGAATTTTAAAATCTGATTTGTAACTCTACGAAAAATTTGCGCTTAAACACAGTTTTAGTTTCGTTAAATTTATATAGATTTAGAATTATTATGAATATAATTTTCTAGGTAATCCTAGGCGATACTTTTCTTTAATATTGTAACATAAATTGCTGTAAATTATATATAAAAGCATTGTAGTTTTTATCGCTTAGATCATCTGGTACTGCTTTGGATGTCTGTAAGTTATTTTGTTCTCTAAGGAACTCACACTTGAAATATATCAACGATCCACAGCTATAAGAAACATTATGATAAAAAGTAAAATATATTAAGAGTATTAATTGACTTAGTTTTTCACAAAGGCAACTCAAGTATGAAAAATGTCTCTCCTCTGGCCTGACCGTTTACAGATTTTACATTAAATCGACTAGCTATATGTGCGCCTAACCCATGGCAACGGTTAAATTTGATGTATTTCATAAATTAATATAAATAATGATTGTAATGATATAAATACTATGATATAAATTGTTTTTTTTCCCAGCATACATTCACGATAAATGTATGGTATCCATATTTCAGATCTATACCCTGGCTTTTTAATAATCTCAACAATATTTATTTACGATCGTGATTACTGCGATATTAATCCTAATCGTAATACATTTGGTTTAGAACAAATAACCAACATTGCCAAAACTGTTTTCCACTTGTTGTCAGTCATTTTCATTGCGACATTCGTAATTATGAGTGCAGTTCGCTGAACTTGTTCTCTCTCGTGATTAATTTTATTTCGCTACTTTTGAAATTGACTTAATGCAATTTAAATAATGCATAGATTACAGACATACTTTATTTAATTTTTAATGACGATTAATACTTTCGTGATATTTTCTGTTTACTGAAAATTAAAATTGATTCCAAAATTATCATAAACTAACATTATTTTGTTTTCTTTTCTATATATTTCTTGATAACTTGTAATTTATATGGAGATACAAACAGTTGACTTTATACATACTAGTTGACTTTATACATAATTTTCCTTTTTGTTTAATTAGGAATTTCAACATCTTCAGATCCATGTTCGTGAAGTAAAGATGCTTCAATTAAAGTATTATCAAATATTTTCCCTGGTCCCCTATTATAAATACATATATACATACAATTTATGTGTTTATCAGCTAAAGTTTAGCAGAAATTGTCGCAAATCTAAAATGGTAAGAAAAAATGTTACTAACAAAAGTTTTTTGATTAAATAAAAATCATTTTTTATTCTTCTACCTCTTATAGTTTCAAAGTTAGGTAATGAATCCATTGGACCCAACGCACCGATTTTGTTCATTCATGAACTTCAACTCTTTATGTCTAGAATACGCGATCATAATTTAACACGCTGTCTATTTTCAATTTTGAGTTATTTTGACGACCAGACAAACGGGAATGAACTAACTAACTAGGTGATGCTGTGAACACCTATTATTATATGCTATTTGCTAGGGTTACAAAATATATGTCGAGTATAAAAATAGCGATCCAAGGTCCAAAATCCTCCCATAGAGTAAAATAACAATTCTGCACCATGTCTTACGAAAATAAATTCACATAAATTATTGATAAAATGATTTCATGTGGTTACTAAATTGTTTTACTAATATAGTTGTTGAATTTTACAATTTTTTTACATTTTCATCAAGTAATTGACTAAACAATGGACAATTTATTGTGTAAAACGTCTATAAACTATCCAACATAACGACTATTTTTTGTTTCACCATTTATAGTTGGCTTTTTTATGAGGTGAGACAAGCTTTATTAAGTTCATTGAAGTGTATATTTATCGCTAGTTTATATATACATAAAAAAAAACTTTTTTTTTTTAAATCTATTTTATAAAATGCTTTTGTTAGTTGGTATAAAAGCTTTATATATTCTGGTATATTGATAACACAAAGTGGTGAATAGAAGTTTATTAGAGGCTCAGTTTTTTATTTGTCTGGATTACTTATGTTTTTTTTGTTGTTGTTTCAGGTGAGCATTATTTTCCAATGTTATATCCGTGGTTTTATGAAGACGTAAGTTATAAATTTTTATGTTGTACTTAAAGTTAATTAATATTGAAAGCATAAAGTATCCAAAGTTTCAAAAGAAACTGACACAAAAAATAAGACTATATAACATGGACAATTTCAAATTACTATTAGGTAATATCTGATATAACTTCCGAGTTATATTTACGATATCGGAAGTATTGTGTTCGTGATTTAAAAAAAATACATTTTCTTATGTTCCGATTTTAGCAATTTTTGTATGTCGACGTTTTGGAAGTTAGCAATTTCCGTTTCGTGTCCGTCGGTTTGTCGGTCTATGAATACAAATTTAACTAATAAGTACTGAGAAAATTTCAATTTAGTTTATAAAAGAGTAATCGCAGTGTTACAAAACAGCATGTAATCAAATAAGAAGAGCAAAATGTACTTTTCACAGCTTTGTAGAAAATCTCAGGTTTAATTTTGTACAATTTTCTTCAAATTTGCTCCCGATTCTTCAAATTATATCAATGTTATTTACCATGAAATTTCAATTTTTAATTTGGGAATTTTTGTACGAAATTTTTTTCTAATTAATATAAATCTTGGATAGAGAGGAAATTATTGTAATTATTTCTTATTTAGTAATACAAAAATTAGAAATCATGTGTTATTTTCTCTCTTCTCCATTTCGTTTACCTCTACCTGATTCAATCAACATCTATAAAAAATTGATCAGAAAATTGCAGATAAAAGTTTTAGTAAAATATCAAAGATTTTGCATTTTTACAAATCAATTTACTATTTCTATGTGCTTCGAAAAAACAAACGTAACTAAATATGACCTGACGTGGGAAAATATATAACTGACCTGTGTATGTAGTGATATTTACTTAGACATACACTTTTTGTGATATTATCCGAATTTAATAAACCCGAGGGATGTATGTATGTATCCTGCATGTAACCTTGAAATAAAGCTCATATATACTGTATACTCTATGTACAGCATCTTCAAAAATTTTTTAAAAACAGTTAAATATTTTACAAAAATAATGTAAAGTTTTATCTGTTTAAATTTTATTCTGTTTAAAACATATATGCTCTGTGCTTTGTATGCTTTTAAGGATACTAAATAATTGTTTAAAGGTAAAAATGTATTTTTTAATTGATTCTTCTGAATTTTATTCTGCTTCTGAATTTTAAATAAGCGGAATAAATGGTTTTTTCTTAAGTCTCATAAAATGGGATTTGTGATTCTTAGTAAAGGTTCAATGTTCCAATGCATATGAAAAATACACATGTATTGAAATAAATTGTCTCTATTTATTAACAAATTTTAATGGATATTTATTTGTATTTACTAATGTGATTTTTTATTATTATTACAATTTTTAAAGATATAATTAAGCGCAATTTACATTTTGACCAATAAGATTACAAAATTTATAGGGGAAAAAGGATTTTTATAGCTAATTTTAAAGCTCTTTTCAAAATTCAGAAATCATGACCATTCAACGAAGTATTTTTGTTCGTAGTGTATTCTGTTTTCTGACAAAAACACATATATAGATATAAATGTTTCGAATTAACAATCAGTAAGAATAACCCATGGGATATAGAAATAGAATATCATTTATAGTAGAAGGTATTAATATCTTCTACTATAAAAAAAACCTACCTTCTATATTAAAATCGTGTCAATATTATATTCACAAAACATTGACACGATTTTAACAAATTTTCACAATCACTGACAAAATAAGCTGAATAAACACAATATTAATAATAAATTAATTTACACCAAATGAAATTATAGTCTAGTTACTGTTAGTTAATTAACAAAAACAACAATACAAATCCACTTATAATAGTTTAAAATTTGGAATGGAATGCTGAGAGAATGAGATAAAAGTTTCTATAGAATTTAACGTGCAATAGGATGAGATAGATGTGTTACTTATATCATAGAATGAGATAGAAGTGTATATAAGATTTAACGTGTATATAAGAGAATGAAATAGAAGGCAATATACAGTGCTTATATATAGGATCCGATCGTTTTACTTGTTTTACTAATATTTGTTTACGCCCCTGCGTAAAGGCATCATAACATTCGTGGTGTATTGTTTACAGAAATATTTCATTAGTTACTTCACTTCTATCGCATTTGAACTACACGGATGTTTTTTACAATTAACTTTCTCAATATCGACCCCTAGATTCAAGCTCTACAGATTTAATGCTAAATCAGCATTAAATCTGTGTATTAACTGTGATTATTGCAAATAAGTTATTATTATTTTTTTAACCAGGAATAGGAATGACCTTTGATATATCACAAATCAAAGAATTTCAACTGTAGTAAAATCCAAATTTGGAACAATTTTTTACGTCAAATTTTTGTTGTTTTTCAAAAATTATTGAGCTTTGATGTTTTTGACCACGTAAATCAAACATAATTTTTATATTATTAATTTTAAAAAATATATACAATCAACAATTTTAAAACATGAAAACACACTTATCTGCGGCATATTTCATATCGAGAGTTTATTTGCATATTCATATGCCACATAAAAGAAATTATTTATACTGCTTTCAATATGTTGTTTCATCAAATTTTTTTTTATTCTGAACAAAATTACTTTCTCCATGACATAAATTGTATGCTGTTCAGTGTTTATATCTGGGTAAAAATATTATTACATTACCAGCGTAATTATTTATTAAGAACTTAATCAAATTCTGAAAAAGTATCGGATCAGCTAAATATTTATATGATGCTTAGTTTTGGGCGTACTTTTGAAACATTAAATTCTTCAAAAAAAGACAAGTCAACTCTATATTCTTAACTCTTTTAGTCACACTATTTTATAAGTAACAATATTTTTATTTCTGTTATATGCATGAGACAGACAAAAAAAATAAAATCTTTTGAGAAATAAGGTGGTTAGTTACAGTAACATGTCCTTCACTGCCAAATTGTTCTAACAGGACTATTTTTTGTGCTATATGTGCAGAATCTTGATGTACCTCGATCAGGTTGATAATTAAATGGAACGGCTTTCAATTGAAATGATACGGGATAAGTAGTTAGTGACGCTTACCACTGAGTCTGAAAGATCCAACCTAACTTGAAACAACATTGATCGTTTAGCTCATAACTATTTAATAAAATTATAACACTAATATTAGGTTACGTAATCTAAAAAAATTTCATTATATAATTGCGATTATAAATAGATGTAAGGAAAATGAATCGAATTTTTTTTAAATATTTTATAAATCAATTTTACTTCAAAGATTTAGATATAATCTCGAGTGACTTAGGTCAAAGAATACAAACGCCTATAGAAACGCATAAGTCCAATTGTTTTTTTATCTATAGTTGCCCAATGTTGGTATTCAATGTGATTACCAGTATAGATTAAGAGATTGGCAAACTTGGAATATCAGAAAATAATGGTCGCCTGTAGTCTTTGTTGAATTAGCTTTACGTAATTTATAATTTATTATTAAAATATTTAGGAGTGTGAATTCCTCCGATGAAAAACCACATGTATAGATATATACACATAATAACTAGCAGACTGATTCAGTTTTCTAAATCATTATTGCATCCGTTTTAATAAAGATACCAGATGCCCGTTCGTTGCCGAAATTCAACAGCCAACTCTATATCCATCTATTGGCCACTACTGGTAATCGTATTAAATACCTTAACATTGTTTTTAGTACACCAAAATTGGACTTTTGAGTTTCTGTGTTGAGTTTTGAGTTTATTCTTTAGTTTGGTATTTTTACTGAATAATGTACTTGTATCTGTAACAATTACGTATAAAACATAAAGCCGCGTACACATGTGTAACATTCACATACAAAAGCCGCGTAACACCGACCGTGTAACAAAAGTTAATACGCGACAAAGTTACATCGCCGTCCACAAATTATAGGACAATTTGAATCACATCAAAAGATGATACTAGGTGTGGTTACGAGTAGTGTGGACTCATTGAAACAACATTTGCAAAGACAACACGTACACATTATTCATTTTTAATTTAATTGTATCTAAATATTTCGTTATGGAGTGGAACGAACAAAATACAATACAATTTATTGAAACTTATCAACATAAACAAATAGTGAAAAAAGAAGGTACTCTGCTTGTTCAACAGCCAGCTATGCAACACATAACATCGTAAAGTCGCAACAGCTACGATATGGTGTTGCGTTACAACGAATGTTGCACGTGTGTACACTGCTCTATATTCAAAGCTCCGTACTTGTACTCCTCTGTGAACTATTTTTATATTTATTTTAAAAGATAAACCGCAAAGAGAAATGAGCTACATCTATTACATAAAACTAATATCCAATATCAATAAATAAATAAAAGTTTACTATTATGTTAGATCTGCAGACTACAGACAGTGTGACACGTAATATGTATTTGGGGTATTTTTCACGTAATAAAAATAATAGAATAAACTGTACAACATAAAAAGAAGAATTGTAATGGTCTCTTTCAAATAAAACAAGTAAATATGTGCTCTGAATTTGACAATTTGCCAAAATGTATATATATTCTCGGATACCTCTCGTTAGAGGTTTTTATATAAACTTTTGACGAGAAAATTATTTTCATTTCGAAAATGAAAATAACAAATTTTATTATCTTTACGTTTCTATAATATTTTTACATTATTTTTAAGATAAAATCCTTGTATGTATTTTTCAGGTCTCTTAGTAGCAATTTTCTCGATAAAACTTGTACGTTATATTACAAGATATATAAACAAAATAAGTGAAGATAATATCTAATAGAGTTAATTGTTTCTATACACGATTTATGACTGAATTTCATGGTTTGGATTATTTTTAATTAAGATTCATAAGACACCATAAATATTGAGTCAATATAGTAATAGAAACATACATAATAATATCTATTGTAATTATTTATGTGTTTATTTGCCCAATATCAGCTAAAATTGTGGAGTATTCAAACGATTTACGAAAAAATGTAACAAACAAAACTTGTTTGTTATATAAAAATAAACGTTTTTTTTGTAGTTTTCTTATAAATTGTATAGTTTAAAAGTTGGGTCAACGATCCATTGGGCCCCAAGGACCGATTTTGCTCATTCTCTCACTTTTTATATATAGAATACGTCACCTCAAAATTTCACCTCATTATCTCCTTTTGTTTTTGAGTTATCATGATATCGGACGGGCAACCAAAAATGGACTAATTAGGTGTTTCAATAACAACCTATACCAAAATTTTGGTTGAAGGGTCAATATTAAGTTAAAGCGTTACAAACCTTAGACTGAAATTACTCTGACATATTATGTATGTCTCTTATAAAGAGACACATAAATTAGACAATATTTCTGCGCACTAATAATTATAATATAAAAAACTTATCCAAATTGCATTTTGTATGCAAAATATTTACATAAAAATAGATAGAAGTGGTTTTCTTCGAACAAAAATCAAAAATTTGATTTTATATTTCGATTTTTTGTTTTATTGTATAATACTGTCTGACAAATTTTCATGCCAAGATTGTACATACCCAATTACAATAAATTTGGATTATTTTTTTAGTTATTTATACGTGAAATTTTTATTTATTTGTGAAAATATTTGAATAAATTTTAAATGCGAAAATTTCTCTGCCAGATGTCACTACGCGTTAGAAATTCATATATATCATATTTATATTTTTGATTGTACTACTAGTATTAATGTTTTTATTTTTAATAAATATAAATTTATGTATATTGGCTATATGGCATTGTAAAAGTGTAAAACTTTTTTAAAGTAACGTGAAAATCGTGATAATCAATAATTTTTATTTTTTAAGTTTATTTACATCAATAAGTACTAAATGCATTTAAATACACATAACCAAATTATACATTTTCGCCGCGTTAAGTTCAATTTCCGTATTTTAACAGAGCTTAGGCAGGGTAGGTTTAACAGGAGGAGAAGTATCAACTGTATCTTTGTGTGTATCCCTTGAATTATACAATCAATCGTATTAATTTTTCAAAGTCAGATGCAATTAATGGCCTGGTTCTGAAAAATCATATCCATCACGACTTATTTTTACTTTTAACATGACGCAAAATGAAAATAAAAGTTTATTTTAAGAAAATTACCTTGAACTTTTAAATTTATAATTAACCAAGTCTTAAAAAATTTTAAAGAAAATTTTGGTTATCACTTACAATTAAAAATTAAGACATTTGATCGAGATTATTACGGTAAAAATTTTGCATCTTTGCAACCATTTGACTTGTATTTATTTGTGCAGTTTTATTGTCAATTAAAATACATCAACTTATCTCTTACGTTACAAAAAACAAAACATATGTGGAGAAATATGGGATAGTTTTCGACTTTTCTCTAATTAAATTAGTCTTCGATCACACAATGACATCGTTATGTAATTAACATCTGACACGTAATTAAGCAACATCTGACACAATCAGTACTTGGATCGGTGACCACGATCAACAAAGTTAAGCAACATATAGAATGCTGTGTGTTGTTATATAGAATCATAGCCACTGTAGTCCATGTATGACCTTAGTAGTCATAATAAAAATAGGTCTTCGAAAAAATATATTCAAATGATTTTTGTCATAATTAAGGTAAGATCCATCTATACAAACACCTGAACATTATTTAATCCATCTTTATAATACCTTTGAACATTGAACTACTTAAACTGGATGCTGCGGGGTCAAATCCAGGCTGTGTCTCATGCGCCCATTTCTACTAGGTATTCTAAGTATATACCAATCCCTTATGCAGTATAATTAGATCTGTTAAAATTGAATTAAAATTACGTATTGTTTTATTTGGAGCTAATTCAACAGCGAAAAACAATGGCTCATATTGTTTTTCTTTTAAATCCAGAAACAATTCTTGAGAGTAATATTTGTTACAATTTTTACAATATACCGGCAGTAGATTGGTTATACGATGTATTTTCGATGTATAAATATACCAACTTCCATAGTAAGTATATTCTATTTACTAACAAAGATATATCTTTTAACAATTGATATATTACTGGATAAATATAATATGTATTGTAGAAAACGATATATTTATACTTGGGAAAAATATATTATCCAGAACACTTGCTTTTCTCACAAAGAGTATACGTTCATAATATTTTTTGTTTTTCTTTTACTTTTTTTTTTTATTTGTTAAACTTTTCAATAACATCAATTCTTTTTTTTGTTTTTTTGTGTATTATTTTATCAATAAAAAGTATTCTGTTGGTATGTGCGTTTGTTTTGGGTTTTTGATTTTTTTTTTTCATTATTTTATACATTTAATTTTTTTTTTTTGTATACTTTCGTAATATTGTACTATAAATTTTTTTACAAGTTTTATAATACAATTATTTATTTGTATTATTGTAAATGCAAAAAGATAATATTATTTTTATATAAAAAAAAAAAAACCATATGGAAAAAGTAATTTGAATCAATTTTTAAAGTTTTTCAATTATAAAAGAAACAATTTTTATTTTCTTATAATTCCAAAAGTTTTATATTAAAAGTTTTTAAAACAGAAAATCTTGAAACATGAAGTACTGATGTTAAAATCATTATTTAAGATATTTGAAAAATTTTTTTTTTAAAACAGCCTATTTTTAAAAGAGTATAAGCGTCGTTAGAGTTCATTCTTAAATTTTGTAAAGTGTTAGAGTATTGAAGGATATAATAAATGCAGGAAGGGTTAAAGGTAAACTAAAGTTTCTGAATTAAAAATCTACAACTTCTGCCGTGAGAAATGCGACTAGTGGATGGCACTTTATACACTCAGATTCAATATTGAACCCTATAACTCCAATTAATTAACCGGAGAATGTTAAAAAGTGATAGAACAACTCCAATTTTTATAATTCTTATTTGTACGTGTTCCTTAGACCTTCGGGAACAGTAATCACCACTAACCTCTGTCTCGCTATGAAAATTCAGAAAATTAGAATGGGTTTCCCACCTCAAATAGTAACAGTGAAAAAAAGCAACAGAGGATGGTTTCAACCCAACCTCTAAGTGGTTAGAACCACTTAGAAATAACAGAGATTAAACGTAGAGAGTTATGAATTTAAAATATAGTTTATCTCTTTTACTTCTAAGGTGTTTTATGAGGCAAAACCATCTCATTTGCTTTTTCATCTCGAATTCGTTATCAGCGACCCTGTAAACCCCGGTAGACGATTTTCTTGTTAAAATTTGTAATTTTTTGTATCACTTACTATTTGGGGTGCGAAAACTACCCAATTTTTCTCATTTTCCATAGTGAGGCAGAGGTTAGGGATGATGAATAATCCTTAAGTTCTAAGAAACACGTACAAACAAAACTTTTTAGAATCGGAGCAGTTCTACCACTTTTCCACATTTCTACCTCATTTCTGGTTTATTTACTGTATTATACGGTTAATATATGTATTCATTACTTCGGGATAGTTTTTGACGATGCAATTAATTCAGACTAGTTTTTCAGCTCATGAATGAATAAAAAAGTTTTGAATTATTATCGATTTACATATTTTATGTAAAGTAATTGAATGTAGCAATAAATAAGATAAAATGGTTAATAAACAATTGAAAAAGATAAAATATGATTGCAATCAATAATATTTTTTAATTAAACTGTCTTTTCAACCGACTTCAAAAAAAAGGAGGTTTCATATTCCGATTATCCGTTTCATTTAGCTGTATTTTTTTATTGTTATGTTTGTAACCTCATAACTTTCGACGGGGTGATCCGATTTTCATAAATTATTTTTATTTGAAAGCTGGTACTTCCCTTGTGGTTTAGATCTGATGCTCCTGAGAGGAGAGAAGGAGTAAAAACAATTTTTAGTGATTAAATTTCATCCAAATCAAAAATTTTTTCGTGGTTGTATTCAACACTCAAAAGTAAAAAATAAAAAAATTTAAAAAAAAGGAACCGAAAAAATGAACTATAGCAAAAACTTATTCAAAATTTTTCCTTATGGGGTGAAGATAGTAACTTTACTTAAACTGTATCTCCTATAAAACACGGAACAAAATTTTCATGTTGCGTTAAATGTAAATTTTAATAATGAGTGAGATATTAAAGCACTGGCCAAACAATTTTCTGAATCCTAAATTTGCCTCGGATATCATATTGTTTTCCTATAATAAACACGCTGTATATATAATAAATAACAATGGTTTTTGTAGGTGTTACAATAAATATTAAATAAACATTAAAACAATATTTATTTATGTGGTAAAATAATCATCATTAATCATTTGAAATAATTCCAGAAAAAGTCCATAAAAAATGATGCTAATGAATAACAGTATCAGTTTTATAAACTGAGCCATGAAATATAACACAGATAAAAATTCTAAAAAACAAATATTCCTACTTTGTACTAAAAGTTGATTGTTGATGTTCTTATAATACTCGACATATTAAATTCAATCATATTTCAAGTATTTACACAATTAATTTTGCTGTTGTTATCTTATTTATACTTTTTACTTATTTATTTTAGTTTCAATTCAAAATACAAGCTTTGTAATATCAGGATAAAAGAAATTTGTTTCCTCCATTTTTTTTCAGTGGCATGAATTCCTACTCTTGTCTACTGCAACTCTACAACTGTATTGAGTATAATTTTCATCCTAATTGATGAAAACTAAAAATTTTCCATTATATCAAAATTTTGAGGCGAGAAAGCTAACTAATAAAAAACAAGTAAACAATAAACTGTTGATTATTTTCTTGAAAATAGTTTGACAACTAAACTAAAATTTGAAGGACTTAAGAGTTGTACTAAATTATGACCTAAGTTGATTTTTATGGTCTATGTTAAACAAGCTGAAAAATTAAAACTGAAGCTTTGACCATAAGATATGAATGAATCAAGCATAAAATGTCATGATAATAATTTTTAACCTTTTTAACTGTTTCATTTTTTTTTTCTTAATCATTACTACTTGTTGAAATTTATGGTGTCCCGGTCTTTCTTGTACACCTAATATCTGAACCGCATATCTGTCTAACAACAAAAACATGTTTAATAAAAAATAAAAATAAACTATCGGTGGTTAGTAGATAAATTGTTTTTCATATTCATTTTCCGTTATTTTAAATGATCATGTTGTTAAGTACTAATGATATTTTTCAATTTTTTTTCTCCATAACTATATATTAAATAAAACGTGAAGCAAAAACTGTGTACCCTTTATGACGAAAATTGGGCGGATAGAGTATAAAATTTGGAACACTTATAGTTTATTAATAGTAGGGCTAAAGAATAGTAATAGTTTTTCTTAAATTATACATAAAAAATACATTAATTCAATAAAAATAACATTGCACACATATATAAGCGGTGTTGATAGTATTACACATACTATGATACACACTCATACATACTCTTCTTTTGTTTATAGGCACGTATATACACTGTTTTGTTTAAAAGTAGTACTTTTGAATGATAATGGTCGAATTTCAACTGTAACAACAATAATAATATAAGTTCTTGAAATATTCGGGAGAAAACTTATCATTTTACAATTTCGCAATCGATTTTTACAGTTCGAAGTTGAAGATAAAGGCTCATATTATTAATTCATCACATTTCCATATAAGAAGTTATGTAACCTCCGACGCAAAGTGTGATATAAGTTTGGAGTGTCTGTACATATGCCTGTGTGTCTGTCTGTCTGTGATAGTGTTTTTCTTCTTTGAAAGATGAATTATTTGGAAGTGTTCTTAGCTATGTTTGATAAAAATCGTTCTAAGATGCCAGCCACCGAAAATAGGCAAATTACCTAAGTATTCACCACTCCCTCAATATGGGTATCAAATGAAAGGTCTTGACTGGTAGAATACAATATACCATGAAAAATTTCAAATTGAAGATGTGTCGGGGGATTTTTAAATTTTTCATTTTTATACTTGTATTTTTTATATAAAATTATATTTAAAAATTAAAAAATAATCTTTATTCTTTTAAATATACATTTTGTGTTTAAATGAATGCAATAAATTAATGAGTGTATGTGCTACGGTCGACTTTTAAGGGAGCTACTTTGGTATTTATTTTAACGGAAAATTGACAAACAGTAGAAAACCATGTCCAAAAAAATTAAAAACCAGTTTATATTGGTATAACTTTCATGTATAATATACGTTCATACTTGAATATAACTTTTCTTATACGAACGTATGTTTGTTTACTTTTCCACAAAATGAAAAATAAAAGAATATATATAATAAAGGAATAAAAAGTTTTTCTTTCTTTTTTTCTGTATTTTTCTGGTGAAAAGGTTTACACTACTTGGTTTTTTTATTTTTTGTTTTGTTTTTAATTTATGTTGAAGTAAATATCTTAGGATAGACTGAGTTTACGGGTTGTTTTAAAGAAAAAACGAATCATATATGAGATATAAGCTATTTATTAAATTCAGCAGAGATTTAAATATATATTTTGGGTATGCTTTGATTTAAAATGTGGGTATTTAAATGTAGATCATCAATTCCATTGAGAATAGATTTGCTGTGATTTTTTAACTTTGTACGGAAGTTAATAAAATACACATTTTATTTAAAACCTTATAAAAAATACTAGCATAGTTTGAAATAATTGTTTATAAATGAATGCACTAAATTTCGACCATATTTTATTTGTTTATTTTGCAATGTAATACAATTTGTTAACTGTTCTAAATTTCTTTAAGCTTATTAAAAGTTGATTTTTCTAGACGAATAAAAACAAATATACGAAAAAGTACTAATTATATACTTGCCGAAATATTATTGGATCAATGGATTTCAGAGTATTTTTAATTGAGTCTAAAGTTTTTAATGGTAGTATTGAGAAAAAATTTAAGTGTAGTTGTTCATAGACAACTCAATAAGACAAATCAAAAACCATAGAAGATTGAAAAAAAAAAAAAAAAAATGACAAAATTTCTTTAATATTATTAACTTCTACCAAAATAATAAATATTATTAACTTCTTTAATATTATTAACTTCAGTTCAAATCCAGCTAATAAATATATATAATTATATAACAAACTCTTATAACTAACTGTACTTAGACTGCATATTTAGAGTATTTTATGCGTGATAATGATTTAATAGATATCAAACTTTGATTATCAACAATATTTTGGGTCTTTAAACAATTAATACTAAGTTCTTTGTTTGTCATTGGATCAGATTATCTTTTAACATTTTTTTTCTTTTTTTTTTTTTTTTAATTTTTGGGTTCAGCTACTTTCAGCTATATAGCCATTAATCAAAGGGGATTATTATTATTATTATTCTTTTAACATTTAAACACTACAGTAAATTAAGAAACACATATTAAACTCAGAAGCAACTAAATTTTTCGAAACCTTCGAGTAAACAGTTTTTGAGTACCGAATAACACATAAGATTTTGATTATTTGCTTTCCGCTCCGTATTGTAATGTTTTTCATATTGAACGGATCAGTTTCAATGCATATTTCAAGTTCGTTGAATGCGATTAATGACAAAACCATCTCCGGTTTAAAGCAAAATGGGTGCCTGTACTTATGTACGCGCGTCAGAAATTATACTTCATTGGCATTTTTTCATTGGCATCAACAATTTTTAATTGCTTGCAAATAATTAATTACAATAAAATAATAAAAGGGCTAGAGAAGGATTGTCAAGACAGTCATTTAAGCTCAGTTTAAATTTCAAAAATTAAATAAATAAATATTTATTTTCTTATATTAAGTGTCACATAAATCATAACAACAGCTTCAAGCCGTGAATTTTTTGTGACGGTGTTCTTAAAATTTCATTCTTTCCATTTTTTCATAACGCTCCTAAAGAAGTATAATAAAAATTGCATTATCTTATGACCAACTTTAAAACATTCTGTTAATATAAAATTACAATTCCATTACATTCTAAACTAGGTTAAAAATAAGATAGTTTTTCTTCTTATATTTGCAAAGAATTATATTAGTTTTATGTTTTTAGTTATTTTTTGTTTAATTTTAAGCTCGCAGACAAAGAATTGGTTTATTTAATAGATAAACATTTTCGGAGTATTTATAAATTTCAATTTACAACAAAATGTTTATACACCATAGTATAATGTAATGAAACCGAATTAAGTACATGAATCTTGGCAAATTACCAGTTAAAAATGTATATGTGAAAGTCCAAGAACAGAATGTTTTTCCATCACGATCTTTTTCATTCCTACCTCCCTTCAATTACTTCCATATAAAAATATTACCATGTATATTTTTATGCAACTAAGACTGCAACAATCTAATGAAAAATTTCAAACTATGAATTTTTTGTCGCGTTGGAGATTACACAAAAGACAGAATCTTATTATGTCCGATGATCAAATTGTTTACAAAGTCCAACGAGTAGAGTATCAGAATGAAGGGTTTTAAAATACGATACTAGACTCAAACGCACATCTAATTACAGGGAAATTATATGTTTGAAACTGCAAAACGATATAAAAACGAAACATTAATTGCTGTATTTGTACACGTCAGTTAATTACCAAAATCATAAGAAAATTTAATACATAATAACCCGATTGCTGTAAAAAAACTAGAGTTCGAAATAAATTTGTTATCAATGGAACTCCGAAGCATAAGCAGATACATAAGTTTGATATTAAATGGGGTATGACCATGAAGGTAACAAATGTGTTTTCATACAATATATGGTGAAATATTTCTAATAAGTTCCATAAATCGCAGAATGAGACATTTACAAAGAAGACAATTTCCTAATGCGCTATAAATGTAATTAATTTAATTTTTGCACACAAACACATTGTTAATAATTTCCCAAATGTTATGAAGTTTGGTATGCACAACCTTGACACGAAAATAATGGGACTATTTATGAGTTTCCCCGAAAAAAGTGTCTAAAGTTATTTTGCCGAAAAACTCTTAAATTCACCCTCCGTTTTCGTATAAAGATTGTGCATGCCAATTTTCTTAACATTTGGATACTTATTTCTTTTTTGCGAAAAAATTACAATGTATATTGCATTATGCATTATGTTTATTATAGATGTCTCATTTTGTTTCAAAGACTCTTAAAGCACGTTATCGTACCAATCTTGTCCAACTAGGTAAGATCCCGTACGCTTAACTAACCATCGCCCCTTTCTTCCCACATTGATTTTAAAAAATTATTATTTATCAATTCATGCAAATAAAATATCTAATATTTGGCATAATATGTATAGCAATTGTGGCTTAATATGGAGTAAATAACCATCCCAAAAGATGGTAAAATATCAGTGTTCGAGTCTAGATGTATACTAGAAATTTTTTCAAATTTATTTTAGTAGTTAGAAAAAGAATTCTTACAGCATTCTTATTTATGAACTCTTAAGAAATTCATAAATATGAATTCCTTAGGAATTCTTCCTGAAGTCATATTGCTATATGGGTTTACTTCAATTCTAACGAGAGCCAGAATCTAATCATTTAACAAATGCCTAGACAGGCTAAGATATCTATTGATTTGGTAAATGTTTTTAGACTATTTAGAAAAATTATATAATTTAAAATAGCAATGTAAACGATTGCCAAAATATTGTTGGTTAAATAGGTCATATTATTTGGGTGACATGATTTAAATGCCTCCGAGTGTATATTTTTCTCTTTTCTTTGTGCTTTGTTTTCTTTAGTTTTACTTTTAATGGGTTAAGAAAAGGTTGTTGCGGTATTATATTATTGTAGTACATTGTCCTATTATATTTATGAGTTTGTTTATACATAAATGTCTTTATATTGTAATAAATACTCTCATATAAATTATTACTTGTTACACACCGGGATCGTCGTCTGTACTATAGATAAAAGGACATCCGAGCCTATTTTAATTTTATCATTTGCATACAAATCCTTTATGTTTTGAAAATTAAATCTTTTGAAAGAAAATATATGGAAACAAAAATTGAAGATTAACTATTTATTAAATTTTAGATAAAAAATCTTTTCAATTTTGTAACAGAAACTGAAATAAGTAAACTTGCCAAAATTCTTAACTTTTGTTTAAAAAAATTATTGTTAAAATTTTATGAAATAATACTCAATTTAATTGTCAAAATATCATTCAAATAGGAAACAATTAACCGAAGTGGTTGACATATTGTATTCTGGTATCTGAAATATTCCATTGTACAGGACAAAAAACAATATATGTTAGCTGTCAGAGAAATCAGAATTTTTAAAGAAATGTTCTTTTAAGTTTTATTCTTCCAAAAATTTTCTACTTAGCAATGATAAATTAGCTACAAGTCATTCTATATTATTTATGAATAACTACTAATGTTACTATTAGCAAAATTCTAATAGATTCTAATCAGTTTTTTGTTGTATAATTTAGTTCCTAGAACTTTGACTAATAAATATGTCAATTTTTCTAATATTAAACGAAACATTCTCAAGGTTACATGATCACAAGACACTAAAACCAACGCTTTTAGAGAGATATCTTTCTCGATCTCGAGAACAAATAATTCTATTGACACGAAATCACTTTCACTCGACTCATAGTCCAGCCGTTTATTGATGATGAAAAAGTAACTTATTAAAAGAAAAAGATAAAAATACTCATATTCGTAATAGGGGAAATGCCATAGGAAAAATTTGCTATTTTACCCATCAAACTGTCAAACTTTAAAAAATGAATACCAAACAAAATTCGAAAATTAAATTTAAGTTGGTTTAAAAAAACAATTAAGATGTAAGCATTTAAAGATTGTATTCTATCTCTTTCTTGTAAGAAGGTTTTATGGATGATTCTACGATAAGCGGCCATTTCATAAAGAAAAATCGTACAACTAAATTTTTGAATATTAATGTAATTTATATACCATTTGTATTCACTATCAACTCATTTTTACATAGTCACATTATCTTAAATTTTGAAGGAAAGTGTGTATAAGTGCTATGGACTCCTACCGTTGAATGCCCATTATGTATAATCACTATGGAGATGAACATGTGTGACGTCATTTATGCAAATCTTCTTTCTTTAATTTACAATTTTGAACGTCCATATTTTTGCCAATTTTTAAGATTTTTAAAAACTAACTTCGCACCTAGACCAGTTGTAGTATTTTAATGCCTGTGCCATTCTTCTTTATTCTCTTCGAATTCATATAGATGTTCGATGTGACTAAAGATACATTCTGTAGACAGATCATAATTGTGTCACAGATTCTAGTAATATGATAATATTGTGAGCTTTACGTTCTACTAAGAATATATTATTATTTTTTTCATATCATTTTAATCTTGTTATTAATGTCGTATACGTATTATAAATAATGTACGTGATATGAAAAGAAAATGATACATAAAAGTCTTTCCTATAAGAATTCTTTATTGTGTTGCTCCATCATTTTTAACTCTTTTAGACTTAGTTCCTACATAATAATAATAATAATATGCATGCATTACATGAAAACGTATACGGAAGACATGATACGTAACCTGACTGCAGTGAAGCAAAAAATGGAGGGTTATGGTTTTCATCTATATATATATATATATATATATATATATATATATATATATATATATATATATATATATATATATATATATATATATATATATATATATATATATATATCAGGTATCTATGTTCCCTTTTAACTACTAAACAGTGGAACCGATTTTATTTATTTCATTAGATTCGGCTTTAAAATGGTTTAAGTAGATTTTTTATACTTTATCCTCTTTCTTATTTTATAATTATTTTAATTCGAAATTTAAAGACATTTTGATAATCGATTCTCGACTTATTACGAAGATTAAATTTTTTTTTTAATTTACATTAGTCGTTTTAATAATGTTTATACATAACGCTACGATTAAACAATTTCTACAAAAGGATTTCAAGTTATTTTAGGACAAACATAATTTTGACGCATGAATTTTTGTGAAATAGTAGGACACACAATATTATTCCATTATCCTCATTTATTTGCGGTTTAAATCATAGTTATTTTATGTTAAATAGTTTAAAAAGCCTAGCTTTTTTTACTTCAAAACTTCATTATTTTTATTAATAGATATCTTCATTAGTTTTTAATATTTTAATATTTTTATAAAAATGGATTTCCACAAATTAATAATCGAAACAATTAATAGTTACTTTAATTATTACATTTTGATACTACTTATAAATTTATTAGTTATTAGTTATTTTATTCACTCCACAGTTTTTTAGACAGTTGACTGTGTGTTTGTGTATGTATGTGTGTATGGCTGTGTCTTTTCGTCTCTAGAACAATTATCACAAGAACAAATAATGATACCAGCGTGGAACCACTTTTACTTGACGCGAAACTACGTAACTTCAAAACTGAATGTTTTTTCAGCAAAATAAATTCAGTCGTTTTTTCTTATTTTGATCTCACCATTGAGAAGTTCATCATGTGGACATTTCGGGTCTAAACTTAAAACGAACATAAAATTGTAGCCGCTGTATCAAACGCAAAAGTTTCAGGAAGGTATTTAGTTTTTCGTTTTACTTTGTATGTAAACACATTTCGAAGCAACTATTATTTCGATAAATAGAAAATACATTCTAATATTTTAAACACTCGATATAGATAGTGAAATATATATTATCTATGTAAGCCATAATATTGTTTAAAATTTATTGTTATTCGAAATATTTTACTAAAATTTTCCATTATAATTACTAAAATTCCATAAATTCATATTTATCACTTTTTCTGCAGTATATTGCATAAAATATATGCATTATATATATATATATATATATATATATATATATATATATATATATATATATATATATATATATATATATATATATATATATATATATATATATATATATATATATATATGTATATGTTTAAAAGTTAAACATAGAGGTACATTCATTCATTTGTATGCAGCATTTAACATTAAAAAAAATAATAATTTTTATTCGATACTTCGATACGAAAAATTTTCTTGGTTTTTATCTAGAAAAGAGATAATTATAAACACTACTAAAGTTTGTTCAGGAACGTCTGATGGCCTCCGTACATCAAAATGTTTTCATTCGTTTCTATGGTTACGAAATACTAGGTTATTATTCAAATGATATGTAACTGTGTGAGTGGTATATAGGAAATTTCTCAAAATTTATTTACTAAATTAAATTATTAATATTCTATTTTTGCAATTTTATAAAAATTACTAATCCAATTTATTCCACGGTTCTTACAAATATCAACCCATAACTTCAATTAAATGTCCTTTTTTGTAATTATTCAATAAATGTTTTGCTGATTCAATATTTTATAGACTTTGAATGTTTCATTACAAATTTTAGATACTCGTGTGTGGGAGGAGTTCATCAATCGATTTAGAAGTTCCTTCACTACATTGCACGGTACGGATATTCGACATATAAATAATATTCCAAAGTATAATAATTTTTGTCTAGAGTTTGTAACACTAGAAAAGATTGATCGCTCAAAAAAAGAGAACGAGTTGAAATTTTGGATTTGGTTATGTAGGACATAGAAAATAAGTTTAAATTCATGAATAAACAGAATCGGTCCATTGGATTCAATGGATCCATGATGCAACTATTAAACTATTATTTGAATCTACTTTCGTTAATTCTTTGGTTTAGAATCAATTTCAGCTCAAAATATTATTATAGCTAATAAGAAAATATATTTTCGATACTCATTATATATGTATTTATAATTGTACGGACTGCATATTTAGGCTATTTTATGAATGCCTATTATTAAAAATAGTTCTGTTATTGATACTGAATCATAGTTCGAGTATATAAATACTTAACTTTGATAATTTTTTCACTTTCACTTGTTTATTGAAAATTTATCTTAATTTAGTCTCTGGTTTTGGAACTGCTATACATATAACTATTATAATTACAATTAATTGTGCAAATCGTTTGAATACTCGTGATGCATAAAAAAAGTTCACGAAAAATGTTTCAAATAAGAGTGGTATGTTTTGAGGACATTTTTTGTATTGAAATTTTTCTTCTGATTCTTCATGCGGACTGACAGAATCAATAATTAATTGATTCTATGAACATTGGTATCAATGTTTTGTTAATGCGTAAATGAGTAGCTGTTAGCGTAACAAACTTAAAACGAAATTGAATATATCAATATATATTTAGAAAATATCGAGGCATTAATTACGCACAATAGTTTGTAATGTAAAAAGCCCACGCATTGTACACTATAATATATAATAACACTCTAATTAGTTCAAAAAAAAAAAAAAAAAAATTGAAATTTTAATAAGCTTTTTTGTACCAAGAGCTTTGAATGAAAATATGTGAACTCATTCTATTGTTTGTGGTCTAGTTCATCCGTATATTTGTTTTGTACTAAAAGACATTTAAAGTGTGCGTATACAAGTTTTTTAATATCTATTAATCCCGGTGCTCATAAGCATATCAAATCGTTGGGAAATATATTTCGAAAAATGTGTATCGTCGGCCTGATTTGTTAACCCGCTAATCGCCATTTTACAAAGTTTACAGGACGAAGAATAAACTGAATAATATTTGTATTCATTATCTAATAAAAATTCCAAACATGCCATAGGCAAGCTTAATTCTGCTTTTAAAAGTACAATTAGTGCCATATTTTATACTTGTATTAAAAAACTCAGGAAAATAATCTAAACAGTATTTCTCTCTCTTTATAAGTGATTAAAGTAAATTTTTTAATACCAAGCTGTAGATAATAACATGAACTTTCCAGTCTGTAGATAAACACATTTTAGTTCTTATCAGGTTAACGAATCAGGCCGTCGATATGTGATTTAATAATAATTAGTGCAATAAGACCTTTTCTGCTACGAAAATTCTGAAAAGTGGGCAGATTTCTTTGTCTGAGCCCGTAAAATTTTTGAGGCTCGGCCCACATGCTAGAATTTATGGACATCCGATGATTTTTTATTGTTATAGGAACCATTTTGACCAACATATAACAAAACGGAATGTCCTTTGCCGACAGCCTCAAAATTGTTAATTTCCACAATTTTCAGGTCTACGGACAACGGACATTAGGTTTTATCAAATGGTAGAAAAACTTGTTTTTATATTTATTATTGAAAAATCTTCCTACTACAAAAATTTTACGGGGTCCGCAAAATAAAATTGGCTCACTTTTCAGAATTTTTGTAGAGGAAAAAGTTGTTTCACTAATAATAACTAAGCCATATACAGAATTTTAGAAGTATGAAAAATGATTTGATATGCTTTTGGGCACCTGGCCTATTAATTATTATTCTCATATATAACACAAAATGAAAAATATATTATTATTAAAAGAATAATTAATATGCTGTATCACGTTTACATTTTTTTGTTAATTACGTACCAATAAAATGGATCACCTAAGCAATTTAATTTATAAAAATTCATTAAATATTTAGATATAAAAATTAAATATTAAATATTTATATCCATTAAATAAAAATTGAATATTTATATTTTTTCCACACAATTTCAATTAGTATTTTTTTAAAAGCTTTGGTACAATCCGTATATTAAACTCTTTATTTAAATCAGTAAAACAAAGCTACAGCCTTATAACGAATTTTTTGGCTTTCATTTTCATTTTTGAAATCTAAACTTAGTCAAAATATGGCCAAGCACGTAGTAAAGTTTAGTAAGTGTAAATAAGAATCAAAATGATTCCTCGCTTATTGAAACAAAGTACTGTACTTTTTTTTTTAATTTCTGGCTTCAGCTACTTTCAGCTATATAGCCATTAACCAAAGGGGATTATTATTTTTATACAACAACAGTACACAGTACTGCTAGGTGGTCACCCATCCAAATACAGATTGTGACTGCTGTTGCTTAACTTTATTGATTGGTCTAAGCCTGTCATTACGTTACGTCAGTCCGGGGTCAAGTACTGTACTTATACGTCAACTGTGTACAGCCGTAATGTATATGAAGTTGTTTCTTATTTGCATGTCTAGTTAAATAGGTTGAGTTTGTAACTTCTAAAGCTTTTTGCTTATTAAATAAGATAATCGAAATTATTTAAGTACCAATAAACAATCAATCACGCGTTGATTTACTGCGTCGCGCTGCGCTTTTGGACGTTCGAGACATCACTGAAAGTGTGTCTAGACTTATTATAAAAGTATAAAATTTAATTTCAAGAAATATTTTTTTATTGATTACTTTAGCGAACATCACATAGTTTCATAAGAATTCCCGTTTCCTTGGGAATACAGGGATAAGTATAGTAACCCAACGGTGAAATAATTTTTCAAATCGGTCCAGTAATTTTTAAGTTTATTCATTACACACTAAAATACATATAAAAATACAAATGTTTCGTCTTTATAATATTAATATAGATTTAAAATAAAATTATTTCCTAAATGCCTAAAACTTAGGCCGTTGAGCTTACCTATTTTTGAAAGATCATTTTTTTTTTCTATTATAATTTGTTTTTACTAAAAAGTATAATCATTGAAAAAGAGTCGATTAAGAAAAACACCACTTATATATTTATAACATTTAGGTACTTCTCAAGGGAAAATTTTTTGTAGTTAAATGATTTTTCGATCTATATAGAGTATGACACTATAAAATTAACAATCGTATCACAATGTTTTTTCTAGTTCAAAAAAGAAAGAGGAGATAGTAAATAAATTTTTTTAAGGGATTTTTATATTATATTTTTTTAACATATCATCTGAGTTATAAAGGACACTTTGGTACTCACTCTTATATGGTTATAAATCATCAAACAAATTTTCAGGGTTTGAGTACCTGACTTTTGAAAAACTATTATAAAAATGAAAAATTTTTCATTATGTTTATTGAATACAAATATTTGCAATAAAAAATAAAAAAAAGAATAAATCATAAAATTTTCGGATATTTACTTTTATATATTTTGTAATATATTCAAACTTGTATTTGTAAATGTTTGGTAGATTTTTGAAAACATAAATATAATATTGACATTTCAAACATACATTTGTTTAAAAAAAAATCATATTTGATGATTGTCGTGTTTCCGGAATATGTTTTTCTAAATTATTCTACAATGATTCGCATGCAGAAATGAAGAAATGTATTATGAAAACTAAGTTTATCTTTTATGTATCTGAGTTTTGTAGATTTTGATGCTTTTCATTTCAATTATTGTCTACTACGGAACTTTTCTTTCGAGTTAATTACAAAATGTAGTGTTTGAACATTGTTTTTCTATCTCTGAATAATACCGATAAAAAATACCAAATTGCCATATGATGAACAGATAATATACATAAATAAAGTATTGTATCAAAATCCGAAAATAATTCGGCCGGTTTCTTTTGGCAAGGCACTTATTATTCATCACTAAATAAACTACATCTATGAATTCTAGAATAGACAAAATATGGATATTTGTATAAATGACTTAATATATGCTCATCTCCATAGTGATTATGAATAAGCGCCATTCTGCGGTAAGAGTTATCGATGCCCATGGCACTTATATACATTTATATACCCTTTCCTTCAAAATTTAAGATAAATAATGTTAGTATGCATAAATGAGTTGATTGTGAATAAAAATTTCATATAATTTACATTAATAGCCAATAATTTTGTTGTGAGATTTTTCTTTAGAAAATGACCCGTTACTGTAGAATCACCCATTAAACTCTTTTTGCAAGAAAGAGATGGAAATCAATCTTTAAGAGCCAATAACTTCGTTTTTTAATCAATTTTAATTTAATTTTCGAATTTTGTTTTCTATTGAGCCTAGTTTCACATTTTGAGGAGTAAAATAGAAAATTTTATAGTTGGATCTTCTATATTCTACCACATACGCCAATTTGCAGATTTGTGGTGATGTTAATGGTACTAACCAAAAGAAATACAACCGTAAAATTTACAGAGAGCGTAAATTTACATTTTTTGAGTAGACAAGAAACGTACATGATCAAAAATCACAACTGTTTGTTCGGCCATTTGCGATCAATAAAATACGCATTATTTTTATTTTGATGTACAAGTAGATGCGATAAATAAAATAATTTCGTGGATTACAGCTTTTCCCATGCTTACACTAATGATTCGTTACACACACTGTAACTAAATATTTATGTAAGTTTTTTTATAGTATGATTACAATTTTTGTATTAACATTGTTGAAAGGAATTTTTGTGAGGTTTAATATATATATTTACCTATGTTTATGTTTTTTCTTTATTTTTTTTTGTGTGTTCATAAGTTTTCTACAACCGTATCTACATGGTACTGTTTGTGTAGTTTTCTACAAAAGTTTATTAAAATTTAATAAAAGAAGATAAAACTCGACTATACATACACATTTAAATATAAACAAATGAAAATTGTAGTAACTTTACTCTGTAGATCTATTCAAAAGAAAAATGTGGATTATATTAAAATGTAAAAGATAAATAATAAAACCGACTGTACTCTATTAATTCGGACGTCCGAGGGGTTACCATAACCAATTAAAGAATTAATTTCCTTGTTCATATTTGAAACATTTTTACTTCCAGGATATTGCAAAACAGGAACAGATTGTCAAAGCAAATTTTTGAAGTATTAAAAAAATTCTCAAAAATCGTAGTTATATATTAATACGTGAAGCAAAAACTTTGTACCGCTTTTTACGAATTTTGGGATGACGGAGGAGCATGAAATTTTCCGCACTTATAGTTGATTTAGAGACGGCCTGGAGAATGCTTATATATATTTTTTTTAATTATGCATAAAAAATACATTAAATCAATAAAAAAGACATTACACACCATGGCACACATATATATATAAGAGGTGTGTGGCTTATATTACACACACTACTATACACACGCATATATACTTTATTGTTGAATATACTGTTTTATTTAAAGGCAGTGAGATTCACTTTTGATTGATTATCATTGAATTTCGACCGCTGCAACCCAGGACTGTAGTATTAAATAATACTGCAATAGTGAATTCTCATCATACCGACGCAAAACCGATGTAAGAATCATATTCCTGTAAAGTATATGAGTTAGTAATCCATCACAGATTACTAAATCACCAATCATAATATTATAATATTTCATTGGATCATATGTTTCTCCAATAGGCTAATGTCGTAAGACTGCTCATATTGTTTCAGAAACATATTTTTATTCAATTAAAAAAAAAAATAACATTATTTTTCCGTAAAATTTCAAAGTTGTTGAAATTATCGAGTTTTCATAGTAAAACGATTATTTTATAGAACTTTCAAGGTTCCAATTTCGATAATCGAAATTCGAATTTAGGAGACCAAAAAATTAACGACAACCTCGATAGCAACTGAACTATTGTTCAGAAAATACAATTGTATTTTTTATATATGATAAATAATTTAACTTTCGTGTAGGTATCTGAAGCATCAAATATCATTTACATTTTTTAAAGATAATTAAAATTCCTTTTTTACCTTCGTTATTTGACTTCTTTTTTTTAAGCCCTTGCAAGAAGTTATTAGTTTCATTTTATTAGTTTCAAGATCAACTTGTTTTTAAAAATTTATTTTGAAGTAATAAATCCATTTTCAACTTAAAATGGCACTGATTCAATGTCGAGTAAAAATTATTGCGAGGTAGTTAATTTGAAGGGATATGATAATAAAAAAAATTAAAAATATTTCACATTGCCAAAAAGCGAATGATCTTAGCTTTCTTTGAAAGCTTAAAAACTGGTGGTATTTTTAGAGATTTTTACCAAATGATCCAATTTAGCCACACTAGGAAAGCTAATCAAAAATAATAAATAATAAATATAGCAAGAAAAGAGAAGAACAACTAACAGAGTTTATTGTTTAGATACTGCACATATTATCAATGTTTGAACTGTTTGTAATCATTAGCATTCATAAAATAGTCGAAATATCTAGCTTATACAGTTATAAATACATATATAAAAATAATGTGTATTGTATAATTATATATGTGTTTATTAGCTAAATCTGAGCAAAAATTGTACGAATTAAAACATTTTACGAAAAATGATTAACACAAAAATTATTTGTTTAAAAAAAATCCAACAATATTTGTTATTGAATTTTTAATTAATTTAATCTTTAATTTCTTCTTAACTTTAAACTAAATACAAGAAAAAACTTTACAATAAATAAAACCTACTTAAAAACAAAAATATAAAAGTAATAGGTGACATTTAAAAAAAAATTTGTTTCTCAAATTTAAAAATAACATTTCTCAAATAATAAAATAATAATTATTTTTTATTTTATTAAGAAAATGGATAAGAAATACAAAATACTTGCATGACCAACTTAAATTTGAAGCTTTCCTCTTTATGTTCTTACTTATGTATTCTTGTAATTGAAATGAACAACTTTAGATGACTGACAGACATGCATTTTTTTTTACATTTCAAGTTTCAATCTTCAAATAATTACTACAATAAAGTGCTTTTATTATTTATTGAATTTGACAATAAACCACTAAGGATTAGAATAAATCTAAGTATGAAGATAAATAAGTATAAGGATAATAATATAATTCCTTTTAATTCGATTCTATAGTAGTATGTTGTTTTCGCCATAAGTCATAAGTACAAAGTGTTACAATATTATATTCTTTGAAACACAAGTGCGATATTTTTGAATTTTAATCTAAAGATTAAGTGTTTATAGAGTAGTGAGATAAAAAAATTTTCAAAAGGAGACAATGATTGCCATGATTCGCATATTACTAAAGAATTTGTATGATTATTATATTTACATTACATATCATTTGACTTTTAATACGTTTGTACATATTATTGCTTCAACATATTGTTCGTGAAATGAAAATCCAAAAAAATAATAATAATAGTATCATCCGTCCCTTGTTTTTACATATCCATCAACTACAATCTCTTGTTTATAAACATTATATATAACCTGAAAATTGTGTACAATATATTCAATTGCAATTTCTATTAAGAAATATATAAAATTTTGCACATTTGGAAAATTCTTGCTTTTGTAAAATGAAAGACTATGAAAAGAAAGTGAATCATTGTTTTTGAAAATGTAAATCATTCAATCTAAAAATTATCAATTGTTTCTGGTTTGATTTAATTTAGTTATAGTTTTCATACTTTTCTTCAAAATAATAAGCGACTGAAATTCAATCTATTACTGAATCGTATGCAAAAAGCTATGAATTCTTTCAAAATTCCATCAAACGTCAAAATCGATATGACAAACAAGTACTATTCTGCAATTCAAGCAACAAACCACAAGCATTAGGCAAGAATTTCAGTAAATGTCATAGGAAATTGGCATCATTTTCTGTTCGGTTCGGTGAACGCTAGTAAAACAAAAATGTTTACATAATTCTCTGTGAAAGATTAAAAAATTTTTTTTTGTTTTAGAAAATTTTTAACATTTTTTTATTCTGGTTACAGAACTACAGATCCCAAATACCATCAGACTGAAAATAATTATTTTGTCTACTTTCTGATATCTTTAGGTTGGATAAAAATTATTGTATTCGAAATAAAGTTAATTCAAGCTATGTTTGCTTACCTAATTAACTTGAGTTACCTAGAAAAATGAGTTTTTACAAGGAATTTTCTTGCCTGTATTAAAAATTTGCAATAAAACATTCACATTCTAGAAATACAGTTATTTGTTAAATTGCTTTCATGTAAAATTGTATAGCAAATTTCTAACTAAACGTATTGAATAATTACAAAAAATGAGATTTAACTGTAATTTTTGGTGTGAAAAATGATTGAACAAATTGCATTAGTTATTATTTTTAATTGCAAATATAAAAAATTATTCATTTAAATTTGTTAATGAATTTTGAGAAATTTCCTATGTTAAAATCATATATCATTCACAGACTTATATGTCATTTGATTGATGAAGTAGTGTTACGTAACCATAGAAACCAATGAAACCATTTTGATGCACTGTACCTACAGAGAAAAGTATTTTTTCAAGCGTTGTGTAATTCCAGAATGCTTTAAATCAATCATACAAATAAACAATGGACAAAATCGGTGCTAACATTTTTTCTAGAAACTTCCTCATCGATTTTCTAAGTATAATGGAATACGTTTTATGTAGTTTTAACCCAAGCACAATAAAAAAACTTTTTTTGGTTGGTTGCTTTGATAAACATAAAAATAAATAACGAAATAATACATAAAGAGAAAAAACAACAAAAGAAGATTAAATAATAATCTCTTATAAAAGAAAACAAAATGTTAATTTTTTTTTTTTTTTGGTTTCACAAACCTTTTTTTCTTCTCAATATTTTCTCTGACAAACCACAATGCTTCCTGTGCATCAGCAATCGTTTCAAATTCATTGTGTAGACCGGTATTGGTACTGCCACCGCAAATTGATGGTGGTGATGTTGTATTTGGTCCTGCGGTGATCGATGTGGTGTGATGCGGATGATGATGACTCTGTGTCGAACCTATTTTGTTACAAAACCACTCAACACAATGCGTTAATAATCGTGAACAACGACTATTATTTTTATTACTATTTAGACTGTTTCGAGTTCTGTATGTGGTATCACTACGTACACTATGTGTTCTTGTTAATCGACGGCAATGACTCGTTTTTCGTTTTCTATGTAATTGATTGTGATGATAATGATGATGATGGTGATGTAGATGATAATGTTGTAGATAATTGTGATGATGATGGTCACGACGAGTACTTAGTGCTGTAACAAAAATATTTTATCGATTTTAAAAGAATTGCGATATAGAAAATATATTCTATTATACATTAAAACATTTTCTTTAACTGTTAAATGTAATTTATATCAAAGCGCTCTGCCACACTAGTGTTTTTTTCAACGTAACATCGGACGCTGAAATCGTCATGCGTTTCAGCTTAACATTGAGTTAAATGGAATCTGTCACACTAGGAACTTATTTCAACGCACGTTTTTAATCGAACGATCGTCAGTTTTAACGTTGGTACAACGGACGTTCTAGCGAAATCAAATAAAGTATGTCACATATAGCGTTAGATATTTTTAATTTGGTTACAATACGTTCTCCGTGGTATATCAAAGTCTAGTGCGACTGCTTGTATTTAACACAATAGAAAGCTTGAGCGGACATCGAACGGACGATAATTTTACTCCACGTTGGTAAAAGAAACACTAGTGTGACAGAGTACTAAAATAAAATTTTGTAAAACATAGTTGTTGATTATTACAGATGCCACGAATAATGATTTTCACAAGTATCGATATTCGACCACATTCCTTCTTTGGCAAAGTATGCTAAATGCTCATTCTGTATATTTCACGGGTACGATTGGTGTCATATTGGTTTCATTTGTGTGTAGATGGCGTTTCGACACGCAACAAACATTATCTCTTCATTGTTATATTAAAAATATTCTTGATAGAAGAATAAAAATAAGTGCAAAATGATGAGAAAATGGAGAGTATATGCGCTGTAGCAAATTATATTTAAATTGAAGAAATTTTATATTTTTCTAACCAGTTTTTATTTTTTCCGTCATTATTAATTTTTGTATGAAAACTGTTTACCAACATAGGACGGATATCAAATCAAATTAGAAAAATTTTTGAGGAATATGTATTTTTATTCATTTGTGGTGTTCGGTTTTGGACCGAATATTGCGCAGTATATTAAAAAGATGATATCGAAAAAGTCGAATACCGAATAGGAGCCAAAAATTCGAAGCATCTCTTCCAATAATCAAAAATTTTTAATATGCATCAAAAACTAATTTTAAAAATTAAGTTATTACTATTAAATATTTTTCAGTTATCATTATATATAAAATATATTGTGCCCCACATCAAATACCGGGTGTGCTATACCTAATAACGGGCATCTGATTAGAAAGGATTGTCCTAAACCGTTCCATTAAGAGGATGAAGATCTTCTTCAAATTTTGCATGCAATTTGTTTAATATCGTTGCATAAAATGGGAAAATTATTTTTCAAACTTTTTTTTTGTAAAAATTGTGATAGCAACGCGTGACTGGGTCTGCTACTAAATGATATAGTGTAGTTAAGAGATAATTTATTATAACTTAACTGTTAATTGAATACCATTGTTTATTTAAAATTTCTATTACTAATGACAAAAGTAGATATATTAATAATATGAATTTAGGTCCCAATTTCTATTGAAATATTTCTCATTAATTTTTAAACAAATTACTAAAAATAAATGCTTTTAAATTTGTTGTTAGCCAGTAAGAATCATTTTGATTTAACTTTTGATTTTAAAATGTAAATAATATTTTGGAATGTAAAACGATTTACTTTATTGATCTAATTTTAAATTCAACGCCCTGGGAATATAAATAATTTTTGCATAATTTAAGTATGCATGTATATTTTTTAAATTTTTTATAAAAATTTAAAACATCCATACAAAATAATGATTACAGTTTATAAATATACTGGGTGGGTCACTAAAGATTTTGTTAAAATACTTTTTTCTCATGCATTCTCTGCAATTATTTTAATTATTTAAAGACGTATAAATTTGTACCAGCATAGGTTACATAAAAACAAACTACATTAAGGTCCTTAAAAAAGATTCAAAATTCAAAAGAGTTTTGTTTGTTTCTACTAACGCGAGAGGTCTAAAACACGTCACCATCTTGTCAAACATACTTCTCTAATGTGGCTGCGATATGATTCAACATTTTATCTTATTGGACATTGTCTTGTCATTTACTTATGTATTCTCTTCTCTGGTGACGAATTTCGCTGCTCTCCGCTTCGAATTTTCGCAAATGCTTTAAATTTCAACACAATTAAAACAGCAACCTACACCAGTGTAATAGTCTCTCATCTGATAAATAGATATCCGCACTATTTACAGACTGATGTGATATCTAAGTAGGACTGAATTTCTACCGAAACATGCAAAAACCTTACATCATTCCATGTTTACAAGCTCAAATCGTTTTTTATTGAAACGCAATGCTGTTTCATCAAGAAAATGCATTGTTCCACAAGTTGGTAAAAACTTGAATAAAAGAATTACTTTCCCAACCTCCACGCTTCCCAAAATATGGCCCCCAAAACATTACTAGGTGTTTGAATTCTTCAAGAATACTCCAAGAAAAAAGTTTGGCTATGATAAAGTGATTTTCGAAACTGAGGCCTTTCATGGGACACACAAATCTTTGTATAAAATAGGTAGTTCGTATTTATTATCTTCTTCTCACGTCTAGTAGAAATCGTTACGTATATCAAGAGTTCATAAACTAATTTTTCCAAAAATATTGTTATTATTTTTTAAAATAAACTTCATAAGTTCCTTCTTATAACAGTAATAAATTAGTATTTTATATATTTATGTTTTTTTATTATTATTATTATATTATTATTATTTATTTATTTTTTTTTTTTATTTAAACATTTATTTTTTCTCTTAAGTTTTGTTCATGTTGATAAAATAATTTAGTTACTTGACTTGTGTGAACTGCAACATTTTAGTCAAGTGCTTAGTAAAGTTGTTCAATTAAATACTATTTTTTGTAAGCAAATAGTACACCCACCACTTTTATATCATAAACAATATAAAAATAAACAAATCAATGAATCTGTTTGACTTCTAATTGTTGTTCCAATAATAGTCATATAAAATAAACTAGTATGTGATGAGAAATTATATTACATGACTGTGACTATTTACATAGTTTTAATTAATTACTTGTTACTTGACTAAATTATCAAATTATAAGTATGAACAATTTTTGATCAAGTGTTAAGTGTTTAGTACTAAATTATTTGTTACTTGACTAAATTATTTAATCAATGAAAACAAGGTTTAATGTCCCTAACGCTTGAAGAACATTCACGATTTTCTGATAATATTTCTGTTTGATTTTAAAAACATTTGCAGTAAAAAAATTTTTTTTGTAGCTTCAATATTTATATAAGAGTGATAAACTGTAGTCGGTATTAAATATCTTCATTCCATTTATATAGAGTTTTAAAAAAGAATATCCGAAGTGTTATGTATTTAAAAGTGCTTTTTGTTAACCAAACTGTATAAACCACTATCGAATAATATATAGAGACATAATAATGTTGTAGATTCCAAGTCAATTATTTTAGTACATTTCACAAGCTCAGCGATACCATATAAAACCATCATGATGGTTACCACACAAAATACATATAAAGTTATATTGAATGTGAAGTAACATTTTCCAATTTCCTAGAAGAATATTTTACACAATTCACTACATCCAATACATAAGAATGTTCCATGTAATTTCACATGGTTGCAAAAAAAAAAAAATGACAGGGAAAATCTTCTTTATTCTTAATGGTTAAATTCCAGAACGATATGATAGAAACATACTGATAGAAAATACATACTGATTTTTATTGGGCATAGTGAACTAAAATTATATTTGAGCTTTTAAAAGCGAAATATTCAATTAAAAAACTTGAGAATAGTAAAATTTTATTTGAAAATTTTTTAGTTTATATGTATTTTTATTTTATTTGAGAAAAGTTCTTCTAGTTTTATTCCAAATCCACGTTGCACCTAAGTCAAAGGCTAGAACCTGTCATTCAAAGTCGTAAGATAGTTTCAAGTAGCTCTCAAAAAGCCGGAAAGTAACCTTTAACTAATTGGAACAAGATCCTGTTACTGGAATGGATTGATATGTCGACAACATATGAATTTTATAGGACATATGTAGTCAATATATTCGACATGTTGCCATGGGGGATAAGACATTCCCCTTTGGTAATAAAATATTCTGGCGCTCAGCTAAAATGTATGCCATAAATAGATACTTGTTTGAAAAATCCCTACGCAAGAAAAGTTAAATGATTTACATTTTTTTTTGTTAGTTAAGCTGCACTTAAAGCATTAATCTCATCTGAAATCAACTCCAATAAATACGAAAAATTGAAAACCAAAGCATAGAATGATCAGATGATACTACATAAAACAGCCAAACTTGATAACTTATTTTTGTGAAGATAATACACATCTCGAAAAAAAAAAGAGTTGTTCTTTTTATAAAATTTTCTGGGTAGAAACTATTGTCTTTTTGATTTTGTTGTTATAATTTAAAGTAGATAAACTGCTCATAATTATATTAAAAAGTGTGACTACATTTACTTTTTTAACATATTAAAGTTTATTATAGGTGTAAATACCGACTATTCTAGGCGTAAGTAACGACTGTTTCGTAACATTCTGTATATAATTCTGAAATAATTCCCACAAAGACTAAATGGAGCATTTCCAAGCAGAAATCATTTAGCGGTTCACGTTGATGAATTTGTAGGAGTTGATTTTACTAAATTTACAAGTTATATTGTGTGAAGTATTTATATACAGTATAGCATATACAGTATGCTCTAAAAATCTTTGGACACACACACCTTAGTTGAACAGCTCGAACAGGGACAACTTAAAAGTAGTTTGAACTTTACTTTCAGTATCAAATGGACTTCATAATATTTATGTTTAGAAGAAGACTTCAAGGTATTGCTAATGGCATGAGTAGTAAAAATTTCTGCAAATTTCTCTCTGAGAAAACTACATAAATTTCTTAGAGAGGTAGTTTTCAACGGTATAGAGTTATTAAAAAAAGTATTATCCGTCTCTATCAAATGCAATAAACATTAAAAGTTGTCAATATTTATCACATAAACGATACGATTTCATAGTTTGTAATATTTTTGAACATAAATTTTGCGTTTCCGCTATAAAAAAAATTGGTTTTTATAAATAAATTAGGAATATTTTGAGCCTAAATAAGATTGTAATTTCCCGAGCCGTTTACAAGAAAACAATAAGTAACGATTACTTTTTTACAGATATTTAGTGTAATCAAGCAGTGAATTGAATAAGTGGCATCGTCGCCTTTATGAGTTGTATGTAAACAATGTAAATAGCCAATGTGCACAGATAAGCAATATGTGATAGTGTTTATTACACATTTGTAAGATTTACTTCACCAATACAAATTCTATTTAAAGTGTTGTCTCTTTTCTCTTTTGTTAAAAGATTGCATTCTCCTTTATATCGTGAGAAATACTAATAAACAACTTTACGGATATTTTTGGAAATTTTAGAAGAACAATTAATTTAACGACAAAATCCTGTTTATATTTTTAGTATTATAAATATGAATTTTTAATATAAAGTTTATCCTTTTATGAATCAATATATGTTTCATTTATTTATAAATGAAATGTAGATTCAAAAACAGTTTGTCCCTCTTTGGCTTTTAAAAATAATCTTCCTTAAATTTATTGGACATACTGTAAACCTATAAACCTCTATATCAACATTCCTACCTTGTTACAAAAGCTTACTTATATGAGAAACCACATACTCAGTTACACTTGAAGGTTCTTGTATCATTTAGTGTGTATGCATTTACATGTAGATCAAATATTATAACCTAGACATTCTTCAAGAATCCCTGTGATTACCATATCCTATATTGTTCATTAGGAATGAGTCATGAAGATAATAAATACTTACATACATTTCAAAATCAGTTACTATTTTGACCTACAAAGAATTTAGTTCCTCCATTCCTTTATTTCCTACAAATCAAATCTGTGTAAAAAATACAACGATTTAGTTTCTATTATTAAATTTATACTCGACATATATAGAATATGTTAAAACATATTAGTTTTAACCTAGGTTTAAAGATTTGTAATGCTAGCAATTAAGAAAGAAACTAAAAAAATTTTGGTATAGGTGTCCGTCTGTCCGCCCAACCGTCCTTCGTCAAAATTACTCAAAAATATGATAGCGAAATGAATTTAGTTCTTCTTGACCTGGAAAATAATGTTTTGATTGAACAAAATCGGACCATTGAATGAGCCAATTTTTAAACAGTATATGAAGAAAAATTCGCTTTTTTTTAAACAATTTTTGATTGAAATTATTTATTTTTTTTTTTAAATTGACTTGCTATTTATAGTATCTATGAATAGTAATGTCGAGTATCTAAACAATTAACTCTGTTAGTAGTTATCTGCAATTGTTCTAAACTATTTTTTCTTAAATCATTATGAATCATTTAAAATAATCATTTTACGAATTATTCTGGTATTCCAGTCCTTTTTTTACATCCAGTAAATTGTGTATACATATTTATTATGTATGTATGCATGCATATGTTAAAAACATTATCATTATTATTATGCTGGTATATAATTTGAAGTATCAGTAGTTTTCCTTTTTCCTTTTGTTTTATAATTTTCGTCTATCATTATCATTGTTCTATTTAATATATATAAAATACTCATACATTTTCATTATAAGAGTACAAGTATGTTTAGTAGAAATTACATTTTACAGCTGTTAACAGTTATTTTAAAAATATTTATACGTTGAAGTCAACTACACTCTTGTATGTTTCAATAGGATTACAATTTAATCATCATGCAGTTATAATAAAACTTTTATATAGGTCTTTTCATGCCTTGTTCAATATAAATTTTGTATGTTACAATAATATGATGGCCATAACGAAATAAATTGTTTTATTCATCGTAAATTTCATTTTTTAATATACAAATATTTTGTCAAGCCTTAAAACTTTAGAGAAAAATAATTTTTTCTTACTTGCCACTAAATTATAATTTTTTATCTTAGACAAATTACTTGACTATTGGCAGCTATGTGCACGTGAACGGAGTTAGACATATTATCGACGTAAAGGCTCATAGTGGGTACTATTGGAAACTATGACCTTTAATTTAATGAAAACATTTAGTTAAATGAAGTTAATAAAAAGTGAAAAACACTACAATTCTATTAAATTTTCTTATTATAAAGTAAAAATAGATAAAACTAAGCGGTCATATTTGTTTGATTCCTTTTTGTCAAAGTGTTTTATGTCATTATATTAACGTACGTTTTATTTTTTAATCTTTTTATGGATGTATTGCATTTAAATATTTCGGTTTTTTATAATTTCGTAGTATAAGAACAATGATATAATGTAGATCAATAATTTGTCATTTGTCGCTAGAGGCGCTAGTCGTATCCGTATTCTATATATCTGCACCGAGCAGATCGAAATGCGCTTTGCAATTTAGAAAAAATACATTATAATATTGCAAATAATTTAATTATTAATTCGCTGCTTTTTGATAGTATTTATATTTTTATTGAAAAATAATAAAAAGCTTTTTTGTCTAATAATAACAAAAATTGCTCTTATAAAACAATTAATTATATAAACACTATAAAAAAAAAAATGTATGTGGATTTTTTAATAACTGATATGAACCACTTACTTGCCTATGTATATTTTTATTACAGATGAGTTTTATAAATTTTATAATATTAATTAGTAATGCATAATTAATAACTGATGATTTAAAGCTTTTAATTCATTAACGTTCGATTTTTTGTAAAACTGTTTTCTTTGGATGTTTTGCCTTCAACAAAATGATCAGTACAAAAATATAATCTCTACGTTTTAGGGTTCACGTTTAAAAAAATTTGATAATAGAGGGTGCTTCAGTATTATGTTTCAATCCCCAGTAGCGGATTTAGGCTAAGGCCCGTAAAGCCCGGACCTAGGGCGGCAAATTTTGAGAGGCACCATAATTTTCAAGATGACTAAAATTAAAAATCGATTGGGTTTTCTGTAAACTGAAAGACCAAATTTTAAGGTTTATTTTATTGCGCTGTTACTATTGAAACATACCATTTTGAGGATAGAATTTCTTTGTTACATAATTAATAAGGCAAGTACTAAAATTTGAGATATTTTACAAAAAAATTTTAAAAGTCTTTTTTTTTTATGCTAGCATATTACTTATATACGAATTTAGATTTTTTACATATTTTTCATTCAAGTCATTTGACCGGTGGCCAGTCTCATGTCACAATATATATACCGTTACAAAAGAAAAAGGGCGCCATATCGTCTCGGGCCTAGGGCGTCTAAACCTAAATCCGCCACTGCCAATCCCATTGAAGTGCAAATATGATCCACTACTAAATAATGTAAAATTTTAATACAGAAATACAAGGGAACTTAACACTCAAGAATTGCCTGCCATAAATTTAATTGATATTAATTGAAATTCAAACAAAGCGATCACTGTTTTTAAATTACTTTAAATTTAAAAAATAATTTAGGATTATTAAAACTCATAAGAGTTAAATGAAAATTTTGTATCCAGTAGAAGGACCGATACAGGGGTAGTGAACTGAGATTTTTGGGTAAGGTTACTAAATCAAACTATACGCCATTTAAAAACTAAATAAAAAAGACTGGTATCAACTCAAAAAAGGTTACATAACTGTTTTTAATTCTAGATATTTTTTTTTAAATTTAATATAATTTGCCATGTCCAATATATTATTTTACGTTATATAATGCGTTATTTTACAATCGTAAAATAACGCCCAAATAATGAAAATATACACTTTTTTTAGTCACATAAAAAGTATTATATAATATATTTTTATTTATGTTTTTTCGTTCCATTGTTTTTAGTTTCAAAAGTATTATTCGGTTTTTTTTTATACGTTATAAAATCGAAAATAATATATATCCTGTTTTTTGTCAATGTAAAGGAAGGATAGTATAAAATTGATATAATGCTTAGATAACAGAAAAGAATTTGGGTGTAAAAGTTTGTTTTTATAGATTTTATTACGGGTTGTATATAGATATGAGTGTAGATAAAAAATTCGAACATGGACAAAAAACATGTCGCAGGCATTGCACGGTATTCATGCAGAAAACTGTTACATAAAACTCGAGAGTTACAATGTTACACTGCACACGACTCAATCTACAAAAATGTTAACTAATTATTCTAAATTAAAAAGGTAGGAAAAATGTTATTTGATATTTAATATTATATAAATTGAAAATTTTAACTGCTTTTATCTTAATTCCTTTTTTCTGAAGTATACAAATTGCCCATCATAAATTATTTCAATAAAGTATACTTAAATGCGATAACATTCAATTTTCATGATCTATTTTATAATTTATTCAATTTAAAAATGAAAACTCGCCATAAAAGTAGTGTTTTCTGTACTTGACAAATATTTAATTTGAGTTTTTAATTGTTAGCATTCATTTATTATTCTAAATACCCAGTGTATAAGGATATAAATATATATAATCATCATTTATAATTAATAGCTAAATTTGAACAAAAATTCTGGCGAAATTTCAAAAGAACGTTTCAAAACGTTTTTCGTTGTTTGTTTTAAACATTTTTGCCTTTAAAATTTTTCTATCTTTTGTGGCTCAAAGTTGGGTCCTAGACCTATTAGACCCAATGGATCGATTTTACTTTTTCACGAAAATTCCCACTCGCTAATTTCTTCGTTTTTGAGTTATCTTGATGACGGACAGACGGATATGCGGAAATACTTTAGTGATTCTGTGAACACCTATATCAAAATTTTGTTTGTGTGGTCAAAATTGTCTAGCATTACAAACTTTAGATTAAAAATGATATGCTCTTACATATTGTGTATATGTCGATTGTAAAAATGGCAATGAATCTAAGAAATTTTTATGATTGGTGTAATAACTATTCCCTCTTCGAAAATTCTTGCCGTCCATATTCTTGAAATCGACTATTTTTTGTTACTTTTTCAGGAAGATAATTAAAAAATAAATGCAAAAAACTTGTTCGAAATTCTTTTTCAATTTACACAAAGAGTTCAATTAAAGTAGAAAATGGCAATATTTTCACTGAGTTTCAACATTCCAAATTTGTTAAATCATCACAAAACCTTAGGGTTAGAATGGATTCCATGAAATGCCTGCATCATTTATATGCCAAGTATTACATCTATTTGTTGTACCTCTATGCATAAAATGTACATTTTGTCGTAACATGATGAAGCGATTTTATTTGAAAATAATTTCTACAATACAACAATTTTAACTTTTTTTAGAATCCTTCAGAGTGTCTTATTGATATCTAGATTTTTGTATATCTTTTATTATATAAGCTGTACTTAATTTCACCCATTTATTCTAAAAATGCCTGCGTGCCTGCCTGCCTGTTCATTGATATGGTAAATGTTCTAGACCTGAAAAAATAACTTGAAATAAGTTCTTGAACTATTGAAATCGGTTAATTAATCTATGGGTAAAATATATAAAATATAAAAATCTTGTTCACGTCCAGATAATTAATAAATAACTAAAATTGGTCACAGGGATTAAGGACAATAAATTACAAACTAAGTGTTGATTTGAATTGAACGTTTCGTCCCTTTGTTATGACTTCCTCAGCAACTTAATCGTACTAGTTTACAGTTTAAAATAAATTATTGTTGAAACTTATAAAGTATTGGTGTGCGTGGTGCATATTATAAAACCTAACAAAAATTAACAATTTAAATATTCTACTAATTTTCACAGAATAATTCAGTATATCAAAACAAAATCAGTATACAAAAGGACGAAACGTTCAACTAAAATCAACACTTAGTTTGTAATTTATTGTCCTAAATCCCTGTGACCAATTTTTGTTATATAAAATATATTTGAAATGCTTGGTATTAAAATTTTTGTTGACACTTTTCACTGCAAAATACAAAAAGTTCTCCTGCAAAAGTTAAATTTTAAGTGATAAGTATTTCATAGGACCTATTTTTTCCATTCGCAGATTTCTAAGAGCTTTCTGTTTTCCATCATTTTTGAGCGTTTAATATTATTTTGCATTTAAGATTATCACAAATAAGTAATAAAGAAAATAAAACTGTTTCGCGAAGTGCAAAATGAACTTCTATTAGAAAATTGTTACTCTGTATATACAGAAGTAATGTGAAGCACCAGATAGCTCTATTATTATAAGCTCATGGACAACATATTCAATTTTTGTTTTACCTTAAAAAAAATTACACTTGCCCTTTTTTATGATAATTTAATTAAAAAACTTAATTGTTTGATGTTGAGAAAAAACAATATAGTATTTTAAATTTCCAACGGCGTAAGCGAAGCGTAATTAATAACAATTATATTTTAATTAAATATGAAATTCGAATAAAAAACTGTTTTCTTTAAAAATCATTTAATTCCGACCGTTATGGAACCGTTTAAAAATAACCGTGAAATCATTATCCTTTTATGGATATTCGAGGGAAAAAAATAAGTTTCCTAGCCCGTATCGGTTTTTTTTTTGTCGGATCTTAAACGTATCTTTAAATATGAATTTATAAGTAAAGGTAGCAATAAAATACTGTTAAATCACGTTAAAAAAGATTTTATTTCTTAAAAATTACATTTAATTTTTCACCCTTAATTGTAGTGACATAAGTGGTAGCTCATAGCTTAGTGCCTTATTATAAGGAACTCTAAGGAAGAATTTAAAAGTCATGCACACCGATTGATTGAGTAGAAAAATTGTGATCCGTATGTGTATCCGCGGACCTTGAAATTAATTATCCGTATTCGGATCCGTTTCCGCGGATCTTCATTTTTAACAATACGATTACCCTAATAAGATATAACTATTATGAACACACTTATACACATATATAATAACTTATATATGTGTTTTTTTAGCTAAATTTGAGCAGAAATTTTGGCGAATCTAAACAATTTTTAAAAAAAATTATTTCAAAATAAAATTGTTTTGTTTTCAAATAACAAACAGTTTTTGCTTTTGAATTTTTCTCCTATTGCAACATCCGAACAAACATTGAATCATGTAGTGTGACAGTGTAAAAAGTGTGGCAAAGATAAGATCTGTCTTCCATTGGACATGAACTCTGTTTTCGTCTATCCTAAGACGAAAGCAGTGAAACCAGTATTGAAGTTTCTGGAAGATTGTGAACTGAATGTATAAGCAGTATAAACCTGAGAACAAATGTATAATATATTTTTTAAAATTTTTTGTATTATAACTATGTACTTTAGTATTGTAGCTGAATAATTTACTTTTTGTAAGTTAAAAGCTTAATAAATAAATAAAAAAGATGATTCTATGAACATAACTAAATTTTGTAAGTGGTATCATCTTTCAATATATTCTAGCGTTACTAAAATAAATATAATCTAACCATAGATGAATCAAACTACATCTGACATATTCTATATTTATGTCCAGTATAAAAACCACTATTTGAACACATATAGTAACTTTAAAACTGTTAAAAAATAATTATTTAGGTTAGCTTTAGTTCTTACGTAAGAATTTTATTTATCCGTATACTCCAGTTTGATATAATATATAACAATTTCACATTTTCCCCCGTTAAATATTTGTGTTTAGGGAATTATTTATGATGTTTGTGTGCCTTAAATATTTCTATGATATAAATCTGGAAATCGTTAATTCATATATAAGAATTTATATTATACCTTACATCATGCATGTTTTAATATGAACGCGTCATTGTTACATTGAATAAACTTATTCGGATTGTGGTTATCGATTTCTACATTTAGACCAGACGCATATTGCGGCGCGTGTGATGGGGGAACGTATATTGCCATGCAGTTATCTCGCCCAGTAGACAGATGTTTTTTGGTTATTTTGTGTTATGTTTTTGTTTATTAATTTTTTATTGGTAGACTCCGGAAACGTGCGACGCGAGGGGCGAGAAACTGTGTCTCGGGCACTGTGCCATGAGTTAGTCGCATCTCGCCAGTCGCGCTACCTAGCTTTGTGTCGTCAATTTGTGCTAACCTATTCATTTGTGTATGTTACAAAAAATCGAGCTGTGCCATGTCGGGTCCTGCTGTGTCACACGCGCAGCAATATTCGCCAGACCTTAAAGAAATTTAAGATAGTATTTTAAAAAAAATTACATTGTATATATGGAGAAGGAAGATCGATATTTTGTGATTAACAAATTATTTTTTGAATTTTAAGAAATGTGCAATTCACATGCGATTTAAGTAAATTTCAAAAATGTGAACTTCTAGATAGGAGACAAATATAGAATTTAAGGTGTAGGAAAATTTTAGGGTTTATTTATGACGAAATTGATATTTTAAAATAATATGTAGTTTATTAGCATATATATTACATACATTACAGTTATACAATCTCCGAGTTTAAATGATACGAAGGGCTTAGGGCGGGCGTACTCACACCATCAGACAGTCCTATAAGAAGAAATTCGTATAAAAAACTGCGTATCGTCGGATATCATCGGTAAGAAATTATCATAAGAAATTCTGAATTCCTGATGAGAAAATGTAGTTTATTAAAAAAAAATACTTTTCTGTTTGGACTTTTCTTCTGGCTTTCAAATGTTGGATCATGTTTCGTTATGGATACATTGAATCCAATAGACCGATTTGGCGCATTCACGCACTTGATCGAACTTTTTATTCCTAAAGTACGTCACCAAAATTCCTACCCGCTATGTCTTTTCATTTTATCTTGTTCATGAGCGGACAGATTTGCGGTATGATGAATATGTTTGTTGTACTAAAATTTGGTTTACACGAAATCGTGTGGGTCCATTACAGAAAATAATATACTGCATAATATGTTAAACTTGGCATAAGTTTTCAACTATTCAAAATTTCTAATTCTAGAGTATTATAGAATGTAATGTTTAAAAGTAGTATATTTGCAGATGTGAAAAGGCCGAATCGAATGCTCTTAATCTGATTTAGACTTAATGTGATGCATTTATAAGCTGTATTTATTCAATAAAAGTTAGTGCATTGTATGTAACACAACAAACCACAAAACTAACAAACTAATCTTCAATATGTTTGTAACTTTACAGAGCCGTACTATTTTGTACTTGATAAAAGTCTCCGTTAAAACAGAATCATAAAATTCAATATATTATAACACAACAGTCCATTTTATTAATTCTTTGAACTTCACCTGTGCTCTCCGCACTTCTGATTTAACTGGATATTTCTGTTCAGGATTTATATTTCCGACTAAACACGGACGTACCAACTAATCGTCCCTCTTCCAGTTTGAATGTTAGTTGTATTTAATGAATGAATTATCTCAATCCTCTTTGGTCAAGTCGTTTTAGACAACATTGCATAAGGCTCGCCCTTGAACTTGCTGAAGTTTCATGTTTGTCATAAGTTCAAGGAAAGTATCAGATCAAGCTAATTTGTTGGAGATGTGGTGATTTATGGATCATTTGATTCATATTGTTTCCGTCTTATACTTAAAAGCTTATCTCTGCATATTTTTTTATTGCTTCTTCGTTCAGAATAATCAATTTCTATCAAGTTATTAGTGTAGCTCTGAGATATTTTCGAAAAAGTTAGCCCTTAAAGTTATTACAATGTCAACAAGCGTAAGAGTATAATAAGCTAGTAGGACTGGCTGTGTTACTCTACTGGACTTAAGTGGGTTTAGTAACAGCTTTTAGAAGCAAACATTTTTCCAGCACAAATACCTCAAAACACACTTACCCAAATGTTATAAACTTTGGTATGCACAGTTTTGACATGAAAACCTAGCGCTTGTCAAAGAGATTTTGGAAAACAAACTTCTAAATTCTATATTAAATTTTACTTTTTATCTTAGAAATTTTTTTCGGGAAATAACACATGTTAACACATGTTTAGAATTGTTTAGTTTGCATTCCTTTATGGCAACTTGTGGGAACTCGACACTTGATTGTAAATATCACTCATTGTTAGCTGCTTTATATTTTCTTAACCAGATTCTTTAAAATCATTGAATTATCTTAGAACATACAAATAAGCATGCAAAAAACGTTTGACACCTTTTAGAACCGGATTCGTCCCTGCTCGGTTTTAGATCGTAGCTCATTTAAATACTACTTATAAATATAGATTACAGCCATTTCTAAAATTTAGTAGACTGACTGTTGTTTACTTGAAATAGAGAATGCAGAAATTGATATGCTTTCTTTGGTCTATTATTATTAAGAAAAATGTCTTTTATATAAATTTTCACATTGTAGAGACAAATTGTATTTATATTTATGGTATATCATGTTTGCAATGTTTTTCTTGTCTCTTGTGCATTTTTGTTGGCTAGTTTTTAGTGTTGATTTGTGAAACAAATGAAAGCTACACCACAATACAACCAACATACATTTAGACAAGTCGTAAATTTTAAACCTAATAAATAAAGTTACTAGAAATGTTTTTAATTTGTTTTGTAAGACATGACCATTAATTTATGATACAAATTTTCAAAACCAATGAAGATTACAATTAACAACATTAATAGTTTGATAACTCAACATTTGGCTGAGTATAAATTTGAATTATTTTTAATCACATGCATTCATAAAATGCTCTAAATATGCAGCCGATACAATATTAATTGTAATAAATACAATTATGTGTTTATTACAATTATATACTTAATTTCAGCTGGAATTGTGGCAAATCTAAAATACTTACCAATAATTTTTAAGAGTTGGATCATGAATCCATTTGACCCAATGGTCGTATTTTGGACATTCACAAATTGAATGAATTCACTAATTAGATTTAGAATCAAATTTTCACCTCGCAATCTTTTTTCGTTTATCTTTCGATAATTTGTGTTTATGAATCCTTGACACAAATTCACTAGGGAATCTTGTGGAAAAAAATCCAGCTGATGGAATTAGTATGAAATATTTCCAAATGAATGTATTTCTTCCGACATATGCCAATAAAAACAAATTATACTAGTCTAGTCGACAAATAAAATATCTGAGAAAATACTGAAAATTATTGGAGATAGCTTATTTGACGCGAAATGTAATTCAAAGAAACGCCTTTTTTTAAATTCTGTAAAGAAAAATTGCAAATGTAATAAACGAAAACCTGAAAAAAATACGGTCTCAAATTCTTTCTAATTACTTTAATATGATATGTGAAAGTTGTAATGAGTTTTGGAAAAGTTAATAAATAATAAATTTTTTCCAATGCTCTGTATATATAAAATTGACATACAAGTTAAAAGAATTATGCTGAAAATCTAAAACTTTTTGGAGATCTTCTTATATAAGTAGTTCTTAATAAAAACATAATAAAAAAGTAATTCATTTTATCAGTTATTGACAAAATTTAAAGAATTGTTTAAAAAAAAAAATTTTTCGTCCAATTTTCCAATGTTATCATTTTGCTTTTATTAATCTAATAATAAAAGGATTTAAAAAAATTTTCTCTTGAAAAATTATTAAAATTTTTATTTTTAATTGTTTTATGAACGTAATAAGGAATTCAAAGTAGAAAATTCGAAAATGTAGAAAACATTTTTTTTTCCTAAATTTTCCGTTTATTTAATTTCCATATTATTTAAAACTATATAAAAATAATTAAAACAAAATTTTTAAAAAATAGGTTATTCTCAGAATTTAATTCCACGTCGATCTTTTTTTACATTTTTAAGTATTTTTCGCAAATATTTCATTTCTCAACTAGACTATACATTTTAGCAGGTTCATTTGATTGAACAAATTAAAATATTCAGAATTTTAATGAAGGAAACAAAATATAGTAAAAGTTTTCTATTAAAATTTCTCTACACACTATTATACTAAAAATAAGAACAAGTAATTTGAAATTTTTACAGTAACCATCAATATAGTAAGTTATAACAGTTATATATGAGTTTTTCATATAAAATTAGTTTTTGGTTTTTTACTATTTTTAATGTTTTAAAACTACTTTGAATAGTTTTATTTTAGAAAAATATACGACATTTTACATCAATTTTCACAACAATGTAAGTTTTTTCTTAGTATAAAACTATTTGTCAAGAAAATATGATGCATGTTCATATTTTATACCTTAAAACTTTGTCATTTTCTATATGTCACGTATAAAAGAATGCAGTGCTATATATATCCACCCCAAAAATACAGCGTTCATAATTCCAACCACTGTTTAGAACCGCTCTCTCTCACACATAGCCAAACATAGCCTTAGCTTTGACCCTCACCTTGTATGACATGTTGTATTTTTGGTAAAGAAACTGTTAAAAAACAAAAAATTGCAAAAAAGTAAGCTAAATAAAACCATTTATAAAACAACCAGACTTGTATTTATTATGTATATTTTTCATAGTTCATTTTGACTCAAATGGTGACATGAGGTACTGGCTATTTCAAACCAAAGGGTGTTTAACTCCTTAAGATTCCGTGTCTGTCTTCATGAAATAATCTCAAGGCAGTGCAAAAGACATTATAACATTATAATCCATAATTTATTACATCCGAGTTATACCTATTCATATCGGAATAATTGTGTTCCTGATTTAAAAAAGAAGATTTGTAAACCATAGTGGAAATGTAATGTTAAGAATGATCCCATTTTAGAAACATTTCACCTATTAATTACCTATCCAGAGATATAGCGCTCGATACTACCTCTTTTTTTCACTTAAATGCCGAAATATCGTGAACCGTTCATTTGCTTTTGATGAAATTCTATGTGTACGTACGTGGTGTACATTACTCATCTAGTTTGTAGATAGAAAATGCGTTTTTTATTATCTCATATCCAAATTGCAACTCATTAATATTTGTAATTGACTTTGAGAATCTATAAGTGTGATTTCAGGCCCTCATTTTTTTCCGACATTTAGAAGCCATACCCATCTGTAGGCCATTACTGATAATCACATTAAATACCTACTTAATCCTTAAATAACTAACATATCCATCTGGTGGTCTGGGTATGTACTCAATATTTTTGAATACATAACAAGTAGACTTATGAGCTTCTATGGGTATTTGAAATATTTGATGTCATAAATAAGCATCAATTATTTTGACACTTTAAATTGATACAGATAGCTCATATTATATCCGTAAGACAGCATATTTAATTGGAAGACGTCCCAATAATATATTGTTTATATTTTTGTTTCAGGTGAGCATTTTTGGTTTATGAAATTCTGTGAAAATAATAAGCCGTAAGTTTTAATTATTTATGTTAAGCTATAAGGATCATTATTTTATTCATTTAAAATATGGTTTTCATTGAAAGTGTGGTCTTTTTGATCGAATTTTGTAGGTTATATGAATATGAACTGAAATAAAAAATATTATACAATATCATTAACAGGTATATTACTTTTCTGTGGTTTATTCTTGTAATATTGAATATTTGCATTTGAATTATTTAAGCTGTAATACTACAGCCACTATGCAAGTTGTAATAATGATAAAATAACTCTTATAGCTTTTAGTTGGAGAAAGCAACTACACCCATGTGTATCTACAAAATTCTTAGTTAAAATTGAATATACTTTAAAATGCTGCTATTTTCCCCAATATAATTTGCTAGCTGTTTTCGTAACAGCATCCGCACACTAATTTCACTGACATTATGGATTGAAATATTTATATCATCCATTTATGCCTTGTAAGTTTGGTAAAAATAAGACAAGCCATTTCGGACAATATATCGGGAACCGTTCATTGAATTTTGATGAAATTTTGTACTTTTTTAATTTTTTAGGGATAAAATTAATGTTTTACTTAGAAAACAAAATTATATCCGATAAAAACCATAAAGTAGAATCAAAATAATGTATATAATTTTAAATAAACCTGCTTTGTTTTTTTTTGTTGTTTTTTTTTTTTTGTAATTTAAATAAACTTACGTGATTCAGTTTTACATTATTTAGTTCATCGAAAATTCAATATTTATTAAAACCAAAATCGGAACAGAAATTTGTCATACAAATTAAGTTGAATCATTTTACTGTCACAAAAAAATTGATTAAATTATGATGTAGAAAATTCATTATTTTTTCTCTGAATATTCCAATTTCAATTCATTATGTGAACCGTTCCGTGAATGTATAAATTCCGTAACTAAATAAATTCATAAATTACGAGAAAGTCGTTGCCCATTATTGAAAATGTATTTTTTTAACATAATTTTAAAATGTAAATGTTAAAAATATTGTAATCATTTAGTACATAAAAGTTAATTTTAGTTTATGACATTTTATACCTTATATAGTGGTTATATGAAAATGTTACCAACAAAAAACCGTCATAGTCATTTACTTAAATGAATCTCATTTCTCACAAACTATATGCAAAGGGGTTGAGGTAGATAGATACACTCAAAGCTATATAAATTGAATCCGTTTAAATTATTTATAGACTGCAGTATTATACTCTTGTTTATCCATTTTGGTATATTTAAGGTAGTTTCCCCGGCAGTAATAACAAAAATAAATTAGTAATGATCCAAATTTTTAGTTTGCTATAGTTAACAAAACATATTCATATATAAAACAAAAATCGGGTACCTTGACCATCAATTAAGAGTTATTAATTATAAATACATTAAATAATCTTAACTATCAAACTTCTTTTAAGGTTATTTACAGTATTTTTAATTAGTTATTACTCTCTTAATTGATCGGCAAGATCCCCATATTTTTGTTTTCTATAATAATATGTATCGTTAACTATGACATACTAAAAATTCGGATCATTATCTACTAATTTATTTTTTATCTTTTAATGCCGAGAGAACTTCCTTAAGTCAGTAAGGAAGTAGTGTTACTTCAATAGCACAATTATGAAAGAAATATAAAGATTATAGAAATGTTTTCGTCCTTAAATCTTCCAGGTTAAAGTTTAAAACGTTGTGGATTTATATACAAAATTAAAAAAGAAAAAAATTATTTTTTAAATTCCAAAGTATAAGGGAAAAAAAGAAATCGTTTTAGCAATTTGATAATCAGATATTTTGTAATTACTCTTCGCAATGTAAGTACCAGAATTAGGTGCTTTTATGGTGCACATTCAATAAAACAATTTAATCAAAATTACCAGAAAAAATCACTTCACTGATTCACTAAAATAAATCACTGCTTAAAAAGTGTCAAGCTAGCAGTGACATCTTGAAATAATAGAAAAAAGTATTTAAAATTAAATTTAAATATGCTCAAAATTAGCTACTTTTTAGATGTTGAAAAATTAAATTAGGTGCATCTTAATTATGTAATTAAGATGCACTGGTGCCGTGATATCACGCTGATTGAGAAATTCTGAAATACAAACTATAATAATATATTGTAATAACTAAAATAAGGGACTTTTTAGGTGCTTTTATGGTGTGCCTTCACTAAATCAATTTCGTCAAAATTATGAATAAAATCCGTTGAAAATTGTAAGAATGATCGGTGAAATTGCATTAGTAATTATTTTAAATTTCAAACATAAATTACAACTATTTATTTAAATTAATTAATACGTTTTTTTGTAAAATAAAACAATTGTATATGAACCTATAAAGTTTTGAAAAATTTAAACAGTTTGCGAAAAATGTTTCAATTATTAAGAAATAATTTTATGTTTGTCCATTTTTCTATCTTTTATAATTTACCACATGTGTCATGAATCTATGGAACTCGATAGATGCGCTCGTTTATGAATGAGCATGAAATAATGCAGCTATCAATTTGCGTTTTTGGGTTGTTTTGATGACGCACAAATGAACATAGAAACTTTTTATTAATGTTATAAAAATTTGTTATCGCTAAAAATTAAATACATTCTCTAAAAATAAATGTATATTTCATAAAATATTTTCCGGTAATAATAATAAGGGTACTGCAAAACATTCATCCATTAAAAAATCATCATCAAATTTTCATAAATTTTCTAAAAGCTAGAAAGCATTCATAAATAGTCAATTTTTCTACACGAAAGTGTACACCCATATATACACAACCATTTCACATAATATTATACATGTTTCGGTATTATATATATACATAATATATAAGACTTCAAGTAGACTAATATTCTATACGTTCCTTGCTTAAAACTCTATAAATGTTGTTTAGTTAAGCATTCTGACATTGAAACCAACCCAACAAACCAAGAATCTTCTAGCTTGTAACTATCTATGTATGTCATGTTCGTGTACATGAAATGTTACAAAACATTAAAAAAGAAAAATAATTTCATTCATTTTAACATATATATTTGTTATTATTATCTCTTTTATTATAATCAAGTACAACAAAGATGAAAAATTATGATTGTGTCATTTTCATTACTGTTAAAACTATAAATTTATGTAAAGAACATTTATATTTTTTGGTTATACATATCTTTAAACACACGGGTGGTTATTCTTCATGAACATTATATTAATGATTATAATTTGGGAATACAGAATATTTTTACTTGGTTAATAATTAGAGAAAATAGTTTTTCAAACAAATCTTTAGTAATTTCGAGTGTATATTTATTTTTAGACAGATGAGCTCAAGGTGAAAATAGGGTTTACTCATTTTTACTTTCTTTTATTGTATAGGAAAAGGATGTATTGTTTATCCTGTCATTCTTCATGAACATTATATTAATGATTATAATTTTGGAATACAGAATATTTTTACTTGGTCAATAAGTAGAGAAAATAGTTTTATAAACAAATCTTGAGTAATGTCGAGTGCATATTTATTTTAAGGAAGATGTGCTCAATGTCAAAATAGGGTTAACTCATTTTTACTTTATTTTACTGCTAGTAAATGGATGTATTGTTTATCCTGTCATTACCCCTAGATCCAAAAAAGTGATTTTCAGAAATAGGTCTGTGTGTGTGTATGTTTGTGTGATAGCGATATTGGATCGAATGCCTTATGCAAAATTCGTCAAATTTTGTATGCTGTCTTCAAATTACCTCTTGTAGTGCTGCAAAGCTTTTGGTTACAATCGGACTACCAGGTGATTTTATTTTACGTAATTTTATTTCGCGAAAATGGCCCCAACGATTTTCTTCGTATTTTTACGATACATGTTAAGATCTACTGCTTATGTTTGAAATTTTTCGCTGAATCAAATTCAAATAAGGGAGAATTATTCATCAATTCATATTTAGCTACAGAATGAGTATATGATAGTAAAACAAAGTTCTGTGACCTGTGGGGAGTTGGTATTTTTCAATAAAACCATTTATATTTTCTTTTCAAATTTGAATTTTATAAACGAGAAAATTTAAATTTTACCCTGAAAAAAATGTTTGTACCTTATAGTGCATAGTTGTAAAGATCTAAGCAAAAATTAACGGGTAATTTTTTACATAAAAATGTTTTTTTATACGAAAACAAGAAAATTTATTGCGTGATAAAATTAGATTTTAACGAGGATTGTTTGAGATTTTTTAAAATAAAGTTAACAAGGCTTTTTTTTCTCTAAACAAAAATAAAAGAAGTGAAGATAGCAATTAACAGAGCTAACTGTTTTGATGCTCGGCATATGATTAATTTTCGTTTTTGGATTTTTTTAATTATTATTCATATAATACTATAAATATCCAGTCCATACAGTAACATATGTATACGTCATACATAATAATAATATGTATTGTAATTACCAATATGTTGTAATTAGCTTAATTTTAGCTTAAATTGTGACAAACCCTAACATTTTACTAAAAAATATTTCAAGGGAAGTTTTTTTTTTTAATTTTTCTTTTATCGTTTATAGTTTAAAAGGTTGCATCAAGGATCCATTGGACTTAATTAACCGATATTAATTATAATATTCTGAAGTCTGATGAAATTAAGTCTCAAATATTTGTATCTGTCAATAAATCTATATTAATTCCTATTTGTTAAATTTAATTATATAGAGAAAATGGAAAATAATGAATCCACACTTACAATTGTACGATGTTCGTCGATTATTTTGTAAAACGTTATACACTGGAATAATGATTACGAATAACAAAAATAAACAAAATAGAAAAATCACTTTAACAAATTTTTATAACAATATTCTCAAATAAAAAAAAAATGTTATTCGTTCCTTTTTTTTTATATCAAACCAAATCACATCACATTAAAGTTGTAAAAAAATCAATCACAATTTATAGGTTTAAAGAAAAGGTAGTTTTTCGCACTTGAATTTTCACTAACACGTATTAAAATTATCAATTTTCATCGATTTTTAATAGATTGTTTAAAAAAGTTACAACAATATTTCTTCAGCTTTTTTTTTTTTTTTAAATTTACTAATAAATAAATTATAATAGTTTTCAACAATTGTGTTTAAAATGAGCACATGATATGTCCATCATCAGTGTGTTTGTTTATGTGTGCATGAAAATGTATCAAGAAGATGTTGTATCTTTTGCAAATTTACTTTAGCGTAACTTTAATGTTTTTTTTATTGTTAACGAACACTTCATATGTATGTTATTATTATAATATTAATTGTATATAAAAAATGTATAATATTGTTTGTTGTTCATTCAATAATATATTTAATTTGGTTTTGTTGTTTTTGTTTTTTAATGAATAAACAGGAGGGTAATCTGTTTAAATTGTATAGCGGAATGGTCACCATAGCCCATTTTAGTCTACGCCAGAAGTGAAAAGACGTCGCAATAATATATAGTCGCAATATTATGGGACACACTTTTTCAATTGAATGATGTTTTATCAACATTAACTGCGTAGATCTTAAAGAATCGCCAGGTCCAAAATTAATTTTCAGTTCACTGGGAAAGCCTATACAAAGCAATTAAATCATTATACCTGTTGAAAATATTGGCGAAAAAATTGTTGAAATCGCATAATTTCAAAAATTTTATTTCACTCAAAGTTCAGCCCTCATCTCTCCCACATTTAGTGGAAGAAACTTTATTAGTAAAAATTAGGAAATGTGGTGAACATTTTTTTCCACATTCAATTTTTAACAATTTTAAATTTCGAAATTCAATTTTCTAAAAAAAGGATGTTTAGGATATACAGTCCGTGGTAAATGTGTATGGAATGCACTCATTACTTCAATTGAAGATTATAATTCAGTATCATTAAATCTTAGACCTGTAAATTTCAAAATTAAAATAATTTTTTTAATTTGTTTTCAATTATCAAAATGTGAATATTTTATAAAAACCTTTTGTCTCCGCATTTAGACTTGAATTCAAGTTCAAACTGAAAAGTATATTCAATTTTTTTAATCTGTAACTTATAGTTAAATTATTTTAGAACACATTACGAATAGTTAGTAGGATGATTTAATATAATTTGAAAATTTAATTCATTTTCATTAAATAAAATCTTAAATAATTTTATTGTATGAAATCTATTCAACACTATAAAATAGTGAGATAATTCTAATGTTGGTACAATCATCAAAAATGATATATTATAGTCCCTTTAATAAAGTGTTTATTATTATATACGTTCTTTATCTTTAAGTTAAAACTACAGTATTTAAAAATATTGGTTTAAGATTTTTATTTAATTATTGTAATTCTTAAATTGCCTCAATTATATCTGTATTGATGGGAAAATATAATAATAATCCACCAAGTTGATTTATCCGGATTAAAAAGATTTAAAACGAACAACTGCTAGTGAGTATAGCTCTCAGCCGACGACAGTTTTGCCTGATCATCGGTCAGTTTTGAATTATTTTCACTTCAACCGTTTAATGAATTTTAATAAATTTATTCTCTAGTTCCCTAAAGTACAAGTTACTTATCATAGAAGTTTCTAATTGCTGATAGCTTTTTTCAGTTAATGAAAATAAATTTAATCTATTCGGCTAACGAGTTTTTTTAAATTGCAATAACTTTTAAATAGTTTAGTGAATCGGTTTGTTATTTATACAGATTATTTTTTATTGATGGTGAACGTTCTATTAAATTTTCATTCGACTCATAGAATTTTTATATACCTCCCAAAAAGTTCTGAATAAGAACGAAGTAACCGGCTCTACCTACATCATTAATTTAATTTTATGTATAGTAATATATAAAATTAAGTTTTTTAATTAGATGTAAATTAAAATAAATAAAGGAGTAAAAATAATGATGTAGATGGCCTCTGGTATATAGACTTATATGTCTACAAAACGGAAATTTAACCCCATGATTTTGTTTATTAAGATCTACTTTAATAATTAATCAGTAGAGTAGATTTCATACACAATTTTATACTGATGATTGCAATATTATAGCCGAAGTACGTCTTTATATTATAGAAAGAAAACTGATCTAGGTAGTTGAGTGAATTTTATTTGTTGATTTTTTTTTTTTTTTTAATACAACTCTGTATAAAATGCATATTATACACCAAATAGTTTTATATATTTAATGCATGCTATATGGTTATGTTTAAATTTTTTTAACGTAATATACAATTTTTAAAAGAAATTTATGAATATAGATTATTAATTATCTATTTATTAGCAAAATTGATGAACAGTTGAATGTCCGTACACTGCTCTACTCCATCTCATCCAATTTGAGTTACAGTTAATATCTTAAATGAAAGGCCTTGAGTCACTGAATTTTCTGGAATCAAAAAACTTCGAGTGGAGAAAATCCCATAAAGAATTGAATGACCGCGCCTTTCTCTCATCCAATTTGAGTGTTTAATAGCTCTAACATCATTATAACTGAGATATTTGGATACAAAACTATCACAACACTTGGAGAAAGAAACTTCCCATAAGAAAAACATTTTATGTAATTTGGTCTAAGAACACTCAGTGACTCAATACCTACTCTTTGAGCTATTAAACACTCAAATTGGATGAGTTGGAGATTGTTTAGAGCACCACATACAGTCATCATCTTTTTTTGTGTGATATGAATGATGAATAGTATCAGGTGTGTTTGGAAAATGTCACAGTTGTTTTGAATTTTTGGATTCAAATTTAAGCTATTTAAGGACATAAGATTAGAAATATTACATTCATATGAAAAAATGCATCACTTTACACGACCAACTCAAGAAGTATGACTTATAGATAAAGCTTAATTTTAGCGCTACAAATTTTCAAGACCGTAAGCTTTATATCATAACACAAAAAATTTCATCTCCTATTTTTACACCCTTTAGAGTAAAGTTTGTAAAAACTTTGAATGTCGTATTTATTTATATCTAATCAAAAACCTAAAACAAAGCTCCTAGGCGTATTGAAACTATCTCAGGCAGAGTGACTTTCGAATTTATAATATAAGTTAGGATATTCCGAGTACAAAATTATTTTGCACCAACAATCACCACTCTTCTCAAAAATAGTATGTTCTTCAAGCGAATTATTAGTTTCAAATTCACAATAATTTTGAAATTAAAACTCAAATTTATATTTAGTCTTTATTTACTGTTTGATGCAAAAATGTATTCATTTTTCATTGCTAAGAATATAAATCTTTAATAGTTTCAAAATTATATCTATATCTAAAAAAAAAATAAAACTAAAATTAAATCTACAACATTTATTCCACAATAATAACAAAAATTATTTTCTTGTAGTAAATAAACGACCGGAAATGAAATTAGGTTCATCTATGTGGATAACAATATTTAATTATTACAAAATGTAATAATTATTCAGAATCACCATGTCACAATTTTATTAATGACAAGTTATGATAACTACAGGTTTAATTGTTTAAATTTCTTTAATGAAAAATTTAATTTCGTCATAATTTTTTTTCGATAAACATTTTCATAATGTAACCTTTAAATTAATCGGCAATTTTATCAGGTTTTAAACATGTTGCAAAAACAGTTCTCGGTCAAACTATTAGAGGAAAGTATTCAAATAAATGAATTTAAATATGCCAATAATTAGGTCCTTTTTGGTGTTGCAAAATTAGGTGCTTAAATTTTTAATCTTGATGACTGATTGGCAGACATACACGATGCCAATATTGCAAAAGCGCTACTAATTACCAAATATTATTCTAAAATCTTAGAAATAAATCTTAACAAAAAATAATTTTGATTTTACTTTGCCAAGTAAGTTAAATAAAAAATATGCAAATTAGTGTCTAATTAAAAATAAAACAACATAAATATATTATGCGTATAACCTATATTTCTTATACACCGTTAAATCATATATTTTGATTATTTATTAATTTTTATTCAAAACAATTTTGAATAATTTTATTTTTACTATAACCAAGAAGATGTTATGAAAGTAAAAGACGAAAAAAAAATTGAAATAAAAAACCAAGTGTATATTTTATTTAAGAATAAACCTATAATTCTTTATTTTTAAATTTTTAATAAGGAAAAAAATAATTAAATTTATTATTTTATAGTATATTATTATTAATTTCCACTAGACTAGATAAAATTATTACATTTTTATGTAATTTTATTAAAGATTAACGGTCAATCGTCAGTCAGTCGGTCGGTCGGTCGGTACCCCATATAATGTTTAGGTTCATTTCTTTTTCATGTTAGTAGTGTCTCTATAATTTTATAATTACATTTAACGTATAATGTTTGAAAATTTACCGTGATTTTGATTCTTGATTTGCAATTATTTAAAAGAATAGATAAATTTAATGAGAGTTCTGTAAAGTATAGCAGGGTATATTGAATTTAGTCCAAAATTTGCTTCAATGTATCTATAGCAATAGCAAAATATTTATATCAGTAAATGGTTTTTTTGTTTTCTTATTTTTATAAATTAAAATGGCAATTTTTCAAAAATATGATCCCATATTCGCTATAACTTTTTACGATACATGATTACAATTCCCAAATGCAGTAAATCGCAGTTGGATAAACTTTAATTTGAGTTATCATGGTAAATTCATTATAGTTTAATTTCTTTAACCTGATGTATCTCAATAAAAATCGGTTCAAAATAAATTAAATAGAAACCAATCTTTTTTTGTAAAAGCTTCACTTTGTGGTTTATCCGTATAGTCTCAACGGTTGACTTATTCAATGAAAACTTGTTAAAAAGCGGCGTTTTCAATCGTCAATAATTCGGAATGTATTGACTTTTCGATATACCTATGTATTATTATACCTAATATGTTTATCCCTTTTGCTGAATTTTTTATCCCAAGGGGTGTTTTTTTTATTTCTTGAAATTTTGGACTTTTAATTTCGTTTTTTCAAATGGAGCCTAAGGAAATCTATGAGAAGGTATGTAGACTTAATGAGACATATAATGAATATACCTACTTTTAGCTCGATTCATCAATCGGGTTCCGAGTTAAAGCTGAAGAGAAAACGTGAAAATCATAAAAAATAATGATTTATTCAAAAAGATTCCATTTCATAAAGAATCAACTCAAAATTTATAAAATATTTATGAAAGAAAGCTTTTTAAGAAAGCTTCCAAAATTCCATAGCTTGAATAGAAAAATTTTAAATCAAGAATAATTCAAGGTCATTTCCTTTCTTTTGACGAAAAGCCCATCTTTTGTGCCTATTCTCATCAAAATCGGAGATATGTCAGCGTCCAACATTTGATGATTTGGATTGGAATGACCCCCATGTTTCAATGACACTTTTTGCTTAGAATTCACCCGACTATCAATTTATGTGGTAAGTTTAAATGTAAACTTTTCCACCCTCTAAAAGGGGTGGCAACCACCTTCTGAACAAAAGAAGCCCTCGATACCATGTATTTTTTTTTTTTTGTTTATTGCAGTCTTTTCAAATTACTGTTAAATTCTCAAATTAATCTGAACTATTCGATAAAGTCTTAGGGAAAAACATTAATTGTTTGGACTATTTTTGTAACGTGGAAGTCTAAATTGACTCACCTTTAATATTGACGACTACGTATATTTGAATTTACTTTGATTGCTATTATCGTGTTATAATTGGACCGTTATTGAAAACGACTATAAATAATGAACAAACGAATAGGATGAACAAATAATATCCATTGAACCAGGAATATTTGTGTTGTTAATTTTTATTGATAATAAAATTTTTATCCTGATACACGTACAAATTCATTCCATCTTTATTATTCAAACTCTATAAGCAGACATTACATTTATTCAGAGGTAGAAAATGACTATGATGTGCTTTCCAATAGAATCAATATACAGCGTGCAATATGATTGTACACTCAAGTACAAGTTTAATAAATCGAAACGTATAATTTGTACAATTATTGTTCTGAATTTCTTTTGGCTTTTGTTTAAAAACGAAAAATTGATTGTCGGAAATTAAAACAGAAAAAAATATATTTCTAGTTAGATCTTGTTTATCCGAAAAAACTGGCAAATTTAGTGTCTTCAAAATTTCGTTACTCATATAAGTAGGGAAGCCCAAAGCGGAATTTTTTATTTGAGCAGAATAAGCTATGGGCGATACCTTACCCCATGTTGAGTACCTCCACTCAGGTCTCTATATAATGCCCTGTGTATAGTGTAGCCGATCATAATACGAAAAAATCAGTAGTTGCATTTAATCGAGCGCGTTTGATTAAGATATAGTAGATTGATTACGTGCTTAAAAGTGTACATTTTACTAAGTGGCGATTTTGACGCAGGCAAATGGGAGGGTCTCACACTTGGGACGGCAAAAAACACAATCTTTTTCCATCTGAGAAGTAAAAAATAAACAATCGGAAATGAAAAGAAAGGAGCTTAATGAATCTCATCTTTTTTCAATTTTAGTTATCATAATTTACATTGTGATAGTCTCTCAATCAGTTTAGCATAAATCATCCATGGGTATGTTCTAAAGCCTGTCTTTCTGTTATAATAATATGCCTTTGAACAAAATATACTACACATTGATGTCTTTCAAATTATTAACAATTGCATAAATTACTACTAACTTTTGTGTAATATGATTTTCCATATCAAAATAATTAATTTTTAAGTTGATAGTTGAGTAGTTTAAAAAAAAAAAAACGCTATAAAATAATTATTGAACTTTTTTTTCAATTTAATGTCATAATAATGAATAGCAAACTGGTGTAATTTTGAATACAAACCTGAGATTCAAGAAAAATACAATTTAACTTGAATGTATATAACATAATTTGACATAGCAATCAAGTTTGTTGAAATCTGTCAAAAACACACAAGTAAAAATATTATATAAATAATGTTAAAATAAATGTCGTGTTTTGTGGTGGTAAAGTTTTTTATTTATTTGATAGAAGAAAATTCAAGAACAAAATATACTTGTTTATACAAACCAAACAGTATTTGTTTGAAACATTTAGTAAACGGTTTAGATTCGTCACAATTGCAGCTAAACTTTAGCTTACAAACAAAATGCGGGTGGGAAGCCCGTGACAATAAAAGTAGCATTATCGCGAAATCAAAAACATTTTCTTTGTCTGGCTCACCATTTGAATATTGTAAGCTGGTGAAATTTGACCATTATCACGTAAAGATTTTTTTTTAAATCTTCCTTGCTTTGATGTATTCTCCAAAAATATCTTAGTAGGCTGCCCAAAAATCGCCGGAATAATCCAGCGTACTAGTTTTAAAACTAGTATTACATTTACATATACTAGTATGCTAGTCGGCGGTTTTTTGGCAAGCTTACCAAGAAGTCCTAACGTGGTAATGGTGAAATTTTACTCCCTATATTTCAATAGGTAAGGGCCAATACATGTAATTATTATATTATGTATGTAGTAATACTTGTATGAACTGAATATTTAGAGTATTTTATGAATAATTATAATTTTATGAATAATTATAGTTCAAATATTGTTACTGAAGTATATGTCGAGTATCTAAGCAATTAATGCTGCTAAACATTATATTTATGTTTTTTATTTAAGATAAATTATAATACTCAAGGTGCCCGTCATCATATCAAGTTATTGATAAATATACCTGCAAAGATTTGTATTAGGATTAGTTATCGTTAGTGTAGCAACTTTTGTTGCTACACAAAAATTCTGATTAGTTGGGCGTTTTCTGCTTCGGAGCCCATAAAATTAACATTTTCGCTAACGGAAATATTTTTTGAAATTGACAGAAATAGTTTTTTCGTTATTGTTATCAATAGATCATTTAAATACAATTTTAAAAATGGTTTACCCCATCATATGACAGAACTAAATGTCCTCTGCCAGACAACTACAAAATTGCTATTTTTCAAAAATTTTCAGGTTGAGAAACAACGGACATCTGATTTTATTAAATAGCGGAATAAATGGTTTTTTTATTGAAATGGTCTTACTACAATAACAAAAAGACAGATTTCTGCCCAGGGCAAGTGGAAACAATCCAAAATTTTACGGCCTCGTAATAGAAAACGGCTCACTTTCAGAGGAATAAGTTGTAACACTAAATAAACCACATACAAATTTTTAAAAGTTCATTTATCAGTAACTTGATATGATTACGGGCACCCAGCCTTTAAAGATCTATTCAGATTAATTTTGAAAATACGTATGTAAAGTTGAAAGCACCTTTGAGAATTTTCTTATTGAGATCTGTACAATTTTATATGATTTGAATTTTACACATCTATATAAAATAGCAGCTCTTTTTACCTTCCTAAGTTATCATGAACGTCTGTATCTGAATATCTACTATACTATCACATATTATGTTCTTTTTTTTTTTGGCCGCATACTCTACAAATGCTATGGAGCATTAAACCATGTCCATTGGAATATATATACGATTAGTTTGGTATTTATTTTATGTACTGTATGATATCTTGCCTATCGGTTGTACTATCTGACCTTATCTTGTAGGTAATAATATTACGAATGCATTTTATTTGCTAATAGGAATTTATATCATTCTATTTGTTTATCATTTAATAAGTGTTGTAATTGAATGTTTTATTTTATTTATTAAATATTTATATCCGACATATCTATATGGAAAATATATAAAATTTAAGCTTAAAATACTATTAGCTCCATTAGACTGTAGACCTCACTAACGGTGATACCTTTATCATTAAGAAAAAAATAAGTGTCACACCTCCATAGATAATAATAAACCAAAAACACACCTCTTAACCCATAGATAAAAAAAATCCAAAAACAAAAATAGATAAGTTACTCGCCGTCTTCCAAAGATTTTTTTTTCATACTGTCAGAGAGAAGAACAATTTTTGGAAACTTATTATTAGATCCGAATAAAGCACTACAACTTAATAAATTGTGTAGTTGTGATAAACATTTTAAGAAAATTTCATAAAAATTGGTAAACTTGTTCGAAAGTTACAGCGGAATAAACATAAATAGGTAGATATATACATAAATAAATAGTTTTAGTATTCAAAGAGTCGTGGAATTAGTATATTTTCATCTATGGTCTAACCGTTTCTATACTTACCACGAAAATTGATAGTAATCTGAAATTTCAGTTGTTATGGACCTTAAAAGTCAATAAGATATAATCATTCTATTGGAACATATGCATTCTTGACTCATCTATCTTTTAAATCATAAGACAAACAAACAAAAAAATAGAATGCAAAATTATTGAAAAATAATCAGCAAATTTTTTTGCTGATTCCAACTCCTTTTCTATTGAGCTGTATGAGCAAATTGAGCGTTCCTATCTCATGGTTACTTCATCAATCGGATTTTATGCTTGATTATTTTTACCCTTTTATTCTAAGCTATAACTACAATGATTCGTTATCTTTATAACCAGTTCCAGAAAAAGAAGAGATTATCAATTTTTCTGCATTTGTTAGCTCCGAACTCCGTAATTTATAAATAGATTTAAAACATTAATTTGTTTCATACTTTCGAATTGGTTATTCCGAAACATACTTCTCTTTATCAAGGACCTGTTCTAAAACAATAAACGACGAAACGAACCCCTGAATCGTTTATAAAGATTATTATTTGTGATTTTAATTAAAACTGCATACAAACTTAAGCTTTGAACTACAATTGATTTATTTAATTTAGATATTTGAATTGAACATCTACTTCTTTCTGTCTATAGTAAAGGAAATCAATTTTCTACTTTTGTTTTGTTTTTATTCTTTTTTACTGTTCATTTTTTGTTATAGAAAATAGATTGTTCCATTTGAAGGAAATAAATCTTCTTATTTTAACTAATAGTAAACGAAACTATCTTAATATCACTTCTAACTTTAATAGAATAGAAAATACTTAACTATTTAAATAAAATCTGTTCTGTACTGTGTATCTCTGTTAACATATAACTGATTTATTTGAAAATAAAAATCAATTGATTAAAATTAATTGTAAAATAAATTTATTATGTTTCAAATTTAGTTATTACCCGAATAGATTTTAAACTCATTCCTGATCAGCCATAAACTAATAAATTGGAGTTATAACTCTTCACTGGACATCCATTACCTCTATATATAATGTCATTTTAGCTATTTGTTGGGGATAATTTTCCGGCTAATAGTTGACTAAAAAATTTTTGATAATCGGTAGCTAGAAATTTGATTCAATCATGGTGTTTTTTATTACATCCACGGTTGCGAAATATACATTTCATATTTTAATGTAGATTTGGTTAATGGAGATGGGATTTGGAATTGCGTACAGAGGATTAAAATTTTAACGTGCTATCCACTGCTCCAAACTTGACTTTTCATAATACTATAAGTTTTAATAATTAAATACACTAAAATTTATCAAGCTGTGATTTTTTCTTTTATATTACGGATAAGTACCGTATTTTATATTACCGGTAATTTTTCATATATACAGATAGCTACAATATATACAAATTAGAAAAAATTTCAGCCCTTAAGACTAAACTACCAAACAAAATCACAATTTTTTTAAATAAACCGCGATAAAGAAGAAAATTTTAAATTAGACTTGAGCGTAATATCACGGCAGCAGTGCATCTTAATGACTCAATTTTTTTAATTAAACATTTGGGCACCTTATTTAATTTTGCAGCACCTTACAATCACCTGAAGAGCACCTAATTTTGAGCATATTTAAATTTTATTTTGAATACTTTTTTCTATAATTTCAAGATGTGATCTTGATACTTTTTTAGCAATGATTCTTATTAGTAAAACAGTGCAGTAATTTTTATTGTAATTTTGAATAAATTAATTTATTTAATGAATGCACACCATAAAAGCATCTAAAATGATGTAATAGAAGTTTGGCACGATCCATGGCGCGCACGCCACTTATAAATTTAGTCAAATAGAAGAGACTTAGGCAAAACATTTTAGTAAAGGATTTACGTATAAAAATGCTACTTGTTTTCAATAGAATACATATTCAGATATCATTTAAAACAAAAAAAACGTTAATAAAAATTAATAAAATTATACCCAACTTCATTATAATATAACCTACCACCACCTACCCTTCAAAAACGTGTTTCAGTTTTATATTCGAAACAAAGAAAAACACATAAAAGTAGTATAGATTTTTTGAAGTTATTTTTTTTTTGTCAAATGGCGCATGACCCCGCGAATTACTATTGGATTAGGCAATTAACATGAACTGGCGTTAATACAAACCATTTTCGTAAAATTTTCATTGTCGGAAAACTTTCTATAACAAACCTAAAAATTGAATTTTTTGACTATTAATATTTAAGGTAAAATGACTTGTGACCCCTCCAATTATGATCAAAATATTCGTTTAGGATCAAAAAACGGTAGTAAAAACCATTTTATCGAATTTCACCCCATCGGAAAATCGTCCATAACCCACCCACCAATACAACTTTTTTTAGAAAATAATTTTTTCGGCTTAAATGGCCTATGACCCCGCGAATTATTATTGGATTATGCAATAAACATGAACTGGCGTTGATTTAAACCATTTTCATAAAATTTTCTTTGTCGGAAAACTTTCTATAACCACCCAAAAAATTGAATTTTGTTATTTTGAATTGAATAATCCTTACATGATTGTTTTTAGTTTAAAATTAATGTAATACCAATTAATTTAATCCCAAATTCAACCGCATATTATCACGATCCTAAGATACCTTTGGTTTTTTAATAACAGGGGAGTACATATTACAAAACGATCCAAAACAGTAGTGAAATATAATGAAATAATGACTAACACTTTAATTTTAAACTTTTTATTTTTTACAAAATTTTACAAAAGTGAGAAACATTGATTTTAATTATTTATTTTACAGTCTTATACAAACAAAAATATATACAAATTTTATTATCAAAATAAATACACCAATATTAGAGAAAAATTGATTTAATTATTAATAGAAAATAAAATTAAAAAATAAACGGGACCTGAAATATAATTAAATAATCAAATCAAATTAATAAATATTTTAATATATCTCACCGAATTATCGCGTCTTGTAAAACTAACCTTACTCTGTTCACAATTATATATTTCTATAACTCTTTTATATAATAGAAGTTGCTGCTTGAATATGTTTTACAGGAACTGAAAAATAATAAAATGATACTATAAAATTTTTCAAATTAATAAATATTTTAATATGACTCACCGAATTACCGCCTCTTGTGAAGCTAACCTTCCATTGTTCTTCCATGGCACTTCATTAAACACAAATATAAAGTCAAACCCTAACACTATCCAGTTTTATGTCACTTAGGTTACAGTTGTAATTGATTTTCTTTTAAAAATAAAAACCAAACATTCTCAACAATAATTTGTATGTTTTATATACCTAAGCCATAGAGATAACTGCCGAAGTTTCAGTCCGGGCTTACAAATATCATGACTTGGTACAATCGTCCTTTGCAGAACTACTTCATTAGTACACACATAATCATCGGAAAAAAACATGATTTTTATGATTAGTATAAAATCTAATTCAAACAAAAACCTATTCAAGTATGGTCAGTCATTCAGTTTATAGGTTACAGGTCGAATTGATTTTCTTTTAAAAATAAAAACCAAACATTCTCAACAATAATTTGTATGTTTTATATACCTAAGCCATAGAGATAACTGCCGGAGTTTCAGTCCGGGCTTACAAATATCATGACTTGGTACAATCATCCTTTGCAGAACTACTTCATTAGTACACACACAATCATCGGAAAAAACATGATTTTTATGATTAGTATAAAATCTAATTCAAACCTTCAAACCGTCTAACCGAATTACCGCGTCTTGTCAATTTAACCTAACATTAGTCACAGTCAGTCACACTGTTTTAAATTATTTGGAGAACCTAAAAATAATGAAATAATAATAATAATAGCAAATTTTTTAAAATTAATCAATATTTTAATATGACTCACCGAATTACCGCCTCTTGTGAAGCCAACCTTCCGTTGTTCTTCCATGGCACTCCATTAAACACAAATATTAAGTCAAACCCTAACACTATTCAGTTTTATGTCACTTAGGTTACAGTTGTAATTGATTTTCTTTTAAAAATAAAAACCAAACATTCTCAACAATAATTTGTATGTTTTATATACCTAAGCCATAGAGATAACTGCCGAAGTTTCAGTCCGGGCTTACAAATATCATGACTTGGTACAATCGTCCTTTGCAGAACTACTTCATTAGTACACACATAATCATCGGAAAAAACATGATTTTTATGATTAGTATAAAATCTAATTCAAACAAAAACCTATTCAAGTATGGTCAGTCATTCAGTTTATAGGTTACAGGTCGAATTGATTTTCTTTTAAAAATAAAAACCAAACATTCTCAACAATAATTTGTATGTTTTATATACCTAAGCCATAGAGATAACTGCCGGAGTTTCAGTCCGGGCTTACAAATATCATGACTTGATACAATCATCCTTTGCAGAACTACTTCATTAGTACACACACAATCATCGGAAAAAACATGATTTTTATGATTAGTATAAAATCTAATTCAAACCTTCAAACCGTCTAACCGAATTTCCGCGTCTTGTCAATTTAACCTAACATTAGTCACAGTCAGTCACACTGTTTTAAATTATTTAGAGAACCTAAAAATAATGAAATAATAATAATAATAGCAAATTTTTTAAAATTAATCAATATTTTAATATGACTCACCGAATTGCCGCGTCTTTTAAAACTAACCCCACAATGTCACTGTCAAATATTTCTAACACTGTTTTTAATTATTGATGTGTTCACTTCAACTGTCACTATGAAACTGATTAAGTTCAAATTTGCAAATTATGAAATATTTTAATATGACTCACCGAATTGCCGCGTCTTTTAAAACTAACCCCACAATGTCACTGTCAAATATTTGTAACACTGTTTTTAATTATTGACGTGTTCACTTCAACTGGCACTATCAAACTGATTAAGTTCAAATTTGCAAATTATGAAATATTTGAATTTGGCTCACCGAATTGCCGCGTCTTTTAAAACTAACCCCACAATGTCACTGTCAAATATTTCTAACACTGTTTTTAATTATTGATGTGTTCACTTAAACTGTCACTATGAAACTGATTAAGTTCAAATTTGCAAATTATGAAATATTTGAATTTGACTCACCGAATTGCCGCGTCTTTTAAAACTAACCTCACAATGTCACTGTTAAATATTTCTAACACTGCTTTTAATTATTGATGTGTTCACTTCAACTGTCACTATGAAACTGATAAAGTTCAAGGGGAAGTTTCTACTGATGGAGGCTTTACAGGACTGAAATATCATGAAATAATAACTTTAAAACTAAAAATTTTACGCCCCTTAATAGGTTTGAACAACCTACTATTTGGTTAATAGATCAACAACATAACGAATTGCGACACGAAGGCTTGTTACAGTTATCCAAATTAGTAGTGATATATAGATAATCATCAATTGCTCTATTCATATAAAAATTTTGCGCCGCCATATAGTTTCGTAACCACGACCTTTTGGTTGTCATCACAACACTGTAACCAATTTCGCCACAGAGGCTTGTTACAATGACTCCATAACAATAGTGACATATACATATATAATCAATTAATCTAATTATAAAAATTTTCATCCCGTAATAGGCTCGAACCGCTGACCTATCGGTTGACAACCCACGCGTTTAAACAATAACCCTAAATTGTCTCTTTATATGATACAAAGAGAATAGAGAATATAAATCAGTAATCAATTAATCTGAATAAAAAAAGTAGAAACCGTCCCCTAGATTCGAACCACCGACCTTCTGACTGAGAACTCTACACATTAACCAATTGTGACACATAAGCTTGGTAGAAAAATCCAAAATCATAAATCCTAACTTGTTTCAAAACCATATTTTATAATTATTTTTTTAAATTTAAAATTCAACTCGCCCAGCCCCCCATATTTTGACACATTGTTTCACTTACATATTTGATAACCTTTAACTGAAAAAAATGTTCAAAATACAAATATACACGAAAAAAGCTCAGTGTTATCTCTTTATTCGTAGATAGAAAAAAAGCTCTCCAAATACCTATTTTAATTATTAAAATAATTCTCAGTTGATTGAATTATACAACTATTATTTTATACAATTATTTTAATAATTAATATATTATGCAAATTTTAAGATGAAAAGTTATTAATGTTTTATTTCGTTGTTAGATTTTGATTAATATTTACAAATACTTTCTATAAAATTGCTTTTTTTTTATATATTCAGAAGTGTTCGACTTTATTCTATTTGATTTTTATACGTCTTTCAGTGCAAAACGCTTTTGTTTGATAATAAAATTTATGCATTTCATTTGTGTTAAAAAATTTATGCATTTCATTTGTAGGATGATTAAAAAAAAATACATTGAAAATCGATTTATTTAGAAGTTGCAAACAATGCTTCCTCAAATTTGGTGTGTTCATACCTAATGTCATTCATTATCTTTCAAATTTGGCGTACATATAACTTCAAAAAATAATTACCCAAACGTTTTGAATTTTGGTATGTACAATATTTACATGAAAGCGGTATGTTGAAACATTTTTTTATCTAAAATCGAATTAAAATTGTTACTTTAGGAATGGTGGGTCCTCCGTTTTCATGTGAACATTTTGCTACCAAATTTCATAATATTTGGATGAGTATTATTCAAGTTATTTGTTGGCAAATTTTAAACGATAAAATACATTCAGGAATGTGCTTATTATATATTTATAACAATTTCTCTTAAGCACTGAAGCAGACGTTTTGGTGTTTCAATATCTTATCACTCACTTAACAACTACTTAAATATTAATTTTTCTTTATAAAAAGATGTTGTTTGCTTTATGGAAGACTTTCAACAAATCAAAATAATAAATTATTAATTAATATTTGATGAATAATATATATTGTATATTGAAATACGTATTAATAGCTGAAAATAAGCAAGTGTGACACCATTATTACGTGTAGTTAGTTGAGTATTACGTAGAGTTATAAATAAAATTTAAAGTCAATTTATAATTAAGTGTATTAAATAAAATAAATGGTTGATAAAAATTGAATAATTTTTTGGTAGATTTGGTGGATTTAGATTCGATTAAAATTTAACTAAAAGAAAAAAATACGTGAACAATTAAAAATCAATCAATCGACCGATTAATTGCAAATATATTTATTTATAAGAAATCAATCAAAGACCCAATGTTTTTTTAAATTCTTCAAAAAAAAAAAAAAAAAAACCAAAAAATATTTTGCCATAGAGGCTTGTTACAATAACTCCAAAACAATAGTGACATATAAATCAATAATCAATTAATATAAATAAAATATTTTAAACCGCCCCATAGATTTGAACCACAGACCTTACAATTGACAACTCAACATACTAACCAACTGTGCCACATACGCTTTATAAAAGAATCCAAAATCATAAATCCTAACTTGTTTCAAAACCATATTTTATAATTATTTTTTTAAATTTAAAATTCAACTCGCCCAGCCCCCCATATTTTGACACATTGTTTCACTTACATATTTGATAACCTTTAACTGAAAAATATATTGAAAATACACATATACACGAAAAAAGCACAGTGTTATCTCCTTTTTCGTAGATAAAAAAAAGCTCTCCAAATACCTGCTTTAATTATTAAAATAATTCTCAGTTGATTGAATATACAACTATTATATTATACAAATATTAGGTAGATTTACTTTTAATTAAAGACAAGTGTGGTCCTCCAAACATATTTGTCAGTCTTAAAAAGACTGATTTAGATATAAAAATTGCTAAAGATGTGTAAAGTCGTTATAACTTGTACTAATTGTACAATGCAACCAAATTTCAATTTTAATTTGTATCTATTATCTATTATTTCATTTATATAAAAATGAATTGTATGTGTTTAATTACAATACCTAATATGTGAATTGCGTGTCATTTTGATGGACTGGTATTCAATAATTAAAAAATTATTGGAGATTATAGAGAGTAAAATAGAAATGTGAAACGAGCGCTACACAGTGAAATAACGCCTTGTCAATTGTTAAACACCTACATATTTAGTCCAGTGCAATTAGTTGTTAAAACTGCTAAATGACTGAATCTAGTTAGTGAATGGATTTGAATGACAATATTTTTGCTAAATTTGCAATGTCTTATACTTAAAAGTTTACGTAATAAAAATATCTGCGGTTTTGGAAATGGGTGAAACCCTAACATTCAAATAACAACTGACTTCGATAAAATAACTAATTTTACGACATAAATGCCTCATACAGTTTTTCGAAAACGAAATAGTTTTCAATGATTATTAATTCGATTAAATAGCTTAAAGATTAAGGAAAATAACGTTGAATAATCAATAAAATTTAGTTGTTAAAGGAATATACTATATTATAAATAACGTTATGTTTATGGTGAAACTCCTGGAGAAAAGAAAAATTAGGATTTGAAAAAATTTGCGTAAAATGAAATCCATTCATTTTAACTTGGTTTTGGGGTAAAAACGTAATTGCACTAATTCCATTAAAACACAATATACTTTCGGTATCCATAATATAATCCATCGGTGTCCATTTATAAATATTCCGATAACAACTATTTTCTTAGTTTTTTTCGAAGTCAATCTTCTTTATTGTAATGGGAAAATCATATAAAAATCAAAAAATCCCCGACGTTTGCCTGAATCAATTTGTGTCTACTACTTAATAAACACACACACACACACACACACACACACACACACACACACACACATATATATATATATATATATATATATATATATAAATATATATAGATATATATATATATATATACATATGTATATATATATATATATATATATATATATATATATATATATATATATATATATATATATATAAATATATATATATATATATATATATATATATATATATATTTATATGACTAGTATACTTATGTGTATCATAATTATAGTTTATGACTATGTTTTGGCAAATTTAGGTCTTTAATAATTGTAACTATCCTGTTTACAAAAAAAATTAATCATTTCACGAAATGGATCCATTTGTATTCAAGATATTTTTGTAGGTAGTGAATTTTTGCTGTATTTAATTCCCGAAAGATCAAACTACCGGATTGGATTCCATCATTAAAAATTTACCAATCATTTACTTCATTGTCTATAGAGCTGGGAAACTGTACGATTAGAGAAAAATTGGATAAAAACAACTACATACATTTTCATTAAAAATTATGTTATATTTGTAATCAAAATTCTCTTGTTTTGGTTCATCCTTTATATGTTAAATATTTTTGTATTTCCAATGCTTACATGATAATTTCCATATGAAAACGTGTTCTTCATCTTTTATTTCATTTTATGTACTCATTAAAAGTTGATACAACTTTTTCGTTGTTTTTTCCTACAAGTCATACAAGAAATTCTTGTCTATTCATAAGTTATACTGCGAATATGAAGCTAACTTTTGAGGTAAAATGAATAATACAAAGATATACCAAGTTATATAATATATTATGAATTAAACATTGATAAATAATGTTAACGATTTCAAAAAAAAAAATAAAATTAAACTTCTGTCTAGAAAGATTTGGGTATATTAATTGCATTTACTTGTTAAGAAGACACACTGTCTTATTTTAAGTCATTAGTAGTTACATTTTGTTTTACTCTTTTTTTTACATTACATTCTTTTACTCGGCTAAAAATAAGGGGTGTTTTTGGTTAATGTGCGTATCTGTGTTTCTGGCTTTGGAATCGTAGCTCATAAGCGGACTAACCGCATTGTATTTTTTGGTATAATTCAAAAAAATCTGTTTAGCAGTTTGCATATCATTAGCTTTTTTAATCATGACAATTATGATAATTTTCTTAAATTTTATAAGTCACTTGTTTTATTAGAGAAAATATAATTACTTGCTCAATTGAATGGCATTTAATTGTAGTTCTTGGGTTGAAAATTATAAGAATGATCGGAGCAATAAGAATTATTAGTCACATAATAATCTCAAATTTTAAACAAAATAAATACAGTCACATAATAGTTCCTCGGGGGAAATTTACACCCAAAGAAATAAATTTTTTTATTATTGAAAGAAACAAGAATTTATAATAAACTAATTTAAAAACAAGTGAACATAATAACTAACGGAGTTAACTATTAAGATACTAGAAAATTTTAATTTAATTTTTTGGGCTGTTTAAACAGCATTCATAAAATACTAGAAATATCTAGTCTATACAGTTATGCATGTATATGTATACATGTATATATGTATAATAATATGTATTGTTATTACCTATGTATGTTTATTAGACAAAATTTGAGCTAAAATTATGGGGAACTCAACAATTTTTCGAAAAAATGTTGCGAACGAAAGTTGTTTGTTTCAAAAAAATTAACATTTTTTGTGTTTGAACTTTTCTTCTATCTTTTATAGTTTTAAAGTTGAATCAAGGATCCATTGGACCCAATAGACCTATTTTGCTCATTCACGAACATAAACTCAATTTTTATGTTTAAACGTTTTTATGTTTATACGTCACCAAAATTTCAGCTCGCAATCTCTTTTTGTTTTTGAGTTATCGTGATGACGGGTGGACGGACGGTCGGGTATGTGAAAATGGACTAATTAGGTGTTTCAATATTAGGTAGCGTTACAAAATTTAGACTAAAATTCATATACTCTGACAAATAATGTATGTCGAGTATAACAATGTATATTAATTTATTTAATTGATTTTAAACTTTTAAAAAATCAATCTTTTGTACCAAATTAGATTTGTAACTTTATTCGTCATTAAGAAAACGAGCTTTAAAGTCATTCAAGTAATGAGCTTATAAAGAATAATTTTTAAAAATTTTTCCTTTCAATAGTTGAATAAAAAGTATTTTCTCTTAATTATCATATTCTAATGTCAGCAGATTAAAATAATGTTTTCATGAATTTAAATGAGGACGAAATGTATGTATTGTTATTGAAGTGGATTGTTTGGTGAAGGATACTTAATTGAAGGACATTCAGATACTTACCATATATTGTTTCCCAGTCATAATGATGTCAAATACACACCGAATCATGAATAAGGGTTTAGGATAAGCAGGATTGTGCTTCATAATTTAAAAAAAAAAAAAAAATTACTTTAAGCAAAAAATAAACTCCGAAAGTTAAATATTATGAATCGTTTGTGCTCTTTTTATTCATTTGAATACAGTTGCAAATTTTCTCCCATATTTAATTTAACAAGGCACAAAATACATGCATTGTTTTCCCAAAAAAAATTTTGCCTTTAACGTAATTACACTTCGTTTGTTGTAAGTAAAATAAAAATATATGTTATGTTATACTTCTGATCAAGACTCGTATGTCATGTGTATGTCAATATTTATATATGTTTCAATTATAGTAGAGTCCAAATTTTACACATATTAGTGTTATAACTAGGCCCACCTAAAAACCCTTTAAATTTTAAAGCTAAATCTCACTCCATTTCAGAAATAAATAGGTGTATGCAAAATAAGTAGGTGTGTTGCAATTAAGTGGTCACTAAAATTATATGAGTCAAAATACATTTTTATACTCGACATACATAATAGGTCAGAGTATATTAATTTTAGTCTAAAAGTTGTAACGCTACCTAATATTGACCGTAAAAACAAAATTTTGGTATAGCTATTCATAGAAACACCGTCCGTCATCAAAATAACTCAAAAACAAAAAGATATTCAAGCTGAAATTTCGGTGAATTATTCTAAACACATAAAGTGAGTTAAAGTTCGTGAATGAATAAAATAGGTCCATTGTGTCCAATACATACTTGACCCAACTTTTAAACTATAAAAGTTAGAAGAAAAGATAAAATACAAAAAATGTTTATTTTTTTGAAACAAACAACTTTTGTTTGAGACATTTTTTCGTTAACTGTTTATGTTTCTCCACAATTTTAGCTCAAATTAGGCTAATAAACACATATAGGTAATAACAATACAATAGGTAATAATTATACATGTACAACTATATTTTGAATGCTAATTAAAAATATGTCAAGTATCTATACAATTAACTCTGTTAGTTGTTATCTTCACTTGTTAAAGATAAGTTCAAACAATTACTTTAATTTAATTACTTTATGTAAATTTCTTTATAAAATCGAAATATATTGAATGATAGAGATATGATATCCCATCATATTTTTTTATGAAAATTATGATTATAAATTTACACTTGATGTATTAAATGTGTCACGATTCTCAATAAGAACCCATCGATTGGAATATATTATAATTTAACTTGGGAAATGATGAAAATGTAATAAAAAGTTTACTTATTATAATATTAGTGTAATATTGACTATCTATAGATCAAACAAGGAATAATAATTACATTATAAGCTCCTTAGTATATACAAGTAACATACTTCTTTCAAGAGATATTGGAAATAATGAACTAAAGAGTATTTGTATAAAATTGAAGGTGGAATTACTTTAAATTGTTAAGCAAACCGAAATATTGTTTAAAATTTTACAGATTTTTTTTGTTTGTTTTCTGGTAAAGTTAAAAGAATTTATTTTACTTGTTTATATGGCTTGGAGTTTTGCAATCAACATGTTTGACACACGTTAAATTTGAATAACAATATGACTAATATTCATTTCAACCCTTTCATTTGGAGAAAAGCTTCAAAAAGAACAACTTTATTTTCTATGTCAGCTAGGATTACGCCGTTTTCAATCGATGTGAAATGATGAGAAGAAAGCAAATTAAAAAATTTCGCCTTTGGAGTTAAACTTCAAAAATATCAATTTTTTTCTATACTAGTTAGGAATATACGGTTTTTTTACAACCAATGGTGAAATGATGAGAAGAAATCAAAATAAAATAATATCTTTAATTTTATACTCTCCTTTCTTTGAGGAGACGAAAGCTCGAAAAGTACTAGACAAGCTAAAAAGATGCAAGTTTTTTGCAAATCAGAGCTCAAAATGATTTTTAATTCATTACCACGTGATAGTTTCTTGCGGTACATCTAGAGACATTTTACTAAAAAGTTGAAAATTATATTTTATTAAAATAAAATATTTAAAATAAATTTTTGCAAGCTTAGAACAAATTTTTCTATGCCTTATGATTATGAAGATTATTAAAAGTATAAATTATAAATAACCCACAATTTATAATACAATTTATGTTGCTTCAAACATTTTGATACATGTGTTTTCGGAAACTGTTAATTTTAGCTTAGCCTTGGTCTTGCACACTCAGTTTTGGTCTCGGTCTTGCTTATTCGGTGTTGTTTTTGGTCTTGCGGTTGTATAGATTATCTTGGTCTCGTCCAAGACCAATTATGCTGATCATTAATTTATAGTACAGTTTGTACGCTTTGATTAATACTCAATTATTTCAACGTTTTAAAAACTCTCTGTTTAAAACAATAGAACTATCTGAAGCTGCTCTATTGTTTTGTAATAGTGTGTTATAGTTAGTTAATAACTATAACCAGCCGCCACCTCTTCAATGTCTAGTATTAAAATTGTTCCTCTTTCAAAGCTAAATGTGTGGTAATAGTATCTAAAATATTATTATAATGTTTAACAATCATTCGAGTGCAGATCAAAAGTTCATTGGGTTCAATTAGTTATTGATTTTGTGGTTTACTCAATGATTATCTGCTTGTAGTATCTTTTATGTAAATTTTGTTGTGGTAGGTATTTTATTACTTCCGTAAATGTTGTATAAATATGAAGTATTACATTATTGAATTATTCTACTACCTCAATTATAAAAGCATCCATGTATGTATGTATATGATTTTCCTTAAATTGAACCATGGAATTTTCATTGTTTATTTTTATATGTAATCGATTCTTATTCTTAATCAAATACAATTGGAAAAATAGTCGCCAAGTTTGTATATTATCAAGGGAGTTAACAGTTGTGTTTTTGATAGAGACCTCTATGGCCTCTATCAAATTATTTTCTTTCGTTTCTATGGTTACGAAATACTACTTTATCAATCAATTGATTTATAAGTCTGTGAATTGTATTTAATTTAATATAGGAAATGTTTCAAAACTTATTAACAAATTTAAATGAATAATTCTTATATTTACAATTAAAAATAATTTCTTATGCAATTTCTTTGATTTTGCTTACAATTTTCATACCCAATAACTACAATTAAATGCCATTTTTTTTAATTATTCAATAATTTTTGTTTGATAATTGCTGTACAATTTACATACTTAAACAATTGTACTTATTATTTTATTTTAATGTGAATGTTTTATTAAAAATTTAATATACTCGTGGCGCATGAAGCGATGAAGAAGTCTCTTATACGTACCGTGCACGGTACGGATAGGATCTATAATAATTGACAATGTCCAATGTAATATACATTGTATGTTTTTCAATTTTCGCGCACAAATAAATTAATTATCCATTTGTTATTCACAAACTTGACATGAAAATGATACAGTCCATTTTCATGATTGAAGAGTTTTTCGTGAAAAAATATTTCTAAATATAAAATAAAAATTGTATTTTAGAATCCTTTTTTTTTGGGAACAACTATTCGACACGCCTTCCGTTTTCAATGCAATTTTGTGCATACTAAATTTCTTAACTTTTGGATAATTATTTTTTGAGGTATTTTTCCGCGAGAATTGAAAAAAATACAATGTATTGATATAATACATTGAAGATTGTTATTATTATAGAGGTCTCTCTCAAAATATAATCCATCTCAAGCAAACACAAGAAGTATATGCAAATCAAAACACCAACGTATTTAAGATATAAATGGAAGTTCTACATCAAAATTTCAGATAAAAACCGTACTATTTACGTAAAAAGAAGTGAAAAAATTTATTATCAAAAGTAAAGAGAGCTTATTTTATAAAATAATGTACTCATATCTAGAGGGAAAAATAATCCAAGATAGAAATTGATTTATTCCTTATATATAAGGTTAGATATAGGCTTTGATGTTATTCATAAAGCCATAATATTCATAGAATTAAATATGTAAAACAAAAAATTTCGATAAAAATAAATTATCAGTTCTTTTTTATGTTTCAATAATAAAATTTGCTTGAAAGTATTGAGATTGAGTACTGGTAAATAAGTATGTGACAGTATTAAAGTTTGATTTCGCCTTTGAGTTAAAGTGGGCCAATTATAAGAATTTCTTAAAAGGTCAGTTTTCCAGTGAAATGATGTCGAACGCGAATAAAAGTAAGATATCGGAGAATCAATCAATTTGAAAATAGCGCTTGTTTTCTCCTAGTTCTTTTACTATTTTATTCTTGCATGGAGTCGAAATTATGCACCATTTTTTATCGATGTTTTTCTTAAGATTTTGAATTTAGTTTTTCGAATTACGTATATAACAAATATAGAAACCATTTTATGTGGTACCTGATGAAAATTAGTATTTTTTAGATTTGCAGATAACCGATACTTCGTATTGCTATGTATCGTAAAAAATAGTTTTTAAATTTTTTATAGAATCTATTACAATAACGAAAAAACGAATATCTGTTAATTAATATTGCGGGCTCCAAAAAGAATGAATCTCTTCTGTAAATGAAATAGTTGTTCTATCAATCACAATTAAGTCAAATACATAGTTTATGCTTCATTATTATCATCTCGAAAGTGGCACTGGTCTCATGGACCATCTGTTTATAGTAATACATATAAATGTGTACTTCAAATCAAAATTTATACATATATTTTCGTTTCCAAACTAAATTCTTAGTTAAAATTTGTTCTAGTTCAAGTTTTCTTCAAATTTAAATAACTATTCCATGGCAAACTTTGTAATTAAACCAATAACTAAAGAATAAATTGACAAGCACTTATTACATTATTCTGTACCAAATTTAATTTATTTACCACAAATTGTTAAATAAATGTATTCATATAAAACTCTGTAGTGATTGTTTTTTGTTTGCATTTATGCAAATTATGAAAACTTTTCTATAAAACAATATATGCAATGCTGCATGTTTCGTCGTTTCCTTGCATCATATTTTGTTTTAAACATTTTAATGTTAGTTACTTTGAGCACCACCAACTATGATATGATATATATATATATATATATATTAGTCATAATATTATATGAAAACTTTTACGGAATCATTTTGACAACTTTGACAACTTTAGTTTTATATGTCATATCACATTATTATGGTTTGTTTATTTGTTTAACTAGCGTGTGTACACGTGCGAATGAAAATGACGGAAATAATTTTCGTCTCTTCTTTGTTATGAACTATTGGACAATATAGAGCTATTAAAAACTAATTTTTCTGAAAATTTTTATTCACTTATTCAATATTTATATTTTAAAATTCATGCAGTAAATGTGTATACATTAACCTATCGTTTTCAGGTGACGATTATACACACCAAATTTCATGATATTCGGATAAGTATTTATTAGAGTTATTTGAGCGCAAATATTGAAACATACATTATATTTTACATTACGTCAGCCTGATTCTTTAGCCTGCTAAATTCATTTTGGGCTAAAAGGAGTTTTAAAAAAAAGAACTAAAGGAGACTAGAAATTTCGTGGTATTATCTACCGTTTTGTATAAGATCAACGACGATATTCACATATAAAGAGTGAGAAATGCTATGCACGAAAATCCTCAGTTTTTCACTGACATTGTATACCTTCCCACATGCCGGTATGCTTGTGTCAAATTTTTTTGTGTATTATCCAAATATTTGAACAGTAAACAATTAATAATTATAAATAATATTATTTTCTTATAGATTATTTTGTTTTATCTATTCATTTAATGCGTAAGACTAAAATTTTTAACCAAATTTTCAATTCTCAATTTTAATGTTAAGGACTTGACAGTCCTATGCATCATTTTATTATTGAGGGACAAACTGGCTAAGACCCCGCTATTTAAATATAATTTTGCTAAATTTCGAAACAAGAATATAAAATATAGTACTAGTTATGCTTCTCAAATGATAAGCAAAATCTAGGTAACCAACGGGATTTTCGGAATCTTGATTACGTAATGAATACAAATATTATTAAGTTTTTTCTTTGTTGAATCAGACCGACAATTAGAGATTATCTTTATTATAGAGGCTATAGAAGTCCCTATCAAAACACATGCCCGCTTAAGAAATGATGTGAAAAATCATTTTTATGTTTAGATTTTCGTGATAGTACTTTTAAAATAATTCACATAATGCTTACACCGTTTCATCATTCATCATATCCGATCTTTTGACAGTTTGTTTGAAATAATAGTTTTTATATGTTATAATACATCGCAACCAAATTACAGTATTGACAGATTGGGTGATTTTTCTCTAAATTGTAATTTTAATAGGAAATTTATCAAATAAATTACGATACAAATAGTTTATTTAAAACAGATACTATTTGAGCCAAATAGCACGTTGCAATTCGACATTAAAAACCTTTTTGGTGGTAATTTGGATTCCATTAAGATTACTCCACAATCGCCATTTATTACAATATATACATAATGCGCACCTATTACGGATAATCATATTTCTAACAAATAACCAATTATATTGAACAGTTTCTAATTTTGTCAATAAATTTACTTGATAGTACTAATAACACTCCAAACAAATGAATTACCCAAATGTACTTTTTAATGATCTTAATACATTATTTTATCCATTAACTAATCAAGCAATAACATAAGTTTAATATACTAAATGTTCTTCCATTTAAACTTTAAACATAATGCAATACTGTATTTTTCTACCTTCTAGATGATCTGGCCTATTTATTTTTAATAATAGCCAAAAAGAAACGTTTTTTAAGTAAAATTTTGTATTAATTTTTTGATATATTTAAAAAGTATGTATTCTATAAGCATTGTTAATAGCTATTAAAATCTAAATTCACTAAATTTCGATTTTTTGCCCCAATTTCCAAGATCAAAATAGTTCTCATTAATAATTATAAAAAAAAATAATAATGGAAACTAATTTCGTCATTTTAGTTATCTAATGAATAATTTATGAAAATCAAACTCTTATTTTTAAAATACTCCGATTTATTTTTTCTGCACTTCTCCAATTGTTTTACTCGACATACATAATAAGTCAGAGTATATTAATTTTAGTCTAAAGTTTGTTACGCTGCGTAATATTGACCGCACAAACAAAATTTTGGTTAATGTGTTCATAGAAACACCTAATAAGTCCATGTCCTTCCGTTCGTCATCACTATACCATAAAAACAAAAAGCGAACAATTTTTTGAAATATTTTTTCGTAAAATGTTCTCCACAATTTTAGTTCAAATTTAGCTAATAAACACATATAGATAATAACAATACATATTATTTATTATGCATGTATCACTATATGAACTGAATATTTATAGTATTTTATAAATGCTAATTAAAAATAGTCCAAACAATGATATTCAATAATATGTTGAATATCTAAACAATTAACTCTACTAGTCGTTGTCTTCACTTGTAAGATATTATTTGTGCTGTACATGTGAACGTTCTATACAATTAAAAAGGAAGTTAATAGTGTAACAAAACTTGGTGATGATCATCATATAATAAACAGTAAACTTAACCAGTATATAGCTAGCTAGTTACTACATTTAATAATTACAAAATATACTTATCGGTTATAATATCTTAATTACGAAAATTTTAACACTTTACATATTAATAGTCATAAATTATGGAAATTATTTGTAACTTAGCTGGCTAAAAACTAGGTCAAATTTATATCGATTAATTTTTTATTTTTATGGCTTAATATAACTAACATTACTGTTGGCGCTACAGCCAAGAGCATAACAGAGCCGCCCCGACTTCTTTTTTTTTTTGCAAAAGAGCCTATTATCTGTTTGGCGTTTCCAGTTGCTGACCTTTAAAGTTTTTAATACATTCTCAACGTCATGGAGCCACCTGACTGTAGGACTTTCTTGTTTCCTACTTCCACATAGTTTTTTGTAAGTTAACAGAATAGTGTGATTGCTATCCTCTGATCGATATAGATGTTGAAGGTATTTTTTTATAAATGTGACGGAAAGTGTATAGAATGAACTCATTAGTTCCAATTCAGTTTCATGAAATCTTAGATTCGTAACTTACAAAAAAATAACAGCTTTTTAAGTAAAATTGTCAATATTTTAAATATTTTTAAAAAAAAATTTTGTCTCAGCATGTAGTCTTGAATTCAATTTCAAATAGAAAAATATATTAGATTTTGTTCAGCTGTAACTTGTGGTTAAATTATTTTAAAATATAGATTACAAAAAGCTAGATGTATGATTTAATATATTTTTTTACAAATTTTATTTATTTTTAATATTATTTTATCATATGAAATCTAATCATCACCGTAAATAGTTATATAATTCAAATTTTGATACAATCGTTAAAGATGATATATTGCGCACTATCATTTGACATCAGATATAAGAGAAAACTTAGGTGCCTGCCAAAAAGAATGTCAATTAAACAATTTGATGGATTGTATCATTTATTAAAATTAATTCTGGTTGCATTTTTACAATTTATATATCGATTATCATAAATGCATTTATTTTCTAGTATATTATTTAATATAATTTCGTCTACCGTTAAATTATCTTTTAAGTAGTCAACCATTTTGAACTCAAAACAAAATAAAGTAAACAATAATGAGAAAGTTTAGCATAATACGACAAACTATAATTGATAAATTCCACAAATTTTTCAGATTACCGACTGAATTACTGCGCATGACTACGACTACCGACTATGTAGAAAGTGCTTAAAAGCACTGAAAAAAGTCAAACATGAATTTTTTTATTGGTACTTTAAAAATGTATTATTTCGTTGCACATTCAGAACAAAATATAATAAACGTAAATAAAATGTTTTTTATTTGATATCGTAAAAGTTTGTAATTTTATATCAAAAGCTTTTTAGATTTGTTTATGGTGTATCAGTTTTGATTGAAACAGATTTTTACACACCATAAATATAAAAGTATCTCTTATAAATCATATATTAAATACTGTCGGGTAACGCCAAAATGTTTAAATAACATTCTTTTAAATCATATGTTAAATAATGTCTGGTAACGCCAAAATGTTTAAATAATATTTTTATTTTCAAAATTCAGAGTCTCGGTGAAAATATGAAAATCTAAGTATCTTGTTTTCTAATTTATCAGGATCCTAACTAACTGGTACGTGCAGACTCCCAGTCTGGTCCTAAAAACCTTCCAGTTATTAAAGTTTTTTAAAACTTCTAAAATAAAGTTTTAAGTTGGTTTCTATTTGTATATATTTATTTTATAGAGATAAGAATGGAAGAAAATCCTGGGAAATAAAAAAAAATGAATTTCACACTATAGAGACTTCAACTCATCAAATTTTCAATACAATTAGAGTTTTTTAAACAAATATAACAAATCTGGTCCTGTAAAATTTCGAATAACAAAAGCCATCAAGCTTCTAAAAAAAAAGTTTTATGTTCGTTTCTATTTGCAAATATTCATTTAATAGAGAGAACAATGAAAGAAAATCCTAGAAAAAAGTAAAATCCACGTTATAGAGACTTAAATCCATCAAATTTTCGAGAAAATTAGAGTTTTTTAAACAAATATAACAAATCGAAAGAAATTTTAAATGTATTTCTATTATTGCAATCGTTTGTATAAAATGTATAAAAAAAATAAATATAAAATTATGAACTTGTATTGTATGAAACAATTTTTTAATTGGTTACGTGTTTTAATTACTTTTCAGTTATTATATAATGAAAATATATTGTTGTTACAGTCCAAATATTTTTTTAACTGAATGTCAAACCGGGACTGTATATTCTCTGATTACCTCTCTCATGTTAGCAAATATATATATTTCAATTTAATCTTTACGTTATATCTTCCTCATTTATTATGGTAAATGATTTTTTTATGGTTGCCATATACTTTATTGATGACGATAAATTATTGATATGATTGCTCATTCGAATTTGATGCAAAATATAGATTTTGTTTATGACAGTTCTATTACAGATTATGTTTCAAAATTTAAAAAAAATTTTGATGTTAACGGTTAATTATAGATGGGTAAATATATATATCAAAACAACTCCTCAATGATGATGATGACTACTTTTTAGTCGAAATACGAAACTAGGTAATTGAGACAAAAAAATAAAAATTTATGATATATATTATATATATATATATATATATATATATATATATATTCGGGACTAGTGAACTGATTCTAAAAATTCTTTCAACGATACAAAAGCTCTTCAGTATGAATATTATCAAAGATAACTCTAGGATGTTTCGAATAAATTTTTATTTTTTTGTCTCAATTACCTATTTTCGTATTTCGACTAAAAAGTAGTCATCATCATTGAGGAGTTGCTCATCACCAAAGCATCGAATAACATCTCCTCGGAGAATTATTACAATTGGCTAATTCATACTGATGATAGCGAGTTTTTAGTCGAAATACATAATTGTAAAATTCAAAAAATTTTTGATCTAGGAAATTGGAACAAAGATATCATCATTTTCTTATTATTATGAACACGAAATGTTTCATTTTCTGTGCGATTCACTTGGTCTATTCTAGGTGGATATTTTTAACAACCTTTAGTGTATTTACACTATTAAATATCTGTTTTGCAGAAATAGAAATAGCATTTGCACCTCTATAAATAGAACGTTTATTACGCTATTTAATTTAAGGCTGAATAGAATGGTGAGGAATACGCATCTTCCATTTTCATTTTCTATTTAAATACATACCTTCCAATTTCATTTTCTATTTAAATACCAATTTGTTTACAACTTTTATAACAAATATGAATAAAAGTTATTTTTAAGGAAGGTAATATAAAAAAATTTTTCCAATGCCTACTCACAACCTATCATCCAAAATTTTGTGTCTATAACATTGGTTGTCCTGATAATGTTACTCGTCGTTCTCAAAATTAACGACGAGTTACATATATACCACTAAAAACTATGAAATAGAAGAACAACTACAGTTTTCTAATTCATACTATTGATGAATATATTTTACTCGAAATATTATTTTTATTTATAAAATATAAATTTGTCTGAATTGTAATAGTTTTGAAATTTATTTTCAATGTAATCTTTCATTCCAGCTACCCTAGTAAATAGTTTTTTTTTTATAAAAATAAATTTTTATTAAATAAAATCACAGTAAAGACGTCACGCGACGTCTGTATACAAAGATAATTTAGAAACTATTTAAGTTTATTTTAGAATAAAATTTCGATATGTTACCTTAGAGTTTCTGAAAAAAGTTGAATATTTTTGAATTATAGTAATATCAATTGATTGTACTATCGAAGCAGGCTATTTATCCATTGATACCGACAGCTAACAGCTGCTTTTCTTGTCAATCGAAATAATAATTTTGAGTGTTTTATTATTTATTACGTTCAATTTTTTTAACACAGAAAGTTCTCAAAGATTTTAGGATTAGTACCGAGAAATTAGATACACCATACTATTTGAACCTTCGTCCACAAATCTCGATTTCGATTATATAATATAGGGTAGATAGAACAGATGGATTTATCGTCTTTTTTTTATATATGTCGTCATTACCACTGGATATTTGTGTACATAAAATTTCTACTTGACTAAAGAAACCAAAACTTTTCCTCAACAGTACTAAAAATAAAAAAATTATTTACATATATTGTTGATTACAAAAAATTTTTTTATTCATTTGAACGACAGAACAGCAAAAAATATTGACATTTTAATATTTGTTAACATTTGGAAAATAATTACATTGTAAATATTTATTAAAAATGTATATTCGTATGATAATTTATGAAAATCATATTCGTCTTGTATTCTAAAACAATTTTCAAATATGATAAGTGATGTCATTAATATTATTTAAATTTAATTTCGTTCGTTCTTTTTAGGACTATGACATTTACGACCATAATTTTGGGCTATAAATTGGAAAACTTTCTAATTGCTATACAAGGTATTAATTCGATGTTAGATTATAGGTAGCTTGAACGTTTATTTAATTTGACGATAAATTTTTCAGATTAATGAAAAAAATAATTAATTCACTTTAATGCTTATTTATTATTCAAACTTTTACTCGATCATATTGTTTGGAATATAATAATAGTATATTTGGACTAAAAAAAAAAACTCACAGTTGCAGAAACATATTCAGAGATAGACGAATTTTGACATTTTACTGGTGTTTTAGCACTCGTAAAATTTTCTCTTAGAATAAAAATTTTTTATTTTAAATAAGTCGTTTTATAAGACAACAGCGTGGTTATTTGCACCCCTCTTGCAGTTTCACATCTTGAACTTCGTAATCATTTGTCTGTGTAATAAATTTGCAAATTGTATAAGAATAAGTAGTATAAACGAGAGAAATAGATTGAGCTTTGTAACTGTAAAAAGTACATTTATTAAATATTTGTCTATATTCATTTGAAGAAGTTTTGCTCTGAGCCTTGGACACGATTTTTCATTTCTTGAAAATTAATTATAAACAAGCACTCTTTGCTTAATGAGTGACTTACAATGTGCTTCACACAATTTTATTAAGAATATATTTATGTATACTAATTCATATTTATAATTATTCTGTAAGGATATTTCTCCCTACAAATTTGACTTCTCAGTTGATTCGATAATAAATAGTCGATTTAAATTTTAATTATAATTAGGTTTATTTCATTTAGATTGATAAATGAATTTTTTAATTTTTTTTGTTTTTTATCTTACGTCGATTTAACTGGGAAACTTAACTTTTTTGACTGCTGTAATTTTACAGATTTTATTTAAATCTTTTATTTATATGTACTTCACCTAAGTATCACGTGTATTCCACATCTTGAACCGAATCACTACCTCAGTGATATTCGGGAAGCATTTGATCATTAGTATCGGGTGCCAGCTATCCTTACCGATGGTTCGGTTCTCTATGATTTTCCATTTGGTTTGCACAAATTGAATACTGGAATAGTTTCTTATAAAGTCAGTTAGCGCTGCATACCTTCATCTTCCCTTCATATGCCCCATCCTATTTTTTGACTTATTCTGTACAATCATTAAAAAAAAAAAAAAATAAAGAATTGAATTGAATATTATTTAAATTTAGTTTTGTTTGTTCTTTATGGGACTATAACTTAGGGCTATAAATTGGAAACTTTCTAATTGATATACAAGGTAGTAATTCGATGTTAGATTTTACATAACTCGTACGTCTTATTTGGCGATAAATTGTATAATCGCAATAGAAAAATGGCATTAATATTCGAATATCATTCAAATCTTCTAACAAGTGTTCTTGGTCCGTACATATAGAGGTAAAAAAAATTCTACAATGTTGATTGTTTAGTTTCGTGACTAATTTATTAGTTGAAAACAGTACATAGAAATAATATTTGTGAATTATAGCTACAATATACAGTTTAAATAATTTATAACATATTTTCTGTTAATTATTATTCGTATAATAATAAATGAAATAATTGATGTGCATTAGTTTAGTATTATGACTGCACACATTATTTTTATTTATATAAATATATATGTATTTTTTTTTTTTTATTTATAAATTTTTTAATATTTATTTATTTTGTAGGTAATTAGTTAATTAATTATTTATTTGTTAATAAATAGACCAGAAAACAAATCATATTAATTGTATTATGTTGTTATTTTACTTATTTATTATTAATTCCTTGAACGCGCACTTCTAAACCTAATTGTTGTGTGTGGGTCTGTTTAGTTCACATAACTTTAATGTATTTTATTTAAATGAAATTATTACAATTGCATTTCAATTATGAATATTCATTTTAATGTACGGTATGGACATTTAAAATAAATCAAATCATAAAAATATCCTGAAAGAAAACTGCGAGAAATAATTGTTTTATTTTTTTGTTAAGGTTCATCGATATATAATTTTGAATGGGATTATTATCTAATTGTATTAAAATAATTAATATTTCATCTTTTTTAGTTTAAATTTTAGTTCAGGACTGTATGTTTACGTTTTTTTAGTCCTGATGACCCGATTTGGTTTAAAAACTATACAGTAAATTTATTGAATGTAATAAACGTGCCTAGCAAATTTCGTAAAAATTGGATAAAAAGATAGATACAGACAAACGAACTGCAAAATCCCTTAAAAGCGGTCAAAAATCGATCATAATCAATCAAAAGTAAATCTCAGTGCCTTTAACCAAACAGTATTTATGCGTGCCCTTAAACAAAACAGTATATTAAACAAAAGAGTACTAATGCGTGTGTATGATTGTGAGTAAAATATAAACCACACCTCTTGTAGATGTATGTGTCATAGTATGTGTAATGTTTTTTTTATTGATTTAATGCATTTTTTATGCATAATTTTAAAAAAATATTAGCACTCTCCAGCCCCTCTTTATATAAACTACAAATTTTATTTCCCTCCGTCCGCCAATACCGTGTCAGGCATTTGTCACTAAAATAGAAGTGGCACTAATGTATTTTCTTAGTAAAAATGTTGAAACTTCAATTTGATTATAGTTTGATGCGAGCGGTTACTCGATAGGTACGGTAACACAACAACAACAAAATTAAAAAAAGTTTCGTGCCATGGATTTAGCACCAGATTTCACGAGGCACTTGTTCATAATTATTTTCTACTCACTCGAAACTAAATTTGAAAATCAGTTTCACTCGATTGGTACAGTTTATGTCCAAAAAATGTACCGTAGAAAAAATATAGCAATGTTATGCACCTTATTTGTCCTGGCACTAAATGATTTTTTCAATAGTTACAGTGAGTAGTATCATTTAAAAAATACTTCATCCGATTACTCGATAGTTCAGGTTTTTTGCAGCCAGCTCTTGGATCATAATATCTGTTTTCTTTGATTAACAATTTACTTGAATAATACGAATTTTAATCTCTTTGCTAATAATTCTTCTTTTATTTGATTGCAGTGAGTATACAATATTACCGTGGGCTACCTCAAATAACGATACCACTACCAAGTCGTAAAGAACGATGTAGATTTACATTACGGCCAATATCAAATACAGTTGGTGATTTCCTAGAAATGATTAAGAATGAAGATAAAGGTATTGATCGTGTTGCAATACAATCAAAAGAAGGTATTCGAATAGCCGCATCAAATACAATTGAAAGTTTATTAGAAGATGATTTTTTTATACTTATAAATGATAATTTGTATTTTGTAAATACACCGGCACAAGAACGACTTACACAAGAAGAAATTCGAAGGTAATATAATTTTTATATACAATATTATTTAATAATAAGAACAGGCACTATCGTTACCTGAGTTAGAATGAAATTTTTGTTTACAATTTCTATCAACGTTATTCATAACCGGAGGGATTGGATTTCTTTCAACGTTAATCATAACCTGAAGGGTGAGCGACTAAAAATTGGAAGCCTTTAATAAAGGTACATAATCAGATTTCTAAGGATCAGTGTTCTCATTTTGATGTTTTGGATCAACCTTAAAGTACACTAAGTATACACTGTTCTCCCTCAATGCTTCCTGACAATTTAATAAGATTTAGTGCATCTTTAATCTTAAAAATCATACTTTTTACTATTGTTTTAACTTGAGTTGTTTTTTTGTGATTGCAAGATAGAAAAAATTTAAAAATAATATTTATCTTACAATCAGTCGACTAGCTTTTGAGATATTGCAAAAATTTTATATTATAACACATTTATGTTGTAAAGAAACAGCCAGCTGTCAGTCAGTTTGATTCTTTAGCTTTTGTCAGAGGGCGGGCAAAAAGGTTGTAAAAAAAACCATGAACTACTTTCTAAAAGTTGAAAACAGTATTGCAAACTATATATTAACTAAAAATTAGTATTCAAATTAATGAAGGGTTATCCGATGTCGAAAAAAGCTATGTTCATAAAGGTAATTGGATCCGAAGGTTTTAAGATATCACTCAAAATACAATCCATAGACCGATTTAGCGGGTGTGTTTTTTTGCAATATCTCAAAAGCTAGTCGACTGATTGTAAGATAAATATTATTTTTAAATTTTTTCTATCTTGCAATCACAAAAAAACAACTCAAGTTAAAACAATAGTAAAAAGTATGTTTTTTAAGATTAAAGATGCACTAAATTTTACTAAATTGTCAGGAAGCATTGAGGGAGAACAGTGTATACTTAGTGTACTTTAAAGTTGATCCAAAACATCAAAATGAGAACACTGATCCTTAAAAATCTGATTATGTACCATGTAAATATTATTAGCGGATTCTCAAATTTACCTTAGGTTTTCCAAGTTTACTCAGTAATATAGTATGAATTTATTTTATTTTAACCAATAAATGCACTAAACTTTAAGAATAAAAGACATTTTATATCTCAATCTACATATTTTTTCATAATCCAGGTACGAATTTTTTATCTGTCTTTGGTGGAATCTAAAAAATGCATTCAATTACATTCCACAAATTTTCGCAATATTTTTTCCAATCAAATATATATCAAAAAATTTTCGTACACAGTCCTTAAAAGGTGTACTGCCAAAATCCTCAAATCTCTATCTGCAAATGTCTATGTCAAATTATCAAATTTAAAAAAAATATATATATCAAATTACAAAATTAGTGAAATTTTACTACAACAAGTAAATATTTAATTGTTATTTCACAGACTAAGTGACGTTAAAAATTTAGTACATCAACTTTATGAAGCTTTAAACGTAGAAGAACATCAAATTCAAAAAGAACGAGAATTATATAAAACATTGGAAGGATTAAAACATGAAATTGAACCAATGGAACTTGTAAGTTAACATTAATTTTATGTTTAAGAGTAATTGCATTTAAAAATTATAACTTTTTATTCCAGAAACGTCAAGAATTAGAAGTTGTTGCTCAAAGAAGAACGAATGTATTAACGTGGTTAGGATTAGGTTTAATGTCCGTACAATTTGGTATACTTGCTAGATTAACGTGGTGGGAATATTCATGGGATATTATGGAACCTGTAACGTATTTTGTAACATATGGTACTGCAATGGCTGGTTACGCATATTTTGTATTAACGAAACAAGTAAGTATCAATGTTTTTCACTGGAATTAATATTGTAGCGTTTAATTTGAAATGGAACTAGTATCGTAAAATTAATGTGGAATCGATTTTTACCTATAAATTCAAATTCATCGATCATTGGAAACATTTTCCAATTCCAGCCATCAAATTAACGTTTAATTGATATCGGTTTTAGAAATGTATTGTTTTAAAACGAACATTAAGAGTAGCGTTTAATAAGCGCATGTTTTAGCTATATATTTATAATGATGGGTGTCAAACTAGCATCAAAAATGATGCGCGTTGAATACAATACACGATTTATGAACAATAACACGTTAATTTATGTTATTGCTTATTGTTTGTGTCGGATATTCTATTTTGGATTCATTATAAAAAGAAAAAAATTATTTAATTATAGGAAAACGTATCAAATCAGATGTCTTGAATAATGTGCTTAAATAATATTCTAATAATCGAAATGATTAAAATTTTTTAGTATTACAAGGTTTATTTGATTCTATTGAAATCCAAACTGTATTCAATATATTGAACTAAAATTTACGTACCATTCCATGTTAGTTTTGCAGTAAACTAAACGATAGTGTAAACAATCGCAGTTTTAGAGATTAATTGTAAAACATGAAAGTACTGTAAAATATTTATGTTAATAACAGAAATTGGACATGCGCTTCTGAAATATGAATCTTTTTCATTATTCTCACCATGTACGAAACCCATGATGATTAAGTCACTATTATTAATAAATGTACTTATTAATCTTTTTTATATTTACAGGAATACATTTTACCAGATGTAAAAGATCGTCAACATTTATTAACGCTACATAAGAAGGCGAAAAAATTAGGTCTGGATTTAAATCAATACAATTCATTAAAAGATAGAATACGTTGGATTGAAAAAGATTTACGTCGATTACGTGATCCACTGTCAATGAAATTACCACCAAGTTATACTGTTCAATTTCAAGACTCATTTAAAAAAGAAACAACAATGGATAAATTAAAAAAATTGGTTACATTAAAATCAAAATAATTAAAAAAATATTAACAAATTTTTTTTATAAAAAAAATATGATTATAAATAATCTATTGTTGGATAATAATTGTTTAAAAAAAAAATGAAAAAAAAAAAACTCACCACTAACACAATTTGAACACATTTGTTAAAAATATAAATATTCACTTTTTTCTAATTAACGTGTGTGCGTAATGAAAAATAATCTGAAACATTTAAATAGTATCAATACTTTTCTTTAACAAAAATGTACGTAATGAGCCTTATAATGTTATAATTTTTTAGTAAATCAGTTTTTGCAGGAATCTCAATTCTCATCACCTTTGAAATGTGTTTATTGTTTCCTTAAATGAATTAAATTTTATCTCGAATATTTATTCAAAGCAGTCGAACAATTTTTTTAACTTCGTATAATTTTTTTTTTATTAATATAAATAAAACAGATATATGTTTAATGTTAAAAAGCGGTATTCTACTGTGATTCTCAAAGATTCTTTAAATAGAATTATGAGTACTCCTTAGATATTATACTGGCTTGACAAATTTGAAAATAAAATAATCAAGACAAAAATCATGAACTAATAAAGATGTTACAAATTTGCATTTAGAATATAGCTTTTTCTCATATTTAAAAAAAAAAACCAACCACAAACTTATCAAAGAAATAGACTGCTCAAACAACAGCTTGAAGAACATTAATATCAGTTACAAACTAAGGTTGGCAATTAGTGTAAACTAAAGTTGTCAAGAGTTGTTCATTAAATTGCAGTACCTTCGCAGCATAACGAAGTTTATTCGTAAATACTCTTGAATTGGATAAAAATTATTTAAAAAATTTTGTGGTTGGTTATTTTTCACTTTGATGGTCTACGTCATTTGAAAAGATTACTTAAGAATACCGTTTGTTTGTTTTTGAACCAATAAATACAAAAAAATACTGTCTTGAAAAAAACAAGATATTAAAAAAAAAGTAATATATTGGACATCAAAAATTTGTTTTTATAAATACAATTTTACATAATGTAAATAAAATTTTATAAACTGTAAAAAGTCTTGTATATCAAACTAATACGGTACATTGGGAGCAAATTTTTTTAAACCATAGTAAAAGTTTTAAAATAGGCATCAAGTTTCAATTTAACTTATAATTAATGGCAGAAACTCAATATAGTGTAGAAAATTCGTGAAATCTATCACTGCCAATTGGTGCTAACCGAATAATTTTGACTATGTCATATGCAATTGGGGCTGAGCCACAAGAATCCGTATAGTAATGAATATTTTCATCAAATTTATGCTGGATCTATTTCAAAATATATATTTTCTCAGTAAAAATAGGCAAAAATTTCTTAAAACGTGTTTCCCACGCATTGCCTAAAATTAGGTTTTCGTTTATTTTCTAAAAATTATTTAAAAATCTGAACAGCCCTAATTGTTTCTGTTCCCAATGTTAAGTAAGTCTGAGAGAGAGATTTTAGATTTTTAACAATTCTAGTTTACCATATAAACTAGAATGTCATTTTACGTTTATACTCATATTCATAATTCTGATTTTATTTTTAACAAAATAATTTATTTTCCGTCCCATTTTTGTAATAAAATATAAATGTTGTTGTTTTTATACTAAGGTTACCACCCTTAGTGTATTTTATAACATTTTTTAAGACTGCATTAAAACCAAATCCATATACCAAAGTATTGAGTCACTTTGTAAAATAATCCGCTTAATGGTTTATGAGGAAATATTTGAGATTATTTCTGATGAAGTTTTGTACAAAAAGAAAAACGTTTTTCCTTAGCACAATATAATTTTCTAAAAAGACAATCACATGATGTGTGTGTAATAAAGTTATTGTAAAATTTTTGTTTTCAACTTTTCTGTTGTCTTCCAATTTTCTTGCTTCCAGAATATTATTTCTTTTCGACCATATTGACCAATTTCGGTGTAAATGTGTTAAAGATTGTTATCTTTCTCACAGAGCTCAAAGTGTAAATATTTACAGTTACGTAAACTAATCCTCTTGCACAAAAAGTACATCCTTTAAAGTGAAAAGTTTATTCGTTTTGAATAAAAATACTTTGGTTACTTTTGTGTAACCAAAAATATTATCAACTACATCAAGAACTGAAGATTACAACGATGATATAAAATGTAAAATTCAATATCATCAGTTTTTTCATACTTGACGTTAAATTATTCTTTAGAAAATTTACCTAATGTTCAAAGGCAAAATATCCATTTTTTACTTTAATCAAAATACTCATAAAGTTCTTCAAACTACCCTCACTACAGTAAACATAATTTTGACAATGAGATTTATTCAGAGAAATAAGTCGGTTTTATATATGAAATTGGAATACAAGATAAAACGTGAGGAAATTTTTCTTTGAACACGTTTTGTTTCCTTTTTAATTTTTAATTGAAAAATTTTAGAGACTCTACCATCGAATATGGATCATGTTTCACGAAACTAAAATTAATTCTTATGTATCTTGGTGATTGATTATCCTAATATTATATTAGTATATTTTTCAAAGCATACTTTAACGCCTCCAAAGCATCGATTATAGTAAAGTTTGACAAAGAATTTATTTAAAATAACTTAAGTCAATTTAACAGTTTTCAAGCATTTATAAGTAAAAAAATAATAATACAATTGTGGTGACATTTAGTGTATATAATCATTTTATATAAAGCAGGAAACCGTTCGTTCATCGATGTTTCTTTGAAATTGGAACACCTAGAAAGCTGGAAATTCAATTCTAGTATAGTCTAGATGTGCACTAGGATTATTTTTTGGAAATTATTATTCTATCCTGATGAAATAAAAAGTAAAAACATATACGACTGAAATTCTTTTATTTTGTGGCATTCTAAATGAGTTTTGTTCTTAAGATACAACTCAATAGCAACTAAAAATTATTGTAGTATGTATTGTATATTATTCCAATTTCCGCATTGAAGTTTTTATTCGTGTGTAAAATTCTACCTGCAAAAATGGACTTCATCTCAGCCTAAACATATTATTGAGACTAGGAAGTTGATCGGTGAGTATTATTTTTTAAAATAAAATTCGATGTAAATAAAAAACTAAAATCCGTTGAAGAAGAATTTTTGATCAAAATGTATAAAAGTAGAGGGATTGGAGATTAAGTCGTTGTTAAAGCTTATGCTAGGTGCTATATTGAATTATTATTATGATGTTAATAAAGACTAATTAACTTGAAAATTTGAATTGTCGTTTAGTCTCTTTTATTTTTTAAAATTGCATGGTAAATTTTATTACATTTAGATAATGTTTTCTCTCTTTAATATTTGCATTTTATTAAATTTTCTTAAGTAATTTTAACTGAATGATAATGTTGAACTCTACTATTGTTGATGTATCCAAAGCCCTAACATTTGTATTTTCGGAAATGAGACATAAATAATATTCGAAAATAAATAATTCAAAAAATAATTAATTGAAAAAGTAAAAAATTATTATAATATTTTCATGAGACATTATCCAAATTGTGCCCCGAAATTCTTAAAAGTCTATTTAATTCTACTTTGAATTTATTAAAAAAAACTTTACAAATAAATATCTACCATTATTTTTTAACTTAAAATATATATTTAAAAAAACACTACATACAAATATTATAAATAGAATCTTGTTATGTAAATTAAATTTTTTAAAGTTCATTGAAAATTAAATTTTAAATCTTGACTTTGTTAAAGTTATGTTCATATATTTAATAAAATAAAAATAAATACAAATATATCTAATTATTATCTATTAATTATTATATTAATCTATAAACTATTCATAAAATATTACATGTTATATTTTTATAGCTTATGTATGTAACCTTATCCCTTTTTGGCTGTTATTTAGAGATTTTTTAACATTGAACTCATAATGCTGTTTTCATGCCTTTTTCTAACAAAAATCAATGAATATTATGTTCATATTTTGATCTCTAAAAATATAAACGGATATACATTTATTTAAATAATCACTACTGGTTAATGGTCTTTTATTTGTAAACATTAACCAATGTAATCTTATTGGAAGAAACAGCCACCATAAAAAATGGAGCTAGCTTATTGAACAAATATTTTATTATTTTAATTAGCATTTCTATAGGCTACAAAACTCATTTTAGATATATATATATATCCCCTTAAAGCAAATTTGTTCTCTACAGGAGTGTATATATTTTGGTATTTGTTAATAAATTTAGTTATGTTGAAGGTCTACTGAAGAAGATTGTCAAAACAATCGAAACCCGCCTAGAAAAATATAAATTTATACTATTTTTTAACACGCTTTTATTAGCTTCACTCGTATGTTTGTTTGTCTGTAGGTAACTCTCTGAAGTTGGCTGCAGAACGCATCTGAACGGATCCTTTGCATGAGAGTAATAAAGATAGAGCTAGTGCGCGAACTACGCATGCATGCGTGTTTTTTTAGTTTTTTTAAACTATTATAATTATATCATTATTATAATTTTTTATTGTGGGTCCTTAAGGGTACTCATATTTAAAAAAAAAATTATTTATTAAAATTCTATAAGATACTAAAATTCAATGAGTAAATGATTATTTAAATAGATGTACAATATCTGTCGTTCTATCGACCTAAAATTTATGCATACGAATTTAAAAATTACACCATCTGTAGTATTCGCATTAAAATGTAAATAGCTATGTATATTTAATAATATAAATTTTAGGTCTTTTAAATCATGCACTGTTTTAAGCACAAAATTTAATGTATACTCAAAATAATAACAGTGATAATAAATAATTTCGTCTTTATTAAAAGCATAGATATCAAATAATAATGGTTATAATATATTTTCCAGAAAAATCTTCGTTCTTAGAAGTACATATCCGATTTTTTTGTTTGTTAAAATTGGCTGGTTTAAAATGATAGGAAGAAAACATGAAACAGTTGTCAGAAATCGACCTTGGAGCCTCCAGCATGTAGCTCTATTGTACAACCAAATACACCTCCGTTGACTGAGTGGTCATATAAAATTGTTATCTGTGTAACCTTTTCACTTTTAACTATTCGTATGTTGTTTGTACATTGACTAACTATAGTGTATTTAGTTGCACATCAGGCAGGCAGAAAGAAATCAACTTTGACTCTCGCCTGTTGTACAATGTTTTCACTCTTCGACGTTTATTTAGGCGCCAATGTCATTTTTATTTCTGTAGTTGATATAGTGTGTGTTTCGAAGTAGATTCCAGTGCAATGATGATTTACACGAATTTATACTCACGTTTACTGGTGAGACAAACTTTTTTGTACGTTCCTAGCTCTATTTCGGAAGGATTTACCAGTATTTCGGAACACACCCATAATGTGTTACTAAAACAAAATTTGTTAAAAATAAGTTTATTTCGACGTAATGTTTGTTTTGAAACGCAGTGTTGCCTTTTAACAAATTTTTAATATTTATTAAAATAAATATGTTTTACCTATAAAATACTAATAATCAAATATTTTTTTGTAAGGTATAATACATAAATAAAAATAATCGATCTCTCTGTATTTTATGTGATTTTGGATGATATGTGCTATAATTCAACTATTTTAAGTATACATTAAAAAAAAAACTAAAAGTTAACCTTTTTGTAATATATTAACCAAATTTTAAAATAATTTAAGCTGCAAGAAGCATTTCTCTTAGATAAATACACATCCTTTTTAAAAAAATGCACAATTTTTTCTGTGATTTATATTTACTATATGATAACTAATTAAAAACTACAAATGTACGAATTACGTAATTCTCTTAACCATTAGAGGATATATTAATTTTTAATTACATTTACATGAATATATTTATGAGGATTTCAAAAGTAACTTAGAGTAAGATACGTATGCTATTTATTACTGAAGGAAAATTAAATTGGTGCAATACTAAATAACAATTAAGAAAATTAGTTTGCAAGCGCTTTCAAAAACATACGATTGATATAATTGATTCACTAGCGATTAATAATAACAATAAGTAATAAGAGAGTAATTGGCCCATTGCCCCTCGTTTTGAAAACGCCGTCACCTTGAGATAGATATATATCCTGATGTGTTAAGTGTGTAATAATTCGCAGCGGATTTTAATGTTTTTGTCCAATATTTTAAAAAAAATTTGTATGTGAAAGGCGAAACGAAACTGAAATTTTTTGTATGCATTCAATCAAATCAAGAATTTGTCTAAACAAGAGTGACGCCGGATGACGCCGAAAAATGAAATGTTAATATTTTTGTTATTTTTTATGAATAAATTTTAAATATTCTAAAATTTTAAAGTTACTTTTGAAAAAATTGTTCATATTTATATCAACTTTGTTCAGATTTTTACTAAAAAAAGATTATTTATATATTATATACAATTACATAAATGAATTTCATTATATTCAATAACCACTTTTTACATCATATAAAAATTACAATTTACAACTAATTAATTATCTTATAACAAAAAACATTATAAATCTATATTTTTTATAGTTAATTCAAATGGCCTTTTTAATTAATTAACTGCTTGTTATCTGAAAATAATATAATATATTTATGCATCATATTTTTTTAAAATTTATGCTTGTCGCATAAAATTTTATTATTTATAATTTTAATTCAATTATTCTTACAGGATTGTGAATAAATTTCGCCGAAAATGTAGAAAAGTACAATTAAAATAGTGAAAAAACAGGTAGTGCGCTTTTGTATTGAGAAAATGTGAAGAGTTCTTCCAGTAAAAGTGTTTTATGTATCATGTATCTCAGTTTTGCTTCTTCATCTGTTAGTGAAAAATAGAACTGTTTAAAACCTTATCTACAATAACAATGAATTTTGAGATATATATCTGGTAGAATTGACTATGATATAAAACGGCCTAAGTTATTCAGCTTGTAATGATTGAGTTGTTGAAAGAAATTTGTTATTGCGAAAAAATTAAAGACATTATGTCGGTTTTACTGTTTGTATTTTTTCATTATTATTTAAAATTTATATCAAGTTTAAAAAAAATTGTAAATCGTGTATCGAAAACAGCCGACTAATTCCGATTGTATGGCATTTAACTACATATTCTTTTAATATAATCATTATGTTCTCCTCATAGACTTAGAATAAACCGCGATAGTCGAAAATAAATAAAAAAGAACGAACGCAAGATGTAGGGGTGTTCATATTTAGTTTTCGAGAATGCACCTATTTTTGAATTCAGCAAGTCAATTGTAATCCGTATTCTTGTTATTGTAGAAACGAATTAAGTGCATCATTTATCTTTGAAAAATTATTACTTTATTTATTTAATTAGTCATTTTTCTCGGAAAGTTTTAAACAAAATCGGTAGATGGCACCACCTCGGGGGGTACAAGTGTTTAAAATTAAATAACATTTTTTAATGTACGTATTAAGCAATTAAATTAAAATACTTGATTTTACTATTAAGTACATACCAAAAGAGAATGAATATATCAAAATATAATTCGGACCACCTCGAACTGAGGAAATCAGGTTTATGGACAGTATCTTTTTAAATAACCAAATTATTTTTCGAAATACCAGTTTTGGATACTTGAGCTTATTTAGTAGCATCTTTACTGAAATGATTAAAACTTTCATTCAATGATTGCAAAAATTATTACAATTTAAAAAATTGCCATATTTGAATTTCCATGTTTTTTATCATTAAAGAGAAACTTATGAAGTGATTTTTATTTTGCGTATACCATTTTATACGCTTTTTTAACGCCTAAGTTTTGTACGAAGCTTTTTTCGACCAAAAGTCTAGTTTTCTAGATAATCCAAAAAAATCCGAAAAATTAATTTTCTGTAAAACAGAACTTTTGATCGGAAAGCCTACAAAATGGCATAAGTTAATAAAAATCGGTTTATAAGTTTTCTCATAAATTATATAAAAAAGAAAACAAATATTGCAGTCATTGATTGCAATTTTTAATAATTTCAGAAAAGATGCTTCTTAATAAGCTCAATAAGTGGCCAAAACTAAGATTCTGAGAAATTAATAGTTTCTAAGAAATTCTTTTGTTTATTTAAAAAGACACTTTGCAAAAACATGAATTCCCCACTTCGAGTTGGTCTGATTTTTATTTTTAAATATCCATTCTATTTTTGAAGAATTCTATTTTGACATGAACTTTATTATAAATCCAAATATTTTAATTGCTTAAGGGTAGGCGCACACGATGAGACTCTCTAAACAGAAAATCTGGTGTTTTATGTAGAATTCTTAGCGTGCGCGGGTTTAATATAAAATACATGCTTAAACTTACATGTGATTAGAGTTACATAGATAATAAATTCGATACTCTAACAAATAATGAATAAAACGCATTTTTAATATATAATATTCCCACTCCTATGGGTTCGTTTTTCAACAGGGCAAAAATAAGCCGAATATTTCTGGAGTATTAGAGATAATATATTTCCAACATAAATTCTACCTGTCTTCCGCTCTAATTAAGAGAAGAAAAGCTTTAAAACATCATGGTAATAAAATACAAGCTATTATATCGTGTCTAAGAATATCACTATACAAATATTTTTCTTGAAATAACCTTATTTTGCATATTTTAAATCTGCTTGTATTTTTGAATACTTTGGTTAGTCCTTTAAATTTTCTGTTAATGAAATATTTTTCATAAAATATTTGTTATTTATATTAAGATACTCTTTGTATTTTGTATTTAGATACTATTTGAAAAGTATTTTGTATCTTGTATTTGAAAAATATTTAGTAGGTAGTTTGTCTATTTGAAAGTAATAACCTATTCAAATTTTGAAAAATTCCTCTAGTTCTAACAAACAAATGAATTAATAATACCGGAAATTATGTTTGTATAATGATTCTCTAGATTAGACACTTGAAACTTGGTACATTAAATAAAAATTAAGTTGATTTTTTGTCTCTGTATATCCTCATAAAATATGACATAAAAATCATTTGCAAATCACTGATATCTTAGTTGTATGTGAATCAAAAAATGTTTCAATTTGCACCATTCATTTCATTTGTAAAATATATTGAGCTTGATAATGATAGAATTTCTACTATTAATATTTCTAGTTCATAATTCATTAAGTCTAACCAGTAAAAATATTTTTTAAAGGTGCCAACAACAAAAACAAGTCTAAATGAACGAATTAAACCTATACTCTTAATACTTTTTATGACAATTTATAAATACCTAAATAATTGAAGTTTTGTTCAATAATTTTAGCACAAAAATATTAATATTCACTCAAATATCTTGTTAATACTCTAATATTTTAAACAATAATTTTTTGTTTAAATTTGTTAATTAATTCGTTTTCAAAATACAGAATTTATTTAAAAGGAATTTTAAATATTTACAAAACTGTTTTCGGAATAAACGGACGAATTATAAATTTGACACATATTACTAAATTAAAATTAAGACGTTATATTCAAAAAATTTTCAGTGTTAACAAAATTTCATTAGTGAAAATATCTAAATGAAATAAGATGTGATTTTCACTTTTGGAAACATAATAATTTTCAAAATTAAAAATTATTTTCCATTTTATTTAATTTTAAATTATTATTGAAAATTTATCTACTATTCGCATATTGCAAGTATTGTATTGCATTTTTACATAAATATTGATTTCCAAATTTTGTGACTAAAATAGTCATTTTACTATGAGACAAACATATTTTATTCGTCTGAAAATCAAAGAACAATTCGTCATTTCAAATATTGTAAATATTACATGGAAGTTCAAATTAATACAATAAAAAAGATTCTCATGCAATTTTGTACTTATTTTTAATTTTAGCTACAATTATAAACTAATCAAAAATACAATTCTTTTATCAAAAAAATGTTCAAGTATGATATAAAAACAAAAATGTTTATTTATTATTAAAAAAATATTCCTAGATATTTCAATTGTACAAATGCATTCTTTGAAATAAAAATAGACAATTTGTTGAAAATATTTAAGTGTTTTTTATTTGTTATTATCAACTAGTTGGCCAGTGTGATATTTTCGCACTTTCACTCATTAGGGCCACCACATACCATAAGTTTCTCTGATCAGAAAATCTGATGATCAACGCACACAATTGGACAGTCATATCATAAATTCTTATAAGAAAATCTGATCCTACTTCATACAAAAATATTAAGCAAGCGCATATCATCGGATACATACAACCAATCACAACGAACCCGTAAATTTTCAAATATTTTAAATTTATTATTTTTTTGACTAACAGGTCTTTTTGCCTACTTCTGATAACATCGCAAGATTTTCTGATCAGTATGCGCACATATATAATAAGATTTTTTGATCAAGAAATCTGATGTTCTATGTAGAATTCTTACCGTGTGCGGGGTCTAATATAAAATGCATGTTAAAAGTTACATCAGATTTTCTAATCTGATACTTGCTGTCACCCGCAGCTTCACTTGTGCCAATGCACTCTACTATATACATCAAAGCGGCAATTACTGTCAGTTAACCTTACTTAAGGATCTTATAATGTTTGCTCATACTTCCTCAATAGACAAAAAGACTTGTAGTTCCAGTCGAGATGAGTACTTTCAAAAAAGAAACTATTCCGAGTTATTACATATTAAAATATAAAATTTTCTATCAAGTAGCCCTTTTTTAGTGAAAAAGAATCTAATATAATACTCAAAGTCGAGGCTAATTTTTTTCATTCAATAATATATTATAAACGTACTTAAATTAGTAGCTAAATTGTATAAAGGAGCCTAATTTGGAAAAAGTAACACAATCTGGCAAGTCTGTGCAGTAGTAGAGACATATGCAGTAGGGACAAAATAACACAATCATTTATATTATTTATAATATATTTATTTACAACAAATATTTTAATAATTACATTTCAGATTCTGAAATACTTTCATAATAATCATCTATATTTATTGGGCTTTTTATTATTTTTATTGTTTTGTCCTTTAAATTTATTATTTCCAAATAGTTATCGTTATCTATTGTAGGTTCTATCGTATGGTATTTTTCTATATTTCCCAAGGTAATATTACACCTTTTTTCGGTTCTTTTTAAACCGTATAATCGAACTTTTTGATGAATATTCCATGGCCTTTGTATAAATTTATGTTTTGCATGCAATGATTTACCTAAATTTTCCATTGTCGAATATCGTCGTCGATGAGTGATAATTGATGGTTGAATTTCTAACAAAGGTTCACTACTTGACTTAGATGTAGTAAATTTGTTTCCCTTTGAACCAGAGTCATGAATTTTATTAGTTATTTCAGGATTATGGTAAGAATTCAAAAATTTTCTGCTACTCGTTTCTTCAAATTCTTTTTGAAACGGATTTTTTATTATTGGTTTTGCAAACATCGAAATGTATGCATTGTTCGACCTAAATTTAACTTTCGGTTCATGAAGGGTTTCGCGATGTTCATTCTTAAAAATTTGTTTTGTTTCATAGCCAGGAAGTAAAACAATAGATGTAGGTTTTGGTGGAAATATTCGCTGAGAAAATTTTCGATGAGTGGTGCGTTTTAGTATTGTTAATGCTCGCTTATGTTGTATCACTTCCACAGAATTGCGTAAGATACCACAATAACGTAAAAGAAAAAATATTGCAGAAAAAATTATTATTATTATTACTAAAGTTCCTGTTAAACAAATTATCTGCCATAAAAGATGAGCAATTGCGATATTAAAATCTACAGTACCAAATCCCATATTGTCAGTGGATGCATAGATTCCGGGTAAAATTAGGCCAATAATACCAGGTACCAAATGTATTGCAACAATATTACAGTAATCTTCGTATGATGAGAAATATGAAAATTGAGCGATCCAATAAAATAAAATCCCTGCAAAAACACTAGTTCCTATCGATGCAATTGGCCTAAAGACATCTTGTCCAGCGCTAATCATAACCATTCCAGCAAGTCCAGCTTGAATAATTCGTAAAAGATACCAGTAACTAACAAATGTCTTATAGAATATTCCGAAAATAATAACCATTGTCATGCTTCCAACAGCTGCAAGAATATTATTCACTATTATTAATCCTGCGTAATCTTTTGGAGTGTGGGTTTGTTCGTAAGCGCGTGATGGTATATTGAGTAGCAACATTCCAAGCATTACGAAAAAATACCCTGTAACAGCTAATCCAGGTGCATCAGGTCCCATTGAACATTCATATATTTCTTTTAAACGCATGACTCGCCTACCAAGAAATAAAATACCAATTAAACCAATTAAACTACCAATTGTATGAATTATTAAACTGCCTCCATAGTCCTTAAGCGAAACCACTTTCCTCATGAACGATTGTTTGTACATAAGTCCATCATCAGTATAAATAAAAAAGAAAAATAGAGGTGTAATTAACCAATTTAGAATGGTTGTGATAATAAAAAACGCTGGTTTTGTTAGACGTCCGGCTAATAAGACTGTTACTAGCGTGGATGTAAATATACTCGCACACCATCCTGAAATTTAAAATGAATTTGATTTAATATAAGACTTTATAGCATTCCCATTCAAAATTTAGGATTTTGAATGTTAAAAGGTAGGTACTATGTATAAAATAGTTTAATGCTGTAGTTTTGCTCTTTAATCCTCCAAAATGAATTACAATGATTAACGTACGAAATATTCATTAATTACCGTTTTAACTTTTCAAGTTTCCCGAAATCATCAAGCTCTTAGGATCCAAAAATTGACTTTATTAGTTTATCAAACGAACTCAAAGATAAGAACTGAAGTTGATCTTCGTTTGAGATTTTGGGGGTTTTAACAAGAATTACTGACTAAATCGCAAGATTAACCTGATTTTTATATATATGGATCTAGATTCTACACAAACTTTTATCGAAATTGCAAAAAAAAAAAAAATTATTTTCTTTAAAAATTTTTTTTAGAATACGGAACAACCTGGTATGTAAGGAAATTTTGAGAAATTTTTTTTTCAAAAACCGAGTTTATGTGACGATTGGATGAGTATCTATATTAATAAAATGAATGGTTTTTTTGTTCTGGATAGAGAATTAGATAAAAAAATTTTTTTTTGTAACTTTGTTACTTCTTGGACTCTCTTTGACTTTTAATAAATAAAAAAAACATGAAGATAATTACTAATAGAGTATTGGCTTAAATATTCAGAATATGATTGAATTTCACTGTTTGGACTATTTTAATTATCATTCATAAAATACTATAAATATTCAGTCTATACAATAATAATTTATATATGATTTGCTATTAACTATATGTGTTTATTAGCCAAATTGGAGCTAAAATTGTAGAGAACTCCGAAAAAATGTTTCAAACAAAAGTTGTTTTTTTTTCAAAAAAATAAATAGGGATAGTTGAAAACTCAGCCTATCCCTGCCCATTTTTTCCCTGGTCTCATAAAACATCTGCATACCGTTCTATGGTTCACAGAACGTATGCTATCCGTCTTTCTAAAAGCGAAAGAAACAAGGAACTGAATACCATAATTCAAATTGAAGTAAATAATGGATACGACTCCCAAATTATAAGATCTTATTAATGAAAAAGAAAAACAAGCTCTGAAAAATCAAATTATCCGACATATTTCATCCAAAACAAAAAATTATCATGTATCTCTCCCACATGTAGGCAATATCTCACAACAAATTGGAAACCTCTTTCGGAAATATACAACCAGCTTATAATAATTGTAATTTAGACAAATCAATTTTGAATGTTAAAGAAAAAAACCTCATCCTTAATAAAAGTGGTGTTTATAGATTGTCTAGCCCACAATGCAATGCCGTTTATGTGGGTCACACAGGTTGATCATTTTTAACTGTAGGTACAAAGAGCACATAAACAGTCATAAAACTTGGTTCCCCTAAAACTTTTTCTAACTTTCCCTTCATCTTACCAATACAGGTCATAAAATTGATGGTAAACACAAACTGGACTTGTTACATATTTGCGGCAGAAGCCAAAAATTAAATTTGCTAGAAGCCCTGGAGATAAATAAATTAAATAAACCCAAATTTGAAATAATCAAATAGATCTTAAAAGCTCCCCTTTATTAAATTTGAAATTATAAATATCGTAAAAATATTTATCAACTCCACCTCCAGTTCCTTCATTCACAATAATCTTACCCGCTTTTTCCAAAATAAAATAATTATTCATTACTTGACAATGACTTTATACGTCGAAAGTGCACTCGTAATTAAAAAAAAATCTTAAACTGAAAATTATACAAAGTTAAAAGTTTCCATTGTTTTAAAAAATGGATTTTCACAAAATAAATAATGCATCTATTAATTTATTATAATTAAATCTGATATGTTTTTGTATTTTTGTAGCAGAAAAAGTTTTGGGTATTTGGTAGTGTCACAGTAAAATTGTAGAACGCCAAATCATTACTAAGAGTCTTATAATTTTATTTACCTACTACGGCAGCATCATAGTCTGGCTTTTCCGCAAATATTGTTTGCTTTAAATTTCCAAATGACAGAAAATATCCAATGCAAAGGTATCCAAGAGTTGCGCTCACAAAATCTATTAGATTAAAATATATCAAAGAATAAACATTCCAGGTTGGAATACATGCAGTTTGTATAAGAATATAACCAGCTTTTATTAGCAAAGTTGTAACACCACGCAATGCTGTGGAAGGTGTTCCATATTCTTGATTAAGCTTGCTAGCTGTTCTGACACTTGCTGCTCTAGCAATTGAATCATAGTAATCATCCGCATAAATATTCGGATCCTCAAATATTCGATTACGAACTGTTATGATTTCATCCATATGTGGTTTAACCAAATTATTAGTCGACTTATTTAATAAAATGTTGCTATGGTAATTAATAACTTCAGGTTATCACATAGTCATTGGAAGAAATGAGATGAAGAAACTACGCTATTACATGTTGCGAAAGGGCTAAGACACGATTAAATTGTCAAAGAATAATAAAATGTAAATGTCAAAGTAACAGTTTGTATTTTAATCCATGGTAACCGGAGCAAATATTAAGAATTAATTTGCTGTTTTTCGACCAGATCCAAATAAAATTCGTGTACAGTGTACAAAATTTACAAAATTTCACTACACACATAGGTCGAGTCACTTGAAGTCTTAACGACTTTTCTGAAATGATATGAAACATCTGCATAAACAAAATTATTGTCCTTGGTAATAATCATTAACCATTATGGCTGAATTTTATGTAGTTAATGTAATTTCTGACAAATAATCTAAATTCGTAAACACGTGGTGACAAAATCGGTAGATGGAATATGTCTTGATAAATATTAATAAAATTAAATTACAAAGAATGGACAAGTTTTCCTAGTAGAATTATGGAAACTGTAATAGAAACTCAGTAAAAAAAGCTGCTCAATTGAGAGCGTAAATAATTAAAATCGTAAATCCTTTATGCTTTTATTATCCTCCACTCAATATCATTGTTGGTTTTGCTTGGTTCCGCGCTTTAAGGTTGCCATAGAAATATCGTAAAAATAATAATATCAATAATAATACATATTGTAAAAAATTTTCAGAATATTCCTACTTGCTCGATTATTCGTCCTCAAAAAGTGATAGTGATGTTTATTTGAACTACTTATACACAGTCGGTATCACGAGTGTAATAACGATTGCATATAGGTAATACATATTGAAACTTAAAAAGTGGTTGTTACAAGTTGACAGAACAGACTAGAAAACGTGAAACGCGTGATTTAACAAAGCTCGAAAAGTATAAGTTAATTTCGTGATAATGGCTCAACAAGATGAACAATTTGATGCATTGTTTCTATCAATTGCCCAACAACATCCCGGCGGTCCTCCAAAAGTACGTATTAAATTGTTTATATCATATCATAACCTAAAATAATAAATGTTTTAAAACACATTTTATTCTTTTTATTTTAGTTGTTGGAAACATTTGCGAATTTCTTAGGAAGAAAAACTGATTTTTTTACTGGCGGTGATGAGGGAGCATGGGAAAAGGTATTTGGTTATTATTTACTAATTTTATCAAATTTGTATAATAACATTCTTTGTTCTTTTAGCACGTAATGACTGTTTTTCGTAAGGAAGAAAAGAATTCCCGTAAATTACATGCTAAAGAATTGGAAGAAAAACGTAAGAAAGAAGCCGAAAGAAAGTTAGCTAAAGAAAGAAAAGAACGTGAAGCAGCCGAAGCCGCCGCGGCTGCTTCTAGTGCAATGCCTGCTAGAGAATCAGCTTCTATTACAGAATTAACGGATGCTGAAGCTGAAAAATTACAAAAAGAAATTGATAATAAAAAGCAGGGTACTTCAGAAATTGAACCGGAATCGAATAAAATGGAGACTGTGGATGATGAAGAAGATGAAAAAGAAAAAGGAAAACTAAAACCAAACAAAGGCAATGGTGCTGATATGCCAAATTACAAATGGACGCAAACTTTACAAGATGTTGAGGTTAGTGTTAATATTTCATTTTTATATAGTTTATTACATTGGATTTTTTTAATATATCTGCTTTTTTGTTTTACTTAATTTGAGCTTCGACGATGATAAAACGATGATGTCAAATAATATGATAGATACATTATAATCTAATTTTCAATTAAAAGTAATAATAAACCGGATCTACAATGTTCCATTTTCAAGTAATATTCCATTTCCTTTGCGAAATTTGAATTTTTAAAATGATGCACGAGTGATATTAAAAATTTATCAAAAGTTGTTTACGTTAGGAACTATTCTAGCTAAATAAATTTAATAAGAATTGGTTAACTTCTTGAATTTACAATAATTTGAGTTTAATTTTTTTTTTTTTATTTCTGGCTTTAGCTATTTTCAGCTATATAGCCATTAACCAAAGTGGATTATTATTATTATTATACAACAACAGTACACAGTAATGCTAGGTGGTCACCCATCCAAATACAGATTGTGACTGCTGTTGCTTAACTTCTTGAATTTACAATAATTTGATAGTTTATTTTAAATTTGTCGACAAAATTATAACCCCATCAATTCGCCATAGAGTGGTGTATGAATAGGTTTGAATCCCAACTAAAACATGTTTGTACAAAAATTGAATTTATACTTACTTTCTAAATTAATTACTTATTTTGTATTATCTTGTTTAATCATACAAACATAATGTTATCATTTTTTTCTACTTATTTATCGTATTTTCACTTACCTGGAACTTGCTGGTTACTTCTTAAGACCATAGGCTATGGTCCATAGCTTTATCGTTTTCATTTTTAAAGTGGACATGAGGCTATTTAAAATAATGTTTATGGTTTTTGACAACAAAAAGCCGTTGTATAAGTAAATAACCGGTTTCTAGGAGATGATTGTTAGTAATAGAAAATACAATTCGTTATTGGCCAGCACACGAGATTTGATAATCGATTTATAATGAACAATATGTTTTTTGTTCAAAGACACTCTTTTATACTCTTATCGAAATGCGTCTATTAGTAAATAAATAAATCAAAATTACATTCAATGTTTTTATTTTTTGCCTGGTGTGGTACACGCTATTCTGCTGCGGCTTACAATATTTTGTTCGTAAATAAAGAAACCGTTGAACCCATTCGGATATTTTAATCTGAATCGTTTAAATAAAACGTTTAAAAAATAATATTAGTTGAAAAATTACTATTTTCCCTGGATTTTAGAAACGATTTGAAAATTAATAATCGTAGTTATTTCTATGACTATAAACAAGCGAAAAGTGTTTCATATTGTAAGCGATTGTTCGATTCTACGACTATCTTAGACGTTACAACAATCATAGTGTCAAGGCTCTATATAAAACTCAAGGAGCTTGAAATTCCGTGACAGTTATCAATTTTAATATTTAAACCATGAATTAATCTAACTTACAAAACTAAACGTTATTGACCCCGGACTGACGTAACGTAATGACAGGCTTAGACAAATCTATAAAGTTAAGCAACAGCAGTCACAATCTGTATTTGGATGGGTGACCACCTAGCATTATTGTGTACTGTTGTTGTATAAATAATAATAATCCCTTTTGGTTTATGGCTATATAGCTGAAAGTAGCTAAAAGCCAGAAATTAAAAAAAAAAAAGCTTTTATTTGTATTCAAAGATATTCCGGGAAGAAAGGATTCGAAATTTTATAAAAAAGGATTCGGAATTCTTTTCGGCCATTTGGAAATTGAAGGATTTTTAAATAAAGTAAAATTAAATTTATGATTTTAATAATAAGAATATTTTTACAATTATCACAGTAAAATATTTACAATAAGGATTAAAATAAATTACAAATTAATTTAATTTATATAAATAATTAAAGTGTTAAAACTTCATTACAATTTTTGATTTCTGATTTAACAAAAATTTAAAAAGAAGATTCGGAGTTTATAATAAAATTTTCTGTCAAATGGAAAATAATTGTTGATTTTTTTAAGTAGGGAATATTTCGTCAAAAATAAAAACGGTGGTAAATAATAATTTTTGGCAGTAGACATGTACTTAGTTAGTAATTACATAAATAAATTATAAATAATTAAAAAATACGATTTTTTTTTTATGTTGCTTATACTGTCTTAAACACTCCAATAATTTAAAAATGGTTTGAGCATTAATTTTTAAGATTCGTAAATTCGTAGTAGAGGGTTCCATTTTCAGTATATACTCTGGGTGATTTTTATACTCAAGAATTACGTAAATGCATTGCACGCACTGAAACAAAAGAAAAAAAAATCAGTAAAAATAAAATTTATTTCCAGGGGACACCCGGGTTTGAACCGGGGACCTCTCGATCTGCAGTCGAATGCTCTACCACTGAGCTATATCCCCATTGTTTGCACATGTCAAATAATGTTAGCTTATTTTGTTCAGTCATTCTCTGATATTAAATAAAAATTATTTTTATTAAATGGCATTAATATTATTTCTGTTTAAAATAATCTTTTTATAACTAAAGTAAATTAATTAATAGCCTTTTCACTTGGTCGTTTCGGAATCCATTTTAACTAATTTTAAAACAATGCTAAAATCAAAAAATTCGCGAAAAAGTTTTTGATTTAGAATTTGATAAAATTTATTCTAACTCAAACGTTACAAAAATCTTATCGATTTAATTGGATGCGGATTAAAATTCTTATCTCAAAAAAATTATCTAATCATACACCAATGAGATTTTTGTATATTTTTTTAGACGTTATTTATCTTAGAAAGCCGATTTGCAGAGAAATTTGCTGCTAATAATATACTTTATTCTGCTTGGACACTTGGTTTGAATTTTGCTAATAGTGAAAATGGCGTTTGAAATAGTGCTTCTAAAACTAAAAAAATTTGATCGAGATCTGTCCAGTTGTTTTTCCGTGATGAGCGTATAAAAAAAAACTCTTTATCATTTTATTTATATAGATTACGGTTGATAATAAGTTGCTTATAGAAAATGTATTTATTTCAAATATTTCTCTAACAATAGAATAGTGATGCTATAATTTCCTGCTGCATGAAATCAGCGTCATCTTTTGTCTTTTAATTATATAATAACAATAATATAAATAACTTGAATATTATGTGTACGCGGAACTAATTTTCATTAGAAGTTTTTTTACAGTTATTGAGTAAATAATTTTATAAATTTTGTTTTTGTAAATAAACAGTTATAGTTATTGATAATTTATAAAATAACAAAATAATTGATGTAATTCAAACGATACGTGCAATTATGTATGAATAAAAATTTTCAAAAAAATAAAATCCACTCCAAAAAAATGGAATAAAAAGTAAATAAAAATCTTTAAATAAATTAATACTGCTACAAATAATTTAAGTCGGCGTTCATGAATTTTTTTTTGCTAACAACATAATTATCGTCAACTTGGAAACATTTTTTGTATTTTACTTTTCTTCTATCTTTTATAGTTTGAAAGTTGGGTCAAGTATCCATTCGACCCAACGGATCACTTTTTCTGATTCACGAACTCACTTTTTATGTTTAGAATCACTAAAATTTCTCAATCTTTTTTCTTTTTGAGTTATCGTGATGACGGATGGACGGACAGTCGGAAATGGACTAATTTGGTATTTTTATGAACGCCTATACCAAAATTTTGTTTGTGCGATCAATATTAGGTAGCGTTACAAACTTTAGACTAAAATTAATATACTCTGACATATTAGATATGTTGAGTATATTGATTTTTTGAAAATTTTTATTGCGTATAACCTCAATTATACCAGGGTAGATAATTTTTGAAAACAAAAAAAACTATAGTAAAATGAAACCAATTGGAAACGGAAGAAAATAAGATAAAAATGAAAGGAAAAATAAATTACGGACGATCTGAGTTCGAGAAGAAGGGTGGAGTGAGGGTTTGTTTAAGGGTAAAATTCGGTTTATCTGCATTCTCGGCAAAACTACAAGTCCTATAGAAAAAAGTTAAATGGCAAAGTTGTAGGTAATAAAAAGATCTACAGCTTTTGTGTTAACACTTTTTTCACATAACCTCAAAATTTATGTAAAAATTCAAATATTCAAGTTTTTAGTTTTTTTTTTTTTAATCTATTACAAAAACATTTTTTTTCCACGAAAACTTACCTTTTTATGTTTCAAATGCACTGTAATTTTTTTGATTTAAAATATTTATTTTTTCACCTTATTTTGAATAAATATCGAAAAAGCACCCAAATTTTCAATAGAAAAATTTTGAGGTTATGTGAAAAAAGTGTAAATACAAAAGTTGTAGATCTTTTTATTACTAACAACTTTGCCATTTAACTTTTTTCCATAAGACTTGTAGTTTTGCCGGACATCGAAATAAACCGTGTTTTACCCTTAAAAACTCACCCCCTCCTACTTCCCGAACTCAGATCGCCCGTAATTTATTTTTCCTTTCATTATTATCATATTATCTAGCGTTTCCAATGGATTTCATCCTACTATAATTTACTTCCACTTTTTATCATTTTTTAAGGCTTCAACTCTGGTCTAAATAATTTTGTAATCGCTTTTTATTGACCGTTGCCAAAAATACACAACAATTTTGAATACTTACTTTCAAATAGATATACAGCGACAATAATTCCAAACATAAATATTGATGACATCGTTAATGTTAATACAGTTAATTTATGTTTACGACAACAACTATTATTTTGACTAATTTTATTACGATATCGATCTAAACCATTCACAACAGTAAAATGTGTTGAACTCGCTATTGATATTGTATCAATATCTTTTGTTGATTTATTATTTACTGTTGTTGAATTTAATGGATGATTGACTGCCGTTGGTGATGATGATGATGATGTTATTACGTCATTATTAACATCTACTATCGAATGAATATTATTATGGAGTTTTTTATTTTGATTTTGTTGTTCTAAATAATACTGTAAATTAATTGCATGTTGATCATGATGTTTAATTTTATTATTATCGTGGATTTTGGCTATTTTTAATTGTTCCTGATCGATTTTGGCTAGATTTGCAACGGTTAATAATAATGAACCGGACTTGGCACTCTGAAACAAAAGAAATTCTATTTATTCATTTGAAATTTGATCTGAGCTTAAATAATGCGGTATCATAATTTTGTTTTTCGAAACCAAAATCTTAATACAAATTCTAGCAAAACGAATTCTAGCTGATCTTTCCTGGTGTATTAATAATTTTGACCAATCAGAAAATCTATTTTATAATAGATAGGACCAAGTTTCATTTAAATACCTTACTAATATATGCATCACTTAATTATGGCTAGTGTCTTTCATATATGTAAAGTTTTATTAGTGGGGCGTTCTTGAAAACCATAACATTTTCTTCGGCCTAATAGTAATCTCATCTCTCATCGGCTTAATAGTCATCTGATATAATCTTGTTTAAATAAAACGTTAACTTTAAACCCAAAAAATTATAAAATACACCATAAAACTCTTGTATTTTTTCATTTTAAATAATCAAAAAACCTTCAGGTTGGTGGTTTTTTTTTGGAGATGATTGTACATACTTATACACACTCAGGCATTTAAAAACATTTGATTTGAGTTCTAGTGACTTTGAAACGTAAAAATATGACAAAATTTTAGATTCACAAAATCGGCTTGATTGCAATAACTTCCCATGCAGCGAATTTATTGGCAAATTATCGTTGCCCGACAAGATGCAAATAGAAATTTTTGACAATTTTAAGGTTGTCGGACAACGAACACCTGGATTTATTCCGTATCGGACAAAAGGGTTTTTGTATTCGTTATATTTTTCAAATTCAGTAAAAAAAATTTACTAAAAACTAGATAGAAAATTAAATAAAAAACATCATTTATCCAATACAATGTCATGCCTTTCGATATGGGACATAATTATCGGCCTATACTTAGAATATCTACTTGTCTAAAGGGCTCAGCAGATATTCGGCTTTGTCAGAATTGAGAAAACTGTCTGCTTTCTTCAGTCATTATTGTATAAGGTCACTGTATCTTGAATTTCATGAATACGCAATTATTGAAATTCCACAGTTGAACCACCATGAGTTTATAAACATTAATTTTCAAAAATAAAAGTGATAAAATAATAGAAATTAATTTACCTGTGTACTATTATTACTGGAACTAGAACCCTGTGTAGACGTTGAACCTCGACCAGTTCGATAACCACCACGTTGTTGTCCACCTCGGGATGATGGATGTGGATGATGATGGTAATCAGTAACTACCGATGAACCAACTGAGGTATAAACACTATTCTCTTGGGATGATTTCAATGATGGCCTTGGTATATGCCAACTCAACGCATTATTATTATTATTGTTGAGATTTGCATTGTTGTCGATTATGACACTGTTGTTCTTTGTAACTGCTACAAAATTTTCAATTGGCGTAACATTTTGCTTATTATCAGCATTTGATGTTATCTGTAATAAAAGAAGAAAAAAAACTTATTTATTGGAGATCAAAATTATTTATAAAATGTATAGTTTTTGTATTCTACCCCTGTGGTATTATATGCTTTTTATGGTTTCTAGAATAAGGCTAATTGTGGCATCATGTAGAGCTTTGAAACTTTTGTCTACGATAGTTCAAAATCAAATTGGGACATCTCGTTGAAATTTTGATTGGTTGCTGTTCTGTATTACACCTTTGTAGAGCTTAAATGGAACTTGGAGTGAAATTAATTGGTTCTCATGGACTTATGAGACCCGTCTTTTAAAAACTATAGGAAATTGAAGAAAAGTTTAATTATATAAACTTTCGGTTGATAAAAATAAACCATGAAATTTGACAAAAATTAAAATTTATATTTTTATCTTTATATTACGTGACCTAAAACACTACCTGCCACGTTGTGACGTCATACTGGTAAAAATTATTGGTTGTCATCTCTCAGTTCAATCTAAATAGTTATCTTAGTAAAAAAATATTTGAAAGTATTAAGTTATATTTTGTTCTTAATGTTTTATACCGGTATTCTCAATATTATATACCAGTATTATGCCACCAAAATGGCAGACACTGTGTTTACAGGAACAGAAATTGGTTAAATTTTAGTGTAATTTTATGGCAAGAAATCGTGTTTATTTTGTAAAAATATTTATTTTTTGTGACTTTTTATTAAGAAATCAATATTTTGAAGTACTTTTTAAAACATCGTAAACTACCCTATTTTTTTATAAATCGTGTATATTCATTTATAAATTTTTATTTTGCATAAAATGCAATGATGTATTTTGTGTATTTAAATACTGTTAATAATTATAAACAGTCAGAGCATTCTAAAAATTGTTTATACATTTGAATAAAATGTAATGATTTTGATAGCCATAATATAAAAATTACGACTAGTGAGTTTTAAAGATCAACCGTTATTTCTGTTACACACTGTAATCTTAAATACACTTAGGGTAAAAAATGAACACTTCCTTATAAAAATTTATCTTTAGGCCATGAAATTTATCATAAAAAAATAGTTGTCATAACCATTTTGGTGATTGTGGGATTTAAATTGATTTGTTCGATTCAATTTTATTTGGGCGTTGCCCCTGTCTGATTATTTAATATGTGATTTTTTTTTTCAAATCAAATTTTCAGTCCAGTCCAGATTTTTTTTCAAATCAAATCAAGTTTTAGGATTTCATTTTCAAGGACAGAAAGTGCAGTTTTTTTTCTACAGATGTGCATTCATTTATTAAAATTTAAATGCTAATTAATGCTGATTTTTTTTTTGAAGTTTAAGATCAGTGGGTTTTTTTTCGTAAAAAAAAAGTTAAAAATATAAATAAAAATTAAGTAATCAAACACAAAGAACATCCTTGAGTAGCCTTGATCACTTGTTTAATTATTTCACGGATCTGTTATTAATTATGATTACAATAAAAAAAATTTAATCAATCAATCATTTCAATAAAAGAGCGTTCTCGTTTTATTATTTTTTGCGTGTGTTTATTTTAATAATTCACAAAAAATTTATAATTACTGTTATTGATTATTTAGTAGTTTTTTATGGTTTTAATTTTTTTTTTTTTTTGTATGGAATATTAAGCGACCTTATTGAGTTTTTTTTAAATACTAATTTTGAAGATTCATTTTTATAATTGCCGTAAAAAAAAAAATTACTAATTTTTCCTACATGACATCATTTATTTAATAGGGAAGATGTAATCAAAAAAATTTGCTCCATCAAAATGTGAAACTAGGCTCAAATTCGAAAATTAAATTAAGATTGATTCAAAAAGGAATAAGTTGTAAGCTTTTAAAAATTGTATTCTATCTTTTTCATGCAAAAAACATTTTATGCGTGATTCTACGATAAGCGGTCATTTTCTATGGAAAAATCGCATATAAAAATTTAACATTATTAATCTTAAATTTTGAAGAAAAGTGTATATAAGTATATATAAGTGCCATGAACATAGATAGGACCTCTTACAGTAGAATAACCCTTATGTATAATCACTATGGAGACGTCATTTATGCAAATTTCCTTCTTTATTTAATTATGTTGAATGTCCATATTTTGTCTATTTTTTTAAGATTTTTAAAAAATAACTTCAAATTTATGTTCGTGAAGTAAAGTTGGTTTAATTGAAGTGATAAAAAAATTTGTGTATCTTCCCTTTATAGTAGTCAGACTGGCTACAAATATAGGGAATATAAAGAAATACTAAAGAATTAAGTTGAATTTCAGAAGATCCGTAGGTTAACTAGCAACCATAGAGCTAGGCTAGGGTAGGATCGGCAGGAATCTACTGATGAGAGGAAGGGTTGTCAAAAAAGGCTAAGGAAAGCCTACTTGTACGATACAACATAAGACTAAAATGAATAATGTGTTACATTATCCTAGTAAAAAAATTAGAACAGAATTTAAAAAAAATTAAGGAACAAGAATTAAGAAATGTTTAAAATAAGATTTTCGCACTCTTAATATCGATAAATTTTACAAATCCCATAGATACATAAAAATTTATTTCTATTTTTATCCAAAGTGCTTTTTTTTCTTAACAGGATATTAAAATCCCTACCCACGTCAATAAAAACAATAGACATGGAATAGATTAAAATAAATATTATGTTTGAAAACCAGATTGAATTTTTCTATTAATAGTTCTTTAACAAAGTGTGTCTCAATCTAGGGGTTATTCATTAATATAAAAATTTTAAATTTTGTTACTTATGAAATTTCGATAATATGAGGGAAAAAGATAAGTATGAATGGGGGCATATAGACAGAAGCTGTTTTTAGATGTAAAGTGAACCGTTTTATAGAAAATCCCTTTATTTTTTTTTTAGTTCTTGAACGTTGATTAAGCGTAGCTTTGTTTAGTTGGAGCTATAATCTAATAAGAAGAAAAAAAGCTTTCTTTTAGCATCTGTATTCAGTTAGTTCTTTACAAGCGGGAAAGTAAAATTATCACAATTAGGTACTTTTTTATACTCGACATACATACTATGTCAGAGTATATCAATTTTAGTCTAAAGTTTGTAACGCTACATATTATTGACCGTACAGACAAAACTGTCCGTCATTACGATAACTCAAAAACAAAAAGAGATAGATAGCTAAAATTTTGGTGACGTATTCTAAACTTAAAAAGTGAGTTTAAGTTCGTAAATGAGCAAAATCGGGTCATTGGGTCCAATGGATCCTTAAATCCAACTTTTAAACTATGAAAGATAGAAGGAAAGTTTAAATACAAAAAATATTAATTTTTTTGAAACAACTTTTGTTTGAAACATTTTTTACAAAATATTTCGAGTATGCCAATATTTTAGCCCAAATTTGGCTAATAAACACATATAGGTAAGTAATAACAATACATATTATATAACTGTATAGGCTGGATATTTATAGTATTTTATGAATGCTAATTAAAAATAGCCCAAACAATGAAATTCAATGATATGTCGAGTATCTAAACAATTAAATTTCTGTTGTTATCTTCACTTGTTTTACCTTAATTTTCAACTCAAGAGTTTCTCAATAACATTTTCCATTTCATATGTTTCACGTTTTGGAAAAGCATATGCAAAAAAGTTTTTATTGGAAGAATTATTTGTTAAATATAATATAATTGTGTTCAAAATATTTCTATTCTTAATGGTTCAAATACAACTTACAACTCAAAAGAATTGCTCTCATGATATGCTCCAATTCCTTTATTATTGGTTGTTATTCAAACTATTTTATTGTTATTAATAATGTTTTATTTAATAATAAGGTGGACAGTTAATCTGAACCAAGTAGTAGTCGTTCGATTCCTTTAATGATACAGATATTGCAGCATTTTGTTTTCCCTTGAACTTTTTATTTTGATTTCTTTCTGTACCACACCCTTCGATATAAATAATAATACAAATAAAAATAATAATTTTATATATTGGAAATTGTGTACTTGGTATATATTTGTATTTTAATAATTAACTAATTAAATATTTAATTAATTAATTATACAAATAAAAATTATACGTACAAATTTTATTAATTAATGCACTTTTTAATTTTATAATAATTACTCATATTATTGTCATTTTTTTGTTTTTTTCTTGATTTTGAAGGTTATTTTAGATTTATGTGTTTGTTTAAATAAATATTTGTAAATAATTTTTACACTTAAAATCATAAATTCTTTAATTTTTGCAACATCAAAGTGAGAATTAATTTTAATTGTTTTGATATACGAACTTAAAACATTTTAGTAAAAATTATTTTTATTACATGATTTACAATTTTTATGCTGAGAATTTTTGGTGATTTGATGCTTAAAATTTAATTTTTTCTCTCGTGGTTAAGCTTTAGACTTCGTTTAATCTGTCCATATAAGATAGAAGATATTGCATTAATTATACTTAAAGAATCAGAATCATCGATATATTATTACGTGAAGCAAAAACCTCTTTTTACGAAAATTGGGCGGACGTAGGAGTATCACATTTGGCACATATCACATTTTTTAAAATTTTCATTAAATCGAATTAACGAATTTTTCAAATCGGTCCAGTAGTCTTTAAATTATATTTGGTACATACAAAAATACAAATGTTTCCTCTTTATAATATTGTTATAGATTACAAAATACATGATTTTTATGGCTTATGGTCAAGTTTTTTCTGTTCAATATAAAAGTTTTAATTAGAAAAATATAATTAAATCTGAAAAAGTCCTGAACAAAGAGTTTATGTTTTAATTTGAATTAACATGAAAGATTCAGGCAGGTGCGTTTTTTTAGGATTTCACTGTATATAGTGATCCATGAGTGAGTGGTTTTTTGTTTTTTATATTTATATTTTAGCTTCTTTTTTTATATATATATATGAATCAATTATATTTTTTTATAACCATTTTTTTTCTAAATTTATCTCACTTATATAAAAATCATCTAGATAAATTATTCTAAATATATCGATGATTATTATTAGGATATAAAATTATTTCATCAAAAAAAATGTATATTAATTTTAATAAAAAAATTTATAAAGTGTATTCAAAATTGACGTTCCCTAGATGACCTTGCTTCTTCAATAAAATTCTATGTAATTACTAGTAATAATAATAGTAATATTAATGATTTTATTATTTGTGTATTTAAATAATTTACTTATTACAAAATTATGTTAATAAATAATTATCTTGCCCATCAAATCGTTTCAATTACGGGATTGTCAATCATTTATCAAATATTTTTAATTACTTGAAGAAAGAATACTTTTGTTTTTTTATATTCATAAAAGTTTATTTATTATATGTATTTAATTTGAAATTCTGCCATTTAAGATTTAAATCTATAGAAAATAATTGAGACGATAATAGGTTTCTTTGAATCAAAAATTTCATTGCTCCACAATGAACTTTTCACCAATTTTATAAGAAAATTTTTGAAATTGAGTTTTTAGTAAAAATAATTTAAATGAGAAAACTTCTAAAATTAAGTTTTAAGTAAAAATAATTTACAAATCAACAGGAAATTATTTTTCTCTTTAGCATGAAAAATATCTTATTATTAATGTTATTTTTAAGCGATTAAACGAATTAACTTGACTTTAGTTAAATAAACCACTGAATTTCACAGTAACTATTTCTCAGAAATCGAATTTCGGCCTTTTAAAGAGTTTATTTAAATATCTGAAATTCTTGTTAATAAATTCTTGCAAAAGTTATTGCAATTGAAAAAATCGCCATATTTTTGAAAGTTTTTTTTTACTGTTTAGGACAAAACTCACGAAGCGATTTTAATTTTGTGCATTTCATTTTACATCTGTAAGTTTTTTATGAAGCTTTTTGCCCTTAAAAGCTTAGTTTACCAGATAATTAGAAAAAATCGAAACAATTTCTTTTTATAACTTTAACCGGCTGCAATTTTGTTATTATCGAAAATCAAGCCGATTTCTTTAATTAAAGATTACGTTTTTGTCTTTAATTGATTAGTCCTAAGTAAAGATTTATGTCGACATTTTTATAGCACCATTCTTTAAGTAATGCTTAATTTACTAAATAATAATTAAAATTTAAACAGGTATAAAATTCACTTTTCTAATTATCGACTTCAGATTAATAACTTGGAAAAATCATATAAAAAGATTATTGACATCATATAAAACATACTTATCAATATGATGAAATAGGAAATAACATTTTGAAGAGCAATAAATATTTTTCTACATAGTTAATCGATGATTTAATTTTTACAATCAACAATAAAATATATAAAAATATCATGAGGATATGTAAATATTTATTTACGCACATTAATAATAATAATAAAAAAAAATACGTAAATCTCCCACATTTTTTTGCACATGTTTTTACGTAAAGTGTATTATTTATGCAAATAATTATGCAATCGATAATATTATGTATTTGATCAATAAAAATTATTAAATATTAAGAAGAATTAATAAAAAGTGTTATTCAATAACATGAATAATAATTATAATTTTTGATAGATACTTTCTTTTATTCAACAAATTTACTAAATTTTAACCGATTACTTTGAAAAGTAAACATACTTAAACGAGTTGTATATAGTGTAAGATCTTAACTAAGATCTTATGGAACCTGGAAATTTTTTTATCATTTTAAAGAAGTTCGCAAAGTTGATTTTGAAATTTTTATTACAGATTATGCTTTAGATAAAAAAATTTTATGAGGTTAATAAATGCTACTTATTTAAATTAAAGAGGTGAAAAATAATCTTTAGGACTACTGAATTAATTCTAAAAATTCTTTCAACGATGAAAAAGTTATATCATCAGTGTCATGGATATTTTGTTTAACGAATTATTATCATATAAGACTATATTACAGAGTTTAGGACGCTCGGGAAATTAGTGCTCAACTGATTGAAAGACTATTCCAATGTAAACTATGTTTACTACAATTGAAAATGATTCACTTAGCTTTTTCCAATCGCAGAAATACAAAAGTAATTTCATTGCGTCATTTTTCTAATTCGTTATGTTTTTCTTATCAGGTCACGATAAAAAGATTGGAATCAATGAAAAGTATCTACATTTTTTCATTTTTAAAATTAAACAAATACCGCTTGTCATACTTTTATTGTTATGCCTTCAATTAATGATTTTCAGGTTTTAAGACAATCGTAAGAAAATTGATTTTTGTTGTCTAATAAAACGTTCGCATCAAAATCGATCAAAATAAGAACCACATGGTAAATATGTGTCTTAGTTATAAAGTTGTGATTATTCTTTTCTTTCTTTAACACATTATCTTTGTCTTACACATTTAAGTATTTTGGCAATAATGCCAAGACAATTTTTTTTTTTTAAAATATATTTGAAGTTTGTTATTTTTTATTTTTAAAAAGTTTTTAACAATCATTTGTTACATCAATTAATTATTTAAAATGTATCAATTTACATGACTTAAAAATTAAATAATTGAAATGTAACTAGAAATGAACAGGAAATAGTAATTTTAAATCACACTTATTTTTGTGTATGCTCAATTAAAAAAAAAAATTATCATTTAACATATCCGGAAGAAAATTGTACGTAATAATAGTGTAATATCACGATAAGTGTTTTTTTTATTAAAAATCAGTGAAAATAAAAACTAACTAAATAATTATTTTGGATACCACGCTTAGGCTTTTAATTATTAACGTTATTAAAATATACAAACTATTTTTATACAGGATCGTAATGTTTATCATATGTTTTGTTTGTAAGCGTTAATAATACTAACTGAGTTTAGATACCTTCCTTGGAATGTAATTATTAACGTTGTTAAAATGTGCAAACTACTTTTATACCAACTATCGTAGTTTTGATCTTATGTATAGTTTGTAAGCGTTAATAAATAAAATTGGGCGAATTAAAAAATTTGTAATGTTATATTTTTTGAAAGTCATGAACTTGAAATTCCTTTTTAATTCTTGAATTCTAGCATGCTATATCGTTTTAGAGTTATCATGATTTACGAATAAACAGACAGACGAAAATGGACTAATTAGGTGATCAAGCACGAACAACGTTATCCAAATTTTGTTATTGCCTTCAATTAATTATTATATCCACATATGTTTTATAGGGTTCTTTTAATTTCCTTGTAAGCACAAAAAATATAATGAAAAGTGCTATTTAAAAAAATTAACGAATTGAAAAGATCAACATTTCTATGGTTCAATTTCTCCGGTACATGGTCTTATTTTTATTTAAGGATGATGTATATAGACATACCCTAGATGCAAAATTCCCACAGGTGGCTCGAGCAAAAAAAAAATTTCTCTACCAAAACTGCTCTTACTTTTGAAAATGCCTATTAACTCCACCTCAAATTTTAGGCACTTTACTTTTGTTGTGTAAAATTTTTAAAGAATACTTATTTTTGGAAAATTTTCTATATGAGTCCCTGTAAAAAAATCACTATCTTTGTCAAAAAAATATAAGAAAATTTTCCCAATATGAATAATATAATGAAAATTTTACATAATTATCCAATAACTCGATTGTTCATAATTGGAGGTAGCAGGTTAATGAACATTTTCAAAAGTTACAGCAGTTTTTGTTGAGAAATTAGACAATTTTTTAAGCAAATGCCCTATAACTTTTGAACTGTTTTTTTTTTTTCGGTTCACCTTTGGGAATCGTCAATAAATTTTTCACTCAGGTTATGTCCAATTCAACCTTTAAAAAAATGTTTTTTATACTCTCAGGATATAAAAAAAATCTAAAACAAAAAAGTATCTTAAGGTAGTACGAGCGCCAGGCGGTGTGGGGATAGGTATCGACTCTAGCGCGGTAAGGGGAACGCAGTAACCATATGATTTTTTTCAATATATAGATATACATTTAACATTGGCTAGTGGCGGCATTTATTTTTCTTTTAATTAATACACTTTAATTAGTCGGGCAAGTGTAAATGTTTTTGAATTAAATTTATCACTAATATATTTACTTTCATCCATAAGTTTTTTAAAAATATTCACCGACAGTTTTACGAGAAAAATACAGAAATGTATCAATGTTTGAAGGTTACCCCATAAGACCAATGTTAAATTGCTCAACTTTAAAGTTAATTATTTATTTAAATGATCGGGCAATCTCCTTCAAATTTTTGGAAAAAATCAAGCCTTTTATTAAAAGTTGCCTTGGTGCTCGTACTTCCTTAATTATATCCAATTAATATGTACTGGATTTGGTTCGAAGATGATGTGTTTGTCTTTGCGCGTAGGCTTTATAATTTGTTATTAGTGGGTATACGCGATTTGTTTTTTCTCATGTAAAACATTTTTTTTCACATAATATTTATGTAATATGTAACAATAAAACCAACCTACTTCGACCAGCAGGCAGGCATCCTATCGTCTTCATGTATAGGATGTACATAGATGATCCAATCTATCCACCTGATGAGTTTTGTATAACATTAAAATAAATACTAAAGTAATAAAACTATGAGATCATTTTTCTTGTAATAAATACACTTAAAATATAACACAAAGAATTAAAAGATGATCAATCAATGCGTGCGACGTATAAGCTTAAGAATAATGTAGCTTTTTTGATTGCAATTCATTGTTGTTCTAAATATATGTGTGTTAAAATGTCTAAAAGAAATATTTACAAAATTGGTCATTTTAGTTACTGCGTTCGAAATTCGGCTATAATCACTCAAAATTTAATCTCAAAAAACAGTATATTAGACAAAAGAGTATGTATGTGTGTGCATGGTAATGTGTGTAATGGAAGTCATACTTCTTATATATATGTGTGTGTGTCATTGTGTATGTAATGCTTTTTTTATTGATTTAATGTATAATTTCAAAAAAAATATTTGCATTCTCTAGTCCTTCTATACAAATAACAATTCTATACAAAACTTCAGACTCCTCCGCCCGCCTAATTTTCGTAAATAGGATATTGTATAAAAAATAATTTACTTTCAGTATCTCGTAGTAAAATCGCGGACAATGCCAACAAATAGCAAAGATTTTAAAATGTAACTCGAAACGAGAGAACTGTTTTGTCTGTGTAAGAAATATAAAAAAAAAATATGTTGGTTAAAGTTTACTTTTAAACAAATTGATTGGGATTAAATTCAAGAAAAGATACTTGTGAAAAAAATTGTATTTTAAGGGGGATTGCAACATAATACTGAAGTTCCCTTCATTATGTAAAACTCAACAAATAATTATCCAAATGTTTTGAAATTTGATATGCACATTATTGACATGAAAATGGAGGAGGGCTTGTAGACTTTTTGTTTTTGACTTCTTTTTTACTTTAGAAATTTTCTTTCAAGAAAAACTCTTTGATAAACCCTCCATTTTCATGTCATTTGAGTTATTTGGGCACAAAAATTTTATTTAAGCCAACACCTTATTAGAAACATTCTTCTTTATGTCAATAACAGCTGTGAAATGTCAATTCATTCCAACCTCAAACTCAAAAATTCGTATATTTTATATACAATATTACAATTGTTTTTGAATTAAGAAATAATAAATATTTCTATCTATTATTAATCACGGTGAATGTTTCATATTTTTAAATAATTCATAAGATGCAGACAAGATGATGAAGCGTGACATGTAGAAAATGATAATTTGTTAAATATTGTGACAAAGAATATTCACAAAGAAATCTGTAATCAAAATAAAGAAATAGAAATGTAAATATTGACCTTGTAGGTGTGAATTGATTGACTATGCTAATAATTCTATTTTGCACTTATTTATTATTATTCACACATTAATAAGATGTTCTCCTACAGAATTTATTTATAACATATGAAGCCGCGTACACACTTGCAACATTCGCGTGTAACGTAACACCGTAACGCAACTTCGAAGCAACTTTTGTGAGGACGTGAACGCGTAACACCATTGTGTAACAAAAGTTGATACGCGACGATGTTAGAAAGCGTCCCACAAATTGTCGATAAATTTGAATCACATCATTTTTTGAATTATTTGTGTAGAAATAGAAATTAACATGCATATTATATTAGAGATTGTCTTAAAAAGGTATCTTTTTGTGTCGATTCCTCTTAAGCAAGAGTTAGTATGTTATAGTTAACGAAACATATTATTATATAAAACAAAAATTTGGGTACCTTGCCGAGCAATTAAGAGATCACCTATTAATTGATTGGCAAGGTACCCAAATATTTGTTTTACATAATTCTTCGTTAAACTAAAATTCGGATTATTATCTATTAATTTATGATTATTTTTTTACAATACTAGATACCACATTCTTGGTGATTCTGTTAAAGTGTTAGACGCAATTGTTACATCGCTCATTATTTAAAATTAATAATTTGATAAGAACAGATAATAAATTGTAGAGAAGAATAAACGCTACAAAACAGTGAATTACTGAAATTTACCAAAAAGAAATATCTTTTTCACCCAGAGTTATAAATCGTAATTATTGAACGACTTTCAAATAATTAATAAATAAGAAATTGACAACAATATGATTTCTTTTTAATCGCTACTATAAGTAATAAAATCATCTTTTTTTTACTCTGCGTATTGTTTTCATTTTTCAGATTTCATTTCATTGTCTTCAAGTTTTTATTATTATTTAAAATAATCTACATTGAAACAATCGATAAATTGTTTATCAGATACACATTTTAAAATTTTCTAATACTAAACCATATCTAAGTTTTGATTCAGTTCATATCATAATCAAAAATAATATAAACTTAATGATTGGTAATTATTAAATCATCGTGTATGTCCGTTTATGTCATGGTGTCGGAATTTCATCGAACAAATTTCTTAAAAAAAAAAAAAAACGTGAAAAATGTCCTTCCATGGAAAAAGTAGGTTTAAAAAAGATTGAGAAAGTCATTTGTTGGGTTGAGTTGATTATTAGTGTTTGTTTTGACACTCTGAATTACAAGTAAATTATTTAGTTTAAAATGAATGTTTTACTTAGATAAACAAATCTAAATCTGATAAAGACCTTAATACGCCATAAATGTCGTGTATTTGTATTTTTAAATCACATAAAGATTCATGTAAAAAATCCGACTCTGTGGCCTGTGTAAAGGCAGTAACACATTTATTACTTACAAGGAGGTTATGGGTTCGAATCCAAGCAGTTTGATCAATTATTTAAAAAAATAATCAAAGGGCGGTCAATTGATCACAATGTCCTCGCCTGGATAAGATCGAAGTAACGGGCTTCACTAACAGTACAATAACTAACAATAAAAATCTGCACTTTCTGCTAGAAGGGATCTTTGCCTTCAGGTGATGGAGTGTCCTAAGAGCGCACAAAGAACCAAAAGGTCTAGATACAGAGGACGTGGTTGCGGTTCCCCCCTTCATATACTCTAGTATACAGAACCTTTTAAAGACAGAGTAAGTAAATTTAAAGATAGCTAAGAATATTATTCATTGAAAAGGAAAAATAATTATTGATGATTCAACGTGTTTTAACTACTTGTAAATGATTATAGTAATTTTTTTGTTTCTATAAGTATATATTTAGTATAACAAAGATGTCAATTACTTGTATAGGTTAATTAGAAAATTGCTTATCCATGATTTACAATGATGTGTGGTTATTTTTTTTTAAATACATTATTTACTTGCATCACGATTTATTTGTTTTTTAATTGATGAATTTTATGTAATTTGTAATTTTTTTATTTATTTTATTAAAAATATATGACAGATGGATAGTATGTTTGTACTTGTGTGTAATCACGTAGTGTTCTTACAAAGACACAGTCGTAATTATATGTTTTATATTAATAATTCGATAAATTTTTATTTTTAATCAATGCCGTTTCTGAATTATTATTATTATTTTTTTTTTAGCTTTCTATTTTGTTTTTTTTTTCTAGAAAATTATAATCAGCCAGGAAAAACGTCCTATTTTTATTTGGCACTTAAAAGATATAATTATAAAATATCATCGTTTTTCTTTGAATTATCGCCATCTGTCACATATTTTTAGCTGATATTTCAAACAAAGATATTATTGGGTCAAAATTATATTATAAACTAAGTTTTATTCTTGAATCGAACCTAGAAAAATTAAAATTAAATTCTAAGGGAATATCATTATTTCAAGCCTTTTTAGTCGATGTAACGAAATTTGATCTCATCCATGTTATTAAATATGATAGTTACAATTATCGGAAACTTGGGAAATTGAATCAGAAAAATACAAGTGTTATATTTTCAAACGTTTCGTTGTATATCACAACTTCATCAGGAAAACTGTATACATAAAAAGACAAAATCTTGAACAATACAAAAAATTAACAGAAATTATAAATTAAAAATCATTTCTTAAATTTGAGGTAAAAAATTTTCATGAACACAATTGTGTAATATTTATTTGATGAACTTTGATTCCATGGATTAATTTAGTTTACTTCGGAAAATTTTCATGTTTTTCGCAATATACGGGCGGTAAAAATTTATTGTTGTATGAGCGTCATATAGGCTTAATAATTGAATAATAATATTTTCAAGGCGAGGTAAATTAAGGAACATTGAATGATCATTATTGATTCTTAATTTCTTGTAACACGCTGTATCTAATAGCAATAATTATAATATGAAGCATTGATTGCTGCTAATATTAGCTTGTCAGTTGGTATTTGAATTTTGTGTGAGAAAAAAATATATCGTGATATACATTTTTACTTTTATTTTTAAAGTTCTATTGACAAAAGTTTATCATTGGTATCCATGCTATGTTTTATTCTTTTGTGACTTAAATAAAATGTCTGAAATACAAAAAAAAAAAATTGTTTCAAATTTTATGCTAATTTTTCCCACAGTTCATACTCGGGGGAAATATCGCTGTTCTGGTTTAGTCACTTTCCGTAGTATTGCCATGTATATATGCTACATTATGCGTCTCAAGAATTTTTGAACAAAGATTACCAATGCTACTTTTTAATTCAGAATAGAAAAATCCAAAAAATTACAATTGGTAAAATCATCCGTTCAGAATTTGTTCAGAGTTTATTTTTAAGAAATTTGTTTTTCCTTTTTAACAATTACTTTTATACTCGACATATATACAATATGTCAGAGTATATTCAATTTGTCTAAAGTTTGTAACGCTAGAAAATATTGAAAAATGATTGCAATTTTGGAGATGTTTTAAGTTCGTTGATGAGCATAACCGGTCCAATGGATTCATGACTCCACTTTTAAACCATAAAAAATTTAAAGATAAAAAATGTTTGTTTTTTGAATAGAAACATCTTTTGTTTGAAACATTTTTCAAAAAATTAATTCGCCACCATTTTAACTAATTAACACATATACAATTATAATATATATTATATATGTATTTATAACTCTACAGAGTGGATATTTATGAATGTTTATGATTAAAAATGGTTCAAACATTGTTACTTTTTCATATGCCGTGTATCTAATTAATTAACTTTGTTTGTTGTTCACTTTTTTTCTTTAAAAATTTAGTTCATATGAGCTCCAAAATATTTTTTTTTTGAAGACAAGCAAGATAAGTCAATTTTACTGTTTTATTTATTAATTCATTCGTATCATTTAGACTTTTTTATTAAACATTTTACGCCTACTTCAAAATTAATTCCTCAACAGTATGCTGTCTGTCATGCTGACAACATTGAGTAGTTTAAAGTGTTTGAAGTCTCATGTAACTTACGTCTATCCACGTGAGCGAGCCGAGCATACTCACACGTAAAAACCCTATTAACATTGTAATTTGAATATTGCAGAAATACACTTTACATATGACATTAAATCATTTTTCATTAGATAAATAAATTGTATTTAAATGAATCTATTAATATATTTATTTTAATGGTGTAATAAATATAATTTAAAAATAAATATTTATAAAAAAAAAAAAGAAATATAAAATAATTTTATCACTTAGTAGTTTAACACTTTCATTCAGGGAATTCTATTGTATGTTGAAATCAAGGTTAAATCAGTTTTATTTGTATTTGTATTTGTTTTTCTTTTTTTTCTTTTTTACTTTTTTCATTTTATGTAAATTACACAGCTGATTAATTGATCGTTTATAAATATGAATAAATATCAATTGGGAATATTAAGTTAATAAACGTGCTTGGAAAATTATAATTTTATATAAAAATTCGAACAGGTGATTTCAATATTAAAAATTATAGGCAGTTATATTAATTGATTGATTCTTCTTATAATATTTAAATTTTCCTGGTTTGATATTCGGTGGGGCTATTTTAGATAACTATCTTTTAACTTAACCAAATTCAACAAATCGGAAGTAGTTCTCAATTAAGTTGCATTATTTTTGTTCCCTCGGAAGTGATTTTTAATTGAAAAGGATTTCTATATTGGTCCGGTTTTTTTTTTTAAATCTAGTTCTGATGATGGAATTCGTTCCAAATGGTGAAAATAAGAGTCGTAGGATTGTTGTATGAAATATTTAAAAAATAAAAATTTTTCCAAAAAAAGTGAAACGTAGCCTACCGTAGAGATTGAGATGGATAAATGTCAGGTTTATTTTTTTACCAAGGTGAAAAATTATTTAATATTATAACGTATTTATTACCACCGTCCATATTTATGCCACTTTCCGTTTCTATGGTTACGAAATACTAATTATTAAAATTCTGTCGCATTCTCTCGCCGACTTAATCCTATAAATTAATGTTTGTTTCTTTATTGTAACAAATTTTCGTTTTATCGAGTTTTAAATCTCAACGATTCTAAAGAAGTTTCACTTCATAAACACTCTAACAAGTTAAAATTAATTTTAAATTAAATACTCCTATAAATAATTCCGTTGTGAACAATTACTTTCCGAAGTCGACTCCAGTCATATTCTTCTAAAAAAATTTATTCGTTGAATCTGACTTCGAAAAGTAATTGATAACAAGTAAACCAGGATAGAAGTTTTTAAAAATGGTAAAAAGTGAAATAAAATAATAGTACGATAAAACACATTAGAAACGGAAGAGAATATAACAAAAATGAAAAGAAAAATAATTTATGGGCGATCTGAGGTCGGGAACTTGAAGGGGGTGAGTTTTTAAGGGTAAAATACAGCTTATCTCGATTTCCGGTAAAACTTCAAGGCCTATTGAAAATAGGTAAATGACAAAGTTGTAGGTAATAAAAAGATCTACAACTTTTGTAATGACACTTTTTTGACATAATGTCAAAAATTTAAATATCCGAGTTTTTGGTTTATTATTTCTATCTTGTACAAAAAAAATTTTTTTAAACTAAATTTGGTGAAAATTACCTTTTTTTTTGTTTCAAATACACTAATTTTTTGAGGTTATGTCTCTTCCATTTCCAATGGGTTTCATCCTACCTTTTAGTTCGTTTTCTTAAAGTTAGACCAAAAACACTGCTGAATTACATTCAGATTAATTAGATTTCAAAGCAAATTTTTTTATATAAACATAAAAACATCTTTTATTGCGTTTTTCATTTTCTCATTGCACAACAACTATTTTTTTCCAATTTATTATACAAAAAATTCATATTTTTATAATTGCAATTAAAAAGAATTACAGTAGGTTATAAATTTGTATATATATCAAATTACCAAAAAAAAAAGTGTACATATATATTTCTTATTAATTAATAAAAATTGACAAGGAAGTGAATAATAATAATAATAAAATATTCTATATCAAATGTTATATAAAATTTTGCTCTAGGATATTTGTCCTTGCTTTTAATTTTTTCTTTTTAATTATAAAATTTTGTAAAGTACATGCACACATATACGTGTAATGGGTCTCAATACATTTTTAGGTGAAAAAATAATTTCTTTTTTTTTTTTTTTTTTTGATTTTGTAATTGTATCTAGACCGGCCTTGCCTGTGGTATGAATATTTGTATATGAAATTTAAATATATTATTTAAAAAAAAAATTTGGTACCAAAATAATTTTGTGTGAATAATTTTTTGATGACGTGTCGCTGTTTTGAATAATAGAACCTATTTTTTAATTTATAATATACAAAACACTTATTTCAAATGGTATAAAATTGCATTTTTCTTATTCAAATACAAACTATTTGATCATTGATAGTCTGAGATGTTCTCACAAGATAATCTGGGAAAAAAATACTGTAAAGTTTAGTATTGAAGGTAATAAAGCTGTCTAGAAAATTTTATTTTATTTAGTTTTAATTTTGTGCGTTTTTTCTCTAAAATCTCTCGTTAAAAGAAAAAGTTGCATAAAACCTTTCATTTAAAGCTTGATTTTGTTTCGTATTGTATGTCAAAAAATCAATTTAGTGAAAATACAATGTGGAATTTGTCAAACAGCGTTTTTATTTTTTTATAAATTTAGCTATTGCCCAATTGTAAAATATTTCGTATTTTTTACAAGGTAAAATTTACAAGTGCATTCTTAAGATTAAGAATTCATAATTGTATTTTTCAACTGGAATCCTTATCGGCTCGGAATCGGATTTTTGGTAATTCCATAAAACTGGACACCGTTAATCATTTGTTATTTTTAAATGGATCAAACTACCCTGATAAACGTATTTTTTTTTGTTTGAAAGAGAATAAAAAATTTTTTTTCGTATTTTCGTAATTTTTTAAGGGATTTCTTAAAAATTGAGAAAATCGAAAAAAATGTTCTTGGAGGGTAGTGTGTAAATTTCAGAAACAACAACTATTTACTGATTGGATTAGTTTTTGAGATATCGCTAGAAATCCAATCCAGAGGCCAATTTATCGGATGTATTTTATGCAATATCTCGAAACTAGTGTTCCGATCGGAAAGTAAATTTTATTTTTGAACTTATTAAACATCAATTTTCCAATACACAGCGAACAATTATTTATTTTTTTAAATAAATGTTTTTCATTTTTGAATATTAAATATTCTTTCTATAAACAATTGTAATGCCAAGTTTTTGTGAACATTTTGCCATTCAATTCATTTTTGCAAAACATACTTTGAATTCCAGAAGAATTTCTTTGATTTTCATCGCTTAATATAAGAAAATTTGTGTGTAGGTTCAATGAGATAATATTTTTCTTTTTAAATTACTATGAAAATAATTCGGCTTTTTGAATGTAAAAATTGTTAAACCTTTTTTATTTATATATTTCTAATAAATAAAACAATAAATATTGATGGACAGGCAAACTCATTATGGCAACTTTTTTCTGCATACCAAAATTTCGAGCACATGCAAAGTATCTCATAAAAAAACTTAAGTTAAAGTAAGCGTGATTAAATAAGCACTTACTTCATCTATATATTTAGTTTTAGCATACCGGAGGAAGTTAAATATGTAAAATCATCTTCAAGGTTAACAAAAATTAGCGAAATAAAAAATTACAAAATAATTTTTAAGAAAAAAAAAATATGTGCAAAAATATTAAGTCAACCGTAAAAAAATGAAAAAAATTAATAACTTTAACAACACACAGGGTCATTTTTAATATCTAACAACACAACCCTATATGACCATGAAACTAGTGACCACACTTTACTTACACTAAATGGTATCTAATCAATCAAAATCAGTGTAACACATAAATTATTGCAAAATACACGATTTTATGGAAAAAATTTATTATTTATTGTGTAATAAAATATATATTTTAAAACAATGACCCAAAAAACAAATCAAGTTTATTTATTCAAATGAGTTTTTTCTTTTGAAAATATGATCAAGTTGCAAGTTTCGAATGATTTTATCTTTAAAAATATGAGTTGATAACCTATGCAAAAATCTATCGGAGAGGCACGATTCGTCTGTTTATTTCTTATTTTATTCGGTGTGTACTACGTTTTATTTAAAAAATCCATTCTCTTCTAGATATGACTAGTTTTTAATGAATTGCTCAAACTTTAAACTTTTTTTACTCGACATATATAGAACTAATAGACTTTGTTGGTGTGTAACACCTGGTGTTTGGTATGGGGCCAATGGACCTAATCTGCTCATCCATAAACATAAGCTCACTTTTTATATTTAGAATATGCCACCAAAATTTTTTTTTGTATTTGAGTTATCGTGATGACGGGCGGACGGGCAGTTGGAAATGGATTAGTTAGGTGTTTCTATAGTATGTGCGGTCAATATTAGGTAGCGTAACAAACTTTAAACTAAAATTTATATACTCTCGACATATTATGTATGTCGAGTATTAAAACACTTGAATAAAATCTTTCTGTTTAGTTAATTTTTTTTTTCGAGAAAGCAAAAACTATAAGAAATTCACCATAAATCTTATTAATTAAATTTAAAAAATTCGATTCGCTTACTTGATTTAATTTAATTAAACAATAAAATCTGTTTCAGTTTGAAAGAAATATTAATTAATAACAAATACTTTATTAATTAAATTATCCATACTACCTATAAAAAAAATCTTATGAAATATCTCTTTTTTTTTTTTTTTTGGTGACTAAAACAATATTTATCTAAGCAAAAATAATAGTATACATAAAAAAAAATTCAAATGAATTTTGATTAGATAATTTGGTTAGTTAACGATTTCTAATTTTTATCGTAACAAAAAAAATGTATTGAAAAATTTGTGTCTTATTATAATAATTAATAAGTACACGCCTTTAATATCTATGCATGTGTTTTTAATACAGTGTGTTTACTTAAAAGTGTCTCTGTTATTAACAATCAGTTACATAAAATTTTATCATTCATATAATCATTGTTTAGCGAAAAAATAACATTAATGCATACAATTTAATTTAATACATTCAATGCCTTATATTTCATAAAGTCTTAAAAATCTTTCAACAATTTAAAAAATAGGAAACACGCAAAAATATTTGCTATTTTACCTATCAAAATGTGAAATTAGTTTCAATACAATACAAAATTCGACATTTAAATTAAAATTGATTCAATAACGAATAAGTTATAATCTCCTAAAGATTGTTTTTCCTCTCTTTCTTCAAAAAAAAGTTTTATCGGTGATTCTACGATAAGTGATCATTTTCTATTGAAAAATCGCATAACAAAATTTTTGAATATTAATGTAATTTATATAACATTTTTATTCACAATCAACTCATTGGTGCATACTAACATTATTTATCTTAAATTTTGAAAGAAAGTGTATATAAGTGCCACGGACATCGATAGTAACCTTTACCATAGAATGACCCTTATGTATAATCACTATGGAGATGATCATGTATGACGTCATTTATGCAAATCTCCTTCTTTGATTGAATAAGTATTTTGTACTTCCATATGTTGGTTATATTTTAAGAATTATCATATTATTTTTTATTTTCCAAGTGATAAAAAATTTGTGCATCTTCCCTATTATTTGTTTTATTTTGGCGGCATTTCTTTAACCCTTTTGAGGGCACTGCATCGTGTCTTCAATGTTATTCAATGAACTAGCTGTCTATGTCTGTGAGTTTAATTTTTAGTGGGTACTAAATCGGTCTCATTTTAAAAGAAACATATTGTATAAATGTGTAATATTTATTGTAAATATTGTGATTTGTTTAATTATTATTAAATATTATTTAATATTACTTAAGTCATACTTTGTGCTAGCACTTATTTATATGTATGTGCTGCTTGTACATAAAACACATACTTAAATTAAAGAACCTGTATATAATTTCATGTGTGTTTGTTTATTTATATTTAGTATAAAGGCAGAGAAAGTGAAATTACTTAATTTTTTTATTTGTTTTCTTTTGATAAGCGCTTACATTGTACTATGCGGCGAATTTACTTTGTACCGTTTCGTCTTAATAAATTTAAAAGCTATATTTGTGCATATACATAGCTTTTGTATTTTAGGCAAAATAACATTTGAAGCTTTTACTAAAGTTTCTTAAAATATAGCCTGGAGTGTAAAGAAACTCATAATTAACAATTTTTAGACCATGTTGAAAAAACGTGGTATATTTAAAAATTTTATTTTTAAAGAATCAATCAGAGTTTTACAAAGCTATTAGGCTGACTACAATTAAGCATATCATATCAATTATTAATAAATATTTTTCTAAAAATTTGTATATGACTTAGTCATGATTAGTGAAGTTACTTTTACTTCTACAAAATTGTGAAAAGTCTGCCAATTTTCCCCTCAAACTTTTAATTAACAGACATTTGTTTTGTGTAATTGTTGTAAAAACAACCTGAAAATTGTGAAAAATAGCAATTTTGGCATTGTTGTACAAACTACATTTCATTTTGTCACTTGTTATGTTTTTTTTTTATATTTTTTTTATTTTTATTTTTATTTTTTTAATAATCTTATAAAAATAACAAAAACCAGATGTTCGTCAATTTTAAGTTTGTGGAGACAATAAAAAATTTTTCTGGTTCTGAAAAAGAAAACGGTCCACTTTTCAGAACTATTTTAGAGGGAAAAAAAAGTTGTTACACACTCTTGAAATAAGCTATATCAAATTTTTGGTAGGATATTTATAAATGATATAGGCACTCAGTTAGCCTATATCGTATTTTTCTATTAAAAAAACCTTTTTTGGCCTGACCCAGGTAGTAGTACATGGCCAAGATCTTTAACAAGCTGCGAGAGAAATCTCCGGCGAAGATTGTTTCTATTATATAATTGTAATCGAATTCGGAACTATGTTTAAAATTTCAACTCATCTAGAAGTTCCTATTCATTTAAATAAATAAAAATCGTTTTTTAAATTAATATTTATTTCGAACAATTACGAAACAAATTTATTAAAAAAAAATTCAACAACAAAAAATTGGAAAACAGTACACAGAAATTGTGCAGTATATATATATAAAAAAAGGAATTGTCTGTTGCCTATTAATAACGTTTAAATACAAATTACATGCTGATTGTCAAGGCAAATTTTATAATATTATATTGAAGTAAAATCCATCACATTATGATGTTGTGTCTCCTTTTATGTGACTCATTTAAAAAAAATAAATAACTTTCACTCAAATTAAATATTTTCCGCAACATATTTTTTTATTTCTTATATTATTATTTGATTAACACACGCCTATAATAATCATTCATAAGATCATTCGAATCATTCATCAATTGAAATTTTTTGATATATTTTCATAAATATTTTTCTTCTCAATGCTCGATGATTTGAGTAAAATAATTGCTCTTACGCAATGTTTCCTCATTTTCAAGTCACTTGGCATAATCTTCCATACTCATTCAAATTAAACTAATTAATCACCTAAAATCATCATTTATCTTCTAATTCTAATTGAGAATTTTCAATATATTTCTTCCATACATTTTTTGCTTCTTAATGATTGTTGATTTGAGCAAAGTATTTTTTTTACGCAGTTTCTCATCGTTTGAAAACATTTTGCAATGATTTTCCATCCATTTGACATAATTAATCGCCTAAAATCATCATTTAATTTCTAATTATCTCTTAACTTTAATTCTAATTGAGAATTTTCGATATATTTTCATACATTTTTTGTTCATAATGGTCGTTGTTTTGAGTCAAATAATTTCTTTTACACTATGGATCATCGTTTTGTTAAACCATTTTTTGATTCATTTGATAGATATTAATTATTCGCATTCATCATTCATCTTAAACCAATTTAGAACTTTCGATATATTTCCATACATTTTTTCATCACGCTGATCGTTTGTTTGAGTAAAATAATTCCTCTTACGTTGTGGTTCATCGTTGTAAACACTCTTTTCGTTGATTTTCTTGTCATTAGATTTTCTTTCATTACATCGATCTTCTGAAATAGTTAGTTCAAAATTGATCGGACAAGTTTCAATAGTCCGTTTTGGATAGCATTCTACAATTGACTCATATTCCATTCTGTTAGGTTCATCAATTTTTGTTATATATCTTTCCGATTTTTTGCAAGGATCAATTTTGTGCGCTCTGTCAATAATCCTTTCAGATTTAGCACGGATATCATTGGTATCATTTTCCATTTTATAGCTTTTAGTTGAAGAACATTTTACTGGTATATTATGATTTAAATATGAATTCTTTGGACATGCTTCTGATTTCCCAATTTTTGAACTAAAAGTTACACTAGAAGAATTTTCAGATGGTTGTGATGGTGCTTTCGAATAAATTTTATATTGCCCAGAATTTGAATTCTTTGCTGTAATCCTATGTTCACTTGGTTCTTGGATAGTCTCGACTTTTTCAAATGGATCCTCAGTTTCTCTACTTGATTTTTGTGACACTTTTAATTCATCATGTTCCGGTAGATTTCGACATTTTTTGGGGGTTTCATTGTTTTTTCCTTTCTTTAATGGACATTCGTGAGTTAATATTGATGTTAATACTGAATTTTGGACGATTTTTTCTACGATTTTTTGTGGATTTGTATCTAAAATACGATTAACTAATAAATTTAATTCAACATCATTAAAATTTTCAAGATTTGTTTGCGTTAAATTTTCTTCACGTGGTATTGTTTGGATCAAAGGTGGTGGGGGTGGAATAGTTAATCGTTTTTTCTTAATATTTAATTTTTTTATTTTTTTAGGACATGTGTGATTTGTTGAAGTATCAGCTGATTTAATTAAATGTAAAAAATCGTCTTTCAATTTATCAGCTCGTTCTAATAATTTTTTAGATTCTTTAATAACATCAAGTTTTTTTGTAATTGAAGCTTTTGGTCGTTTTAACGTTAACCAATTCGTTCCATCACTTGATTCACTGATATTATCGTGAAGTTCTTCGATAATTTGTTTAGCAAGTTTTATTTGATTTAATAAAGACGTGTCATTATTATTCAGTTTATTATTCCATATTTTCATGTATTCTTCGCCCGGATTTATTTCCTCAACATTTGTAGGGTTGTAATTTTTAAAAGACATTTGCTAATAATTAAATTTTTTTAATTTTTATTTTAGGTATAATAAGTTAAGAAAAGTGTACTAATAATTTTTTTTTTATACTAATTTTTAGATTAAATTTTTTTTATTGATTTTATGACATTAATTTTGGTTATATTCTAAGCATAATTTATGTCAATTATTATTTTTGTTGTTGAAATTTGATTTAACTATAAATTGTTTGATTTTATCATAATCATTACTATGGTTTTTTTTAATTTAAAAAATAAAACATCTATAATTAACTACTAGTTATTTTATTATAAGCTGATTAGTTGGTTGTTCCTAAGCATAGCATAGCATTAAAAAAAAAAATGTAACCAACTTCAAAAAGAGAGTCTTTTTCAATTCGCCTGAATTTGTAAATAAACCGATTTACAAATTTTTGAATTGGATTCAGTATAGCGTCAAAGGGGTTCAATTGAAATTTTAAGAAAAAATACTAGCCTTAAGGGGTGCTAGGCTCAAAAATAATTTTTAATGAATTTCATCAAAGTGAAAGTTTTTTAGTGGATTTAAAGAACAAGCAAAAGTAAAAAATAAACGTTTTTTAAAATAATAGAACTAAAAGGCTCATGGACACAAGGTTTACCTTTAGTCCAATAGTGTAACATAATATTTTCAGGATTGCGTAAGTCGAAACTGAAGGTCAGTAAAATTTCTGATTAAAGGAGTTTCCTCTCTTAAAATTTTTCCTAGCTGTATTTCATAAGCAAACAATTTTTTTACAAGACAGTAAATGAATACTGATATTAATGCACTTTGATCATAAAAATACTTGCAGCTAGGAATCCGACTATTGTTTGAATTGACTATATCTATAGACTATGCCTTGTATATTATATAGACGAAAAATAATTACGATTATTGAACAAATTGTTTCACAATAGTTTTTGTTAGTAACTCAAATGAATTTATAATACGTAATTAAAAAATATAACTGCTCACATTACATTCCATAAACAAATTCAAAACTATGTTTAAAATCACCTAAAAATTCCAGAAGCGGTTGTCCTTCTCTGGTATGTAATCAATAATTTCACATGTAATTAATAACACCAAAATAAAATTAAAATAAATTACAACATAAACATTTACTCGACTACTACTTGATGTATACGAATTAAATTAAAAAAAAAAAAAAATAATAATAATAAAATATAAAAGTCAAGGGCCAATAAATAATATTGATGTAATTATTAAATGTCTTAAAATCATTTTTTTTCTTGACTGTAATTGACGCCAACCAAATTTTTTACGCCAACTTCGATAGGTAATTCATCACAAGAAAATTATTTATAAAAGTTTTTATTTTAAAATTATTTTTGACTTTTTAGTTCATTTTTTTGTTGTTTGTTTTTTTATTGTTGAAAAATTTTAATTTTTTAGTTTTGAGTTTTGTATAAAATCACGAAAATTTTCTCATTTTGAATTTAATCATTAAAAATTGTTTTTTCCCCTCTCTGCCCTAAAGGCTGGAATTTTTTCTTCAAATTGATATGGGACACATTTGACACTGTACTAAATCCAACGTAAAGAATTTGTAAATAGATTCATAAACAAAGAATTTATGCATGGACAAGTATATATTTATAACAGGCGAATTGAAAAACACTTCTTTTTTCTTTTTGAAGTCGGTTAAAATTAAAAAATAATGATATGCTACGCTTATGCCCAAACAATTAACCAGCTTATAATCTATAAATTAATTATAGATGTATTATTTTTAAATGCAAATTAAAAAATATTGTATCGAAATTAATTTTGCTTGTTTCTAAAGCGAAGATAGAAATTAATTTATATCAAAATATATTTAGTTTTACTTACGAAATAGTTGAGATTTTTAGAAAAAGTTTAACAGAAATACGTACCTGTAACAAAAAAATAAATAAATATAATAAAATTATGACAATAAAAAAGAAAAATTAAAGGTTTTGGTCTCTTTTAAATCCCTAGCAGCTAAAGGCTCTTGATTAAGATGCATGTTTGAAATAACAAATTATTTTATTAATATCAATTTTCTGGTTTGAATAATTTTTGTGCTTACTAATCACACTTTTCTAGCAATTATTATGGTTATTATTTCTGCAATTATCGACTCAGTCAATTTAAAAAAGGAACAAAAAAACAGCTTTACAATCGCCATTATAAATCTAACGCGAGTATTTGTTTGCCTGTGATATCATAGATCTTGTCAAACTTCAAATTGTGATCTAACAAAAGCGCATACGATCAAACCACTAGATAAAAAAATTTGCCCTGTACACGGTCAAATTTTTGTTTGTCAAACGTATTTGTCAAATTTCTAGACGTCTATTTTGTTAAATACACCGCCAATCAAAATTTCCATCAAACACGTCAAATATTTACATTGTTTGACAAACATGTCAAACAAGCTTGCATACTTTCAAAAAAATTTGACAAACATGTTTGCTAAACAGAAATTTGACAAATAAGTTAAAATGGGACACTTAAGAAAAAAGTTCAAGCATTGATATACTTAAATATATCCGGTATGTAGGCAATTAACACTGTTAAAAGTTATATTCATTGTTTAACTTTATAATTTTTTTTTTTTTTTAATTTTTTCTATTTTTTGAGATTTTAAACGATTTATGTTGGGAACCATTTTAGAAATTTCTAGTTTTGTAGGTATATTATTCGCTCTATGTTTTTTAGATTTAAATTTTCCATACAACCTTTATTTTGTTTTCTTTAAAGGGATGAAAATCTATTTTGCATCTGTTTTCTATAAATTTGATAGTAAGTAGAAACGCCGATCGTACGTTTATGTGTAAACTGATACTATCAGTGCGTGTGCAAGTGACGCTACTAATAACGAAACTTGTTTTGTCTTTTTATGTACATCCGGATATAAATTTTTCTAATCTATATTCCAAATAGAAATGTCTCTTAGATTGTATGTAAAAATTATGAAAATCATTTTATTATTTACATGCATTCATTATCTTATATTTATTAGTTGTCAACCTAGAAATAGCACTACTTAGGTAGGTAATAATTCTCTTATATGTGATGTGTATGAAAAATTCAATTAGGTGTGTCACAACCTTACAAATATGTTCAGTTTTCAAGTGTAATTACCATTGAAATTAATAATTTATTAGTCGCTCTATTTACAAATTACAATAATTATTAATAAAGATGTTATAAATTATCCTAATTCAATGAACTGAAATTCATACAAATGAAGGATCAATGCCACTTCCTTTTCAAGTTTTTATGGCTTCTAAGAATTAATAAATTGAATATTATTTAGTAGTTTGGTTAGTTACTGCAAATCATGACTTGTAATAAGTTTTAAGTTTCATCCGAGGACTATGGGTGCAGTTTTTGTAGATCATAAATAATAAAACACTATGAACATAGAGACCAGGGTGGAAGTCTTTTAAATTGGTAAAATGTGAAAAAAAAATTATAGTAGGATGAAACCCATTGGAAACGGAAGAGAATGTAACAAAAATTGAAAGGAAAACTTATTTACGGACAATCGGAGATCGTAAAGTCGAAGGGGTGAGTTTTTAAGGGTAAAACACGGTTTATGTCGATTTCCGGAAATACTACAAGTCCTATGGAAAATAGTGAAATAGCAAAGCTGTAGTTAATAAAAAAGTCAATAAAAAGATATACATACTATAGTTTATAAAATCAAACACCGAAATCTATTGTTTTCCAAAATAATACGTAGTGTATTATAATTTTAGACGATAATTACAAAGAGATTCGTATGTTTTATTATTTTTATGTTTCTATGGTCTTCTTTTTTTTTTAAATGACGTAAATTTGATATTTTGGATAGTTAAAAAGAGAAGCACTTATTTTGGAAAGCTGATCTTAATAATTTTAATTTTATAAGCTTTTTTCTGCTTTATCGTGGCTATTTTTAAAATTCTGGATTACTATTTCATTTATATATTTTAATATAATAAAAATATTTTTGGCCACGAGTCAATTGTTGAGAATATAATTCATTGGCTTTAAGTCTCATTAGTGGTTTTCACTTCTGGTTAATGATTTCTTAGTGCAATAAAAAAAAATTATAATTTACTTTGAAGCTTTAAACTATATTGATTATGATAGTTGACTATTCCTAAATTTTTAACAGGTGAATGATATTTTCTAATTAAATTCGAAGTATTTTATGAAAAACATTGTGGATACTGCTAAAATTATATAATAATTTATTAAGCACTTAACATTCTTTTTCAATAATAACATAAAATAAATTAATATTGAATATAAATTATTTTTATTGTGTTTTTGAACTTTTCAATAGAAAAATGTGTGTCAATTCATAATCGATATCAATTTGATACACATAAAAATTGTTTAAACCAAATATTGCAGTAATAAAAATAAATAAAAAAAAACCGGTATAAATAATTAACAATATTTACAACTTACAACAACAACAGAAACACCACCTTTTTGAATCTCGTTCTCTTTTTGTAAATATCTCAAGGTTTTGAAGTGCGTGTATATTTAATGGTATCATAGACGTTAAACGTGAACTTTAATAATTACTTTTAAAGCCGGTTTATATTGGATCCGGGATCCAGAATGACTTTATGTTCAGTAAAAACAAAAGCAAAATGTTGTACGATGTAGAATTACAATACATTAAAAATAATTTTTTAATGAAGCATCCATTTAAATTATTTTTTTATTTTTACAATTTTGCACAAGTGTTTTAAAATTTAATATAAGAATCAGTGATTGAAATTTTCCAAATTGCATACTGAATTTTGGGTTCATCCTTTACTAAACTGCTATTTTTTATTCTAAGTGTTTGAATTTTCTAAATAGAAAAAACTAAAATGTCCACTTCAGGCGGAAAAAATGTCTTGCAATTTTATTTTGGGCAATGATAAATTGTAGACAGTAGCCTATGTCACCCAGCGATAGTAAAGCTTCCCAACGGTGAAATGATTGTTCAAGTCGGTCTAGTAGTTTTTAAGTTTATTTGTTACATTCAAAAATACAAATGTTTCCTCTTTATAATATTAGTATAGATTAAGAAATTACAGAAGCTTTGAGCGGAAGCAGATGAACCATTTACGAAAACACAATAAATAAAGATTACTTTTTGACGAATATTTAATTGAATTCAGAAAATAATGTATTAGCGGCACAGATGTTTGCTATTTGCTGATTGTTACACAGCACATAGTAGCGTGCACAGATACTGCCTGTATATTATTAATAGAAATACCTCAATTTATTGAATAAATAAACTTTTAACACATGTGGAAAAACTACAAATGAAAAAACATTTAATACATTTTCATGAAGTTTGTGGAACTATTCGAATGATTTATAATTTAAAGTATTAGACCCATTTTTTGTATACTGTCTTATGAAAGAATTTTTATTGTGTCTGCTGTTTTGAAAAAAATATTGGTAATTTTTTTCATTGTGTTTGTGTACAGTTGTGGCTCATTCTTTTTTATCAAGAATGTACATACCCTCTTAGCGTAAGAACACACACATAAACATCGGTATTTTATTGTCGGCCTCGATCTTATGAAAATTATATATAATTTATTTACAAAAAAAAAAATTATATTTTATGCTTTGTGCATTGTAAAAATGAAACGATCGCGATGAACTTGTTATAATTCGCTAAACATTTTATTCTGAATATGGTTTTTATAAAATTCCAACTGAATATTAACAATGATTACACATAAAGATGTTTTTATTGTATTTATCTTAGATGAATCACTCACTGTCTGTGAATATTCGTTTTTCAAATGTATCACTAGGGGTTTCGATATACATTTAATACTATAATCTAGATTAGTTTTCAAAAAAATGAATAAATAAATAATTCAATGGTCATTGACTTTTAACGCAAATCTTTTGTTCGCACATAAGCAATGCTTTGTCTTGGGGGCTTTGTATGAAATAGTCATATTACCGAGTTGAATTCAAAGGCTTTTATAACGACATACCAAGTCTAAATTTTTGGAAACGATTGATAGACATCTTTGTCTTATTAGCAACATATTCAAAAAATAATGCACCGACCTGGTCTGAATTTTTCATGGTATTTAAAATTAAACAAGAACCGATTTTTATGGTATTTTAAGGTCTTTATCTTTTTTATTGTATTTATTTTATCACAATTCGAAAATTTAATTAAAATTGATAAAACAAGTTTAAAGTTCTTAAATATTGTTTTCCATCTCTTTCTTGTAAAAAAAGGTTTAATGGGTGATTCTACGATAAGCGGACATTTAGAAAAATCGCACAAAAATTTTTTTTGAATATTAATGAAATTTAAACATTTTTATTCATAATCGATTCATTTGGGTATACTAACTTTCAAGTAAAGTGTATATAAGTGCCATTGGCATCGAAAGGATCTCTTTTTTGTAGAATGATCCTTATATATAATCACTATGGAGATGAACATTTATCTCTTTCTTAGTTTAAATAAAAATTTTGAACATCCATGTTTTGGCTATATTTTAAGATTTAAAAAAATAAATAACTTCAAATTCCTGTTTATTAGGAAACGACACTTCAATTGAAGTAAAATTTGTGTATCTTCCTTATTGTTTTTCTAAATAAATCTTTCATTTGAAATTGAATAAATTTTAAAATACACCAGAAACATCGTGCCTTTGTAATTTTAAATAAACGTTACTTTAATTAAAAATTCAAGTTGTGGCGTTGTTTTGGATTTGAGTAGGTATTTCAATGATATAAAAATAAATTATTTTAAAGAATTTTTATTGTTTTGAAATATTTTATTTAGATCAAGAGGCTCGGTTTGGATTCCTGATACGGGAATCAATGTTAGGAAGACTGAAAAACACAACGATAAATTAAATGAAATATTGCTAAGAAAACTAACGACTAAGATATCTATCATTCTTAAATTTGATTGATAGATTTAATAATTTAGAATTTAGCATGTCGTTCCAATGCACTTGGAATTTTTTTATATATTTTTTTTTAAAATTATATTTCTCTTAAAAAAAAATTAAATATTGACAGTATTTCTTTCGGATAATTTATTACAATAAACCAAATTCATTAAACTTATTATAAATAAATTTACCAGCTCATTAACTAAATAAGAAAGGCATGTAACCAAATAACTCCCAATTATTTAAGTTAATTTAAGTTATTTACAATAACCTTTAATTATAGTAATTAATAAAAAAAATTTGCATATTTACCCGGCCCATTAGCAACATTACAGTAATTCAACATTTAAAAAAGAATTAAACAAATGTTTTAAAAACAGGATATTTCGTAAAAAAATAAATTTGATATTTAAAATATTTTTTATTATTTTGCAAAATTATTTAATTTAAAAAAATCTTCAATATACAAATTGTAACAGGATATTTCAAAATAATATACATATTTAAAGTGCCAATCCTTTTTAAAATCGTTGATGAAGGAGGATATATTTTTCTACCTTTAAATTAAAATCATATTGGCTACACATTCACAGTTTGTTTGTGTATGAAAGGTTGGGCTTTTTAGTGGTGAAGTTTATATTATTATTATATTCTTTTCTAACGCGGTTGGCATTTAAAATTATGATTTACATTTAAGATTAATATTTATATTTTTTAATCAGCAGACACTGATTTTATTAATAAAATAATATTAATAATAATCTAATTATACAATCTCCTTTTATATTGGGTGGACAACTAAAATAAATTAAGAATACAATTATTACTAGGAAACTATTTTACAAGGTTTAAATTAAATGCCATAGGTGTGGGTTAAGTTATTATAGACATTCCAAAATAAACATAAAATAATAGCCAATTTGAAAAACCATTTTCTATCCTTTTTTTTTTTTGGAAAAAGATTGTGTAATTCTTGTGGAGATATACGTATTACATTTTGCCGTTTGAGTCCCATTAAAGTGGTCGAAATTAGAACATAAGTGAATCTCACAGCCTCTAAACAAAACAGTATATATACGTGCCTTTAAACAAAACAGTATATTAATCAAAATAGTATATGTGCGTCTGTATGGTAGTGTGTGTAATCTAAGCCACACCGCTTACATATTGTATGTAACGTTTTTTTATTATTATAATAAAGCATTTTTTATAATTTTAAGAAATATAAGCATTTTCCAGTCCTTCTGTGTATAACCTATGAGTGTCCCTACTTTCAAACTTCTCCGTCCGCCCAATTTTCGTGAAAAGGGGACACAGTTTTCGCTTCACGTATTAATATATAGATAATTTCAATCCACTGCCCATTAAGTAAAGACGCTTCAAATCGCGAAATACAAAAAAAAAATTAATCTAATTCGCTATTCGTCTGTCAATAGTTTTCGTCATATGCATAAAGCTCGAACTTGTACAATAATGAGCATGTCTATTTTAGTTTTAAAGATTGATTCCATAGGCTGTCAAAAGTCCTATTTTTCCCCATTCTTACGTTTTTCGATAACCAGAGACTCGTAAAATATAAGAAGGTTGATGCTACTGAAATATACTGTATATATAATCTTATACAACTAAAAACTCTTTGGATTAAGAAAACTATGCTTTTGAATAATTCCTGCAAATAATTTAATTTTAATTTCAAGCAATAATGAGTTAAATAAAACGATGCTATAAATTTTTCGCAAAACTCCGAGACTTATAATTTTAGATAAAATACCTAAATTACATAATGAAACTATAATAATATTGTAACATTTTTAGTAGGCCACTTTGTACTTCAATTCAAATGCCTACCACATTTCAAAAAATTTTTGTTACTTATGTTGTCGTGGGTAGATATAGATTGTTGCACACTGTTTGTTGTGTTGCTTCAATAAGCACAACGCACGCACGATTCGACCTTGCTGGAGAAATTTTCATTTATTTATTTAAATTAATTTTATCTGCTGCATGAATAAGAAACTGTTAATTTATTTAAATGATTTCAAATTTATTTTGATCTTTTGTTTATTATTATTGCAAATTTGTAATCAGATAAGATTTGTTTAAATTGATCATTTAAAAAAAATGTAAATTGATATTTAGCAGGTGATTGAAAAGGCGCGTTTTTATGTTGATGCAGTTTGTATTATTAACAATTTTTAATACAAATTTGCTATATTTTTTACAATTGAATTTTTATATTTTTAATCGATCGGAAAATATAATACTAAACGGAAAACTCATTAAATTTACATACTTTCCAAATATAATGTTTTGATTTAATTTCCTAAAATCTCATGCATTATTTGATGAATAAATTTTGCAAGCCTAATAAAAAAAAAAAGTAATAACCGTCTCTGTGAAACGCATTTTTTAATGCTTTTTGTAATATCTAATTAATTTGTTTTGTTTCTTATGGAATATAAACAAAAATTATGAATTTAGTATGTGAAAAAAAATTTAATAATTAAAAAAAAATTCATATTGTTATTTATCTACCGAAAACTTTCATTTTATTTTTGTTTAATTTCGTATTTTAATTTACATTAAGATAAAAAAAAAAAAACATCACGCAAATAATGATATGAGATGCTATTATTTTGTAGTAAATGAAATGATTTGACCTAACCTTAAATATATTTACACATACTAGAATATTAAATAAGTTCTCATCATATCATATGCATATCAATTCGTTGTTTATCCGATGTGCGATACCTTAAAGTAATTTTAGTACCTTATAGAAAACTATTAGATAGATTATAAAGAATAAATTATTTTTCTACTCGTCTAATAAAACATAATGTGTCAGGGTATATTGTTTTTAGTCTAAAGTTTGTAACACTAGAAAATATTGACCGCACAAACAAAATTTTGGTATATGTGTCACCTTGTTAGTCCATTTTCGCAAGCCCACCTGTCTGACACCAACTGAAAAGGAAAAGAGCTAGTTGAAAGCTAGCTCTATTCGGTTTTTCAACTAGTATATTAGACATACTGACTAAGTTTAAGTTTGTGAATGAGCAAAATCGGTCCATCGGTTCCAATAGGTCTAGAACCGAACTGTTTAACCTTTAAAGGTAGAAGAAAATTTTGAAGATGCTTGTTTTTTTTTTAACAGAATATGGGAAACCGAAAATAAAAAAGACGAAAAATTATCCTACCATAATTCGAGAGTACAATAAAAAAATACGTGAACTTTTTTTTGTATGTTCCTTATATATTTGATCGTCCTTTCGCAAATAAAAATTATTCTTTTTCGTCTTTTTTATTTTAGTTTTTATATATTTTTTCATTAAAAAAAAATTTGTATAGAAAGACAAATAAATAAATTTGTAAAAAAAAAATTAGTTAAAATAAATAAAAGCTTGTGTTTTTTTACATCGAAAATTGAGAAAGTTGGGATGAAAGGAATATAAGAGTTACAACGGGTATTATCATTTATCTCATCATCTTATAATTATTAGTATCCGCTACGTGGGTCTCAACACAAACGCATCATATACACACAATTTTTATTAGCTACAAAGTATCAAAATTTCACCATGTTTATATGTGTGAAACAACTACTTAATTTTTCAATATATTTATTAAAAAAATATTAGTTTTATTTTTTATATGGCATAGACTTTCAAAACACGTTTAGAGGGCAATAAAATCTTCTTGAGTTACTTACTATTAACATCTTTCTTATGGGGTATTGAAATACAATACTGAATGCACCCTCCATTATGGAAAAATCTTTCAATTTTCGCTCCCAAATAACTCTTTATATTTAATCTAAATCTAAATGTTTTTAAATTCGTTTTCCTCGAATATTGAGAGTTTTCCTCGAAAAAACATTTTTAAATAATTACACAAAATCGAATTTTGATTTATACCTAAGAAATTTTGTTTTTGAGAAAAACTTTGACAAGCCCTCCATTTTTATGTCAATATTATTGCGCATGCTAAATTTTAAAATATTTGGATAAATATTTTTTGAATAATTTGTGTTTCAATTGAAAGAAATACCAGGTATATTATATGTAATTTAAATCTACAGCTTTTTAAGCACTCTCCCCCATGTCAATCGACAAATGTACAAATATTTAGAAATTTTGTATGCACAATATTGACGTGAAACCTGAGGGTTTGTCGAAGAGTGTTTCTCGACAAAAAAATTCATCCAAATTCGATTTTATATTTAAGAATGATTTTCCTGAGAAAGAAGTATTTTTTGAGTTATTTGGTAGCGAATATTGAAAGATTTTGAAATAATGGAGAGTGCTTCAGTATTATGTGTCAATCCCCCTTAATTTATCATTTTATTCTGTAATTAAAATGTATTTAACATAAAAAGAAGAAGAAAGTCTTGTTGAATAATATTAGCAGTTGATGTTATCTATTATCGAAGAACCGGCATTGTGACAATGTTTATTAAAAAAAGAATGTATTTGTCATTTCGTTAATTAATTATTGTGATGCCAATGAATCGTGGTATAAAATATTTTGCTTAATGTTATGATCATAATGTAAATCTTATTTTTATTGTTAAAAATGACTTGTCTAATATGTCATATTATTGTATTTTATATTAAAATAATACCGTGTGACTACATTAAAAGATTGTAATACAATTCATGAATATCTTATTTCATTTGTTATCTTCATAATGAACTGACTTAATGCAGTTGAATTTTATAGTGTGGGGTTTTTGAAATTGTTTGAAATATCATATTGCTTTAATAGATTGTACATTTATTATACAGTGTTTAAAGTTTTTTTCTTAATTTAAAATTAGTATTGTTCAAAAATTGCAATAAATTTTTTATGACACATGAGAGTAAAATTAGAACGGCTTATTACTGCTGTGGCATACAGTCTTTTAATTCTGATAGTGGACTAGTTATTTTTTTAAAACGTTTTTATGCAATTAAGTATGGACACTTTAATTTTTGATAAAATTAAATAAAAATTGTGTTTCCATGATTTCCTTATAAATAATACATTAATTTATATAAATATCTGTTAAAGTATGTACTGCTGTACTATATATCCATAGCGTGCATTGATCATTAGAAATAAACATTATGGTAGGGGAGCTCAAGTGGGGATTTTTTGTTTTACTCGAGCGCGTCAGATTCAGCTATGGAAGATATATTACCCTTTGTTGAGTATCTCCACCAAATCTTAGCACTCTATATGCTGCTGCGTCGCGTATAGGGTAGCCGATCAGAATATTAATAATATAAAACCGATAGTTGGATATAATCGAGCACGTCAAATTAAGATATGGTAAGTTGATTACGTGCTTATAAATGTTCAATTTTTCTAATCTGACGATTTGAGCGTGTTGCAGGTGGCGTGTCTTTTTTTGCAAGTTTGTGCTCCTCCTATTTTCTTGTGTCACGCTCAAATCATCCGATTAGTAAAATGTAACTTTTCAGCATGTAATCAACCTACCATATCTTAATCTGACGCACTCGATTAGATCCTAGAATCGATTTTGTCATTTGAATATTCTGATCGGCTATCCTATACTATATAGTACTATATAGTAGGCTAAGCTTTGGTGGAAGTACTCAACAAAGGGTAGGGTATCTCCCATAGCTTTATCCGACGCGCTCGAGTAAGACTGAAAATTCCCGATTGGGCTCCGTTATCATTATGAACTTGTGCCATCATAATATAAAATTTTTGAACGAAACCTAAAATGTATGAAACTTAAACTTTTTTTAATTTGTTATAACTTTTTAATTATAACGAAAAAAAAAAAATGTGAATAAAAATTTTTGTCTTTACATGATTTTTCCAATTATTCCAAAAATATTTTTATTTTTTTTTAATGCTTAATTGAGAATTGATGTATATTCAACACGTACTTGACCCATTTTTATCAACCCGCACATTGTTCAATTAACGAAGAAATTAAAAATTTTTAAATAAATAAAATTTTGTAAATGAATTAATATTTGCAATACCTACATAGAACATTGTAGTTTTTTCAATTTAATTATTATTATAATTAGTTCAATCAATTTATAATCATACTGGTGGTTATTTATTATACATTAATGTATCATGTAAGCGTGCAAATAACCGTACGTACACACGGGTTGAAGGTCGTTTGAATATAATATATACAGATATATTATACCTATACGAGAATGTATTTTTTTTAATCTCATATACACAAAGGTGTTTGTACTTTTGTGTATTATGGAATATTATTAATTATTATAATTTATGACTAATTGGATTGGTAATATTATAAATAGCGGGAAATTATTTTTATTTTTGTATATTAAAATAATATTCAATGTATATTAAGGTATTGTGAATTGCTTTGGGTAAATAAATTACTCAATACTTAGGTGATTGTAAAAATTAAATATATTTAAATTTTCTAAAAAAAAAAAAAATTTTAATGATCTTGAAAAAAAATATATACAAATCTATCAAATTTGAATTTTAGTATTATACAGAATTGATGAATTATTTAAGGATCTTGAGGCATTTCAGGGTTCGCTCATTATTCAATACCACTGCATTTAGCTATTTGTATTTTTGGATGTGACAATATAAGCTATATGATTCAGAATTTTTTAATAATTCAGAATAGTTATTAAAAATTTTTTTTTTATTCTTCACATCCAATATTCAACAAATTATTATGGGATCACAGAAATTTGCCGGATATTCGTGTACTCGTATCTGTTTCCGCGGATATCAACATGGAAAAAATAAATACATATCCGTTTCTTTTTCAGCGAATTTTTTCAATCCACATAAACTAAACTAAATTAAGGTGGAAACTTTAATTCTATCTTTGAAGTTTTAATTAAAATAATCTAACCTAAAATTTAAAAAAATAATTAAAAATAAAACTTTTATTGTGAAATCGGCTTTGAGGCACTCGTTATCATTATAAATTTTTTATGAATCATTATAATTTTACTAAGTGGTGTTAATTCGTCGTCTTTTGAACTAACGTTTGGAAAAAAAGATAATATGGAACGCTAAAACATCGTATTTGGGTAACTCATCCCTACCGAAATATTTTACATATATTTGAAGATCGGTAAAAGCAAACTTTTTGTATTTAAATTTTTTTTTTAATACTGTTTTCTTAATGTGTACAATCATTTGCCCAAGTTACTCGAATTTTTGCAGTCTTTTTAAGGATAGCATTAAAAACCACAAATAAAAATGTTGGTTTTTGAGTTTTACAGAGCTACTGAGACATATAAAACACAAATACTTTTACCCTTTGAAAAAATTGTGAAAATCGACAAAAAATTTTTGTTTTTGAATTCCATAAAACCTCGGTAATTGATACGAATTCATGCCATATCACTTGATATGTAATCTGAAGATTATATTTCACGGAGCCGTATCACAGAGCAGTTTAAAGCGATATCTATAAATCAAGTAATCCTAAAATAATTGTTACTCTTACGTTTTTATATTTTCACTACTCAAGAAAATCCAAAAACTCGTAATTTTTGTTGAAACGAGACGTCTTTGAAGCTGTATTGACAATTGATAATCCTGAAATAGAACCGCAATATTTTCTATGACATATAAAAAAACTTCGTAATCTTATTGAAATGAAAGTAAAATGACATAATAATAAAAAACTCATACTAATCACGGAATACAAATGAAATTAGGTTACTTACTTATTTTACATACAAATTCATTTATTTTTGTTTTGGCTACGGTACAATGAGCCTTTTCATAATAATACATACATACTTTAATTTTTTGTCTGTTTTTATTTTGTATATGTACATGTATTTATTGTACACATACATACATTACATTACAATGAATTATGTTTTAAGTAAATTCAACATGTAAATTTATAATTGTATATTTATAGATTAAGAAATTTGCATATTATAACGATTTATTATAATCGCAAATTGGAAATGTCTACATCTACAGAGTGTTTTAGAGACTGGATCATATTTTGAGAATATTGAACAAAACAGGACTCTAAATATTCGAATATTGGATTAGAATTACTTTAATATTAGACTTTTAAAGTTTAAAATAAAGGGGATAAGATGAACATTTATTCATCTGGGTGGTTTTGGTTTTTTTTTCGTCTAAGGCCACGTTTATACGTGCAACTTGTGCATGTAACCGTAACGTAACTTTGACGCGTAATATTAACCTTTTTGTGGAAGCGCGTAACAACATCGTGTATGAAAAGTTAAATGATACACAACGATGTTATATCGCGTTCCACAAATCATATGTTTACTTATTTCCAGTTAAATGGGTTGAATTTAACCCAGTGTTCAAAATTCAGCCCAAACAAACTCAATTATTTAAATGCAAACAATTGACCCAACTATTATATTAGAATGGAAATGTTATATATTTAAATTTTAAATTCTTGTGACGCTTAAATCGGTTAATAAGTCTTCCAGGTACTATGGTACGGTATGAAAAGAGAAGCAAATTGAGCTTAAATCTGAAAAATCTTTTTTAATGGATATTTTTTTAAATTATTGAGCAAAAATAAAAAAAATAAAAATAGAACTTGATCCTCATTAAACCTAAGACGCATCCTCCGGGAAAAAAATTTGTATTGTCTGTGTGAAATATTTTTCTGGATTCAGCTTTTGAATTAAAAAAAAAATGTTTGAAATAAATATCTGATTCTTAATTGAATAAAAAGATTCTATTGCATATATTGCTCTGCCACAAGAGTAATATCGCCTTCTTTTTTTGTTACACGGTGTATATATGAGAGAAATGGTGGTTTTTTTTTAAATGCATTTTAATCTTGTCAGTTATGCTTGTTAATAACTAATTTTTTTTTTTTGTAATTGTTTACATTTTTTGCAGATAAATAAATGGTTTGTAATTTAATTTATGAATTCTATTTGTAATTTCTTATCCATAAAAAAACTTATAAAACAGCTCTCTCTTCGACAGTAATTAAAAAAAAAAAAAATTTTACATTTTTATGAACTAATTTAATTAAAAAAATGTTCTTTATTTTAATATAATATGATTTAACTCTGGTGGCATATCATGGAATTTATTTTTACATATACCAATTAGACTTGATCCAATTATTCGGCGACTAGTCGGTAAAGCCGACTATCCGGCCATTTAAGAATTCCGCGACTTTTTGGTAAAGAGCACCGACTATCCGACATTTAATTTTTTATGAATTTCTTAATAAACTTTATTTAGGAGGTATTACATTAAATATAAACCTTGGTTTTTAATTAATATTTTATTATTTTCATTTTAGAATCAGTACTATTGAATCAAAATTGCATGTACATACAAAAAAAAAAAAAAACAAAATATTTTAAAATTTTAAACATCTTTCATAAAATCAAAAAGAATCAGATTTTATAACCATGCATAACCTAATCAAATTAAATTTAACACATACAAAAATGTCTTCTTTAATTTTTTTCTATGATCGGCTTGGTCGACGTTTCGGCTGTTCACCCGAGCCGACTTTTTACTTAGTCGGCTAACGTCATAGTCGGTACAGATCTAATATCAATAAAACTTTATTGGTATATACAAAAAAAATTCCATGAAGCATTTTTATCAAGCTTAACATTGATGGAAATATGTTTTCCAATACAAAACTGGCATTTTATTTGAGACGTTACAAAATCGAATGTCCGCTGACCTTATCACAAAATGATCTTATGAATAATGTCCTTATGACAAAATATAAATTTGAAATTAATATTGATTGACTCATATCTAATGTATATTTATTCTTTTGTTTTCAGGTAAGAAAAATTCAAATATTAGTTACATCGTTCGCCTTAGGTAAGTAAGAATACTACGAATTAAAACCTAATTTTGATAACATTTCTTAATAATTTATTGTGGTATGAAATTTAGGGATGCAAATCTATTTTATAATCATTTACGTATCCTTGAATATTATCCATATCTAGAAGATATCTTCAGTAAAAGTGATATTTGAGTTGAGTTTGAGGCAAAGTTATTTTTACACTTATTATTTAACTATTATCTCTATAAATTAGAAGTAAATAAAACTTTGTTGATACTCAACTTAGATGAATCTGGCATAGATAAAGTTCGAAAATTGTAATTTGGTCTCTCACAAATGTTTAAAGAAACGAAATTATATACAGAGGAGCGGTTAGCCCATAACGGATGTAAACTTAGTATTTAATGATAAAGATAAAATTTTCTACCGAGCTATTGAGCTTTTATGTTTCTTGATGATTGTGAGATTTTTAACAGAGATTAAATTTTTTTCGGAAATTCCAGGCATAAAAGGTATTTATAGTTGTGAGATTTTTAACAGAGATTAAATTTTTTTCGGAAATTCCAGGCATAAAAGGTATTTATAGTCCATTTATTAGATAAGGAATCATAAACATTATCAAGTTTTAATATTGATTTGAATATTCATTTTTAAGGAGGTCAGAGTTGAACATTATAGTTGTATGATAAAGTTATGAATTTGAAAAATATAACTCCAGAAGTCATATAGAATGATTCTGATATAAGTTGAGTACTGATTATCGAACAATTTAAGATAATATTCGACGTTAAACCTCGAAAAAGAATAGATATAATAAAGATATTTGACTTTAATCATGGTCACAATCAGAACTTTATTCCACTGTTGAATACATTTGGAATTTTGATATTGGGTAGAATGAATGATTGATTATATTTATAAATTAATGTTTATATTTTCATTTTTTCGAAGAAAACAAAAACGTTCCTTAACGAAATTTTTCGAAAATTATTCGTAAATAAAAACACATATTATTGTAATACTCTCTATGGTAACACTCAACCTACTTCACTTGTCTGCATTATTAAATTAAAAATATAAATTTAACGTCATGATAAACCATCATATTCTAAGAGTAAAATTGGTTTTAATATTTGCGGTCAAAAAATTGAATAGTAGTCAACACAAATCTTTTGCCTGTGGTAGTACTTTGATCGTTAAATAACATTACAAATTTTTTACGGATAAAATTAAAAATTAAATTTCATCAGCAATTCAAAATTATTTTACAAATAAATTTTTACATTCCAAATTTAAATATTTTAGGTAAGGTTACCTATATTTTAAAGCTTACATAATAATTTTTTTTAAATGTTTGTTTCAAATTATTTTTTATTTGAAATTTACTTATGTTATTTGCAAATGAAATTCTAAACAACTCAAGCTCTACAAACAATTCTATTTTTTTGTTTGTTTTAAATATATTTATTTTTTGAAATCTATTTACATAAACAATTTACATGAATGTCATTGCAATATATTCGTTATAGACTAATAATGTTTTAGCGCAATGTGAATATATTAACAATTAATTAATGAATTTAACTATTATTCTTGCAACATTTGAACATAATAAATATTGTTTTATATAATACATGCTATTGTGTGTTGTATGGTATGTGTTCATTCAAAATTTAGTTAATCAAATTGTTTGGGCTCGACTGTCGCAGTCAATTCCCACTGAAAGAATAATAAATATAATTTTTGATCTAAAAGAAACTCAGACAGTTTGCATTTTTACTATTTTTAAATTCAGCACCTAAAATGGCTGGATCGATTTTGCTTGATTTGGAAAAAATTATTTTTGCGATGTTTTACAAAATCTTCTCCTTAGCTACGATAATTGCCACAACGTCCAATGTTTTGTATACACAATTTTTCTAACTCAATATTACCTATTAAAAGTCGATACATCCGTTTTTCTTTTCCAGTATACTGAAAACTTTCAAATAATTTTGCATGAAAAAACATAGTCTTATTTTTGTAATGTTCATATTGTTAGGGTTTTCTTATAAACATGATTGAGCCTGAAAATTTATTTAGGACTCCGAATTCACCTTTGAATTTTCTTTGCGGTCATTGATAAAATTTAGAAGCCTTCAAATTGGCTCTATAACACAAACTGTCCATAAAACAGATAAAAATTAAATTTGACATTTCATGAATAGAAATGCAAAATTTTTAAAGTCAAGAAAAAAAATCATTTATTTTTATTAATTTTCAATGCATTGCATTCATTGTCAAAAATTAAATGTTAATTAATAATTAATAAATTAAAATATAATTATTTTATAAAAAAAAAAAAATAACTTCCTATGTTCAAAAAAATAATATTAATTGAAATACGCTTTATTAATTTAATTTACTTGTTTTGTTTTTGCTTCGTTTTTACATTAAAAATTAATTAATATTTTATTAATGGATCAAGGTTTCAATAAACTTATCAAAATTCAAGGAGTTGATGGTGAATTTTTTCATATCTGAGTTAAAACATCGTAGTCGATAATTTGTTTGCATTTTTTATGCATTTTATACTATATGAACTGTTGTTATCTTTAATATCTATGTACCTATATTATTCCGGAAGCAACTTTGATTGTCTATCTACTTGTCAGTTTGGATTTTAAAACTGATTGATATTATCTTGATTAAATTTACTAAGAAGATATTTTGAGTGAGGAAAAAACATAGACTTCCTTCTTTCATTACAATCATGCTTTCATTACAAATAAACGAGTTGAACAGGAGTGTAAAACTGATTCAAAGAGTGTGTTAGGGAATGACAAAAAGGGATTAATAAGAAAGAATAATCGAAACTTCTTGTTAAAAATAAGTTGAGGAAGTTATGCTCTTTTTATAGAAGTGGGATAGCTTTATTATCTCAGCTTGGTTATTGTTTTAAAATTAAGGGTTGTATAAATTAAATATTGTATACATAAGAAAATCCACCATTGAAACTAATTGGTGACAATTGTTTAAATGATGAAACTTTTGACATTCTGAAACAATTTTTTAAAAACGATAAAAACTAGAAAAAAATATTATTGACGAATTGTGGAAGAAGACACACATGTTTTAGGCAGTTTACCCATCATAAAAAATAATTTCAAAAGTGTATATATACATATGATAGTTTATAAAATAAAACATCGCAATAAATCGATTGTTTTTAAAAACCAAACATGGTTAATATTTACTTTATTCAGAATTATAAAATATGTAATCTATTTCTTTCGTTATGAAACCAAAATAATACCAAAGATCCGTTTAAGACCCACTGAAAAAAATGGATACGGTTCTGTTTTTCATGCAGATATCCGATACATCCCTGGTTATGAAATAACAGACAAGAGGTGTCCAAGAATAAATTAACGTTATCTTTGGACAATTTGTATTTTGTAAATTATACAAACTACAGGTGGGTCTGACGATATGAGATGTACATAATATTATTTTTATTACCAGTTGTACAAGTATTATCCATATTCAAGATCCTTGAATACGTTATAGTTATGTTCTGCAGACTTCTTGTTGTATGACCTTGTCGTGACCAATTGGTGTTTTTTTGTTTTTGTTTTTTGCAAATATTATGACCTGATATTGATTTATAATTACAATTGAAGAGCGGAGGATATATGTGATACAGATTTTTGTTAAAGGAAGACTTAATTTGATATTAATCTGTATAATGTTTGAAGGTTTATTAATGATTTATGTATTTAAAAATATTTTGAAGGTTAATGTATGTTATATTGTCTTATGTACCATATTTAAGTAATTGATATATGCCACTTAAATTTTCTTCTTTTTAATAATTGCATGCATCCTTTTCCGGATATGAAATTTCACCGGAAATAATAGAGATGCAAAATCAATTGACTTAATTTATCGCCTTTCTTGAAGTAACAACATTCTTACATCAGATATAAAATTCATATTTGGATCGCAATATAAGATAAGAATAAAATATTTGTTTCTGTAAAGTCGTAGATATAGGCTCGCCTCGAGTCGTAAGTACCCTTACCAGTCTGTACTTTAATGGATAAATTAATATATTATTATTTTGTTCTATAGAATGCAGACTGAAGGTTAAGCTAAAAGGATACCGGGGCGTTTTGTAATTACCAAAAGTTATATCGCATTTTTGTTGAATGAATCTACAAAAAAACTCTCAAACTTTTTTGAAAATACTCAAACTAATGTAAAAGTTTTTAGAATGGTAGTCCATAATGAAGTTAAAAGTGTGCAAATTCTCATTAATTGATTCTAGTAATAAATAGCTTGGATATCAAGTTAATTAAAATTGAGTTCCTCAATTTGCAAATGTCAACGTCAAAATTTTTGAACCTTTTTCAAATTATTTAGTACTTTCTACTTTTTTAACAACTACGATAACGTTAAACTGATTAACATTTTCGCAACTTTCGAGCCATGGTTCAAACCTCAGTTTTTTCGTTACTTCTAAACAGATTTATAAATATTGGAATGCATCCAAACTAAGGCAATATGGGAAGATCAACAGTAATTTGGCAGCTTAGGAAACCCAACATTTCTTCGAATAAAGATTACGATCGCTGAAGACGAGTTTAAGAAAAGGAAAACAATCGATTCATTTATTTCAAGATTTGAAAAGCTAGCGAAAAGTCTCATCACAAAATTGTCTATTAACTTGAGGAAAAATTAGATTGCAATTAGATTGCAAGATTAGGTTCAGGCTATTTCTCATATTTAGCATCGTTTGCAACACTGCACACTTGCAATGCTCTAAGCTATTCATTATATACTCACATTGATACCATACATAATCAAGATAGCTAAGAACATTTTACTCGTTTATATTCAACATTTAATACTAAGCTGGAAATTCCCAAATGGTTCGATACATTTGAAATCAATCGAAAATGATTTGTTTTTAACTTGACAGTTTAATCAATCTTTGTTATTTAAATTTTATAGTCTTCTCATTCAAATTATTTAATCGATAAAAAAGAAATTTAATATTTTGGTTTCATCTTTGTGATCCGGTTTGTTATAGTGGTTTTTGAAAAATGTTGTTCCATGACAAGTTGACTTCGTTTGAATATTCTATTTTTTCTACGGTTTCATATTCAAAACAAAAAATATAATAGCAATATAATAACGTTGAATAAAAAATAAAAATGCTATCTCAAAAGAGTGGATACGTTTTTATACTCAACATCTATAGGCTGTATGAAGGTATATTAAATTTTGCAACGCTAGTATTCAAGCATCAAAAAATTAATCCATTTTCGTTTATCTGCCCAATATCAAAATTTATTTGCTAGTACGCCAATGTGGATCGTATGTTTGACTAATGCGCTCTGATTCACCACTTAGAACAGTTCTGCATGTGGCTTGGCTCAAAATTCTACATTTGCGATTTGGTACTTAGACGACCCTAAAATATAATACTACAAATGTACGAAAAGAGCAATGAAATTTTTCGTGTTTTTGACCTAAAACGTGAGTTTCAGCTTCTTGAAGTATTAAACAAAATGGGTCATTGGGAATTCATGATTTAACTTTCATACCATACGAGATAAAAGAAAAGTTAAAATATAGAAAGGTTATTTCTAAAAACAAACAACAAAATATTGAGAATCAGTCTTATGCCGATATATAAACTATTAATCAGTATTTTAAGTTAATTGTCTTTGTGAAACCCTTAATGCTTAGGTTCTTTACACACTCAATTAAAAATTATTTAAAATAATATATTTTTTCAGTAAATAGTTTTTAACTTAAACTCGTATAAAATATTAAAGAAAGTAATTATTTAATAATTACATATTTTAAAACATATTTATTTATATATCCAATAACTGTATATAATTTTTACAAACACAATCGTTGCAATCGATAATTATGGAAAAAAAATGAAATGGGCGAGCCTATATGAGATTGGGCCGAGTGCCAGCCGACTAACTACAAAATATTTCTTATGAAATTAACAGTGTTTTGTGAGTCATATTATTTTAAGTCCATGTATGCTAACTTTTAAAAGGAGTTTATGAAATATTGAAGAATGGTTATGGATTCATAATTCATAAATTTAAATCTTGGAAAATTCGAATCAGTTCGTAAAGAATCGTATTTATATTTTATTGAAGTAATGTTTTATATTTGGTTTTAGCTTTTACTAAAAATGTCATTTTTATAACGAGCAACTTTTTAAAAGATGGATAAATTATCTACAAATATTGACTTTATCATTATGGTGGTCAAAATAACTTTTTAAATTTTCTTCAGCTTAAGTCCGACATCTAAATTTTTTATTGTAGAAAGTTCAAATACAAAAAATGTTTATTTTTTGAAACAAACAAGAAACATTTTTTCGTAAAATGTTCAAGTTCTTCACAATTTTAGCTCAAATTTGGCTAATAAACACATATAGGTAATAACATTACATATAATTATACTTGTATACATATATAATAGACTGGATATTTACAGTACTTTATGAATGCTAATTAAAAAAAGTTCAAAAAATGAAATTCAATCATATGTGGAGTATCTAAACAATTAACTCTGTTAGTTATTATCTTCACTTGTTTTTTTTAATTTTTTAGAAATTTTTTGCTTACTTTTTCAATATTTTACGATCTCTCTGTATATATTTTAACTAAAAGGTAAATATATATATTTGATATTAGAAAATTTAAGAAAAAATATAATATTTAATTGGAATTATTGTTCAATAATGTTCTTTTTGTGCAATTTTTTTTTATAAACAACTAAATAGCCCAAATAACATTGTGCAATATTTTTAAAATCAATATACCTCAACGAACATGATAAAAATGGCACAAATTTATGTGTGTAATTTAGTTTAAATTACCCATATTTTTTATTTATTTTTTTGTTATAGTAAAAAATTGTTTGTAAACAAAAGGTTGTTATATTTCACTCACTTTTTAAGTAAATAAATTACCTATGTATTGTGAATTCGTCTGCACGCTTTGATTGATGTCAAAAAGTCAAAGGTTGCATATATAGTGTAATTTGCAAGATAATTTACATTATTTAGGCCAGCTTAGTGGCCAACCGTTTGACTAGTTTGAAAAACATAAAAAATATCTGAAACTAGAATAACACTTGGTACGTTGATTTGAACGAAATATTTAGTTTTTTATCCTCGGATACCTAAAATATATAATTTGGTGATTTTAGCTAATTTGTTTTGGATAATATTTTGAGGCCAATTTTTGTTATTTTACTCAAAATAATTATTTAAATTTATCAGTAAGACGATTATTTTTCTCGATTTTCTGAAATAATCGATTTGAATAAACAAAGTGTAAAACTATATAATGCATGTAGATATCTACAATATTTCATCAAGATATTGCCATTTAATTGAAATATCTGTAGACTGGGGCCATCCCGAACATAATAATGTTTCCCAAACATTTTTTGAATATTTTGGAGTTATAGAGAATATTTGGAGTTATAGAGAATATTTGGAGTTATGGAGTTATAGTTTATCTGGATGATTTTAACAGAAATGAAATTTGCATAGGAAGCTTCAAAAAGTTTATTTCAAAATTAAATTTAATCATTGATTAAATTGATATGCAAGAGGAGTCTGATTTATTATTTTCTAAAAGTTTTATTTATTGATTTTCTTTATCTAAAATTTCATATTCCTAACGAACAACATTTAATTTCGATTTTTTTTATAACTTTAATATTTTACTAAATTTTTTTAAAAAGAAGGTATATAATTGAGCTTGTTAAAATCAATGGTTTCCGAGAAATTTTGGTTTTGAAATTTTGTACAAAAATTTTTTTAAACTAATCACGATTATACATCAATCACAAAAGTAAAAACATCGTAGATAGTTGAAATAAAATTAATCAATGTTGATGACTTAAAGATATTAATTGCATTTTAATATCAACGTTACGATCAAATTTTATACTTTGACTTTTGGTGGCAGTTCATCCAACAATAATAAACAATAAATATATATTATAAAAAGAAATATTCCGACAATTATGCAATTTAGAAATTTCATATAAAAAATAAATATATTTTTTTTAATAATTGTCTTGAACGTTTAATCTGTAATGCTTTTTGTCTGATAGTATATAGTGCATAAATTGGAAGTTTATAAGAATTGTGAATATGTAAAATTTATTTAATGCTCGTACTGTTTATACAAAATTCTAACAAAAAGAGTTTGAGAAAAAATTGTAACAGAACACGTCATTCAAATTTGCTCTCATTTAATGGTAATTTATTTAACAGAAGTATATGTATCAGTAATGCTTGCATTATTTTTAATGATTAGCATTCATAAAATACCCTAAATATCCAGTCCACATAGTTAAACAAATATACTACCTTATTGTTTCAAACAAAAGTTGTTTGTTCTTAAAAATCAAACATTTTGCCTTTGAATTTTCTTTTATGATTTAAAATTGGGGAATGAATTTAAACAATTTACGAAAAAATTTTTTTAGTTATCTTGATGAGGAAACAATTGACATAAGTAGTGCCTGACGATTGTCACGAATGATTTTGGGATTAAATTCATTTTTATAAATTGAAAAAAAAAACCGGTATTGTCCACTTTCAACGAGTGCCTATATTATTGTTATTTAATAAACTTCAAAATAATTGTGTTTATATAACACAAAACCACTTGTGCTTATTCAGTGACATGAATCAATGACTTTGCGGTGTTCGCGCCATATGCGTACGCATTTATATTAACAAATTAATACTTCATAAAATTATATTTTTATTATTTACTTTTCATAAAAATATCTTTTGAATGAATATTATAATATTAATTACGTAATGATTATTTTATTCTGTCGTCTATGCCGTGACATACAAAAAGTCTGCAATCTGAAATGACGTTTTTGGGTTTTTTTTCTGTTGTAGGTGTGTCTTTATCTATAATAATATTAAAATTATATTTAAATTACTACTGTTATAAATTTATTAATATGTAAACATTTAGGATTCCGCAAACTACTAGATTAAAAATTTAATCCATGTTTGACTTTTTACCACAAGGCTAAATATTTTTTTATTGATTAATAAATAACCAGGATGTGTCTGAATTTTGAAAAAAAAAAGTTTAATTTTGTTTGAAATATCATGAATTGTGTTTATTGCTTCATTGCTAGCCATAACAGAGTTTTTCATTATTTATAATTTTTATTATTTCGTTGTTCGTTATTTGTCTTCGAAAATAATTTAAGAGCAACAAAAACGAGTCCCGACGTTTAAAGAAAAATTAACTCAAATAGCTATCATGTTTGGTGTCGTGCAATGGCCCATCTAATTATAGATGTCAGTAAAAAAAGATCTTGGGTGGTTCACTTCATAGGCTTCTGCTCTTCCATTTTAATTTTTCTCCTACTATAACTATTAGGATGAAAAACCAGACAGTTTCTTGTTTATTTTACGGACTACCGTTAAATCGTTTTCGTTAGTCCACTGACCACGCATTCCCTGCATGATTACATCACGGCATTATTTTATTGATTATAGTTTTTTGGTTAATACATATTATATTATATAATGTGTACTGTGCCATATGACATACTATAAATAATAGTTTTCTATAAAACAGGTTAAATGAATATAATAACCTACAAACAACCAATTAAATTGTTGAATACAAATGTTCACGTGAAACTTTTGTTTACAAACAATGGACAAACGAAAACGATTCAACTATTGTAAAAAAATAAACATAGTATGTTTTTCATTTGCTGGCAACTATATTCAACTAATATTTTTTAAGTTCTGCTTTTGACAAAACGAGAAACAGTTACTTAATACTTTTATATATATGATAGTAATTTTTTTTCTTCGATGAGAAAATAATACCGCTTTCCATTTGATAAAAATATATTTACCATATCTATGTTATGCCATATTTGATGTTCCTATGAATTTCATTTCATTCTGTTATCAAAATTTGAAAATTTACAATTTGGTAGAATGTCTACTTGGCGCTTATTTATTTATTTATTTTATTTTTTTTGCAACTGGATACTAATATGATTCTTAGCTTTGTGTTAAGAGGCATGTAACCTCTGTAATAAGCATTCTATTATCTAATATCTTTAAATTTTTTCCTCACAAATAATTATATTAAAAAATAACAATCCAAATGGTATGTAATTTGTTATGCTGAATACTGACATGAAAATGAAGATAATGTCAAAGAATTTTTCTCGAAAAACATTTCTAAATATAAAATCAAATTATGATTTTTACTCACGAAATTATTTTCGGAACAAATTCTTCAACAATTTTCATATCAATATTGTGCATACTAAATTTCATAATAATATTTGTACTTTTTGAGTTATTTATGCGCGAAAATTGAAAGATTTTTCATTAAGGAGTGTACTTATAACAGAGGTAAGAAACCGCCTTGGACACGTTACTTGAACCGTTCACATTTTTTTCTGACCTAACCGATTTTGTATTAATCATAACGCATTTATGTACAGACTTTTTTGTGCACATATATACGAGGGAGTGTGATTATTATAGAGGTAACAATCCACCTTCTTAAGCATGTTTCTCGAACCGATCATTGCTTTTCTGACTTAACCGATTTTGTATTAATCATAACGCATTCTTATACACACTTTTTTGTGCGCATATACAGGAATACATAACGGTGTTTTAATAAGTCATCAACACCTTAAATATGTTTAATTTTTATTGTTGTTAATATTATTATTATATAAGCTCTCTTTTTTTAAATATTTTTAATATGCATGTGTATTTTTTAAATAAATACATTTTATTGTGTCAATTGTTGTTTGTTAGTGTTACTACTTACTTAATGGTATTTTATTGTTAAGCAATGTTTGTATTTTATTTATTTTAAAAGTGTTTATTATTATTTGAAATTATATAATAATTTTTTATAATGTATTTCTATTTTGTTACATTTATTATTAATCCGTCAAATGTATTTAAAATACGTTTGTTTCACGTGCGTGTATCTTATAAATAAAAAAATTAAAAAAATGGGTGTGTGTACTTATGTACGCGCGTCAGACGTTATACTTCTTTGGCATCATTAAAAATCAATTTTTAAGGACTGAAGAAGGATAGTCAACACAGTCAATGAAGCTCAATTTAAATTTGATAATAAATAAATATAAATTCTCTTACATTAAGTGAGTGTAACATAAATCATAACAACAGTTTCAACCTGTGAATTTTTTATGACGGTGATGCGCGCGCATTTTAAAATTTCACTCTCATCAGTTTTTCATAACACGTCTAAAGAAGTATAAATTAGGATTTTTCAATAAATATCTACTATTTTAAAAACATTCTTCAATAATAACTACTCAGTTAATAATAACTAACAAGAGACAAATAAACAATTATAAGAATCAAAAATTTGATCAATAAAACTATAATTTACAAATGTAATATTAGAAAAATAATTTTTCTACCAAACTAATTTCGACCATTACTCAGAGATATATCTCAGTTGTTCTAGGCCTGAAATTCATGTTTTGAAAATCCAGACAAAAAAAATTCAAAATTCCCTGACCATTAACATAGTTTACCATTTTCCCTGACTATTCCAGACGTTCCTTACAACCAGTAGATACTCTGTTTAAACAAAATTGGTGGTAAACATTTCTATCCATAAATTTCTATCTATTTATTTAAAAAAAATTTCTTAAGACCTAATTTTCATTCTCTCATCGCACTCACAAAGAGATACAATTAATTAATTTTTTTTATTATAAATTGTAATAATGTTTATTTGTTTATGTGAATAAAATCTTCATTATAAAAACAAAAACCTCGGTAATTGTTTTAATGTGAAAATAATATTTAAATAATTTTAATATTCACTAATTTGTAATACATTGAGTGCATAAAAATATGTAATTGTTTTCAATTTCAGAATCATATATTTTATTAAGTTTTTACTTTCAATTGAAATTTTTTATTCTAGTTTTTATTTAATTAATAAATTAATTAATTACATATTTATTTATGATTCATTTATTTTTAGAATGTAATTTTTCTGAAATTTTCATTCAAGTTATTAGTTTTTTTTTTATTTGTTTAGTTTGTAATTAAAATTCTATCAAAAAAATTATTTAAATAACAAATTAATTGAATTAATGTAATTTTTGTTCTTTTAACTAATTATGGACGAATTATAAAAAAGTGAGGGAATTAAAGTATTTTTTATGGTACAACAATTAAATTATACAGAAGGTTTTTGTCTAGAAGCCTGCCTGCGTCCGGTGGCATTGATGGATCTAACTACCTTACAAGCTCTACTACCTTACTTGTCTTTCACGAGAACTGCTGTTTTAAATTTTATCATTTAATAATTAGTCAGTTTTTCAGAAAATTGAAGTTTGTAAGGTGCTGAGCAATATAACACAATATACAATAGGGAAGATGCACAAATATTTGTTATCAATTCAATTGATAAAGCGTCTTTACTTCAAGTACATGAATTTGAATTTATTTTAAAAAAATGTTAAAAAATAGCCAAAAGATGGACATTTAAAATTCGTAATTGAATAAAGATGTACACTTTCATAAATGACGTCGTAGATGTTTATCTGCCTAGTGATTATACATAAGGCTCATACTACGGTAGGTCCTTATCTGTCGATGTCCAGGGCACTTATATATTTTTCCTTCAAAATTTAATACAAATAATGTTAAGTATGCACAAATAAGTTGATTGTGAATAAAAATGTTATATAAATTACATTAATATTCAAAAATTTTGTTTCCGATTTTTCTATAGAATCACGCATGAACCTTTTTTTATAAGACAGAGATGGAAACAATATTTAAGTGTTTATAACTTATTCGTTTTTTAATTAATTTTAATTTAATTTTCGATTTTTGTTTGGTATTGAGCCTAGTTAAGTACATTTTGGTGAGTAAATTTAACAGTAAATTTATTTTATTGCATCTTCCCTATTTGGAAAAGAATTTTTTGGAATTTTTCAAAGCTGTTAATTTTGCATGCAATTTAAGTTTATGAAGATCATGCCTGAACGTAACCGTCTGAATGATACTATTATTGAAATGTAGACCAAAAAGAATAAAATAATTTTTAAATCCACTTTCAACTTTATTGCGTGGAATGCTTTTTAGCTTTTTGTAATTACTTAGCCTAATGGGCATTGAGCATTCCTCACATTAAATTTTTATTGACATAAAAAATTATTTTGTACTTTTACATTTCAATGTAAAATCCCATTTTGCTTTTTCCCTTTTAAATAGTTATTTCTTCGAGGATGTAAAAATTAAAGACCACATAAATCACTTTAAAATGAAAAGAATGACAAAAATACATTATATAAAACAATTAGTTTTAAAATCATTATCATTAATTTTATTAAATTTCACGTAAAATCACAATTATCTATGTATATTCCATGAAGAAGATCTTTTTCGGAAATGTCATGTAATATTAACAATTTCTTAACGATTTGAATTCACTTACTAACGGAAACTCATTAAAAATGATTTATAAAAATAAATAAAAATTATTACAAAATAGAGACAATTTTGTATTATAAAAATAGAAATATAAATTACTCAAGGTTATTAATCATTATTTTTTTTATTAAGGTTTTTTTTTTATACTATTTTACTGGCTTGTATTGCCTGAGAGTTCATTATATCATAGTACAAAGACTAAAGTTATTTAATTAAAATGTCTATCTTTGATAAATTAGTGGAACGAAAATTTCGATTTATGCTTTTCATTTTTATACTCGACATACATGTGAAAGTAATATTAATTCTAGTCTCAAGTTTTTAATGCTACCTAATATTGACCGCACAAACAAAATTTTGGTGTCCCTCATCAAGATAATTCAAAAGCAAAAAGATAAAGCGAGCTGAAATTTTGGTGACGTATTCTAAACATAAAAAGTGAATTTTAGTTCGTGAAAGAGCAGCATCGGTCCATTGGGCTCAATGGATCGTTGACTCAACTTTTAAACTATAAAAAATCGAAGAAAAGTTTAAAGACAAACATTTTTCAATTTTTTGACAACATTTTTTTCGTAAAATTTTCTCCACATTTTTAGCTAAAATTTGGCTAATAAACACATATGTAATAGTAATAACAGTACATATTATTACTATACATACATATATAAATCTATTGGCTGTATATATGCCGTATTTTATGAATGCTAATTTATAATAGTTCAAACAATGATATCCAAACATATGTCGAGTATCTAAACAATTAACTCTGTTAGTTATCTTCACTTGTTATTTATAGATATTTTAAATAAAAGTGAACATATTCTTATATACAGTAAATGAAATATAACCTCACTCACGGTGAACACTCTATTATTATTATAAAGAAAACATAAGCCACATAAACCTATATCGTTATTGGTTTATATGTGCCAATATATTCTAAACACTGCATCATACCGTTAGTGTGAACAACAATTTTCCACAAGTATTTGGACCTATATAATAAAATACCCTTATTTGAAATTTGTTTTAAACAAATTATGTATTAAAATCAAAATTGATGATCTTATATAATATACGATTAACAACAAAATAATCAAAATTTGGTTTCCAATACATTTTTTGGTAAAGAACACGGAATATGAATTTACAAGTAATTTTTTGTGTATTTATTAATAGATCCATAAAAGTTTAAATAATTTTACTTAATATAATTTTAATAAATTAATGGGTTGGAAGAAATTTGGACACTTTTGGACGTCAATTTTCATAGGAAGTTTTTTTAATAAAACTGTTGAAGATTTTGCCAAGATAAAAAAAATTGTTTATTAAATTTCATTTTGAGAAAAATTCATATCTTATCAAACAGTAACTGTCTCTTGCGATTAAGGAAGGTCCTTCGGCAGTAATATAAAAAATGAATTAGTAGATATTGATCCGAATTTTTAAGTTATAGTTAACGAAACATATTATATAAATGAAAAATTTGGTGATCAATTAAGAAAGTAATTAATAATTAAAAATAAACTAAATAACCTTAAAAGAAGTTTGTTAATTAAGGTTATTTAGTATATTTTTAATTAATATTTACTCTTATAATTGATCGGCAAGGTATCCAAATTTTTGTATTATGTTCTTCCAATATTTCAGCTGGGTTCGCACTAATCTAAAGTGATGCCTGTTTGGTTTTTAAAACATAGAATTACAAATTTAATCTCTATTTCATTCTGGAAAATCATGGGTCGGTTAATTCTGAATATGGAAATTAATCAACGAACTTTATTTTAAGCATGCATGACAGCGAAAAGATCAGGCCTTTATATAAAAGGTATATTCAATGCTGAGATTTATTTTTGCGTTAAAATTTCAATCGACGGCTATAAATCCACAATAAACCTGGCCAATATTGATTTTCTACAAATTAAATAATGACACATCACTTTTTCAAAACAACTTAAAATTTTATCCACTTCAAGAGATATTTGGTATTTCTTCCGAGTAGATTCTTTAAAGATGAGTCACTTTTTGATGTAACCGGTGTTATTTAAATCCGCAACATATGTTATAATCAACACTACTTGAAAAGCGGATATGCTGTTTTTTTTGTTTAGGAATTCCCATGTATCTATAATCCACTTAGCACCAAATTTATTATGTTTACAGCATTCCAATACATGCATATTTCTGATATGGAATTGTTTGCCAAAAACTGGTTATATAAAATATCAGTAGAGTTGTTTTGACGATTTGTTTGTGAAAATAATTTTTTTTTACAAATACCAAGTAAGGTCATTATCATGTTTGGCTGTCGAAACGGATCTTATAGACGCCGATGTGTTTTTTTTATATATAAAAATTGTCTACTAATTAACATTTTAATGAACTTAAAAAAATAAAATAAAAATTTTTTAAACAAATTTAATTTTAAACCTCTGAGTATTTTTTATCTAATTAATCATTGATTGCAATTATGCAACAAGTTGAATATTGCACATATGTTTAAACGTGAAAATATTATAACCTTCAGAATTAGATATATTTACATAAAGAAGGTGTTAAGAAAAAAATTATTTACTCACGTTGTTTACCATGTATCCATCAACTGCCATTTTGGATTATAAACAAAATTTGCACACATAAAAAATTGACAAAAAAATTTAACACAGAAAAAAAACTAGGACGTTTTCCAAAAATATAATACAAAACACAAATCACTGTAGAAAATTTTGGATAGCTGATTTTTTTTTTCTTTTAGGCGCCAACTGTATCACAACAATAATAATATTGGGATAATTTGGCGGTAAATATTTTGATCAATTGTTATATGGTCAACAATGCCCTCTCGAAAGCGCTAGCTCCTGTATAATAATTAAATATATAACACAGAACTCAAGCTATCGACTAGAGATTGTGATATATTTTTTTAAAATAAAGTGAATGTTATTTCACTCTGTTAGGTTCTGCTTTGTAGCAGTCGGCCAATATGACTGAAGTGTCAAAACACTAGACATATCTTATTAAATACTACTAGTCTGATACAATATAACTATAGAGCGGATATAATTGTTATATACATATTTAGCAAATTTATTAAATGTTTTTTTGCATTTTCTTGATAGTACCAGTTGGCATATCATTTTCGTTTAGATATTTGTAAACTTGTGCAGTTGCATCCCTGATTGCGAGGATTCATTAAAACTAGTAATTATATACGATAGCAGTGTTCGCAACAATGTTAAAAAAACAATCACCCCATACTGATATTTTTGTTCATTTTAGGCTTGGGTAAAATATGATTCAAATAAAATTTCTTGTGATTGTTTAAAATTTTCGATACTTTTTGAGAAATTTTACAAAAGCATTACTTTAACAAAAATTTTTTACGATTAGATTGAGATGTATCTTAAGAACTAGATATGTAAAATCGCCTTAAAAGACTCGATCTATGTAATATTTTAGTCAAAAATTGAGTTTTATTTTAATATAGGGGAAAAATTTTCGTGATTTGGAAAACTGTAAGCATGTTCTTACAATTTTGGAAAATGAATCTTCCAGTTATAAAATGAAATCTATTTTTCTATATTTTAGGCTTTTGTATTATTTTAGAATATTTTGTTATCTTTTTATGACCTATACTTAAATTTATTCAATATTAAGAGTTTCTCGATTCTATTCACTCAAAAGCTATATTCACACATATCAGTGACGTTTCAGTTCAGTCATTCCGATACAGCCAAAAATTATATTCTTTTGTGGAATCTAATTGAGGTTATTTCCGTCTGAGTGTTCCCTCATTTTTAAATTCGTCGGTTATTTTAACTGAGACTGGACGACAACTGAACTGTGACGTGTCTGTAATGTGTGAACGAACCTTAAGCATGTTTTTTTTACTAATTTTTAACAAAAGGCTTTGTGGGCCTGTACTGTTGATATAATTTTCCTTGGAATTAATATTGCTTACAGATATATACGCTAATAAAATGTCTTTCAATACGCGATACAATGTATCGTAAATTATTTCTTAAAATCTGCCATCAAAACGAAATCTTTAAATCCTCGAAAACGTTTTTGAGACCGAATTTTAAGAAAGATAAATTGCTGATTTTGCAATATATCTTTCATTATACTCTTTTGAACAGCGTGCAGCCGGTATATGTTTTCACTGTCATGCACAACAGTGAAGAATTCCTCTTAATTACCTCTGCAGGTAATTTGAAATAATATATATTAATTGGAAAAATAAGTTTCAGATAAAACTTCTAACTGTATAAAATTTCACAAAAAAAAGATTATTTTACTATTTAGCCGACTTTAAAAAAATAAGGTAAAAAATTAAAAATAATTTTAAAATTATCTATAGAAGATTTTAATTTAAAATTATTTTTACTTTTTAGTTCATTTTTTTGAAGGCTGTCTTTTTTTTTGAATATTATTAAAAATAACGGAGCCAACGCACTTAGCAGTTTTTACACATAATAAATATTTTTCATTCAACAATACCCAATTGTTTCTTATATTACTCCGCTTATTTGAAATACCGATAATAATTATTTACCTTTGCATTTTATTAAAAATGTGTATTTTATAAGTATATGCATACAAACAGTATTATTGTATAAAAATATGTAATCTTTTTCTGGGGATTTTGAATACACATATACATTTTTTTCTTCTAATTAATGATATACGCGGATAGTTTTGTTGTTGTTGGTGATCTTGACCGATCTCCGTTTTCTCAGTTTGTAGTACCAACCAACCACTTGTTAAAATTGTAATTGTTACAATATTAATTATAGTCTCTATTCAGTTCGCCTTTATTAATTTTTTATACATGAAAAATTATAGGTACTGTTCTTTTTTTCAAATTTTATTTTTGATTTTATTCGCTGTTTATTTTTCGAAAACCTGTTATTATTTAAGAATTGGCTATTCAATATTTATAAGTCTTTGTTTTTATTTTTAATCTTTTCAGATCATATATGCAGTTCTGTCCTTTAAAAAATTTCGAAGACATAGATAACTATTTGCTCTGTTATATATGAGACGAGGTTGCGCTTCACCTCGTAATATACTCTATTTCTAAATCAGCCTAAGTCGGTATTTATATATATATGCATTTGAGGTTTCTGGTTCTATTTTTGGATTGCGACAAACTGTTTTGTACAATTTTTTTCAGTTTGTCTTGTTTTAAAATTATTCAAATTGCATGCATCATAAATAAGTCGTTCCGGAATTGAGTTTTTCTAAGTGTGCTTCGTTAAGCAATATTTTATACTCGCTATTTCCAGAATAAATTATTTTTAATCTTAAGTACCTGTATAGACTGGATATTTAGAGTAGTTTTTGAATACTAATGATTAAAAACAGTTCATAAAATGATATTCAACCATATGTCGAGAATCTAAATAATTAAGTGTATAAGTTGTTAACTTCAATAGTTTTAAATTAGCTTTTTTAAGAGTTTAGTGATAATGACTGTTTAATGCATGATTTAATTGGTATTGGAATTTGCTATTTTACAAATCAAAATGTGATTGAAGATTTAATATCTCCCCTTCCCCTCTTTTGTCTAATTTTAAATGATGTGGTATTTAGTTTACTCCTAAGTAAGGTCACAAGTTCAAAGCAACGATGATTCAGGATAATCTCTAATACGGATGCGAATTATTATAAACTTTTCAAATCCTGTAATTTTTTTTCAAAATTGAATAATTTTCTACGAAATGAATCAATGAGATAAGAAAATATTACCTATATGTAAAATAAAATCCTATGTCATAAATATTATGTTTTAATAATTTACTTTTTGCAATACATTGCAATTAAAATAAATCTTATTTTTTGCTATGATTATGTAGTTCAGTAAGTTGATGATGTTTCACACTTTCTGATTCATCGCTGCATTATTAATGCCATTGATCTTTTTAAAATATTGTATGTAAAATCGAGTTTTTGATTTTTTTTTTCTTACTTCTGTTTCTGAATACACTTTTATTTTTATTAAAATTGTTGTTTTATGACGCATCGAAGAACACGTTTTGAAAAATGATCTAGTTTAGTGTAGTAGTATGTCTTATAGGATTTTGTATTGTGTAGAAAGTGCATTTTATTTAAGCGAAGTGCATTTAATTGCACAAATTCTTTGAAAATAAATAAATTGTATGGGAAAATAAATATAATGGAACTAAATAAATTATTCTAATCATAATATATTTGATTCGCGTTGATTTAATTTTTATATATAAAAAAATCTATATCAACATTGAATTAGGTCTTCAATATTTTCTATGATTACAAACTTTAAACTAAATTTAATTTAGTTTAAAGTTTGTAATTATAGAATCATCTAATTAGTCCATGAATCATAATTAGTCATCCTTTAATTCGATCAAATTGCGAACTGTATTAAGATACCGAAGAAAAATTTAAACACTAAAATTTTGGTTGGCCGTATCCTTGATGCAGCATATTAGTTTTTTCGGGCAGTTAGGCATAAACAATACTCGTTTCAAACTCAATTTATTAAGCACAGAATGATGATACGTTAAGTATAATATATGGCTAAATAACTTGCCATTTAAATTATGAATTGCCGATATAGTAGATCTCATAGTTAATGACTCATATAGCAACTGACGCTAGTGCATATATTCCTATTTTCGAAATGACCCCAAGTACATATAATCGAAAAAATAGATCAAACCACCCAAAAATATGAGTTTCTGAAAAACTATCCTATGAAAACTAATGAAATGTCAATATTTAAAACTATTTTTGGTAATTTTAAAGATTATTAAAATTATTTATATTCAAATTTCCTCATAACTGTTAGGACATGTATTTTAATAATTCTAATAATTATAAACATTTCAAATATTGTTATTCGTCTTACCAGGCATTTAAATAGTTAATACTTTCTGTCACATGTAAAAGTTATAAATTAATTAACAAAAAAACACATATTTATTGTTTCCCAAAAAGTATGGTGATATCAATGAAATTTTTTTAGATATTTTTGGAGAAAAGATAAATAAAGTAATTAACACTCTTTTAATTAAATTTTTTTAATAGTATCATTTTAAAGAAGGTAAAATTATTAATTGATTCCAATTATTTTATGTTGTTAAGAAGAAAAATTTTGAAAAAAATTGTTTCTTACACTTAAGTTTATTACCTTAAATCTGTAATAATTAATACGTTTTACTTATCAAATAGTTCCTAAATATTACATTTCATTTAAGTGGGAACAAAAACTTAAATTATAAAACTATCCTATCTTTGTGTATAATATTTAACCTAAACTTAAACCGCCATTTGAGTAAGTTCTAATAAGGAAGATGCACACATTTTTTTATCATTTCAATTGAAGCAGCTTTACTTCACGAATATGAATTTAAAATTTTTTAAACCTTAAAAAGTAGCCAAAATTTGTACATTCAAAATTCTAAATTAGGCAAAAAGGAGATTTGCATAAATGATGTCATACATGTTCATATCCAGGCTCATTCGGCGGTAAGACGTCCTATCGATGTCCGTGGAAGAATCACCCATATGACTTTTTTTTTGCAAGAAAGGGATGGAAAAAAATCTTAAAGACCTTTTAACTTATTCGTTTTAGAATCAATTTTAATTTAATTTTGTTTCGTATTGAGTATGGTTTCAGACTTTGATGTCTAAAATAGCAAATTTTTTTATTGGCTCTTCTTGGCAATCTCTAAGGTCTGCATATGGTCAATCTCTAAGGTCTGCAACTAGGTTGTTGTTTAATTATACGCAAGCGCATTTCAAGACATTTTTGACTTTTATGTCCATACTACAAAAATGATTACAATGCGCGTGACTACGATTATCCGACTATGTATAATGCCACTTTACATGCTTAATTTTAATTAAGGTTTTTTTAAAGCTATTATTTTAATTACATTAGTTTCATTTACTTGTTATTCATTTTACAAAAAATACAATTTTGAATCCTTTGTAAAATGAATAATAATATTTATGGATTTAATTTTTAGATCGCCTGATGAAGTATTAATAAAGACCATGAAACGTTGCGAAGTAAAAGCTTTGTCTTGATGTTTTTCACTGATCGACTTTATCTTCTAATTCTTAATAGATATGATTACAACAGTTTGCTATTAGAATATAATATTAATAAATGAGACCGTGATCTGAATATGATGAATGTATGTAATTGTTTTTACTTAAATTGGTTGTTATTTAAATTAAATAATTTGTGTGTCCGTATTTTGGTTTTTTGGTTACATGGATATAAACTGACAACTGTTACCAGAATAAGTAAAACCAAAATTATATAAATACTATAATTTTACATTATTAAATTATATTAAAAATAGTAATTTTGTAATAATAAAAAAATTCAAGGACTTGGAGGAGGCCTATTAAATTGTTAATATGATCTTTTCAAATGGCTTATTATAAAGTCTCCTCAACTCTTTTCTCCAAATACTTTTTCATAATCTTCGCTGAACTGGGCTTTGTTCATAATATATTATCGGAATTAGTAACACGTAAAGAATTTTTAACAGAAATTTTGTGAAATAGTTTAGTCTAAAAGACGAAGCTAAAAGTCTTACACTTGGTAATACAAAAGGAGTGTGAAATTATTATTTGAATTTTTATACAGAAGTTAAGTAATTAATGTAAAATAAAGATATATTTATTGGTTACTAGAAAACTTTTTAATTCATTTATATTTCAGCCAAGTACCAACAGTGTTAAATGGGATTGAAAAATAATAAAAAAGCACCCTTCATTATGTAAAATCTTTCGCGCTCAAATAACTCAAAAAATACTTATATAAATCTTTAAAAATTTTGTATTCATAATATTGACATGAAAACGGAAAGCTTGTCAGAGACTTAATCTCGAAAAAGATTTCGAAATATAAAATCGAATTTTGAATATTACCTTAGAAATTTTTTTCGAGAAAAACTCTTCGACCAGCTCTCCGTTTTCATGTCAATATGTGTAATTTTTTTGGGTGGGGAAATTGAAAGAAATACAATGTATATTACACATAATTTAAGTCAACAGCTTGTTAGAATCACACTCCTCAGTTAAATGAGTGTGCTTTATGTTAGGAGAGCAACTTTTTTATATGAAAAAGTAAGGTTAATTTTAGAATTTTATATAATTATAAAATGCTGGGCTTCCCACTGTTATCCTGTTAAAAACCAACATAAGAAAAATGTCAAATTAACACAGAAAAAACTAACACACAAATTTTTATCACCGATTTTTTTGACGCAAATATACACAATTTTTTACTATAAAACTTCAAGAAAAAAGAAAAAAACTTTATTTTAATTATTTACATCCAAGAAGGTTTAAGTTGAAAAATAAACAATCAATATATATGTGAATTTTTCGATTTTTCTTTGTAATTGTCGCAACTTTTTCTGAAAAATTTTCCCAGAGCATACCTCGAATATTACAAAAATTAATTAAGCATTATGCATCGTTAAACTGTGAGTTGTGATCTTAAGTTCATTAAAAACCCAAAAGACGGATGAGTAACTGTTCCATGTTTATGCATTGTATTCAAATTTAATGGATTACAAATTCTAAATGCTGAAATAATACTAAAAATATATGTTTTTTATAGAAGGAATTACCGTTAACTTTGATCATAGGTCATTTTGATATTAGTATTAGTGCTTCTGGATTATTAAAAGCAACTTATGGCTAGTTTCATCAAAATACTATTCATTATTTTAAAAAATTCCAATAAAACTGTGAAATTCAATAGTTCATCTAAGAAGTATCAATATAATATTATAATTATTAGGTATATAAAATATTAAACATTAAAATAAATATTACTTTAATTTTACTACTTATTTTCACTTTTATTTAATTATACTTATTTTTGTTTATATTTTTAATAAGAAGACTTAAATAGTTTTGTGTTGCGAGGTTTACGTGACCGGATAGGGTTTCTGACTCTGTCCAATTTCATTTCTTCTATAAATGCGTATTTCTTATTTATTCAACTTTCTTAACCAAAATTTTTTTTTGTTTGGGAAATTTATCTATAATAAGAAAAGCACTATGGTTTAAAATAAATAAGTTATATTTAATGGTTTTTCTATATATTTATTTTATTTATTCATTTTTTAATTTAATATGGTTTTTATCTAAAATTTTTCAGTTTCCTAAATGATGTATCGTATCAAAAATTGTGACCTCGATGAAATTAGTTAATAATATGATGTTTTGTAGATTAAGCTTAGGCTAGGTGCTATTGTTTTGAAATTGACTTGTATTATTATTATTATGATGTTACTAAAGACTAATTAATTTGAATTTGAAGATAGAAGAATAAGGTCCTTGAATACAACGATATTTATGTAATATGTCTTTATCTTATGAAATATAATTGTGACCGACTTTTGTCCGTTTGTGATAACTGAAGAAAGGATACACCGAAAGTAATCTCTACTGCTTGGACCAGTGGCGGCATTAGGTAAGATCTTTCGCTTATGGGGTCCTTGCAAAAATATTTTCAAATTGTTAAACATTTACTTATTTTTTAAAAATAATCAATTCCGCGCGGAATATGCGTTGTATTTCCGAAACGTGTATTTTTTCTACTTCATTCAATAAAATGTCACAAAATTCAGCAAAAAAAAAATTGTTTTCTAGTTTTAGGAAATATAATTGTTTTGAGACATTTTTCTTAGTCGGCCAGTAAAAACTCCTCTGGCGCTAGAAGTATTATTTTTGTTTACATTTTCAATAAGAACAGTTACATTATAATACATTGTAAATTGTCATCCTGCGATTACACGATGATAGTCTCAAATACCGGAGGTTATAAATAATATTAAATTAACCACAAATTTAAGGTTAAATAATTTTAAAATATTAAATAACAATAAAAATAATAAAAACCGCTATTATATTAATAATAATTTTTTTTAAGTGTATTTTTATATGATTTTTTTTGCCTCGTATATAATGATTTCTCTTCTCTCTATGATTACATAAAATTTGTCATCAGAAATAATAAATTAATTTTAATAATTTAAAAAAGGATACATTAAAATAATTGTTTTTTAAAAATACAGGTAGCAAGCAAGTAAAATGTCTTGTCATTGGCCCCTTTCAATTTTTTTTTCAATCTAACCTTAAAATATTTTATTCTTTCAAAAGATGTTTCCTGTACTGTTTTCTGTATTTGATTGAAAAAAATAAATTAATGAATGAATTATCTATATGTTAAAAAATTATATGCAAAGTTGAATGTCTGTCCGCGCCTTGCTCTCCTCCATTACATTCAATTTGAGTGTTCAATAGCTCAAATGAAAAGTCTTGGTCACTTGTTCTTAGACTTTCTATGTTCATTAGAACAGGAGAAATGTAACTTCATGTAGAGAAAATCACACAAAGAATTGAATGTCCGTGTCTTTATCTCTTTCATCTCATCCAATTTGAGAATACCTCAAATGAAAGGTATGGAGTTACTGAATGTTCTTAGACAAAAACGAACCCTTATATCTTCATTAAAATTGGAGATATTTGGAATCAAATCTATAACAAAACTTGGATAAAGAAATGCCCCAATTATATAATTTGGCCAAAGAATTCAATGATTCAATATCTATCATTTAAGCTATTAAACACTCAAATTGGATGAGTTCAAGCACAACACACACGATAGTGTGTGACGAAAAGCTTTTAAAAGCTTTTTTACAACATTTATGAACACTTTAAATGAGATAAATTTAGGAAAACAAAAACGTGGTATGACATAATAATGTTAAATCAATTTAGGTATTTCCATGATTGTCTTATAAATAATATTATCTGTTTTTTGAAAGTATAACACCTTGGATTGGCATCCTCATATGACCTCATCAAAATATGTTAATATACTAATTGATGACATCATATGTGGATGCTATCCATGATGTTACACTTTCTTTTTAAATGTTGAACTTCGATCGGGGATCTATTGAGGTGTGCTCCTAACTGAATCTAAAATAATTTTTAAATTTTATATAATTTTTTAATAGGGAAGAGGCAGTAAAAAAATATGCTATTTTACCCATCAAAATGTGAGACTTGGCTCAATAACAAACAAAACTCGAATCACGAACGCTTCACAGACGCTTTAATTAAAGTGAAAAAACATTTGTGCCACTTCCTTTTCCTAATTTTAACAAAAAAAACAAAAAAAATTGTTTTGTAATAAAACTTAAACACAATCTTTCCAATTACTATAAAAACTACGTTTTTCAAAAGCCTAGTTTTGATTAAAAATGTCCGTGATGTAAAGAAGCTTGAAGTATTGGTTGAAGATATCTCAAAAATTATTATTGAAGCAATAACGGTTTATCCATAAGTTTGAAATGAATACTATTTGTGTTCAATTTATTTGAAATGAACAATAACAATTGAATAAATAAATAAAAAAAGTAATAATTTGCATTCATTCCAACAATAGATGTTAAATTAGTTGTTCCTGGTAGGAGGTGTGTACCGTATTTATAATTAAAAAAAAAATATATCAACAACAACAATCATAGACAACATATTATATATGCTACTATGCATAAATTATTATAAACAATCCAATAAAAAAAAATGTATCTTCAATAAAAAAATTATATAATGAAAAATTGAAATGTTTTGATAACAACAACAAGAGATCTACAAAGTCTGATTCACTAGAAATCGCCATTAAATAGTTTTTTTAGAGTCCAATGACTTCTTCTTCAAAAATAATATTTATTTATATATATATTTTATATTATTATTTGCAAAAAATAGTGTTACGTTTACCGAATATTAAGTACTTATTTTAATAAAATGTTATTTTTGACTCTTGCATTTAAGATGATCCTTGTGGTCCGTGAGTTTGATTGAACGATTGATTGTGTTTTTTGAATTTCAGTACAAACAAAATCATAAAATTTCAACTGAACTTCTAAAATTGAAATTATTCCCCCAGAGGCAATTTGGAAAAACTACATATGTGAATCTTCAAAAGTTGATATTTTTTCAAAAGTTTTAAATTATTTGATAATTAAGTTTCAATGATCTCTAAAAATTGGAATTGGAAAGGCAGATGTTAATAGTTGAACGTGGTTCAGACACGGAATAATGTGACGATAGGAAATTTGACTTAGCCCGTATAGGGTCTGTTACCCGCTTTGTCAATTGGCATCCAAATGTTGTGAAATTTGGTTAGCACAATTTTGACATGACAACAGAAGGTGTTTTTTGTTTTCCGTAAATTGAAAAAAATACAATATCTTTTGTGTCAATTCCTTACTTAACGCTCAGTCATTTGACCGTTTAATAAAAAGCATTGAATTATAACTAAGCAACTTATAATTACTACAATATATACTGAAATAGTTATTGCCTTCCGCTTTGCATGAGTGGTGTCTTTTTTTAATAATACAAAATTGTATATCTGTTCAAAAATGAAATTATATGTTTTTTGTCTAGTTCAGAACCTTTCTGGTACAGTACTCATCTGATTATATTACCAGATTTCTCCCCTTTGATCAACCGTTTCACTTTGAACATATTCAATGATTTTCATGTGCTCTACTATATCTCGAAGGAAAAATGTAACCTGTAGTCTGGTACCATTACATAACTTTGGGGGGTTCAAATACCTTAATGACATAAAAGGTGCGTCAACTTGAAGAATCAGAAAGTAAGAATGAATAATTTCATCGGCCATTCTTCTTTCTTAAATTATTAAAATAAAAAATCTATCCTTTAAATATTATTTGTATATGATGAGTTGATATAATTCCAATTAAAACAAAGTCAAAGCATGGCTCAAGGTAGGATGCCTAATAATTTTTCTACTTTGACAGGAATGTTATAAGTTGTGTATTGATAAGACTGTCGGTGCATCGATCAGAATTGAACTGACTCCAAAATTATAAATCAATTCAAAATTAAGTCTTTATAATATGTTAATTATAAGTTTTACAATTTTATGTTAATTATTATATTTACAATATCCTAATCCAAACTATGTAAATATTTTAAAATCATTCATCAATAAACGGATTCTATTGAAAGTAATTTAATACTAAACCCCACTCTTATTCAAATTGATTAACCAGACACAAACAATTTATTATTATTATTATTTTTTTTTTTTTTAAATGCATTATGCGTCATTTTCATATTTTTATTATAAAAAAAAAACCAAATATTTTAAAACGTGTGAGAGGAATTCATAAATTTTGTCTCTCAAAACTTCTACCAGATGAAATGTTACTGTAGTATTTGTATGAAAAAAATATGTTAAAAAAAAAAATTGAATAAATTATCAAACAAAAAATTATAATTTCAAATTACGAAGAAAACAAATATATCCAAAATATTTATATAAATTACTTATTGAATACGAATTTCGTAATATCAATTACGAAATAAGCTATGTAAATATTATACTGAAATTGGACAATTAAAAAAATAAAAAATACACTGCCAATAATAGACACAAAATTTCCTTACGATATACGAATATGCTCATTTAATTAGCTATATGTTAACGAATGATATTAGATAACAAAGCTAATTTCATTATTTACAATTTTCTGGTACTATTTACCAACATACTAATCCCCTCCCCCCGCTATCAATATCTAGAATAATCAATTTCAACAAAATTCAATTCACTAATGTAAAACTATATTAAGCATCTTTTTACAAAAGTTCATAAAATTTTGATGAATGGTTCAAGATATATCGGTATTTAGTGAAAATACCCTTCATCGAATATATTTAGGCACTTAAAAAGCTATCTCTGAAACGGCTTCACTGAGTTTATGGTTTTTCACGATGATTCGTTTCGATTTTCAGAGGCTATATCATGTGGATAATTCAAAGTAAACGTTTCAAAACTAAAAAGGTCCGAATAAATTTTGACAGATTTTGACTGACCATTTGTTTAGTTTTCCATTTACTATCACTCTCTTCAAGACTGAAACATGAAAATAATATGAAATAAACAAACTTGTCCAGCCTGCCTATAAGTGAAAAGACGGACAAAATCATGTCATCAAAGCAATTTAAAAATGTACATAATCTAAAATTTATAATAATAAAAACGGATTATAACAATAAGATTCGCTTTCCTTATTATCAAGTTAAAGCAATATTTTATAATGTTGATAACAAATGCCAAGCTGATTACAGATATCCTTAAAACTTTTAGCGAATTACATCATGCCGAACGATTAATTATAACTTGTAAAACCGTCTACCGACTTTTCAACGTTCTCACGAAAATATTATTTGGTCAATTGAAACGCATCGTATTTTCCAAACAGGCTATATATAAAATGAAATAAAAGATTTCGTAAAATTAATTAATTTTGTATGTTTGACAATAAAACATAAAGCCAAATTTCAATGTACAGATTTCATGTTTTTTTTTTTTTTCAAATGCATAACTGTAAAAATAATATTTACTTTATTTACGTTTCTAACTGTGTATAGCATTAATACTATCAACAATGATAAAATCTAAAATTTATTATATTGTTTATGGCCAAGGTCAATAATGTTAATTATTTAATTTTGTAATTAAATTAACGGATTATGTATATATATATCATTGGTGACAACATAATTACGAAATTAAAAGACAAATTGTGTAACCTATAAGTATTATATTTTGTGTAAAATTAACTATAAGACCAACTAGCCCAGTAAACAAAATTTTTAATTTACATTGCATCCAGCAAGGTGAACACTTAATACTCTAAACATTGATGTATTCAACCTCGATGATCACGAAAAAAGCATTAAGGTAGTTAGGTCGGAAATCTACGTGGGATATTGGGATTAAAAATCGGTTTTTTTTGTACACGTAGCATGGAAGAAACTTAAGAAATTGACAGATTTGATTATTTTGGTCCTAAAGAATGTTACCGTTTTGATGAAAAATTTGTATTTGTTAGAAGAATATGTTCTGAATAACTAAAAACAACACAAATGGGATGAATTGACCACTTCGTTTAGATAAAAAATTAATACTACTAAACATTTAAAAGATTATGTGTATACTATAGTGAGGGATTGTCTGTGTAGATATACGATAGTGTAAGTTATAAGTGCAATACCTTGTAAAAATATAGCCATTAGTCTTTGTACTGTTTGTTTGTTATATATCCAAATAAAAAGCTTATATATCAAAATGGGAAGAGTTAGAGAAAAAAGTTATAAGTAAAAGTTATAGAACATTTTTAATACAATTGGAAATTTTTAATGGACCATGATTGTGTACGCCAGTCGTATCAACTATTTGAATTTTCTTGAGGTAAGACCAGGCTATATGCCATCATCAAGCAGTTTCTTTTACAGATACATAGCAATTAGAAGTTATAAAAATTAAAATCGTTGTATCTATGCTAATATTACAAAGAGTAATCATTTGTATTTTTGTATGTAACGAATAAACTGAAAAACTACTGGATCTATTTGAAAATTTTTTTCACCGTTGGAAAGCTACACTATTCTCGGGTGACAGAGTCTACTTCTTTCCCTTGTATTCTCACGGAATACGCACGGGTAAATCCGCGTGACGTCCGCTTGTCTGTTAAAAAAGTAAACATGAATGAAAATTATCGAAATAAATTAGGATTGTAGTATGAAGTAAAACATTCAGTTCAAGTTTCAGGTTTTTTGGTGTTAATTAAAATATACAAAAAAAATGTAAATGTTTTTAAATGAAAAGCGGCCGGCCATTAATTAAAATTGTTTTTTGTAATTATGATGCTACATTTTACTGACATGAGCACAAAAGTTGTTTCATTTATTTAAAAATAAATAATTATACAAGTTTTACTGGCTAAGTGTGATTTTAATATATAAATTAAATAATTTACTGAAAAGTCATTTTATATTGCCTTGTAAATTTTTAGGGTTCATGCATTTTTAATACTAATTTAAAACACTTAATCATTCGTGTGGATTAAAATAGCAACAGTTGGTAATAGGTATGCCTGTACAATTCACTCATCATTTATTCGGAATAAGTATCTCCAGTTACAATTTATATCAACGTTTGATTTTAATAGCAGATTTTTACTAAATAAAAAAAATTTCAACAAAAAAGGTTTTTTCCAATTTTGTTAAAAAAACAAACACAATAATTTGAAGATTTTGGGAGATTCGAATATTGAATGATGAATTGAAAAACATTCCTAAAAATCGAAACCAGGAATGCCGTCGTATTTTCATACTTCAAGATCGATACTTCGAAATTATTCTCATACGATTACCGACTCGCGATAAACGAATGCAGTTAATCTGAAATTTTGATCTTTGGTTGATTATTATAAGGCATTCAGAAAAAACATCTAATAGAAATTTCAAACCACTTTTGTATGATACATTTTTTCACAAACTGTTTAGATTCGTCTCAATTCTAGGTACATTGAATCAGGTTTTCGGTACTATCGGGAGACTGAAATTACTTTCTTTCAAGGAAGGTTTTGAATCGTATTGCGCCGATTGGAAATATTCAAAATATTTCATGTGTACTACTGCATCCTTATATTTTTGTATTGTTTACTTATAGGTTTAATTTTTTTAATTTCATGGTATAATAAATTATAAATTAAATAATTAACATTGTTTCAACAACAAAATTTATAACAATTAATTTAATAACAATATCAATGCTTAATCAAATTGTTGTATTTCTCTACACCAATCAGTGTCACATTTATGCTTAAAAAATATATTTCCTATTTTTTATAAATAATTATTTACAATTATTATAAACAATATTTAATAATCAGTATGACGCTTTGTAATTTGTTATAAAATTATTATTATTATTAACTAGCATTGAAAAAATATCTTATTTTCACGGAAGGTATCTATTTTTTTTTTCTGACTTGTTAGTTTTTGGTGTAGTTAGATTGAAAAAAATAGGAAATGTTAAAATACAATTTTTTTTAAATAAATATTAATTTTTAATAACTTTCTTATTAACTGAAAAAATAATTGTTAGTAAAAAATGGGGATCTCGTTGAAAAATTAATTTTATGTATAAATACTTCATATGCCAATAGACATTAATATAAGTTACTTATTGCTTATTTCTTAATAGGGTAGTTTACCATGTTTAAAAAAGTACTTCAAAATATTGATTTCTTAATAAAAAGTCACAGAAAATATTTTGACAAAATAACCAAGATTCCTTGTCATGAAATGATATTGAAATTTAACCTTTTATATAAAAGAAAAAACACTGCCAACCATCTAAGTGACGTAATATCGGTATATAGTGTTGAGAATACTGGTATAACAAACAGCACATTGATAAAAATACATAACCAAACACTTTCAACTTTTTTTTTACTAATTAAAATACTATTGTTAGATTGAACTGATAAAGACAACTAATAATTCTACCGAAATGACGTCACTTCGTGGTAAACTAGTGTTGTAGGTCATGTGGTATCACAATAAAAATATTGAATTTTAACTTAAAGATAATAAATAATTAATGTGCTTTTATAACAACTGATTTTGAATATTTAAGAATATTCCTAAAAAAAATTTAATTGTTGTCAAATTTCATGCTTTATTTTGCACTACCGAAAATACCCTATTGATTAATATCATTTAATTATTAAAAGCAGTTTAAAATTTTTCAAAATCCATTATCTTAGTTTATAATATTTCTCTTGAATTCATGAAAATAGACGGTTTTGTATATATGGCATGCTGGAGGATTTTGCACTTATTTCAAGTTCGTTACTTCGATAGATAATATATAAGAATAAGAAGTTTTGGAATAGCGGCGATATAAATTTAGATTAGTAATTCATACCAATAGTTACTAGAAGAAATCATAGACATGTTTCTTAACTGAAACTCATTAAAATTTTCAACCACCAAGATTTTTTTAAATAATTATCTTTTCATAGCGAATTTTGGGAAAACCTGTTCAATCACAAGATTTAAAAAAATGTTTTTGTAGTTCTTATACTGAAAATATTAATTTTTTAATTAAAAAATTTCAAAGCTGTAAAAAAATTATGATTTTGTCATCTACTTGTAGTATTCAATTGTTTTAATAAAAAAAATTTTGTCGAATATTTGGAGGGATATTTAAAATTCACATTATAAATTTTTCGTATAAATTGACAGTATACAAACAAAATTTTATTAATTGTGTTTTGTATTAATTGTAAAAATCTAACAATAAAAACACATTATACTTATTTATATTGTTTTTACGAAATGATTTTATTATTATTTTTTTTACGAATTGTTAAACACAATATTCCGTAAATAACTTTTATATTAAACAATTGTATAATCGAAGTAGATGATGAGATCATGTTTTTAAAAATTATGATTTTAATAAAATTTTTATTCCATTTTATTTTATAAGTGATAATAATTTAAATATAATTAAAAAAAAAAAATGGTTTAATTTTGAATTTTGTGTATTTTACACATTGGACATACAAGATCATTAAATTACATATTCGATATAAGTTTTTTTTACTTAAAATCGTAGGTATTTTTAATATTAAATATTTGTTTTCTTAAAAAAAAAATTCTTTATACTAACCTTCAATTTTTATGCATTTTCATAATTACCTTTGATTACGCAAAATCAACATAATTTACAATTTTAAGTAGTACTTATTACAATAAGGAATTGAATTTAAATTTGTATATTATATAATTATAATTTAGAGTGTTATGCATTTTTCATGACGAATATTTATTTCATAATTTGCAAAAGTCAAAAGGTGCAAATTCAAGTTTTATAAGAATTCTAAAATTCTTTTCACTATAGTAGCATGGTATCTCTTTATAGGAGAAAGTTTCATTCTTTAATTAGCTTAAATTTACTATTTGCATAGTAATTGAATAACGTAGCGCACTTAACTCTATAGACTTTACCCTTAGTATCACTACCTTTTGGAATAAAAAATTATGATTGGGAAAAATAAAATATATCTGACGAATATAATGATCTCATTTACTACGTTAAAAGCGATAGCTGTATCTAAACCAATGAAGAACTATTAGACTAGTAAAGTAAGTCTTATTTTTTTCTTCTCGTCGTATATCATATGTAAAAGTCTATTAATTTACTCTAAAGTTTGTACCGATAGCTTATATTGATCACACGATCAACATTTGACGGTGTTCATAGAAGTACATTCCCAGTCGCCCGTCCGTCCGTCAGTCATCACGTATTCTAAACATAAAAAGTTCGTAAATAAGCAAAATCTGTACATTGGATCCAATTGATGCTTGATCAAAAATTAAATTACATTCAATTACATTGTTTGATAGACACAAGTCGATAATATAACGCATACAAAGATCTGGTTATAAATCTAAGTAGGTACCTATCTGCAGCATGCTTATAGATTGACAGTACCAATTAATCCGAGACCTTAGGACGTCATCACACTGCGTCTCGTTTTCACGCGCCGTTTTCTGTTTCTTCGCCCATGAACATTTGAAGCTTGTTTCTCCATGGCATTTTGTTCTTTTCCTAAAGTGTGGCCTATAGATTTCCGCTTTATCCGATTTGTATGTTAATTGGAACACCTTCTTGGTTTTTTCTCAAGCTCATATTGGATAATGTTTTATGAATACTGATGCATTTACTCAGCCGCTGATTACTTCGGGTTTTCATTTAATTTGGAGGCACCTTGAACATTCTCTACGGATCCACCCTGTTTGATGAAGATTTATTTTTATATTCTTAAACCCAGTTCAAAAACCTTCTTTTTTTTCCTCCATTAGTAAATGGAAGGTTAATGATCATTTTATTAAAAGAATGGCAAAAAAAACTCTAATTTCAATGATTAAATGAACATAGTTTTTCCCTTAACTGTGTTTAAATTGAACTTTGATCATTTTTTGTTAATATATTTAAATATACATACTTAATGACTTGATCAAAATTTATTTTTCCTAGTTTAATTACCATCTTGCATGTCCTCGTAATCAACGCGGGACATCATTATAAATGCAAATAAATGTTTACATTTTATTCTTTTTTACATTATTTAATTTTTTTAAGTGTTTAATTATAGCATTTATCAATTTATATATAATTAAAAGTTAGGTTCGATGTGTTCTGATCAGTGTAAATATTATTGAAATTGAATTGCAAAATAAAACTAATTAGTTTAGTTAATTATGACCTATATATTTCAAAATTAACCCTTATTTAATCATTGGATGCGTAGTTTCTGACATATTGTCTAAAATTCTATATACAGGCCGTTTTCTCGAAGACATTTCATGTAAAATTTAAGATACAAATCTCTATTTTTTATTATTTTTACATCTTAATTACCCTAGAAAACCATATAACAACTCAATTTTTGTTTTTTTTGTGTATATTTCCGTTGCGTCAACACGTTGTCAATCTTCCGGATTAAATTATTTATGATTGAATTCACGAACAGCATTCAAAATTATTTTCATAGCCGAATGAAAAATCGTAAATAAATAGCAATTATCCGTTTGTTTTGTCTACGACGAAGTATACTCGTGAACTAGAAATATGCAACGACCTGAATCTTCCACGCTTATTTAAAAATTATTAAATACACTAATTTTATGGTGTATTTTATTATTTTTTTCAGATTAAAATGATTGTTCAAGGTAGATAAATAAAATTAATTTTGATAAACAACTCAATACAACATAATAGCTGAGTATTTGTTGATTTTAAATACGTAAAAGAGTCGCATTTTTTGATTCCACAAGTATATATTCTGAGACAGAAAAAAAGCGTTGAATATGGCTTTTCATGCGTATTTAAAAATGAACGATTTTAAAAGTTTATTTTATAAATTATTTAGGTTAAAACCAATTAATTTACTAAATTAAAGAAAATTAAATCTGGAATAGAACTCAACACGCCATATCAATCGTAGATTAATTCATTATTATATGTGTCATAGATTCAGAAAAGCAAAAGACATCAAAAGAGAAGATTGAATTTTTTAACGGGTATCAACCACTAAATAAAATTTTTTTATGTTAAATTTGCGGTAAAAACATTTTAAAATAACAGATCCATTAATAAATAATCTTTTTATTTAACTAAAATGATGATTTTGACATTTGATAGGCAGTAATATGACAGTCAAAAAAGGTCATTTTTTTTGTAGAAATTTTAATAATGGGAATTTTTTTTATCAAAATACAGGTGTATGTATTATTTGCTATATTAGACCAAACCTGTAAAATTTTAAAGTTAAAAAGTGCGCAGAATTTAATATATATGTGCGTCTAAATTCCTTTTTTGGTAGGTACATGTTTATAAATTAAAATTTGCAAGATTCAATTTAGATAAAGATTTCAAAATGTTATGAACCAGTATTTAAACTTAATATGCCTATTTGCATAAATTTATATATTCATAATTATAAACCTTGCATAAAGTCGAACAATTGAAAACCCAAGTTATATTTTAGGAAATTTTGTACGTAGATCATATGAGTTTGACCTTAAGTAAGTCCTCCTCATAGCTGCGACCCAATTAATTATTTACGCGGAAATAAAAAACAATAATGTGACGACCTGAAATTGTTATGCTTGTTTTACTTTATCAAAAATAACTGTTTATATAATGTATTTTTATAATATATACAATATTTCCGCGACATTTTCACATGAATATTAGATACTATTTATTCAAGCTAGCAAAATGATGTGTTTTAGGAACTGTAAAATTAAATTAGGTTCTCAAATTTTCAATTAAGAAAATTGAGTCACTATGATACACTGCTGACGTGAAAACACGCAGGAACACTATAAGAATCAGCGTTAAGTGCTTTCTCTTGTACTTTCAATAAATTATTTCAATAATATATTTAATCAAAGACACCAAAAATAATCCGTATAACATGAATGACTGAAGAAAAGTGATGTAATGAAGACACTCCATACAAGCACCTAATTTTAGTATATTATTATAGTTTATATTTCACGGTTGATCCACCCAAGTCATATATTGTGAAAACAGTGCATCTTAATGACACAATTTTTTTCTAATTACAAATTTGAACACCTATTTTAATTTTGCAGCATCTAATTTGGACCATATTTAAAATTCAATTTTGAATACTTTGCTAACCAAGCTTGACTAGTAAAACTTTTCCTTTCAAACATAGACATATTGGTCTACTAAGCGAGCTCCCAAACAAATTTTGCTATCTCAAAATGTTTAAAGTTTAGACAGGTTATAGGTATAAAAGAGCGTTTCAAAATTGAATATTTTAAGAAAACTTTTAAGACCCGACAGCCATTTTCAAATTGCCACAATATCAAAGTGAGGTCCAACATGAAAGGTTTCGTTCCATTTGTTACATATCTACTATCATTATTTGTTGAACTTAGGCCTGATATCAAATTTTATATACTTTTAAAAATGGCTAACGTTTCTTAAAAATCAGTTAAAATTATGAATAAAATTATTAAATTAACCACATATTTTTTTAGATAAATTGTCATTAATTTTCGTTGTTTTATTTTATAAACTATCGTCTGCATACCATTTAAATTTTTTTAAAAATTCTTTATTCATTTTAATCCATTTATTTTGTGATACACTGTATTTTAAACAAATATTTTTCTTCTACATTACTTTATAATTACTCCCAAATTTTCAAGGTAACTATTTCAATTAAATATTAGAGAAATATTTCTTTTGATTATTTGTAAGATTAATCAAACTCAAGAAAATCATCTTTTTAAAACATAAGATACATCATGCAACAACAATTCATCATTTTTTATACGGAAATATAGATTCAACAAAAAAAAATCTAATTTCTGCTATAATTAATGATTGTATGCGTATATTATGGCAAGGTAAAAAAAAATAAATTGGTAGTATATTTAACTGAAGAATTTTAAAAGCATTTCGAATTAAACGCAAAATTTCACTGTCTTTGGCCTTGAAAAATTTGTAAATACATCCTGGGCTAGAGGTTGCGTAATGACAATTCTCATGTTCATTCAAAATAATTTTCAATTTAGTATAATTTTCGAAAAAATCAAAGCTATAGATCTTTTACCATGGGTGCGATGGCCATAAGATCTAAAGCTTTGAAAGTTCGAAAATTTTACTTAATTGCAAATTATTTTGAATGAACAAGAGAATTGTCATTACGCAACCTCTAAGCCAGGATGTATTTACAAATTTTTCAAGACAAAAAGCAGTGCAATTTTAATTGCAATTCTAAGTCTTTTCACTTTTAATGCTTTAAACAAAACTTTACGTTTAATTCGAAATGTTTTTAAAATTTTTAGTAAAACCAACTTCCTTCGAAAATGAAATATAGTAAACCTTGAGTAAAACAGACTCAATCGAGTTTACGCCACAAGATTTCATATTTGTTTTTTTCGTACGGATTTTCATATCTCGAGAACGGTAATAATTTTTTCAAAATCCTTTTCAGTGTACATTTCCATACATAATTTCAAGTTGTTACCGTTTCAGAGGAAAAGGGAATCATTCAGTCAGTAAATGAATCAATTCTTTACCTATCTTAAAAGTCTGTAAAAATGTTTGTAGAGAATAAGAAAACGATAAAATCTTTTGACACTATTCGATGGTTAAATGAAAACTAAAATTTTTAGAAATTCATATTATTATTTGTAATTTTTAAATGAAAATGGCAACGATTGTGAAACTTGTAATAAAAAAATAACTATTAATACAAATCAAAATTCATGATTTATAAACTATATTTTATTTGTAATCATTTAAATGTTAACAGCTTTAGAAGTTCAAACACTAAACAAATTAAAATAAAAAAAAATGTTTGGCACACCGTGTACAAAATCAGAATAATAGGGGAGATGCAAAAAAACAAATTTGCTGTTTTATCCAATTTAATGTGATACTAGACTCAACAATACCAAACAAAATTAAAAAATTAAATTAAAATTGATTCTAAAACGAAAAAGTTATAAGCTCTTAAAGATTCTTTTCCATCTCTTTCTTGCAAAAAAAGTTTTATGGTTCATTCTAAGATATGCGGTCATTTATACTAAAAAATCGCAAAACAAAATCTTTGAATATTAATGTAATTTATGTAACATTTTTATACACAATCAACTCGTTTGTGCATACTAACATTATTAATCTTACATTTAAGAAGGAAGGAAGGAAAGTGCCATGGACATCGACAGGACCTCGTACCGTAAAATGAATCTTATGTATAAGCAGAATGGAGATGAAAATGTATGACGTTACTTATGAAAATCTTTGTTTAATTAAGAATTTTAAACTTCCATATTTTGGCTATTTTTTAAGATTCTTAAAAATATCTTTTATATTCATGAAAAAAATAAAAATACTTGAATTGTAGTGAAAAAAAAGATTTGTATATCTTCCCTACATAAAAAAATATATGCTTTAAATAAATTCAGTCAATTTAATCGATTTTTCAAAATATAATCTGTGAAATCTAATTATGATTGACAGAAATACAATCAACAACTACAAAAATATTTTTGTCTGCCTCGCAGTGTTTTGTTTTTCATCTTTTAATAGACAATGTTGTAAATCAAATAAATTTTTATTACTTTTCTGTCGCTGCTTGATAAAATTTTTATACATAAATACTTCAACCCTAAAACGACCTTCAACTTCAAACTGCATTCTTATAGTTGATATAAAACAAAAATTTTATAGGTACAACAAATAAAAACTATCCGACAATTTTATTATTTTACATTGAACAGTGTTATTTTATTGTAACAGAACGTGTAATTAATGGAAGTGTTAATTAATGCATGATGATTTGAAAAAAAAATAAGCATATATATTCAGGTTTTCCAATAGGTCAAGTGCGCTTTAAAGTTCATGAATTGCTAATATAAAAAAATAAAAGTCTTTTACGTCGCGTCGTATTGTTTTTTATGAATATGAGTATATCAAAATAATTCTAAAGTTTATTATGTTTAAAGTTTTTATTTTGTATTTAGCTTTGTTCCCTGTAGCTCTTCTAATACTAAAAAAAAATCGCAACGACCTGAACAAATAATGTTTTTTATATTTAGTTTTAACTTTCCAAGTATTACTTTCATTTTCAACTAATAAATTACTCTATAAAAATAATGTATTTTTGATCTTAAGAAAGGGTTCAGGTTGGTGCGTTTTTTTTTTTTATTTGTTTGCACAATAATTTACTCATTAATTTCCAATGGCCAATGAATACTTAAAATATTAACGATTTCTCAAAAAAATATGAATACCTTGAATTTTAATCCGAGATTTTATAACATAATGGTTATAAAATGGAATAAGGCAACAAAATAATATTACACAAAATTCAAGTCATTCTTAATAGTGATTTGAAATAATAAATAATTGAAAAAAGTGTATGAAATTGGTCCCCATAAATTATGTTTTGCTGTTTTTACTAATAATTTCAATCATGGAAAAATAAGTGTGCATTAATAAAATTTATGTTTTTGAAAAAAAAAAAGTATTTTAATGTGGTACTCATAATTAATGACGTTAAATATTATAACAAATATATTTTAACCAGTTAAAATTAAGTAATTGGTGTCAAAAAGTGAAATCAGATTTTTATTTTAAATAAATATTTATCATAATTCAAAGAGTTGGCGAAGTTTGCATATAACTGCAATAATGTAATATTTTTATACATCAAAATAAAGTACATATAAATTACTACAACGCGAAGCTGTATACGTATCAAATATCGAGAAATGTGCGAAATATTCACGGGTTCCATCTAGTAGTTACAGTAAGTTAATGGTCTTTCCTCTACCCTTTTTAAAATAGAATTTTACTTATTTTCAGTCTATCGAATTTTCAAAATTATTTTCTTTCTTTTAGTTTGGTTTACTATTAACGCAATAAACATAATATTTAAAACTAATTGATTGAAATGAAATTGTTTTATACAAAAACAAACATTGATTGACATTTTAATGCTAAAAACTATATGTATTTAAATATTGTTTATATATTTATTTTTTAATTCGAAAACCAGTAGTAATTAACAATAATTGAATAAATATACAGTTAATTATTTTATAGGTATGTATATATATGCAGGAATATGTATTATCATAACTAAAAAATTCAATAATAATATTCTCTGTAACTAAAATAATAATAATCTATCCTCTATAACTAAAATCATAAAAATTTCAAACTCAAAAATTTAACCTTCATTAACAAATATAATTTATAATTTAATATTTAATTCTCTTAAAGTGTATTAAATTTTTTTTTTTTTTTTGTTAAGGAGGTTGGTGTTAATTATAAATCACTCTAATTATTTAATAAAATTATTCAATTTATTTGAAACAAATTTTTTGCGACTATTAAAAAAAATTATTTACTTATTAAATAATTTTTTATTTCATTTTATGCGTATAAAATTACGTTAAAATAATACAGTTCTAACTTCACGATTTTGTCATCTACTTGTAGTATTCATTTATTTGTTATTTACTAAAGTACAAAGAAAAAAGACGCTTGAATCTTTTATACTTATTTAAAACCATTAAATACACGATTTCATTTTTTTTCTGAATTGTTTTTGAAATAGTGACTTAATCATAAAATACATCGATTTTAGTAATAATATTTCACGTATTATTCAGGATTAGTACATTTCATAGAAAATGCACATTATAAACTTTTTGTATAAAAATTTTTAACAAAAAGCAATTTGTGTATTGTTTCATTTTACAATTTAAAAATGCATAATTTTTAACATTTTGGTTTTATTCTCGACATAATTTTAAATTTGTAATACTTGAAAATATTTACGCGACAGACAACATTTTTGGTATAGGTGTTAATAGAATCATCTAATAAGTCAATTTCCCCATATATCTCTATCTATCGTCCGTATGTGTCATCAAGACAAATTAAAAACGAAAAGAAGTTGCAAGTTGAAATTTTTTGTAACGTATTCAAGACATAAAAACTGAGTTAGATTCTTGAATGATCAAAAGCGGTCCCCATTGACTCCAATGGGTCCATGTCCCAAATTTTCAACCATAAGAGATACAATAAAAATCCAAAATAAAGTATGTTTTTTTAAAGAAAAAACTTAGATTTAAAAAAAACTATCTTTTGTGTTCAGTCCAAAGAAACTTAATTTATTCAGTACCTACAAAGTAAATTTGTCATCGCATATTGTTCAAAAAACACTCCTTGTAAAAAAGGGAGATAGTGAAATAATTTTTAGGATTATTTCACCATCTCCCTTTATTAACTTATGTAACGTAAAATATAACATATGTTTAATCTACGTGATTTGTGTGAATGGTGAAACCAATTCATTTTGAGTCATGTGTCTATAAATTTTTATTTTTATTTCAGGAAATTTTCGTAATTGATTTATTTTATTATCGATATTGAAGAAGAAGAAAAAAATAATTATTAATGCATGTTTGCTGCAGGTTTGAATCATGTATCGATTGTATAATAAAATTGATTAGAAAATTCCGGTTTATTGATAGTTATATATAATCAGATATTATAGTCTGACAGTTAGATGCGATAAAATATATTATCTATCTATTGGATTTAATGTCTAACGTACAATTTTTCGTTGTATTTAAATAAATGTTATAATTTCCTTCTCTATAAAGCTATCTATTGGTGAATGTAATTTTTAAAAATCGGTTGAGTAGTTTTGGCGTGAGGGCGTAACAAACAAACTGACCAACAAACAAAGTCTCATTCGCATTTATATGTATAAGAGTTCTTACTTATTTCACTAGTTAGACCTTTTTTTAGGCTTGGTTTGTCCATTACAAAAATTTTCAGTTTCAATTAAACCTTACTATAATGCAATCATCATTCGAATCATCAATTTGCTTCTTCTGCCAGTCTATAAATATTATGATTTATTTAAAAAAATAATAATAAGACTATAAATTGATTTAAATTTATGATTAAATTTCACGTGGCTTCACCAATACACTGCTCTATTACAGGTGATAATTTACATACTCTAACATCATATGTCGATATCATATGCTTCTTCTTTGGAGATGATACACTATGCTATAATTATTGAGATGCATTCTCATCATTGATTCTTATTACTGCTTACCACACTGATGTTTTTTAAGTTGATGCAGTTGTTGTGTAGTAGTAATGTTCATCTACAAGGTCATCATATTTTATAATAATTATATGTATATTTTTTATAATATAGTATCTAAAGGTTTATTATTTTTATTTATTTAAAGTTATTATCAATGATTATTAACTAATTACAAAATATACGAATTACGGGATTTTATGCTTTTTTTATATCCTGTGTGTAACGAATCCTCAAAGGCATAATCGTAGCCAAGGGACGAAAATAGGGAAATTACACTGCTCTGAGATATTGAATACGAATGTCATATAATTTCTGTAGATTCATTGTAGTTTCGACTACTATTAAAAACTGGCTTATCATTTTCAAATCCGTTATTTGTGAACAATACTTATAGAAAATTAAAAAAACCCCCCGAAATATCTTTGATTTGAAATTTGGCCTAGTGTATAGCATTCTACTTGTCAAGCCCTGTCATTTGATAGCCATATTAAGAGAGTTGTGAAAAAATATATAATCCGTTTTTTTTTTGGCGGTGGCGGCGGCAATCTAAAACTGATTTTTATAAAGCTCTATAATTGGAAGTGTCAGGGAATTCACATTTAATGTATAAACTAGAGAAAAGGCTGGAAATTTTACGTATAATTAAGATTATTCGTGAAATTTCTCAGGTTTCTAAAATTTTGATTGTACAAAATTGTATGACCTTAAGCCTTGTTCACATTGATCAAATAATTTGTTCAAGTAACAAGTAGTTTAGTACTAAACACTTAACACTTGATCGTTCATAGTTATAATTTGATAGTTTAGTTTAAGTAATAAATAATTTATTAAAACTACGTAAACAGTCACAGTCATGTAATATAATTTCATATTACAAAACTGTTTATATTATGTGACTGAAACTGGAACAACAATTAAATGTCAAACATATTCCTTCATTTATTTATGGTTATATGTTTGTGATAGAAGAGACGGCGGCGATACTACTTGCACTCAAAAAATTGTATTAAACTACTTCACTAAACAACTTTACTAAACACTTGATTGCTGTTGCTGTTCACACACGTCAAGTAAGTAAACTATTTACTACTTGATTAAATTATTTGATCAATATGAACAAAGCTTTAAGCTCGAATCTTGCGGTCTTAAGCGAAAATCAGCACTGTCAGGTATACAAAATGTTCCCAGATTCGAACTTTCAAAAGAATATTATCGCTTACATATACTGTTGTGTATTATATTCAACAGGAAGTAATTGTTAATTTTTGTTTGTAGTATATCATATTAAGTGTTGCTAATTTAATGTATCGAATATAAATTTGGTGGCAAGGTCATTCATATAAGTTCCATTGAACTAATTTAAATAATGGATTGTTAATAATTAACACTTTGTAAATGATCAGTTAATAAATAAATCAATAATATATAATTAATCAATGTATAAATAATTAAATGTATATTATAATGAGAGATTCAGATTAAGAATGTTTTTTATTTTTTAATATTCATTACATCCATTATATTATTTAATGAAATTTGGCATGTACAGTGTTGACATGCAAACGGAGGGCGAGTTAAAAAGGTATTTTTTAACCCCATTACGATCACATTATGAACTTTGGGCCTATTATTTCCAAATAAATGTACTTTTTTCTTAATTCATTAATTTTTTCTAAAAAATGTGTTCCTAGGCTTTTTGTTTTCTTTTTGTACGCGAAAATTAATTGAAATGATAACTTTATTTTTTTGAAGCTATGTGTGTTCAAATTTTGTGAATAAAAACCCTGAAATTCGAGACAAGAAAATTTTTGATTAAAAGTGTGAACGATTTTTTAATGTTTGCATTTTATGGTTTTCTATTATTATTAATTATTAACAAATTTTACTATGTTTTGTCCTGTTATTTTCATTACTTTCAAATTTTATAAAAGTACCAATTTATTTCTTTCAATTACTTTTGAATTTAAAATTATAATACAATGAACTCACAAAGAATGTAACGCAAAAGCATCTGAAATCCTTTAATTTATTGGTCACATTATTGTGTGCTTTATAAAAGAAAAAAATTTTCATCTTACGAAATTATGTTTAACTTAACAATTACAACTATTTGGATAAATTTTGAAATATTTTATTTCTTAACCAATTGCAACGTGTGAATTATTCAAAAAAATAAAAATTAATTTGTTCATTATCATATGTTGGTAGTGTGCAGTTTTATTTATTTATTTATTTAAAATATTAAATAATTGTTTAACAAATTTAATAATCTGCGATTGCTATGCGATTCTAACTTTTCCGATTTTAACATTTGGGTGGGTATTTAGATGAAAATATAGTCGAGTAAATATATTTAATTACATAGACTAACTAGTAAGTAACTGTGTTTTATGCAAACATGTTGAAAATGATGCATCAAACGATTTAATCAAAGGTTATTACTATGAATACAAGCGTATTGTATATATCTTGTATGCGTTTGTCATTTTCTGCAACTGAGATATTTTTAACAACTTTTGTTGTTTTTAGCACATATCGATTTTATAATAGATAAACGTTTATTATCGAATTTTATTGAATGATAGCAACCATTAATTAATAAAGACAACAAATTTCACACATAACATGAAATCTGTATTTAACTTCCAGAGGCACCTGTGGTCCTCGGCTAGACCCCGGAAAATGTGTAATGGTTTCAATGTTTGCTGTCTTTCAATAAAATTCGGTAATAAACATTTAACTATTGAGTTGCAAACGTCATTTCATTACGTTTGTAAAATAGATATAATTTGTTCATGTTTAGAAAATGCCAACCGCACAAAAAATGTATACAATTCGCTTGTATTCATAATAATAATAATAAAAACAAAAGAACACGGGTCTGTAGGTTGACTTCCCATAATCCCTTCCTATGACCCTTCTGATAGGTTGACCCTCTCTCTCAAAGGCACTTCCTTTCCCCTAACTTCATGTACTTAAAAATTTTAAACCCTCTAGCTGAATTTGGAAGGACTGTACAAATTCGCAAAGCGACCAAATGATATTTTATTCGTAAAACGAAATCAAGTATACTGCCAGGTTGACACCCTTGAAAAGCAGCTTCTTAACACCAACTAAATCTGCATATAAATTTTCGATCATAAAGCGAAATTTAGAGTACTTGTACAGATACGCAAAGCTCTAAAAACGTCGAAATATGCTGTTTTCATCTTGGAAATCCCCTCCAATTTGTTGAAATAAATTTCCTTATCTGATATTTCCCAAACGCACTTAAATAATGTTCTAGGTGTTGTAAAAGAAATTTACAACAGACTATCTATACTAATCTGTCCTATATTTTCCACGATCCCTCAATTGAAAATGGTATCTTTTGAGAGACTAAGATCGTTTCTTTACAAAAACCTGCATTTGAAATTAACAATAATGATCATTTTTATTGTTTAAACTTTAGAAAATGACATTAATAGATTGTAGCAACATCCGGGTCGCAGTGTGAAACATTTTATTGTGCTATTCATTAAAAATTAAAGAAATAGGAATTAGTTACATTCAATTCAATGGTCTTTCAGACGTGGGCGAGCATAGCAAATTTTTAATGGCCAAACTGCTAAACTATTTAAATAATTTGTGGTTAAACATTTTTGAAATTTGTAATTTCAACCATCGATGAATCTTAACATTCGAAGTTTGTATAACGGTACCAAATATTGCATATAAAATAACAAATTAATATATTATATATGCTAATTTTTTGTCAAAATATTTGCATTGAATAGAATATGATTATTATATATCTGATTAAAATAGAATATAAAAAAGTTTTTATTCATTATGTTACAAAAAATACCATCAATAGTGCATGCAGTTTATTACGCATAAGTTGAAAAAATGAATTTTTATACTCGACATACGTATATGCCAGAGTATATTAATTTTTGTCTAAAATTTGTAGCGCTAAAAAATGTTGACCGCAGAAACGAAATATTTGTTCATAGAATCACATAATTATTTTATTTTTATTTATCCGTCCGTCATCAAGATAACTAAAAAACGAAAAGAGACAGCTAGCTGAAATTTTGGTGGCGTATTCTAGGCCTAAATAATGAGTTTCAGTTCGTGACTGAGCAAAATCGGCCCATTGAGTCCAATGGATCTATTACTCGAATTTTGAACAATCAACGATAAAAGAAAATTCAAAGAAAAAAATGTTTGTATTCGCCATAATTTTAGCTCAAATTTTGCAAATAGCCGTATATATAACTACAGTACATATTATTATTATACTTATAAGTATTTAAACCTTATTGAACGCAATCATACCTCGAGTATATAAACAATTAATTCAGTAATCTTCAACTGTTCAAACTATTTTTAATATAAATGAATTTTCAACTCTTTTCCACTATTGTAATTTTAAATCATTCCTTGTAGAGTTCATTAAAACTGGTACTTTTTTGACTGGTGCCTTAAAACTGGTACTGAAAGTTTTTTGTTTTGCAAAATGATGAAAATTTAATAATTTTTTTTTTTTTTTTTTAGGTAAGAAAACTGAAATTAATGCTGTTCTTAATTGGGTAAGCATACACGAACAAACTTGCTACTTTATAAATAAACATGTTTAACAGTCTATACATGCTATAGGTAAATAATGCCTTAAACCAAGTAAATTAGACCAATGAAAATTGTATAAGCACTAGAGATTATAAAGCAAAGTTTAAAAGAAAATCCTAAAGTTTTATTTTCTTGAAGCGATTTCACTTATGTTATGATTGGATGGTCAGTTTTTTCCATATTTCGCTTTATATTTGTTCGAAATATTGACCTTCAGATAGATTTCACGTAATATCTCAACAACTACTAAGTATATCTTGAAATGAATTTTATTTTTGAAATCTACCAGTTCAACTGCTTTTATAAACATAATTTAATCGAAATCGGAAAAAAAATGTTCTTCATTTTTTTGAATCTCGAGAAGAGGAAGAGATCCCTGAGATCATCCCTAAGAAAATAACGAATAAACGAAAAAATATTTTTGTGTCTGATTTTAAAAATGTCAGTCAATTTAAGATTAAATACCGAATTTTTCTCTGGCACCTTGTATAACGAAATTTTAAATGTTTTTATATAATTTAGTCTCCAATATTTTTAGTTTGTTATAAGTGAACTGATTACTCAGCTATATTAATATATAAGTTTATCTGAGGTGGGCGCATAATACTTAAATATAAGCATTTACCGTTATTATATCGCTTAAGGTTTAAAGATAATTTAAAAAATTGTAACATTTCTTTTTTATCTAAAAGTTATATAAACCCATAAATTTTGTCTTAAAATTAATTCTATTTATAAAATGATCTATCCACTTTGTAAAGAGGTATATATTGTTTAATTAAAAAACAACTAAATTAATAAATCAATTTTTTGCTTTGCAAACTTCCTTCCGACTTTCTTAAAAATTTAAAATTCATGTGTTAAATATGCACTTGAAATGATTTATTCTTATGCAAATTAAGTGTATTTTGTGTTTTATAATTAGTTTAAGATTTTTAAATATATTAAGAGATAACAACTATTTAGAATAGTCATGTGAAAAAAATTTATTTTTTAAGGTATTATTGTACTAGTTTTTTGCGAACTGTAGACCTCACTCAGAAGTAAATAAAAAGTATATAAATAATACGATCACATGAATTTAGGGTAATCATGTGGTCCCGTGTCCGAAACTGGTTATTACTTTTTTTTGTTTAGAAATAAAGTTTATTTTTTTAGAAAACAATGTGCCTAAATTTCGTCAAAATCAAACAAGGCGTTCGAAAATTACAGCGGAACAAACATAGATAGATAAATACAGACAAACGAAGTGCAAAATCGCACAATTATACAGTAGACTTTCAGATTTTTATTTTGTATGTTGAATAGGTTTTAATTCACTGCAAAATTTTCAATTTATCAGTGCGATAAACTTCAACATAAATTTTTAAAAATTATAGAAGCTAAACGTATTTTCATTTATGAATCCCGTTCGACAACGTAAAATCATAAAATTAACCACAATTAACCCACATCATATATCGTTAATAGGTCGAGTGCATCATAACGCCCAACTTCCTTAATATAAATCCTTTCAAACAATCCGGATATGTTCCTTAGAATAATAAGTGCCAGTGCATTAAATGACTTCGAAAAAAATGTCATCCAATGGTTAATTATATATATATATATATATATATATATATATATATATATATATATGTATGTATGTATACACTTATCGTAAACCTCGATAATTAAATTGATTATAGCTCTGAGACGAGCTCGAAAAAGCCTTTTTTATATTGGATATATTTGATGCCTACAAAAAATTTTTTTGAAATTCCAAAAAAAAAAAAAAAAATAATTAATTGAAATAAATAAAAAACCTAAATTTGTCTAGCAAATATAAACTATAATTTCGGAAAGTCAAACCAAGTTAGTTAGTTATTAGTTTTGAACCTAAATATTAAATATTCGAATGATTGAATCGTTGTTATGCGAATATGACCAATTCAATACAAGATATATATTTGACCCACAATTATATATGATATAATATCTAATATATGATATAATAAATTAAAATTGAACTGATGTATAAATAAAAATTGATGTGTCAAATAAAATATTAAAACTATTTTTAGCTACAGTTAGTTATTTCTGTATCAATTAATTATATAAAAATAATTAATGTCAAAATTGCAAAAATATTAATATAGGGCACTAAACCGCAATTTAAACTGTTATTATTTATTTATAAAGATTATAAGAGTAAATATGGTCTCACTAAATTTTTTCAAATCCAGTTTGTTTTTTATATGTTAATTAAAAATTTACAGATATATTTTATTAGTTTCAAATTATTTAATCATAATATCTGTTTTTTTTTTGCATATTTGAAAAGACATAAATTCTTCAAGATTTGGAAAAAACCATCAACAAATGTAAATAAATATTTGAAAAAAAAAGCAATACCGGTTCAAAATATACTAATCGCATTGATTAGATTTCGCTTTATGTTATTTTTAACCGACTTCAAATATATGTAATTCTAATTTGTCTTCGCTGATATTTTCCATAATAAAACCAGGATTTGATGTCTCTAAGCTGAGAGAAGGGACAAAAACTATTTTTAGTGATTAAATTTCATTCAAATAGAAAGTTTTTTGTGGTTATAACGCTCAGAAGTGAAGCATTAAAAGCCTTCAAAACCGCCTCTCAACCGCCTTCAAAAAAATGAACTAAAAAGTAAAAATTAATTTTAAAATTAAATTATTTCATAAATTATTTCCTTGTGACCTTTCAATTTTTACTCGAAGCAAATAGTTTTTTATATAAGAAGAATTTTTACCGACTTGCAAAAGTAATTAATTGGTCACAATAAAATTATTTGTAATAATTTTTACTTTTAAGTTTATTTTTTTGAAGGCGGTTCTGTAATTTTTTTAAAAATTTTTATTTGTCCGTTTTGCTTTTTAGCGAAATAAATTTGCTAAAATGTTTAGGTTATTTCCATAACACTTCTTAATTACATTTTTAACGGTATGTTATTTTGACTTTGTGATTCTGGGTGTAAACTAATTTAACATGTCACAATTTATTTAAATATTATACAGTTTTAAACATTAAACTAATAAAAATGGCAATTTAAAAAATAAAAGATTGTGTTATTAACTGTCAGTGAATTTGTTTTGTAGATAATTCACGAATATAAGACGCTTTACATAAAGTTTGTTTTAATAAATTAACAAAGATAACATCTTGTCTCTTAACAACGATAAATTACCACCAAGTTAGCTACAAATACTTCTAAATTAGAAGAGCTTTGATAACAACAACAACTTATACTGATGATGAATTTTTACAACTGAAATATGTATTTACAATTAATAAAAAAAATTTGAACAAATACTCAAATTTTGAGAACGTTTTCTCTGCCTCCACTCGGATTTGTATTCATTATTAAATTTGCAGAGGATAAAATTCTCTTTTAGTTTTGCTTAGAAAATTTGTTATACGTTCAACCGTTTTCGAGATACAGGGCACAGAAGATGGATTGTTTGATGAAAGTTCAATCGTAAATACAAATTTATTATACGGTTTTTTTTTACTTAATTATTCATATAATATTACTTACCTTAGTATTTAATTCCTTAAATTTATAAATATTTCTCATAAGTCAAGAAGTCTTTTAATCTTATTTACCTTTTACATACAAATGATAAAACAATACAGCGAATCGATTTAAATATATTTTGAACTTATTGCAAGCCTTATATATCTTATATTTCAATCTAATTCTAATTAAGAATAATTGAATTTCTTTTAATGTTTATTTTTATCATCGGTATATTCATCATCTATTCGACCATCAATTTCAGACGAATTATCATAAAATATTTCTTTGCTGCCATTAACATTAGCTATGGCTAAGCGCTCCATCTTCTGCGCCCTCTATCTCAAAAGCGGCTTAATGTAAAAAAAAAGGTTTCGGTTTCAGACAAAACGATTTTATCTTTTACAACTATGATAATAAATACAAATAAGATTGGAGGCAGAGAAAACCAATTATTCTCAAATAACTAATTTTTGGAACCTTTGACCCTGAATATAATATTAAATTAAAATACAGATATATGGCAGTGAGGAATCATTTTTGCTTATATGTAAAGAGTTCAGGAGTGTTGATGCAACAATAACATCATTTTGAAAAATAATATGATAGCTACTATAGTTAGAAACTTGAAGAAGAAAACACAAGTACAATATTTTCAAATGCTGCAACGTTTCGTTGTATTTCACAACTTCATCAGACAAACTGTATACATAAAAAGACAAAATGTTATTGAACAATACAAAAAAAATGAACATATATTATAAATGAAAAAAACATTTAATTTTGAGAACTATACTTGGGTTTAAAATTTTTAAAGGCTAGAAGAGTATCAAGCATAGCAATAATTTTTGCGTAAATTGCTATAAGTGACACTTATCCTTGACAATTTAAACAGATGAAGAACTTGTTATAAATTAAAAAAGATTTTGCTCAATAATTTCTAGATATATTAAACATCTACTCATTTATCAAAATCATCAAATCATCATATCAAAATAAGTCCATTTAGTCTGATATAAATCCGTCCAAAAACACAGCAGTTTCACAGGTAGAAAATCTATATTTGATAGATATTAAATGAAAAATGCATTTTTTTTATTGAGCAATAATTCAATAGTGATTTAATTTTATTGGTTTTATTTTTAGTATTCTATTATGCTTCACAGGAAAATGGTAAAGTTATTTCAAAATATTTTATTACTTTGGGTGCATAGCTTGTGATTATCTGAATTATAATTGAAGGTTCAATACCCGCAAGTCTTTGTGGGTCAAGTTTAAATAATTTCTTACATCCGTATTAAAAACCATGACCGGTCTAACAATGATTCAATCATTTAATTTTAATTAAAAGGCTCCTAGAATTTCCCAATAAATAATTGTTCACTATTTTATTGCACCAGTAGGTAAGTCAGTTGTAATTTATATAATTGTGCTGTATATTTGACAGGTCATTTAAAGAAGTACTAATTAACAAATTTATGACTTCAGGTCAAAATAACACCTACCTATAATATATTTAATGCATTTTTTTATGAGATACAATTTATCAAAATATTATAATTGCAATAAAATTGCAAAATTAATTAATGACTTTTAGTGTGTTTGTCATTAATTATAATAATGTGAAAATTATAAAATCTATTATAATGAAAAATATCGTAAATCAATTATAATAAAAATATCTTCTTTTTTTTTTGTCAATGAAAATACAAAAATAAAATATATAGTAATTAAAAGCTTTTTTTTCATTTTGTTTTGTTTTATTTGGTCTATATCAACTGCTAACTATTAATATGTAATTTGTACGTGCATATAACTTCTTTTTATTTTATTTTACTTTTTTTTTTTTTGCGCTAACATCAAAAGTATACATTTATTGGGGCGAAAAAATGTGTAAATAAAATGTATTTTTAATAGAAGTGCCCAGAAATAAAGGAGATATAGTAAATTATGTAATATTAATAATAATAAATAGAAAAATATAACATATAACCTAAAATATTTAACACCAATTATAGAACAAAAGGCAATACTTAATGGTTAACTGATAAAAGGTATATGTTGTAACATGAAAATCGCACTTGAGTTTATTCCGTTAGGATCGACTTTTTTTCTGGTTTATTCCAACCTTGCCAAAATTAGGTTATTCCAATTAGGTTAGTTTTTATAAATAGTTCAAAATCGATACTGGGTCATTTATCAGGTATTTAAACAATTAAAATCTTTAGTTAAAATATTATAGTTTTCAAATTTATCTATTTTACATTTTTTCATGTTAATTAAAATATTTGAAATTAGTATTATTTAAAATTATATTATTTTTTGTGATAAAACTATAAAGTGTTTCGAAAATAATGTGTCTTATTGATACAAAATTTTAACAAGTACTCTAGGTTTGATCTATAAAGTCCACAAGACCCGCTAAGTTTGAACTTCCCAATGAGGAGAATAAAAAATTAATAATTAGTTTATTATTACAAATATATTATTGTTTTTTTTAGTCTTTTCTATTGTCAACAAAAATTGCCGGACTAATTTTGTTGAAAAATTATTCAGTTTTAAGTTTTGTTATTACATGCCCAATGAATGCGGTTCTACATCGATATCATTATTTTTACTCGATATAATCGGAACGAAAAATTCTGAACGCTCATACGTATAAAAACACAGGCATCTCTCTAAAAAATTCTGGATTTGAATCATAGTGGAAAGTAAAAAAAATATTCTACATATTAAAATTTACAAATATAATCTAAATAGATTATTATATGTTGTATCGTACTAATCGCATTAGACTAAGTGTTTAAGAGATCTGACAGATTGTATTCAAATTTCTTCAGACTTCAGTATTTTTTTTAAATTTTGGCTCCATTAGGATACTATTAGTTAAATATAGATCAGAATAAATATGAGTTAATTTTAATGCACTCGATATATAATTTTTTAATGGCTTGGTATTTGTTATAAATTGGATGTATTATCAAGGTTATTTCATTAATAATTCCATAAAGATATGAGATTGACTCTGACTGACCATCGAAGACCTCAACATATTTATATAAAAAAAATTATCTCATCTTGCACAATATTTCAAAGAAATTGCGTAAAAAGAATGTGTATTTTTAGTTTTATTATGTTTAATGTACATTAAAAAATATTTTTTAAGTATAATAATCACGATTTATTAAAAAAAAAAAAAAAAATGGAAAACCAAACCTTTATTTTTGATTTAAATGAGTCATTTACTTTTGTTGATTTGTAAAGAAATATTTCTGGTAGGGTCAGTTTGGGATATCATATCTGGTTGGAAAATGAAATGAATACGAACCTGAAACAGATGATAATTTGTATAAATTAATAAAAAAATATAATTGTCCTTCGGAAATCAAAAAATCACATAATTTAATCGATGAACATGAAAAACTTTATAATTTTTAGAAAAAACATGATGTTTGTCATTTTGTTCATAACATCTTGTATTAGAACTAGCTGGTACCTGGCGTTCCGATGCCATACATGTACAAAAACATATATAATAATATTACTGTAATCAATAATTAACTGTGGTATTTAACCACAACTGTGGTATTTTTCAAACAGACCTGTTCATAGATCACAGCGAACCCTCTATCTTCATTACGACTGGAGATACTGGGATTGAAAACTGTCACAACTTCGCATTTTAGTATAACTTGAGAAAGGCAAAGTATAGATGTAATCTAATGCTTGATGCTTCACACAAGTTTGTATAAATAAATTATGCAAATCGGCTGGAAAGACCGTCCGGGCGGACTCGGATTTCATCAATTTTTTATTGATATATATTGCACATAGTAAATCTAATGCTTGTTTTTTTGAAAAATAATTATTGATGAAATTTGAAACAAAATATCATATGAGACTTAATACTCTATTTTATTTTACAGTTATCTAAGCTTTTTTCAATTTTCATTTTTGAATAAACATTATGTACTTCAATAATCATACGAATCAAAAAATTTTGAAATTTCTTAAAGGATATTAATTCCTCTTTCAAAAAACTTTAGTATATTAATTTTAGTCTAAAGTTTGTAACGCTAGCTGGGTCCAATGGATCCATAGTTCCACTTTTTAACCATAGAAAATAGAAAAAAAAATGTTCGTGGCATCAAAATAAACAAATTTTGTTAGAAATATTTTTTCGTAAACTGTTTTGATTCACCACAATGTCTGCTCAAATTTAGCAAAAAAACACATATGTTATTATAAAACATATTATATTAATATGTATGTATTTTTAAACTGTATAGACTGGAAATTTAGAGAATTTTTTTAATTCGTAGTTGATACTCAACTATATATCGAATATCCAAACAATTAACTCTGTTGCTACCTTCACTTGATTGTTATCTGTGAATTTCAGTACTTGCCATGTTATTTAACAAAGACTTCAATGCGTGTATAAGACACATTTTATATACGATTATTTTAATACTAATTTTTTTTTGCAATTTTATACACCGGCTACTTCAATAAACTAAGTAAAAGAGAAAACGAACTAATTTGAATGAATTTTGAATAAAAAAAAAAAATAAATAAATAAATAAACTACCTTTAAAAAACTGAACTAAAAAATAATTTTTAATTAAGAATTTCTATAAATAATTTCCTTGTAACCAATAACCATCCTCAGTCGCCAACAAATCAATTTTTTAGCTTGGGATTTGATTGGCGCCGATATCGATACGTAATTGATCACAAGGAAATAATTTATAGGAATTTTTAATTAAAAGTTATTTTACTTTTTAGTTCATTTTTTGAAGGCGCATCATTTTTTTTTTTTTTATATTTTTATTTTTTACTTTTACAAATACGAAAAATTTTTCATTTGTATGAAATTTAATCACTAAAAATTTATATTACCCCTTCTCTCTCATAAGGGATTACATCTGAACCAAATTTAAATGTGATCGGGAAGCACCAGCTTTCAAATAAAAAAGAATCATCAATATCGATGCACCCAGTCGAAAGATCTGAGGTAACAAATATAAAAAAATACAGTCGTATTGAGATGATCCTCCTTTTTTGAAGTCGGTTAAAAATAATACAAATTCTGCTTCATCTTGTTGAGATTCACGTTTTATACTTTAAGTAGAGTTTTTTTATGTCAATTTGTACATTTTACCTTGATAAAGGGCGTCCTTTATAATTACATAGTATGATTCTTGGTAGTTAATTGATAGCCCTACCTATCTTTAAATGACAGCAATAAAAATTTACTGTTACATTACATATTTATTATGGTATTTTAAGATAATTTTGTTTTTAACAACCAGTGATTCGTGCGTGAATCTATTAAAACAAATTGATAAATATGCGTGTGTACAATTACCGCGATAGATATGGTCTTTGGATAACAGACTAATAATTTTAAATTTTACTAGTTTTTATAATTAAGCAAAAATTCCTAATTTTCTGCTCGAAGTTCCAAAAATTAAAGTTTTTCTTCAATTTCTAATCAATTAAAATATGAAATTGCTGAAATACATTTTTAAATCACGATTTAATAATTACTAAGTGAGTCTTTTGTAACAACTAGAAAATGAAAATTCACATTTCCAAATTTAGTGTTTTTCTATCAACTTTGATAACGAAAATTTCGATTTTTTGTAATTGATTTGGAGAAATTTATATTAAATTTGCTCTAAAGTTTATAACACCAGAAAATATTGAAGATAAATACTATTAAAAAAATGATTTTAGTATTCATAGAATCACTGTCAATTTTCGAATGTATGGTCGTCTGTACGTCATCAACATAACTCTAAAACGAAAACAGATTCTAGACGTCCCGTAGATCTATTATCCTATCTTCTTAACCATAAGAAATTACAGAAAAGTTGGAAAAAAAATTTTGCTTTTTTTTAAAAACAAACCTTTGTTTGAAACATTTTTTCATTAATTGTTTAGGTTTCCCACAATTAATTTATAAATGTTTATTTTTCATAAAAAGCTCAAAGATTCTCAGTTTTCTGTCGGATATAATAAAAATAATTAATATTGTTGTCATTTTAACTTGTATCATATTAATTTTAATCTAAAATTTATTGCGCTAGAAATAATACCACACAAATAAAATTTTGGTATATGTGTTCATAGAATCATCTAATTAGTCCATTTCCGTGCGTCTGTCTGTCTGCCCCCCTATCTGAATGTCATCAAGATAACTTAAAAACGAAAAGAGATAGCGAGTTGAAATTTTGGTGACTGTCCAATTGGTCAACTCCACAATTTTAGCTCAAATTTAGCTATTATGTACATACATAAATACAATATATATTATTATACATGTATTTATAGCTGTATGTACTGGTTATTTAGAGTATGATTAAAAATAGTTGCTAAACATTGATAATCAATCATATGTCGAGCATCTAAATAATTAATTATGTAAGTTATTCTATTCACTTGTTTAAATTGTTGTTTCTTTATATTGATAATATGAAATGAAAAAATATATACAAATTTTATTTGTTGTCGCTAGTGAAAAAAGTAGCTTTCTTTCGGAAATAACTAAATATAAACGCATTAAAATTAGTTCTTGAAAAAAAAAAGAACATAACATTGATTTTACAACTCAGGGTATGAATTTGTATTAGTGATTAAATATTATAGGCGTGGATTCAAAAATAAAGATATTTTTTATTAAATTATGAAAAATACAGTGCGGCTATCTCTCTTTATCCCTCCATTAAAAAAATAGCAATAGTACTTTACATCCTTTTACAAACGACAAATATAATATGATGTAAAATCATAATTATTTTTCATCAGCGATAGAGTTCCATGGCTGAAGTGTATATACGACAAATGAATACGCAATCTTAGTTTAAAACGTATTGGCTATGTATTCAATATTCAGAATTTGGTATTCATTTGTGAATTATACTTTAATTTTGAACTAAGAAAGTATGAAACTGATTCAATTATTATTCAAAGCTGTTTAGGAAAATGCTACTGACCTTAAATAAGAAAAAAATTACGTTCATGATCAAACTATTAATAAAATTTTCTACTAGATGAACAGTTAAGACGCAATAATAATTTGTTGCAATAAATAAAAATTAGTCAAATACTACACCGCTGATTTCTTATGACTTTTAACATAATGTCTATCGTCTTAATATAAAGGATTCCCGTGTCAAGATGTTTTTGTTTCGCAATGAACTTCGAAACTTCTTATCCGATCATTTTTTTTTAAATGTGTGATTTATTCCAATTAAAAAATAAATTATTATTCCGATTATTTACTATTTTGATTGCAAAATTAACGATTTTCATATCTTTCGTTCATGGAATTTTATATGGATAAAATGTAATGATTAAATAAATGGCAATAGGGAAGATGTAATAAGAATAAATTTGCTATTTTACCTATCCAAATGTGAAACTGTATATAAATAGTCATTTTCTATTGAAAAATTGCATATCAAATTATTGAATATTAATATAATTTATATAACATTTTTATTCACAATCAACTCACTTTGTGCATACATTTATTTAAAATTTTTGGAGGAAAGTATGTATAAGTGCCATGGACATCGTTAGGACCTCTTAAATTGGCTATTTTCAAAAATATATCTGTTTTAAATAATTTCAAATTCATGTTCGTATAGTAAAGACTCTTCAATTGAAATAACAGTAAGGATTGAGAATTTTGTATTGTTTTCCTTACTTGTTTTATACGGCAAAGCAACAATATATCTATATTGTCTATTTAATCTAGAATGATCGGTTTTTTGTAAGCGATTTGATAATTTCCTTAAATCTTTATGAATATTATCAAAGAGAACTCTAGGATTTTTCGAAAAAATTTAAGAAATTGGGACAAAAAATCATTATTTATTCCATCACTCCTTGTTACACAGCATAGGTTCATTGGATCGACTAGTAGAATATAGGAGAATAATATAATAAATTTAGTCTAAAATTCAATCAGTTCAAGGCCACTCTATACGGAGAATGAAAAAGGTAAATTCCGAATTTTTTTAATTATTAACTTTTATTTATAAAAAGAGAGATAGATTCCTGATTTAAAATATCAAGGAGAACCTTCATTTATAAATTTTATTTTTGATGCACTGTTTTAATTTTTTCATTAAAAAAATGAATTAATGACATTTGTTTTGAACACTAATTTAATATTTCAATTTTTTATTTTATAAATATAATTAATTTATAATTAATAATTAACCATACACTTAATAATTAAAAACAATAAAAAAAATTGTATATAAAAAAACTGAATTGATTTTTATTTTTTTATAATAATTATTCTAATATATACATTTAATACAATCAAATAAAACAAAAAATGTGCTCTGGACCTCTTTAAGACAGATGAAACTGAACATCATTACGCTGAACAGCCTTTCTCAAATGAATCTAAATATTGACTGATACTTATGCTTAAATTATATTGTTTGGAAAAATCCTTGCTTTTGGGATAGTTTTTCCTAACAATTTACTCCTCATGAGACAATCAGTTTGTGATTGTAATAAATCGTAACACCACAATGCACGACAAAAACAGTTTAAATGGAATAAATATTGTAAAATTATATATTAAATTATTAAATAAAATATAAATTTACATAAAATTTATTGGCATTTTAAAATATGAATTTCGTTAATCATTTATAAAATATTCATAATGTATTTTAGTGGTTTTTGATCACTGGGTTTGTCCGTATGAAAATTTTCTTTTGTTGAAAAAATTTCTGGTTTTATTTTCAGTTTGATACCATTCACTTATAGAAGACCCATATGCCCCATATAAATCAGCCATAGCAGCTCATAAGTTCAATTTTTGTATTTACTAAAAAATTTAGTAATTACCTTGGCCACCAGCTGGCTATAGTTATTCAATGTCAGTAGTTAATGGGATTAACAGCATTGACCAAAACACAGCCTTATTTGTTGATTATCGGTAAATAATGGGCATCTGCAGTCTTTGATAGTTCTGTCGCAGTCGCTTTATTAAGGATTGCAGATGTATACTATTTGCCAGCATTCTACAACTACGGCCATCTCTTGGTCACTACTAGTAGTAATCACATTAAGTACCAACAGCTACAGCTAACACGGTGGACTTATATCCTTTCATGGGTATTTAAATTCTATTATTTAGGCATTATTTCATATCTATGAAACAGAACATGTAAAAAATATTGGTCGTTAACTTTTTGTAAAGAAAAGTCAAAAAGGCAAATTTGCTGCTTCGTATTCTTTCTTATTTGATTGCATTAAAAATAATGAATAATAATTCCTTTATTCAAAATTGATTATTTCTAAAATATGTTTTTTTAATAATTAAAATATTTTTATTTTATTGTTTAAAATTAATGAAATGAAAATATTATTCTATTTTTATTATAATTTCATATTGTAAATAAAAAGAAAAAAGACCTATTATAGTAATAATGTAAAAATAATGTACACACAGGGTATTTGAAGGTTTTTAAAACATTATAATGCTCGTTTATTTTCTGTTCAATCTCCCACTGTGATTATACAGACCTTACGACTTTTTAATTTCAGGAAGCATTCTTTTGAATATTTATTTCTTTATTTTTTTTATAATAAATCAATATACTTGATATTTGTTTATGCATTTTTCGATTTTATATTCATGGTAGTTTTTTTAATAAGCGTTTTTAGTACTTGTGTTAAAGTAGTATTTTTAGCCCATTTCCATAGTAGTAAAAAAGTGTAGGAAAAATATCCTTAAAATTTTAGGAAGGAAGACTGATAAGAACTTCGCTACAAACGAAAAAAATCAATTTTATAAAAATTCATTTCAAAAATTTATGTTTTATATAGACTTGATACAAAAATGAAAAAGACCCTGATAAAAAAGTCCTATTGAATCCTGTAGAAATTTAATAGGAATGAATAGGAAATTTTATTGAAAAAATGATTTTTAATAGAATTGTAAAGGAAATAAAATTTCCTATTCAATCCTATTGATTCCCTATCGCTAATTTAGTTCCTATTTAATTTCTATAAGATTGAATCATAGGAGTTTTTTTCAGAAGAAATTAAATAAACACGTGTTATCTGGACATTCAAAGTTTCTAATAAAACAAACAGGAAAATACCGTGTGACGTCAACTGGTTAGTATCTCCATATAAATTACATGTGAAACATCGTTTTTAAGAAAAAGATAGAACAGAAAATACTCTTTGATAATCTCTTTTTTTGTTGCAATATTTATTTAATTTTCAATTTTTGTAATGATGGGATTGAGCCTAGTTTCACATTTTGATGTTAAATATACAATCAGTCCGGTTCCATATTTTAGAAGCGGTTTGCGTTTGGTATTTAACATCCAGTTTATAGTAGGCGTAATATTTACAAATAACGCCTAGCATTTCATGGTAATGAGATAAGATGGTAGATATAATATTAATTGCATTTATATAAAACTAATTGTGAGCCATTCCGCTATTATGGACAAAATATGTGTTTTTATTAATCAAGAAAATTTTACAATCCATAAATTAATGTTCAATATAAAAATATTATTAATAATAATAAAGGTCAAATGCAGGAAACATACAAAAATAGTATGATTTTTATTATTATTATTATTGTAAATTAAAAAGACCCAGAAGCGTAATATAAAACAAGAATTTCTACACATAAAAATTATGATGTGTTTTTTTGTCATTCTTTATTTTGACGTGACGATTCTCAATAGTAGTAAAGCCAACATGTATTTTTTGGAATGGTTGTTATAAAATAAAATATTGTAAGCCTGTCAAAAGTTCGGGTTTTCACAAGAAATATACTGATAATCCCTGAAACTAAATTATAAACGTTTTACCAACATTAACCGTTGGTAAAAGTAAAATAGTAATAGTAAATGATAATTCTGTGACGCGTCGCAGCGAATAAATATATTTTTCCACTACTATATGAAACTGTAACAATGGAGTTTTTCAGAAACTAAAATTGCGATGCGGTTTCAGCTAGTATTTCGGACATACGCTTCTCTGGTGGTGGACCTAACATTTTGGAAGTTTTGGTAACCTTGGAAGGGACTTGAAGTAATTTTTGCCCATATAGAGGTATAAAAATATAAAAAAGGGTATATAATCATTTTGAATCAAATGCAGAAAACACACTCGTATCATGGCTAATATTTTTTTTCATTCCTAGAATTTTAATTAATTCCTAGAAGATTAAAATGATTGATAATTTTTACGAAACTGTATGAAAACGGACTGTTTCATGGTTTGAAGCATAACTTTTACGCTCATAAAAACTACTGCAGGTACGACTTTAATTTTTACGACAATTCTATATTTGAACACAGCCATCGATAATACATTGTTGAATAGTTTGTTTATCCTACAAAATTCTAGTTTCTAGTTATGCCACCAGATAGAGTATTAAAGTGATCAGTTTTCTGCCTGAATATTTCAAATACTCAATTTTGCTTTTACACACGTAAGAAGCGTAATTCTACCCTAATTTTGTATTTTTCCCAAATGATCTCTTAAAGGTGCACAGGCTTTATTCATACAACTCATATTTGAAACAAATGTTTTTATTTGTTTGTATTTGACTCGAATCAACGAAGATAAAACCGGAAATTCTGGAAATTAAATATTTTTTACTCTCAATTTCATAATGTTATATATGTAAATTCATCAATTCGAAATATGCTTTGTAATCGGTGTGTAAATGTATGCTTACTATAATATTGTAACCGAGTAATTGTTTTTGTAGTTTTTGTAACTACTACCTACAGTGTGCTACTAGCCACGGAAAATGTGGAATAGTCAGGAAATTTCGAATCTATTGAAAAAGTGATGGAATAGACAGAGAAAATGGAAAATAATGCAAGTAGTCTGGGAATTTTGTAATTTTTTCTGAATTTTCAAAAGACGAATTTAATTTTTTAATATTCTTAATAATTATAAATGATGTATTGATCTGATAATTATCCGATCAAGAACAACACACTGTTCAAGTCTTGAAGCGGAAATCATTTAAAAAATGACGCATGATATTAGTTCATTTTTACAAAAAATGGTCTAAAAAAGTCAACACCTGGAAAAGTCTGAGAATTTCGTTCTTTAGATATAGCCGACACCAATTGTCCCAAAGTTGGAACAAATACCACTATTATAAGAATTATATCTAATTTGAATGAATGTAATTCGAATTCGAAAAACTTTCGTTTGTCATTATCAAGTACCAAAATATCTAACGACATTCTATCTATAATCAAAATTATTTCAATCATACTTATTTGCATGATTTATTTTCTCAAGAACTAGATTGTGTAGTCAATACAAATTTTTCTTTGTGTATAGTAATCAAGAACAAATTATTTAATTTATTGAAGACTTTTTTTTTAGTGTATAATTAATAAAGCAATTTATAAAATATTTCATTACGTACCAATTTTTTTTGTTTTAATTAATAATAAATATCACTTTTTCGGTCATAAATGCTTTAGGCCTTTTAACAGATTATGAAAATTTATTTAAATGGGCAAATATTATTCAACATATGCGCTAAATTTGTCTGTGTTTGCTTACTTTTTTATTTAATTATAAAATGATATGTTCCTTATTTTATAATCTTTTGATAACACTGAAGAGAAGATTTAAAAGTCAAGGTTGAAACAATTATGTTTTTTTTTATAAAATTGCGTCCTGTATGTCTTAACAAATTCAATGTTTTGTTTTTAACATTAAATTTTATATTTAAAAAAATTTTTAATTTAATTTAATTAAAAAAGAAGAAATTATATAGGTAGCGGATTGAGAAATAAGGAGAGTTACAATTATGCGTAAGAGACACAATTTTTGTGAAGAATTATTTATACCGTATTTAATATAATAATTGCAAAACTATCCAAAATTAGACTCTTGATCAAAAAATGATTATCCAAAACTATTGTACAAAAATGATTAATGAGAACATTAAAAATTTTTCCCTAGAAAGGTTTTCCAGAAAACACTATGCACATAAATTACAATTTTGAATATTACGTTTTTCAATTAAGTTTATTGAAATTTTTCACTGATTGGAATTGTTTACGAAACTGGAAAATTTTAGGTAATAATTTGTCGAATAATTTTCATAAATCAGTAAGTAAAAAGATCTCTCAAAATTTTCAAATATTATTATTTAGGAAGCATTTCATTAGAATACACTTTGGATCGAAATATTAATCGGTACACTTTTAAATCTTCAACTAAAATCAAACTTTTGAAATTTAACAAAAAAAAAAAAAAAATCTCCATTTAACGAAAGCTGTTTGAAAGCGTTCGTCGGATCGAATTATGTTTATTATATTATGAATTTTGTTTATTTTAAACCTTGAATTCTACTAAAATCTATGTAAAATTTCCAGAAATTATGTAACAAACAAACAAGCTTTTTTCTATATATTTCGATTTTAATCTTAATCGAATTGCGACGAAGTTTCTTTTACGAGGAGGAAATTAACTAGCCCGTTACTTTGCAGAAGAAATGAGAAAATTAATTTTATTTCGTAATTATTTTGGAATATTTGATTTTTACATTCCTAAAATTTTTATACTTTTATATTAGTCATTTAACCCAGATAAGTTTTGCTTTTCTCTAAAAAAATATTATGTTAAAGTGCAAACTTTTGCATTTTCTCTATCCATTTGTGATTTTTAAAAACAAATGGTCTCGCAGGGTGCCACGAAGCTATCACATGAAGCATTCTGATTTACACATTTTTTTTGTTTCCGAACTAAATTATAAATAATTTATTCAATGTTACACTTTCGTTGTTAAGTACCTTAACATGGTAACAATATTAAGGTTTGAAACCTGTAAGCTATCACGACAAACATTTAATCACTTATAGAAGCAAAAAATAATAAAATCGTATTTTTTTTTCAATATTACATATAATCTTACGTAATCGTAACAGAATCCGATTTGTATTGATCGATACCTTCAAGGTATGTAATATATCATGTATATAACTTTTATTGAACATCCTATGTTCCCAAGTAATAGTTAGATTACAATCTCAATAAATAGGCAAATTTTTTTAACATATTTCGACACAATTATTGAATTCAATAGTTAATTTCAGTCAAAAACGTTAGGCGAAGATAAAATGCATATTTTTATATATAGAAAGTCTGCTAGCTAATGTACTTTTTATTTATAAACTCGACATGAAGGATGTTTGGGAAATACAAATGGTACGAGGCGAATAATAACTGTTTAAAAGATATTGCAATTTTCAAAAAGCTGTAATTTTACATGTAATCTTCTGGAGATTCGTGAACCGAACAAATTATATTTGATTTTATTATCTGAAACAAAGCTACGATGAATTTCAAACCCTTTTGATAAGTAACTTGTACTCTACAAAACTAATTGGGCATAAGTTAATTAAAATTCACTAAGTGGTTTTCGACAAAAAAATTAAAAACTGGCAGATAATGTCGTTTTTAATGGGAAAATTAATTAGTGAATAAGAAAGTCCGGAATTAGTGTCATCAGTTGAGATCTATATCTACTAGTAATTCCATTTAACTCATTTTGAAATCATTTTAATCCGTTCAATTAAACTTTGTAGAATATTACTTTATTCTGCCATCAATACAGGCATGATTTAGGTAATTTATGAATTTAAATAATGAATATAAACATTTTAATTGTCATCTTTGACGAATGTACCAACATTATAATTATATATTTATTTTACAGTGTTGACTGGATTTCATAAGATAAAATATAAGATTTTATTTAATTTATGTATGAATATAAATTTAATTTGTAAAAAATAGCATATTAAACCATACTCCTATCTATTCGTAATGTATTCTAAAATAATTTAACCACAAGTTACAGCTTAAAAAATTCGAATATATTTTGTTGTTTGAAGTCGAATTTTAGTGTAAATACTGAGACAAAAGTTTGTTTATAAAAGATTTAAAATATTGATAATTTCACTTATAAAGGCGTTGAAAACAAAATAATACAGTGTTATATTATAATTTTGTAATTAATGCAGATCTATAATTGAATGAAACTGAATTGGAACACTTTTTTTGTTTTTATATAACTATAAGTGTCAATTGAAATAATGTGTTCATTCCCTACACTTTTTCGCCGCTTGTATCTCTCAAACATCCTTGACCTGTCAAACCAACCAATTTGGAAAATCGTTGAGAAAATGGAAATATAAAAAAAAAACTATTAATAAATCATTAAAATTGTTTGGTCTTTGATTTGACATGACAGTTTTACTGCGAGGGAAGTTGTCATAAAATTTTTATTTTAAACACAGAATTTGCAATAAAAAATGGCGTGCTTAAAATTTACATCTGTAATAAATACAAAATAATATTGGTCATTAATCATTATTAATTCAGAATACATCTGACTTCAACTCATCTGATGTAATGTCATCACTGGCGTTTCTAAAATGTCAATTTAAAAAATCCATTGAAATTAAAAAATTTCCCGGAAAAATTAATTGTTATGAAAGTTTTCTTAATAATTTCCATTAAATGTTTAAAAAAATGAAGTAGCATGAAGGGATACATGTAACTTATCAAAACATGCTACAATATTTTACTATAGCAGGACCTCTACCCGAATATTTACCCCCCGTTTGGATTATGGTACAGACAATTTATAGGGTATGTTTTATGAAATAAATCTAATAGTATTGTGAAATTTTAAATGTATATTCATTTATTAACGTTACATTTATTGAACTTTAAAAAAAAATCGGAGTATTGTTTTCCAGTACAAACCAGATACAATCCAAACTTATCCGCATTATAGATTTTCTGTGCGGATAAATATATCCCGTTGATAATATCCATGCATTGGTCCTGGAATGGTTTTACGGCGTCTTCGAGATGAAAGCAATAGTAACTCAAAACGGTGGAAGAGTAACAATAAATAATGCGCATGAAACTTATTCAGCATTCGTTAAGCAACTAACGAGAGGACGAGTGAAAAAGCAGTGTGGCATTCAGATAGATGTTCGAATTAAAAGAGGCTCGGATTATAAAGGTCCGGCTCGGATTATAATGGGCATAAATTCTGTGCAAAAGAACCCAATGTAAAATAAGTTTTTTTCGTTTACTTTACGAGTGACAGAAATAAAAAATATGTTGTTTATTACTTTTTTTTCAGTGTTCAACGAGTTTTTACTCCTTTATGATCTTAACTTGAATGCATCATCTATTTTGTTTAAAACAAAGATAATGTAGTAAAATCTGCATATTATTTATGGCGTGTGATGATGATCTATTATTATTGTTATATTGATCTATCGATCTAATGAATTGTTGTTTAGTTCATAATCAAATGGTTTTGATTATATACTATTAGTGAATGAATAGTAAGTTACTCTTATTAATATCTAATAAATAATAATAACTTCATTTATTTTTCATATTATGATTGATTTTACTACATATTTAACTTACTTAAATTATTTGTTAAATTTAACAATTTACTTACATTCATATAGTTTATGCGAATGAGCAATGATTTAAAACTTATTTTTTCCATAAGTAACATTTTTTATTTTTCTTGATTTTTAATTTCTTGGTTTTCCCAAATGTTTCAATATTTTCAAATTATCTTCTTTATATTGAAGAAAAGAAAATGCAAAAATAAGTAGAAATTAATCGATTTAGTAGCCTTCTGTAATATCAGTAAATGCTGTAGACAAAAAATTTCGAAATTTTGATGAATTTATAAAAAAAAATTTATATTTTAAGAGAAAAAAGTTTCATACAATACGGCGATTTTTTAAATTGTAATTACTTTTGCAAGAGTTTATAGAAAATCTGAAAATTTTCAGAAATAAATACAGTTTCTGAGAAATTCATATGTTTATTTAAAGAGGCACTCACGAAAAACATTAATTTCCCAGGTCGCAGATTTTTAGTTTGAAAATAACATACATTCTACTTTAAAAGAGTTAATATTTGAAACTTTTACGTAAACTTGGAAGTAAAGTCAAGCTAAGTAGTTAAATTGCTTAAAATAAGCATTAAAAGTGAGTTATTTAATGTTTTTTAATTCAAAGTGTATATAATAGTATATGTTGTATACATACATTTTTATTAAAACATTTTTAATAACTCATTTCCATTGCGATTTTTAAGAAATTATACGAATTAACTTGACTTTACTTTTAAAGTTTACGTTAAAATATAGCTCTTTAAAACTAAAATGTATTTTTCAAAATAAAAATCGAATCAATCGAATTTGAACCTGGAAAATTAATGTTTTTCGTGAGTGCCTCCTTGAATAAACATCTTAATTTCTCAGAGTTCATATTTCGGCTACTTGCGTTTATAAAGAGCATATTATTTTTGAAAGGTTTTTTAGTGCTTAGGACAAAACTCATGAACCTATTTTAATTTTGCAAACGTTATTTTGTAGGTTTTTTAAATATCTCTAAGTTTTATATGAAGCTTTCTCCTCTCTAAGCTTAGCAGATAATTTGAAAAAATTGAAAAAAACTCTTTCTCATATCTTGGCAGCCATTTTGTAATTTCCGATAACTAAGCCTTGTTTTTTTTTTATAATTTCATGCTTTGGTTGAAATCTACCAAATTTTGGTATCTGTTTGTAGTTAGTATTTAAATATTTAAATCATAAAAATTTTTAATTTGCTTGATAAAAATGGTGATATTGGCGGTGTTATAACATAATTATGTTGTTTGAATCAGATCTATATCATTCGATTTAAACTACCAACATGAAACTACATAAAATATATAACATTTTGATGTTTTATTACTGTTACAAAAGTAATATCATCAGCTGTCAGACTACATAGATATGATTGATAGTGCATGATATTATTAAACGATATGTTCTTGAAAAAGGATCGTGACGGATTTAAAATATAGATCCTTTAAATATTACCTAATATTAATATATAATTTATGGAATATATTAAATAGAATAAATACATAATATATTGAGAATTAATCTTCACTTAATTGCATACTCATTTGAATGGATAATTAAAAATATTTTTGATTTACTACCATTTTCCTTAAGATTTTTAAAAGTAATATGCGGGATTCCCGATTTAATTTGACATAGTTTAACGGTTAACTTTCAATTTTTTTATTTGAAGGTTTGGGAAATTATCTTATGTGGTTATAAATAGCGATTACTAAATTAAGTTATCAGTCTTAAAATGATAGAATTTTGGGGTATTTTATATGAATGCAAAAACTTTTTTATGAAAAGAGACTTTTATTTGCATAAGTATCCAAAAATATCCTATCTCCAAGTATCACTTCTTACGCAAAGGGGATACAATCGATCATTGTGATTGCAGTACAAAAGCTCTTCTAAGACTTACAATAGAATGATATAACCCAATGGTTTCCAAAGTGGGATATTCGTAACCTTCGATATATACCCAAAGTTTTGGGAGTATCCCACATTTGTATTCAAAAATTATCTAGTATTTTGCCATAGTAGGTTATGTATCTTTTATAAATTTTTTTATATTACTATAGATCAGATAAAGAAGTGTAATTCGACATAAGGATATTCCAATAAATTATAACATAAGACTGATTATGAAATTTCTAAGAATCTTTTATATGAAACTTTCTTATGAAAAAATTCTATCTAATGGTTCTAAATAAAAGGGTTTTCCGTTTTTAGCTTTTCTAGAGTAAATAAAGTTTAAAAAGCATAACAATAATTTCACGGTTGAATGATTAGTTTTCGATATATTGCTTTTAAATTTTCCGAGATTTTTGCGTCAAGATATAAAAACTAAGTATACCTCATAAAATATTTATTTTTGTATCAAATATCGTATTTTTTCAAAAGGTATCATTTTTTTTTAAAAGCTTTGTTCCATTTAACTTCTAGATAAGTGATTTTTAAGTTGTTTCTTAAAGTCTTATTCTGAGACCAATATCTATATCGTCCATATAGCAGTCATTTATTAATTGTTATTTTTTTATTTTCTAAGACCAATTTTAATTATTTTAGATTTTTATTTTGAAGTAGAAAGAACGATTTTAATAATTTATATACCTAAAATGTACTGCTCGAAAAGCTCTTTCAGTTAGTATTATAATTTAGTTTGCATCGAACCAACTGAATCTATATCAATTTTCATAATAAATTAATGCCGTGTATAATTTTCTGGTGTTAGTGCCATTAATTGGATACAAGCTGACAACTATGTTCAATATATATTGAATAGAGCTGACAACTGTTTTGTTAGAAGCATAATAATAATAACTCGTAAAATGTTTTTAAATATCTTTTTAATAATTTCCTATTTTCCAACCTCCAACATAAAATTGAACAAATTACATTTTTCAAAATAAATTTATGCCTTGTATTTTTCTGATGTTAGTGCCATTAATTACAAGCGTAAACAATAGAGCAGACAACTGTTTTCTCAGTAGCAACCTCAAACATAAAATTAAACAAATTATTGGAAACAAAAATATTCTTAGGCACATCGCACATGAGGTGATTTGGGTGAAATCGACGAAATCACCGATATCGGCGATATCACCGATATCAGCGATATCACAGCATTTTAGTCGCACACGGAGCAACAGAAGTTGCTCCGACTTTGTAACGTTTTTTGAAGAAGGGGTACTACGTAGTTTGTTTACTAATAACAAAATATGTATATACAGTGTCTTAAAGGATGAAATACATCAAGTCATAAATAATATAGATTATAATAGATTATACTTTAAGCCATTTGAAATTCTCATTTCGTCTTACAAAAACGACAAGAGATAGCTAGTTGATTTTTTGGTGTCATATTCTGGATCTTAAAAGTGACTCTAAGTTCGTAAATTGACAAAATCGGTATAATGGGCTAATTAGATCTATGATCCAACTTAACCATAAAAAAAGATTCAAAACAAACACAAAAAACTTGTATGAACATTTTTCGGATATAATAAAAATCTGTTAATTAGCTTAAACTGTGGCGAATATAAACATTCCGAAAAATGATCATTCATTTTTTTTTTAATCAAATAATTATTGTTTTGAATCTTTTTTTATGGTTAAGTTGGCTCATGGATCTAATTGTCCCATTATACCGATTTTACTCACTTACGAACTTAGACTCACTTTTAAAATCCAAAATATGACACCAAAAGTTCAACTACCTGTCTCTTGTCGTTTTTCAGTTATCTTGATGACGAACGGGAGACTGAGATGGGTTAATACTAATATACTCTGACTTAACCATATATATATATATATATGTATATATATATATATATATATATATATATATATATATATATATATATATATATATACATATATATATATATATATATATATATATATATATATATATATATATATATATATATATATATATATATATATATATATATATAAATGTATAGATATTAGAGTGTTTTTTGAATGCTAATGATTAAAGTAGTTCAAACATTGATGCTCAATCTTATATCGAATATCTAAAAAATTTACTCTGTTATTTGTTACCTTAACTTGTTTTATTTGTTTAATGTGATTAGAATAGATACAGATTATAGCCACTGTACAATTACTGTATTTCTACAGTTCATTTTGTAAACATATTAAATAATAAAAGAATCAATATATATAATATTTTTCAGTAATAGTATAAGATGTATTGGCTTAATTTTATAAAATAAGTCTAAAGTTCATTTCTGTTTATTTACTCAGTTATTGAAATGAATGAAATTAATATTGACGCTTGAAAAGTGTTATAAATAAGTTTATAAACTCTTGCAGAACGTCATTACGGCCATAATGAAGAAATGTTGTATCTATTGCAACGTTGCTACAACAATTAGGAGACGTATACCTAGAGAAAGAGGTTTTTCCCTTTTTGCTATCCACAAATAATAAATATGTCTAGAAATTTTTTAGGTTGAGCATTTAACTGAGTAATACTATAGGTGAAAGCTCGTATTTATTTGACAACGTTGCTTACGAATGTAAAATTACATACGATTGTTGTCGCATCATGATGGAATTCTTACGATTTCAGTATTTGATTATGCATATCTTACACAGTGCGATTTCGTACATGTAATTTTCTTATGGAAAGTAATCTCTATCCGTATACGACACAACAGTTGCAACAATACCATATATGTGATAAAAGTATAGCATGTATTCAAAGATATATATATTGCAGGATAATATAAGCATTTACTTAATACTCGCTACTCTTCGTTCCTTTTCTTTAAAGCATATGTATGTATTTAAAAAAATGATCTGCTTTATAAGATGCACCTATAAAGCCTGTTCTATATGGTTCAGGACATGAATGTAACCTTTTTTTTTTTTTAATATAAACAAGCATTGACAAGTTTTTATTTTTAAATATTAAAAAAAACAATATTTAACTCTCTATCTTTGTCATAAACATTGATTTATATGACTGTATAAACAAGAATAAAAAAAAGTTACCCATATGATTTTAAGAACGAAGGATTTTAACAACGATTTTTTTATCACATGTATGATTTCAAATCACGAAAATCACGTCGTGTGCGACTATACATTGGTTTCCATAAGCAAATCATATGTATGATATCGCCGATTTCACGCAAATCACCTCATGTGCGATGTGCCTTACAGAACATCGACAAAATGTAAACGAACACAACATAAATAATTAATTGAATTACATCAAAAATAAAAGTGAATAAACTGCCCTACGGGACATTTAATTGAAATCAAAATTAAAATCCCGTTTGTTTTCGTGAATTATTCACATGAATCAATTTATAATAGCACAAATAAATAAATTAGTATCTATTTTGTTTGATTACAAAATTCATTCAACGTATATATATTTATTTAAAAAAATTCAAATAATGAAATATTTATTCGTTAACATTCTTTAAATAGTATCGATAACATGAAAAGCATTAAAATAAAAACAGACGAATTGATTATGCAATTGATAATCTACAGTGCGTCTAATTTACTGACTTGCATGCAGTACCGTTAGTTTTTTTTTTTTGTATGTGTAAGCAAATAAAGGTTTAAATACAAAAAATTCACTATCATTTTTTTTAAAGAATTATTATAAACATTATAGACCAGGGTAGACGCCATTAAAAATGGTAAAAAGTGAAAAAAAATTATAGTAGAATAAAACCCATTGGAAACGGTAGAGAATATAACAAAAATGAAAGGAAAAATAATTTACGGAGGATCTGAGTACGGGAAGTGCAAGGGAGTGAGTTTTTAAAGGTAAAACATGGTTTAAGTTTTTTTGTAAAAGATAGAAATGTTTTTATTACCTACAACTTTGCTATTTAACCTTCTTCCATAAGACTAGTAGTTTTGCTGGAAATCGAGATATACCGTGTTTTACCCTTAAAAACTCACTCATTCCCCCCTTTCCGACCACAGATCTTCCCGTATATTATTTTTCCTTTCATTTTCTTTACTTTCTTCCGTTTCCAATGGATTGCTACCTAATATTTTCTTTTTGTTTTAAAAATTATCGTTCCTGGTCTATATCGTTTTTTTTTTTTAAAGAATTATAAACATTAAGCACATATTTATAGGTAATAATTTAAATTCTACGTATTATAGACGACATGTATTGGGCGTTTGTTCACCAATTTTGTTGTATCCCTCAAACGTCGATAGGGATCTCAGTTACGTAAATTAAATTAATTAAAAAATATTATTTCGGTTTAAATATGCATTTCTGTGACGTTAAAAAATTCATCTATGCAACATATAATAAACCCTGAAGAATCCACAGTTTTATTTTACAAAATAATATAAGTTAATAGTTTGCTCTACCGATGTCGATTGTCTTTACAATCATCTGCAGTAGCTTAAAAAGATACCTATTAACAAATACCAAAATCACTCAAATAAATTAAATTACTAAATATAGGAAAAATAAATAAATAAAATGTAAAATGTAAAGAAATTGAAAAAAACCCTCTGCTGTATGCGCATGTATGTAGGCGTATGTATCTGAAGAACGGAGGTAATCCCCATTATTATTAATTTGAAAAAATCTCGAAGAATTTGTTTATTTTTTCTATATTTGATAATTTAATTTATTTTCTTTACAGCAGCTTATATATTTTGGTACTTTGTTAATAGATTAAGGTATGGAGCCTATGTCATTTACAAAATGATAAATCCAAAAATTTCTTTAAGGTAATTTTAAAATTTCTTTACTTTTATTTTAGCATCTTTATAACTCCAAGGCTAGTTTTTGAGTTTTAAAGTATGACGTGACCCTTCCGAATTTATATTATTAATATACTCAAAAACTTAAGGGGAGTTGTTAAAAATCTTTCAATTCGTATATGGCGATGAAAACATATTTTTAAAATTAAAATTGTTAAATATATCACAGACATTTATATTTATATTGATATTAAAAAATTATTAAATCAAAAAATTCAGAGAGGTTAGTTCATACTTTAAAGCTGTTACTTATAAACTAGTACGAGAGTTTTATTTTTGGTTTATATGGATGCTAAAATAAAAGAATTGAAAAAATTCAAATTACTTAAAAAATATTTTTTAAGTTTATTTTTTGCAAATGTCATATGCTGCGCAATAGCGCAATAACCGCAAACTCAATATCAGGTTCACAATTCCTGTCTATACATGTCTGAATCAGATTCTCTAAATTTGTCCTGGTCCGTCTTAAAACACTTATTTAAGAGCGATTACCCACAGTTGTTTTTGACATCAAGGAGTGTGCTTCTAACAAGGTTTTTATATTCGCGCCCACATAACTCCAAAAATATTTATCCAAATGTTTTGAAATTTACAAAAACCGAATGGATTGTGGAATAGTTTTTAATAATAATTTTATAAAAATACGATTAAATATTTAAAAATGTTTTTTCGAGAAAAACTCTTCGATAAGCTCTCCGTTTTCATTGTGCATACCAAATTTCAAAACACTTGGATTATTATTTTTTGTGTTATTTGGGCCCGATAATTTAAAACTTTTTACATAATGGAGGGGGGTACTTCAGTATTATGTTTCAACACCATTAAGGTTGATTTTATATGCGAGTCAAAAAGATGGTCTTCCTAATTAGTTAGTGTTCCAAATAAGTCGAATACCGTGTAAGATTCCTGTTTAACTATTATTTAGATGTATATTGTTTATATTCTGATAATTATTTAAAGTTATAATCAAAAAATAAACTTCTTGTACGGATTGCATCCATTAAATAGTAATCATTACAATAATGTTGATGATAACCGGTTCAAATGTATAAATAATGTGTATATATAAAATACACGAATATTTTATTTGTAGTGTGGGTATTTACATTTATTTTAAGTTATGTTTTCAACAATGTGTTCTTGTTATTTGATGAGAGTTTTTAGAGTATTTATAAAATATAATTTTAATCAGGCGCGTAAATTATAAAAATGATTTTTAGATATGAAAATAATTATGAAACTTGTATATTAAAAAAATTTTTCATGTCAAGGCTCATCTATACGTGCCAGCTTGTGTTATTTTTTGTAAACCATGGTTCCAAAAGAGATAGATAATACAATAGTGAGTTTCACGTGAACATTTGTATCCTACAATTTGATTGGTTGTTTAAAGGTTATTATATTTATTTATAAATAATAGTTCACTACTATTTATAGTATGCAATTCGGCAAAGTACATGTTCATCGATAAAACAAGCCTTCATGCGATCACACAATGAATGTCAGTGGACTAATGAAGACGATTCTTTTGCCTTCTTTATTTTTAACAACATACACTTATACATGCAAATAAATATTTTTAATTTGATTTAACAATAAATTCAAATTATAATAACTACAAATAAATATCGACGTTTTTTATAAAAATCTCTGTTAAAATATTACGCACTAGTTTTTAAGAAATTTAATTGGACATTTTTCGGAAAAAGAAACATGTTTACAGACTTATGTTCCAAGTTTTCACGTCTCAAACGCCCAAGAAGAAATTGATGCATATGATTCCCGACGAATTTTTTAGACAGTTTTGTGAGAAATTCTAGGTCAAAATAGTTCAAAAACTATCACAACATATTATAATGTTATTTTAACATTTTTACTATAATTATTTCATATTTACCACTCAATTGTTTTTTATGTTAGGAACATTTTTGTGTGTATTTGGAAACATGACTGCCAAGAATGAGCAGCTAGGTAAATATAATGTCGTCGATATTGTATATTAGCCATGTTAAATATCATATTTGATGACATAATATCTAGTTACCTATCCATAACAGTCATGTTTCGAAACACACAATATTTTTTTACCCAGTGAGTACAAAATATAACACTAGATAGCGCATAAAGATCGCATGTCAAAGATGTGCTTGATTAGCGTATTATTTTATCAACTTCAACTTATATAAATTACTACTAGAATATTCAGTTATGAAGACTTCAGAATTTGTTAACAGTTGAATATAAAGTTTGAGTCTAATGTAGAAGAGATCTTTTAGGTTTAATAGTCGTAATATAGTCCCTCTTTCACAAAAATGAATAATATGATTCTTAATAAATTATAATAAATTTTAGTTTTGCATTTTCAGAAATTTTCCAATACTAAATGTATAGACCCGCCATATTACATACCATAGTTCAAAAGCAAATAATTCACAAATATTTACCATAGCCTGCACATAAGTTCAATGCGGGATATTATAATTTTAAATTTACAAAAATTATGTTACGCTCATGGTCTTAATTTAAACATCTGTAAATAAGTTATATTTATATACATAGAGATGCATTAATATCACAAATATTAAGGAGGTTACCTGTTGAAAAATCTACAGTACATTTTGTTGTTTCGTAGTAAAAGCAGAACCGATTTACAACTTAACAAAAGTTTTACGTTGAAACTGGTGAAAAATTGTTTTTTTTTTTTTACTAATATCGTCTGTGGTTAAAATTTGACCATCACTCAAACAAGTTTAATTATCGACCTTAGTAATTATATAACTTAATAATTATTATATTTGAATAATCCATTTTTCTGAATAAAAATAAAGTAATGCTAAATGTGTTTTATCATATTATATGATTATTGTCTTGATATGTTTACAATTTAATATTTATGTTCTTCTATTATTAAATTTCAAAATATGTTAATGCAAAAATAAATTGATAACTTACTTCTTTTTGAACTTTAAAACAAGCACAAAGATAAAATTCAAAGGATACTTTTTTTAAACAGCACTCAGAGGATATTGAAGAAAATTATATAGTTGATTAAAAAAATTATGATATATTATGAAATCAAATTGATATTATTACAACATGCTAATAGATATATAAATAAATATTACCGTAAAGTAATCAAACAAAAGAAGGTGATAAGAACACTACTTTTATAAAGTAGATTTTATTGTTAATATTAAATGAGCTATCATCACTTACATATCATATGCATGATGGCGTTATTATTATTAATATTATTATATGTTGGTATACATTTTTTAAATTTTAAATTATTACTTATTATTTATGAAAAAAAAAAACATCAATATTTAATATTTGCTGATGTAATATTATTAATAATAATACATGCAACAAAAGAGTAGAATAAATACAAACACAAGCCTATACAAAATTGTGACTTCTTAATTGGGATAAAATTACTATGTTATAAATGTTTTCAAAGTCAAATTACTAAGTTAATAGAATTGTTTGATGTTGAAAGAATCACGAAGCGTTTATCAAACACAACTAGACACAAAGTGGATGTTTAATGTGGATGCAGAAAATTATACATTTAGAAAATATTTTTTTCGTTAATATGTGATTTTATAAAACTGGTCTGGGAAATCCTTGAATACACAGGGAATTTCGAATTTGTTTCAAGAAGTCTGGAATACTGAGGACAAATGACAAATTATACAAATAGTCAGGGAATTTTGAATCTTGAAATTTGTATTTGGGTTCAATGAAGGAGAGTAGTGTAACAAGTTTTTCTTTACGAAAATTCTTAACAGTTTAATTTTTGTTTGATCAAAATAAATACGCCACTTGTTGGTTTTTATTAAATATGCTGGAAATCATTTTAAAATTTACATGAATTTAAACAAATTCGTCTGAAAAAAGTCAGTATAATACTTGGAAAACCTGGAAATCAGGGAATTTCGTTCTTGAGTAGAGTAGACACCCCGTTTTAGAGATCTTTTGAAATATTGACACAAGATGTCTATCGCTTTAAGTCATTTGGCTACAGTCTTGATAGGTCATTTAGCTTATGTATCGCGATTGCTAGTTCGATTTCCATCGTTTCCACGAAAATAGAAAGCTGTACTTGCTAAGTATAGCCTCCCTTTCACTAATTCTAAATATTAGTTTATTTTTATTTTATTATAATTGAACTCAAATGTTTGACGCAATGGAAGATAAAGTTTGCAATACGCCTCGAAAAATATACTTACTTATTCAGCTTCTCTTATTTGTGAATTTTTTAAATTATAAATATCAAGCTAAAACTTCACGAGTTATCTTCGTTTTATTCGCGAGTAACTTTTTCGGAGCCCGTAAAATTTTTGATTACGCTCGCAAGCTAGTATTTTTGTTATTTTAATAGAAATATATCAATAACAAATGTATAAACCATTTTGTTTCCGAATAAGAAAACAGCTTACTTTCAAAAACTTTTGTTGGGGATAAGGTTGTTGGAATAACGAGTTTAAACTTGTGATTAATCATTAAAAATTAGGCCGGCTACTATCCGTATCGTGCATAGTAAGAGGAAGTGACTTCTTAATCGATTGATGAGCTACGGTTGTCTAAAATTTGTTTACATTCTTGAAAACATAATTAATTATTGGTTCAATTGTATAGCAAATGTCAAACAAACATTATTGAATAATTACAAAAAAATTGGCATTTAATTGAAGTTATTGGGTTGAAAATTGTAAGAATGATTGAAGAAATTGCATTAGTAATTATTTTTAATTGCAAACATAAATAATTATTCATTTAAATTTTTTAATAAACTTTGAAAAATTTCCTATGCTAAATCATACATTCACAGAGTTATATATCACTTGGTTGATTCAATAGTGTTTCATAACCATAGAAATGAAAAACATTTTGATACACGGTGTCCACAGAGTGTATGGAGCCCTACTTATTTTTGTAGTATACAAAACAAATTTTTCCCCTTATATTTATGGCATATGGTACAAGCAAAAGAATATTATTGTGAAATGTGCTTTTAAATATGCTTGCGTAATAACATAAAAGAACATGTCGTTAATTATCCTCTTACTGGATTATGAACCTTCTGATTCAAAACAAATATTTAGTTAAAGAACAGAAGCAGCTATAAATAAAAATGATATATTATTGATTTAATGTTAAATAAATTTTTTAACAATATTAAAACATTGTTTGAGTAGGCAGCGGCTAAATATTTAAATAAAATTGAACTTCAAAAAAAAAAAAAAAGAAAAAAAAATTATCTATAAATATAATTCACGGAAACACTTTTAAATTTACACAGAAAAAAAACAACAAATTTTATTATAACTGCTATTTGATGCTTTAATTGGATTGTTATTATGACTCAATACTTTATTGTATGTTTGTTAAAGAATTCGAGAGTCATTATAAGTGGCATTCGTGCGCGAGTCATATATAATTGATTCTGTATAGGATCCGGTTAACAATTATTATTTCGTAGGTGTCCACTACAACTATTTTATGGGCCCATTAAACGATAGTGTTCGGGTGTGTCTGTTAAACGATTATAATAATTTGCTTGAAACGTAGTTAGTTCTATGACAAAATAATGGTCCATTAAAACTTAATATGTACCTTTGGTATAACCATTAATCGATATAATTTTGAGCTCAAATCGTTAGAATTATTGTTTTTTTGGTAATAGTGGACGTTTACCTATATTTTAGAAGGGTATTTCAAAGTCAGTCATAATGCTTATTTTGTTATAATTATAATATTAAAAATCTATTAGAATCCAAACTACTGGTCAAAAGGCTTCTCGAAAGTATACTATTAGGTATACCAATTACCGATCTAATCCACCGATGTCCTTCAAACTGATCAATTTCTCCCCCCCCCCCGCTCTTAACTTGGTGACCTCATTCCCCACCCTAGCTATATGCCCAACCCGACACTATTTTATTACGTTAGAATAATAACAAAAAACAAGAAATAAAAACTGACCATCAATACTAATAGAATATTTGGAGTAGATACTTCAGAGACCAAAATTTCTGTCAAGCATTCGTTTTTCTTTGGTTTATTTCAATAACACCTTCCGTAGAGATGCGCATAATTGGTCTTGTTCTTGCGAACAAAGACCAGGATCAAGATTATCTGTACACCCGCAACACCAAGACCGAGACCGTGACTGAAACCAAGACTGAGTAAGCTTGGCCATGACTGACTGCAAGACTAAGCTAAAAATAACAGCTTCCGATAAATAGACCTGTTAAAAGGAAGCACGCATGCAACGTGCAACAAGACATAAGAGTCTGTAGTACTAATTAAAAATTTACGGCTCAGCATAGTTGCATCCATAAAACTTACTATGATTGCAATGAAACAAAGTGTTTTATTTAGTGTTCATAATGATAATGCATAGAATAATTAATAATAAAAACATAAGTATCAGATCAAATATTCAAGACCAAGACTATACTAGCAAGACCAAGACACGAATTATTTGAGTAAGGGCAAAACTAAGACTGAGTATGCTGAGTATACAAAACTACATGTATAAATTTGGTGAGAACTCGATTATTTAAAAGCAATGAAAAAAAAATTTTTATTTTCTACTAATACTTATAATTAAATTTTCACTAATATCATTATCAAATTCTGAAAGCTGAAGGATTTTTAAACAAATTTTTGACCAATTGGTAAAAAATCAATAGCTTGGTTTCATTGAAGAGGGAATTCGCTAAAGGGCCTACCATACAGTTATCTGAAATGCACCATCGACCAGATTAAATTAAATAATATTTATTTTATCTATGAAATTCTATACGTTTGTTTATGTAATAAACAAGGTCAATGACTTATTTAAGTCATCTTAAAAGAGTTATAATTGTAAATTTATTCATAAACAGTCTTAAATATGGAATTTTTTTCAAAGGACATTATTTATTTGTAAATACTTATTATTTACAATGTATCTCCAAACAAAAAACCTTTCTTATTATTGATTAGAGTAAGTTCGGGTAATATGGTAAACCATTAACAATTTGGTCAATAAAATAAAAAATATATATTTGGTTAATAAAACATACAAATGAAATTGACTTGAAAATGATATATTCAATAAACATTTTTCGTAATCTTAAACCATCTTTAAAATTTAATCATAGTAGGACATAGCCTTGGGCCATATTGGCCACTAATGAAGAGAGCTATATTACCCACCATTATAAATAAAAGCAAAAAAATGAAAGAACTAATCTTTGCGCTGGTTTGTAGAACAAAATTCGAGGAAAAAAGTCTCAATTTGATTGATTCTTTAGTTCTTCAGGTAGTGTAGGTTTGCTTTCCAACTATGTATTAGAAACTCTATAAGCTGGCAGATATATTTTACCTGCCAAATGTGGTGTGGGGAATTTTCTTATTCAGCACATCTTCGATTGCTTTTTTCATTGAATCCTTGTACTAAGCTTAAAATTTTCTATTTAAAAGGAATAAAATTTTCCAATATGTAAAAATATTATGTTATATGAGTCCAATATGGCCTAGTAGGCCATAAGAACCCAAGCTCGTTTTGTATAAACAAGAATTTAACCGAAAAACTATTGAATAAAATTCTTAAAAAATGTAACCATACTATAAATTAAAAGTTTGTCTACAAAAATATGCGCTAACAATGTTTGAACAGTGACCATTTGAGGAAATGTAATGAGGGAAATTTTGAAAAAATAACATCAAAAAAACATAATTATCTCTGGACACATATTTTCACCACTATGCGCAAGAATCAGCTGATGTTAATGTTGGTTGGTTTAGGAGTAATAATACTGGTCCATCCGATGGCCGACTGGGCCATAATACCCGAAACTACTCTACATTAACTAAAGAAAGTGACATCAAATTATTTATTAAAAATTTCATAATATATTCAACACAAAATAATGTGTCAAGTTCAAGACTTAAAATTATTCATAATTTTCATACATTTTAAAATAAATTAATGACATTATAAATTTTTTTAATTTGTCAAAAATACGCAAATATCAGGCCAAGACCCATATAAAATTAACCTTGTACACGTAGGATAACTATTAAGAATTATTTTGTGATTAATTATTTATTGCTTTTAATAGATTTATAATACTGAAATATCTTTTAGCCCTTAAACATTGATTTTTTATTTAAAGCTTTAATTTAACTAATGTAACTTACAAATTTTGTGTATGTTCGTTTGGGTGGATCTAGCAACTCAATTTTGACGCAGATATCTTAAACAATATTATGAAACGCTGTATTACATACAATTGTAGTTTATTAGTTCAGTGATAAACTTAAAGTAAAAACATCTTTTTAAAAACAATATTTTATTTAAAAGCCCTAAAATGAAAAAAAGTAAGAGTTATCAACTTATAACGTCATTACACAGTTTATATTACATAAAAGCTTGTCGAGAGACAAACTTGTGTAGATAAACAATTAAATTAAAGAACTTGATTTGATTGATTGATTTTAACTATTAAAATTTTCTAACTAAAGTACTTAAATCTCGCGACAAGCTTTTATATCATATAAATTTTAAGTACTATGCTAAAAGTTTGAAAGTAAAAGTTTATTCTTTTCTTTTTGGGCATTTGAATAAAAGATTAAAAAGGTTTTTTACTTTTTAAAAAAAATATTTTTTTAATAATTTTTTTGGCTTTTGATAGAAGGCCCTCTATATTAATGACAAAAGACTAGTGTGACTAGATGGACAAATTTTCCATTACGGAAATTTTGGGGCCCATGGATACCAAGCCCATCGAATATTACAAACATGACTAGGTTCAAGATTGAATCTTGGATGCAGATATATTGGATGGTTAAGAGCGATACGTTGCTTGAAATATAATTATATACGCATTACATCAACAGAGGGTAAAATTACTTTATGAAGATTTTTGTACAAAGTGGACAAGAGCATACTTTAAAATAACTCAAAATTCCTACTATGAGCAATATTCAGTTCTAATCGAATTCATTTTTAAATTGAAACCGTTATTTCAAATCTATCTCATATAATCGTTTTCTGGTATCAAACTTCAAATTAGAAAATACGAGCAATGCAAAAACCATATTTCTTTCAATGAATTTCTAATACATCAAAATTATTTTGTTACAATAATCATTTCTATATGCATAGAATCAAAAATTAACATCTGCTGGCCCTACTTTATTTATAGTTATAAACTACTATAAAGTTAAGGCGCCGTTCAAAGTTCAAATAAATATTTGATTTTTATGTCCAATTAAAATTAATTTAAAAAAAAAAACCAGTTTATTTGAATTAAATACATATTAAAAATAAATATAAAATAGTTTAAAAAAACTAAAAAAAACACGCTCTATCCTTATTACTCTCATACAAAGGATCCGTTCAGATGCGTTCTGCAGCCAACTTCAGAGAGTTACCTACAGACAAACAAACATACGAGTGAAGCTAATAAAAGTGTGTTAAAAAAAAAGGAACAAACTCCATATTTTTTTAACAGTTAAATTTTGTAACTAAATCAAATTGATAATTGATAGTTAAAATAAAAAAGATTTGAATTATTTAAGAAGTTATCGTATAATCAATAAATTATTATTCGACACCAGGATTAGTCATTTGTTTGAAAAAATCAATATTTTATTTTATTTTCATTAATATATTTATACATCTATCGGCAAACAAATTGATTTGACTCAAATATGTATTTGCAAAATTTGATCTTTTAAAACACGACAGCCATATTTAAAAATACAATCCAATGAAATTTAATGCAGATGTTCTACAAACAATGTCAGAAAATATATAATTAAGTTTTTAGGGATGTTGTCATAAATAGGATGTTAAATAAAAATTCCTTTTATTATTTTTGCGACGTTTCGATCTTAATTTTGTCATCTTCAGGCATCTGGAAAAACTTTTTCACCAGATTCCTGATACATAAATATTATTTATTTCACAACCTGAAAACTGCTATTTTCAGATTAACGGACCACCGATATTTGCTTCCTCTTGAATAATCTTTCCATTATAATAATTTAAAAAAATGAATATCCGTCAAATTGAAACTTTGAGGCTCAATCAAAACTTTTACGAGCTTCGAAAAAGAAACCGGCTCTTTCAAAATTTAATTACAATAAAGTCGTGCAAAAATTTTAAGCTTCATGTTTATCATTCCGAAAATTCTACCATGGTTTTTATTAAAAATAAAAATTTTCCACTATGGTTTTCATAAAAAAATAACACTAAATATAAAAAGTCTGAAGTAATTTTCATGTTGTGGGCATTTCAAAATAGTAAAAACATACATTTATAACCTATTCTTAATATCGAATTTTTAAAGGCTTTTCTAAATAATCTACTTTCATCACGACTACAAGAAAAAATACTTAGTATAATAACCGTTGAAAATGTTTTTAGTAGTCAGTAAATTGCCAGAATTTTGCAAACTTTGTCTAAAACAGTTTCATTTTCAGATTAAATAGCTTTCCAAACAATATGATTTCGACTTAAACCTATCATTATATTTTACAATAATCAATTTATTATTAATATTAATAAATTTATTGAGAAAGTGGTTCGTTGCACTATTTATATTTATTATCGTTTTTAACTGCTGATCCAAGGTTTTTTAAACATTATTTTTAATAGCTTAAATTAAGAGTGATTTTTAAACGAATGAAACTATAAATCATTTTAATAGACATATATGATTTAAATTGTTTACCTAGTTTATGAATTTAATATCAATATTTTCTTTCTTTTTTGTTAAAATACTTTACTATTGACTAATAATCATTTCTGAATAGGGACTAATGTCCGGGTAAACTGTCCCCATTGTTATACTCCACATAATGTATAGAATATGTCAGAGGTTTATTAAATTTACGGCAATAACAAAATTTTGGTTTAGGAGGACATAAAATCAGATAATTTCCGTTTGTCCGTTATAAAATAACTCGAAATAACGAAAATAGATACCGAATTTGAATTTTAATGGTGTATTGAAGATCTTAAAAGGGAGTTTCAGTTCGTGAGTGATCGAAATTATTCAATTGTATCCATTGGATCCATCCATGACCCCACTTTATAACCATAAAATATCGGAGATATTTAAAATAACAAAACTGCTTGTTTCTTTAAAGCAAAAAACTTTGTAACATTTTTTCCTAAATTGTATCGATTCGCTACAATTTCAGCTCAAATTTAACTCATAATTACATATATAATTATAATAACTTTTATATCTGCATATTTCGAATATTTTATGAATGCTTATGATTTTAAATAATTAAAACATATTACCGATATTTAAACAATTAACAGTGTTAGTTGTTATTATAACTTGTTTCAATTAATTAAGTAATATACTTAAATATATATATATATATTTATATATATATATATATATATATATATATATATATATATATATATATATTTATATATATATATATATATATATATAATTATATATAATATATATATATTTATATATATATATATATATATATATATATATATATATATATATATATATATATATATATATATATGTATTAATTAATTTATATTTATTAATTAATAATGGTGTATCAAAAATTGACGTTTGAACAAGTGAATATAACTAAACAGAGTTAATTATTTAGATACTCAACATGTGATTTAATATCAATGTTTGAACTATTTTTAATTATTCATTAAATATTCAGTCTATATACAGCTATAAACTCATATATTATAATAATATCTATTGTATTTATATACTAAGTACGTATAAATTTGAACTAAAATTTTTGCAAACCTAAGCATTTTACAAAAAAAATTTTCAAACAAAAGTTTGTATGTTTAAAAAAAAAAATTTTGCCTTTTACAATTTTCTATGATTCGAAAAAAGTTGAATCGTGGACCGATTTTGTTCATTCACTTACTTAAACTCAAACTGTCATTTCGTTTTTGAGTAAGCTTGGTAACGGACAGACGGATATGCAGAAATGGACAAATTTTTTGTGTTGTCAATATTTTCTAGCGTTACAAAATTTCGACTCAAAATAATATATACAATATGTCAGAGTATAAAAACAGAATTTCTAGATTCGAATACGGTAAACATTCGTTTATATTATCCATCTTTTACGTGCATTACATATTTTTATGACAAGAATAAAATTTATCGTTAACCATAAACGCTATTTGAACATTAGATCATACCACATGGAATGTGAATATTAAATAATTATTATTAGCAATAATACGATTGTAACCCATGTAGATAGATCTACTTAAAAACAACCTTGTTTTGTAGGTATTTATATAATTTTCATGTTGTTAAAATTATATAATAATAATTAATAAACTATGTTAATATTAATAATACACTTTTACAATAACATTTATGTTGACAGCATAACAAACAGTTAATCGCCGCAACAAATAATAATTTTAATATTATCGTAATCTATAATATTTTAGATGATAATTATAATAATAAACTCGCTGATATGTAAACTTTTTTATTAACAGTTAATTTTAATTAATTCTTAATCAATTTTGTTTAAAATTTTTATTTGGTGTTTTTGTTATATCAAATATAAAAATCTATCACAAAAGTTATAGATAGTCTTAACTTCACAAACATGGATCTGAAATTATTATTTTTTATTAAATCTTTAAAAATAATCAAGATATTGAACATTCAAAAATGATTACAATTGACGATTATCGTTATATAACAAACAAAAAATTTAATTCAGTTTCATTAAATCGTTGACTCGTAAATTACAAAATAAATAAATTGTCAATATTTTCAATCTTTTATAAAAAAACTTTTGTCTCAGCATGTTGACTTCAATTCAATTTCAAACTGAAAACTATATTCGATTTTTTAAAGCTGTAAGTTATGGTTAAATTATTTTAGAATGCATTACGAATAGTTGAGAAGTATGATTTAATTTAATATTTTTTACACAAATATAATTTATTTTCACACATTAATTTTTAATTTGGTATAATCGTCAAAGATGATATATCATGCTTTTTAATACATTTTGTTTGTATTACCTACGCTCTTTATTTATAAGTTGTCAAGTAAAAAAAGCAATAACATTTAAAAATATTGGTTAATATTTTTTATATTAAATATTTAAATTCTTAGATTGCCAAAAGCATGTCTGCATTTATGGGATATAGAATAATAATCCATCAAGCTTATTTAAAAGGATAAAAACAATTTCAATATTAGAATATTGATAACGAACTACTTGTGACTATAGATCTCAGCTGACCACAGTGCTGCCGGACTTTCTTATACACTAATTAATTTTTCAAAAAAAAATTGACAATGTTGGCTAGTTTTTATTTTAATTTTTTTTTGAAAAGTTAGTGAATTTTAATGAATTTATGCTAGATTGGTTGTTTAGTGTACAACAAGTTACTTATTATAAAAATTTGAAATTCTGGGTATCTTTTTTCAGTTAACTGTTACAAATTAGTGAATCAGTTTGTAATTTACACAAGTGATTTACAATGTAATGATGAACGTTCTACTAAATTTTCATTCGTCTTGTACCATTCTTATCTATCTCCCAAACAACCTTAAACAAAGATATTATGACGTATTTCTTAAAGTTTTGAACTTAACAATATATTTCCCATTTTAAAAAATTCATAATTCGTTGACAATAATGTTTTGTAACTTCTTTTTCTTTAAAAAATTCATTTTTTCTAAAATATTTTGGCAGTGTACAGACAGTGTAAATGGCAGGACAAAGGCATGAATATAGTTGAATATGAAAATGGTTTATTAAACGTTTAATTAATTAATATTAGAATTGCGATAAAATTTCTTGATTGATGGATCCTATGATATAACTAAACAATTTTGCATTTCGATTGTCTGTATCTATCTATGTTTGTTCCGCTGTAACTTTTAAACGCATAATCCGATTTTAATTCAATTGGGAATACATATTTATGAAATTGGTTAAATTTACTGTATAGTTTTTACGAAAATTTCATCTCTTCGTTTAGGTAAAATCTCTAAAAATACTAACAGTTTCCTAAACATACTACAAACATGTGGTTTGTTCGATTTTAATGAAAATTGGTTTATGTATTTATCGTTTTCGGTAAATTTACTGTATGGTTTTTGGAACATGTTCATTCTCTCCCTTTCAAAAAAAATTTCCAAAAATTACTACTTTTTTAAATGCGTTTTAAATAATATCAAAAATTATGTTTGTTTAAGACCTCCCGTAAAATCCCACCCAAAACTTTCTTTATCAACTTTGAGGCAGAATCAAAATCAAAATTATAATAGCGATGCTACCTACCTACATTCTTATACAAAATTAATAAAAAATCGATCAATAAATATAAAAGTTCAATAGAAATACACCATATAATCATTAAATAAGTTATCTGATCATAATTTTGTTATTAATTAACAATGTGTAATCTTTTTTTATTCAAAAAGTGATTTTAAATGTGATATAATATCATAAATTAAGAATGTTTAATAATATGTTACATTGTTATTAAACATTGAATATTGATTTAATCACTTAAAAAGTGCACAATTATTTAAAATAAATTTTTTCCAATTTGAATTCATTTTCAAATGTGGAACAAAATCCAGAACCTTCATTTCTTTATTGAAGTGAAACTAGAGGAAAACCTTATGGATGCGCATCACCGACATTCGCATAACTGGCGCCTGCACTGTCATGGGCAGTGCGCTTTAGGCTCCTAGGCACCGATATGCTTATAACAGTATATCTGTAGCTATACATCCATAATATATAACCATTAAATTGTATTTATATTTTGTCATGATGTTGTATAGCCCGTAAAGTATTTAAATGATAAAAATCCAGATAAACATGCATATAATGGTTGCTCGGAATGTCAATTAGATAATTTTAATTTAAACGTTATAAAATTTTAAATTTTAATAAATTCTAAGTTTTAGCTTGTATTGGCAGTTTTATGTGAAAATTGCTATTGTATCACTCAAGTTACGACAGGAAAAGTGCCTAACGGAGATGAAAATTAATATATTTTAATTCTACCGAGAGTTTTTTTGTTATTTAATAGAAAATCGTTGGAAGAACAATAAGTTTAACGTGCTAATGAGAATTGACCCTTGAAATCACTAAATTTGAGATTAATTATCTCGCGATCTAAACGTACAAACATCCTTCCTTCGGGATGCAGCAGTATCGGAAACTTCGGGATGCATAGATAACGTTATTCTGTTTTTGTGAATAAAAAAAGGCAGTTCTGTTGAAAAGTAGTTTCACACTGGAATAACCTAAAATACAGAATTACTGCCTTTTTACTTAGATTATAAAGAAGAAATGAAAATGGAGGATGTGCCGAAGTGTTTTTTGTGGAAAATCACTTTTAGCTGGCCAAAAAGTATAACCGCATTCACTAGTTATTTAAGTATTCTCATGTATTTTGTAATAAATCGTATGTATCCATTTATTAACTTTCATGTATAGTCAACTCAAAAGAAAATCCACCTGCCTAAATCTTCATGTTTGTTAAAAATTACAAAATTTACGATTTAATTGGTTTTTTAAAAATCTTTATGATATAAAGTTTGGTTTACTTAAGTAAAACATTTATTTTAAATTCTAAAAAATATATAATGCACCGTAAAAATCGAGTATTTTTGAGTTTAAAAAAACAAGAAAGAATATTGTATAAATTTCGATAAGTTCATAAGGAATTTTATGCGTCATCAAATAGTCGATCTTGATCAAGGCAGTTGTGCAATATTTGGAATTTTTGAAGAATCTTTAAAAAAATAACATAAAAAAAGAATCACATGGTTGTCAAGGCTATGTTTTCAAAATTGAAATGTTTGGAATGAGGAAATAAATATTAAACAAACCATAAAAAAATTAAATGTCGAAATACTTAAAATATTCTGAACCCTATGCATTAAAGTTTTTTTTTTTTATTATAACACATAAATAATATCCAATTCATCTTCATAAATTATTAATTTATTTCTAATCATATAAATTATAATAAAAAGAGCAAGCAGTACCTCAAATAGACAGCATCTCCTGTTTGTATGTAAATATTATCATTAAAAATTCTAAATACAATGTAGGTCTGCTATCATAAATTTTTATTTCATTGTTAGAAGATGTATTTAAATATCTGAACATTGATTTTATACGGTGTGGCTAACAATTCCATTAAATCCATTAATCCATTTAATAGTATAAGATTATCAATATATCCGCGTTATTTTTGATTTTGATTTCAACTTCAATTCGAAAAATATATTAATTTTTAAGCGGTTAAATTATTAAATTATTTTATAACCTATTAAAAATGCTTAGGACTATGATTTAAATTTTTTTTTACAAATTTAATTTACTTTCATACATTAAATAAAATTTTATACTATTTTATATCGTATGAAATCTAGTCAACACCGTAAAATAGTGATATATTTCTAATGTTGATACAATGGTGTTATATTGCGTTCTTTTTAATCCTTTAAACCGAAATAAATGTTTCGGATAATTTTGGATAGGGCCAGAAGTCGAAATGATGTGATTAGCTTCACTTATATGAATAGTCGAGGTGCCAAATAATAACTCACAAAAAAGAATTAAAGCCAAAACATCACCTACTTGGATTTTATTTTCACATAATTCCTTAAAAACCTTATATCCGTAATCGTAACTATACGAAACTAAGGGATAATCCAAAATATTTTCATATCCACAACATCATCCCTTGTTTTCAGACATTCCATATAAATGTAAAAATGAAAACATATCCTAGTCACTAAATTCGAATCCCTTACGTAAAAAATTTCCCAGAAAAAAAAGGGGTGTGACTCTAACATTAAAGCACATGTGAATACAAATTCACACGTTTTATTCAATGTGAAAAATTTGCACACAAAACATTATTTAACAAATTACCTACCATATGTTTCGCCTGGTGATACATAAACGAATAAAAAAAAAGTGGTTTTTCTATATTTTTATTGACCAAGAATATTAATATAAAAATTAATTACTCTATCTGATAGAGAGCTCAACATTCCTATGTAATAATCATATGTATATATAACTTTACTGCATTCACTAATTGACCGAACGAATTGAGGTCGGCTATGGTATAACTAGACGATTTTATATTTCGCTTGTTTGTACCAATCAATGTTAATTCTGCTTTAACTTTCGTACTGCTTGTTATATTTTGACAAAATTTGGTAGGTACATTAATTATAACTCAGGAAATTCACTGTATAGTTTTTGGACAATTTGCTGTTAAAATTATTGACCGGTTTCGAACACGGGACCCAAATGATTCAAAAACAGGTTCTTTCTATTTTAATTTTTATTTAATACATATAATATTTCATTTTTTGTTATTATATTTTATTTATCTAGCTAACTAAAGTCATGGTTTTGATTGTGTCAGATATTAGAAGATATTGTGAACGTATTATTTATATACTTTTTTTATTTACTTCTGAGTGAGGTCTACATTTCACAGAACAACTAATTAATTGTTGTATAAAGCTTTTATTAGAAAAACCTACACTAATATTCAATATTTATAAATTTTGCTGATATTGAATATTTATAAATACTTTTCTTCCTTACATCTGGACACTTCTGAATTCCTATTTCATCTTGAAAATAAACGCCTTTACTTGACAAAATTTTTTTTAAATAAAATTAAATGTATTTTGAAGTTGTCTATCAGCAATTTTGTATGTTTAATTTTGAAAGTCCTAACATTAAGGAAATTTCCAATTTTTTTTAAATTAAAACCCTTTACTAAGAATTTGAATTACAGACAAAATTTTAATTTATTTTAATTCCTTTTTTTAAAAAAAAAAAAAAAAACTATCATTTTAAAGGTGAAAATCTCAATAGTACTTTCAAGTTCTATAGAATTTGAAGAATTGTTTTCTGAAAACTTTTTTACGACATTTTTGTCGGTCTGGTAGACTCATTGAGATGAACGTGCATAATTAACCAATAAACGAATAATACATTGATCGGAAAAAATTGTGGAAATGTTTAAAATGGCCACATTTTAGAAAAATCAAAATACCGAAATCTCGTTAAGCACTCATCCGAATTTATTGAAATTTTACTAAGTGTTTTCAAAATCCATTATTCTAAATTATCTTTATTAAAGAAAAATCGGCAATAATAAAAGTGATAAAAATAATGTCAGCTTAAATGTGTCTTATATTATTTGAATTATCGAAAAACATTTAAAAATTGATAATGTTTCGGAGAAATGAAAAAATTTACTTTAATTTATAGAATTCAATATTTTATAATAAAACTAGAAATTATAATTTTCTCAAAAATAACCTGAAATTGTGCATCTAACAGATTAAAATTTTCCTTACGTTACAGAAAATTATTCAATATTAATTATCAGAATAAGTCGAGATTGTATGAGACGGATATCAAATATCCTAATCTCATGTGGAATCCAAAATTACTTACCTTTAAATCCAACATTTATGCAAATTTTTTCGATGAATTCACACAAGTTTAATTAAATTTTAACCAAAAAATTTAACACTTCACCTCACACTTATAAATCTTTGGACATTTATGCCAAATCAACAAAACAAATTTTTTTAATATTTAATTTGATAATATCAATTGGAGGAAGGGCTAAAACTTAAGATCGGATTTTATGTTTTATTACAGTTGTATCTAGAGACACCTGGCAAATGAATGGCTACTGTTTGATAATAATTTATTATGTCTCCCAAAATTTACTGGAGGTCTTATAAAACGAAAAATAAATATTAATTTTATATATGAATATAATATACACGTAAATTTTTACACATGCATACCAATATTGTCTCTATTTTTTCAAACAAATAAAATTTTGCAATAGTTTGTGTCAAAATATAACGTATTGAATATTAATTTGATTGACATTGTGTCCTCTTACGGATGGAACTTATTATTAGGTTTATTTGATTTATTTACTTATTGAAACACGTTGAAAAATAAATAACAAATGGGAATAATTGGTGAGGAAACTATTTTTTTAATAAATATCCTATTTTTAAAGTTTTTATTTAACTTGCAATATATGTATGTTTGTTTGAATGGAATCTTTCAGCTCAATTTTGACGTATATGTTTTTAACCGATTGAGCTGAAATTTTGTATACTCAATCAGTTTGAATGACAATTCATGGTTTACAGTGTGACGTCATTCGAAATCCAACATTGCGGCACACTCATCAACTCCAATTTCAATAATTATTGTTTTTTTAATTTTTTTGGACCTTTAGGAACATTTACCACCCCTAACCTCTGTTTTACTATCAAAAATGAGAAAATTAGGGTAGTTTTCAAAAACCAAATATCAGTGATAAAAAACAATTTTTAATATTGTAAATTTCCCCTCGGAAATCGTTTCTCTGAAGTTTTTGGAGTTTTTGGTCACGAATTCGAGATCAAAAAGCAATTGAGCATAGTTGCAACCCCATTAAAACCACCTGTTAGGGTGACAGTGATAAAAAATTTTGATTCAAAATTTCACCTCGGGATCGTCGTTTACGAATCAGAGGTCAAATATTATAGTAATCAAGGATACTTGTAACCCCATTAAAATCACCACTAAAAGTGACAGAGAAAATTTTTTTTCTCTGTCTCTGAAAAGTGACCATGTAGTTAAAATGACAGCGTGGATTTTAACTTTTCTTTCAGGGCAGAAGGTGAAAATACTTTTTTATATGAAATTCATTGACTTAAAACTCGCAGACCCGGGATAACTCGACCCCAACTTTAATACATAAAATTTCTAATTTACATTTAATTGCTCATGTATACTAATTTGAATTTGGCATAGTTTTCGAAATTTTAACAGTATCGATATAGATTTACAGATCTTGTGTGCCGACAATCTACAAAATTATATTACACTTGATAACGAAAAGATATCTCCCATCTTCCTCTTCAATTAAGACGAGTTTGTTATTTTCAGCCGTTAATCGATTTTTATCACAAAATTGAATTTTGTTTAATTTAATCTATTATAGTTATTTACAAATCAATTTTTTAATCATGAAAAGAAAATTTAATCCTATCGCGTGAACTGTAAAATACCTTTTTTTTTTTTTATACTAATTTACAGAAGAATTCGAATAATAGACTTAACATTACGATTTTTAATTAAATCGAAAAGAATTTTTGTGATAAATGCGTTAAAGATATTATTTTCACAAAATTGATAACTGTAAAATGACTATTTGCCAATATTTGACTATGCCCTAATAGTGAATGATTCCGAATCACTTATATAGCGAGGTTGTATGGTTTTTCTAAGAATTGAACGGGTAACTATGGAAGCATCGGATGTATAGGATATGTGTAATACTGTTTTATCATAATATATCTTTATTATTGATTAATACCTTCACAGAATACACTTACACTTATCTACCATATAATATTTAAATACATATCATAATAGTAAAGTTACTTTTGATTTCATAATAACTACTTTCCGATGTCATGTGCACTGACCATGGATAAATGCTATAAAGTTAGATGTTTGAAAAGTCTTCTCATATAATATATTAAACATAATAACAATATGTTTAAATAGTGACCGAACAAAATTGAGTATACTGAGACTAATGAGATGATGTTTTTTCTTACTGATGCTTTTAGTGGGGGGCAGGGGATGAGTCTATGCCACTGGTGGCTATAGACCAGGCTTTATTGAACTAATTTTTCAATATACTTCATCCAAATAAATCGCTTTTTGGTTAAAATATTGAAGCCAAAATTCCTATTTGGTTATATAACGTTTTACCAAAGAAATGAGACAAAATTAATTTTATTTTCAATATTATAGAAAATAATGCAACAAACCAAACGCTAAATAAACGTGTTTCACTCAATGTAATATTAATAAATTTCGAAGTTTGCCTATCGAGAGTACTAACAATTTTCAAAGTTAAATTTCCATACTTACTTGACTAGTATTTAATTTTCTTAGTTAATATTGTGTGTAATCAGTATAAATCAACTGGCAATTGAGGCTGCGAATACTGCGTAAGAAAATCAATACCTCTATTTTGTACCATTAACATATCAATTTAAAAAAAATGCTCTACGGTTTTCCTCATTCACAAGTAGTTTCCACATGAATTGAATACTACTATTTATTTTTGGATTTTATTGTTATTTTTATTTCAAATAAAATTATTCAACCTTGACATTGTAAAAAAAAAACTAATTTTTTTAGCTCATCAATTTAAAATATATTTTTAATTATTTACTTTATTGGAATTTATTTTTCACACAAATTATTTTTACGAAAAAATTATTATTAGGCATGTGATTCATCTGTTTGTGTCTTATACTATCATTGAAATTTTTTTTCTCAATCAATTTTATTGAAAAATGTTTTATGACATTTGATGCCAAGTATTTTTAAATTTCTAGAAATTCAGTTATATCAAAACAAAAATTCCGTGATTACTTTTCCTTTGAAAAATTATTAATGCCGTCTGCACAATCATCATGTTGAATTTCATAGAATAGGCTATTTGACTAATTTTTGGAAATCATTTTAAATAATTCTTTATTAAATGCTTATCATTATAAGCACACTACGTTGGGTATTCTAGAAAATCTACACAAATTTTTAAAGCATCACGAAAAACGATGATGAGGCATTGGCGTTTTTCACGTGGCTAGTAAGCCAATTCACATAGGTACAACAAAACAGTACAGCATCTGTCATGGCATCCTTATTTAATATAAAATATGTATGTAATATATTATATGGATTAATAGCCAGTGACGTCACCAGAACTATCAACAATCACATAATGTTTCCATTCCAGATAAAATTTCAAAAATTATTACATTTTATTTCATATAATTTGCAAAAAGTAAATATAATTTAGTTCACTTAAAGTGAAATATTTTTTTAGGCTATTATCTTATAGGATGTCCATATTTTGTAGTATATTGATAATCAACTAGCCTATTTTGATAGCATAAATTTTGAATAAAAATATATTTTGACTAGAATGAATATTCTCAGTAAATACAAGTATTAGAAATTTATTTTTTGTTAGATTAATACGTACAAACATAAATAATAAATTTAACTTGGAATTCGATAGAACCTTTTCAAAAATTATTTAGGTTAATTTTACGAATCGAGTTAATTTTAATAATTTGCACTATTTTTCAATTTCCACTAAAAATGAGAAGCTACTTCTAAAATCATGTCATGTTTTTATAAATCCAGTCTCACATACTTTAGATATTTGCAGTTACTTTACAGGGATTCAGTTTCATTGGATGTGGTTTAATTTTCAGATATTATAACCAGAAAAACTTTTGTCACTAACCCTCCTATATTTACGCCCTTTCTTTTATACTCGCACAAGCCGTTTCTTTTAGACAAAAATCGAATAATTGTTATTTTCTAAGTACTTCAACAGATGCAAACAAATAATCAGAGAGTTAAGCATTCTTTTTCGAGTATCAACTTACTCCCGCTCTGTCTCTTAAAAGATACTGGGTTGTCTGGTGTTCTTCTAATAATTTTGAGGATTATATAACTACGCCATGATTTAATTTGATCTTATACACTACTAATATAGATTAATTCTTGGTCTCAAGAAAAAACCCCAACGTGCTTTGTTTCATGAAAGCATTCTTTGTATTGAGTAGAACATTTCTTTTCCTGCCACAAGCAATATCTTTTAAACGGATTTTTTTTTGGGCAAATCTAGCGGAGATATTTTTTAAGAGAAGGCGAGTATGCCTGTGCCTGAAGAACGTTGGTTAAACCCCATTGTAATTATTTTTTTGATAGAAATTCACTAACTGAGAAGATAAGGTTTTCTATGTCGTAGGATATATTTGGACTCATCCAAAGCTGAGTTAGGAATTGTTTTATTTAATTGTTTTAATTTTTTTTATTTATACTATTCCTAAAACTATACTATTCTTTATTTTGATGGACTGAGTGGCCTGTTTTATGCATCCAAATAATTAATTTTTGCGGTAACGCAAGGAACAGAACCCACGGTCTCGTTAAACTACACTTGTTAAGTCGACAACTTTGCGACCTTCTTTGCGTTGATTTCATTGGATAAATACAAATTTGTTTATCGCTTCAATTGAAGTGTCTACTTCACAAACATGAATTTCAAATTAGTTTTTAAGAATCTTAAAAATAGCCAAAATATGTACGTTTAAAATTCTAATTAAAAGGAAGGAGATTTGCATAAATGATGTCATACATGTTCATAGTGAGTATACATAAGGGTCACTCTACGGTAAGAGGTCTTATCGATGTTTATGGCACTTACATTTTCCTTCAAAATTGAAGATAAATAATGTTAGTATGCACAAATGAATTGTAAATAAAAATGCCATACAAATTACATTATTATTCAAAAATTTTGTTGTGCGATTTTTCTATAGAAAATGACCGCTTATCGTAGAAAACCCATAAAACTTTTGAGATGGAAACCAATCTTTAAGAGCTTCTAACTTATTCGTTTTCGAATCAATTTTAATTTAAGTTTGTTTGGTATTGAGTTTCACATTTTGATGGGTAAAGTAGTAAATTTTTTTATTACTTCTTCTCTATTTTTTTGATGAAAGACGAGTTTGAGACTGTTACTAGTACCGGTTCAAAAATCATAAAATTTCAAAGCGTAGTATATTGTTTGCCACCTCCCATCCCTCAGGGATTTTACTGAATAATAACATTTAATAAGCACGATATAAATTTTTATACATTCCATTGACAATAAAAATAATTCATAAATGCTACAGTTGACTTAACATAAGATTAAAATTATTACATAATCCATTTTTTAAAATTCAGAAAACCTTGATCACATTATTGAACTGTTGGGGCTATATAACATAAGCCATTATTTAACTTAAGTAGTTAAATTGTACATTAATGTCTCTATTAATAAAAATATTTCTCGTGACTGAAATATCCTACATTCAAAAAATTAAATAAAAATAAAATAAAAAATTAAGTTATGAAATTTTTATACATTTTGAATGCTAAAACAATTAAAAATCGTGTCTTAACAATAAAATAACAATATCTATACTTTAAGAAAATGAAAGAATAAAAATTATATTCAGTAGTTAAATATGTGTGATTATTAATAATAATAATAAATTTTTAACAATAATACATAAATTAATGGATATCAAAAATATTAAGGAATTATGCAAAATGTCTGGTTATTCTTTAGAATGTCATATTTTGGTAACATAATCCCAGAAATCATTTTGGATTTTTCAGCTTCTTTTCACTACAATCTGGAACAGACCAGTGTTGCCCAAAGAAGTTTTCCCCAATTTTATCAATGCACCACGACAACACAGAACAATTTTTTGTAGTTTTTTTTTTATATTGATTTTAATATATATACTCAATGACCGGCTTTGTGTTTTAAAATTTTCATTCAAAATATTCATTCTTAAATTTATATAAACACTTAAAACTAATCCAAATTGAAAATTAGATCCGTTATTCGTCATTTTAAACGACAAACACCCAAAGCATTTTTAGAAAACGTAAATTTTTCCATAAACTTTCTTACCACCTTATAAACGAATTTCCTTTATCAAATTCTTTAATTATTATAGCTTCGTTCGTTGTCATTATGTAAATTAAGAACTAAGAGTTAATTAATATTGTAAAAACGAGGTAAGCTGCAACCAAAACCAAATTTTCTCAATTCAATTTTCTCGGTTGGGCTCTCTATTAGTTGCATTATAAAATTTCAAAATTTTTCGCTGAATAGTTTGGTATGTACACGTTTTAGATCCATGAAAATTTGACATCACTAAACCATTCCTTAATAATTCTAAAACTATATTCAGAAAAGCCATGTTTTAGTGATGTTTATTTTGACTTTAGCAATGATCTGCAAGGTTATTTCAAAGTCAGCTTTGTTTTTTTTTTAATCAGAAACCACTTTTCCAATTTTCCAAACCTCTATTTTTGAACCCCTAACCTTTAAATTATCAAACGTATTAAACCCAAATGCATAAACCGCAAACTCATAAACCGCTTATTCAAAATCTTAATATATAAATTGACTTTAAAATTGCCCGTTAAAATCCTGTAAATTTTGTCGAAATCATTTCGTCTAAGTCTAGATTAATAATTTTTATTTTTCGTCAGTATGTAGGTATGATGAAAACTAAAAAAATGTACAGAACTGAATCTTTTACGTTTATTAAACATATAGAATACACGATTTATATTAGTAATTTATTTAGTTTAAAATAAAAGTTTTACACTGACAAACAAAATTAAATCTGATAACGATCTTCAAACAGAATAAAAATTGTTTATTTTGTAATTTTAAAAAACAGCGAAGATTTAAGCCAGAGCGTTTTTTTTTTTAGATCTTACTATACCATAGTAGAATTAGATTTTCTGCAAAAACCCTTAAAACTAATTTTCTATGCTAAAAACGAGTTTTATTAATAAAAACACGCTGCTTGAATTATTGTTATTTTTTTGGGAACTTAGACAATAAAAATAATCAGATGCTGATTTTTATTATTTTACAACGTTTCGCTGATTTATTTTCAGCTTATTCAGACAATCTACAAAGTTTTAATAATTATATTACACATTATCATAGAATCAAATATAAATAATACAAGCACATCGAAAATTTTTATTTATTTTATATTATGTATAATATAATTATTTTAACTTTATTTGGTGGCCTGATGAAGCAGAAATCAATCATCGAAACGTCGGAAAATAAGTAAAATCAGCATCTGATTATTTTTACTGCCTAAGTTCCCAAAAAATAATACTAATTTATTTGAAACCATCGACGAAAATATTACTTATTCATTCTTCCTGAATTTTGTTTTTGCTTTTTTTTCTATATATCTTCTTAGGTATTCTATAAAATCACTGAATTTCCGAATTTTATACAATAAACATTTTTAATATGTAAATTTTTTATTATTTTGTATATAATTAATTAATTGCAATCATGAATGAAGATTGATCATAAGGTATTCATTACAATACAAGTCAATTTATTTAACATTGAACAATTATTACAGTAGCATCATCATCCTTTACTTGAAAAAAAAAAACAGATACATTTTATTGATAAAAAAATGAATAAAAGAAATTTTTGATTGTTGCGTGCATTGAATTTTATTCGTACCTTGATTTGTTTTTAAAATATTGTGAGAATTTACGTAGTTTTTTTTTAAATTTTATTTGTGTGTCATACCGTCATAGTTAGTAAATAGTAATGACAGTCGATTATTTATGAGTTTGACCTGTTTATTTAAAATTTACGTATTTTATTTACTTCACATAATCGTGACAAAATTAAAGCTGTTTATAAAGTTTATTTGAAATCGTCTTAACAAATATCGAACTTTTTCCATTCAGTTAAAAAGTGTTATCTTAATTAATACTTTCGTTATGTATAACGTATGCATAACATATGTGTAGTATTAAGACTCCGAATACATTGAATAAATATTTTTGATTTTTTGGTAAACATTATTGGATCTTATTTTACCGCAGATTCAACGCCCTCACGCTAAACCTATTATTTCATTTTAAAGCCGATATCTCCGAGAGTTATGAAACTCTCTTATTGATCGGCACCGACGTAGACAAAATTAAAATTTGAATATAATTTCCGGCGCCGGTCATTTTATCAGTAATCGCCAGTTGATAATTATTTGAAATCTGTGATAGCGTTAATTTGAACAGATCTACAATGGTTGTGATTTTAATTTATATTTGATTCTTGTATGATATTATCAACGATATCGACTCATAAAAACATTCTTCAACATGAAATTTAAAATTGAACAAAACTTTAACATTTTGGAGATTTAGTAGAAAAACTAGTAATTTATTATAAAAATACTTTTAATGAATTTTGGATTTCTAATTTAATTTTTTATAAAATCCATAATTGATAACATAAATAAGATACAAGAAAAATTAAAAAATTAAATACACTGGAATAATTTTATTTGTTTTAAATATTTATCACTCTGAGGTACTCTATCTTGAATAATAACGATTTATCCCAATGGTAAAATTAATTGTAGTATTCTGTGCTATAAATACAGAATACTTTATATGTTATGTCTATAATCTCCATATTTTGTTTATAGAAAAACTAAAAATATTGCTGTACAAATTTTCATACCAAATTAAGCATTTAGATCAACAATACTCGCGTATGACAGTAATAATAACAATGTAATAAGAAATTAAATTTCATTTATGTTATTAACTGTGAATGCGGATTCTTTTTTTGACTTTCCGAATTGCGATTATTTATTATATTCTTTAAAAATATTTTTCTTATAAATTTCCAACTTTTCTAAACACTTTTCATAGCTGTTAAATTTTTCCGCCTATTTCAAATTTCCAGGGTAAATTACAATTTTCAAACTGATTATAATATTTTCTGAGTTTTAATCATCAAATATTACATCAAAAACTATTCAAATGACAAACGATAATGAACCATAAACATAAAACCACGATTGTATATATAAAACAAATGTGTATATTATAAATATATTTGAACTAGCGCTATCACTTGAACTAGCGTTATAATTAAAATGACCGGCGCCGGCTAGTATATTCGAAAATTAATTTTGCCGAACACCTGCATTTATTAGTTTAAAATATTCGTGGTTATGGACACAGGTCCATATTTTCCACAGTTTTATACCTTTAAGTTATTTAAATTGTATTAAAATTGATTATTCAGAACAATGCATATTTTCAGTACTTCAGTTAATAATAAATTAATTTACTATTTTAAAGTTAATCGGTCAAGCTTTACAAACGTGTAATTCAATTAAGTGAGATACAACCTTGAAAGAGTGCACACACATGCCTCAATATAATTACAGGCATAATTTGATTATAATAAATTATAAAAGTATCAATAATATCCGTTTGTTTTGTAACTTAACAAAAAAAATCCAATTATATTTTTCCTGTAAATCACTGAATAAAATAATAAAAAATGCAAATTTTTCAATAATATTTTTATTTAATGATCATCTCGCATACAAACTTAGTAATTACATCTTATTCAATAATAAATGGTGTCGAATACTCAAACGAACATCCATGAACAAGTGAAATTTTAAACACTTATTAATGTACATAATAAACATAATTGTTTAATATTTTAATAATGTGTTTCAACAAATAGACTACAGAGGAGATTTGAGTAACGTTCTATAAGGCTAGGGTTAAAAGGATAAGAATTAAAAAACAATTTCAAAGAAAAATTGTAGAGCAAAAAATGTTACATAAAAAACGTTCTTAGTCTTTTTTTATTTATTTATCTTCCCATTGCAATAACAAAAAAAAACAGAATAGTCGTAATTTGAAGCTTGTGAGCATAATCGAAAACTACACAAGCTCAATTAAGTCAACGGCTTGCTATCAGAAGTTAAAAAAATTGTTCAACTAATTATAATTAAGAGACAGATAAATTATTAGCTTGACTTATCACGAAAAAGCGATACTATCCCAGCTAGCCTCACGATACATGTATTGTGATATATCAAATTCTACTTTCAAAATAATGTCATTCGGCGAGTTGTATTTTAGTCTGCGTCTAAAAATACGAACTTAATGGACGTTCATGACCAAATACGCACACAGTTTTTATGAAATTTATTTAGCACTTGGAACAATTTTCAATACATATTAAAAATATTTCAACGCTTTATAAATTTTATCCATGCATATCAAATATTTTTAAAGTATTTATTTTCAAATGTTAGTAAATTTAAAATAATGGCTGATTTGACTCCATTTGAGCTGTTTGATAAATTTAGCAAAGTTTCTCACAGCTCTGATTGTAACCTGTGTATTGTTTTGCCACTTTCAATGTGTGTGTATACCTTTCGATACTACGTGCTATTACCAGTTTTCAATATGGTGGATCGTTCATTTAATTAATAATTAGTATCTTAATTTAAAAAATTAATATTTAATTAAAACGTTCGATAACACTCACTTTTTACTACAAATCTTTGAAGTATTTATTTCAAACAATATTCTAAAACAATCTTCATAATGGGATCCACGTAAATAATATAAATATAATAATTTTAAATTTAAAATATATCTGATCCGACTGTATGTTTAAAATTTCATTTTCAATCGTAACTTTTCAAAATGATCGATGATAAGTTTCCAAGATTTTAATTATTATATAATTAAGCTTATCAAAACTGAAAAATAAAATTTTTTATCTACTATCAGACCTTACGGATGAACGTCCATTAATTATAAAATATTCTAAATAGAAAATAGTGATATTTTATACCGAGGTAATAAAGTAAAAAAACTTAATATGTAGAAAAAAAAATTTCCATAAAATAGTTATTTTATTATATTAAAAAAAAAAACAACAACAAAAAAGAACCCTGACCGATTCACCAACTTTACACTAAATATATGTAAATTTTTTAGTATTTTTTTGGCTTAAATTCTCTCTCGTTAATTCATTATTAAAACATTTTAATCGTTTTATTCACAGTTAAGATGAAAATATTCATTTGAATTAATTTTAATTTAAAAATAATTTCATTTTAAGGTGAATAAAAGATTAATAAAAATTTGTGTACAATCATGGTTAATTAATTATTTCTTGGAATAATTATTGAATTTTTATTAAGGTATTTATGATTTTCTTTTAACTAAATGAATCATCATGAATCCTATTATTGACAATTTTGTTTTTTTGAATATTATGAAGGTAATTAACATGTAATCATCAAGAATGCACAACAACCTTTGTGTATATATTGAAATTACGAAATTTAAGAATTTTTTGTGAAATAAAAAATTATATAACGTTCAATTTCAAGGAAAAATGTTTTCTCATCTGATGAAATTTGTCTGTGTTCATTTTTTTAAAATTCAGTTTTTATGGCTGAAAAATATTTTTTAAATTTTTAGACTAGTTAATGTACCCGCAACTTTGTTTTCTTGAGGCTTATAGTTTATAGTAATGTCAAGTTGATTAATTCATGTTGGAATTGAATGTTTATTAGCAGTCATGAAAGTCAGCAGGTTCCGAGAGGGTGGACGGGCTAAGGCAATAAAATGTCATATTCAGCTAACAGTTATTCCACCCGTAAATATTCTGCTGACTATTTATTTTTTGTTTACTACATTATTGAAACTATCTCTATTATTAATTTCAAGCGACCTGAAATATATTTTATTATTTCTCCACCTTGTTATTAGTCCACCTTGGGTGCGCCTGCTGAACAGCCATTCGATTTTCAACTGCATATAAATTTTTAATAAAATCGAAAATTTGATCGGACTGAAATCATCATGCAAAATGCAACGCTACCTCCCGGACTATTAGTGTAGTATGTAAACGTAATCGAGGAATGCGATCGATTTGTGATTGAGTACCAATGAAAAAAATACCCAAATCTGTAATCACTCTCCTAATAGTTACAAAAATTATATATCATAGGGGTCTAATTTTTTTAACTGACTTCTAAAATGGAGGAGGTTCTCAATTTGACTGTATTTTTTTAAATGTTTGTTGCCTTAGAGCTTTCGACTTGGTAATTCAATTTTGATGATTCTTTTATTTGAAAACTGGTGCTTGCAGTGTAGACCCATTTCAACTAGGTTCAGATCTCATGTCCTTAAGGGAAAAGAAGAGGCAAAAACATTTTTTAATGATTAAATTTCATCCAAATGAAGTTTTCGCGGTTGTATGCAACACTCAAAAGTAAAAAATGAAAAATTTTCATACAAAAAAGAACCGTCTTCAAAAAAATAAACTAATACGTAAAAAACAATTTTAAATTTTTCGTTATTTGCAGTGCCAATCTTATCGCTGAAAAATTGATTGGCTGGCATCGACTGACAAATGTAATTGGTCACAAGAAAATATTTGAAATTATTGTTTACTTTTAGTTCATTGTTTTGAAGGAGATTCTTTATTGCTTAAAAATTTTATTAAGTCCCCTTAATAGGGCTTTTCATTTTAATTTTCGATTCGTTTTTGTTTCGGACAGAATGTCAAAAAACTAATGTAATAAAATGAAAAGCAAATATTTTCTATCTTTTTCAAACTTATTGTCAACAGTACGAAACAAATTTTAAAATGAAAAGGTCTATAGACATCTTTGTTTCCAGAAATAAAGTTGTTCATAAATACACATAGGGCCATAATATTATTGCACCAGGTCTTCTTCACCTGTTTTTTAATTTCGCCTACTACCACAAAATTTGAGAAACACTAAATCTTTTCTGCTCTATTAATTACTTAACTATTATTTATCTATTACCTATGAATTCGATATTTTTAGGCCTTGGTTTTTATGGATTTATGTGGGTTACAGAGCGAAATTCGTTAAAATTGGGTCACGTTTGTCCGATAAATCATAATTGTATTGACGTATGTATAATTTTAGTATAAAAAATCCATAAATACTTTTTACAAAAATTGTTCACAGATGGTTAAAGCCAACAATAAATTATTGTAAACCTAATAAATTATCAAACTAGTTAAAAATGTCTTTGTTATGTTTTGTCTGTCGTGCTGCTGCTGCTGTTTAGCTCTCAAATAAAAATTGATAAATTTTTGTTTTAACATTGACCCATATAATTATAAAAAATAAATAAAATAAATTATTGATATTTTTTTTTTTTATAATTAAATCAATAATATAATTTTTATATAATTTATAAATTTTATATTATATTGAGAGGTGTTTGAGTGTAATAATTATATTACACAAATTAACTTATTAACAAAATTATCTTTACTGAATGGTTGTATTGAAAGAAAAGATGTATTTAATATACCGGGAGGATCTCAAACCTAAACAAGCTTTGAAGAGGTTATTTTATGACGAAAAACTGAAATTTTCCTAGAATCGATTAAGAATGTTCCAGCAAAAAATTATCACATAAACTTTGCAACCAACACTTTTTGATTAATATTTTAAAACAGACTTTTGAAAGATTTTTTGCAACATATACCATTCATTTGTATGAAAAAATTGACGTCACGTTTCTACACAGCGCGACTGGTGAGTCGCGATAAACGAGTGGCACAGTTTCTCCCGCCATACGTTTCACAAGCCTACCAATTAAAACTAATAGGTAAATAAAAACAAAACACAAAATAAACAAAAATACCTGTCTACTGGGTTTAAACAAAATATAAATACACCTGTCTAACTAATAAACAAAAATACACTTCATGTCACTCGCGTCATGCCGCGCTGTGCCACACGTGTCGCAATATGTGCCAGGCCTTAAAGTTGTCTATTCTTTTGTTATTTTGATAATAAATTGGTATTTAACAAATTTTTATTGGTTATAAACCATAAGCCATAAAACATGAAACTAATTAATTTTCAATTAAGAATTGAACTAATTCTGTAATTAGTTCAATTACATATAACTCAATTAGAAGCTTTTGAAATGGATCACCAATAAGTGTTAAAATGTATGCTAACTATATCAAACTGATAGAATCAAACTAATACATTTTTCCTCCTAAATAGGTACACCCGGTGTAAACAATGTATACTCAGTATATTAATACCAAGAAAAAAAAAAACAAAAATTTATGATTAGATATAATTGAAACACGCGTCTTACCATTTTCCTTCAATGTAATGAAACTACATATAATTTTTTGTAATTATTCTTTTTCTTATATAATTGTAATTCAGTATATTAACAATTATTAAAATCCATACAAGTAAATTATAAATAGGCCAGTTGTCTTAGGGTTTCACCTCGGAATCTAACGGAATAAGTTGAATTTTTGCACAAACCTTCATTGAACTGTTTTTGAGATAGAGTGCGAAGAAGATGGAGCGCTTAGCTATAGTTAATGTTAATGGCAGCGAAGAAATCGATTATGAGAATTCGTCTGAAATTGATGGTCAAACGGAAGATGAAAATACCGATGATAAAAACAACATTAAAAGAAATCCAATTATTCTTAATTAGAATTAGATTGAAATATAAGATATATAAGGTTTACAATAAGTTCAAAATATATTTAGATTGATTCACTGTATTACTTTATTATTTATATGCAAAAGGTAAATAAGATGACTACTTGACTTATGAGAAATATTTATAAATTTGAGGAATTAAATACTTAGGTAAGTAATATTAAATGAATAATTAAGTAAAAAAAAACCATATAATAGGTATATTTACGAATGAACTTCATGCAAACACTCCATTTTCTCTCGAAAACGGTTCAACGTATAAAAAAAGGTTTTAAGCAAAACTTATTTATAGAGAATTTTGTCCTCTAATAAATTTGATAATGAATACAAATTTGATTGGAGGCAGAGAAAACGAAATATTCTTAAAAAATTTTGAATTTTGGGAATGATGATGGGAATGAAGGTGACATACACGTGACCAATTGTGAATTTTATGGCAAGCACTTTAATACCAAAATAAAGGTTTATACAAAAATTCAGCTGATTCCGTTGGATTCCAACATTGGCCCATTTATTTGACTAAGATGATTGGACTATGTTATTGTAATTCAGTATATTAACAATTATTAAAATGCATACAAGTAAATTATAAAATAGTAGTTTTAAGTAAAAAGTACGAGGTTTAAAAACGTAAATTAATGATCAACTTAGACCCATCTCAACTTTAAATAATAATTTAAACATATTTACTGGCAGGTAATCAGTAAAGTCTATATGCCAAACTGATTTTGTGATACAAGTTCCCTATGGCTCGCTGTAAAATTTGTTCATGTGAAGTGTGCTACACGTCTCAAAGGTCTACAAGTTCAGCTTCATATAAATGCTCTCAAATTTGCAAACGTAGATTTATTTAGCTATTAAATAAATCATTTAGGAGGCCAATTACATATTATAGAATTATATTCATTGAATTGAATGTCCGCTTCTGAATATTCCGTGTACTCTTATATACAAGGTTTTCAATATAATATATAAAACCCGCTCGCTTCAATCATTTAAATGCCATTTTAAATAAAAAGATTTAAAACAAAAGTTGTAGAATTTTTAACGGCGAGTTCAATAGTGATATTTATTTTGATCTTAGCAATGATCTTCAAAGTTATTTTTATATTATTGGGTTTATAATAAGGGGTTTAGAAATTTGGAACTAATGCACACACATTACCATAGTTTATTTTTTCTTACTTCGGCTCGTATTAATACATCGATCTATACCTTCTATAGATCTTAAAGGCGTTTCCAATAAAATAATTTATTTTAGAATCTCAGAAATTTAAATACGCATACTTAAAAGTTTCTTCTAAACGTAGAAATTTTTTTTTTCATAGCTTGCGTCATTAATTTTTTAAAAATTGTCTGATAAAACTTGCATATTTAACACGTGGTTCCTATTCTCACAACAAAACTTTAAATTTTAATTCTTCTTGGCATTTTTGTTTTCTAAAATTTTATGATTGCAAAATTTTGCCGGTACTAATGTAGTGTCACCCTAGGCGGAATTCAGGCACTGTATACCATAGACCTAAACAGAAGTAAGCAATAAAGAATTGCTTACTTCTGTTTTAGTTCAATATGTTCAACGGGTTTTTCGTTTGATCTGAAAGATATTATTTTAAGATGGTTTTTTTTTGTACATAAAACCGGACAATAATATTAAGCATATAATATAACATTATTCATTCATAATAGGTACCATAATACTTATTATAAGTATTTATAATGGTCAGTTTGTATAATAATGCATTTAGGTTATATGCACTAATAATTCTTGCATATTTCAGTCAAGGACTGAAACTCTACTATATTACTATACCATAATGTTATATTAGACTTTTAATATCTATATGTAGTTAAGTTAATACATTTTGAATATTTGCAAATATTATACAACTTGCACACTTAATACACAGAAAAACAAAATTTACTTATGAGATCATACAATTTTTTTAAATTTAGTTTTACATTATTTTTTTTATCAAACCATACTACGGAAATGTGCTCTTAAAAATACAAAACAAAACAAAAAAGTATTTATTATTGTCCGAAATTAAATAAAGTGATCATCAGCATACTCCACCGTCCACTATCTTATATGTATTGTTTAGTTCAAATAACTCTTAAGGTAAAATGAGATGCGACTACTGCTTGTTCTGTATTGTTAAGAGTTACAAGTCCATAGTAGGATTTTCAGTGGGAAAATTACGATATCTGTGGTGACACATTTTTTTGATGGATTTTGTTAAAAGATGCTAAAATAAGACGAAAATGAAGAATACCAATTTACTAGTTTTCATCTATTTTATTGAATAATTGACACTTTTTTTTTGTGCTCAATAATTTCTAATAACAGACACAGCAGCTTTCGGAATATGTGGTTTTAATCTATGATTAAAATATGAGAACCATGTATACAGAATTGGGACAAATAAATATATTTAAATTAGAATGATTTTTAAAATAGCGATAACTCAAATTAAAGCACATTTAAGTTTTGAGCTTTCAAAACTTTTTCCATGATTTGTCCAAAATTTCGGGCTATTCGATCAGGAGTCATTTTTTAAAAGAGATCTACATGATCTTTTTAAAATTTAATAAAATTAAAATTCTCTTTGAAACAAGTCTTTAATTCCAAAAACAAGTGAATCCATCTATTTTAAGGTGATATGGCGAAAATTCTATGGACTTATCCTGCTATACACGAAATATATACAGATATATTTAAAAAAGTCTATTAACGCTGAAAAATATAACATTTTCTAAAAATTTTTACTAGGTTTAATTTTTCAGCGTCAAATTACTCGAACTTGAATTATTTTTTACACGCATAATTTTTAAATTTAGCTACGTGCCAAAATACATGAATACATTTAAAAAAAAAAACTACATATAATCATTTCAATCTTTTTGTATGCATATTTTAATAAATTTGCAATATTGCACGTTTATAAAAATAAAAACATTAATATAAAAACATTTTACCAAATTCAGCAGATGATATTAAATTGATGAAAAAAATGACTATGACCGTGGGCAAGATCTTAATCTATTAGTTAACAACTAATTCTGATTCGTAGATTATTCATGGAAGTTTTTGCAATATTATATTTCATAACTTTCTTCAGGCAATGTATAAAAATATTTTTATGTGGCGCCCGAAAATAGTAACGAAAAGTATTTTTGAAATCTAATGTACATTCAACTTCACATTTCTTTTTACATTTTAGTATTTCGCAAGTTATAATTCATTATTTGTATCCATATTTTAGTATTAAAATATGCGAAACATTTTAATCAAATTAAATATTTAATCAAAGCGATGAATTTTACTAAGTTTATTTGCGATTAACTTTTCTTTCTAAATTTGTGGAAAATCTGTAATTGTATATTAGATTTCGTCGAAAATCTGAATAGATAAGATGGCGTTAGTAGAAGTTAAATATGAAAACAAGTTCTTTACAAATTACATTAAGATAATCTTTTATTGTAAAATAGTAAAGAATAACAGTAAACAATATTTTTGGGTCAAACCCAAAAGGTTGGTCTGGTTTTTACTTTTAAGGTCCAATGAGTCTCAAAAAATTTTTCTGTCCGACTGTCTGTGGTCACGATTAAAAAAGCTACAATCACCAAATTTTAATCGATCTTTCACGTAAATGTAGTAATTTTTTAACGTCATTCCCGAAAAAGACAACGATTTTCTAAAATTTTTTTAAAATACTTTTCTTTTCAAAAATCACTTAAATACATTGGTTTAACAGATCCGTAAAAATCATTCTTTGATAAGCAGGGATGTGCCTGATTGTTAAACATTGAGATCCGCGGATACGGATACGGATCTTAACTTTTTAACTCAATCAATTCTTGAAACTAATTTAGGCTTTGCGTTAGTAAATATTGTAATTGTTAGTATTATAAATTTTAACACACGCAACTAAAAACAACAAAAATATGAGGAATTGTTTATGATCCTATCCGAGACTAGAGTTTTGGGAGACAACGAACGCTGCCAAGTTTCTCATTTTGAAGTTCAATTTACGTCTAGTTCATTTGAATTATTACATATAATTTCGTTTCAATGTGATTGTTTATCGATTAAAATGTGATTGTGATTTGTGTATTGTGATATTACTTTGCAGAATTATTTGATTTAAATAATAAATTCGAATTTTGATACTGTAATTATTAATAAGTACCTTATGATAAGGTAGTCGGCTATAAGCATTACCAGCTCGCTTGAAATATTAAATTTGTACCAAATATGTAAATTTTAGGCAATAAAAACTATTTTAATGGGATTTAACAGTATTTTATAGCTACCTTTTATTATAAATGCATATACGTAATGAAACTTAATAATGCAAAAGATCCATTTAAGATCTGCTGAAGAAAAAATGCTTTGGCAGGCCTATCTGCCAGGCTTACCTCTCTTCCTCGACTTGCATACTAACTTATTATAAACAAACTAAATTTAAATTTGGTTAAATTTGGACCAAAAATTTTATACTGAATTTATTAGTTACAAATTACCAAATTTATATTATAAATATGCTTGATCATCCTTCTCTAAGGATTTCGATTCATTTTTAAGCCTTGTTCGTGTTGCTAAGTTCTGTAAAAAAAAAAGTATGTGAATCAGTAAAAATATAAAATTGAATGCTATTACGGAAGTTTACTACAATTCAATTCTAACTTCCAACGCATGATTCGCAGACTTCACAGGATTTTCTAAACTTAAACTCAATATTTTCTTAGTCTATACATAAAATGAATAATAAGTTAGCCAAACTATATGGTAGTTATAGTTCTATAAGCAATAAGTAAATTCTTTGTCACAAACCTTGACATGATTACTTCTTACACTAATAGTATTTTATATATAGTAACTATATTATTAATATTATTATGATACAGATAGGCTCCGCAAAAAAAAAATGATGAATGAATTCAAAATATTCTTGAAGAAAAACTGTTTATGAGACACTACACTAGTTCTTAGACAGATAGTAAACTCGTGTAGTGAACAAATTCTGTGAAGATTGTTATTTTTTTCCAATTGCCCATTACTGTCTTTGTCATCGTTGTAGGAATTTTAGTGTTTATGACAGATGGACAGAAAGTCTGAGATATGAAAGAAGCGACATTTAAAGTGATGTGTTCTAAAAGTGGGTACAAACGACCAAATGGTCTAGGTGCAAGAGACGCGTTTGTTATTCCTTCTTAATATACTCTACGTTAAACAAACTGTGTTTAAAAACCACATGTGCGCACCATTTCAGAATAACTTATGAAGCATAGTTTGACTCAGATTTGCAGCCCAATTGAATAATATAAAAGGAGACCTATTCTAGAAACACACAAAATTTGAAATATCTCGATTTATACTATCAAAAACAAAAACATAAATTATAATATACATATCTGTATAAAATTAATTTTTTTATAATTGAATAACAAACTAAATCTTCTAGCTACCATCTTGTTTTCAATTATTTGTTCAATAATTTAATTGGTATTCGCTTTGGAGCATTTTCATGATTTTATATACGCTCGTTTTAATGGGACACCCAATACAATCTCTTTCTTATCTGAACATAATTTGTATACTTTGTTGTGTGTTTGTTTATTCCTTATTATATTTTATTTTCTTGCTATCTCCAATAATTTATTATGTGTATATGATTATTTACAAAAAATTAATATACCTTTATACAGGTTGTGTAAAATTTTGTTAAGGTATAAGCTATACTAATGTTATTGGTCGACTGAAACAATATAATAGTGTTTTACTCGTATGCACCATTTTTTGTGCAATAAAAAATAGCTTATTTTTCGTTCAAATGAATAATTTTAATAATTACGTAAAAAAAATGGTAATTTTTGTAAGATAATTAAATTTGTCGCAAAGTGTAATTACTTGTTTGACGAAAGAAAAACAGTGCGAAAAGATGGTAGTTACTCCTCAAGTTGTAGAAAGAACTACTTTAGAGCAAATAGTATCTAACGCATTATCAGATAGCATCTTAAATAACTTCTTTAAGAAAAAAAAAAACTAAAATAATGATTCCTGATCCGGTAGAATAATTTTAATTAGCGTCGTTTTCGCGTATTAATGATATTAATCTTCCAAGTTTGAAGTTCTCTATGACTCTAGAGAAGGAATGAGAAAGACCATTTGTGTTCATCATGTTTACCTGTTTGTCCACCTGTATATACAATAACTTAATAAGGCAAAGAAATCATGAATTGACATAATGTTATATTCTAAAAAATGGCATCGAATTCGTGGATAAGCAAAATAAAATACTGGGTTCAATGGATTTATTTTTCATAATATTAGAGATAGAAGAAAACTTCGAAGACAAAAATAAATATAAATAAAATCAAAACCACTGATTTGAAGGTTTTTTCAAAAATTTAAAGTCGTAATTACTCATTATCATTTAAAAAGGAAGATGTAATGAAAAAATTTGCTATTTCACCTATCAACAAAATGTGAAACGGCTCAATATCAAATAAAATTAGAAAATTAAATTAAAATTGATTGAAAAACTAATAAGTTATAATAATAAGCTCTTATAATTTTCCATTTAAAGATCATTTTCTACATAGAAACATCACACGACAAAATTTTTGAATATTAATGTAATTTATATAACATTTTTATTCACAATCAACTGTTTTGTGCATACTAACATTATTTATCTTAAATTTTGAAGCAAATTGTATATAAGTGCCTTGGACATTGATAGGATCTCTTACTGTGGAATGACGCTCGTGTGTAATCACTATAGAGAGGTGATCATGTATGACCTACCCTATTCATTCAAATCTTCTTTTTTGTTTAATTAAGAATTTTGAATTTCCATATTTTGGTAAATTTTCTAAGATTTTTAAAATATAACTTCAAATGCATATTCGTGAAGTAAAGACGCTTCAATTGAAATGATAAAAAAATTTGTTCGTCTTCCCTATTGAAAATTGATATTGTCTTCAATATGAACTTAAGTAAGTAGAGGATAGACCTTAAAAAAATATTACACAGTCTGTAAAATATGTAAAATAATTTGATAATTATTGGTTATTCATTTATTTTTATAATCATTAACGCATCCTGCGTGATAGGATTTTTTTCACAGGTAATCAAAATTATAATGCGTTGAATAATCATGTTTTTTTTTCTTAATTAACAATAATTCTTATAGATTATTATGAGATTAATTATAATAAATAAAACAATTAGTTCCTAGAAATCCCGAAAAACATTTTCTAGAGTTTTTAATTTTTGATTTTCATATCTTACATAGGGCAGACATTTACAAGGCTGTTGTGAATATCACAAGTTCTCCAGGGATTTAAGAGTGTTTTCTACTTGAATTGTTCTTTCCCCACCAAAAACCCTTTTATTACCAGCATAATTACTCCATAATACTAGAAATGTTTCTAATGATTTTTTCGTTTCCATATTTAGAATTTAAATTAGTGTTTACATTTTGGCAACTAAATTTATTTAAGCCGGATATTTGTAAGGCTGTTGTGAAGTTCACAAATTCTCCAGAGATTTACGAGTATTTTCTTCTTGAATTGTTTTATGCCCAGCAAAAATCCTTTTCTTACCAGCATAATTACTCAATAATATTAAAAATTTTTCGAATGTACGACTTAAGTTAAAAAATTAGAATCAAGTTTTTTGTAACCTTTTCTAAAAGGGTGCTGGATGGGGTACAGAGATTTTTACTGTTCTTTAAAGGATGAATATGATTAAAATGAAGACTTTTGTATAATACCGTTTGAAATATTTTGTAGAATTAGTGAAACCGAAGGTATTATGTAAAATCACTTTCTCTGTCTCAAAATAACACCACGATTTTCCACGCAACGACGAAATATTTTCCATTACCAATAAACAATTTACGCAATAACGATGTTTGTGAAAATTACTTCACGGTGTATATACCATTTTTTGTACAAACATAATGTAGCATACACATAGATTTGTGCCAAAAATTTGATCGTGTATGGGATCCATTATTTTAATTCAGTATAAAATTTTTTAGATAATTTTAATCAATTTAAAATCAACTTTGATTTGTTTCAGGTTCGCATCCCATTAAAAATAAATTTCCATGCTAAACAAAAGGATTTAGTGGTTCAACTAACTAAGAAGCATTTGGTTTGTGGAATCAAAGGACAAACACCAATTATCGATGATGATTTTCCACATGAAATTAAATTAGAAGAATCGACATGGGTTATCGAAGATGGAAAGTTAATTTTATTAAATCTAGAAAAGGTATGTTTATTTCCATGTTCCTTTGATTAGTTATTAATTAAGAATTCGAGTCAGCTGAAAACCTTCAAAATATTGAATAGAAATTTGTCATTGGGTTTCTTCGAAATACATAAAAGAATGAAAATTTAAACTGACACACTCTTGTTACGATCGAATGATTTTTTTGGCTAAGGGTGATAGCATTGCTAGACGTGTAGCTTATATTACGCACACTTCCATACACACGCATATATACCCTTTTGTTTAATATACTGTTTTGTTTAAAGTCACGCATATATATTGTTTTGTATAAAGGAAGTGAGATTCACTTTTGAGTGATTATGGTCGAAAACAAAGAATTTAACAGTAATGAAACATTTTGGCGACGAAAAGCTATTTTTAATGCATGTATTTTGTATACAATAATAGATTATAGTTTATAAAACTAAAAAGCCTTCTTAAATAGAAAACCAAACTAAAATATAGAAAATAATTTCAGTAAGTTTAAAATAAGAATGGAGTGTTTAACAACAAAATTCATTTTATTTAAAAAAAAAAATTAAAAAAAAAAAAAAGCGGGATGCTTTTCAAGAGATTTTTGTTTCTACTTTTATCAAATGAATTTGATTGTTCTAGTTTTTAGTTAGATTTTCTTTGAAGGCGTGTTTTTTAATTTTTTAAACTATTATTTAATTTTTGTTCAGGATACTAGCACAAACTTAAAATGATTTTATTTTCATCGGTCCTTGATAAGTGTGCAAAGTATCAAATTAATTGGATGTTTTGATATGGGTGACAAAAATTATCAAAAGTGAAGTTAATAAAAACGTATAAAAAACTTTCTTAAATAAATTTTAACAAAGGTGTTATTTAATTTGATTGCAGGTTAATAAAATGAATTGGTGGCCAAAATTGATTGTTAGTGATCCTGAGATAAGCGTTCGTAAAATTGAACCAGAACCATCAAAACTATCTGATTTGGATGGTGAAACTCGTGGTTTAGTTGAGAAAATGATGTACGATCAAAGGCAAAAGGAACTAGGTTTACCTACAAGTGATGAGCAAAAGAAACAAGATGTTATCAAGAAGTTAGTATATGCTTTGCCATCTGTTGTTGATTATCTGTATGTTATTTATGGTTTGAAACTTAACTAATTCATTTTTATTATTTTTAGGTTTATGGAACAACATCCAGAAATGGACTTTTCAAAGTGTAAATTTAGTTAGATGGTAGTTCGTTTCCTTTTTTTTAATTTTTTATGTTAAAGCAACTTTGTAACACTTAATTACTACTGCTTCTACGCAATTAACTGTATTATTTTTATAATTAAATAAATTCATTTTAATTTGCATTAAATGTCAGCAATTTTTTTATCCTAATTCTGAACAAACTAGAAAAATTACTTCTTATTTACAGATAACTGAAACCTGTTGAGATACCTTGTTTTACATTTCTGGTAGCGCATCTAACTTTAAATTTGTACGCTTTTATTCCAAATCTGTATAATGAGGAGATATTTGTTCTTGTAAAAATAAGGTTCAATCAAGAGCTCAAAGTTGGAATAATTTTTAAATTTCAGATACTCAGAAATAAAAAACTAAAATAACGAAATAATTCCGTATTGGGAGATTGATTATATTACCTTCTACATCAAAATTTAGAGAAATTATTTAAGATTAAAACAGAAAATTAAACTATTCAAAATCAAACTTTAAACGGTTTCAATACTTGTAAAATGAAATACATACATTTTTTATTCACAACATTCACCAATTAACCTCAAGAGATCTTTGAAAAATTAAGGTATCTTTGAAAAATCAAGCACCAAAATAAAACATGAAATTTTTTTTTCGAATTTTTGAGTAATTAATGTATTCTTGATTTAAATTGACACTTAAAACAATCTTGATTTACTATACACAAAGAATAATTATAATAAATGGGGAAAAAATTATGGCATTTAAAAAAAATCCAAATATTTAGAAAATATTTAATAATTTATTTAAAATAAAATAATAGCCAAGTTATAAATATTTAGTACGTAACAATTGAATAATAAAAGCCAATATTACAACAAAAACTCCAATTAACATGTAACTTAAAACTTTACTAGTTTGTGATGAAATTGGTAAATTATCTTCACTCTCATTTTTCGTTATTGGCTGTTCCACTGAACAATAATCACCTGGATCAGCTTGTATTTCTAAATCCTTCATGACATCATGTTCGTTTACCGTTAAATCTAACAACTCTTCTAAAGAAATTAATGCTTCTGATGGACCTTCACCGGGAAACAGATAATCGCTAAGTGTAATTTTACTTGATGGTAATGGAACAAGAACACGTCTAGGTGGCTCATGAACACTGCACTTTTCTTCGGGTGACATGGCTTCTTCTTCAATTAACGAATCCCAATGCATTTCAAATCGAGCTGCTAAGCTACGCACAATATCTTCTTTAACAGCTTGGGTGGCTTCTGCTATAGTCGCTTTTTGATGTAAAAATACTCGTACTGCTAATTGACCACTAAAATGCATATCACCGCTACATGTTGTGACAATTGGATCATCGTAGGTAATAACATCTTCGCATGGCACGAAAATATTGACCATTAAATTTTTTTCTGATTCTGGTGGTTCGATGCGTGGACAGTTTTTGTTTTTGATTTTTTTCTTTACTATTTGCTCTAAGCAATCGTTTTCGTTTTTTATTTCTAAATCAATCATAATAACAGCTCGGCTTAAATTCTTCTCTACCGTTTCCAAAATACCTGTTATTCATAAAAAGTTTATTATTTCAGAAAAAAAATTAGCACAAAAAACTTCATGATGCATTTTTGAATACAGATAATAATTAATGCGCCTCTTGAATCTTAAATATTCACAGAAAATAATAAATCCAACACCCCTTAAAAATCAATGGAAAGCAAAAAAAACCAATGTAAGCGTTTAATTAATGCTTGAAAAAATTCAAAAATAGATTATATATTACGATGGATGACTAGTTTGATTATCGCTAAAAAAATCTCGTGATATAAAATTGCTCAAATAAAGTTTCGGGTGATATCTCAAGAAATCTAAACGCATCTAAATTGTCAAATAGACTCGATTTTTTTATATTCAAAATTATAAGCTGATTTTTATCGAAATTAGATACAATAAAAGTTTCTCGATTTTTCCCTTAAAAACATTCGAAAAATACTTTTAATTTAAATCTTTTTGGGTGTAAAATTCGTGTTAATTGGACGATTGGAGACATTACTCAAAATCATGTTTTAAGAATATAGATATCTCGAAGCCGTTTTAAGCGATATTATAGAAACTAGTCTGTCATCCAATCGTAAACTGTTAATTATGTATAAAATTAGGAGCTATACAAATAAGTATTAAAATTTTTGTATACAACGTCTTGTAAATCAGTTTTTCATTTTGAAATTATTTCCAGTTTTTGTAATTTTTCATTAAATTATTTAAAAATAAACATTCAATTTAATAAAAATGGAAATCATATATTTACATACCTTGTAAATGTTCTTTTAAATTCCAATCCACTTTTTGTCTAGTAATAGGAATTAATTGGTCAAATTGGTAATTGCAATTTAATTGATGCCATTTCGTTGGTATTGCAATGAACTTAAACTCAACTTGCTTTTGAGAACCAGTGACAAATTCAATACTTTTACAAGTAAATTTTTTTTGAGAAGGATTATAAACCAAAACTAGTTTTTCATTGATAGATGGTGGATTTCCGTGTAAATAAATGTTAGATCCTAAATTTTTATTTATCTGAGACATAATATTTCGTATTTTACCCATGTGCGCATTAAAAATTTCTTCATTTGACGAAATAAATATTCCTGTAACGATGCATTATACATTTAGATTGATTTTTGAATTAAGGTTTTACACACGAAATATTTGAAATTAAAGTACCTAAGACATACATTCCTCCTGGTAACATTCTAGTGGCATGTTTAGCATGATCTCCAACCCATGATTCTGGTATTTCCACAAAATTTACCATTTTACGCCGTAATTCAGTTGTACTTTCTGTTGAAGATATTAAATTTTCTTCGCTAACATTTTTTATAGCCGGTTGAGGCGTTCTTGCAAAATGAATAACATAGTCTTTCGTAGGAGTTGACTAAACATAATTTAAATATTAATCTGAGAAATAATTAATATTAAACATGAATTCTTACTTGACCTAAAATCAAACCAATTGAACATGGTTCTTCTTTTCCTAAGTTTTGGATATATGGCAATAACGCTTCTTCAGCTATTACATTTCGTACCATTTTCTTGCTTTTTTAGGCAAAATTCTAATGCATACCTAATTTTCATATGTTATACTAAGTATTATTTGTACACGTTTCAGAATTGTCAACTTTTAACTTTCACTGTGACATTTCATAGTAGTGACATCTGTAGGATAACATTAATCAACTACTTTCACGAGACGCACGTGACATCTGTCAATATTATGATATATTTCACGATGATTTAAATCAACAATTGAATGATTGGAATTCGAAACGCAAATAATTTAGAAAGTTAATAAAAAAATAATAAAACGCTTTCAATTTACTTTTTTACATTAAAATTTTCTAGTATCAACTTCATTCAATTAGCCTACTTCTGCTAATTATTTCGTCATAAAAGTCTGAATTTACACTTGTAAGATTTTATAAAATATATTTCCTGACAAAATGAATCTGAATTAACTTTGTTCCAGTTTCCGATTTATTTCTTTAGAAATTTATAAAAATCTATAGAATGAATAAGATTGTAGTAGTTTCACTCATTTATATCCATTCCGATTGAAAATGCTGAGTGGATTTCAGTATTAATATCTAAAACTTCATTTGTCTATTAATTCCCATTAACTAATCTCTATAGGAAAATTATTGGATGGTTTTACTTAGCTCCGAGTAATTTACGTACACCATAATGTTAAAACACGAGTTGAAAAGAGTCAAAAAGTAAATTGCTCTTTAAGAAAAATAAGCTATTTTATTTTTACCGATAATGGAAGTTTGGAAACCATCAGGCTTTCATTGATCTTACGTAAAAGATTCGAAAACCCGCCTTTGTTAGAGTTTATAAATAAGTGAATCTTTTTATTCGAATCGTTTGAAGGAGGCGAATTAGCTATTTTATACTCATAATTACTACGTTGAAGTGGAAATACATTTTTATTATATAATAATCCATGTTTGGAGGTCATCAAATGATCAATGATAAATATGTCCAGCGATATTTTGATCATTAAATAGACTTTGACTTTATTTAATAGACGTTTAGCAATAAAAACTACTGTCAATATTATTTAACTAAAAAGTTTTTCCTCTGTGTAATTTAATGTTCTTACATCAGTATTTACACTTACCATTGAATGGAATACAATGTCATAGTCTATGAAAAACGCAGTAAAAGATTTGGTGCAATAATAAATATAGAAAAATTATTTTTATTAATATAATAAAGCATTAATTTTTATTCAATTTATGATTTATAAAAATAATATTTTCTAGAGCAGGACCTAGAGCAACTTGAGTGTGCAAAAACCAAGCACTGCTTTTTCAATTCTCATGCACAAATAACTAAAATTGACATGAAAATGGTGGGCTTGTCAAAGAAAAAAAATTTCTAAGGTAAAAATCAAAATTTGATTTCATATATGTTTTTTCGAGGAAAATTCCTCGGCAAGCACTCTGTTTTTATATGAATATTGTGATTAACAAATTGCACAACATTTTCATAAGTACTTTTTGAGTTATTTGTGCGCAAAAATTGAAAGATTTTACATTGTGCTTCTAACAGTTGGGGATAATTCCTCTTATGAATATCGCAAATATTTAGGATACGGATGTTGCCGGACCAATTTTTGATCTAACTGTTTGTTAAGACCTCCCCTATTTTTTAGATAGACTATAAGCTTTGAAACTATTTTAATGTTTTATCTATATTGGGCATAAATAAACACACTTTTTTTTAAAAATTCAGCATTTTCTTTCTATACACTGTTTTGTTTAAAATAGAATTGTTATTTTTCGTGACTGTTTTTCGAAAAATAAATTAAATTGCTTATAGCACGAAAACGAAAATTTTTTTCGAGTATTAAGTCCAACAATTTAAAAGTGTTATTTTTGTCCAATTTGCATAAAGCATTGAAATTGTTTCAAACTTTTTAGTGTATCTGAGTAGCAGGGGAAGGGGATATCTGGATTCTTAATATTTGAGATATTCTTAATAAATTTTTATTGACAGAATGCAGAGCCCTACTATTTCACACTCAGGTACCTCTCGATCCTGCTCTAAAACATAGAAAACAAAAAATTTAATTAAAAATTATTATTAATTCTTTTTTATAACTTCATGAATCCATTTTACATAATTATCAACAGCAATATAAACACCATATTTGGATTTACGTCCACAACCTTCACCAAAACTTGTAATACCATGTACCACCCATGGTTTTAAACCGGTTACAGTATCAGTTGGTTTACTTTGACAAACTAATGGTCCACCTGAATCACCAGCGCATGTATCACGACCACCGTGTTTAAAACCAGCACAGAACATATTGGACGTGATACGTAAATTTTTATGGGCATTTCTGCATTCGGAGCGTGGTACAATTGGAACCTTATAAATACGAGAAATATATATTAATCATTAATGTTCACAATACTATGGAATAAAAAAATGCCTATATACATTCCAAAGAAGGACATAAAACCAATACAGGGCGCACAGTTTTCACAGCCATTTGAAATTTGTTAAAAAAATTTTACTAAAAATATGATCCCAGTGACTTTACAAAATATTAAATATGAACTACTTAATATTTTTGGAGAAAATTCGGCCCACACCTTAAGGCGAATATACATATGCATAAAATGTCAAAAATACCCCAAAAACCACTTTCTAGAGGTTAGAAAGGGTATCGGTTAAATCTGGAAGGAGAAAACTGAGGCGATGATTCCTTACACATTAACAAACTCTTTTCTTTCAAATTAGATTCAATCTCTCAAAAATTTTGATCAAAATCCAATTTCATTCCATTAAAAATATATTCACTAAATAGCTTCTTTTTGGGACCACCTAGAATTTTATAAAATTTGTGTTGGGATTACATGGCAGTAAAACCTACAATCACTTGTTTTGCTTTTTTTTTTAAAAAAAATTTTAAAATTTGACTTAAAATAGGATCGTGGTTAAACGACTTAATATTTTTGGATTCTCCACCCTTCAAGATCAACCAAGATATTCATGTATTTTTTTTTTTTTACATATAACTGCGGAAGATGGGGATGAAACAATAATGGTAAAATTTTTACTGTATCTTCCCAGAACATCACAATAAAAGGGTACCAATTTTCTACTTCAACTAGAAATGAAAATGCTAAAAAATGAATTAAAATAGAAAAATTTATCCTCTAAATGTGAGAAATACACGAAGCCCCTATTGCTGGGTTAAAAAGGGTGTCGGTCGAATCTGTAGGAAGAAAACTGAGGCTATGGTTCCTTAGACCGAAACAAACACATTTTTTCATATTAGATTCAATCTGTCAAAATTTCCGATCAACACACAGGCTTACACAATTACAAATGTTTTAAAATAAACCAAAAATTGAGATCGCCCAAGGCATAATTATTTTTACCTCTGTTTCATGTAAAATTTTTGTTCCATGTTCGTCTTTTGCACCACGTTTACCCCATCCGGTAATTGTACACATCATATTGTATGGTAAAGTTTGATTATGTCTGGGTAAACAAGCAAAAGTTTGGGATATCTAAATGAAAATAAAAAAATTAGTTTTTATATTATTTGAAAAATTAATTATAAAAGTAGGTTTACTTACTTCAATTGGAAGTTTCAGTAATGCAACATCATTATCAACCGTTTCCGGATTATATTCGGGATGTGATACCATTTTTTGTATTCGATACTCGTATTCAGTACCATCTTTATACGAAATGTCGTGATCATTAACTCGCACGTATAAATGCTTTCGCAAACAATGTGCCGCTGTTAGAATCCATTGAGGTGAAATTAACGTCCCACCACAAAACGGAACCTATAAAATTAAAATTTTATTTAGTGTTTCATTTTTATTTGATACACGCAAGTTCCAAAAAATTGAATAGGTATATCCAAAGCAATTTATAGCTATAGTCATTTTTTTTTAAATACATGTCATTCAAAAGTATCTGAATTGACAACATTATAAGTTTCATCAAAATTGGTTAAGCAGTTTTCAAGATATGGATTATTTTGTAAATAAGTATGTACACTTAAATAAACAAAAAATGCGATGCTCGAATTTTTTATCTATTTAAAAACATTAAATATCCTATTGCTATGTTGTTAAACATTAAATACCCGATTATTGAGTTGTTTATGAGAATTTAATTTGAAATTATTTGTCTAAAACATTCATTTAAAACTAAAAAATTATAAAATATACCATAAAATTAGGGTATAAAATTTTTTCATTTTACGTAAGCATGGAAGATTTTGGTCATTGCGTTTTTTTGATTATTTGATTACACCTAACTTTCATTGTATATGATTATTACTGGAAAAAGACCACGTTTGGGATGGCCACACATTAATTTTCACAAAAACCTTAATTTCAAAGGGGAGGGTGGTGGTGGTGATTAACAAATGTAATTTTCAAATCAAATCAAAATAGAAAAATTTTAATAAGCACTAAATTAATAAAATTAAAATCTATCAAAAAAGAAAGCCGACTTCATAGACAAAATAGTCTAAAGATAAGTTAATAAATTTCGATATTTTCCCCAATTTCCTAGATGAAATTATTTTGTATTTTATAAATACGTATTTCGACTACAAAATAGTCATCATCAGTATGAATTAGCTAGTTGTAATGATTCTTCGAGGAGATGTTACTCGTTGCTAATTTGGTCAGGGTTTGCACCGTGCAAAATACAAAATTTATAAAATACAAAATAATTTGATCTAGGAAATTGGGGAAAAAAAAAGAAATTTATTCGAAAAATCCTAGAGTTCTCATTAATAATTATAAAAAAAAAAATAAATAAATAAAGATAAGTTGTTGATTGACTGATTTATATTTTGATGAAATTTATAATTTGAAATCAGTAAAATTGACTTTATTTCATGAGGACATGAAATTACTATAACTGAAAAATATGCCTTTTTTATAGCCGGTGAATATAAATATGCTAATACGAAAAGCTTGCGATTTTTGTATCCGTTCAAAGTAATCGGCTTTTGAAGAAAAAAATTTTTTAAACAAGAGTGTACATAAGTAATTTGTATTTTTATAATCAGTTATGCAATGTTTATGGCATTCATGTATGTTGTTAGTGAAATAAAGCCGTGTTTAGTTTATTACCAAAAATTTAATGAGTTTTTTTTTTTATAAGTATATTGAATTCAACTTGGCTCTTATCATTAACGACCATAAAAGAAAAGTTTGTTAACAAATCACAGAATGATTTTTAGATTCTTCATGAACTAAGAATTCATAAAATACTAACAACGAATAAACAGTTTATTGTTATTATTATGATTTTGTTTAATAGTAGTAACTATGTTACCTGTAACCGCAGTCGAAAATAAACCAAAAATCGAACCTTCCTTCATTTCTCAAAATAGGGGATTGTCAAAAGAAATGATAAAATTTTTTCTATTTGTCCTGGTCATCCCATTTACCCAGATCAATTGCAAAAAACCCAGTCTTTATAATCTTAGGAAAAAAATTAGTTATTTTAAAGATTTTCCAAAATTAAAGGAGAAAAACAAATTACAGTGTTCGCTTATCATTTCAAATAGATAGTAAAAGACCGCAATTTCCTAGCTTGCAAAGAAAAAAGTTGGTATTTAAATTTATCTAAAAAGGAGAAAATTTATCTTATTTCACATCAATTGCAAAAAACCGCATCTTTCTAGTACGTATAGAAAAAAAAGGTTTTTTTGAAGATTTTTGAAATACGGAATGGAATTTTCCCAAAAACTATGCAGTAAATTCTCTAAATAGGATAAACGCTTATAAAATATGATCAAAATCGGGCAATGAGTTCGAAAGTTAAAGCGAAACAAACTAACTAGGCGGTGTCGATATTTGTAACACTTAACAAGTGAAGAAAATTGTTGTATAATTTGAAAATCGATTGGTCGATATTGTGATTGTTTTTCTATGACATGAGAAGCTATATTGTTCGCTTTGACATTATATTTTGTTAAACACAATGGGCATTGGGTATGTTCTAATTACTGAACTTTTGTTTGTTATCGGTTTTGTTCTTTGTAAAATTTTCGCTTCAATATTTTATGAAACCATTTTATAAGAATATCAATTTTAGTATAACAAAACAAAGAAATAAAAACAGGACTGTAAAAAATTAATTATAAACATGGCGGTGACACAACTCCATAAAAATGGATCGTAAAAAATATGATAGTAACGAAGTGAATATAAAAATATTTTTAAGATGTTTTCCGATAAATATGGAGAAAAAAAAAGATTCTATATGTATATTCTCTTTTGAGATACGAAGAGCATTTATTTTGATGGATGATATGAATTGTTATATATTATTCGTTGAGGTGGTTGAGATTTGGGTGTTTTTCAACTGGGATCTAACCTACATGAACGATAGTACATTTGACAGTTTTCATTAATTTTTTCCTCCTTGTATGTTCCTTTAAAAAAGGTTTTTTGTATTGAAACTCAAAAGCACGATTTAAATCTGACATTGCAGATGAAACTCAAAAAATCAAAAAATGTATTGATCATACATTTTATTTTTTATGGCCGACATAGTTAAAGATTTTTTGAGTTTCATCTGCATAATTTGCAAACATCCCGCCCAACGCGAATCTGACATTAAATTATTTACAAAAATCAAGGAATGGGCTCAACTTGATAGGGAAGGTCAAAAATTGGCAAGCGTTGCTTAACAAACTTTATTCTTCAAATTTAATTATTGATAATACGCCGTAAGTTTATACAAGTTTCAAGTAATAATACTTTTAAGTTTTAAGTAACCGAAAAATTGTTCTGTACAGCGAAGCTTAAGGTTTTTTTTTCGGTTGATATCAAAATTAACAATTATTCAACACTTTGGATTTGGTAAAAGCTCTGAAAAATATGTGAAACAGATTGAATTAATCTGAAAATACTGCTTAAATAGAAACCGGCATCATCCTAGAATATTGAAGAAAATAGTTGCTATGTTTTCGAAATTTTTTCCAAAGAAAGGGGGGCTAGTAAAATTATAGTTTTCCTATTTGCCACAATCAAATTACATTGATTTAAAAAATCCGCATCTTGCAGTCTTGTATAGAAAAGTAGTTATTCTTGGAGATTTTCTCATAAGATGGGAATGCAATAAAAAACAAAGAAATTTTCTATTTTCTCTATTTACTCGATGTTTCTTATGTGAGATTTGGGCCTTCTTTCATGTCATTTTATATTGATTGAAAAAAATAGAATTTTTCTGTGTAGAAATATTTTTGGATAATTTCTGTAATGAACATGCGTATCAAATAAAATCGGACAACGCGTTCGAAAGTAACAGTACGAAGGACTGATAGATAGGAAGAAAGAACAAAATGCATAGTCGTTTAGTTTAAAAAACATTTCGTTACGTGAATGAAAAGGTAAAAAACTAAAAAGTAAAAATAGCAGTTTGAATTTTTTACATGAGTTTGGAAGCTTTCCATTTTTTCACCGAAATATAAACATAAATGGGTTGTCGTTGACTTCATGAAGTAATTATTTTTAAGTTGGGTCATTGCGATTAAGTTTTTAGAACTACAGTTTAGAAAATATAAATCTTTGACATAGTTTTAATTATTTTGTTGAGCTGAATCCTTCTTTCATTACGTCCTGTATGGTCACGTAAATAATTATAGGGTCATTGTAGCCGAAAGTCTTTGATATCAAAAAGTTTTTTGTTCATTGATTCTATCTAGATTTAATAATTTTTTTAGGTTATTTCTTTCTAAAAGGTTATTTTGTTATCCCATTATACCAACTCCCCATTATTCTCAGGCAAAATAATATTACTAATGCCCAGTTTCTTGAAATATTTTACCTTGAAAATACATCATTTTCTTCATAAACATTGAATATTTTTAGCGAATATTCACTTAAATATGATTTTATTCAATTGGTTGAAATTATAATAAGAATAGATTTTCACTAAAAGACATTTCTGAAGAATTATATCAAAAAAATATTCTTAACTATCATCAATATTTTGTTCACGTTCATGTAAACAAACCGATTTATATATCTGATCGCGTATCAACAATAGAAAGTTAACTTTTTTAATGAATTTTTCTTCGAAAGAATTGTAAAATGGTATAATTGGAATAAAATATTTAATATTGATCTGTTTTGTATGTAAAGAATATACACTTTACTATGTATTAATTAGGTTAGTTTTATTGATAAGGCGACTCTATTCTGTTTCCCAGATTTACACGTCTATGATAGAAATCACCCACATCATTATTTTTCATCTTTATTTATTAAACTACATCCGATACATTAAATTAATGATGTTGGAGAAAGAATATTGAATAAAGACAATTATTTGGTAGGTAGCGTATCTACAGCCGTGTTTTGAAAGGAAGAATGTCGATATAGGTTTGGAGTTGGTAGACGGAAGCTGCAGAAACCTCTGCAAGCATTGGCGGATACTTTGTTCCAACCTATACACCGAAAGTCAAATCAATTACCCCCCCCCTTGAAATGATGATTTTTTTGAAATTTGATCTGTTTTCGCGCTATAAGGGATTTAAATTCGAAAAAATGCTATTTTAAAATGTTTTACTTGGAGATACGTTTTACTTTTCTAGTAGAATTTAGGGTTTTTGGAAACGACTGTTTTCGTATAAATCATAGGAGTTCAAAACGAAAACTATGCTACTAGTTTTTGTGACATTTTCCAAGAATATTTCATTTATATAAGCAAATATAAGCAATTCGAAAAAAGAAAACCAAAAATTTTATGAGTAAAAACAATGTTCGTTTAGTTAAAATATAAAGCAAAAACAATTAACTTTAAACAAGTACTTTTCACAAGTAACTAGAAATTAAATAATTTCTAGTTAAAACCAAGTAAGTTCAACATGTAAATAAAACAATTATTTAAATGGTTTCATAGTTTATTGAAATTGAAGAGGGTTGAAAAACGAATCAATGAAAAGTTAAAGCATTGTACATGATACGTACTCTTGCCAATTCGAATTTGTGTGTAATTTAAATTTATTAGTAATATTCTTATAGTTATATCATATAATTATTTTGTCCTTACTTTATGTTTATTCATAATCGCTACTTGCCACGGCCATTTATCCTTAACACTCGCATGTCCACCAACAATTCGTAACATTGGCCATGTATATGAATTTGATATTAGTGCAATACCACAATTACTTCGTAAATTCCACGGTATATCATCAGTTTTATAATCATATTGTTGATCGTAATTGATTTTATAATCATAATCTTCTGTAATATACAAAAATTATTTTTATTATCAAACACTCAATCATATTAAAGTCAGCCTAATTTGATGAAATAAAAGGCCTAAAGTTTGTATTATTATTGGTTTGGTATTACGAGGTCTAAAAGATCCGAGGGCATGCAAAGCTATTTATTTCAATTATTCATTATGGTTCGGGGTTAATTGAGGAGTTTGTTATGGAACAAAGATTTTCTGATTACAAATCCTTTTTCAGGTTCTAGAATCTCTGTACCAAAATTCATTTAAATCGGTTCAGTAGTTAGGCGTGATTGGGTAACTCACAAATAGACAGAGTTACTTTCGAATTTATAATATTAGTAAGGATTCAAATGGGTGTTTATTCTATGTTACCGGGGAGATTAAGATATCCTAAAATATATAAAATAAGACGAAAATGAAGAATTACAATTTTCGAGTTTTCGTCTATTTGTCTAGATATCGATAAATTTTTTTTTTAGAAATTATCATGATTATGTCACATAAATACCACAATTGAAAACATTTAACAAGATTTTATTATTTTTTGTTGTTGTTAAATTATTATAATTTAAACACAAATAACCCAAATTTAATTCGTTTAAATGAAATCAACACTTGTATATTTAACTATTAAAAATATTCGCCATTTTCGACTGTTATTAACCCATGGATTTGTGGGGTGTAGTTTGCACGGGTCGGGTTGGTTTTTGACCCCTACGTTCAACCGTTGTGATTTAAAATAGGCGAAAACTCGAAAAGTGGTATTTTTCATTTTCGTCTTATTTTGACTTGTTTTGTCAAAATTCATCAAAAAACCGAGACGCCACGGATATCTTAGTCGGGCCATGTTACCTATGCTGGGAAGTATTTAATAAGCCATCGTTCACATTTCAATCAAAGTTATAAAATGAACTTTGTAATTTCTGAGATAATAATTGAAATAATTTACAGGTGGTAACACCAATTACAGATATTATTATTATATTTTTTCTTAATTGCTCCGTCATAATTCACTGTCGTCTAGTTAAAACACTGTTACCTTACAATATGTGGGAAGTAAAATGACATATCAAATTTGTTCTCAGGCATGTCGATCAAATTTTCTTCTAGTAATTTCTGTTGGATGTGTACCCAATTAAATACTGTATGTGCGCTTATATAAGATATTGTATACTGTATTTTGATCAGTCCTATACAAAATATAGGACTGACATTGCTAGTACTTCCGCCGAAAATTTGCTAGTACTTCCACCTACATACGATTTGCAGGTTAGAAATTCTCATAAGGGTATATTATGGTATGCGCTCGTCTCTATTATGTTTACCAGGTAAAATGGTTAAATCGAGAAGGTCTTAGAGTTTGTCTATTTCAAACTGAGAGATTGGTGGCGTTATAAACTGGGGAATCAATTAATGCCCCATTAATTGGATTACCATTGCAATATATAAACAAAATTGAGGTTTTAATGGTTTAACTGCTTTCCTGGTTTATTTAAATCCTCAAAGAGATCTCACTGTCTTTGCTGTATCTGTCAGCCGGATAGAAAATTTTTTTGAGCACGAGTAAAGTTTATTTTTAGTTTTTTATTTTGAGAATAGAGTCAATTTACTATTAGATTCTTACCTTGATAATCCAACCTTGATAAATTCTGTCTATATATTAAAAAAAAGCTAGACCTTTAGAGAAACTTTATACAATTAATTAGTCGTTACTCGCTAGTATATTTTTTCATCTATGTGGACAGAAATTAAAAGTTACGATTTAAGTTCAAGGTTGTGGGACTAATTAATTTAATAATAAAATTAAAACAATTAATAATGATAAAAAAAAAAAACAATTATTCAATGTCAAGAAGATAAAATTGATATGTTAATTTTATTTCATAAAGAGGCGTGTTATGATGAACGTAATTATATTGAATCATGAATAGTATTTTTTTTTATAGCAAGAAACAAAAGCAACATATTGACCTCAGAAAGCTGCGGAAAACATGTGTTTATTCATATAAGGTTAAGCGTAAAAACCAACAGGAAATCTAATCTTCTTGTATATTTGTAATTTTGTTATCATAAATTTGGATATCTATATAAATATGTTATCAGGTAGATATCGAATCCATTGTTAGCGATGTTGACAATGATCAATAAATTAAGTTGACAATCAATTTAGTGGTCAACTGATTTGATAACTATTTTAACAAAAACAATTTTAAATAAATTTTGGTTGAATAAAATGTATTTATTGTGGTATATAAGCTAAAAATGAACACTTAATACTAAATTTGAATATAGAATATTTATGTATTTTTCCAATCTTAAGAAAACGAAAATATTTAAGGAATTTTTTGAAGCAAATTGAAACAAACAAAAATTGAATTTTGAAAACAAGTGAGCAAAGATTAGCAATCTTTGATGCAATAATAATGCAATAATCATGATTTTCCATGATGCAATAATCACTAATATTGAATGCAATAAATCAATTTTATACAGTAAATAATGTTATTGTTTTATTTTTGAAATTATTTAATTATTGTACTATTTTTGTTCTTTTTTTATTTACAAAATAAAATTTTAGTTTAATTTTCTGAAATATAAAAATTATTCGATTGGTATTAGTAAAATGGGAGTTTTTATTCAAATCAAGTGTGTGCTATTCATTCAAAATTCATTAAATACATAAACTAAACTTGTTGAATATAAAAATATACTCGTTCAGCTTTTGCCAAAAACTCATCGACTCGCACTCGACTTCCAACTTCATGTCAAGATTGTGAATACGAAAATTTATAATATTTGTAAAGTTATTTGTGCGGAAAAATTGAATAAAATACTTTGTATATTACAATATAGATAGATAATGCCTACATTAGAGATAATCTTTTTTTCAGATGTCTTATTCTGAATTTGAGGACTGAATCTGATATACTTGAATTAATAAACCATTTTTATAAACTATCTTTTGATTTTTCAACAAAACAAATACAATGGCACCGAAGTTTTTTTTGTATTTTATTAATTTACCATATTTTTTTTTGAAAAACTTCACTGATTTTGGAAATGTGAAGTAATAAAAAATTGCAGTAACGCAATTTTCTGGGAAAAAATTTTAAATAAAGCTTGGCTTCAAAAGCACACGGGAATCAAAATTGTGATAATAAATGGAATTCTTACCTTCTTCGCTATCATCATCGTAATTTATACCGAAATGATCAGCAATCCATCGATGGCATGGACTACCTTCTACATAACAATATGCTGTTTCTTTAATCACATTTTTCTTACATGTGCCTTTCTTTTTACAATGCTTAAACCGTTGTGTTTGACAACTTCGCGTACACTTAGTCCAGTTACTCCATTTGGTGTATAAACTACGTCTAAGTATTGTGATATTCGCATTATCATTACCCCGGATACCATGCTTTGATTGCTTGATCACACGATCGTATGCTCGGGACACATGACCTGGATCATGACGATGATGTTGGGCGGAGGTATGTTGTGCCGAATATAAATCATTATTCAACTGATTTCGATTATTGTTGTCAACAATGCCCCCGTTTGATTGTTGTTGCTGCTGTTGCTGCATTCGTGCCATTGAATAACCTTGATGATACCTATGACGATTAGCATATGGTAAATTTGGTGTAGTTAATCGGCCATTGTTCATATTTAAGGTGTAACCTCCAGCATTGTTATAATTTAAGGTTGTCGATTGCGTTGATTGTGTTGTAACAGTTGGCGTTACCCTAGTTGGTGTAATTGTATTATATTGACGTTGTTGAGTTTTTAATGGTCTATTTGTTCGCCGTGTAGTAGAATATGTGAATGCAGGATATGTTGGCGTTGGCGATGATGTTGTAAAAATATCATTATTATTTGAATATCTATGTAATGTACGTAATGTTTCACGATTTAATTGGTTACCATTTCCTGGTTGTGTGTTACTTCGCCGCCGATGATGCTGTAAACATTTTATGGTATGCAGGCAATGCCGTTCCTCTTTTAATACATGCCCGGCACATTTTTGTGGATTCATACAGTGCTTTTCTCTAATTTGTTTACAATGATTATTACAATGTGACCATTGTGTCCAATTTGGTGAAAAATTTGATTCTAGAAATAAAAACAAAACATACTTGTTGTTTACATGTAAAAAGTTCAAATTTATTGAACAAAAGTTACAAATGGCACACATAAATTATTTGACTGAATATAGAAAGGGTAAAGGGTTAAGGGTTAAAGTGTGCTTGAATACTCCAGAAGATGGATTCATCGAATTTAGCTTTCGATTTTTACCTAGTTTAACTGAAAAAAGTGGTGGTTCACAATTTTGGAAACTCGCCATATGAATTCCAAAAGATCCAAAAGATCCAACAGATTTTACTTGTAGAGTTATTCAGTTATGGTCCAAAATAAGATGATAGCAGAATATTTCTCTCTTTTTTTTTTTAGAATAAATTTAACTCTAAAAACAGTAATCTTTTTGCAAATTTCAAATTCGAATTTAGCATACCTAAAATCTTTAAATAACCGCATAGAAACTGATTACTTGAATTTTGGCAAAAAATAAGTTTCAAATTTATATTTTAAAATTTGATAGACTAAATAAATTCATCACAGAGTTTATGGTTTTATTCTTTACTTATTGAATAATTTTATGAAAAACTAACTGTAAACCGGGCAGTTAAAAACATATGGATATACAAAATATAGTAAAGAATATGGATAAACAAAACTAGCAATATACTCTTAGTATAACGCTTTCTTGTTGGTTAATCGTAAGCGTATTAAAATCATATTAAAACATACGCGCTTACATACGACTATACGACAACCGACTACCGACTATGTAAGAGGGGCGCTAACGCTCCAAATAATTGTGCTCCAAAGAAATTAAGCTGAATCATTTTCACCCCGAAATATATTGAACAAACCATAAAATATATGAATTTTCCCACTATTTTCTTGTAATGATCGCAATTTTTTTCCTGAAATATTACTCAAGAACTTAACGAGCACAAACAAACGCATAGGAAAAATTATTAAATAAATACAAAAAATGCCATTTAATTGAAGATATTGGGTTGAAAATTATAAGAATGATCAAAGAAATTGAATTGATAATTATTTTTTTCCAAATATAAATATTCAGAAATTTTTTATCTTCAATCATATAATTTTATTGAAAAAGTAATATTTCCTAATCATACTAACAAAAGAACAAAATTTGATGTATGTATGGTGCCTATAAGGGGCAATTTTTCGAATTATTCTTTCTACATTTACCTTCTTTAAACTACTAGGAATATATAGAAACAAATTTTGCCAAATTGGTTCATCGGTTCTTAAGTTTTGCCATTATAAACAATCGACCATTAAATTTTCATAGATATAGATTTATTATTTTTATAGATAGACTTACCATCATTTAAATGACTCTTATTAATTATTGTTGAATTATGTATTGATCGCTGTAATAATTGATCGTTTTGTTGCGATGGCTGTTGAATATAGTCATTATATTGTAAATGGCCCTGAAAAATAAAAAATAAAAAATTGATTAAAATCTAAATATGTGAATCTTGTTATGCAATAATTATGTGACTTTCTGATAAATAATAATATTACGTTATTAGGTTTTAATTAAATAGAATTAATATTATTATATTACCTTTTAAAATGTATAATTTTGATTTTCTGATTGATTATTGTAAATATGTTTTAAATAATTAACCTATTTTATTTGAAGTGAAAAATGTTCAAGCTATAATTAAATTTAATTTGTATATATACGATATTTTGTATAAAATATATTTTAATCCCAGTACCAATAAGCATATCATATCACTGATAAATATAGTTATTTATAATAATTTGCTTATGTGCCTTAATTATAATAAGTATAAAAACGTTTTTCTTTTTGAAACATCTGAAAACTGAGCTGAATTTGTTTTCGAGCCCGTAAAATTTTCAATTACTTTCACAAGCTTGAAATTTGTGGACATCTGTTTTTGCGTAATTATTATAGAAAAATCAAAAACAAATGCAAAAACCATTTTGTACAACATATGACAAAACGGGAAAGTTTCACAATTTTCAAGTAAGTGTCGGACAAGGGATAATGAATTTTATCACATGAGGAACAAAATGTTTTTGACATTTGTTATTGAATGATCTTTCAACTATAATAACGAAAAAACAAAAAATAGGAAAACAAATGTATGCCCATTTAAAGCTTGTTAGAATAATCGAAAATTTTAAGGATCCAAAAATGAAAACGCCACTTTTTCACAATATGTGTGGATGAAAAAGTTGTTACACTAATCATAAATAAGTCTTAAACAAAGTTTTAGAAGTATGTTTATCAATAAGTTCTATGCTAAACTAATGGGTCCAGTTTATTTGACTGAATAACAAATTAAAAATTTTGAATTATACTCGTTTATAGTAATTTCATCTATCCCGAGATAATTTTTATGTTTCATATAGGTAAGTTCTTTAAGCCTTTCAGATAAATGTCCTAGCATAAATAAGAAGCACCGCGAGAAGTAGATCTACTCATGGCTAGAGTTTTTTTCCAACAATACGAAAAGCAAAGAAGAAAATTCACCTTTTTAATATAACAAATATTTATGTAAAATAATTTGAATACCTATACCACAAACATACAATATACGAGAGGAACACTAATTTTTAGAAATTTATTATTATGGGGCACTTAATGGATAAAAGTTTACAGTACATTTTCTGAATGTGTTAAACATGTCACCAAATTTCAACAAAATCGACAAATCGTTCAAAAGTCCATTAACGTAGATAATTTAAATAGTATTTATTTGTAAGGATTTTTATAATCGACATACGACTGTTATATTGAATATATCAGAGTATATTAAGTTGAGTCTATGGTGATCCCTTTTTATACTCGACATACATAATAACATATGGACTGAAAAGTCCCGGGCCTAACAAAGAAAACACAGTTTTTTTCGTTCAAAATTAGCTTTATTCATCAACGTAATCTCCATTAAGAGCAACGCAATCATTCCAGTCCACTGCGTTCTGCTTCATCGGTGTCTCTACGACCACGTTTGAAGTCAGCAAACGTTTTATTGTTGTTTCTGATGGAGCGGAGTCTCCATAACACTTTTCAAGCCATTGCTTCCCTTGAACGGTATTTTTTCCCATCAAGAAGCAGTGTAAAATTAAAACACGAAATTGTTTTTGATCCATTGTTTTGAAAATAACAAAAGTAGCGTCACTCTTAGCACAATAACTCACAAGTTAATGAATAGAATATCATGAAATTTTAACAGCTATCTTTTGAAGGTTAGTATTAACTGAAAAAAAGGTGACTGCAATAAAACTAGCACCATCTACGTGTTAGGCCCGGGACTTTTCAGTCCATGTATTATGTCAGATTATATTAATTTTAGTCTAAAGTTTGTAACTCTACCTAATATTGACCGCATAAACAAATTTTTGGTATAGGTTTTCATAGAAATAACTAATTAGTGCATATCGGACTGCCCGTGCGCCCGTCCGTCCGTCATCACGATAACACAAAAAACAAGATAGTAAGCTGTGTAAAAAGGTATAGTAATTTTGATGACGTATTCTAAACATAAAAAGTGAGTATAAGTTCGTGAAGGAGCAAAATTTGCCATTGAGTCCAATGGTTCTTTGACCGAACTTTTCATATAAAAGATAGAAGAAAAGTTCAAATATAAAAAATGTTTATTTTTTGAAATAAACAACTTTGTTTGAAACTTTTTTTAGTAAAATGTTTGAGATCTCCACAATTTTATCTCAATAAACACTAATAGATAATAAGAATACATATTATTATTCATGAATACATATATAACTGTATAAACTGGATATTTATAGTATTTTATGAATGCTAATTAAAAATAATCCAAATAATGATATTCAATCATGTGTCGAGCAGTTGTTGTCTTCACTTGTATTTATTGAAGTGGACTTAATTTTTAAAATAATTTTATACTAAAAAAAAAAAAAAATTGAAAGACTTCGAAATTTAAGACATCATAGGAGTCTTTAGCTTCAACCACATATTCTTCGGGGTAAAATTTATATTTATACATGGACCAAATCAAATATTAATATACGTATTAGCTTATTGACCCAATAGTTAACAATGGCATTGCTACACTATTTTTAAGGTTGACCAATTAATTATGATTTATTTGTACTTTAATTAGGTTATCAACATCTTATTATGCCATCAACAAAAATGAGTTTAATCTGGTTCGTAATATAAAAATAACAATCAATCAAAACAGAGTGGTTATCTAAAATACAGTATCAAAGGCCTACTAATTTTTAGCAGAATACAAATTTACTTTATAGAAATCATATATATTTTCATCGAACCATTATTATTTTAATTTTCATTAGTAATTTAATTATTATTTTAACAACAACAAAAAATTCTTTAACGTCATAATATTTATTTATATAATGTCAATTTTTTTTTTTTTAATTTAATGAAATTATACGCAAATATCCAAATTTTTTTCGTGAATTGTTCATCATTTTATTAAATCTCAATAAAAATATCATTAGTTTGGTTCAAGGATCTTGTACTTTAGAATAAAATTATAAATACAGACATCTTATTTTTTTGTCGTTTTATAAAGTTAGTCGCCTGTTAGAGGTTTATATAACTATAAATGATAAAGTTACATTTGGAATCACAAAAAGATGTTTAAATTTGTACCAAATAAAATTAATGGGATTCAATTAAACGAATTTGCTCATTCACCTGCTTAATTTTTATACAGAAAAATAAACTTCGAATGGGTAAGAGATTGGGAAAATTGAACTAATTAAGTTATTTATTGGACAATTGTAGGTATCGACTGAGAAACCGTAACACTGAAAGTAGCAGATTCCCAACATTCTCATAGGTACAACATAAGCTCGGAACAACATATACACGCAGTACATGTATATTTTTTTATTATTAATGGGCAATTGTATTTTCCACTTTTTACTGAAATAAATATCAAGTATACCATTGAACGAGATGGTACCCGCCGCTGCGTTACCGTAGAAATACAAAAACATAACAGATTTAATATTATTTAGTTTAATTATCAATTTAGTTTTGTTGATTTTTCGTCCATGGCTAACACAGGATACAATAAATTTCGAAATTAGTCTTTCATCAATTACCTTAGCACCTTAGTGTTAGAACTTTCTTTTCTTATCGGATGCCCCGTATTAGTGTTTATTTTCTTACCGGATGCCCCGTGGCATCCGGTACTTTGTCTTGTGCTACTCATAGTCTTGAAAAGTAAATGAACCTCCAGAACAAGGAATGGTTCCAATGATACTTGTCATTGAGAAGAGATAAAGTAATTTTATTTTGAATTTCAAATTCATTGATTCTGGTTTCGATGGAATCTGGTAATATGATTTATAACATTCTTTATTTGAGAACTGTAATAAAAAATTGTCTCCGTTTATTACCAAATTAGGGGTAGAATTTTAGAAAATCCTTTCTAATCGAATGCCTAAGTCATACAAAGAATTCTCCCTCCAAGTTTCAAGCCCTCTGACCCTCCAAGCATTTTCGGGTGTTTAGGCTGTGAGTTGATCCTTTTTATTCAGCAAAAAGCATTTTATATGTATGGTATTATTAAGTACATTTGGTATAAGAAAATTTATTATGACAACTGTCATTAATTTCACATTAATTTCGATATACTTTTATGATGTTATTTTTTTCATAGCAGGTCACATGTAACAATTTTCAGGAAATCGTATATAAATAAAAAAATAAATAAATAAATAAAATCTGAGGTCTAACTATTAAAGCAGGTCCATACATAAGAGCTTAAAATTTTTACAATTTAATCTATTTTATTCACAAAAGGTTTTTGGTTTAAGAAAAAAAAAAACGTTTTTGGCCATAAATATTATTCACTTAGAACTAATCAGATATTCATAAATATTTACCTTATAATAAAATTTCAGTGAAAAATACTTCTAATACTTTTTTTAAGTTTCAGCCTTAATATTACGAAAATGTAAGAAATAATTGTTGCATCTATTTTAGACACATAACGATATAAATGTATATAAAGAAAATATAATGGTTGAAGAAAAGGGAATGGAAAATAATTTAATACCCTACAATCATAAATTTTGTGATAATAATATTATATTGTTGTGAGATTTATTACTTTTTGTAAGCTCTCTATCTCAATGACATTGAAATGCAAAATTTATTTAACAAACAAATATAAAAATGAACATAATAAAAAGCATGAATGTTGTGGATATAATTTATCGCATATGGATATTGAAATAATAGTCACTGGTTTTGGATCCTGGTGACGAATAAAATAATTTACGGATTATCCGTTAGTCTCGGATATTAGACATTTAAGGTAATCTGTGAAAATAAAATAGAAATAGGTAAGGATTTGTTTTATTATTACTTTGTGGATTTTCATTTGGCAGTACAGTCAGTCATATAAGTAATTGTTTTAGATAGGGTAAACTGTCCAACAGCGACGTCCCACAGTGAACCTTAAATATTTACCAATAAACTATCCATAGTAGTAACAAAACATGTACAACAGTTGAAGAGTATTAACTTAACGCGTAAATTGTTTACCAGGGGTAATTCGAATGTAATTATAATATCAAATTTTTAAACATTACTTTAAGTTGTACATTGAACGCAGGTTTTTAACCAAACTAAATTAACACAACTTCAATTTTTAACCGTAAAATAATAAATGCCTCATGTCTAATCATGAACCATGAGCCAGCCAGAAGTGATTCACACAGTGATTCGATAGTTTACGTAATCTTGAGAACATGGCAGCAGCTCTCCGGCTTATTAAAAGTGTGGAGAAGGTAAGATAAGCTGCAAAACGATAGGGAATCCTTCTATATAAATTTAGACTGATTTTACACTAACGTTGAATGTGATGCTGAAACACTCGTCAATTAAACAAAGATATCAAACTTCTGGACTACGCAACAATCACGTCTTTTCGATGTGTTTCTCGAAAACATATCTTCTGTCTTTGGAATTAATATCAAAGCAAGTAAAAATTAGTTCACTGTTGGACAGTTTACCCTACTGAAAAATACATCAAGTCAAACCTTAGATTCTACACCTATCCGAAATTATTCGAAAATTTTATTTCCAACTTCATATATATTTTTGTTTAGGCTACGAATACGGAGCTCGATAACATCCCTGATAAAAAGCTAGTAATAAAAAGTAAGATACGTGAAAAATAATTTAAATATTCTTAAACAAAAAAACAAAAAAATTAAAAGGTATAAAATTACAGTTTTGATGTTATACTGATGTTTTATTATTAAAATTTATTTGCCCCAACATTTTTTACTATAGTTTTAAAATAAAATTACATTCAAGAAAAAAAAAATGTATTAAATATTTCAAATATGTCAGACTTGATTGGGTGTTAACATAGTTTTTGTGTCTGTAATACGACTCAAACATAATATGATAATATTTATTTATTATTTATATATGCAATTTAAATTTTTTTTTGAATTTATTTAAAGATCATATTTATAATCAATTGATGATGTTTTTATTATCTTATTATTATTATTATTATTATTATAAGTACACTGTTGTTCAAAATTCTCTATAGTACAAGTGGGGTTTGATTAAATTCAGGGTTTCTATTTTCTGTGTCAAAAAATAGAACTGACTGAAATTTATTTTTGAAACACTAACGAATCAATTTAAAGTTGAGAGATGATTTGCGCCATCCTTAAAAGGTAATTGATCAAAAATTATTTATATTTTTAATTTATAATTATTTTTTCATTTCAAGTGCATATATACGGATTGAATACATAACCTCTTTTTTGAATTCGGTGAAAAATCTGTATAAAGACGTCACGAAGTTGAAATTGAAAATGGTTTCTGATTATTTTTCTATAACAAATTATAGTTTAAAACGCATAAACATTTATGATATTAATTAATTCTACGAATATATTTGACTACTCACATTAATGAAAATCTGTTTAAATTATACGATTATTTATAATTGTTTGAATAACGTTTGATATTATTGTTTTTATTGAAAAATATTTGTTATAGCGTCTATTTTTGGTGATCCGTCTTACAAAGAAAATCACTGTTTTTAGATAATCAAACACTCGCTTCAATATCGAATGAAATTAGTTTCATAAATTAATTAAGCGATTATTTATAAATTTTGTGCCGTAAGGAATGTTACGAAAAAGTATACTTATATAGGGCAGTTGAATTTTTTTAATTTTTTATAGAAAATTATATTAGATGTAGAAATTTCTATTTCTTATAGAAATTACTCAAAACAGTTTTTCATTTCAATTATAAATTTCACGGTATTTGAAAATATTATATATTTGTTTTAAAAAACCTTTATTCGTTTTTTAACTATTATTATTATTATCTACAAAACTCTACAATAATAAATCATTATTAGTTCAAGTTACTGAATATTATTTAAGTGTCCGCATTTTAGTGTATAGAATATAAAATTAAAATAAATAAAAAAAACCTTCTTAAAAAAATGGACTAAAAAATAATTTTAAATCGAATAAAAACTTTTAAAACTAATTTCCTTACGGCCAAAAACCATTCAAAGTCGATACTATCGAATCTATTACTAACAGTATGATTAGCTCCGTCATCCAATGGTTTTATTTCAAATAATTCTTTATTGATTAGTTCATTTTTTTAAACTGGGCTGTATTTTTGAAAAATTTTAATTTTTTGCTTTTAGTCTTCATTAAAAATTTGCTTTCTGAGCGATTTGCTAGTGTTTGGTCTAAGAATTCAGTTTGGTACACCCCTGCCTTTAATTATTTTAGTATTTTGTAAAAATTACTGTGGGACCACTCCAAGCGTTGCATTTTCCAGCAGAAAAACAATCGTAGATATTGGATTACTTTATAAAAAGTTATGCGCAAACTTACTTGGAAAAGAAGCATACATCATCTACACTTATTTTGAAAGCTGTCGAAAGTATCTTGAAAACTACTCAACCGATTTTGATGAACTTATCCCATAGTTACAAGATTTATAATTTCATAAAGAATAGATGAATCATTGCAATCTTATTCTTAGTTTATGAGAATTACATCGACAAACATAGACTTCAAAAGGATGGATATACACTTTCTGCCACCCGGGGCAAAAGTCGTGTACAGCGCCTTTCCATCGTCTACAAATCACTAGACACCTATACTTTTACTAATGGGCTCGCCACTGGTTGCTGGCACCCGGGTAGTCTGAAACCTGTTCCATCCAAGATCCGTAGACATACATTCAAATATATATCCATTTATAAAAATTGGCATACTTGTTTAGTTCACACATTATAACATTGAATACATGCGGGTTGAATTGATAACCTCCTATTTTGCATGTCGGTTAATAAAATAAGTAGCTCAGTTTAGAATTTATTAAGAGATCAATGGACCATTTAACACAACAATTTAAAAAAAAAATTGCTCGTGCTACTGTGTGTGTGCTCTGTATGTAAAATATAAGATATTGTCATAAATAAATTTAAATAGAATCGTTTAGATTAGTTTATGGACCATGAAATGTCTTTTTTTTTTATAGTTAATCGATATATACATATTCAGTTAAGATTTTTTTTTTGAATGGGAAATAATTCATTCATAATATATTATAAGATATTTGGTGAAAAAAATTATGTTACCTCTATATAGAAACAGAAACAATTTTGCCCGTAGAGATTGTGTGGTAAGTTTATATTAAGTCAAACAACATAGTAAATAATTTTGTGTATTTTCGTGAAAAACAGGCTGTGCTGAAAATTTATGTGTAGATTTTTGTGTGTTAAGGATATTTGGAAAATACAAGTGGCGGAAAAAGTGAATAAAATGAAATCATTATTTAATATTTCAATTCAGTTCCTCATCAACTCCTTGAAATTACCAATATTTTAAATATTTTATAAAAATCTTTAGTATCGGCATTTTAAATTTTTTAAGGCTGTAACATATGGTTAAATCATTTTAGAATACATTACGATTAGTTAGAAACATAATTTTATTTTACAAAGTTAATTTATTTTCATACATTAATTAAATAAAATCTTATATTATTTTATCGAATGAAATCTAGTCAACAGCGTAAAATATATGATATAATTGTAATGTTGGTACAATCGTCAAAGACGATATCTTACGCTCTGTTTTATACATTGTGTTTGTTATAACATATGTTTCTTATATATAAGTTATCAAATTAAAACCATAACATTTAAATATATTGGTTAAAATTTCATATTAATTATTTAAATTGTTAACTTGCCTGAATCATGTCTGTATTGATGGCCAGAAAAAAATAATATTCCATAAAGTGTATTTAAACGAATAAAAACGATTTCTAAATGAGTTAAAACGAACAACTGTTAGTGACTATAGATCTCAGCTGTTTTCCATTAAAACGGTATTATCAGCAAGTTTTTTATTTTTTTCTTGAAAACCGTTTAGTGAATTTTAATATATTTATACGCAATTAATTCTCTAGAGTGCAAGTTACCTAATATAAAAGTTTGAAATTCTTGATAGCCTTTTTTAAGTTATTAAAAAATAAAAAGTTAATTTGTTCGGCTAACGAATCTTCATAAGGTTACATGTAAAATTATAGTTTTTATAATTGCAATAACTTTGTAACAGTTAAGTAAATCGGTTTGTAATTCATATGATTCAGAATAGCATGATGAACGTTCTACAAAATTCATTCGTCTCGTGCCATTTTCTTTATACCTCCCAAACATCCTTAATTTGTTTTCTTTTGTTACTTTGATTTTTATAATGAAAACAGTTTTATAATTTTATAAAATGCTTAACTTTTTCCCATAAACAGTTTGTTTCATTAATAAATATCTGTTTTTATTGACGTAAAGACTATTGATACTTGAATGAAATGTAAATAAATGATGTACACTATTTTCTTAATAAGCATTAAAATATTTCTCTATTTTAAATTAATTAATTACCTAACCTATGAATTGAAACTCAAATAATACTTGAGTTAACACTTATTTTGTGTTTACATCATTTAAAAGTGTAAGACTTTAAGCATCTTTTTTGAGATGAAATTTTAACACAAAATTTCTGTTAAAAATCCTACATATTCTTTCTGTTGATAATCAATAGTAATTTTCTATAGATTTGTATATGAGTTTACGTCAGTTCTTAGTATTAAATTTTGGGAATTATAAAACCTTAAAATCTCTGCGTTCTTTTCTTATAATTCGAATGAAAAAGTAAATAAATAAAATTAATCGCAGCGGTGCAATATTTCTACTTTGATTTATAATTGAATTTTATATTCCAAATTCAATTTTAAATTGCCGATATTGGAAATTAATTTTAGATCTAGCTCCTATAATGCTGTAAAAAAGGTGTAAAAATTATTTTTAGGCTCTTGTACCAAAAAAAGTTGCCCAAATTTGTAAATTTTCTTACTTTCTAAAGCTAATACCATTCTTTAGAAAATTGATAAATAAAATTTATCATGTTTTTGTTTGGTTGATTATAGGACGTAGATTTAATGAAGCTGGTAGAATAGATTAAGCTGAAGGACATGTTCTGCCGCGTCATATATTTGTAGGTCTTTTGTGTGCCCCTAAACCTATCTACTAGGAGGTCTGTAGTCTTTTATGACGTATTCTTGTAAAAATCCCTTAAACCTATCATAAAGCTATCTTTTATTGAAACGGATATCGATATAACGGATTTTCTTCCATTTCTAATCAGCCCCGTGATTAGACGTTCTTATTGCTAGTATATTCGCATTATTCTATTTGTCTTTTGACTATTTTGGGTATTTTTTCGTTGCTAAGTTTGGAAGCAACCGTTGCTAACGAAAGATAGAACAGAAGAATATGCAATAATATAATATCTATATAAATATAAAAAGATCTTGCATATATTCTAAGACCTACCATGATTACGTTTTAGTCTATATATAGAGGTACAAATATATCGTCTATATTGAAAACTATTCCTAAAATCTTTATATGGAAGTAAAAAAAGTTTAATGGAACAAAATGCAATTCATGCGATAATGATAAAAACTTTAAAAACAGTGTTTTGATAAATTCCAATATTGTTTATGTGATTTAAAACTAGTGCAATAGGTCATAAACTTCAACATGTATGCGAAGGAAAATTTAAAAACTATCAAGGATATTAATGGCGTATGTCTTACTTCTACAATATAGGTGGATGGTCTCAATCGTAAGGTTGTTGTTCAAATGTGTATCAAAAAGGGTTAATAATATAATGTTTTTCTTGGCTCCAAATAAAAATTAGATGCTTTGAGTATTACTTTAGGCTCTTTTTCACCACAAATGAGGCTGCTTGGTTGAAAATTTCCTAGCAACCCTGTACATGTTATTTTTGAACGAATTATAAGTGAATAGTAGTTTTTAATTCCATACCAGATATTATTCATTCTTTTGTGGTTAAGCAATTTAACCTTTATAATAATACCATTTCGTTATCCGTTTAAGTTACCTCCCCTTGTATTATCAAGGAAGATTGGCTGGTAAAAGCAGTAATTTTAACTGCTCAATGGGATTCGAATTTTGACATATATTTTCGTCGGAAGGTTCCTAGATACTTAATTCTCAATGTTTTAAGAGAGGCATGTGTGTGGTTGTGTGTGTGTGCGATCGTTTTTTCCGTCTTCATTATCTCGATAACAAATAATGTTGACGACGAGAAGCGAATTTTATTCGACGCCTTATTACGTAACTTAAAATTTAATGACTGCAAAATCAGTCCGGTTGTTTTTTGTTTTTTGTTTCGGTTAACAAAAGACAAATATCTATATTTGTAGAGAAATTATTGTTCTTTTACTCTTTTACTTTCCTTATTGTAAAGTTCGTCGTGTGGACCTCCCGTGTCGCACCTATACATCTTGTTTTTTTCTTATAAATGTTGATGTCAGCCAACAAAATTGGCAAAAAAGGGAAAAAGGGATTAAAAATAATTGTAAAGAAAAGCACCGTATATTTATTTAAAGTTTAATACGGGACGAAAATTGACTACAATTCTGTTAGAGCTAAACTGGTCAAAGTATTCTTAGAGCATGCATTCACTTGTTTGGTCCATACTTTACTGCGAGCCACAACCATTACTTGAACCTGAACTTCAATTTATTCGCAGACAAATCTATCATTATAATGGCTCATATTGTTGTGTTACAAACGCTATTTAAAACTCGTCAAACATAGATTTAGGCAAAATAAATCGTAAGCAAAGGATTTCGAATATTTTATTTTGGAAAATTTATGCTGTTTTCTTTATATTTTCACAAAACATATCCTAAAGAATCAAAATTTGGATGTTTGGTTATTCAAACCCAAAAGCAGCGTACTCACGTGCACCATTCGCTCGTATCGCCTTTAAAAATGTTGCGTTATTGAGTCCACACTATTCGTAACCCTACCTACCAACATCGTTTGATGCGATTCAAATTTACCGGCAATTTGTAGGACGCGATGTAACATCGTTGCGTATCAACTTTTGTTACACGAGAAAGGTAGCTGTTACACGTCAAAGTTGCGTTACAGTGTTAAGTTACTCGTGAATATCACAAAATCATTTCTCATAAAATATATCGAATAATTAAATTTGTTTATAAACATATTATCAGCAAATAATTGTTCTCATAAAGCTTTAGAAAATGACCATGATATATTTAAAGAAACTTACATCATTTCAATTAGTTTTGAATTAATGTTTACTTTTATTTACCCCCATTAACATAAATATTTATATCAGATATAAAATATAAAATATTAAATTCATAACAAAAAAAATTAACTCACACAAACGTGCTTACAATTACGTCAATTATAAAAAGTCGTATGTTGATAATTAACTGTAATTTGATTGGTGATATGCAAAAAGCACACCTCTTATCATTTTGATTCTTTTAAAATACTGTTTTCTCATTCATCTATCTCATATAGTAAATAATTAATTTTTACATAATATTTGATTTCTTTAACAAAATGAATAAATAAATTGTACTTAATTCTTATAATTATGTTATGTTTATTATTCATTATAAATTTTAGAATTCCGTTGAATGATTTTGGACTTCTTACATATACTCTGAATGCATGAAATTTACGAAATATATTAAATTTAGTTTAAAGTGTGTAACGCTTAAAAATACTAAACGCAGTTATTTCGGAAAAGGTATGGAAATCACATAATCACCCAATTAGCCCATCTTCAGATAGAAGAATATATCAAATATCAACCTTTAATCCACAGTTGTTTTAATTTGTATATTTTCAAGTCATTTTTTTATATCGACATGCTTATAATATGTATAAAAAAATTGTTAAGCAATAAATTATTATTTTTATTAAAGATCAAGTAAAGAAAAAAATGATTTTAGTTTTGTCGAAAATTTTTATGAACAGTTTTTCTTGAATAACATGTTATTCGACATCCTTAATCTTGAAAATAGACATTTTCAATCGAGCTCAATAATGAAGATGCAATAAAAAAATTTACTATTTTTCCCATTAAAATGTGAAACTAGGTTCAATACCAAACAAAATTAAAAAATGCAATTAAAATTGATTCAAAAATGAATAAGTTATAAGCTCTTAAAGATTGTTTTCCATCTTTTTCATACAAAAATGGGTTATTTTACGAAAAGCGGTCATTGTCTACACAAAAATCGTACAACAACAAAATTTTTGAATATTAAATAACATTTTTATTCACAATCAGCTTATTTGTCTTAAATTTTGAAGGAAACTGTATATAAGTGCCATAATTATCGATAGGACCTCTTATCATAGAATAACCCTTATGTACAATCACTATGGAGATGACGTCATTTATGCGAATATATAATATTTTTAGTCAAAAAGCTTTGAAATGAATTTTTACTTACAAAATTTAAGCTCCAACAAATTGTTTTGTTAGAAAGTCTTTTTATAAATAAAATTTTTACGTATAAAATTCAAAAAAAAAAAAAGTTAAAAAAATGGATTAGCTGAGTTTTTTTAGCTTCTGTAAGATAAAAACTTTAAAATAGATCATCTAAATAAAGCAAAACTTCCACAGGTAAATTAAAGACGTAAACAGATGTAACATAAGGTGATAAGTATATGTCTTACAAGATAAGATTGTTAAAAACATGAAGAAATTTTCCTTGAAAGAATACATAACGAACCATTTATTTTAATTACTAATTAACTCCAACTTGATAAATTCAATCAAAAGATTTAAATCAATTTTCAAACTGCTACTGTTTAATAATATATTATTTTGATTTTAAATATATTATTATAAAAAATATTACCTATTTAAAAATATTTAATAGAAATTATCTATTTAATAATTTCATTTAATAAGTAGTTACCGAAATGACCTCAAATCATTATTAATAAAAATACTAAACGATTATGAAATTATGGGTATTAAAAAATAAAAATCAGAGAAAAAGAAATGAATTTTAATAGATATAAAAAATCATGTGTTGACGCCATTTATAACTTCTATATACAAACTGAAAATAGAGTAGGTAAATCCTAAAAACAGAGTACGTAAAATAAGACCATAATAGATGTTTTAAGCATATGTCGATTTAAATTAATTATAGTGAGTGACATCCAAAGTACTTACTAAAATTTTTGAATAATTTATAATTGCATGAATTTATATACTATAAAATTTATCTAAATATCAATATTTTTTCCTATTTATTCGTTTATTTTTCGTGTACTTTGTAAAAATTATTGTAAGACAATATGTAGATACATTTTAAGATTTAATATTGATTGATTTACCTTTTAAATATAATTTTATATTCATTTAAATAATTTTAAATCTAGTAAAAAATAAGGTGTAATAACAAGTGATAATAACGACATACTTGAGACAACGCCCATAAAACGAATTATAAGTCACTCATACACAAGCCTGCATATACAGGGTATCAAAACAATGATCTTTGTTAGTTGCAAGTATATTTTAAGTCAAATATTTCTAATATAATTTCGAATGTGTTATTATAATTAAGGTTGTTTCAGCGTGAAAACTTTTTTTTGGCAAATTTTGCCTATTTTTGTTTCACGGACTCTGAATAACAATACGTGCATTCGATTAACACTTTCCACTGAAAGCATGTAAAACTTACTGTCCACCAAATTATTTTCTACTATATTAAAAAAAACCTCTCTACAGAATTGAAAAATAAAACCAGGAGGGAAAGAAGAAATTCTTTAAGAATAAGTAAAAATAGCACCTCACACAACTTTGTTCTCGAGATATTAAAATTAAAAATAATAATTTTTATCTCCTTCACGCATAATATAGACAAAAATAAATAAACGTAAATGGATGTATTATTTATTTTGTGAAAATCCATTTGTTTTAAATAAAAATAATGGAAACTTTGCGTAATTTTCACTTAAGAAATTTACACCTTATTTAGAATCTCACTTTATTAAAATAAACAATATCTTTAAAAACATGATTGAACTGAAGGATTTTATATTCAAATTCAAGCAGATTTCTAAGCTTGTATCGATTCAGCTGGAAAACTGAATTCCTCGATTTCAGTAATTTACGGCTTTTATTTTAATTATTTTGAATTTCATCTAAGTCTTAAGTGCATTCCTCATCCAAAGTTGAATCACTTCCTGAGTGATATTCGGGAGGCATTTGATTATTATTATCAGGTGTCGGTTATCTTTACAAATTTACTAATTCTACAGCCTTCTATTTGGTTTGCACAAAGTAAATACTGAGATAGTTCCATCATAAAGTCAACCATAGTTGCCTGCATACCTTTCACTTCCCTTCATATGTCCCTATCTACATAGGTCTACCACTTTACTCACGCAGTTTTCCAAAAATGGCAGTAGTATTCGGTAGTAGTTAAAATATATTAATCACAGATGTCGAACACTTTGTTTTGACATTTGTAAATATAACCCTCTTTGATGTAACTTAGACCTCACGTTGCCAAAGTGGTGAAAAAATGTCTCGAAACGTTGAAATGGGAAGTATTACCTCACCCGTCGTACTCTCTAGATGTTACTCCGTCTGGTTTTCCCCTATTTCGCTCAATGGCACACGACCTGGCTAATATTATTTTGAGTTATATCGTTTCAAAAAGAATGAATAAATATTAAAAACTAACTTTTATTCGAATATTGTTATCTTGAAACAGCAACTTTTGACTTCGAAATCATACAGTTGCTTTTAAATTCGTATACATGCACACGGAGGTAAAGAAATTGCAAATTAATTATAATACAAAAAAAAAAAAAAAAAAAAAAAACATGAAAAAATTGTATCAACATGTAAATGGTGAAACAATTTGAATATATTTTTTTTTTTATATTTATAAATTTCCTATAAAATATTAATTACAAGGGTTAATTATATTGCATATACGGTACCCCTTTGTACCCTTGACTAAAACTCTAAATAATACAATTTGGAACTAATAAAATTTAATGATTGTCAAAATAATTATAAATTTTGCCCGAAAGTGTAATAAATTTGGAGGATAATAAATTTGTCATATAATGGATTAATAATATTTATGACCTTTTTGTTTCCTGATTTGTACTCACATGGTATATAATCTTTTGAATATTAAATAAATAATACTAAAAAAGTTTTGACAATAGCAAGTATTAAGTAGGGTATTTGAAAGTTATTGTAATGTTTCGTATAATAAATTCGTAATGAATATAGTGGAACTTAATTTCTTTAATTATTTTGTAGCGTCAGCCGCCTTGATTTTCGATTCTATATTAAAGTAAATTTCAAAACTCAAAGCGACTTTGTTTAAATGTTTGGATATTGTTCTCTATAAGAATTTATTGATTGTGGGTGAAGGTTTATAACTTGGCAAGCTACAAATTTCAAATTTTAGTTTCGATTATATTTTTTGGGTACTTCAAAGTATTTTCTGGGCTCTTCAAAAACAGTTGATATTGAATTAACTATGCTTAACTGAGTAAAAATTTGTCTGATGGGATGAAATAGCGGTTGAAAGACACAAATGTACGTATCATATTATACCTTGAGTCATAAATCGCCTACTAAATGAAATGCCTATAATCGAAATAATCTACAACAAACTAAAAGAATATTTTAAAAGATGCCGATTGAAAGAATTGATTTTGATACAATTATATAATTTATAATGACTTAAAAACGAAATAGTACTTATCCATATGCATCCTCTAATTTTCCCTGATTTTATTTCTTCCAAAAAATCTTTTAGTGATTTTGATAAAATACGTATTACCGTAGATATTAGCAAAATCACTTCTTAAATATAAGGATTATTTAAATACCAAAATCCATAAACTTAGTCATGTAATTTCGGATGTATCTGAGAAAATCATACACATAAACACGGTCTCTTTTTCAAAACATATTTGTTAACTGTTAATAAAATGGATATTACTTCTAAGCGAACAAATTTTACAATAGTAGTTGGTAAAACGTTACCTTTTTTTAAGCAAAAATTGATTTTAATTCTATTTTTAAGATATTAAATACGAAAACAAACTGTTTTGGATGTTGAGGATTCTGAATATATCAACTTTTATTCTATTGGCACGCTGGTTATATATTCCTAAATTTTCAATTAAAAGTAATATTGTTCCATATTTAAGGCATGTTATGTTCAAAATTATTTTAAAGTAAAATAATTTCCTCTCACCGTTTGAAATTTCCCAATATCTGATGAAAAGTTAAAATAAATATTCTTTTTTGTCGGAGCTATTAATAACCCATACTAAAACCATTAAAAACTTTGTATGGTTTGAAAACTTTCAAATACAAAAAAATATAACAGTAAAAACTTTGTTTCTAAAGTTTATGAATTGTGTATAAAATAAAACACAAATTTTTTTATAATGTATCCACTTTTTGGTTCATCTAAACGTAATAATTAATTATTTGCTAGAGTAGGTTTTAATTTAGAAAAATTAAATATGAAATAAAATTAAAAAATGCTATATGCAAATTAATGTCAATTGATTGTGCTAATTGTCAATTATATTATTTTATTTACATATTATATTATAATATAAATATTATATTACTCATCATGTCAACACTGTAGAATCACCGTCACAAACATACAAAACTTTCCAAAAATTGGAATAATATTTCTAAGCATGAAAATGAATAATATTGGATATTTTTTATTCTTGAGAAATATATTAATATGTCAAAATTTACAAATATATAAATATGTTCTAAAGTTTGTAACGCCAGCAAATATTGACCGAACAAACAAAATTTTGGTACGTAATCATCAAATTAGTCTATTTCTGTTGGCCTGTCCGTCATCACGATAACTTAAAAACAAAAAGAGGGTATATTATTTGAATATTAAATATATATATATATATAGAAATTCTATGCGGTCACCCATCCAAGTACTAACTTTGAATAATGTTTGCATAACATTATTGATCAGTTGAGATCTGTAATTACGTTACCCCCAGGGGGGTATATAAGACCTTACCTTTGGTGAATTCGAGACTTTAAAAATGAGTATAAGTTCGTGAATGAGCAAAATCGTTCCATTGGGTCCAATGGACATGGCACAATTTTTGAACCGTAACAGGTTTTCTTTTAAAACAAACAAGTTTCATATGTTTTATATATAATTACAACACATATTTAAATTATGATGTATTTATAAAAATAGAGATTGAATATTTTTCGTATTTTATGAATGCTAGTTATTAAAATTTTGTTAAAACACTTATAATCAATTATATGCCGAGTATTTAAACAACTCTTTTAGTTACTACGTTCATTTGATAATATATATTCTGTTTTAAAATTAAAGTATAAAGTTTTAAACTTTTGTCGGCAGTCCTCTATGACTGCCTATCAATTTATATTTTTACGCTTATCAGAAAATTTATGTACGCAAACAACAGGTGTTAATGACGAAATATCTAAGAAATTTCCACCTGTACCAGTCACCCATGGAATTTATTTATTGCATACCAAAAAAAAAAAAACATTATTTAATCTTTTTCAAAATAAAAGCTATGTAAATAATTTTTCAGTTATCAATTTTTCTAAAAACCCATACTCTGGTCGGTTGGTAACTTCTTAATTGCTTTTATATCATGTTTTTGTAAAAGTTATTTATTATATTGAAAATATATTTATTTGTTTGACTTTGTACTATAAAATACTTAAGACTTACTTACTCTTACTAAGACAATTAAAAACTTAATTCACAAGAGACACAAATCTTTTAACATAAATTATTTGATTATTATCATTCATACAATAAAAGTGCATTATAAGCAAGCAAAGCTTTTTATATACTAATTAATTTGTTTGTATGCATGTATGCATGTTTTCTATGTACGTTCAATGTATTTGTAGATACAGATATTTACATGAAATAAATCTTAGAACTTTGTTCAATTCAGTAAATCAGTTAAATCGAATTGTTACTGAAAATTTGAAAGAAACAAGTCGATAGAAATTGTTATATACGTCGCCATTGTTTAGTATTTCAATTACCGAATTTCAACACAATTCGTTTCCACCTAAAACCATATTAAATCGTAAAACATTTATAAATGTATTCAAACCATAAGAATAGGAAGTAAAGACATTTAAATGAGTATATTGTTAAATACTCTGTGTATATTTAACTACTAATATCTTGTAATTATAAACATTGATAAATTATATAAAATACATAAACCAATTCACTACAAATTTATAAATGTATTCAAATTTTAGGAAAAGGAATCGAATATATTTAAAAGAGTTAATTGTTTATATAATCTGTGAATGCTTGACTGTTAAAAATCTTGCAATTATTAATATTGTTAAAATATAAAAAAAATACATAAATAAACGAAAATGAAGATCTGTACTTACTAGATGAATTCTATTTTAATAAGATGCTTTAAAAGGAATGCAAACATAGAATGAGACCTCTATAATAATGACCATCTCTAATGTAATATACATTGTATTTTTATGAAGTTTCGTGAACAAATAATTCAAAAAATGACTATTTGTGCCAATTACATTTAACGTGTAATTATAATGGTTTACAATACACCCAGTGATTTTTTTAGCGGTTTACAAGTTTAACGCGGAGCTTCGTTATGGTGGGTATATTCAATGTTTTTTTTTGACATCCATGTACCACGTGTAGATAGAAGACAGTTAATGCGCTGAATCTAAATAATGCTGTACAAATTTTTTTAATAAAAATTTTTTTCACAATCAAACTTAAATTTTAGGTATTAGAAAATATTAGTACGCTGTCAATTTTCGTTTTTGAGTTATTGTTATGGTGTAAATATAAACAAAAATTATTTAATTAGTGGATTTTATGGAATCTATATCAAAATTTGGTAAGTAGAATCAGTATTTTGAGCGTCATGTAAATAATCTAAATTTAAGTTTTTTTTTTGTTGTTGAGAAAGACACCAACTTGCGATTGAGATTTTCCAGTTAAATGGCTTAGAAAGTTAAAAGAAGTCAATTATTGTTTCATATGATTGGTATAAATTATACCTAGAAGTCAATGTAAAGCCGCGTACACATGTGCAACATTCGCGTAGAACGTATCATCGTAACGCAACTGCGACGCGTAACAGCAAGCTTTGTGTGGACGTGAACGCGTAACACTATCGTGTAATAAAAATTGATACACGACGATGTTACATCGTGTCCTACAAATTTTCGGTAAATTTGAAGCGTATCAAACGATGCAAAGTGGGGTTACGAATAGTGTGGACTCAACAACACAACATTTGCAAAGACAAGACGTAAAAATTATTCATTTTTATTTTTATTGTATTTAAATATTTCGATATGGAGTGGAACGAAAAAAATACAATACAATTTACTGAAATTTATCAACATAAATAATACTTAAAGTAATAGGACTCTGGTTGGTAAACAGATGGAACGCTATGCAACATATAGCAACATCGTAACACTTACAAACCATTGGTCATTTTTACGATACGGTACTAAGTTACGAACGAATATTGCACGTGTGTACGTTGCTAAAGATTTGAAATGCATAGATTTTACGAAAAGGGGTAATTATTTATGTAGCAGTATTCAGAAAAAGTTCGTGAGAGCACTTGAAGTGTATATACTTGAATAACTAACACATTTTCGTTATAAACGGTAAAATAGCTCAATTGGATATGGTTTTTCAGTCTAATATATTTGTTTTTAATTATTTTTGACTACTAAGTCATTGTTAGTAAATGTGGATGAATAGAATTAAATTTAAAACATCTGTCTAATAAAACGTTTTTTGGTATTTTTACTTATCGATTATGCGAGTGTAACTTATCTAATGCAAAATTAATTCTGTTTTTAATAATATCATTAAAAAGACTCACACAATGAATTTCTTAAAATTATATAATATGATAATGATCGTATTCAGGGAATAAAAAAAAATTAGAAAATAATTTAATTAAACAAATTAATTTATTAAAGAATCAGCTTCAAAAAATTTACGGTATGTACTTACAGTTTGACTCACACGTGAACTTAGAATGTGTATCACATGTGACATTTTTTTATTTATTTGTTTCTCAGATAGGTAATTATTGAGAACATTATTTATTTAGCAATAGCTAATAACGCAGTTTAAGCATCGTTTTGGAAAGTTAATTTTTAAGAGCCGACCATATAAAAAATCTCGTTTTAATTCCCTAGAAGGAAAGTCATTATACTGGAACCGATTTTGTAAATCCCGAATTTTAACAATCGTTTCAAGGTCATTGGAACATAAATCCAACTGTTTTTCAGAGACGTTTGTGTTTGACATGGAACCTTTATTCCATGTCTTCAGAAGTTCGTCGTGAGTAGACCATGAGTTTTTTTTGGTTTTTCCGCATACAACTTGTCATATTCTAAATTGTTTGTTTAGGAGAAAATTTTATAATAAAAATCATTGAATGACATACAGAACAATTTACATTAATTTCGTTGTAAAAAACAATTTACTGAAGCTGGAAATTGTTTTATATTCCAAAAAACTTCTTTATATTTAACTACGAAATGACAATCGTCTTATAGTGAGTTCAAATTGATTTGAGACAAAACTTAATAGTTAATTTTTCTTTACATGCAAAAGTATATTTGAAAAAAGATATCCTTTTTCTGTCTCGTTCTATTCTATTGTATTAACTATTTAGTTGCATTAAATATTTTTATTTTTTTATATGGAAGCGCAAGGAAAGGAACTTTTGCGTTTCTACAATTTTCAAATGGTTTAAAATGGTAATATTCAAAAAGCTGTCTCATTTACTAACAACTTTGCTTGTTGATTTACATATCATATCAGTTCGCATATAAAAAGATAGAAAATAAATAGAAAAAATAATAAAATAAATAGAAAAATAAATAAAATATAAAATTACATTTTCTATTTTATGAGAAAAGAAAACATTACAAATATATAGGGAATTTAATCCAAGACTTTCCTGAAACATTCCAAGTTAAGCCTGTCGCTTTTAATTTTTTTGAATACTCATAAATTTCCTGACAAGGATATTATGCGAGAGATACATAAAGAAATTGTCTGGGAGAATTATTTTACGGTTATATCCATTCGCATCATTATATATAGTTTTTTGATGATTATTCTGTTTTCTGAATATAAAACTTTAATTAGAATCGTTTTAATTCTAGTAAAGAGACAAATAATATTCCTTCTTTATTTGGATATGATCGATTCTTCTTCGAAGTATATTCAATAAATTTAAATGTTTTAAGGCTTAATTTTTAATTAAATTAATTAAAAATAGAAACAGTTTATTGCCCTATTTCATAATTTAAATATAAATAGTTTTTCTTACCTGTTGATGTTTTGAAACAACCAAATAATTAACACAGACAATATAAAATATTCCCAACAGAAACCAACAGTCGCCAACTATTTCCATAATATGTTTAAATTTTTAAAACAAACAAATAAATATCACAAAATAATAAAAAGTATAATAATAATTAAAAAATATGAACAAAAAATAAATTCTATATCCGATTATGATTTATTTCTTATGTGATTTGGATGTGCACAAACAGGAAATTTTAATGCAAAACTATAAACCATTTTTTTCTGGAGATTCAAAATCTTCCCGACACCATCCAACTTAATAAATTCAGAGCACTATTCAGTAAATCAATTTCATTACACAAAATTAATTTTAAAATATATATAAATATATATATTTTTTTTTTTTTTTGAAATATAAACGAAACTTTAAAATTGTTTATTATAAAAATAAATAATGAGAGTGTTCGCTGTGTTTGTTAAATCTTCTCTCTAAAACTGATGCTGCTTTTGTGGTTAACAAAACTATGCACAGATACACCACATATGAGGAGTATGTAGAAATAAATATATACAGTTTATTTTGTGTGTACCACTGTATTATAATATTAATCTCTCACAACAGAAAACATATGTGACAAAAGTTGATCCTTTTAACTATCTCGTATTAATTTAAAACAATATTTTTCACATAATATTAAATGTATGTATATATATATATGAATTTATTTTATACAGGATGGCTCTGTTAAAATTCATGGTTTCATTTTAAATTTAAATATCAGCTGTCACGCGTCATACGAATTTCTTTTACTATATAGGTACTTTTATATATAGTTTTATAGCTTAATTTCGATATCCGTGGCGCCTCGATTTTTTGATGAATTTTGGCAAAACAAGCCAAAATAAGACGAAAATGAAGAATATCAATTTTCTAGTCTTCGCCTATTTTTCGAGTTATCGAACTTTTTTTTCGAAAATATCGTGATAATTCTAGACTGTTTATCGTCCATAAATATTGTCAAAATAATATAACTTCATGTTATTTTTTTCAATCAAATATTCATGAAAAAAGGGCGTTCATTAACCAAAAAATATAATTAAAATAAAAGTGTTTATTTCTTTTAAACAGATTGAAATTTTGGTTATGAGTGATTAAATTTTATTAATTTAACAACAAATAGTAATTAAATCTTGTGAAATGTTTTAAATTGTGGTTTTTATGTGCAATAAACAGTCTGGATCTGGGTCTGGTATTCCTAAGGAAAGAGAATCATCTGAATGAAAATTTTTTCCTGGTTGTATATAGCACTCAACAGTAAAAATATAAATTTTTCAAAAATAGAACTTTTTTCCAAAATATGCACTAAAAAGGTAAAAATAATTTTAAAATGCGGAAAATCTTCAACAACCGAAAGTATGATTATTTTTTTAAGCGTCTATCGCATTCAAAATTTTCGACAGTTTTTTCGTATTTAAGCTTTTCAAACATTTTTTAACATATCAGAAAATGTGACCCTGACATCACTGTTAATAATTTAATTTCATTGATGGTGGACTTTTATCAATTCTTCAAAATCCATTTAAAAATAGGAGTAAGTGCATTCATCATGTGAAAATATAATAATTCTATTTGGATCCACTAAGGGTTCTTTTCTTCCAAAAGCATTAGAGCCAGATTAGAAAATAGAGACAGTGCTTTACTGCTTTAAATGGGTTTCTGTTTTTTATTATCCACCCTATACCATTTTAAATAGTCATATGCATTGCATATATTTATTTACATTTATATAATTCGAATATGTATAATATACGTTTTAAAATCTGTAATTTCAAAACTACTACTTCTTTGAATACAAGTTCTGAAGAATTTTATTTTAATATATCGCTTGTTCTTAAATAAAATGCATATACGCTTATCGGTTAATTACTTGAATTAATAAAAAAATATATTAATTAAACTAGTTGTATCTGGCTTCGCCCAGACTGCAGTTTCTTTTTCATAATATAGCTTTTACAATAAAGTTCTTAATTGTTTTGTAGGGAAACTCAAGACATTTTGATAACACAAGTTCTTGAAAATCTTTTTTAAAAGGTAAAATAAAAGTGTCTATTTTGTATGTATATCTTTGTGTTGCGGCCTTTCTGAAAATTGTGTAAAAGTACCCATAACTGGAAATATTTGATTTGTTTATTGTCGTCCGATTAATTTCGGACATTTCGGAATTTGGACTTAATAAAAAGCTTAAAAAATTATTTATCTCAATCTCTTATCTTTATCTCGGATTCATTTTTAATTTTGATACTTAAACTCACTAATCATCTATTTAAAAAACTAATCTCATTCTATTTTATGAAATAAATTGTTTTATTTACTTATAAATATAATTTTGGTATAACAAATTATGAGGAATATTTTGACTTCTTGAGTACCAAGCCAAAAATCAGTCAAATACATTTTTTAGCATGATCACTCCGAAAAACTACCCTGGGCCTATAGATCATAATTTTTATTTTTAAAAATATTTTTATGTTTATCTTTAGTATTCAATAAATTGTAATATTAATTATGATAACCGAAAGCTGAACTTTACACTTCATAATACTATGCAACAATTAACTCACGTTAAGCAATGGAATAGCGTGTAACACATTATTGCCACAATTAACTCTCCTAGCGTGACCATAGTTACATCCGATTAATACCTAAGTTGTTCAGGTATTCTGAGCCACAAGTGGAATTCTACAACTTAATAGAAAGGTAAGTTTAATTAATATTAATCATGATAATCGAAAGCTGAACTTTACACTTCATGATACTAACAATTAACTCACGTTAAGCAATGGAATAGCGTATAATACATTATTGTCACAATTAACTCTCCTAGCGTCACCTTAGTTACATCCGATTATTACCTAAGTTGTTCAGGTATTCTGAGCCACAAGTGGAATTCTACAACTTAATAGAAAGGTGAGCTTACATTTTATTGTAATTATTGACACACCTTTCCCCTATTAATAGTATAAAAATCAATATACTGAGATGAATTTGATAATATATTAAAACATCTACATTTTTTTTTCAAATTTAAATTCGTTGTGACACTCAGCGACAATTTTAGCTTGAAGGAAACTGTAGGTATAAAATTGCGGTGGCCTAATTAAGAGTACAATTTTGTTTGTGAGTCCTGTTTTCAGGATAAATAAAAAATCTAGTAGTCTATTTGGAAACGAGATGTTAATTTAAACGTATTACCTGATGTGGAAGTTTTAAAACTCAAAAAATGTAATTAAAAAAAATGTTTACAATTCAAAAGGGAAAGTTTAGATATCCTTTCTGTGATATACAAGGTAGGTATTTGAATAAAATAATAATTATCGAACAACTTACTTTTCTTTAATAAATATAGTAATTGCATGTGAATTTTTGAATAAAATTTCCTCGCCAGTAATAATCGCATCTTAAACGATAATAACATACCTCATGTTTAAGATAAGGAGGGCGTGTCCAAGAGTTTTAACCGAAAAAAACATTTCTAAATAAAAAATGAAATTTTGAGTTTTTCGCGAAAATAATACAATTTAATATTACTTATTACAAAGGTATGAATCCCCCTAAAGTTTCAAAAAAATTAATTTTAAATTGTACAAATACCAATTTGTATAAATAAAAATTAACTTGTCAATACATTGTTGTAAAATTTTGTCATTAATATATATATAATAAACAAATTAGCTTATTATTCTTTCTAAGATTCACATAATTTTTTCTAATTTTTTTATTCGAATATTTTTATGTCCAGATCATCATTGAAAGACATTTCATCTGGTCCACAAATAGAAATTAAACGCAAACATTAAATCAATAATATAATTTATAAGCCGATTTAAATCTGGTTGCGGGAAAAAGACTCAAAATTTTCTGATTTACTAAATTGCTTTGTTCAGTAATAATTGACTGTATTTGTTGTAGTATCTATTTGAATTATATTAGTTAACTTACTCCAACTTTTACCTAATACAAATATATTAACACGAACTATGAAGTCATAATGAAAATGCACATATTTATTTTGTATTATTTAAATCACAAATTAATCAGTCTTTATTAACATCAGAATAATAATATAAGTCAATTTAAAAACTATAGTACTTAGTCTAAGCTTTATCGATAATATATCATATTGTTTACTAGTTTTTGATACATCGCACGGGAAATATATTCTGATTTTCTTTTATAAACATGTTTTTGAGTCACATAATTATGTACTCTTCAGGGGATCCGGTGGTCTAGAATTTTCGAAAAATCGATTTTTTTTTAAATATATATTTTGAAAGTATTGTATTTTAAAAATATACTGTTAAAATTTGGTGACGAAATTCCGAGCATTTCTGTATTTATAACCCATTACAAGATCAGGTAGGTAGTAGATCAGTGGGTTGGGCTCTATTGTTCGTTAGTCGCAGCTGCTAGGGTTCGTGTTCCTGACTTAGACTATTGTATAAATTAAAAGGGAAATATTTTATTTGAGAAGACTTAGGGAATTCTTCACGGTGCTGGGATCGTCGATAAATGGTAAGTGCATATTTCAATACAATTTCTTGAGAATATACTTACTTGAAACTTTAAACGTGTTTATCTCGAAACTACTTTTTTTCGTCTAATGAAGCCAAAAAACTACTCGACCGATTTCTCTAAAATTTAGGTAATTCTGAACAGTACTGACTCTGGCTGGAACTAAAAGAAATAGTTTCTGTAATGTATTTCTATTTTTTTAGTTAAGAAAACATTGAAAAAAACGAGTTGTTTTCAGACTGGTACTTTAAACTACGCGCCATATTGTCAATTTTTTTTTTGATTCTAGTCTCCGCTATAACTATACTTATACTAAATAAAAATCCGTCTTATTTTCTTATCAGAGGGAGAGATAATACAAGCTTCATCGGTAAGGACCATTTCTTTGGAGAGGGTAACTTCAGCGCCATTTTTTTAATTAAAAAACAAATTTTTTTTGTATTAATTTTCATTTTTGTATAGTTAATAAGTAATAAAATAAGTGTAAAAAAATTTGAAAGCATTAGTCATTACTTTAATATAAAAAAAAAATTTTTTTTTAATAGTTCAAATTTTAGGCCGCTAGACCACCGGGTCTCCTAATCTGTAAAATCTATCATCGGTTAGTTTAGATATAGTATACAGAACTTTTTAAAACATTAGAAATCATTTTTTTTTTTGTGTTGTTTGATCAAATATACAGAAAATCCAGACGCCCTTTATTACTTACCAAAAGTACAAATGATGAATTTTTATATCCCTAACTTAAGAATTAATTGGTTGTTGTATACTGCCTTCTCGTTTAAGCTTTATTTTTCTTATTAAAAGTATTTCGATAGATTGCTTTATATAAGAGATAATTTACGAAAAATTTGAAACAACAATTAAATATTCGACACTATAATATAGTTTTACAGAAATCTTGTTTATTTCTACATGCAAAATTCAAGCAATAATTTAGTGCAACAGTCAAAATAACAAATTTTGAGAAATGATTTACGGAAAGTTACTGAAATGTTAATTCCAACTACAATGCGGTAATAAAGAGTTGACTTGATACAAGTCCCTTCTCCGTTTTTAAACCAATTGTGTCTGCCTTTTTTTGTTTGGTTGTAACTAACGATCTTTAACGTAATGAATAGAATAATTTTGAAATAATTACTAAAATTTTTAAAATAATAAATTATTGTTTCTCTTTATACAAAAAGAGAGGACTATCTTTTGAGTGATTATGATCGAATTTTGACCGATGAAGCAAATTCTACTTTCAGAATTCGGTCAAATACGTTGTTATAATTTTGATAATTATATAAACGTGTGTGCATGCTATTATTTTAAATTTAATCTATTTCAATTTTGTATATATTTCATGAAAAATGATAACAATTGTTTTAAATAATTATCATTTAATCAAATAATATCTTTTGTATTGTCTAACAGAAGCTCTAAGCAAATACCTTTAATAATTTATATACATGTTTTATTAGGAAATGTACATAACTAATAAAGGTATTTGTATTAGAATAACGTATTTATAATGTTTAGATGAATTTATTTATCTACTTACTGTTTTTGCTTATTACATTCATTCATTTATTCAAAAAATTAATTAAATAGAACCTATGTAATTGGTTGATGTGAAGTAACGGATTGTGAGATTCTAAAATTTAGCCTAACCGTTTTTAATATCAAGTGCTTTTTTCAATATTATAAAAGACTATCTGATTATATTTTTATCATCAATTTGATATGAAACATGCTCTTAAATAAATAAAATGCTTTCTTTTTGTTATTGAAAGAGAAATTGTCTTTTTTTTTTTTAAGCTTGATTTACCTTGTTACTTTTTTTTGTCCCAAGATAAATTATTGAGGAAATGTATAATAAAAGTTCTATAAATTGTTTTTTAAGGTAATTTTAAGGAACCTTTTGAAGATAATGTATGAAGAATTACAAGTTTACAGATGAGCCTTATTAAACTTCAGGGGTATAATATGACACTAATAAAGGGTTTGAAAAGTTAAATATTTTTAAAAGTATTGTAATTTTTAGACTTTTATGATAAATCAAATTAATAAACTTTGCATATGAGTTTCTTTGATGCTTTACATAATAATATTTATCTTCTAATAATACATACCTTTAACAAACTTGGCTTTAACTCCAAGAGCTTTAAGGTATCGCAAATTGAACGCTCTACCACTATTATTTAATTAAAATTTCCTGTAAGATTAGGATATGGGATGTCTTGTAAGATTAGGACAAGACAAGAATCAAACGACATTCCTTTGCTTCCCTTGGAACGTTATACGCATGTAATTGAGGGCCCAGGTCAATTATACATGTCATTGACCAGAGACGTTATTCGAAATTTTTTCTCAGTAGTCCTGTACACTTTCTATGGAAAAAATCGATTAACAATGATATAGTGGCAGGAATGTTACATTTTGCAGTTGAATAAAGCATGATTGTTAATATATTGTAAGTTCTTGTGCCATCAGTGAAAAATTTTTAATCAATTCAATGTGTAATTAAAAGATAATGTACTAATATTTATTAAAACCGTAGCGTTTAATTAAATACAAAAATAAATTATACATTATGAGTGTCAATTTTATTTCATAAATTTTATGAGCAAGTTTTCTATTTAATTTGGATTTTATTTATGTTAGTATGGAGATTTTCATATTAAAAGTAATAACATATTCAGCGAATAAATGAGTGCTACATACTTCTACATATAAGTGAAAAATAATACTTGTTCAAAAACCTAGATTCGAGCAATAGAGACTTCAGTTCAAAATAAATTGATCTGTAATAGGGAAAACACAATAATCTATTTTATAATTTAATAAACAGAAAATTTACTAAAGTTAAAAAAAAAAAAAATAAATAAAAGTATTAATGTAATTTGAGAAATATTCTGTGAAAGCAAATACGAAAAAGCATATATACAAATAAGCTAATAAGCAAAAATGAAAATTAATTTTTTAAACTGATATGAAAGGAAAAAAAAAACAGAGTGGTGTTACCTACAGCATTGAAGAACGGCTGGACCAATTTTTATGATTTTTGTGTTTTTGTTTTATCTTTTTTGTAGGACATAGAATAGGTTTTAGTTCCATTTTCTATTCCTAAGGGGGTTCAAAAACGGTTGCAATTCTTTTATTACAAGTTTTTAATTGAAGTATGTTACAAATCCTATTAGTATCATTTCCATCGAAACCAAAATCTAAATTTGAAATTCAAAATAAAATGTATTTATGTGTTCTCACAAGTAGTATGTCAAACTATCGACTATTATAAGGGTGCATATTGCAATGTTCAAATATTACCGGAACCTTTCATGTTTCTGGGCCTTCATATACTATTTATTAAATATATGAGTACTACATCACGAAGCACCGCGTGTCACCTAGAGTTTTTTTATCACCAAATACCGAATGATAAAAAAATGATAAAGGATTTTCCGAAATGTTGTACTCCTAAGGGGGTGAAAAACTAGAGAAGTTTGAATGGGACAGCATGATTCCTTGATTCAATCTATTCCAAATTTTGCATGCAATTGAGGTAATATCGTGTGATAAAATTGAAATTGTTTTTTTTAACTTTTTTCTGTAAAAATTGTCACATCAACGCATGACCCGGTATGCTAGTAATATTAAAAATAATAATTCAAATTATTTCATTGAAAATTAAACTCTAATTTTCAGAATAACTTCTAAAACAATGATTGTAAAATTAAATGAAGCTATTTGATGATATATGACATTCGGGGTGCTTTAATCGTATTTCTTTCTATCTGTATCGTTAAATGATTTATCCTCAGCTTATTGTAGTAACTGAAAAGTTACCTTTTTATTTTACATTATTTAGGCTATATTATCATACATTTTAAGTGCTTACCTTGGTTTAAACTATTTTTTCCATGGTCCATTCAGCTAGAATAATAAATTATGCAAATATTGACATTAGTTGTAATATAATGTAAATAAAACATATTTGGGTTTATACAGTTGTAAACTTTTTGAATTATTTATAACAAGTCAATCTGGATAGACATAGACCTTGGACAGCTTGAACGTATTTTTAAACAACGTCTACACAAATTTATGAATTTTTAGTAGTTCTAAAAAAATCTACGCCAGATTTATAACTAAAATAGGTTTTTCCAAATTCATATATATATATAATTTTTTTTTCATAAAAAATTTTAATGAAACTAAAATTTCCAAAGATCATGGGTACGCAAAATTTTATACAAATATTCGTTGTGATAAAAATAAATAATAATTTTTTCTCCGGTTTATATAATATAATTTGTAAGTTTTAACCAGTTACAATCTCTAAAGAAACACTGAAACAGTTAATGCAACTTATTTTGAGTAGAGTAAATTAAGAGTTAATTATACTGAAACAGATCTTTTTAGAGTTTTTGTCTACAAAAACGTTAGGAACTATTGTTCATTTTTACTGATTTATAGAAGATATTTTGAAGATAATATGATGTACTAGCATACCCGTTTACGTGTTGTTGTGGCAATTTTGGGATACCTGGTATTATGTGAGGGACACCCGTCCTAAAACTGCATGCCAAAAACATATTTTATTCCCACCTATGTGTTTTGCTGATGTAAACGGTACATTATTGTAAAATTAATAAAAATCCATTTCGTAGTTTTTGCGTGAAAGAGTAACATCCATAATTTCGAGTTTAAAAGAGTATGAAATATAATAAACTTCTAACTGAATCATTTTTACTTTAGTAATATATTTAAAGAAAAACATATTAAGTTATAAGAGCATGCACACCGCAAAAACTAGATTTCCAGAGTTCAGAGTTGCACTACATTATTAATTTTGCTCTTTTATTAATAGATATTGTAACACGACAGCGAACGTTTTCCGATCTAAATCTAGAAATCATTCTGAGCACCTAATTTTTATTTTCAAGATACCTTAGCGGGTCCATCATCGGGTTTCAAAGTACTTTCAACTAAAAATGAAAAACAAAAATATTCAATTCTTCAATATTAGTGAGGTAAGCTTATTTGGAAAAAAATGCGTGACTGGTGAATTCCCATTAAAGAGAATTATAATATATTACTTTTTATAGCCCTAATACATTATAATTTAGTATTAATTGGATCGGAAACTCGTTATAAATTTAGCACAAATTTTCATCACATCGGATATTAAATACAAATTGACGAAAACTTCTTTTTTATATTAGATTTCTAAGTATTGAATATATTACTTTTCGAAATTTTAGATCTTTACTCAGATGAAAGGTGTAAGCCACTGTGTTATTTGAATCTCCTTTAGTCGTCCAAATCGTCACTTTAACACAGTACAATTACAATTAGACAAAATTTGTTAATATTTTTTCATGCCACCCTTTTGAATACTTTAAAAATCTTGCCAGATAATTCCTTATAATATAGGTAATACTATAATACAGTGCCTACAATAAAATTAATACGAATAATATACTTACCTATTACAAACGATTTATTTTCTTATAATAAATGTCAAGAAAGAAAAACGGACTTAACAAAGAAAGAAATCTGAAATAAAAATGTGAGTATGGAGGAAAATGGAAAAATTTTATAAGAAAAATGACTAAATATTAGGTACTACATACAAAAAACACTTTTTATTTATTTATTTATTTATAATATATAACAATATATTATTGTAAATTTATTTTTTATTTGTTTTTCCTGTAATAAATAATTGTTTTGTAAAATTTTATTTATTTTTTCATATATAAAATAAAATTATTTACAAAGTGTGTGTATTATCTTTTCAAAATAATATACTTTTTTATATCGTCTTACGTCTTTGAGCATAGGCGTCAATTTCATGCAGTGCAAGAGAGGGTAAAAAAGAACCTATTTACACAACCTTGTTTTGTTTTCTAATAATTATCGTAATCAAAAGATATTTATGACTTTTAAGTACATTAAAAACTGAAATATTTCAAAATTTTGATGAAAACATCTATCTGTCCATTGCAATGTTTTACTGATATTTCAATCTAATATACCTTACATACCTAAACATACCTAGAAATCAGTCTTCAAATAAAGGTTAGGTCAGTGACTCTGTTAATATAAAATTTAGCAACGGTATCGCAGGCGTAGGCTCAATGTCCCCGTTTACGAAAACATATCATGCCATTATCTAATAAATCTCGCGATATTTCAATAATGTATAATTTTTATACCCGAAATATACCCAATGTGTTAGAGTTTATACATTTTATTATTTTTTTCGCAAATATAATAATTTCGACCACACAAATAATATTTTGATATAAGTGAATCTCCTCATCAACCCCTTTCCGCATATTTATCCATCCGCCCGCCCGTCACCCAGATAACTCAAAGAGGAACAGAAATAGCAACCATTGTTCCAATGGATCCATGACCCCACTTTGAATCCATAAAAGAGAGAAGACAAATTTAAAGATAAAAAATATTTGTTTTTCGAAAACAAACAGGCAACTTTTGTACAAAACTTTCTTTTGTTAAATGTTTGAAATCGGCAAAATTTATTATATATGTAAATATAATGATAATGATTTAAATTAGTTCGAATATTGATACCATTTGCCAAATATCAAAAGAGTTAACTCTGTTAGTTGATATAAGTCCAATTTCAACGTAACAGCTCATATGTCCAATGTTAGTTGAATTCTGTATTCTTAGATTAAATTATGTATTCTATAACTAAATTCTGCTAGTAATCATCTTAAATACCGATATTAAACATCTTTGGCCATCAGTTGGTCAGGGTAAGTGTTCGAGTTTATGAATTTTTTAACATGAATCATTTGCACAACTTTATTTTCGTTTATACAAGCACCAATTTTTCAGGAGACAAGAAAAATGAAATGAGTGAAAGTTTTATTGGCGCAAACAAAAGAAAAAGTTGTGGAAATGTGTGCAAACGATGTGAAACTAGCTTCACATAGGTATAAAATAGGAGTCATATTGGCGGATAGTAGCGATACCTTCATATATAGTCATACTATTTTGCATGCCATAGTATAATAAAGAATATTAATTTTACAAAAGGTGTGATTCTATGTCAGTTTTCTCAGAAATCGTTTTATGAATATTTAATATAAATTTGAAATTAAAAAAACACAAAACTGTAACAAAAATTGATAAATGGTATTGCGGATTTTTTCGTATTTAACGAAGAGTCTGTATCAGCTTTAAACGTAAATTTAATGTCTAAATTCTTGGTTTGATATTAATTTTGCCCTTCAAGATAAAAATCTGATGAAAAACCTGAAAATTTTCTCCATTACTTAAAATAAAATGATAAATAGGAATAATCTGACCATTAATTATGAAAACTACAATATTATGGATGCCTTTGAATGGCTTTTCAAAAAATCAGCAACGAATCTAGGAGACAGCAGGGGGGCAGACTACCCCGTGCGACAGCCAGTAGGAAGCGCCAATGGCCGACACATTAGTTATATGATGGGTATCTTGTAATTATATAACGGGGCAGAGTGGCTGGACGTAATTTTCGCCTCTGGCGGCAGAAAGACTAGATTCACCCATGGGAAAGTTTAAATTTTTAACCTAACTAGTCAAATACCTAGTTAGTACTAACTTATTAACCATCCAATTAATTTTTTGACCCTGTACTAATGACGTTTAACAAAACACACAACAAAATTCATTTGGGAAATCCCTACCATGAAATTAATTCAATTATTCAAAATATTTTTTTTTTTCAATTGTATTTTTTATTACTTTTATATTATTTGTAGCGTTGGCAGTCAGTATAATTTGATATGATGTCAATATCGTCTTTTGACCTTAAAGGTGAAAAAAAAGGTCAAAACAATGCACTTTTCAATATGCGAATATGGATAGCGTGCGATAGTGACGACTTCTAATGAAGTTACTGACTTGTTTGGAAACATTCATGGCTGCGATAAAATTTTCAAAACACAATTTATAAACTAAGACCAAAGATGATTTGATTATAGTGTGAAGGAGAAAGACTAAAATATTGTGTGACAAAAATATCAAAAATGTAGTAAAGAAAGATAAAAAATCTTTCTACTAAACTCAAAATATAAAATACCACATATTTAAAATAGCGCACACATCTTTCTATCTATGATAAATGGTGTTCACATCTTGCATCAACTAGCACATTTCACAATAATAAAGTTTATTATTTTAACGGTTTCAAGAGAACGGAAGAACAATTATATCATTTGATCTTTTTAAATATGATAATAAATGAATGTAGGTAGCACTGATTGAAATGGCACAAAATCGCGAAACAGACACAGAAAAAACATTCGAAAATGTTTTTCCTGTGAATACTAGAAGTAATAAAGAATGGAAGTTTTGTAATTTGTTCACAGAAAACTTTTAATACTTGTTTCACTGTATCAATTCAGGTAAATCGAATTAAAAACAAAAGAAGCAATCTTTTGTCGATTAAAAAGTTATAAAATTAAAAATATAAAATTGTATGGCGTTTGATGGAAACCACTTATATTATTTCAATTAAAAATTGTGCTCCAATCCGTCATTTGTCTTCCAACGATTCTGATTAGGAACAATAATCATGGATACTTTACGACACCTCGTTCTCGCCTGCATTTATGGCCTATTATTTTTTTGACTATAGAATTATATGGTTTCATCATATTGTTTAAAATATACATTCAACTCACATAAATTACAAATATATTTTATACACCATTTATACTTAAATAATATTATACATTAGATTCTAATGAGCAAATTAAAAACACAGTACTTTGTTGGTTGTACAAAAGTAAGGAAACGTAAAGACTATAGAGTATATTAAGAAGGAACCGCAACCGCGTTCCTTGTACCTAGGCCTTTTAGTCCTCTGTATCCTGCTGTTAAAACGCTCCATTACCTGAAGGCACAGATGCCTTCTTGCGAAATGTGACAATTATATTGCGATTATGTTGTTGTGAAGCGACGACAACGTGAATAACTAACCACCCCGTTTTTTTTTTTTTAATTAAAGTTGATCAAACTGTCGCTGCTTAGATTCGAACCTGGAATATGCCTATAAGTCGGTAACGTGAAGACTAACTCACCATACTTATTTACCAGGAACATTATGTATTTAATTTGTAAATTAATTAGGCATTTCTGCCAGAAAGAGATTATTCAAAATTTTATCACTGTAATTTGATCAAAGGTAGATTAAGAAGAGTTTCTCCATTTTGTTTGAATGTTTCATTCATGGCCAAGTATTTTCAGCTTGTTTAAAAGTATTTGCAAACCAGAAACTTAATATTTAATTTTTTTATACCTATTTCTAAAAAAAGTCGCCATGTGAAATCGAGTTCATTAGTTCTCAATATTTTCACATGAGTTAATTCGTGAACAAGTAGTTTATCATAAGCGATTCAAAGAGCAATCGATTATATTTTGGTAACCGTAACTATGTAATGCACAAAATATATTTTTAACTGCCAACTGAATTGATATAAAGAAAATTGTGGAAAATCTGAGGACAGGATTCGTGAGGATTACAAGTCAATTTGTCAGTTTAATACGTCATATTATCATAGTTCAAAGCTGTATACTATGAACAGTATTTTTGGCCATTAAAAATTGCTCAAATATTCGTTCCTTTACTCTCTCTTATTATGTTATACCGAGTCTTTAATCAGAGAACTTCTAAAAGTATAAGTAGCTTTAATGTCAACATATTTGATTAAGTGCAGTGGGGTTGAGACTGCTTACTTCATTGCCAACAATCCAGAAAGTCGCAGATGAATGTAAATTTTGCGATTTCATACAGTAGACGCCACGACTGTATTTGCAGTCTGTCTCACATCAACCTTAAAAACTGTAATCATGAGCATAAGATGTATAAATCAGTCTTTTTTTGTAAACTCACAAATTCTTCTGTAAGTCTCCAACTTTAACAAACAAAAATATGCGTTCACTTAAGAATTATTTGGAGTTTGTCATTAGAAGCTAATGTAAAACGTTTTATTGCACAATTCATTTATACAACAGATATAGCGACACGTGGAGTAATTGGATGTAATGTTGTGGTAGTTGTAATCATTGGACATCTTGTACCGGCTGCTACAACAGCTGCAGCTGTGGCATTAGCATTTGTACCACCACCAATTCCAGTACCCATTATTTCATTTCCAATATTATTTTGTAAACGGAATTGTTGACGTACTGAAGATGTTGTTGTACGACGAGTACTCGAATGTGGTGTAGTTAATGATGTTGTTATTGTTCTTGTAAAATCATTTTGAGATCGTGAATGGCGTGATCGTGAACGATAATCAAAACATAATTCATTATATGCTGCGCTATTACAAAAACAACAACATAAAAACCATTTGAATGGTGGTATATTTCTGAAAACAAATACGATTGATCAGAAAATTTATAATCACATCAATAATAAAAATGGATATTTTATAAATTGTGGTTTATAAAACAATTGAGCATAAAAAGACATCCATAATAAAAACATAATTTGGCGCACAAATAACTATCCAAATGACTTGTCGATCAGTTTGCCTTTATTCTAATAGTTCATTTTTTGTGTCCATTCCTCTTAAAGCAAGTGTTATTTATTAGCTTTTGGTAACTGAAATTGGATATTATAGAAATTCGTACTTTGTTAATCTTTGTATGAGATTATATAACTGAGTTATTCACTGTCACAACAAAATTAATATGGTAGGGATCCTCAAGCGGGGGTTTTTGGATTTACTTGAATGCGTCATATTGAGAAACGAAGATACCTTACCCCTTGTTAAGTACCTTCACCAAATCATAATTTTATATTTTGTGCTGCGCATATAGGGTAGCCGCTCAGAATAGTAAATGAAAATCCATAGTTTGATTAAATCGAGCGCGTCAGATTATGATATGGTATGTTGATTACATTTTGAAAAGTGTATATTTTACTAATCTGACGATTTGATCGTGACGCAAGCGATTGAAAATGGACACTTTTCAGCACGTAATCAATCTGTCGTATCTCAATATGACGTACTCGATTAAATCCAACTTTCATTAACGCATTATCCAAAAAAAGTTTTGAAACTTTTAATTTTTGTTTGACTTGTGTGTATCCAGATTAATAATCATAAAATAATTCTATTAAAATATTGCATTATATTTCATTGTCATTAAGTTCAGAACAATAGAGAACTCGAAATTTCTAACGCATTCAGAAGTTTAAAATCAATTAAAAGATTCCGAATAGTCACATTACAAATCAAGGTACACCCGAATAGTCAAGGTAATAAAAACGTGAAAAAATATTAGAATTAGAAGAGGTAATTTTTGAGGAGTTAATTGGAGCTTTTACTGCCCGATTTTCAAATAATAAATTTTATTGTCAATGAAAAATATTTGAAGAAAACTGAAAGTTTTAATTCACGAGTTTAGTCAAAAGTATCAATATTATGTTATTTACAGTGAATAACTCGTATAAAAAAAGTGCGTTTATGAAATTGTTATTGGATTTTGGACAAAAAAAACATTGTACACTTCGAGAATACTTTTTTGGTAATTTTTAAATCCTTCGATTTCAGTCATAGAAGATAATATCTTATTTATCAAAGATGTTTTTCCTTTTTAGTTTTCGATTAAAAATGTTGAACCGATGGTAATATATTTCATTTTTAAAATGGTAAAATTACAAATATACTAATTTCTCAGGGCTTTCATAATCCAAATATAATACACGCGTTGGTGAAATAAAAGTTTTACAGCTAATTCAGAGTTCATTTAGGTTTTAATGATATCTAATAATTTTGACAATCTTGAATACGTGTTTATAATTGGTATTAATATAAATATTATATGCTATTTGTAGTTAAATAGGGACGTATCTAGAATCTTTGTCTATTTTTTAAGTGCAAGTTCATTCGAATCGTTGTTATTTGAAACTCGATGAAACAAAAATGCGTCCGAACACATAAATTTATAGTATTAAGTAGGCGAGAAAATTAGATCGATCTTCTCTTTGTGTGATACTTCGTTACGTGTATATGTAAGTATGCGTTTAATGCATATGTCTGTTTGTATATCATAATCACTTCTGCCGTGTGTGAATTGGACACACTATTTTTTCCCAATTTTCGGTGGTGTTTTTTACTTCGTGTAGAAATCTATTTGACAAAATATGTGATTTTAGTATAGTATTATTGAAATTTCTAATCTAATAATTCCTATCAAAAATTCCAATAAATTTTTTCACACAAAAAATACTTTTGAATATTTTTTATTTTTGTTAATACCTGAGACCAGTCTCGGAAATCGGAAAATTCGAGCCAAAACCAGAGAGGTATCAGCTTAAAATCATTTCGGTTGTTTTAGCTAAAGAGAATCCGACTTAGATTGCTTACTAAGCGTATGTGGGTTATTGCCATGTTTTGGATATGGTACGATTGAGAGCATTGTTGAAAACTATCAAAATCATGTTACATTCTTATTTAAAAACAATTGTTTTCTCATTAATATTTATAAAATATTGAAACAATTTCCATGGATCCAATGGACTAATGCTGATAATTAAATAAAAATTTTTATTCTTTTGAACTTTTAGGATTTTAAGTAGAAGTATTTGTTTCCTAATTGACTAGTAAGCAAATGAAAATTAATTTAAGTACCTTGTAAATTACATTTGTATTAATTTATAGCAAAAAAAATTAAATACGAAATTACCAATTTAAAAGACCGTATTAAAGTAAAGTTTTCTAACTATAAGGGTGAAAATTATATTAACAAAAATGAAAATTATTAATTTTTATGCGGCTTAAACTATCATAAAAAGATGGCACTGATTCTTGAGTTAAAAATGAGTTTCCACTCCAGCGAATCCACCTTAGTTTAAACAGTTGTTTAGATTTCTAAATACGTCCCTGTAATATTAAATTGTTATAATAAAATTGTTAATCAATAAAATAATGCTGTTACTTACTTAATCGATCTACATGTGTGTGTTGAAAATAAACAATAAATAATCGGATTTGCTGCAGAATTTAATGGTGCTAAACTTTGTATAAATGTGGCAATTGCTATATTTGTTTGTGTTCTTGGTATATAGCCATACACTTGTAATAAATCGAATACAATATATGGACTCCAACATAGTACAAATACTAGAAAATATTCAAATTAAATGTTATTACAGAAAATTAATTTTGGTTGGTATCGTAATTTTACATAGAAAATAGATACGTTTCTAGCTATTATATAACATTTGTGTTTGTGACGTCAATTACTTAGGAGTGAAATGTGTAAACAAATAATAATTGCCAGTAAAATAGAAAACATTACAGACACACCTACATTACAGAAAACTAGTAGTGCTACGAAATATTTTCTTAGAATGGTTGATTCAAATAATTAATATAACTAAAATATTCGAAGAGTGATGGCTTAAGAATATGGTATTTGACAATATCACTTTTGTTGAAGATAAACTAATTTTATATACATATAAATATTCTGATAATATTCACTGAATGTAGATGAAAAATTGGCGAAGGAACATCATTTTGAAGAAATTCAAATGAAAAAGTTTGTTTCAAATTAATTTTATTTATTTTTTATAAAAGATCAGTTTTGAAAACTTCGTCATCATCCCCATATTATATACCGATTTATGAAAAAATTTCGCAGCTCCATTAATTATCTTTGAAAAAAAATTATTACATATAGACTGTTCACTAATTTGATTATTCGATAAGCTCGATTTTCGTAGGAAGAAAATATTAAAAAAAAAAAGTTTTTAGTCAAATACGATAAAAAAAATTTAAAATTTCGAGTTAACATTATATACATCGAATGATTAGTGACCGAAATATCTACATATATAGTTTCACGACGATCTCAAATTTGAATAAGGAGAGGTATACACATTTGATCTAGTAAAGATTGACACAACTGAATATGCTTTTCTATTCAGTCCGATAGAAATAATTCCTAATTCAACTGTATGCCAAAGCTGAGAAACAGTTTCCTTTAAATTCGAGAAAAACGATGTTATAGATCTAATACCTTATAAAGTCAAAGATTATTTAGGTATTACTTTGACTAGTCAAACTCATATAGCCATTAAATTTCAAAAATACCAAAGAGGTTAAGTTAAGAATTAAAAATGAAAAATAAAATAGAAATACAGAAAATAAGGGTGATAGAACTAACATCATCATCTCCCATGGACACCTTAGGAGAGATAGCCAGTCAACATATAAAGAAAAGTTTATTTTGTTGATTACTTCGCGATATTTGACAGTTAAATGATTACAGATTGGTTTAAAATAAATATTTAAAAAAAAACAACACTACTTTGATTTTTATAGCCTCTCCAAAAAACTACGGCCATCTCCCCAGACTTTCTCTAGATATAGATCGTTTTTTGATATTTTTGATATAGGATGTACAATATTAAAATAAATCTATATATATCTTCTATGCAAAAATGTATACAAATATTTAAACAATAACATTGATAAACATATGATGTTGGTGTGAGTCAACAGATTTGTTGTGTTATACATTATTACTTTTAAAATGTTTATACTGGAGAGCCCCATTAAAAGAACATCATTAGGACCCCAGGATGTATGTGATGAACAAATAACGATGTATAATAAATTGAGTTTTAATAATTATTTTTGGAAAAACAGACATATTTCTTTGCTTTGCTGATTGATACAATAATATCTTTAATAGATTTCCTAATAAAAGAAACAAATGATATTTAGAAAAATTTGATAAAATCTTTTCATATTTCAAATATTATGATTGAAATTTATATTAAAAACATACTAATAAAAAACAATCGTAAATAAATATATTTGTGGAATGTTACGAACTAGAATTTAGAAATCAAAGTGAAATCAATAAAAAATGGTAAAAGTTTTTATCGTTTTTGGGTTTATATTTGACAAAGTATTAAAATAAAAACAAGGTATGTATATAATATGTACATCTACTACTGTTTGGTCTAGAGCCCACCGCAAAAAAGCCAGTGGTAAGAGTTTTTATCCTTGTTACGAAATTCAGTATGCTAATTTAAACATGAAAAGTGACAGGTGAGTAATTCAACCATTAACTAGACACAGCGATAAATAAAAACATTTGAACCATCTTTTCAAGCTTTTATCAATTAGAAAAATTTAACAAATATTTTTGTAAAAAACATAACCAAAGATGGTTCAAATTTTTTTTTGAATCCTCTTAAAATAATCAAGCTGCTAAACTTCGTAAAAACTAAGAGAAAAAAATCTTCGGCATATGTTTCTACACTAAAAATAGTATGTTTTCCAATAAGTTTTATCATTTAACCGATCATTAGTGAAATTCACTAATATTGCCCGCACAAACAAAATTCGGTATAGGTGTTCATAGAAACACCAAATTAGTCCATTTCCGACTGTCTCAAAACCAAAAAGTGATAGCGAGTTGAAATTTTGGTGACGTATTCTAAACATTAAAAGTGAGTTTAAATTCGAGAATGCTCGCAAAATATAAAAGGTAGAAGAAAAATTCACATAATAAAAAATATTTATTTTTATGAAACTTTTGTTTGAAACAGTTTTTCATAAAATGTTTGAGTTCCCTACAATTTTTAGATAATAATAATACATATTATCATTTTACATGTATACATATATAAATGTATAGACTGGGTATTTACAGTATTTAATGAGTGCTAATTAAAAATAATCCAAACAATGATATCCAATCATATGACGAGTATCTAAGCAATTGACTCGGTTAGTTGTTATCTTCAATTGTTTTTGACAGTTTGCTTCGTTAGGGTAAAAATTTCTTGTGTCAAAATCATAGTGATTTCTTTGATTTTTAAGTAAAATGATTATTTTAATTCTGAAAAATAATTCAATTTTTTTATTATAAACTTATATAATTATTAAAAACATAATTTTGACAAAATTCACAATTATTTTTACTTTAAAAATAACGACACGAACTGTCAAATAGAGTTGCAGAATTCCATGCCTCCTTTTACAGTGGGCTCTTTGCCAATGTGCACCGAACAAATTTGTACATGTAGTAAAAATTGAGATATAAATTTTTGTATTTCAATAGAAAACTGTCAAATATATCCTGTTTCTTTGATGCAACAACACAAAAATAAAATTGTTAACACAGCTAACATTCTTTACTTATTGATGTAATAATGTTCAAAAATCCAGGCATTATGTTATAGTTGCAGATCCCTGAGTCATAGACCTCAGTCACGTCAACACCTTTGTCTCACAAGGAAGAAAATATCATCCTCAATTCTCTATCAAAATATTTTTATATGTTCCAATACTTCTTAATCGACACTTAAACGTACCACGAGCGAAGGGGAACAATACCTTTGGAAATTTATTATTACGGATAAGGTAAATGTCTTGAAGGTGAAGAAACTGTATCTCTTATCAAAACCTATTTATTATTTAATGGACAAGGATGCTAAGCAGCTGCTTAAAAAATATTTTGACCTTGCCGTTTCCTGGATATAAGAAAGATGAAACAGTCTTAATGGGTATTAAATCAACAGCAACTTGATATCAAAGAGACTGTTTTATGATGATTTGTATTCTGAATGATTGAAAAATTTCGGTTACTAAGAAAATGGAATATATATTTTTCTATAGACAAGTATCATATATTCTTTCAGTAAGATGCTGCCAATTATTTCCGAAAACTCGTTTTCTATAAATTTGACACTTGTGCCACTATTAAAGGATCCATTTTTACCGAAACTAGTGAGGTCTCTGTTTTAATAAGAATAAACATTTTGCGTTTCGATTATTTGTATATACTTTTGTATTAATTTGTATGTTCTGTTCTAAATTTGAATGACTTGTCCGAACTTTATTATAGACTTGTCATAAAGATACGTTTTTTTTTGCAATGGATGTGAAATAAAATGACACAATAATGGGAAAAAAATTGTTCCCCTCCGTGACGAAAATAAAAAAATTTTTTTTTTCTATATTTTCTAAGGCAACTTCAACTCTGGTCGTCTTTGACAACCTTTTTTAAAACTTTTTTCTATACTACTGACATGAACAGAGGAAATAGGAAAAATTTTTGTTGGCTCTTAAGCCCTCCAAAGAGGAAATATGCAGTATTCTATTTACTATTGACTGAGGTTTACAGTTTACAGAACTGCTAGTTTTGTATTATATAAGGAATATGTTCCTTGAATAAGGACCAAATAAATCTTCGATTTATAGACAACTATATGTTTTCTTGAGTTAATGACAAAATAGTTTTCAAATATCTTATTCAATAATCTTATTCGATAATCCTATTAGAATATTAAACAACGGATATCCATCAATTTTAATGAAGCTACAAAAGTATTTTTTGAGTTGTATTTATTTATATATTATATATTACATGGTATGATGACAAGCATTGATTTAATAAAAATATGTAAATAAAAGAGGTTGAGACACTAATTTCACTATTCTTTGTTCACATTACATAATTCACGGATATTTGAATATTATTGTACATCAATATCAACCGAATATATACCAAAAAAAGAAGAAATATAAAATGCAACCGCAAAGAATAACAACACAATACACCAGTCGTATAACGACAATTGAATTCATAAAAATAAAGTAAAACAAATACAAAACATACACAACAAAACCCGTACAATACAACAAACATATAATAATAATAATAATATACTTACCAAAAACTATTACAAAAGTCATTTTGATTGTTTTTATTTTAGCCTTTGGTATAATACCACGTGAACTGGCTCTTCTACAATCGCTGACGTCATCAATATCATCACGTAATGTTCGTTCTTGTTTTATGGGTTTTTATAACCAACAACAAACAATAGTATACCATACATCGATCCATCGATGTGATGCAGCAACACGAGAATAAAAATGCAAAAGAAAAAAGTATATAAAATTAGAAAAAAAAAAAAAATATAAGAAAAAGGAAATCCTAAACCATATTATCAGGAAATTTAAATTATGTGATTGTATGTGGAAAATTTTATGTAATTTCACTCAATATATATATTCGATAAGAAAATAATCTTACGCAGTAAACCCTCCCTCATAAATTTTACACCAAACAAGCTAATAAAAAGCTTCTAAGTTCTAATTTGGAGCATATTTAAATTCATTATTATATATTTTTTTCTGTTATTTTAAGATGTCATTGCTAGCTTGACATCAGTATTTCATGTTATTGATTGCAATAATTTTTTTTTTTTAATTTTGATTTAATTGATATATTGAATGAACATTATAAAGGCACCTAAAAAGCCCCTAATTCTGCTACTTACATTATATTATTCATTTTCACGATGCTCTACCAACGTGATTTCACGGCAGCGCATCATTATACTATATATAGCACCTAATTTTGAGCATATTTAAATTCAATTTTTAATATCTTGTTTTGATTTTCTTGGCTAGTATAAAATTATACATAAATATTAATTTTTCGTTTCCGAATATCAATTTTGAATTGGCAACATTTCTCTAAAAATAGTTTTAGCAAAAATACGTTTTATAACACAAAAAATGATTTTGGTATCGCAATGAATTTGTAATTATATTTTTGTCTATAGATTCAAGAAGTATAAAATATTTTGAATTGAAAAGTAATGTGTTAGAAGTTTTAATTCATCAAAAAGAATATGTGTGTTACTAAGCAGGGCTTACTAAGATCGGCTCTTGGACCATATAGTTACGTTACATAATTATGTATGTGGGTGATGATACTTATTGGAAGTATTGGAAATTGTTAAAGAGAACACCTTCCATTTATATTGTATACCATTTTACATGATTTCCATATACAGTGTATTTAAGGAAAATTGTTCTTATTTATACCATTAAAAAAATTTCTGAATTATTATCAAAAATACATTGCGAAATCGTTATTCTTAATCAAAAATAAATTGATGATAGCAAACCAACACACAAAATTGATTTGGAGAAATGAAGCCTATGAATTTGTTTCGTAATTTTGCTTAGGTATATTTCCATGATTCATAACGACTGTATCCTCTAACAAAGGATAGAAACAGCTTTCATTGGGTTAAATTTTATTAAAAGGTACTTGGTGTAAAATTGTAAATTAGTAAAACTTAAGTCTTCCACGCTTACTTAAAATTATAAAGTACAATAATTTAATGGTGTATTTTATTATTTTTTCAGTTTAAAAAATATATTTTGGATAGATAAATAAAATTAACTCTGATAAACAACTCAACGCAACATAACAAATGAGTATTTAATTTTTTCAATAAGATGGGTAAAAGTGTTGTATTTTCTAAATGCACAAGTTACATGTTCTGATTTAATTCTATAAGTGCCATCATTAAGCTTCGTGATTTAACATACTGATGACAAAGATTCATTAAATGAAACATTGCAGTAGTGAAGAGAGGAAGAATTATATCAATAGAAATTTCATGAACTCAACCAAACGCTTTATTTGGCTGTTAATTTTTTCACATATGTATTTGTTTTGAGAGGCTAAGTACACATTCTTAATGTGTATTTGCGAGAGTCAACGGCTATTCAAATCTGTAATTAAGGTATAGTATATAGACTATTCGGTACCTTTATGAACTGGCCTAATTGATGTGCATAATTTGTTTACCTGCGCTTCCATCATATAGTGAACGTTTAAATCGTTACCACACGATGTGTGCCCTTCAACACCTTCAAACGTTAGACACTTGATGGTTGATCGCATCGTATGGTCGAACTAAATTTGTCGAATGTTATGCATCCAACATTCATGTTTGGCGACGTTCAATGAGAACAGCTGTAGTTCTTTGTCCCCATATCAATTTTTGCTTATTTCCTTTTGTTGTTTATGTATTACTACTTCGTTTATTTATTTATTTACACTCCATTGTAATTGGTTTATAATACATCAAATTATTGTAATGATCAATATTAATCAAATATAAAGGTGATGTTAATTCCCACAAAGAATTGAACCAACATTTGTGTCAAATGTATTGGATCAAACATTTGACCCATCGTGCAGCAGGTAATATGCCACTAATAATCGCCGAATATTTTTTGGCTTTAAAATAGTGAACATTTTTGTTTATAGTCATCTTAGAGCGGTAGGCCTTATCTTAAAGTAAGCCAAGGACTTTACAAATTGGTTTATCTGTTATGCCACTATAGACATCATAGGAAAGGTAATAAATAAGCAATATCAATTATAATATTCACATTAAAAGTACACTTATTTCGTAACGCACTGTAACTTCATTATTTATATCAGTGTGTTACATGATGAAGAAAAATTTTATTACAGGACCGTATTTATTAATAAACATTGACTGAATTCATAATTGGAAAATTGTTGGAGCGGTATAGGATGTACATATAAAATAGCAGGTGTAAAATGAGAAAGGTTTTACACATATATTAAATTAATATACTTACGTATGTATCTATCTCTTTTTATATTAATTTATACACTATACGCAAATAATACCAACAAATGTTGAAGTGTTTCCTCATTTATATATAAAAGCTCAAATTCAATATATGGTACTTACTAAATATTTAATCTAAATAGGATATAAAATGGTTTTCGCAACCAAAGCTATGAAGATAGCGTTCTTTTTATTTCTTTATAAAATTTTATCAATAGATTACAATGAAATTCAAATTAATACAATTTATTGACTAAATATTCTTTATAGATATTTTGACCAGGTTGGTGATCAATTTTCAACGATTTCGTACTTTTTTGTGTTCAATCTCACCATAGTGTTCAACTTAATTTAGAATCTCAGGATTGCATAAAAATTTTGGGAATTCTCAAACAATTAAAAATTATCAAGTGGCCTCATCTATTCATATAAAATGCTTTCTCCTGTATGACCGAACGGGTTTACGCATAGCCTAAACCATTGATCGTAGAGACCTGAAGCTTAGAGGGTGTTTTTTTATTGTATGGCGTAGGCATCCGATAAGAAAGAATTTTTCGAAATTCTACCCCTAAAAATAATTTTGAAGAATAGAAATTTAGATTTAAACTATTTATTAAAGATGGACTAAAAACTGTTATACATAACAATAATATCAATAGACAATATTTTAAAAATCCTATTAGAACGATCAATTAGAAATTCTACTATATATTAAAAATCATAGGAAATCGTTAAAAATCTTATTACAACTTTATTTTTCTATTTGTTATCCAATTCTGATTCAAATTCAAAATCAGATATTAATCAGATTTAGGATTGTTACACAATTAAAATCTGACAAGGATGAACGAAAGAAAATGGCAAATTTTCGAGAACCTTTTTAATATACCATTTTTATTTGATAAAATTGATATAGATATAACGTAGTTCAATGCTTTCGAGCATTGAATAACAATAACCAGTAATAAAAAGGTAGTTTTGCACTACTTTTACGAATTTTCCAGAACTTTTTATAAGTTATTTTTTTTAAATATAGTTTTCGAGTACTGTTATTACTATAGCAGTATTTCCAGTACGCTTTCTCAATAAGTCAAACTCTCTGCTTAAAGAATATTTCCACTTTCTGAAATCTATAGTCATATAAAAACGATTTATAAAATGGAACCAACTTTTTTTATGCTAAATAAAAAGCCTAGTTTATTTTTAAGAATAATAAAATTGATTATACTTCCTGGCCAATACTATAATATATAAATTCACTAGAGTACGTCATACGGTTTCATCCGCATAGCTCCCGTTCACGTTGGAATACAGAGATGAAAAGTAGCCTATGTATCTCTGGGATAGTGTAGCTTCCGAACAGTGAAATAATTTTTCAAATAGGTCCAGTAGTTTCTAAGTTTATTCTTTACATACAATAATAAAAATGTTTCTCCTCTTCCTAATATTCGATTGCAAAACAAAATGAAAAAGTTATTACAGTATTATTTGATCCAAAAATAGTGTCAACTTGCCAGATAATCTTTATGCATAGAACGTATAGTCATCATAGTTCAAAAATTGTCTACTTTTAAAATTATAATATGTATCGTAAAGTTGTTTTTGTAAATATTATTATATTGTTTGCATGTAAGTTAGATAAAATTAACTTATGAAATTTATAATTACTTTTCTTTCAACACTTTATAAAATTATAATATAATTATGAAGCAAGACGGGAAATTAACTTCCTTTTAATAATAATTTCCATCAATCAAACTTTCTTAATTATAAACAAAAATTCATCTGTTTACTATAAAATACTATCTTTAATCAAATTAAAATGACTTAAATCATACACTATGCAATGCAATATTGGCCGATATTCTTTTCTTAATAATAGACAACTTGTTTATCACATCTGTAATAAATTTAATCTACGTTTTTTAAGTGTTTGTTATTATTATTTCATAATAATTTTAAGTTAAATATTGCAAAACTTTTAAAATTGACATATTAAACAAATTTTCCAATGTTTTCGTAATATTATTTATATTTTTATATTCGATATACATATAATATATCAGAGTCAATTTCGTCCAAAGTTTGTAACGATCTAAAATATTGAAGATGATCAATGAAAATAGCAAAAGTGTACTTTTTCTTTGCACCCTCTTTGTTGGTAAACTTTCAAAAATATCAACTTTAATTCGGTGCAAGTTAAGAAATCACTGTTTTTTATAACCGATAGGAAATAAAATTACATGATGACAGAAAAATTCACAAAATTCTGGTGTTTTTTTTAACAACCTTCAGCATTCCAGTGTAAGCAAGAAAGATACAAATACTTGTATATTTTACTGAATTATTACCTTATGGACAAACTTGTAGATAGAAGCAAAAGTCTGAACATTGTTTTTAAAAATCCGGAAACAATGGTTTTTAGGATATTCACTTAAAAGTATATACGTAAAGCTTCATGTTAATTTAGTATACATATTGAATTAGTATTTGCAAAACAAAAGTATCCAAATAAATTTATATCGAAAACGATTTCGATTTTTATATTATGTTTAATTAAGTGTACAATAAATACATTGGCTGCTGCTATTATGTGTTAAATTATTGTTCAGAAAATAAATAACCAACAAAATTCATTTACACGTTAACATTGTTTTCTATAATAAAGAAATTTTGTTTACATCGACAGAGAATATGTGGCTTAATAATTTTAGGTGGCCCACGCAATCAAAATTGTAGCTGCTGATGAATTTTTTTACGTTTATTTAAAAATGATTAAATATTTTGCTTGCAACAAAAAATATTATGCTTTAAACTTTTTAGCCCTTCTTATTATACTTTTGGAATCTTCAAATACAACGAAAACTAATCGAAAATACAAAAAAAATACATATGATAAGAATAAATATTTACATTTTGAATTGAAGTTAATTTTAAATTTAACTTTCGAACCTACAAAACAAACAATAAGTCCGAAGGAGATGGCCGTAGTTTTTAGACGCTTTAAAATCAAACTATTGCTGTTCTTTCTTAAATATTTATTTTAAACTAAGCTTTAATCATATAACTATAAAATAATACAAAGTAATAAACAAAATCTATGATAAAAACAATTAAAAAAAAAAAAAAACTTAGATATACATCCCAAATGCCATCTCTTCTAAGATATGCGGGCGAGATAGCTATGCTAGTTTAATCTTCCGCATTTTCTTATTTTCTTTTTTATTTGTCTTTTTTAGTTCATAACATATTCTCTATGGAATGTTTTAGCTGTTCTTTGGCTATGAGCTTTTGAGAATTTAAAGTATAATACCTGAATACTTTTGACTCTATAAGGTATTAGATCTGTAATAGTCGTTGCCTTGGTTTAAAATAAAACTGTTACTGAGCTTTGCCATATAGTTGGATAAGGTGTTATTTCTATCGGGCTACTTAGAAAAACATACCCTGTTGTGTCCATCTTTATCAAACCAAATATGACCATCTCTCCTTAATTAACCGGCATAGATGGAAAACCAATTTACAGGTGTTTACTTATTTTTTGACCTGCGTTAGTAGAAGTGAACTAAGCATGAAAAAATACAATCTACCAATTGGTTCTGAAAATTGGACTGGCTATCTCTCTTATAGATATTATCATATCTATACTCACCTGTATAGAATTTATTTTTTGTTTGCATAAACATATTTTATATCACATTCAAATTAAAAGTTATGAAAATAATAATATTTTCACATTTATTATGATTTCTATTGTTCTATAAAAAAACAAAAAACGATAAAAATATTGTCATTAGTTCAAAATTCCTAATTAAGGACCGAATGAAGTGAGGTCTATGGTTTAAACAAGACGATTTTGATTTTCGTATACATCAATTAATATTTTTTTCGCTGTAACTTCCAATGCTTTATTAGATTGTGACGTTATTTGGTAGCCGCATTGATCACAATAAAGAAATTCATTTTAGAAAATTTGCATTTTCTTCTTTGCAAATCACTTTTTTCCTAAAAAATTAACTTTTTTTTTTTTTTAAATAATGGCAACATATTTTGATATACTATTTAATTTGTCTTACTAAGATCATATTTCGGTATTGTGTCAGATATCTTACAAATTTTATGTACACGTTATTTATATAATATACATTTTATTTACAACTGATTGAGGCCTACAATTCACAGAACTAGTTAGTTTAAACGTTAACGTACAAATTTATATTTTATAAAATAATATAATGGTATCGTTCGTTCACTTTTTAATGGTGGACACGTAATATTCAAATTGAAAAGCAACCTTAGAAATAAAACGATTTGACTAAATTGTTGTTACAAATGTGTTGTTATATAATAAAGTTTACCTGGTAGGTAACAACAACTTAAAGAAAAAACTGTATATTCTATTTAGATCGCGATACGTAGTTATGGTTTTCACCCTGAAAAAAGAAATGTAAAAATTATGAATATCTTTAGATTTTCAGGTGTACAAAATATCTGAAATTATATATCTAATAGTGAAGTTCTATGTGGAATTGATTTCATTGTCAGTCAAATCGACTTAATCAAATTATTGTCAGACTTTCAAAAGAGTAAACTTTTGAACTTTGTGTTTAATAATAATAAATTGGTAACTGTAAAAATAAGCAGACTTAGAAAAATAATTTTTTTAATAATGACTCGACCATCAGATTTTAATGGTCAATTAAATCACAAAACCAATGATATTTTGTGATGTATAGTTAAATCCAAATGAGAAGGCGCCGACCTGAATTTTTAATGTTTTTTTATTTTTACAAAATACACGATTTTTGAGGGTATATTTTATAATTTATTAAGTTTAAAATTTAAGTTTTACTAAGATAAACAAAATTAAATCTAATTAAGATCTTACTTAATTCACCATAAAAATCGTAAATTTTGTAATTCTTAATAACATGAAAGATTCAGCTCGGTTTTTTATTTATTTGACTAGTGCTGTTAAATCCAGTTTATTAGTGGAGTTCCTTGGGATTTTTCATCCAGCAATTCTGCTACCGTGTACGTATTTTTGGAATCTTCTGGATTATTTTTATATGCATAATGCTAAAATATTTACCGTCTTTATTTTGTGTGCAACCTTTCACGCTCGCCCACCCATTTGGATGAGGAAATTTGCAACATCAATAATAATAAAATGAATCGATAAAGCATCAAATATTAAGCAAAACTTACTCCGTAAAGTTTTAAGTTATTCATGATTAAGAAATCAATATTTTTTTAGTTATTCGTAATTAAAATATATATATTATTAAAAAAATGTATGTTTGGAAATGGTTTTAAACAAATAACGCGAAAACCTCACGTTTTATCGAAAAAAAATTTTAATTTATAAAAACAATGGAGCCATAAACCAATATATATTTGACATTTCTGTATATATTAATTATCGATCGAGTTACAGCGCAATAAATGTGTCGATTTGATCAAGGAAAATGGTAATAGTAACATGGAGAAAAAGCATCTGGCGTTATTGAAGTACGTAGTATTATTAATGTAAGTAAAAAGACAGTCATAATGAGTCTTTATAAAGGCGTTACCACAAAAAATTAAGGAGGTTATAATGAAAAAAAAATTAGTTATAGTGAAAAAGCAATTTTTAAATGAATGGCGTTTTCCAACTCTTTAAACTTTTATACACGCATGTAAATTTTTTTTATCTTACAATACGGAGGGTTCAAGATCTTGGGATTTTAATTTTAAAATGTGATTGTGCTTAATTATTTCACTCCTATAGGGTGTTCTCTACTTTCAATAATAATATGCAACGGTAAATCGTTTCAAAAAACTTAAAGTCACCAACAATCAAACATAGTACACCCATTCCGAACGCAGATCCTGTCCGTTCGTAGGCTATGCATAACTGTTTCTGTTCATTCTTATCATTCTTATCATGTTTGGCATGGGAAAAATACCATAATTTTCACAATTTATATTGTGTGGCAAAGTGATGGTGAATGATATTGCATGTCTAAGGAACACGCACAAACAAGAAAAAAAGTTTAAAATCGGAGTGGTTCCACCCCTTTTCATCATTTCAACGTTTTTTCTTGCTTATTATACTGTATAAATTGCATTGCAGGATTAGAAATATTAGAACGCCTTTTTTTATACAAATATTATCTTAGGTACTCAAATCATTATAACTTATAAGTAGTTATAACTTTTTAGAAAAAATATGCATATTTTATATCAGGACTACTTTATTCCCTGTATCAGTTATGGGTAGATAGGCATATTAAGATAAAATTTGTAGGAAATTAATTAATTATACCCTAAAAGTTATTTTAAAAAGGTATATATCAATGTTAATGTCACCACATTATTAATATATTGACTCTATGTTAAGCTGTTTATAAGAATAATTTTGTACTCATAGACCAGGGTCGATAATTTTTGAAACCAAAAAAAATTATAGTTGGAAACGTAAGTTAGTATAACAAAAATTAAAGGAAAAATAGTTAACAGGCGATCTAAGGTCAGCAAGTGGAAGGGGATGAGTTTTTAAGGGTAAAACATGGTTTATCTCGATTTCCGGCAAAACTACTAAGTTCTATGGTTAAAAAGTATCTTTATATGTTCCAAATACATTGTAATTTTTTGGATTTAAAATATTTATTTTTTCACCTTATTTTAAATGAATATTGAAAAACCGCAATAATTTTCAATAGAAAAATTCTGAGGTTACGTATTCTTTTTATTACCTACAACTTTGTCATTTTACTTTTTACCATAGGATTTTCCATAGGAATTTTGTTGGAAATCGAGATAAACCGTGTATTACCCTTTAAAACTTCACGATCTTAGATCGCCAGTTAATTATTTTCCGTTTCATTTCTCTTCGGTATCCAATGGGTTTCATCCTCCTATAATTTTTTTTCATTTTTTACCATTATTAGAGGCTTTTACCCTGATCTATAAGAGAAATTTGATACTTTCAATCGATTTGGAATTAATACAATTATTGATGATGGTTTGGTTTCTAAAGGTCATATACAGATGAATTGTTTAATTATGGTTTCTATAAAATTTTATTACGTTGTAACATAATTATATAATCAACAAATAGAAGTCTTACGTAAAGCGTTTTAGGTGAAAACAATAGTTTGTTCCAAATTTGCGTTTGCGATCTTCTAAAGCAACGATAATTATAATAAAACAAAATAAAAACATTTTAAAAGAATTTTTTGAATATTAACGGAAAATTGAAAAGTATCTTAGACGCTACCAATATATTTTTGAAATGATTTTCATTTACAATTATGTTCAGTTGAAAAAAAGATTCAGTTATTTTTTGGGTTTTATATCACAGGTTCTATCACTAAAAGACTTAGATCAACTGTATATATTTAACTATATGCATTTAGTATTGTGTAGAGCTTAATTTTGTGGAAGACGATTATATCGATACTAGTTTAAAAAAAAAATAACTAAATGGTTTGATAGTTTTTATAGTCTAAAGTAACGCTACCTAATATTGACTGCAAGAAAAATTTTTTGTGTAGGTGTCTAACCTTATTACTACATTTCCGACTGTCCGACCGCCCATCCGTCTAAAATCACTATAACTAAAAAACAAAAGAGGTAGCGAGCTGAAATTTTGGTGACGTATTTAAAAATCGGTGAAAATTTAAACTATATAAGAATGTAAAAAAGTTAAAATACAAAAATAATGTCTATTTTTTTTAAACCAAACAACTTTTGTTGAAACATTTTTTCGTGAAATATTCTCCACAATTTCAGCTCATTTAGTTAATAAACACATATAGGTAATAACAATGCATATTATTATTATCGATGCATTCATATATAATTTTATAGACTGGATATTTATAGTGTTTTATGCATGCTAATTAAAAATAGTCCAAACAATGAAATTCAATCATATGTTGAGTATCTAAGTAAAAACTAACGAAGTTAATTGTAATTTTCACTTGTTATTAATTAACTTGCACACATTATTCTTCTTATATTTTTAATTTTGTTGTTAAAATTACGATATTGTAACAATTATTTCAGCTTTATTTAAAACATTAGCAAACTAAATGTATGTATGCTAATGTTTGATAAGATCTGAAATAAAGATGAAATAAGTGTTACATTGTCGTTATTTTGACTGCAAAATTAAAAATATTAGTGAAATTTGTACAAGTAAATTAATAAAAAGTATGAAACCATTTAGTATTTTGTTTACATATTATCGGTATATATTCAGCTTTATATAAACGATTTTTTTTTAGAAGATTTTCCATCGACATTCGTCTATTATTTATACCTTCATAAAAGAAGGAGGTTCTATTTTCACCTGCTTTTATTAATTCCAATCTCTATAAAACAATTAAATTTGAAACGGATCACTTAATAGATAGATACTAAAAGAAATTTAAAGTTAAAAAAAAACAGATACAAAAGACAATTTTTTCCAATTATTCTCTTATCAAAAGTAAAAAAACATTTCATATGAAATACTTGTATGAATAATTTCATTTTAAGCATGAATCTTCAAATATTATTGTAAATAAATTTCAAAAAAGGATCTATTCGCTAAAGATATTATTAACGCCAACTTCGATCGTTCATTGTTTGAGAAATTTGTTGATCGTAGATATTTAATATAAAATTATGTTTGAAATTCGGTTTTCCATTTTTAATATTCTTTTGGAAACAAAATTATTTGGAAAAAATTATTTTTATTTCTAAAAGAATATTGAGCACAATGCGAAAGTCTATACTTTTATAAGAATTATATTATATAATCTACGGCTAGGTCGTTGATTTTTCTTTGAGTTTCATTTTATAATATTGAAATATAAAAAAGTTGGAGATAGCAGATAAAATACGAACAAGAACAAAATCAAAATTTCATACTTTTGTATACCGAAACATATAAAAATTTTATATTTGTTTTAAATCATCGTTTTTAATTTAAATTGTTTTTAATTATTAAATTTTATTAAATTTTTCAAAAATTTTAGATGAAAAAAATAATTTTTGTTTCTAAAAAAATATTGCGAAGTCCAATGGGCACCATGCATCAAAATGTTTTCATTCGTTTCTATGGTTACGAAATACTAGTGTATCAATCAAATGATATATAACTCTGTGAATGGTGTGTGGTTTACTATATGAAATTTCTCAAAATTTATTAATTTAAATGAATGAATATTTATATTTGAAATTAAAAATAATTACTAATGCAATTTCTTTAATCATTCTTAAAATTTTCAACCCAATAACTTCAATGAAATGTCATATTTTTAATTTTTCAATAATTTTTGTTTGTCATTTGCTATACAATTTACGTGCAAACAATTGAACAAATAATTATAATATTTAGAATGTGAATGTTTTATTACAAATTCTATATATTCATGCTCCAATAATTAATTAAGAAGTACGTTCCACATACTATGCACAGTTCAAATAGGGGTATACACCAATATATACCTTATTATAATCAATGCCTGGCCCGTTGATTTTTCGTTCGGTTTAATCTTATAATACAAAAATATACACTATTTTTGGCATTGCAAATAAAATACGAACAAGACCAAATTTTCAAATTATGTAAAATATTTTTCAAATAAAAGACTGACAAATTTCATTCAGATAGATATACAAATTTTTTGTTTGTTTTTGTATTACGATTCTTACTTTTTCTTTTTTGTATTTATGTTATATATTATATACAATACCATACAATGAAATATAACAAGCTGGAAAATGGAAAATTTTGACATGTATACACATATTATGTGTTTAGAATGTGTAAATACGATTGTCTATATGTGATTTTGAAAAGAACAGGGTATTTATTTTCGTTAAGCCTTGCGTGAAATAAACTTAATAAATGTAACAGAATGGGTATATAAACAAAGATTTGATGTATTCATTTCTTAGCGGAGCTGGAAGTAGTTACAAATAAAAAAATCGAGGACCGCATTCTGTCAAGATTTTGTGTTAAGAATTGCTCAAATATTAAGAATCTGAATGCAGTCAAATTAAGTTTTGGGTAAGTTTTTTACGACAGTCTCTCTCTCCCCTCTCATTGCTGTACCTAGAGTTTGAATTTTTTAAATTTTTTTATCACTGTTACTGTTTGGGATGGGAAATTCCTCATTTGCTCAGTTTTCATAGTTAAGGTTATATGTCATAGTTGAAGTTTAGGATATGAAATCATTTTTATCCGACTTCAAAAAAGGAGGAGGTTCTCAATTTGGCTGGAATTTTTTCCCATTTCAATTTGGTACAGATTTGATGTCTCTAAGGGGAGAGAAGTGGCAGAAACTATTTTTAGTGATTAAATTTCATTCAAATGAAAAATTTTTCGTGGTTGTATACAACAATTTAATGTATAAAATTTAAAGTTTTAATAAAAAGAACCACCTTCATAAAAATGTACTAAAAAGTACAAAATAATTTTAAATTTTTATTGAGACTTTTTGAAGTCGGTGGCCAACTTACCCTTAGCTAAATAATAAATTGATTGGCATAGACTGAGAAAGGTCACATGGAATAATTTAAAATTATTTTTTACATTTTATTCCATTTTTTGAATGTGGTTGTATTTTATAATTATTTTTATACGTATTTTTTTTTGTATACCAGACAACGTAAAAACGCAATGACACCAATTTCATTTAAATTTGATAAATTTCACGATTTTTATGGAACATTGGATATTTTTTTCAGATTTTGTCACATTTAATGATCTTTCTACTAAAATTATCGAAACAAAAGCAAACAAAAAACGAATGTATGTCAATTTGAGGCTTATGGAGATAATCGATTATTTTACGGACTCCAAAATCGGAAATGGCCCTGTTTTCAAAAGGATAAAGCTATTACACTAATAATAACAAAGTCATGTAAACTATTAAATGTATTTTACAATTATTAATGAGAACTCTAGGATTTTTCGAATAAATTTCGATTTTGGCCCCAATTTCCTAGATAAAATTATTTTGTATTTTTATAAATACGTATTTCGACTATAAAGTAGTCATCATCAGTATGAATTAGCAAACCGTCACCAACTTGGCAACGAGTAACATCTCCTCAGAGAATCACAGCTAGCTAATTCACACTGATGATGACAACTTTGTAGTCGAAATACGTATTTAAAAAAAATACAAAATATTTTGATCTAGGAAATTGGGGCAAAAAATCGAAATTTATATTAAATGTATATTTATTAATGATATGATATACTTATGGGAATCCAGCCTTTATACTTTATTATAAAAAAACTTTATGTTGGTAATAATCATTACGATATTATCAACATTATGTTTTATCTTTCTTATCTTTCTCTCCATACTCGTTGTAGCAGTGTTGTTAGATATCTCAAAATGATTCTGTAAAAATTATGAAAACACTTGAAAGTTAGAAAAATATTTTTACCCTTTTGAATACCTCAACTTATATTTTCGTTTACATTATCTACATCCAAATATATACTTCAACGAACTCTCGTACAGACATGGTGTGATAAATGTTGTTATTTCAAATCGAAAATGTACCATAAAATTGTTCTAAGCTACAATTGTATTCAATAAAAATGAAGCAAATCACTGTCAAATGCATAAAGTTAAAACAGATTGTGATCTTTTGTATGTCAACTATAGTAAACTGATTAATACTATCGCCTTGCCCAGCGAATAAATTTCCATTTACTATATAAAAATTTGGCTTTGGCTGCTATCTTCATTACTAATGGTGGATTTTCGATAGATCTTAACCTAGGAATTCTACAACAATGAATATTTATTGGTATCAAACATTCTGAATTATATTATATAACCTAAATACTAATATGTTAAACTCTTTATTTTGTTAACCACTTAATTTTTTCTTCCTTACTCGCCCCTACCTTATCTGTTTGGAATTTGAAATATAATGAATTGATCAAACAACAAACTTTAACCACACAATTCCTATATTGTTTTTTGAACGGCCCAAATTTGTTCTTTTTCTATTTTTTATTAAAAAATATATGTTCTTGAATTCTTGAAAGGTTTTCAACGAATAATTCTAAAAATACATTTTTTTGAAAATAGTGTAAATAAAAATGAAATCATAGAAAAAACCAAGGTGAAGTAAATGTTTTACTTTTCTGTACAAACAATATTAAACGAACTACCACTCGATATTAAACGAACTCCAATTACAAGTGACGATTTTTTTAAGGACAATTAAATTATTAACATTTAAAGTTGAATAACAAAATAAGAGCACAATAATATGGAGCAAAACTAATAATAAATTTTATCAAAATACTTAAAAAAGCTTCATAATGAATTTCTATTGAAGTCGTTAGCTCAAAACCTAATGAAGTTATTATGAAAATAAGAATTTTTATGCACTCTTCTTACCGAAAAGCTCAGTTTTTAATGAATGGCGTTTTAAAGTTTTTCGTAATACATGTCCAGTTTTTTTTCATCTAAGTACGAATACCAATAATAATCGAAAAATCTGTGGCCTCATCTACACTTATCCATTTGCTTTACATAAATTAGCGTAATTCAGTTTTTTCGTATTTAAATTGTTGTTAGAAATCTTGGTTACATGAACAAGGAAATCTCATCAGTATCCTTTATGAAAGAGTAGTGGGTAAGTTCTTTTCTTATATCGATAATAGAATTGTTTGACATCGTTGTATTTGAAGAACATGAAACTATATCAATTTCGGCTAAAGTTAAAGGTCACGATTAATATAATGAAACGAGGCACCTATCGGTAGACATTTTTCTGAACTAAGCTGTAAAAATATGAAAACAACAAACAATGTATTGTTTCATCAACACCTTCTCTCATCTTAAAACAATACAGCAACAAATAACATCTTGTTTTGTTTGCTGTTCCGTACGCTTTGTGTAGATTTCTAGTGTCATTTGAATTGAATACCATCGAAATGGATATTATATGATCATGATTACACAACCATAGAGACGTAGTGATAGTGTTTCGGTGACCTAGTATTATACGCTGTCACACATTGCATGCACATACCTACGCTCATGGCATAATTCATGTATTTGAACCAATTTGAAAGACTTTGTTTGTTTGTTACAATAATCAGGTCTGTTTTCGTTCTTATGGGGGCTTACAGCTGTTGGATAATTTTCCAGCTCAAATAACAGTTTTTCTAGATTAATGCGGTTTATCAAAAGCTGTAATCCTGACATAAAGGGGTGTGCTTCTATACAGCTGTTGACTTAAATTACATGTAATATACATTGTATTTCTTTAAATATACTAGTACAAATATTTCAAAGATAGTTATCCAAATGTTATGTAATTTGGTATACACAATATTGACATGGAAATCTATTGCTTGCCGGAGAGTTTAAAAAAAAATTATAAATATAAAATCAAATAACTAAAATTGGTCACAGGGATTCAGGACCATAAATTACAAACTAAGTACTGATTTTAGTTGAACGTTTCGCCCTTTTATAAGGACTTCCTCAGCAACTTAATCGTACTAGTTTACAGTTTAAAATATATTATTGTTGAAACTTATAACGTTTGGTTTGCTATCATATTATAAAACCTAACAAAAATTAACAATTTAACTATTCCACTAATTCTGTGAAAATTTTCTAAATTTTACGTTTTGGATTTATTGGACCCAATCGACAGATCCTGCCCATGCACGAACTTCAACCCACTATTTAGGTCTAGAATACGCCACGATGATGAACAGACAGATTGACAGACACCAATGGGCTATTTAAGTGAATCAATGAACATTGATACTAAAATTATGCAAATTCCTTCAATGTTGTGTGGCGTTGCAAACTTTAGACCAAATTCAATATACCCCATATTAAATATGTCGGATATCATAAGCCAATTTAAACTACTAATGAACTACATTTTAATTGTATTCTGTGCATATAAACGGACCTATTTCATACGATTTACGATATGTTAAATAAACAAAGAATGCAAAGTGCCCCTATTTTTAGACAATAATTTTATTTATATACTCTACGTAAAACTTTGTCATTTATAATCAAATAAAAATGATAATGAATATCTTGTTTAACCTCCTCAATGCCTCACTCCATTTATTTTCTGTCTGTATGCAAAATGAACGTCCAGTTTGAGTTGGACCTCCCGCCCCCGTTACCCATTTCTTTAAACAATATAAATTATTATACCTACTTCATACATTTCTGTTTTTTTTTTGCAGTTAATTTTCTTAAGTGTTATTTTATTCAAACATTTTAAAATTTATAGATTTTTTACCGAATACTTTAATGTTATTATTATTGTCATGAAAGTGTAAGTACACGATAATATAATTTTTATTATTGAATTTAAAAATATAAGGTTTATGACCAAACAACTGGTCAATGTTTTTTTTATCTGGGACAGTTCCTTTTTAGGAGGAACTGGAAATTTGATCAGGGTCTCGTTTATGATTTCGTTTAGTTCAGGTACCAAATTGTTGTAAAAAATAATCAAAGAAGCTCAATATAGATCTTCCTACATTTGATAAGTAGCCAGACGATATTAATTTTTGTTTTAGGTACTCGTAGAATCATCTAATTAGTCAATTTTCGTATGTCCATCTACTCCTTCGTAGAGTTGAAATTATGGTGATGTACTTTTAGAATATTAAGTATTAAGTTCGTGACTGAACAAAATCAATCCATGAAAGATAGACGAAAAGTCCAAATACAAAAAACGTTTGTTTTTTAATAACAAACAACTTTTGTTTAAAACACTTTTTCGTAGGGTGTTTATTTGTCACAATTTCATCTCAGTTTTAGCCATTAAGCACATTAAGCCAATAAGCATAATTGCGGTATATATTTTATTATATGTGTGTTTTTAACTGTATGGATTGCATATTGGAGTATTTTATGAATGCCGATTATTAGAAATGGTTCAAATATTGATACTGAACCATATGTCGAGTATCTAAACAATTAATTCTGTGTTATCTTCACTTGTTACAATGGAATTTCTATTATAGAATAAATTTTAAAATCTTTTACAGAATATAACCTATGGTTAATCAATATTTGTACTACTCACATATATTCTTAAAATTTTGTTTCGCTTTTACGGTATAAGAATTATTTTTTTACAGAAATGTAAAGTAGTAATTTTATTATTTAATAAAACATTCACCGCCAAAACAATCGGGATAGGTTTCGATTTGAAACATGAAAATTTTCATCCCGAACATTAAATTTACAATAACTGATGCATAAATTTTATGAATACAATTTACTTATTAATGTATTCAAAGTTTTACATTGATTGTAAAAAAACTGATCTTCTAGGAAACTTGATTAACATCCCATGATGCCATAAGTAGGTAATATCATTTATATATACCCATCTAAAATTTGTATATCTTAATTATGATCCATATAACAACTTTTTCCTCTACGAAAATTCTGAAAATTTAGTCGTTTTTTTTTTCAAGTCCCTAAAACTTTTAGATTTCCTCCATAAGGTTGAAACAGACTAATATCTGTTATTTTGTTATTGCTATAGAAATATCATGCAAGAGAAAATGTAAAAACCTGATTGTTGGGCAACGGAAATTTGATTTTCGTGCTGGACAAAATGGTTTATACAATATTTGATTATACATCTTTCTACTACAATAACAAAAAACAGAAACTCGTCAACTTGAAGCTTGTGGTGACAATAGAAAATTTTACGTGGCTTACGAAAAAGAAAACATCCCACTTTATAGGACTTGCGTTAGTGAAAAACTATTTACACAAATGAAAATAAGGGCACCGAAGCGCAGTTGTAGATCTCAATTATAAGTTACCTTAACTAAGACAAAAAATTATTACCACTGTAAACGTTTTTTAATGTTCTCTGTATGTGGTAATAGAGTTTTTGATAGATACCTTTACATTATTTTTTAAAGGCAATGTATAATGTAATTTACTTTACTTTTTAAATTTTCGCACATAAATAACTCAAAAAATATTTATCCAAATGTTTTGAATTTGGGTACGCAGTACGCACAATCTTGACATGAAAATAGACGGCATGTTTAATTGTTTTTCCCGAAAAAAATGATTTAAGAAAGTAAAACAGTTTATTTTAGTTTAGAAAAACTCTTCTACATGTTCTCTAAGTAAATGCCAAAATTGTGCATACTAAATTTGGAAAACTATACATTTAGTTATTTATGCGCGAAAATTAAAAAAATAACATTATATTATGTGTTTATTACATTATAGATTGTCTTGACCAATACAGCTAGAAGACGTCTCTATCAAAAATATATACCCAATTAAAATCAGTTCAATTCCTTTCTTGGGTCTATAAATGTTGTTTTTTTGTTGACCAGTGTAATTAATATCTTTGAGATATTTCCAAAAATTTTTCATTCTATCTCAGTTGAATGTCTGCTTAATAATTTGTCTACATACTAATTCGTATGTTGAGAGATAAATATCTATATCAATTAAAATATCATTAGCTTCTGTTTTATGATTTCTAATAATTTGTCTACACTGTTTCGTATAATAAAAATTTAAACATAAATTCTATTGTTTTTTATGCAGTGGTGTAATATTTGTAAAAACAATAATATATTTTTCAAGTTAACTGATGATAAACCAGTGGCGGCTATTGAAAAATATTTGTATTATTAAATATAATATAATAATTGAAATACATGGCTGATATTTAACTAGTTAGTCGCATTTTTATGAACAAAAATTGAATTGGGTCAGCCAAGATTGCTAGTTAGTTATGGAATCTTTTATTTATCAATAAGCAACTAACATTTTATTAAATAGGGAATATATAGTTAAAAAAATTGCTCATAAAACTAGGCTCAATACCAAACAAAATTCGAAAATTAAATTATAATTGACTAAAAAACGAATAAGTTATAAGCTCTGAAAGATTGTTTTTAATGTTTTTCTTTAACAAAAAGTTTTATGTGTGATTCTAAGATAAGTGGTAATTTTCTACGGAAATATCAAATAACAAAATATTTGACTATTAATGTTTGAATAAATTCAAAATTTTTATTCACAATTAACTAATTTTAGCACACTTACATTATTTATCTTAAAATATCCATTGACATAGGTAGGACCTCTTATGGTGGTATGATCCTTGGTAACTATGGAGAAAAACATGTATGACGTCATTCATGCAAATCTCCTTCTTTGTTTAATTAATAATTTTGAACATGCATACTTTGGTTATTTTCTAAGATTTTTAAAAAATAACTTCAAATTTATGTTCGTGAAGTAAAGACGCTTCAGTTGAAGTGATAAAAAAATTTGTTCATATTCCCTTAAATTTTTTTCTATAGCTAATTAAATTTTGATCTGAGCATGATTGAAATATGTGCCAGAGTAGTCTTCTGGCACAACTGATCTCTGGATCTAAATGGCATTAACAGTTTTAATTCATACATTACTCTCAGATAAACGGCTAATAGATGATTTTGCTTACTAATTGTAAAAAGTTTGCCAAGTAATTATTTAACTACTATTAAGCAGATACATTATATTGCAAGCTGAGTTAATTTTGGTTAAATTCTTAGCAAAGGCTTTGTATGGTATCGAAATGATCTGACGTCATGAAAATAGAAGAAGTTTCGAAAAAAAAAAACATTTCTAAATATAAAAAAAATTATGTTATGTTAAAAAAAAATGTATTTTTTTAAAAATTATCTTTCGGGAAGAATTCATTCGACATACCCGCCGTTTTCTTGTCAAGATTCTGTTCGTAATTTGAAAGAAATATAATATAAATTACATGATATACGTACATTCGAGATTATAGATGTCTCTATTTTGGTTCGCATTCCAGCTATTTATTTTGTATGAAATTAATTGTTACGGATCACTAATTGTTATTATAGTTTCAACTGTTGTCAGCTGCATTTAATATCACAATCATTGTTTATAATTTAATATTTATATACATAAATTATAAAATCTGTTAAGCTAGCAAATACATATAAACCATACATAGTCAAAACCTTAAATATAGTTTTTCCTCTATTCTGGAAGACTATATAAAATAGTTGAATCTGGACAATTTTAAAATCAAAAGGTTCTTCTATGATCCAAATTATTTGGCCCTTTTTACGTAAATAATGTATAAGTGATGATCGCTATGTTTTGAACCCAGAAATTCGAAATAATAAGTGTAAAATTATCATCTCTTACTAAATAACTAAACTACATTCAAGTGGAGACTTTTGCATTTATTTGAGTGTGTTTAAGATATGGAAGATACCTTACCCCTTATTGAGTACCACCACCAAGCTCTCTATACGGTGTCGATCGTATACGGTAGCCAATCAGAATAATAAAACGTAAGCAACCTACCATATTAAAATCTGATCGACTAAGATTTGGTGGAGGTACTCTAGAAGAACTCTCTATCTCTCATCTGACGCACAAATAAATTCCAGAAACCCCGCTTAGGCATCTTTTAACTGTATGAGATTCAAAAAAAGTTAATTGAATTGAGCTCTTATTTATAGAAGTTCATGATTTAATTTTCGAACATTACTATTTTTAACACGCTTTTATTAGCTTCACTCGTATGTTTGTTTGTCTGTAGGTAACTCTCTGAAGTTGGCTGCAGAACGCATCTGAACGGATCCTTTGCATGAGAGTAATAAAGATAGAGCTAGTGCGCGAACTACGCATGCATGCGTGTTTTTTTAGTTTTTTTAAACTATTATATTATTAAATTTTGTTTATTTATTTACAAATTTTATATTTTCAAGTTAACGATTTATGAACTAGAAAATTTATAAATAAAAACAAATTCTTTTATAACATACTTTGTGGTTATTAAATCATTTTCAAAATTTAATTTTAAAAAATTTGATTTTTATTCGACAAAATTTTAACACAAGATTTTTCATCAATTCGCTATGCTAATAAAATAATCATATAATAAATTCTTAAGAACTAATTTTCCGTTTTTTATGTTTTTTCATAAACAGAATAATTAACAAAAAAATTGAAATTCACGCATAGGAAAGATATCCAAACAAATAGTTAAATGCAAGAATTGTTAATTATTTGTTCTCTTTACTTGTAAAATATTAATTAAATAGATTTTGATTTTACTCTGTACATTAATTATCATTTATAATTAATTTTATGATTGTAAATGTCTAGTACTTTAGAATTCATACTCATTGAAGCTTGACAGATTCTATATAGACAGGGTGCCGATATGCAAATCATATCATATATAAATTTTCATCCAAAATTATGATTAGTGTAACTATTGTTACCTCTCCAAAAAATTCTCAAAAGTGAGTCCACAGAATCCAAAAAAATCTGCTACATTAAAATCATTCACATGAGGAATGAGAAAATTATTTTGACCAACATGGAATAATTACAAGTGTCCGATATTTGGCGAAACGTGGAAATTGCAAGTTTTAGGCTTTCGGGAAACGGACTATCGGTTTTGTCATATATCGGATAACATAGTTTTCGCTTCTATTATTCTGTATAATTGGCCATGTAAGCGAATCATAACTGAGCCACGTAGACAAACATGGCCTACAGAATATTTTTAGACGGGTGTTTATAATTGATATGATATGTTTATAGGCACTCAATATATATGTAATAATAATATATGAAATATTAAATTAATGTATAATTTAATATTTGAAATCTTATTAGCACGACAATAATTTTGTGAATTGTTTTCAAGTGAAACACAATTGTAACGAATAACATTTACGAGTAACAGCATTATATACGAATATAGAATTATTATTTTAGTTTCCAGTTGGAAATGAAATTAATATCCATACATACATACTTATTATATTCGAACAAACTTTACATGCATAACAATTTTCATATGCTTTTATACATTATTTCATGGTTTAATCTGAAATCTACAAGATGTGAAATGAAACAATGTACAATGATTTCTATATACGACAGATGTAATAATCTATTTAAAAAGTTTTTAAAAGTAATAGAGTATATTAAAAGGGGAACTGCATCTACGTCCGTTGTACCTAGACATTTTCGTTCATGTACCTTCTATTTGAACACACCTGAAGCCAAAGTTGGCTTCTAGCACAAGGTGACAATTATATTGTTATTATGTTGATGGTGGAGTCAGTTTCTTTGTCCTTATCCAACTGGCATCAGTGTGATCAATCAACTGCCCCCTTTTTTAACACGCTTTTATTAGCTTCACTCGTATGTTTGTTTGTTTGTCTGTAGGTAACTCTTTGAAGTTGGCTGCAGAACGCATCTGAACGGATCCTTTGCATGAGAGTAATAAAGATAGAGCTAGTGCGCGAACTACGCATGCATGCGTGTTTTTTTAGTTTTTTTAAACTATTTTATTATTATTATATATTGTAATTGACTGTAATCAAACTGGTTGTCTGGATTCGAACCCGCAACCTCTATAATCCAAGTAGTCAAATGGGTGAGGGTATTAGTGCCTTTAATCACTTGGCCACTAAGCCGATTTTCAAAGTAAGGGCCGTTTTAATGTGCAAATTTTTGTTGGTAAATTTCTAATCTAAAGATTATAGTTTTGAAGCAGATTATTAAATAGTTTTTAGGATATATTCTTGTTTGTAAAAATACATCTTGGTTGATTATAGCCTACTAGGCCATATTAGCCATACATACAGTCAATATGGTTTACTAGGCCTTATTGGACTCATATAACGTAATCTTTTTCATATTGGTATTTTTTTCCTTTTAAATAGAAAACTTTAAGCTTAAGAAAACGAGCTCAATCAAAGCTTCCAAGCTGTATAAAATTTCCCCAACTACTTTATAACGTTTTAACTCCAATTTTTTCTACAAAAAGTGCATGGATTAGTTATTTTTTCTTTGCTTTTATGGTGGGCAATATCGCTCTCTTCATTAGTGGCCAATATGGCCCTAGGCGATAATGTCCTACCATGAATAAATTTTAAAGAATGTTCAACATTACGGAGTATGTTGATTTTGTTTACTTAAAATTTTGAAGTTATAAATTACATTTTATTAATAATTGTTGATTGTAATAAAGTTCTAAGACAGAATTATCCAATGAAGAATATTTTATCTGATAATTTTTGTGTTTGATTGACTGAAATGTTTATGGTATGCCATATTACCCGAACTTTATATATTTATCAAATCGAAAGATATTCTACTACTAATTTTGTGGTTGATTTTTCCAGTCCTACATTTCAATAAATGATTATACACCCAACTATTTAAGCAGTGGAAGGGATAAATTAAAACAAATTATCTGTCTTTATTTACTTATGTTTTAAAACAAGGCGATTTATGTAGTCTTTGTGTATATATAATAGAATAAGAGATGTATAAATACTTGTCAAACTTGCCGACGCAGACTTAGCAGTATTTAAAAAGCATATTCATATGAAAAAAATATTATTTTTTTCTCACACAAAGTACATAATTGTATTGTTGTGCTCCACGTTATGTTACATTCTGTACATAAAAAAGACGTACGATTTGGTTAGTTGTGTATTAGTAGCTAAAACCTCACCAAATGTCTTGACAAAATAAAGTGTTAAAACATTGAATAATAATACATCTTTCAGTAAAAGAAGTAAAATTATACAGCAAAATGAAAAAAAAAAAACCAAATATAAATACACACATACATGCACGTATACATATTCATGTTTTAACGAATGGAGAGCATTATAATAGTCAATAAAATTAAATTAAAAAGAACACATTTAACTTTATACTATGTATATAATGTGTCCCGTCACAAGAGTAATCACCCACGTATTTTAAAGAAACAACGATTCAAAGATATGCTGAATATCTACTACTCGAAAAGCTCTATCATATTTTTTTTTTTCTAAAAATTATGAAATATTGTAATTCTAGAATATTTTTCGGAAACAAAGCTGGTAATAAAAATTCGTTTCTTTTTATATAATCAATAATTCACCAGCTATATTATTTATATCTCTAAAAGATAAAATAAAAGATAAAAATACGACGCTATTGATAAATTTTGCCCATTTATTTTTATATATATCCAATATTTTTTACATTTAAATTAAATATATTACAATTAAATATAGATTTTGTGAAAAATAGGTGACAGTCTAGGATATGGCGCGTCAAAAATCTATGAGCCCTAATTTTCTGCCGCGTAGTAAATATAAAAATAGGATATATATATGTTAGAACGACTATTTGCGATATAGAGGGGTAGAATAAGTGGACACCGTCTGGTAGCAACGGTCAAAGCATCCTTTTTTGTTACCGAAAAAAACAATGGCAGGCAAAACTTTATGGAGGTTTCGGAGTTGAGAATTGAAGAAAACTGGAGAAAAAAGTGGATCCTAACCGGATAAACTCAGTTTCTGCGAGTTACTTGTTACAACATCTTGTAATTTGAAATCAAGTGTGGGAGAATCCCCGAAAACAGCTGTAAAATATTTCTAATTGACGTTTTTGTGTAGTGCATTTTGGCCATAAAAATGTGTTTATACTTAGTTTCAGCATAAAAATACGAATGTGATTACATTTAAAGCGGGACACACTGTAAATGAACGAATTAACGAAGAAAACTTTTACAATACAAGCAAGATATACACGAATAACGAATACTTTGAAAATTTAAAAATAAAATAAAGAAAAAACACCCATAACAAACATATAATAATACTAAACATTAAATTGTCTAAAGCTACGTTTATACGAGTTTTTTTAAAAATAAATCTTAGGATTTTCTATCCTCATTGTTATAGATTTCGCTGTGTGGTCTTAAGGAAGCTTAAACTTTTTATTTTAGTGTATTTCATGTATTGTTCTTTTGTATTGTGTATCCATACAAATAAAAGCCATGAAATTTATTGACCAATTGTATCTATTTGTGTTAGTACAGATCATATGGAAAGATATCATGATTATTTCCTGTAGTGAATTCGTGAGCTTTTTCAAGTATCTTCTTATTTATCGAATAGATAAAAGCATATAAATAATTTGATTAAACACATGTAGCTAATTTTCACGTCTTTGACATTCAATATTACTAAATAATACGCATATAACATGTGAGAACTAAAACCTAAGTTCACACGGCAATATATTTATTATTTTCTCGAATAAATCTTGTGTAGTGGCGCATATATTTAAATCTGTGCACACTTGTACTGCAAAAAATGTTCTCATCCAAATTCGAAATTCAAATACCTGACTCCAGTATAGTATTTTGAATCGAGTAAGAACGGATGTAGGTATAACGGCTCAAATTACAATAGGGTTCCGGGTTTTTATCTTTACGCTGACCCTGTGATTAAACCAGTCTGATGACATGCACACAAATAGTTATATAACTTGAAATCGATACAAATGTCAATGAATTTCAGCAAAGCATTATCAAATTTCTTAAATTGGAATCTGACTTTTATTATGAGAGAAAAATTTTGTAACTGTCAAATGAAAAAGAATCTCATTTAAGCTGTAACGGCCTAACCTGGAAATTCTGGTTGTAGGTCTTACCCAACTACTTAAAAGTTGTTAATGTACCGAAGTTTTCTCTGGGGATGGACGCCACCCCTTCTCGAGATTGAACATTTTTTTTAAATAAAAATAAGTCTAGTAATATCTAGATAGACTAATTATAAACAATGTCTGTTCTATAAAGATTTTAATGTAGTCAATAGTTTTCTACTTATTCGAGAAGATAAATCTTCTTCATCAGCGAACTTAAGATACGTGATAACTGTAATAATTTGTGATTGGATATTTATACTATAACTTGCTTAGTTTTTTTTTGTTATCAAGTTCAACAAAAACCATTTTGTAGGCTTATTCAAAACCTATAAGTTGATGAAAATGAATTTTTTTAAGTTCGTTTCTTTTAAAAGGTTTGAACTGAAAGAGCTAGAAAACGTTACTATTTGCAAACATATGCAAACTTGCAGCGGCCATACCTTACACAAATTTTATTGTATGGAGAAAAAAGCGAAATAGTTTATTCAAAACAAATATTGAGAAGAAAATTACTTACAAATTTCTACTTTTAAATTTTACGTATATTTTGTAGTTTTAAAGAAAGGAAATTTTTTGCAATCTTAAAAAAAATCTCTCTTCACTTCAAGCTAAAACTTGCTCGAAAAATGTTGTTTTTTTTTTTGGATATTTCACATTGAAACTATCGATTCTGGCGTTTGACGAAGAATAACCAACCAAGAAGAACCAGAAGTTATTAATGAATAACCACCTGGCAAAGCGTGTATCGTTTTTGTTGAAAATCGTTTTCACTCTCGAATAAGTCAAAATATATCAACTTCCGATAAAAACTATATAGAACATAAGTTGCTTAGTCAATCTACTCATTCCCATACCTATTTTCAGTAAATTTGTCATACCTGAGAAGGGATTGACTAAAAGTGTCCTTCGACACAGTGACAACTTTGAAGAGGGTATGTAGAACCTGCAGTCAAATCTGGATGCTAACGATGCTGTTTGGTAAAATTGCGAGGAAAACCGTGAATAGGCTGGTGTATAAATAATGTATACTTTTGTAAGATAAAGTGCGCATTTTACTAAAAAAATGGTAATTTATATAAAAATCAACGCAGAAGTATGTATTAACTAGTGATTGCATACTTTAATTGAAATTTATACTTTATCTGTAACATATTATGCACTCTTTGTGTAAATCTTGTGTATATAATGTGATTATCTCATTACGCATCAACAATCAATTCTCGTATAAACAATCAATATCGATGATTTGATTGTAATCAATAGATGTCAGCGGCTATAGATAAAAGAGAATCGTTCTTCTATACTATATTTATTTCGTAATTCTATAATACGGTGTTAAACTTTCTAGAGATGTTTTATTATAAGTTAAATAACCTTGCAAAAGTATCTAAGATACTTTTAATCAGTCTTTTAGATAGATTATATGAGATATAGAAGCAACTGTATACAAAACTTTAGAAAATGCATTATTTAAACAGTTGTATGTTATTGGTGATGTTTTCTTCAATAAAACGATGCTGGATACTGGTATAATATACATTTTTTTACTTCTATGTAGAAATGAAATTATATATGTAATGAATTCATTCGCCCCCAAGCCGCATTAGTATTAGAATTATCAAAAAAATTTTAATTAATAGTTTATTGGAAAAAATATATATTTCAGGCCAGCTGATCCTCCAGTATTAATAGTTGAGCCTCTCAATATTAATATTAATATGCAATTTTTACTTCAATATATGGTACAATCTATATTAATCTATGGACCCAAATTTCTCTGTTTCTATGCATGGTACGCAGGCAAAAGTTGTTCAAGATAAAAAGGGAAGTCAATCCATGTAATTTGTTTTGACCATGAGATAAAATTTCAAGGTTTTTTCAAGATGAGAGTAATTATTTTAAATGAAAAAGCCCTGATTTTGACTCCGGATACTAAACATCGGGAATTTTGGCTCTCAAAATGATACTTTTTTTTTTTGATGAGCTCACTGAGCTCGTTTGAAGGTGAAATTTCCTTCAAATCAAATAACCTGAGCTTCTCCATCAAGGTGTGAAAACTGACGCATTTCATGGCGTAAAATTTTAAAATATTATATTTCCATTAAAAAAAAATACTCTGACCATGAAATGATCTTGGAATTTTATATCGTCCCTTTTTGCCTACAACAACTTTTGCCTACACTATTTTTGCATATTACGAATAGAAACAGAGTAGTTTTAGCCCACCGATTAAAATTAGTTACCTTGTCTATCTCACCTCGTCTCATACGTGCCCTTTTAGTATACAATGTGTTATATGACCTTTGTTAGACCTTCGTGAAGTCATTTTTTATCAAAATGTTAAATAAAACGCCAACTACATAATAAAAACCAAATGAAAGCTTTTCAATAGTACTAAACAAATTCATTAAAATTTCTTTTAATACTGTTTTAGTATTATGGAAAATTTCACTCTTAAAAATATAATATTATTAAACCTTCAGGATTGACAATCGAGAGTATTAAAATATATTTACATGTGACAGAGTAAATTGTTTCTTTATAATTTGTGTTTGAAGTAGACATTGAAGAATAAGAATATATTGGAAATAGTTGACTTTTGCTATACCCGCAGCTTCAATGCGAGTAGGAAGTCTCATTATATTGAAACTCACTAAATCACTTAAGCACTCGAGTAGGTTTTATTGCTTCATTTAAAGAAAGATTTATGCAATAAATATAATAAATATACCTAATAATTAGACTTTATTTGAAATTTTTATTAAAAACCCACGACGTGATTTATTTATGATTATAAGATAGGTATATTTCCAATTTGAAGTTCCGATATATATTTTATTACCGATAATTTCTTCACACTTAAAACTTCATTCGCAGTTTCTCCTGCATAAAATGTACATAAAATGTCAAATAACAAAGAAAACATAAAAATGTTATAATTTTCCTATTGCCCATAAAAATGATCTTTCAAAAAATTCTTGGGGGATATAGTATAAAATATATAATCTTTGTTTATTTCAAATTTTCATTTTTAGACTTTGTAGCTTTGACTGTGAGTTGATAATCTATAAGAAAATTTACATATTTTAATTTTTAGCTTATTGGAATAACTATTTTTGTCTAGCCCGCCATTGTCAAAAGGGATTATGTTAAATTTTCTAAATTAAATTTTGCTGAATTGTTTGAGAATTAAAATTTTTTTGAATATTCAAATTTTGTCCAGTGCTGGACCCAATGAGTCCTTAGCATGGCTGAGATTGTTTATATGATATTGAAATATATGAGACTAAATGTTTTTAAAATTTATATACCTTTCGTAAAACGGTTTAGGATAATCTGGGCAAGACTGCAAGAAACTGCTTATGAAATTATTCCTCAATGAAATTCATCTCAAATATCATTTAACGCTTTTTGATTTTTTGATTTTTTATTTTATGTAAATTGTTTCCTACTATCGCTTATCTATTATAGCATTCATTAATTTTAGGCATGAATTGTTATTAAGAGTTGATTTAATTTTATACCTGAATTGTTATTCATCATATATTAAATTAATTTTATATTTGAATGTTCATTACGAGTAGAGTTAATTCCATATCGTGATTAAATTATATTATTAAAATTTTGTGTTAAAAGTTAATAAAATTTAAATAGTAGATATATATTTTTAGAATTTAATGCTATATAATAAAATACACAGTAATTTATGATTATCACTAGGATGTTCGTTTAATATACTTAAAGGGAAATGGTAATTAGAGGAAATATTTATTTTTAAAGAACTCAGCACTTATTTTTATAAATTGTAGCAATACTTCGATGATAATTTATGGAATGAGAATATTATTGCGTGGAGGCTCCCATTGAAAGGCCTATTATGAGAGAAAAAAGTAAATAAAATATTTAAATCGAATCAATGAACGAGTGTTTTGAAAAATGTGAATCATGGAGTAATGTAAGACATGGCTGCGAAGATTATGAATCAAGAATAATGAGGCCACGCAAGAAAAACATATGCTGCGACTAATGACCATGGAATACAAATATAGGTCTAAGCTTTCTTTATCAGGCTCAGACTAAAGAAATAGAAGATATATAAGCTAGTTTCTCAACAGACATCAAATATTTTTTTAGTATTTAATGTACTCTTCAAAGAAAAAATGAGAAACAATCTGTTGCCATCGAAATCGATTTTATTCACCTCGTTTCGTAATAAAAAATTCAGAAAATGTTTTGGAATTAAAAAGAATAATAAATTTGTTTTTATGTTTTTGTGCTGTAAAACGTCACTTATAAGCGATCTTTCACACATATTGAAGATTATGAACTGATTCCAAGAGCAGCGTGTCTTAATTGGTAACTTACAAGGAATTTTCTCCGTATAATTTTTGTAGCTATATGCATTAACTAAATCTACGTGTGAATAAAAAAATTATTACTACATATTGACAATTATATATTAGTCAAATAAATGAGAAACTAGCTTTAGATTACTTGCTTTGAGATTTCATACGTATTAAATTTTGATCTTAAAAAGATCGTCCAAAAGGTTAATGAATGAATGACCAATAAAATTTCGGTTATTCTGATCTGTCATTGACGTGATGTTTTGAAATGCTATCAGGTAAATGCCAACTGTTTTTCAAAAGAATGCTTCATTTTGTTAAATTTTACCGAATAAATCAATCGTCTACTAGTATACTTATAAAAACATTAAGGTCGTTTGAGTATTGCACACCATTTTTTTCAGATGATACTTTTTAAATTACAGCCACCGTCTATATTCATATATATATATATATATATATATATATATATATATATATATATATATATATATATATATATATATATATATTCATATATATATATATATTTAGTGAAGCGAATAAACAGTAAATTTTCAGTACTTTATATATATTTTTTGTTGCGTATTATAAATCTCAGCTTTAGCAAAAGTTGTTATAATAAACTTTAATAAAATAATGGAATGTCAAAAATATATACATGCACATACCATGCACGCTCACATCCGTATATACGTGTACATACATGCATACATAGTCAAAGAGACAAGAAACAAGAAGATGATGTTGTTTATTCCATGTAACAAGCCACAGCAATAATACATTATACATACACATGTTTATTAAATTTATGTTAGAAATTTGTTGTTTTCATCCAAAAGTCGAAACAAAATACATATATGTATTACATTCATGTCCTTACAATATTTTAATATTCTGGTGCATATTTATCAATTCAGACGACATTTCGAAAATTTATTGTTTTTTCATCAGTTCCAAAAATCAGTACGCCGTAAAAGAAAAATATATCGGTAGCTTCGTGAGCAATGAACTTACGGTAACATCCAATTTCCACCAAGAAGAAAATATAGATTACACCTGTTTATCATTATTTACATATATCATTACACCTGTTGGTTCATATGTTCTAATACTTATACCACAAATTTCAACATACAATAATTTTATTCTTTATTTATTGACTAGTCGTTCGAAATGTTCGAGCAGGACAAATATATATAGATACAAAGATACAAACAAACGTAACGAAAAATCATTATTAAATAATTACCACAATGGAGGAATGATAAGAAAATTATATTTTATACTTTTCCATTTATCAAGTTATCAAACAAACGTTTTTGAAATTCTATTAATAAAATTTCAATGTTAAATTCTACCGGATAGCTGTAAATATAGAAACCAATTAAATTTAAGATGTGTGGCTTATTAAATTTAAAAGAAACAGTTTACAAGCCAGTTGGACAGTTTTTCTCGTCTAGTCCTCATCCGTCAAACGCATGAAAAGAATTTAAAAAATAGCATGTGTATTGAAAATTTTAAATTACATCTTTAGAGTAAAGAAGTATATTATTTTTATTTAATTGCAAAGTTTGTTTAAAACACGAAATCTACATAAATGGATACTCAGGAAGTAATTGATCTATGTGGATAAAGACCATATTCATTATGTCTATATTATGTGTGTATGTAAAATATACTTATGAGGAACATTGACATGTAAGTAGAAATACGTGCTTAGGATTTGATCATTATTGTTATATACGCTATGATGCAATATTACATAATGTTTGTTATAACTATGATTACAATAAGTAGTATTTCAAATGCGCAACTTAACAGGCAAAATAGTCGTTAGTGCATGCATGCATTGGAAACAATTTACATAATGATAATATGCTTTTTAATGATGTGTTTCGTTTGCTAGTTTGGTATCGGTTTCTATTTTTCAAGGAAAATTAAAAAAAAAAAAAGTTTAAACGAACTTTTAAAATTATCTGAAAATATCGAATCGATAGTATTGTCATTATACCTAGAATATAGGAAATATATGAAGGCATACAACAGTGTCTCCAGTATTTGATAGAACTGTACGTCTACAGCGATATTTATTGACATAAGATACAAATTTTGTTTAATATAAGCTTTTATGGAATAAAAAAGTAAAATAGCTATTAAAAATGGATATTTCCATTAATTTTTAAAAAGTTTTTAACAAAAAAACTTAAACCATCGAAAAAACTGAAAAGTAAAAAAATTCTAATGTAATTATACCTAAGTGATTTTGAGTCGCTGCCAAACATGCAAAATTATTTATTAAATAAAGCGTGATTCGGGGATTACTCATTACACAACTCACTAAAAACTCAGTAACTGAACAAAAAACTACCCATATTTTCCTACCCTTAGAGTTGGAATTTTTGCTCCAAATGTATATGGGATCAATTTCGGGGTATCCAGTTTTCAATAAAAAAATTATCAAAATCGGACTATTCTGTAAAAAGTTATGTGAATCATACATAAAAAAATATACTCGTCGCCTTGAGAATCTTGTTTTTTCGCCGGTTAGAAATCAATGAAGACTTCATCAAAATGTGGTGAGAACTGGGTCAGTTTTTACTTACAAGATTTGATTATACATACAAACGTCGACACTAGTGGAAAAAACAAAAGTTTTGTAAAAAGGAATTGATTTTTTTTGAAAATAGAATTTACTTGACCACTTTTATTGTTCAAACCTGTGGAAATCCCAATATTATACTCTACCGACCAAGATTCGTTCAACTTCGTTCGATAGCTCAGTGAACACAAGCATAGCCAATGCTCTTATTAAAACTGTTATTTAACTTGCAATGTATGTTTGTTCGGGTGAAATCTTGCAAATGAATTTTGAAGCAGACATCTTCAACCGATTGATCTGAAATTTTGTTTACACGTTATTTTCGCGGGCTAGTTATTATAAATCCATTCCTACAATAGGGTTTCTCAGTAAACGAGTTTTTAAAATATAAAATTCTAAACATAAACTTTGTTGCTTATAACATCATAAAACAATTGATATGAACAAAAGCTTTTCGCGAGATTTACTTGTGTACAAATTACAAAAATTTAATTAAAATAATCTCGCGACAAGCTTTTATATCATATAAATTTTGTAATGATGTTTTAAGTGGATAGTAAAAATTAATTTTATTCTTTTAGCACATTCAAATAAAAGCTTGTTTTTAAAAAGGTTTTTTTACTTTGAATTTGTTATAAATTTTAACCACATAATACAACTAACGTACCATTGAAATTTGTTTAAAATATGAACTTAAATATAACAAAAACCAATTAAACTATTAAATTAAATTAACACTTCAGATCATTTTGAAAATACTTTAGATAAAAATATGGATAGAATGAGAAACAATCTAAATAGAAGGCATACCCGTTATATGAGCAACAAATTATTTTAATCGTAAAAGCTTCAAATTATTTTGGCCCACTGGAGGAGTATAAAAGACATAAATAAACACAAAACACCATATGGATGGATGTTATTGTTGATGAAATGCTATACAAAAAAAAAAAATGTTTTTCAGAAAAAATAACTCAGATGATATCAACGAATTCAAATAATATTATCACAAATAATTATCTTTATTTTTCTTAAAAAGTTAAGTAATGCGTTGTTTGTTTACTTTTGTTATAAATTCTCTACACTTGTCTGTTTCACAACAATAATTCTAAATTGAAAGCGTTTTAATAAATATTTATAAATTCATTCGAATACTTTTTTTGTAATGTAATGCTCTTTTATTTACTTCCGAGTTCAGAAGTATTATTTTCCTAAAAAAAATTTATATATCGTCATTTTGGAATCGTTTATAGGCATTTTTTGGTTCGGACCGTCCATCTTCGACCTATGACACTTTGTTAGATGCATAAATTCAAAAATGAGTAGAATATTTATAAATTTGTGGTAAATAATATTGGAGAAACATATCATCTAATTCCGGGAATCGATCGCTCGGAACTAACCCCTTTTTACATTTAAATGCCGATATCTCACGACCGGTAGTGAATATACGTGAAAAACATGAGTCATTTTACTGCCAGAGGAAACTTTATGCTATATGAATGCAGAAAATGTATTTTTCTAACCCATATCCAAATTTCAACTCAATCTGTGAATGTGTTCCAGACATATTTAAGTAAATATCTTCGATGATGGGTATTTTCATATAAATGTCGTCATATTGTTAACCATTTGCCAGTTGTATGTTAGTCACTTTGATTTTGCTAAATTTATCTTTTCCGAATATTTATAGAAAAGAGAAACAAATAGATAAGTGTAAAAATAAAGCTACGTTAGCTTAGTAGAAGGAAAATTGCGTGTATATGACTGAAATTATTTTTTCATGTGATATACAAAATTGCGTACCGGGCATATATATACATATACGTGAAAAACATGAGTCATTTTACTGCCAGAGGAAACTTTATGCTTCCTCACGATGTACGAATAGCTAGTCTATTCGTACATCGTGAGGAAGTCTTGTATCCATTATTGGCAGTGTATTTTTATTTTTTATTTATTTATTTTTTTTATTTTATTTTATATAAACATGTCAGATTGGATATGATAATATCATAATCAAATTGTATTTTTCTCGTTTTCAGTTTATATAATGGACAGTTTGACAGTTTAAAATAAAATAGCCGTCTCATACCAATATTATTCACTTTTATAATAATACATGATATCAGAGTTTAATTTTATTATTATTGATTTGAAATAGAAAAATTGAAAATGACAAAAGAATTAAAGCTTTTTTTTCAAGCTTTTTTTACTTAATTTTGATAAAAAATTTATCATTTGTTTTGTTTTTTTTTTTGTTTTTGTTTTTTTTTTTAATTAAGGAAGTACGAGCACCAAGGCAACTTTTGATAAAAGGCTTGATTTTTTTTAATACAAAGTTTAAATATGTCTAAACAAATTCCAAAAATTTGAAGGAGATTGCCCGATCATTTAAATAAATAATTAACTTTAAAGTTGAGCAATTTAACATTGGTCTTATGGGGTAACTTTCAAACATTGATACATTTCTGTATTTTTCTCGTAAAACTGTCGGTGAATATTTTTAAAAAACTTATGGATGAAAGTAAATATATTAGTGATAAATTTAATTCAAAAACATTTACACTTGCCTGACTAATTAAAGTGTATTAATTAAAAGAAAAATAAATGCCGCCACTAGCCAATGTTAAATGTATATCTATATATTGAAAAAAATCATATGGTTACTGCGTTCCCCTTACCGTGCTAGAGTCGATACCTATCCCCACACCGCCTGGCGCTCGTACTTCCTTAAGTAAATTAAAATTTGTTGCTTTTGATTCAGTTCAGGATTCAGTTAGGTTAGAGATTTAGTTTAATTGAAAAGTTTTCGTTTCGGAAGGAGTAAGAATACTTATTTGAAACATTTCAAGGTTAATTGATGAAAACTTCTTAGTTCTTTCTCCGTGCTTACAAAACCTTAAAAATCTATAGATTTAGATCAGTATCTGTAAAATATGGTACGCATATTCCGTTGGGCACAGTGCAAATTTCACATTACTCTTAAAATATTTTACAAAGTACACCACATTACTCTTAAAATATTTTACAACTTCTTCCATCCAAGCAAAAATAAAATAACTGATTATCGCAAGTAATAATATTTGTTATCTATCAAGAAACTCATAGTATGGATATACTCACAGTATCATTATTTACAGTACTTATAATTACTAATATAATTAAAATACACAAAATATCACATGTCTATTGAACTATGAAAGGTAAACCTACTTACAAAAATGAAATGAACAGCAAAATTTTTGTTATTACAATAGGTCTAAAACCCATTGATCCATAAAAGAAAATCAAAAATGTTTAGCTCAAATTTACGTATTAAATACATATATAAATACATATTCAAACATGTATACTAAATTATGTGTCGAGTATCTAAACAATTAACTCTGTTTGTTGTTATATACACTTGTCCAATTTTTTATGTAAGATAAAAATATAAAATACGTTACTGTATTGTTCAATAACTTTTTTAAAGAAAAGAGAATAAAAAATAAAATATATGATATCACTATCGAATATGCTAACAACCATGGATAAAACAAGATAGTTATCGTCTATATTTCTCTTAGAAAGATTTATATCATTTATATTTTCGTCTCCATCAAGTCTCATATTTTATTCCATGAATCTCTTCAAAAACGAAAACAGATTATATATTCTCAACGGAGACATCATTGGCATTACCATCTTTGTAACTGAAGTTGAAAATTTCTGTTTAAAGTAAAAACTTAAAAATAAAAAAAACAACAACCTGAATGATTGATTGAATACATATTCTGCTATTGAAGTGATCGAATCTTATCTATAAGTAATAAATCTATGATACCTGATCAAACGGATATTTGAATTTCAATAGATGCATTAGGAACATAAAATAGCAGCACTTAAAATTCTTAGCCAATCGAAAACGAGAAATGAATGAGCAACAGTGACTTTTGATAAAATTAAGTTTAGAAGTGTTATTATATTTTGAATAGCTAATAAAATTGAGCGTATTTTTTGAATTTTTAAGTTATTTTCTAATAACTTTAAAAATGGTATAATTGATAGAAATCACTGGAAAAAAAAACAAAAATTAAAGATATTTATTTTATAGTAATATAAAAATTAAAAATATTAATACCAATACTTATTTAATTGATTTTATCAAATTACAAAGCAAAAATTATGAAATTATTTCAATCACTAAAATGTTTTGTTGGCTTTCTTTATTATAAACGTTTACAATATTAAATGATATTTAATTTAATGAAGCTTGGTAAAAAATGACTCTCCATCATCGTATTATCAATATCACTACTCTCTCCATTACTAGTTTCCGACATAGACAAAATCATTTTTAACAAAAAAATTATCCATATAAAAATATATCTGGAGTTTCTACAGTCACCTTCGGGAATGGCTTGGAAATATAACCTCACTTTATCTTCTTATTAAAACCGTCTTATATGACTGTGAAGACATAACTGCTTACTATTTGCTTAAGAGTCGATTGTGAATACTATTTGAATAAGTCTTGGTTAATTAACTCCATACTTTAAGTTATACTTAAGTTGTGACTATGAATCTAAACGCCTCCTTAAGCATGTTCTTAAGGTGAGTTTATACAGCCTAATTTAAACTTGATCGGCGAGATACATGAGAAAGTGCGAACGTCGGGCGTTCGTTTTATAATTTTTATACGAATGGTTCAATTTTTTTTGTAAAATAATATAGCCACTCATATAGTTGTCAAATATTTAAAATAATATTTTGTCAAATGATTTGTATGTCAAATATTTGTAAAAATAGTCACTCATATAGTTTGTCAAACATCTGATCGCTTATCCGGTGAGTAAATTACTAAGTAAAGTTAAATTTTTTTTTTTTCATTTCGATTTTAAAAATAAAATCAAAATATCCTTGATAAATGTGAAAAAATAATAAGCAATGAAAAATGAGGTGCAAAATGTTCCAAAATTTTCGCAAATAACCCGACGACAAGCTTATATCGTGTCGTGTTTCAAATTAGTAATTTGTAATATTTAAGCGGTTATTGAAAAATAACAATTCTTTTCATAGACAAAACACAGCATTGTGGTACTGAAATTTCAGTTTGTTTCAGGATGAGTTCAATATAAAAGCTAAGAAATATATTTCTTTTCATCCATACTTAATAATGAGTATGGTTGCAGGAGGATTAAGAGAGATTCCGCCAAGATCCTATTTTGAGTCATATTTTAAAATATTTTCAAATAGTTGCCACATTTTCATCCGTGGCCCGATAAAACAGGTTTTTTTCAAATTTTATAAAGCTTCAAGCGGTTTCAAGTGGTTACTTGATAGGTACAGTTCATGTGCGAAATATGTCCCATAAAAATATATAGCAGTTTTATATACCATTTTTGCCCAAGCAAAAAATGATTTTCTTAATAGCCACAGTGGGAAATATCATTTAAAAAAGACTTATTCCGGTAACTCGATAGGCCTGGTTATTTGCAGATAGCACGTCGACTATAATAAACGGCTTGCAGTTCTTGAATCAACTGGTGTTTAAATTATAATTTAATATCAAGATATCTTATCTTATCTATACATATATGATGAATCTACCATGAAACCCACTCATGTATGAATGCGTTTAGTAAATTAGAAGCACTAGAAACTTGTTTTATGAGTATCGTATGTGTAAAATTTGAGTCAATGAGCAATTTCAAATGTGTTATCATTTCCATGTGAAACTTTAAATGATTTACTCAAACAACAATTTTAATTAAAACATTCGTATTACTTTATTCTTATTATTTCAGACCGAGAGCCAGTAGAAAAACTAATATTTTGGCAAAAATTACAGATTTTGCGTATTTGCAGAGTTTGTGTTCTTCGGTTTTTGTATTCCCTAAGTCACGGAATACATCGCTGATCAAAACGTCAAACTTTTTGTATTCTGTAAATTTCAACTAATAACTAACAAATAAACTAACAAATAATTCAATTTCAACTAAAAAATAAACTCCGCGCATAGCTCGACTTGACCATTAAAAACACACCAGGATGGCTCTTAGTTATTAGTTATTTAAATCAGAACATATCCAAACAAAGTTGTTCAATAATAATGATACATGCTTTAGAGATTGTCGCGCAATGACAAAATAGTTGAATTAAGATCTATCAAGCCTGTTTGCTTCCTCAACTGTAATTTTTAATCTAGTTGCTTGTCTACCTTTTAGAATAATATATAGAATAATAAATACGGTTTTTTCCGAATTATAAGCAAAAAAATAATACGTATTTTAGTGAATAGTTGTCTCTTTCGAAACCCGAAAATTCGCGATTGCACATGCAAGTTGTGTGCGATACCAGAATACTGAATACAAAGTCGGAAGATATTTTGACTTTTGGATAATGGGCACTTTGTTTTGATACGTGCCGAACAAAACTGAAATTTTTATTGAATGATTTTCTGAATATAATAACAAAAACAATTATTAATTAATTTGAATCTTGCAGCTGCATTGCAAAATTTTACGGATCTCGAAAAATAAAATGCATCGTTTTTCAGAAAAGAAAACAGTTGTTACTCTATTACTCTATTAATAGTGAATTCACATACAAATATTTAGATTGATTCTTATCATCCCGAAAAAAATCCACTGGACCCAGGGATTATTATGTTTACCTCTGGCCTGGCGTATATTATGGCGCGTGTGGCATAGCGCAACGTTTTTTTATAACATACACAAATGAATGGGTTTGCGCAAATTGACGACACGCCAAAGCGCGACTATCTTGAGCGCGTATTCCTTTCACGAGCCTACCAATAAAAAACTAATAAAGAAAAACAAAACAACAAAAACACGTGTGTACTGGGTTGTGCTACTCGTGTTGAAATATGCGCCGGTCCTAAAAGGAAAATATTTATAAATCTATTTAGACTTTTCTTTAATTTTCCATGCGATCATTGGAACGCAGAGTAACAAATGAATGCGTGTAAACTTGTAGATAAGTGGATGTGGTTATTTGTCGAGTTTTAATCTACAAGTTTGAAAATTAAAAAAATTCGATAAATACCTCTATTATGACGTATTCTTTGACTACCACTGCTATTTCCATGATTTCTTTGCGATAATGCTGGATGATGATGTAAACCAGCATTACTTGTACCATTCCCACTTTGATGATGTAAATGATGTGGATGATTATTATTATGCAGCTGCTGTTGTTGTAGATGACCACGATTTGTTGAATGATGATGATGAAGATGACCGCCACTTAGATTACTTGTTGTTGTGTTTGAAGATGTAGGATGTACAAGTAATATATTACTTTTTGACCATATTGTACGTACAATTACTGTATAACATGCTGATATTATTAATGCTGGTATTAAAAATAATACAATTGATATTATTGTCATATAGATACGCCATTGTATTGGTGATAAATCAATCCAACATTGCATTTGACCTGCAAAAAATAAAAGTAAACAATTGAAATTAGTAATCAATAGGGTTAATTGTTTAAATACTCTTTGAACCCTTATTTACACTGTTTGTACTTATTAAGATTTTTATAAAATACTATTTATTTTTTAACTTGTAGCTCAAACTGCGGCGAATCGTTATGAAAACGAATTACAAGCAGAAAACTTGCAAATATGTGATGAGTTTTAAATTTAATTTTTAGGATACGTCCAAAGTAACGTCATTAATAAAGTATCATTCGTCCCAAAGAAAAAAAAAAAAAATTTTAATATATTGAAACTCAAAATTGACTTCAAAACAGATAGATATTTTCAAATCTAAGGCACAGACGAGGCCGAAAAATCATGAGTTTAAATTTAAAATTTTTTCGTGTCTATATTCAAGTCAAAAGCAAAATAATTTTCGTAAAAAAGCAACGGCTTCTCATAAACACAGCTTATATAATAAATTTGCTTGTGAACTAATTTTAATAATTATTTTCTATTTGTTTGAGTATGGTTAATTGTGGCCCCATAAGAGTAAGGAAAAAAATTCAGGCAAATTTAACTTCTGAAGAATATATTTTGAATTTATAACTTCTATAAATATTTTTGTTGTGAAACATTACGTGTCGAACTTGGCGCATCATATTCATAGGCTATGAATTTATTCGTTTGGTCTACGAAAGGTACTAAGTCACAAAGAATATATTATAAAAATTTAAAATAATATTTATCTTTAAGTTCAGTAACCAGTTTTGTTTTCAAAATCAAAACTTTTATTTAAAACAAAAATGTAGAATAAAAATTGGATTTTTAAACCAATATCCAATATACATATATCATTTTTTAAACCAATTTCTTTTAAACTTTCATTCTGTTAAAAACGAGGCCACAGGCAGACAAATAATCGGACATGCAACAAGTCAAGTTTATTTTATCACAATATCTGAATGAAACTTTGACTTTCAAATTATTTTACACAAACATTATTGAACGAATCGAAAATTATCTAAACTGTAAGTTCCATATACTGTTAAACTTTGATTAAGAATGCTATTAATGTTATCGACAAGTTAATGTACTATTGATTTAAAACGTAAAAACTGTTATATGTGAATACTTGAAGATGGTACTCAAGCAAGCAGAGCAAAGTATTCAAAATTGAATTTAAATATACTCAAAATTATGTGCTTGTAGATGAAAAATTAAATAAGGTGCTCAAATTTTAAATTTTTAAGAAAATTAAGTCATTATGATCTCTTCGTGAAATCATGCTGCCAAATCAATGTTTAAAAAAAAAATTTATAATATAATATAAGTACTAGAACTAGGTGATTTTTAGATGCTTTTATGGAGTACATTCAATTAATCAATTTAATCACAAATTGAATTATTACAATTTAAAAAATACAAATTAATGAAATTACAATTAAAATTACTTCAGTGATTCACTAACACGAATCACTGCTAAAAAGAGTGCCAAACTAGCAATGATATCTGAAAAGAACAGAAAAAAAGTATTTAAATTTGAGCATGCATAAAATTAAGTGCATTTGGTGCTGCAAAATTAAATGAAGATCTCAAGATTTTAATTAAGAAAATTGAGTCATTAACTTTTAAAATTTTATGTTAACAAAATTAGGTACTTTTATGGTGTGACTGAAGAAAATCTACCATGTTGCACGAATTTTTTGGTAATTTTGATTAAATTAATGCATTGAAGGCACTCCATAAAAGCATCTAATTTTAGTACTATCATTATATTTATTATATACTTTAATTTTTCACATTCCATTGCTAGCGAGATTTTAAGGCAGCAGTGCTTATCTTAATGATTTTTTGTATTAAATACTTGAACATCTTATTTAATTTTGTAGCACCTAAATAAAAGCACCTAATTTTTGGCATATTTAAATTCAATTTTGGATATTTTGCTCTGCTAGTTTGAAAAGTATTGAACAAATAAACGTTCGACTAAAGAGAATATGTATCAACACTTTAGTGAATAATCTATGAGGAAATGATCAAATGCAGAAAGATGTATCTCATATGCTTTAATTATCAGAAACGACAGTTTTACAGATAGTTTTTGTCATATCGATTCGGTGGAAGGAAATGAAATTTTAGCACGTGAGTGAAGACTATTATGTAATATCACGGAAGTACTTAAACGCAAATTACTTAGTGAATTAGCAGAGTATTATAATTTACTATACAGTCATTGTGCGTTTTATGATATAAGCAAAAAATATTTCATCATTATTAATATACTATTATATATCAGCATGTAGTCCCGATGTCTCTCATCATATCAAGTCATTGATAAATATAGTTTTAAAAATGTGTATATATGGTTTATATAATCTATAAATGTGTAAATAATCGATAGTATAAAAAATTTTATCTCTATAAAAATTCTGAAAAGTGAGACGTTTTCTTATTGGGAGCTCGTTAAAATTTTGGATAGCCCCCAAGGCCTGAAAATTGACGGATATCTGTTATTTAAGTATTGATTCAAAAACAATTTTCTCCAAAATGTGATAAAAAGAGATGTCCGTTGTCCGACAACATCAAAATTGTTATTTTTGATAATTTTTTGTTTGTCGGACTACTGAAATCTAATTTTATTACGTGCCGTATTGGTTATTTACTACAATTACAAAAAAAAAAAAAATGGATGTCTATTTATTTAAGGCCTGTGAAGACGGGCTCAGAAAAAGGATCAAAAATTTTGTGGAGTAAAAAGTTTATAGGACCTAAATTTAAAATAGAAGGTAAGTCAATATCGAGATATGAAAAAATTCAAACTCAAACATATTATTTAATAAAACAATTGAGTATCAATACATTGAATACCTACAGTTTTATTAAGAGATTGTAAGAAAAATCACTAAAAATTTTATACTTTTATTATTAAATGTATAATTTTTACAGCCAAACCGCTATACGCCTGCATTGAAAAGTATGAAATGTTATTGATTTAAAGGTTTCATATAATAATATCGTTTTATTTGAATTTGTTCGTTAATTGTATGAAAAGTACAGAGAATAGACAAATCAAACTATGTGGAAGTCTTAAGGGAATTTTCTTCTCTAAGGGATCGAAAATGCAAGCTGATAAACAGTATATTATTAACTTCCATATAGTCTATTATTAATGTGACAAATTGTGACGCGATTACAACTTCCATGCATCCACGACGATCCAACTTTTAAACTATAAGAATTATAAGATAAGTTAAAAGAAAATATATTACGCAGATTTTATTGAATATGTATTGTAGTTGTTTGAATAAACGTTCTAATACACTTTATTTTCTGTATAACTTTCTATTTCTACGCATCACCCATTACGGATTGTTTTTCTTTTAATTTAAACAGTTTACAGGTCAATAATAGTAAAGTAAAGTTTTGCTAGCTACAACAATAACACAGAACGAATCTTAATCAAAATGCTTTGAAATTAACTATGCACAATTTTGATATATCAAGTGAAAATAGCCATAATCGATACATGATTGAATATCATTGTTTGGACTATTTTTAATAAGAATTCATAAAATACTATAAATATCCAATCTATACATTTATACATTCTTGTATATGTATTATAATTCCCAATATGTGATACTTAGCTAAATTTGAGCTAAAATTGTGGCAAATCCTAACATTTTACGATTTTATTAACTTTTACATTTTACTTATTTTAAAAAATTTGTGAAACAAAAATGTTGTTTCAAAGTAATGAATATTTTTTGTATTCGAATCGTTCTTCTACTTGTATAGTGTTTAAAAGTTGGGCCAAGGATCTATTAGACCCAATGGACCGATTAGGCTCATTCAACTTAAACTCACTTGTTATGTTTAGAATACGTCACCAAAATTTCAACTCATTATCTCTTTTTGTTATCGTGATGATGGATGTACAACCGGAAATGGACTAATTAGGTGTTTCTATGAACATCTTTACCAAACTTTTGTTTGTGTGGTCAATATTGTCTAGCGTTACAAACTTTAGAATAAAATTATTATACTCTGACATATTTTGTATGTCGAGTATAAAAACAAGCCAATGAGATTTTCCAGAAATTTTTTAAATAAGAATTCATTATTTGTAATTTGAAAACGTTTTGTTATTGGTTGTCTTATAGATCTAATAAATGGTTAAATAAACGTTTTGTATTATTTAAATTCAACACATAAATAGTCTATGCATAGATGTTACGTCACGTACAAACCGTTTTCTTTATTGAGAAACTAAATAGAAAAAAATAAAGAAAACTTCTTTAATTAATTAAGTATAATGTTAAAAATAGTACTCAAGTACTCATTTTCAATATTGATTAAAAACAAGTGAACGATTCATTTATTTAGCTTATACAATGAACTTGTTACGATCCTTGAAGTTAACTAATGCCATTTTAATGGTACAGTTTAATACTATAAATATCTTTAAATTATTTGTTTTAACTTTGATGAAATTGAGACTAGATAATTTTTATTTGTTCCACATATAAATAACTTACAGCTATACTCTCTTTTTACCAATTATATTTTTTAATTGAAATGGTATTTTCGGTGGTCAGTTTTAACTCAGTATAAAAAATTGGGGCATACAAGGAATTATATTTCAGAATTTTTTTAATTTTAATGTCTAAGTCATTCAATAAAAAATTGATTAACCATTTAGATTAGTGAGCATAATTGGTCTTGCAAAAAAACAAGACCAAGACCCAGACTGAAACCAAAACTAGAGACCGAGTATTCTAGACAAAGATTAAATGGAAGACAAAGCTAATAATAACAGCTTCTGATAAATACATGAGCAACAAATACAAATTACATGTAGCAACTTTAACATGTCATTTTCGTGGAACAAAAGATTTTTTTTTATTTTCAATTTTTCGTTTGCTTTATATGATTTTATTACTAAATATTAAAAAAACAATAATTCAAAAGCCCTTGATGTCGTTTTGTAAGCATTATATTATATTTATACAGACACATTCGCATAATACAGAAGTAAGCAACAATAAGCATAGCGATCAGTCTACAATCGTAACAAACCAACGGAGACATGAGTGTCATTAGCACTAAAAAGGCATTAGTTGTCTCAGGAAATTACAATATATTACAATAACAAGATTTGAACCTATTATAAATTTACAACTTTGCAGATTTGCAGCCATACAGCTTATAATGATTCTAATGAAATAAAATTTTTTTGAGTTAATTATTAATTTTCAGTTATTTATAATTTATACCTTTAAGTTTTCATAATGATAATCCATAGAAAAATTAATTTAAAAAAATGTTAGTATCAGATCAAATAAGCAATACCAAAACTGTATAAAAAAGACGATGATCAAAACAAGACTCGAAGTATTTCAGAAAGAACAAGAGCCAAGAGGCCATGACTGTACCAATCTTGGTCTTGGTGTTGCTTTGCTCATCACTAATTTTGATTGAAACATGATAAAATAACAATGCCCAACAACGTGAAAATAGTAACTTTCCGGGTTTAATGTTTAGTTATCTTGAAAGATTGATATTATTTTACCCTGAAAATTAGTTTGTTTATATTTTGATGAGAAAATACCAACAGTTTATTAAAAAAAACATTTTCAGTATTCACATTTTTTATCTTATTCAACAAATTGTCTTTACATATTGTATTAAAATGTTAAATATTTGCCAAGTTTTGTTAGAATATTGTGAACTTTTATTTATTTATTTATTTTTTTTTAAATTTACTACGATTATCATTCTTGCTAATGTGCCAACATAATGTAAGTTAGTTAATCCATACATGTTAATAATTATATGCAATAATGATGTAATTTTATTCGTTTTTAATAACACTATTTGAATTTAACAATTAGAGTTTTTAAGTTAGTATATGTAGGGGATTTAAGAAAATATTTCCTTGTGTCCAAGTCGGCTCTAAGTACTCTTCGAAGTCTACTCTATCAGGATTGCTAGACATAGACAGACTTACATTGTAACTTATCACAAGGAAATTTTTAAAGTCAAATTTTCTTAAAAAATTTTACGAACTTCAAAAAAAGAAGATGTTCCTAATTCCACTGTATTTTTTCTATGTTTGTTACCTCAGAATTGGGTGAACTGATTTTGATGATTTATTTAAAAGCTGGTGCTTCCCGTGTGATCTCATTTTAATTTGGTCTAGATCTGATGTTCCTGAGGGAAAGAAGGGACTAAACTATATTTTGTGATAATTATATTTTTGAGTGTTGTATAGTAAAATGTAAAAAATTTAAAAATAAAGAACTGCCTACAAAAAAAAAATTAACTACCAGGTAATTTTAAATTTTTCCTTGTGACCAATTATCTTTCGAAGTCGCTGTCCATCGTATCCTTAGCTAAAAATTGATTGACTGAAAAAGGTAGACACAAGGAAAAATTTAAAATTATTTTTTACTTTTTAGTTATCATTATTGTTTTATGTTCACAAATTTACAATATGTGTAAAAAGGAAATAGAAAATATTTTGAATAAATATTGTTGAAGTAATCATATTAGTAAAAAGTTCATTTAAATTATTTATTGAAATACATGGATAAGACTATCTCCTAAAAACGTTAGTTAATCGAGTGTATTGAAAACATTATAACTATGAATGTACATATTCCAGTATATCTTTCGCTCCACCAAAGTACAAAAAAATGTGTTAAACGGAGGTAAAACAAATATACGTAAATCATGCAGTGAAAAACTCATATTTCAGTTGGTTCAATTTTGAAAAAAAAAATAACAACAAATATTTTGTTGTGTAATTTAAATAGAACGAACATTCACAACGACGTCCTACAGAAATAACCGCCAGAGATTCATTTGTTTCATTTGAAATTTATGTTCCTTTCTGTTTATTTATTTCAAAAAAAGTAGAAAATATACACCGATGAACGTGTGTATATGACAATGATCAGTTTCCTATACACAACAGGAATTTACAGCGTGTGTTAATGTTTAGAAATTGAAAGATGGAAATTGGCTATAAGTCGAATAAAAATGACAACAAATAAATTCGGCGGGTGCATTCCTTCACTCTATTAAATCCAAAATACATATGAGTTATAACTTGATACCGTGGTCTAAAATTTAGTAGCATTTCTTTGGGTCATTTAATCGTGAAAATTTTATATTCCGAGATTTGTTCAAATTTTGATACGATAATCTTCAATAGAAAACGGACTGTTTGTTTCTAACAGCCAATAATATTTATCATCTACGTTAGAAAAAAATATCGAAGATTATAGTAGTTTTTAGCTAGTTTTATTTACCGCTATCTTCTATATGCTTAAAAAAACCATTAACAAGTGAAGATAACAACTAAGAGGGTTAATTGTTTAGACATATGATTCGATATATGATTGAATTTCATTACTTGGACTATTATTAATTAGCATTCATAAAATACTATAAATATCCCTATATATGTATTTTTATTACCTATATGTGATTAATAGCTAAATTTGTGCTAAAATTGTGGAGAACTCAAACATTTTACGAAAAAATGTTTCAAACAAAAGTTGTGTTCTAATGGTTCAAAACAATTTTTTGTATTTGAACTTTTTTCTTTTATTGTTTAAAAGTCAAGGACCAATTGGACTCAATGGACTGATTTTGCTCATTCACGAACTTTAACTCACTTCTTATACTTTGAATACGTCACCAAAATTTCAGCTTGCTATCTCTTTTCAATTTTGAGTTATCATGACAGTCGGACTAATTAGGTGTTTGTATTCCATAAATATCTATTCCAAAATTTTGTTTGTGTGGTCAATATTAGGTATCGTTACAAACTTTAGACTAAAATTAATATAATCTGTCATATAATGTGTATCAAGGATGCAAATTTATAAAATGACGTGACTATATGTAGAATTTGTTGCAAGTCTTTAAGTTACACTCGGTGTGCACAGTATTTCAGATGTGGAATTTTATTATCTATTATACGCATGTCTCTTTCCAACTATATGTTAAAAAGTTTTGGTTAATATTTTATTTTCATTTTTTTGACTTTATAGTATTGTAGTGCTCCGTTGGAGAGGGAAATTGTTAAGAATTATACAGATTATTTATGATATTAATAGATTTTGTAGACTACAAGAGTGAAATTATATAATATATGAATACAATATAAAGGTTCTATAAAAAATAATAATAAAAGATAATTTTTCAAAGCAACGTTGCATGCCTGATGTATAGAAATCAAACAAACATTCTAGTGGTTTGGTTTTGAATCCTCTTACAAATTCACGTCTATGTTTTTAGTGATGAGCAAAGCAAGACTTGGTCTTGGTCTGGCTTAGGCTTGCAAATTTGATCTGCTACTTACGATTTTTATTAAATTTTGTATCTATTACCATTAAGAAGATTGTTAAAGATAGAAGTAATAAATAACTCCATAAAACACTTTATTTCATTGAAATCATGGTTGGCTGCAACTCTGCAGTGCAAACCTTATTACTGTAAATTCCTGATTAAAGAGACAATATAATGCATTTTACTCAATGTGTGCTACTGACTCTTATAGCTTGGTGTATGGGAGCTCTTTTCTCTCTCCGCCCGTTTGTTTGTTATGATTCTGGTCTGAGTGTTATGTTTGTAGTAGTTTGTTTCTATATAATATGTTTGTGGCTATATAATACTCGCGTACAAAACATATTAATGTATTTTAATATAACGTATAATCAGTTCGACACGAAGCGTCTTTGTAGTTTGTTTTTGTATATTAATAATTAAAATGTAATATAAGAAACTAAAACAATACAAAAAACATTTTTTTCCACAAAAATAACATTTTGATGTAGCTATACACACATTTTTTTTTTTTTTTTTGATGTATTTATCGGAAGCTGTTATTTTGAGCATAGTCTAGGATTTTGTCTTAGTTTTGCATAGTCGGCCTTGGTTTTGATCTATTCAATTATGCACATCAACATTTATATTGGATTAAAATTTTCAACTTTTTAGATAACTTCAATAGAAATGCACAGCGCTTAATGGAATCATATCTTCTACGTGGTATTAGAATGTAACCTGTTCGTAAAAGTATATCACTCATGTACCTACAAGATTTCACGACCGGTCACGGGATATCAAAATTCAAGTACACAAAGTAACTTAGGTGCGCTGTATCTGTAGATAGGTAATTGAGAGAAGAGATGTTGGTAAAATGGGAAAATTCCGATAACGTACGCTGTTGTTAACCAAATATTATTAATATAAAAACTTTTGCAAACGAAAAAAAAAAAATTAATTATATTAATTAATATTATATCATTTTTCATTAAATTCAACAGAAGAAGTAAAAATTTCAATAATATCATTTAAAAAATACTTCTATTTTTACATTCTGTAATATTTAGATAAAGATTCTATACAAGTTTAATCAACAATTTATTGATTTTATCAATACACACAGAATTTTGTTAAAAATAGTACATATAATTTGAAGTAGGTATCTGTATACAGCAGCATCAAAATTGACTAAATTTACAATACCTAAATAATTGCGTCTCTAGTATTGAAAATTTAACAACAAAAGGCATATATTTTGTACCGCTTGTATCATAAAAATTTAGTACCTGGATGACCGAGCTTTGCTCTGTATTTTTTTTTTTTTTTTATAAATTGTGTGTTTTGGAAATTATATTACGTCGAGGCGGAAGACGATTCCAGCACGCTAACACTTAGCCACTCCAATGACTTTAAATATTAAACAAATATATCATTGCATTATAAAAAATTATACAATTATAATAACAAAATATTATTTGAAAAATATTATTCACTTTAAAAAATTAAAATGTATTTAAAATTAAAAAATTAAAATGTATTCACTTTAAAATGTAAAAAAAATTAATATTATTCGTCGGCCGAGCCGGGATTTGAACGCAGGATTTCTGTATAAGAGCCTCGCACGCTACCACTAAGCCACTGCTATGACTATATGACTATAAATATTAAACAAATATATCATTTCATTATAAACATGACATTTTCTAAACACATGACACTTTAGAAAATGATGAACTCATGAAACATTATTGACATTTTCTAAAAATGATTCCTAGCTAGATCGATTTATCGCCCCCGAAACCCCCTATATACTGAATTTCATGAAAATCGTTGGAGCCGATTCCGAGAATCCAATTATATATATATAAATATATATATTTATATATATATATACAAGAATTGCTCATTTAAAGATATAAGATTAAAATTATAGAGACTACAGTTTCTAGATCACAATTTCATTCAACAGTCCATAATGATTGAAATATACTTAGTTCGAATCATTACAAATTTTTTAATATTGATATATCATATCATATTCCATATGTCTGGCTATTAATAATGAAAATTTTTCTACACAGGTAAAAAGTTTTGTATTTGTGTAATTTTTTCTTACAAAGTATATATTTAATAGTATATATGCTACTACCAATATCTGTACGAAAATAGACTGTAATTCAAATTAAATGAGTTTAAAATCTATTTTGGTGTAATTATTTACAGTTTCAAAAGGTTTTAATAAACGGCGGTTTTTGGAAAATTTATTGACAGTTCCACAAGATTGAATAGATGAATAAATGAAAGTAATAAATGAAATATAAATGATATAATTGAAATACAAAACCTTAAATTAAAAACCTTGTGGTCTATCTCGGCACATGAATACAACTTGAACGTTAAAATAACCTACATATTCATAGGTAATTCTACGTTGGTCTCAATTTTGGATTAGTTATAAAGTGTATAATTCAATATTTGGAGTTATCCAAAGATACGTGAAATTTCTAAGCAAAATAATAACTTAAAAAAAAAAAATGAAACTTCAATTCATAGTTTTTATTGCAAAATAAATTTTTAATCTTTTAAGCAACGCATTTACAATTTGGCTTCTTAAAAAGTCATCGTTCAATAATAGTACTTCTACTATTTTAGGAAGTATAATAAACTGAACAAATTACCAACATTTATCTTTACATCTGGGATTTCTTTAAATAGAAATAAATGGCATCCAATATAAAAATTATTATTTGAATCCAATGAATTCAAGCAAAATGCATTGGATTGCATTGATGTAAATGTAGGTAGACATTCTAATGTAGATAATATTTGAAAACATCTCTCTGGATTTCTTGAACAACATTTTCTGGTGTGATGTTCATTTTAGGTATAAAGCTATCCTACTTTGTTTGAATTATATGAAATTGAAAGAAAAATTTATTTTCACATTGTATTTTAATGAAGTCTATCACTGAGTAAATGGGCTACGGCAAGAGCTTCTATTTTCGGAGACCATTCAACCGATTTTTATGCAATTTTGGTATTTGTTTATTATTACTTCGTCCACAAGTGACACACAATATTTCTATTACGAATTTATAGGATAAAGGACTGTAATTCGTTTTATATAAGTTCCATGAGATTTAAATATATTTGACTTGAACTTACCTAACTTAGATTTAATAGATGGCGGTTTGGGTAAGATGGCAACAAGAGCTGTGTTTTTTCAGTAAGAGATACCAAAAGTAGAGGAACATGTAGTATAATAAAGTGAAGAAATATCGGTTTCTGGCCTACCTATCTTCGGAAGGGAGGTAAGATGTTTTCTTTAAGTTGCTCAAAACTTCATACTAGCAACATCAACTTCGTTTATTTTTTAAATACTAGTAGACTCTTAAAATAACTAGTAGGCTCCATTTTAAAAGAGGTTAGTAATCTCGATAGTTGAATTTTTTTTATCTATATTTAATTTATCACAGTCAAAACAATTCAGCCCCTTTTTCTCTTCTGTTAATCAACCGGTTTTTTGTGTTTTATAGTTACTAACGAGCTTGAGTTAAATCAATCATAATAATTTCATCTTTTCCTCAAATTTTGTAAATAATAAATATCCAAAATAATAATTATTTTTTGTATGTTATTACCAAAGTGGCGAACACTTGTTCTAATAAAAGGACAAATACTATTCTTGATGATTCAATAACAACTAATTTTTGTTAGTAATATAATTTTATTCTTTAAAAAATCGAATATTAATTTGCAGCTTTGACTCATCGTACCAGAGTTAGTTCCTGATTTGATTTCGTTGATATCAAAATTACTCTAAATTTCTTCAATGTATACAAAGGACAACACTTGGATGACTAGAAAATACAAGGTGCAACTAAGGGTTTACCATAATGTTAATTTCAATGAATTCAGTATTTCAAAAGCGTGGCTCTCTTGAACCCTACTAAGAATGCCACCTTAAATAATTTTCTGACTTGTAAATAATTCCTTAAGGTAGATTATCCACAGCTGTTTGTAGCACACTCCGTTATGTAAAGAGTATGTTTCTTACTTAAATTACATGTAATATACATTGTACTTCTTTCAATTTTCGTACACAAATAACTCAAAAAATACTTATCGAAATATTATGAAATTAGGTATGCATAATATTAATATAAAAAAGGGGAGGTTTTCATGAAAAAATATTTCTTCAAACATCAAAATTTGTAATTTAGGAATGTTTTTTCGAGAAAAACTCTTACCCATACCAAATTTCAAAACATTTGGAACCAAATTTGTGCCAAAAAATTGAAAGATTTTAAATGTGTTTGCTTCTAAAAGCAATGGGTAATCCTTCTTAAATTATACGCTGGCTTTATATCCCTTTTCAGCTAGATTCGAACTACATAGTATAATATGCAACATAAATAAACAGATATCGAATATTGTAAGAAGCTTATGTATACATTCCTTGTATGTGATAGACGAAAAACGATAAAAAAGTTATTATAATTCCGTTACAAAATCAACATAAAATTTACTAAATGAATTAAATTTAATTAAAAATTTTGATACTTTTAACAAATGGTTTCAATATCTTAAATTTTAAAAAAAAAACTAAAGGCGACATTTTATGAAGCTGAAAACATCTTTACCCCTCCCGTCCTCACATAGAAAGTCTTTGCTTTTACGACATAAAAGTAGTTTTTTGCTGAATAGAGAAATACTTTTGATTTGTCCTGATCAATTCATTTACACATCGATTGTAAAAAATCCCATTTTCATAGCTTACATAGAAAAAAAGTTGGATCTTCAAAATAGGAAGACAATTAAAAAAAAATCCATAAAAACCACATCATTTCATATTGTTTGAAAAAACTGTAACCTCCAAACTAGCATAGAGAAATGCTAGCTAGCTCTCTAGAATTTTTTTCCGAAAAGGGGAAGATGAAACTAAAAAATGGCAGTTTTTCTGTGTTTTCCTAATAATTTCTCATTGGATGCTATAAACAGTACGTTTTTTAGTTTTCATAGAAAAATCTCTTGTATTTTTGGAGATTTTCACGGAAACGCAACACAGGAGACAATACAGCAAATTTCTAGTATGTATTAAAAAAATTTGTTTTTTTTTTTGGGAAATTTTTCCCAAAAGAGCGGATGTCAATTCCCAAAACATATAATTTCATTATCAATTCCCAAATATATACATAATTTTCGAAAATAATGCGTTCGAAAGTTACAGCAGAACAAACATTGACAGAAAGATCTATAGATAATAATTTTAAATATGTAATGAAATTTTTTTTTAAATTTATGAGTTTAATTTCAGAATTGTGTAAAATTCGATTTTTTTTTCGAATATTAAGTCTAAACTAACAAAGTCTAAACTAACAAATTACGGAACGTTTTCTTGGCATGATTATTATTTACTCAATTTCTATGTTGAATTATTTATAATAATAAAATCAAAAAACCAATATCATTCTTTTTTGAGTAATAATGATAAATAAATAATGATTATTTTTACTTCCTAATGTGTTTTCATAATAATAATAATAATAATGTCTTTATTGGCTTTTCAAGCAGAAAAATAAATCTACGGAACTATTGACATTTTTTCTATCACATACTTAACTGATTTGTTTTATAAAAACATTTATCTTTGATATTAGTTCAAATAAAAAATTACATTTATTTTTGAGTCAATTTATTAGAAAAGAAAGTAATAAACTTTCTTCATGTCACTATATAAAAGTTAAGATATATATGTAATAATTAATAGCATTTGTTCAGCAAAAAAAATACACAGAATATAGACTGAATGAGTGAACGATATAGAATGAAAGCCAATATATCATAAATAAAAATCATTTTGGTAGTCACGCAGCGATAAAGTATTTTTGCGCTTGAAGAAAAATGTATTTGATGCGTATAAAATTATTAGTAAAGTATAGAAAGAAGGCAATGTTTTATGTTTGGTTTAGTTTCTGTTTAGTTTTTTTTATTCTTTGAAAAGCACGCAATAATTTTGTATAGACATTTATCAAACATTATTTACACACATCGTAGTCAGATGTGAATTTTCATGAAGGATCGTTTTTTTCTTAATTTTATAAATTTCAATTTCATAATTCTTCATCTCCAATTTTAATAGTTCGTGTTTTTTTCTTTATAAGAAATACTTTGTGATATGCTTAAAATATGAAAATTTTTTATTATTAGATACTAATAAAAATTATATTTACAAGGAGTGTCTTTTTGATATTAAGTTCTATACTAAACACAAATACATACTACATTAGCGTACATTATCGAACTGTGCACAATCCTGACATGAAAACGGAGGGTCGAAAAAGAAAAGTTTTTTGGGTAAAAAATCAAAACGTCAAAATAAATTTTTTGTAATAATTGGATAGATCATGTTTAGGAACAATTTATATTTATATACATTTTTTTTTATATTTAAATAGTAATATCAAAAGAAATTTTTGGGATTCAAACGGAGCACGAGCACACTACGATAGTTCCTGGACCAAAGATTAACATTTTACATCATATGTTGATCCAGTCTGTGTTTCGAAAGTATAAAATTATCAATGGCATTAATAAACGATGCCATAAATATTGTATATTTGCATTTTTTTTATGACATCATATGTGGAAGTCCATCCATGATGTTATATTTCGAAACAAAGCTAATATTTTTTATAACAAATCATGGAAACTATATATTTAATCTTAAAAATTTAGTTAAAAATTTAAATTGTCCACTCTTCAAGTAACCATAATGGTTTTTGTAAAATGAAATATATATTTTTTTTAATTTTGAGGTTAATAAACAGAATTTGTTTGGAATAAACAAGCTTTTATTTTAATTTCTAAAAATTTGTTTCTTCCAAATTTTTCATTACGCAAATATTCACAAACAAATTAAATTAGAAATTTGGGTTCTTCATTTGAATCCTGTTTTGTTTTGTTTTGCATTTTAAATCATTCATAAAATAATCAACAGTTCAAATAATATGAACCGCAATTTTAGCGAAAATTACTTGTATATTTCCAATGTATATTTGCTATATTATTTTTCCCATATTGTTGTAATCTTCAATGTAATTATCGAATAACAGTTTTTTTTAAAGAACAAGCAATCTCAATGATATATCTTCACAATTAATAAATCTTTTTGTACGTAATATTATTTTATACAGCAAGTAGTAATTGGTTATTAATGTTTCGCATTATGTAATGCATGTCTAAAATTGCCTGCTTAAATTTTCGTAAATTTGGTGTATAAATAATTCGAAACATAAAAATCTATATTTTACAAAAAATAGTATGCATAATCTGAACATAAAAACCGAGATGGTTAATAAACTAATAAATATTTTTTTCAGATTCTTCAATTGCTTTTTCTTGCTTTTCAGAGATGCCCACGTTCCAAATTCAGAGAGTCAATTTTAAATTAATTTGTGTGGGCAAAATTTTTTTTACTAAACAAATTTACTTGGATTGTCTTAGGACAAAAATCACTCGGTCTATCATCTCTCCGACCAAAATCATTCGGTAAAATGCATGCCGCTCATAACCACTACGCACAAGACCAGTCTACACAAAACCACTTCATTTTTGGCCCTTACGTTCAAAATGTTATAAAATTATCCAAGTGACATTACGGGTCGAATGGGTATGTGGGTTTTTAACTCTGCGTCCAAACTCTAATTAAACTACCCAGGTGATACATACGGTCACGTTATTATGGTTCTGCGGGTTTCTTGCCTCTACGTTCAACCTACCCAAGTTATGTTTAAGGTCAAGTTAGAACAAGTATACGGTTTTCTTATATAATACCCAGCTGATTTCATCATGCAAAAAACGGGTTGTTTTTGCACTGAGTGGTTTTGGGCGGAGTAGTTTTGGCCCAGTGTGGTCGAGGTTCGAGTGGATTTGCCCAAGTGGAATTGTCGTTTTATTATCGATATCTAATTGTGTTAATAATAGAGTATTTACAGAAAAGTACCAAATGGCTAAAGTTTTGCTTAGTTATATATATCTAGGAATTGGGGCCACATTTGTTGTCGAAAGTTGAGAAAGCCCATTTTGTCAGCATTTTGATTGCCCATATTCAGGATTAAAGATTTTAATTCGATCATAAATCATTTGGAAAATAGTTGAAGTGTAGCCATACATATTTGGAATCATGACCAGTCTGAGAATAACTTTTAAATAAATATTTTTAAACTCTCCCAATAAACTTGCACATAATACATTTTTACAAACGTCTTTTTTGATTTCGAGGAGACCATAAACAAATATTACCTAAAATAGATTCGAATATATTGAGACTTCAATAATGGACATCCATGAATCCATTTAGACTAGAGTGATTCTAAATATACTCAAAAAATATAATTTTCTATGTAGCGCATTCGATTAAAAATAAAAAATTGCTTTCGTGACAGATGGCATTAAAAGCATTAAATAAACAAATAAGTAGATACTTATATAAAAAGATCATCGGGTAGATATGTAACTATTTCCCATAGTTTATATTCCCAAGAGTTTGCTACTATCCAATTATCTCAATTTAATAAAACTACTATTAAATAAAGAAACATTTGTAATAAACTCTTTAAATTAACAAAAAAGTAAATAAATAATCATACCTTGTATAGGTTTTTCTTCGAATAAAAATAGCATTGGTATGGAAAATAGAAGACTTAATGCCCATGCTGTGGTTATCAAAACTCGAGCACGTCGCCCTGAAATCATAAAACAATGAATAAAACACAAAAATATTACTACTAAGTTAATATTATGTACTTATGAACATGGCGTATTTCATATAAATTGAACAATTTTATATTAAAATTATGCATTTACGTAATAACAGTTGAATTAACAAAATTTACAAAGAAATAAAAAGTGAATAACTTCAGTGCACGTTGTGATCTGTAAAATCTTACAAACAACACTTAAAACAAAAACTCGCCAACGCTTTATATCACAAAGCCAAACAATTCATAAAAATAACATTAAAAGAGAATAAGTGTTTGGAGAATTATTAGAATTGGCTAACGCATCTTGATAACAACGAAATGTAATTAGTATTTAGTTATTTGCTTAAATTAGTTCAATATTTTTTCCTAACGTAACACGGTACTGTAAATCTATACTGTTTCATGCTACGAGATCAGTTGTTTGAAGCTCTTGCGATGTTAGAATGATCCGATGTGTTGAATTGCGTTCCACATATTTGTTCACTTTACTTCACTTAAATATTTGTTTATGTTGATAAATTTCAATAAATTGTATTGTATTTTGTTCCTTCCACGTCATACCGAAATATTTAAAAATACTTAAAATTCATATGAATAATGTTTACGTCGTGTACGATTTCAAGCGTGTAGCTTGTGACTATCCTTGCATGTTATTGAAATTTATCGACAATTTGTGGGACGCGATGTAACAACGTCGTATATCAACTTTGTTACACGACCGTGTTACGCATTCACGGTTATACAAAGGTTCCTGTTACTCGTCACAGTTCCGTTACGGTATTACGTTAACCGCGAATATTGGACGTGTGTACATGACTTAAAGTAAACACATCCTTATCACGAATTTGGATGTATAAATAAATTTTTTTCAAAAAACATTTTTAAATGCCAAGTTTCACAATACTGAGGATAAGTGTTATTTACTTATTTGTGCTCGAAAATTCTTACTGATATCTGTTTTTTAATTCGTTTCCCTAAAATGTATCAAATTTATACGATAAGTTTGTATATATATCATTTTCAGTCTATTTCACTTTCTGGAATATTTGTGCAAATATAAACAGAAATAATAAAATACAATTCCTTGAACAATATAAAAATTTTGCCTTAAATTAAAATTATATTAAGGTTCATAAATTTTATTCAAATTACCTTTGTTTATTAAACATTTATGTTGCGTTCTCATATTCATTTTGTGGTAAAATTAAATTAAATTTATCGATTTTGCAATTTTCTGATGAATAAAAGACAATTTATATACATATATAAATGCGAAAATAAACAAAGATATAAAAATAAGATAATGTAACATTTGACCTTCGACAATGGAGAAAATATTGTTAGAAAGGATCGTTTTGTGTTTTTTTGTTTTTCTTCTATTCGTCTAGTGAAAGGAAAAAATTTAGTGTGTACGAGATGAATCAGAGGATGGTAAAAAGATTGCAAATAATTCGACTATTTTTTATTTTAGTTCAACTTGAATGTTCTGTAGAAAAGAAAACAATTCTAGCAAACCGCGATGTCTGAAGTACTTAATGTTTTTTGAAGTTGTGAATTTTAATTTAAAATTTACTTAAACAAAACTGCTATATTCCATAAATAACTAATAACAGAGAATGAGTAAGTAGGAAAATATGTATAGAAGAAAAATTAAATTTAATCGAGTTCTAAAAGCGACCTCATATTTTTGAATTCTTACAAAACTTGAGAAAAAGTTTTCTTAAAGTGCTCATATTTCCGATCATAGAAATGACTTCTTCAGAGTTCATTATTCTTCCTTCTTCCATCGAAAACCAGAAAAATAGACAACTTAAAGAGGTTTTAATTATAACTTCTTAAAATGTAATCATCGCTATGTCATAATAGAGACATCTTAAAGAAATCTTAAAAGAGACTTCTTCTTGAAGTCTTGCTGATTTGTATGTTTGCTGGGTGCATACGAAAGGAACAAAAATTTTGAAAGTTTATTATAGCTAGGCACCTAATAGCCCAATCAGACCAATAGCTAATAATAATACTATATGTGGTTAAATGGCTACTAAATTTCAACAAAAAACGGGCTACGGCTTCGACAGTTATAGGGGAACAAAGATAGAAACATATATCCATCAAAACGAAATGTTAAATCGTATAGTTTAAACATACAACTCACTTCATCAGAAAGATGTCCATATCAAACAATGATAAAATGATTTACCTCATCAAAGTGTTTTAATTGATTTATTTCCAAGAATGCTTCTTTATTCCCACTTAGTGTATGATATAAAAAGTGTAATGTTTAATGTACAATTTATAACAAACATAGTATATGTTTGATATAAATTGTAGCGAATTGTAACAAATAATAGTATATGATTTATTGCACAATTACTCTGCAAAGGTTCACTATGGTACACTGGAACCAGAGGTACGTACTTATATAAAGTACACTTAAATAAGGCCTGGCGCGTCTGGCCCAGCGCGACACGACATGACGCAATCACGCCGTACTAGTCGTGTTGGGAAACGCATATTTGCTACGCAGTATTCTCGCCCAGTATAAGATAATATAAAATAGTATTCTAATGTTCGTAGCGATGCTACGAGAGTGTCAAAAGTAAAGAAATTATACAGAAATATTCACACATCTAAAAAAAATTTTTATGGTAAATGTTTCATATACATACTTTAACTTTCTGAATTAAATTATTGATTATTTTAAAATATCTTTATGATTAAAAAATATTAAGTAATTGTATTTTTGAACACAATATACAACTTAACTAAAATATAAAACTTAATTGCACAATAAGCAGACTGTGACTAGTGAAAGGTGTCGCGAAAAACTGTGTCACGGGCACTGTGTCACACGTTTGTCGCGTCTCGTCAGTCGCGCTACGTATCGTCATGTCATCAAATTATGCTGACCCACGTTAAAATCTGATGCACCACACGCGCCGCAATATGCGAAGTACACTTTTAAAACATGAATATGCACTATCACTACCTTACAACATATACTGCTAGAGATGGTAATTATGGAACAGGGTAGATTGACAATGTTAAACAAACTATTAATGAGCAAGCCTACAAAAATGCTATTATATTCGAAGGTGGGAATATCCTGACCGCGAGTTTATATTAACAATACATGTTGGACATAAACAAAGTGTTGATATCGTATGTTTTCGCTACTAGGATAATGCGCTTTGAAGACTTTTTATCATATTGCCGATTCTATGTCTTTTTTAAAAATATTATATCTTTCTTAATCTACAATAGGTCATTAAAATGTAATGCAACTTATATACGTTAGCAATATCTGGCAGTGTATGATCTAAAATCACATACATAAATTTAATTTTCTTTGTTAACCTTTTGCGAAGTTCTTACAGAATGCCATTCCTTGGTTGTTTCCGACAAGAGAATCGATGCAATGAAAAAATATTGCAACGTTGCCATGTGTATTACTCTCATTTTTCACATTCTTTTACCCAAAAGAGCGGGCGAATGATTTTATGTATTTGGCAACGGTATGCATCAAATCCTGAATGATCACATAGTGAAAAAATTCACAAACAAACCGCAGTGCACTAAATAACACACAAGTTTCAGATCAACATATGACGTCTGTAAGTGGGAATAGCTTATATATTTCATGAAAATTGAGATTAGCTAAATAAATAAATATTTACATTCACTCAAGGAGCTACCAAAGAAATATTTATTAATGACAACAGCTGTATATTGCTCGGTTCTACTGACTTCATATAAGTAGTTTGAGTATTCTCCCGGACAATTGAATTCTTAATAAAGTTTAAATAAAACTGTAGCAAGCTTGTCATAACGAAGCCAAATCTAAATATAGTGCATATACTTTTCCTAATTTCGATAAGAATTTGCTTAAAACTTGTTTTAGTATTTTTGTCACATTCTGTAACGCTTTCTCGAAAGGAAGTATTTATTTTAGTATTAATGTGTTTGCTAGAAAAGTATTCTTTTACATCATGTGAACCTCACATCATATCTATGCCGTATACGTTCAAGAAGGTCTAAAAATTATTTTGTTAATTTTTTTTTATACATTAAACCATTTTCCTCATTTAGGATAAGTTTGTCTGTTTTCGATATTAAAATAGAAATATTTAATTGGAGAATATGATCAATTCAATTCAAAGTTATTTTATATTATTATTTTATTTATTTTTTTGTTGTGCTCATTAATATGATTTTCTTGAGAATCCTGTGTACCCTTTGTAATGTTCGATACCAAATAGGCCTGTGCAAGTTGAGAACGAGCACAGAAAATATTCTATAATTTGCTTTACTACAATTGAAAAAGGATGAGATTCACTGAGCTACTTCAATTATTTTTCCAAGCGCAGAAGTCAAAATTAATCTCATTGAGCCATTTTTCAGATTCATTATCTTTTACTTGCCAGGCTACGAGAAAAGTATTGAAAATAATCAAAAGTAGCTTAGTTTTTTCATTTTTATAATTATCATTTTTAAATAGAATACTGCTTGTTTTTGTCATAATTTTTTCATAGATATATAATTTTTATACATTCAATTAATTATTTTCCGTTTTTCAAGCTTTGTTCTTGACATTGATCAAGTAATTTAGTCAAATAGCAATTAAATTAGTTAATTGACGTGTGTGAATAGCAACATTTTAGTCAAGTGTATAGTAAAGTTGTTAAGAGAAGTAGTTTTGTTCAATTCTATTTGTTGTATACCTTTATTACTCCTACTACTCTTGTATCACAAATATATAACAATAAACAAATGCAGGGCTCTGTTTAACATTAAAATTGTTTTTCCAGTCACAGTTATATCATTTAAACAGTTTTGTGATATAAAATTATTTCACAAGACAGAGACTGTTTATACAGTTACTTGACTAAATTATCAAATTATAAGTGTGAAGGATTTTTGGTCAAATGCTAAGTGTTTAGTATTAAACTGTTAGTTACTTGACTAAATTACTTGATCAATGTGAATAAGGCTTTAAGATAAAATCGTCCGAAAATTGCTTTTGCAATATAATAAAAAGTTCGCTTCAAAATCGATCAGAATAAGAACCACGTGATAAATGCAGTGTTTAAAAGATAATTATGGAAAAATTAGTGCCGCAAGGCATAAAAAACAAATTTTCTATGATTATGAGAACACAACACTAAGTAAACACTAAGTATTTAAATAGCAAACAAAAATAACTTAAATTCGTGATTCTTTGAGATATTTAATTTTAGATAATTAGCAGTACTCCCAAACAATTCAAGATAATAGTTTTGATTGAAAAAAAATTTTCATATTGTAATTTGAAAACAGGATATTTTGTCACTTAAAAGTTTTTGTCGAGGATGTTTTTACATGCAACATGTTTATTTATTTTGCAATATTTCTTCAGGATATAGTTTCCACAAGAGATGTTATTCAATAGTAAATTTAATTTACAGAATGTTATTCTAGGTACATTTAGTCATGCCTCGAGAAAAATTCGTAGAATCTGATCTATGATCTGTTGCTGTTGAGGAGTAGATATGTTTTCAACTGGTTTCAACTAGATACTAATATTATTTTTTGAATCTTTTCTAGTTGGAAGAATACATTTACAAAAGCAATAATAAATTATTAATAAAAAAACAAGATAAACAGTAGGAAATTGAATTTTTGATTTGTAGATATTAAATAAAATATGACAAATTTGCTTTAAATTTATGTAATTTATTAACTGACTGGGATTTACGACAGATGTTTATCGACATCAATTTATAAAAATAGAAATTCTATTCGTAATTCATTTTTTTTTTTGGCGTTTTTCTCATAGCCACCAATTAAATGTCGGTTTTAAAGAAACACTTTATAAATATGTTAATAATTTTTATATTCTCATACCATCGAATTCATGTTTTTCGCGTTTCGCAAATGTTTTCTAGACTAGATGGTCGTTTTAATTTGATATGAAGTACCATCTCAAAGATAAGACTGGCATTATACAACATAGGAAATTTTTGTAAGTGCACAAAAATTAAATACCCCCCTCTTGCAAACGTCATTGTAAGCCTTCAATAATTATAGTCATTACTATTTGGTAACAAACTTTTTTTAATCGGAAAAATTATTGTTCCCGTATTATTTAAAGATATCCTTTTACAATTTATCGACACACTTCTGTAAAAATTTCAAAATTTAGATGTTTAATTAATGTACAAATCCTTTTGGTCTTTACATTTCAGTATATACTTTCTACTAAAATTCTTAGTAGAAATAAACTTAATTCAAATTTCGATTTTAACTACCTTTGAAGTAGTGATTCAGGAATTTCGATCTCTACACAATTTGTAAAACACGTTTCCTTAAACAAAAACCAAAAAAATTTGAGAAAAATTAAAAATTAAAGCCGTTTTAATCATCGATTACAAAAGTTGAAATGCGAATACTATAAAGAAAAATATTATATATTAAAATAAATTGTATTTTAAAATACAAAACAAAAAATTTATTTGAAAAACTGAATAATTTTGAAGAAAAATTATTTTACTTCCATATCGAAAAATTTTTGGTTTAGACACATTAATATCTTATTTTGTTCTTATAGCCTAATATCGCGAAAACTTAATATGCCACTGAATATTTACATATTAACAAAGATTTTTTGATAATGCATAGATTTCTTCTTAGTGCACTAATATCCCATATTAATGAAATAAAAACATTTCTTTTAAAATAACTTTCTTTTTGGTTTTATGCATACTCAGTTTTTTTTTTCTGCACACCCCTCTTTAATCATTGTCAAATCGATGAAGACAACCATAAGTAATTTTATCAAACCCTTAATGCAAGTAATCTACTGTTGTTTGGCTTCAGTATCAATCTACAGAGTGTCCTACGTCAAATGTGACTACTATCTGTTTTAGAAAAAAATTATAATCGATTCGACAAAAAATGCACCGCTCGAATAACTGTATCAAAAATTAACTTGGTTCTGTTATTTCATGTCTCTCTGCAATTAAAATATTTCACAAACACCAAACTAGGCATCAATTAAGTTAAAAAAAATGCATTTTTGGTTTTACACACTATATTCTCGTTCTTTACATAAGATCCGAAATTTTCAACAAATTTAAATGATCGTCAGAGATCTTAAATGATCAAATGATATCGTCTCAAACTTTTATTGCTGATTTTACTCTATTTTGGAATTTTATCTAAATATCATGTATTGTTCTTCACTATGAGCATCTGATGAAGTTTATTCAGATGCTTAATCACTATTCCAGAATTACACAGGTATTCCACTGTTTAATATTAATAAAATACAAATTCAAAGTCGAAATTCGACCTGTGTGTTACACCAAAGCAATTCGTGCAAGACATGTCTTGCACGAGACATTTCAATGAAATTCCGTAATATGTCATCATTTTAGAACTTAGAATACACTTTATAGATAACTTCTGACTACATTCGGTCTATGAATTAACTTCATTATTTTGCACGGATATATTTATCTATCTATTTAGGCGTTAGTCTAATAAATATAAGGCGTTTGTCTAATAAATAGGTCAATGTTGGAAGGTTGTGTGTGATGTGTAAGAAACGATAGAGCACTTGCTAGAAAAGGGGAACTCTCAGGAACTGCTGGAGTACTCCGGTTCGAGCTAAGAAATTTAATTATGTTTTCGGCAGTGCATATCTTAGAGGTTCGTGGACGAAGTATAATCTGATACATATACTGCAGTAAGGAAGCCGTCTATTATAGCCATCACTCTAATACGATGTTTATAACAATCAGGAAATTTACTGTTTTGGAAAATACATATCAGAATAATACTGCTTTCTTCAATTGATGTGATATGAAATGATGGAATAAGGGATATAGCAAAATTTTTTTTAAAATTATGATTCTACTTATAAAGTCATTATCAACTAATGAATAATTATTATTTTTTTTTTGGAAATATAAATGGAAAGCAGGTAAGGTTATTGTGAATGAAGAAACTGTGAGTGGAGTTGATAAATATTTTTTTGTCATATATAATTTCACCCACAGTTTCTTCATTCAAAATAATCTTAACTACATTCCAAAAAAAAAAATTTTAATAAAAATTAGACAAAGTTAAACGTTTCCATGGATTTTCACAAAATAAATAATATACCTTCATTTATTTTGTCTCCCTCTCGCTCCCTCTATAGGCGCTAGAGGGGGTTGCTCAAAAGCATTCAAGATGTATTCGGTATTTTGGTTTTTTTTTTTTTTTTTGGAAAAATAATAGTACTGGTTGAAGTCGGACTCACTGTATGTAAGATGTTATCTACATTCATTATGCCTTGTAGCTAAAATATATTGCAATCGATATGAGTACGACTGACTACACCAGAAACATATAACTGAGAACAAACAATATCTAGGAATCATCAAAAGATTATCAAATTTTTTAATATGGGCTCCCGTTATGTACAATTGTGTGCGCTTTTATAAAAGTCTACGATAATCTTAACGAATATTTCAGCTTTTATTCCCAAAATGGTAGTATTTAGTGATACTAAATGTAGGATAGACAATTCTCACATTAGTTTTGAATTATTACACATTTGTCCTTTAAAATAATAGGAAAAATGCTTATTAGGACTTACTGAATGGTGAACAAATTTTATTTTTTTTTAATTTTATACTGTTTTATTTGTTCTTTTTGTAACAGATTTTTTAGTTATGATGCAGCCTTACCAAACCCAACCACGATTTCCAAGTATCTTCCCAAGGCTCTTGTCAATATTTAAGGTTAGTGAATACATTAAAAGATGATGCTAAATCAAAATTATATTTATTCATAACCATTTGTATTATCTCAGAAAGATGAAAGGATAATATTCATTAAGAACTTACTATATAGTTTTTGAAACAAAGAGTATGGATAAATCAGCCTTTAAAAATCCTTTTTTTAAGGAGAGTTATAAAACGTGACTGTAATTTTGATAAACACACAAAATGAAAATTCAATCCGACTTGGAAAAGTTTTTTATAAGCTGCAATAGACATCTTCTTGCCAATCTTCAATCATTGTTTACGCAATTTCAGCACCATATCAGTTTATGAGCCAGTCAGAGAAAATTTTTGAAATTTTATTTAGAAATATAAAATTAATGACTTATTTTATTGAAAAATCAACAAAATTTCGATGTTTCATTTTACTAACTATCGTATGTATGTAGCCTATAATAATTACAATAAGATCTAAGCTTTCGGTTTAAGTTATTTCAAAAATATATTCAGCTAATCCGTATTAATTTCATATTATTATAACAGTTCCAGCCAAAATTATTAATGGGCCATTCCATTCCTAATCTTCAAATTTTGGGCGCTCACATATCTCCGATTTTGATGAAAATAGGCACAAATGTTGGGTTTTAGTCAAAAGAAATAAAATGATATTTTTATAGTTCAATACGTAGTTTTCGAGTGGTATCCTATACAAATGAAAAAAAATAAACATTTTTCGTATCCATAATTAATTTTGACTTAAAATTTTTCTATTCAAGTTATTAAAATTTAGTAAGGGAAATTGTAAGCTTTCGAAAATAGCAATCTTTCGAAGTTATTTTAAAAATTTGGGTTGATTCGTTAAGAAATAGATGATTATTTATATTGATTGAGTATTTTTGATTGATGATTTTTCATGACTTTTACGTTTTTCCCCCAGCTATAACTCGGGACTAGATTGATGAATCGATTTAAAAGTATTTTTATTATATTTCTCATAAAGTTTACTTGACCTCCATTTCAATAACTTGAACAGAAAAGTTTTAAATCAAGAATAATTGTGAATGAAAAAAGTATTTTTTTTTTTTTTTTTTTGCAAAGGTGTCACTCGGTAATTACGTAACGAACAATAAAAAGCTCTCTTTTTTTTTGGCGAAAAGTTCAACCTTAGCCGCTGTTGTCATCATAATCGGAAATTTGTCAAACGCCCAAAATTTGATTATTTGTAATGGAATGACCCTAATCAATAAACTTTTGATAAATATAAACTAAAAATTTAGACTTTAAAAAACAATTGAACAAAAATAAATTTCTATTGATTTTAAGCATGAAAATACACCCAAAGTTTAAATCTTCATAAAAGCAACAGTAATGATTTAAACATTTCGTTTGAGGTTAAGTGTTGAAAAACATTTAAAGAAATGTATTTTATCTTGAAAATTTATTGCGATATAATTTATTTTAGTTTTTTTATAATCAAAAAAGGGACATTTAGTTTGTAGTAGAAAAATAGCTGTTTCCGATATGCTTTAAAGCAGCAACATGATTTCCTATTTCTAGAAAATGTAAAATGTTTCAAAAAGGTTTCAACACTACACAATTTACTCTTCCATAATTATGCGTATATTTTACGAATAATATATACAATAATAATGTAGATTTATTATAACATTATATACATTTCAACAGACAACATTATGCATTTTATTTTGGGGCTAACAAAATACTCCACAACACCATCAAACTCACTTATTTAATGTTGTAAATTATAAGTGTATACAGAGTGTTTGTTAATTAGAGGAAAATTATTGGAATAAAGTCTAAAGCAGAATAGGACGCTTTTAATTACTATAAACAATGTTATTATTAATACTTTTGTTATTTAGATATTAGGATAAAATTCGGTAATACGCCACAGTTGACAAAACGCCCCAGTACTTTACGTATTCAAGCGTCAATCAAAGTCGCCTAACATCATGGTACTCACGCATTCATGCTAATAGACAACCTGAAAAATATTTAAAACAGTGGTTTTTTAACGTTCCGATATTTTGTGGTATCATTTCATTTTTTTCAATGGTGAATATATTTTTTGGGATAAAATCAATTGTTTTGTTGCATAATAGTTAAAGACATTAATCATTTCTTATCGTTGTGAAGGTATAAGCTGAAAAAAAAGTGGCTTTAACCTTGGTCGAGCATTTTAAAATTTGAAATTGACTTATGGTGTATTTAACTACTTATTACATTTCGTATCTATTACAGAAAATTATTTGAAAATAGGAATTAGATAAAACCATGCAATGTATCAGTAGCAAAAAAATTGGTATAAATGTAACTTTAAGAAATTTTGAAATAGTTTCTAGAACTTTGTAACCTTCCCTTCGGCGAGAGAAAAGAAAAGATAGAATATGAGAAGAAGTTTGTGGCACACATACAGCATTAAGAATAAGTTTGATTCGCTCCGAAAGAAATGACATTCCAACTTGCTAGAAAAAGTAATATTAAAACCCCATTTTCAGAAACATAGGAATTTTCAGGAAAAGTAAGTTATCTGAATTTATGAGACGTAATATGAATAAATAGAGAATATGATTATATATTTTTTATTTTTGTAGTTTTATATTTTACTTGAATAAAAAATTATTTACAATGATTTCCAAAAATTAGTCAAATTGCTTATAAATATATTTATTATTGTTTAAAAATTTGAGTGTTCCTATTTTGTATACAAAGTTAATTAATGTTATGAGCAAGCATTTTGACAAAACGCCTCACTATAGGTGTAAAAAAAAAAAAAAAATATTACGATATCTGTAGTTGTCAAAATGCCATAATTGAGAATTGGGGAATCATTCATTATACCTAGTTATACCCGATTACCAACGATAAGTTAGTTTGTTTTCTACTCAACCTGTATATGTAAATATTATTATAGTCCATATATTTTATGATACATTAATCTGCAATAACATTTTGTTTATTATTATTATAATTATTATTAGTACTAAAATCTTCTATGTAACATTGTAGAGTTTATTACAGAATTACAGACACTTAAGTACGTATGTATATTATGTCTATGTATTTGTGAAAGTTTAATATGTTTACCATAGCATTCTGTATAAAATATGGAAATTAAAATGTTTCAGTGAAATATTAAGCTGTACACAGTAAAAGTCTTGTTAGTAAGTACCATTCAGGTCAAACTTCTTTCTCCGCTTCCGAAAAATATGATCCTTGATACGTGGAAAAAAACTCATTCTATAAATTTTTATCATGATTATGTTATTTTTCATCTTGGAAAAATTTTATTATTATCATAACTCAATTCAAAGTATTTTCATAATTCAATTCAAAGTATAAATACTCGTGCTAGTTCCGGAAATGAAATGTTTTTTTGTGAAATTTCATGTTATTTAAGAATCGATTTTAGGGAGAAAATTTTTGTATAGGTGTTCATAGAAACACCTAATTAGTCCATTTTCGGTTGTCCGTCCGTCCGTCATTGGGTTCTCTGGATCATTGACCCAACATTTAAACTATAAAAGAAAAATTCAAATATAACTTTTGTTTGAAAAATTTAATCGTAAAAAGTTCGCCACAACTTAAGCTTAAATGTAGCTAATTAACGCATATAGGTAATAATAATACATATAATTATTATAAATGTATAACTGTATAGACTCGATATTTATAGTATTTTATGAATACTAATTAGAAATAGTCAATCAATGATATCCAATCATATGTAGATATCTAAACAATTAACTGTTAGTTATTATCTTCACTTGTTTATTATTACAATCAACTGTATAAATTTAACGTACATCAATTTTTTAATTATAATGGTCTGTGACTTCAAAAGCATAGTTTCGAGAAAAGCCGTTTAAAATTAAGGTCAAAGTATGGAATTAAGGTAAGGTTGGTTACATTGATTGATGTAGTGATATCTCACAAACTTTTTGAAGTACTAACTTGACAATTACAGTGTTTCAAAATGAAATTGTAGATATTAATAAAGAATATAGTCGAAAATGCTTATGTTAATTTTTATATTATTTTTTTTTTTTAGGTTTGTTATGACAAAAACTTTCTGTGTGCAAACAAATTTAAATACAGGATTATATTTAATTTACATTTTAAATTTAACAAAAGTTGTATTAATTGAACTTTAAAAGCTTTCACAGATTTTATGTTTTTGTTGTTGCTGTTGTTGTTAATATTATGTATAATTTATGTATAATATTATTATAATCACGTTTTTTGTATTTGCATATCAATTATCAACATTTAATATAAGCTCAGATCAATTTAAATATTATAATAGCCATGAAATTTCAAATTCGTTATTAGAGATTATTTGAATGTACTGAATGCAAAAAGAAGATGTTCCTGAGTCATACAGAAATGCCAAACTTCAGTGTTCAAAACTGATATCACTACTCAAGCAATAATTTTAAAGTATTTCAGATTTATGAAGTTTTTGTAAGGTTTTGTTAAGGTTTTGAGCATGTAAATTAGTTGTATGGTGGTTTTCAATAGTACAAAGTAATCTTGGAGCTAATAACTAAGAACTAGTTATTTTTACGTCAATTAATTATAAAAATTTAGGGTATATATTTCAAATTTCACTTCGCTTCATAAATCGACTTTGTACTTGCAACTGTAATGTGAAAATCACAATGTGAACAACTCTATACAAATTTGAATATTCGATCGCCAATGGTTTTCGAAAAATTTCATACTAAAATAGCAAAAACATTATTTTTTAATATATTTGAAATATATAATTGTCGACGATAAAATTGATAAATCTTAGTTTAAAACGCGCTTCAATAACGTCTTGGTTATAATGGGAGCGCAAATATCAAAACAATTCGTTCCGAGATAAAATTGTATTTCGGAAATATCATGCTAATGAATCAAGTTTTCATGCTCGATTGTTTTAAGTTAATATTTTCAACACATGAAAATTTTAATATAGAAAATATAAATTCGTTTTTATTTTCATCTAGTTGAATCGAAAAAATACATTGATTTTTGTATTGATACACTTTCAAAAAATTGTCATTGGGTATAGTTGCGATAATGAGAAAGCTGTTTGGAATACTTAGATTTTCAATTTTCTTGTCATAAAACCCATGTTTTATATTATTTCTTTTGTGGAGTTTTACATTTTTGGATGTACATATTTTATTTATACTTTTATGATTAAAATATAAATTAAATATATGTAAATCCAAAATTGAGGTTTTTAAGAATAATAATCCTTTATTTGTTAAAAAATATATATAAATGCATCGGTGAACCTCAATCGGGCTGAGCTCATCGAAAACTCTTCCTGCAATCAACGAACAATATAACTAACGATCAGCAACCTGTAAATCGGAACACATGCATATATCACTAAAATTGTCAAATAAATAAGATATTTTATTCAAATGTATATTACATAGTATGAAATGTGTACGCCTAAAAAATTTCATTTTCATAAATTTTCACACGAAATCTGTTGTAAATTTACTTCTTATACATATTTTAGTGAGCACAAAAAACATAAAACATTGTTATTTTATACGCATAATAACTCACGTAGGTTTTTTTTTTACGTTTACAATTTTTGGATATGTGATAAAAAAGCACAGTGCTTTATGTAAATCAAATTTCCGGTATAATGTACCTATATCAAAATTTTTACCAATATTATATAAAAGTTTTTCATTTAAATCATACGTTGGTAATATCTACGTTCGATTCGAAATAAATTAAATATTCTTGAATTTTAATAAGATTTTGCTTTAGGTAATCAAATAGGCTATATTTGATTGATAATATGAATTTTTTTTTTAATATTTCTGATCAGAATATTTGTGAAAACAACGATTCGAACATTTTTAGCAATGGTGCTTTGATATTCAAGCCATAGGACAAATGCTATATGATAACGTAAAAATATCTATTTATTTTTCAATATAATTAGGTTTATTTTGTAGATTATTAATTTGAAAAAAATAGTCCTGGTTTCCATAAGCATATCAAATCTTTTTTAAATATACTTCTAAAGATTTGTTTATGACTCAATTATGAAACTAAGATTTTTTTTAACGCAATTAATAAAATTTCCGAATGTTTCTACAAACTCAAAATTAACGGATATTTGAGTTTTGTTATAGGGATAGCAATATCATTTAAAAAAAACATATGTGAAAATTATTTTGTCCAATACGAACCATGTGACAATACGAAATACTTGAAAACATTAAAATTACTATTTTTTTTCACAATTTTCAGGTTGTCAGACAACCGATATTTGGTTTTATCACATGATAGGCAAAATTGTTTTTACATTTTTTTTTTTGAATAATCTTTCAATAATGGATGCTTATGCTTATAGGCACTCAGCTTATAATCTTACCAATAGCCACTGCAGTCAGAAAATTTACAAAGTACAAACCAAATGTTTCTCATATATTATTACCACATCAATACTCCTATTAAACAATTATTTATTTTAATGTTCTCCAAAGACTGTAAAGGAACATATCTAAATATTCGTTTCGTATTAATCATTCCCTCGTCTTCTGTAAATTTTGTTGAAAAGTTTTTCAATAAGTAAGAAAAGATTTGCTTTTATATTATAGCTATTAGAACCCTTTTTGTAGATATATTTATATTCTCAATTGATAGCAGTATTCGCAAGTTAGAAATATCTCCCAAGAGATGTACCCTAAAAACTGTTACTGTAAATCTTTGTATAGTAGGTATTATCTAAACATATTATTTTTTAAGTGACATATCCGTTTGTAAAAAGAAATATTCAAAATATTCAAATTATTTGATTTATACTATTGAAATTTTTTATTCAATGTATTGGGGCTCTTTGAAAACATTTTCAACATAAGTGCCAAATTATTTTAATGAATACAAATAAATATATATACAATAGGATTTTAGGATAGATGTTCACTTCTTACACCACTTTCTCGATCAGATTCGATACAATAATGAAATTTTGTTTTAATATAAGGCAGTCAAATATACACTCAACGCTCCTGACATTGAGGAGTTCACCCTCTGGTTTATGCAAATTTTCCATTGCAAAATAAATTGTGTAGTTTCGTGGTTTAAGTCTTAAATAAAAATAGGTGTATATAATAATAATATCTAATGAATTATAACAAGAGCAAACCAAATATCCCTATATACATATATATACATATATATATATATATATATATATATATATATATATATATATATATATATATATATATATATATATATATATATATATATATATATATATATATATATATATATATATATATATATAGTCATTTGGGCGTGAAAACTGAAATATTTTTACATAATGGGTGAGAGAGCTTCAACCTCCGTTAACAATTTGTTTCAATCTCCCTTAAATTTAAATTGACATATAGCACACCAAAAATTTCTTATATATATATATATATATATATATATATATATATATATATATATATATATATATATATATATAAGAAATTTTTGGTGTGCTATATGTCAATTTAAATTTAAGGGAGATTGAAACAAATTGTTAACGGAGGTTGAAGCTCTCTCACCCATTATGTAAAAATATTTCAGTTTTCACGCCCAAATGACTCAAAAAATAATTATCCAGCACAAGCGCTCCGTTTTTATGTCAATAATGTACATACTAAATTTTTTAAAAATTTTGATTAGTATTTTTTGAGTTATTTAAGCCTTAAATTGAAATTCTATCTATGTATATTACATGTAATTTAAGTCAATAGTAATACTAACAGTAAAGAGAAAAAAAAAACATTAGGTATTATGTATTTAACTTCGAAAATTAAAATTGTGTTTTTGCTAATTTTTTAAATACTTAATCCAATTTTATAAATCCATACATTGAATTATGATGCAAAAGTAGATAAAAAATATAGAAATTAGAAAAGAGTAAGTAACAAAAAGAGAGAATGTTACCTGAAATCTTTTAATATTTCTAAAAATTTTTAATTAAAATAAAAAAAAAATTGTGACGTCATGTTGACATTTTTAAGGTTCTCTGAAAATATTGAATTTTACAATTTTGATGCTTATCCACGACTTTGTGGCAAAAATATACTCAATTATTAATACCATTAAAATATTTTAAAATAATAAAAAAAATGTTGGACAACATGAGCATTCATTACTATAATGCTTGCTATAATAATATTGTAGGAAATCAAATTCGTTGTTAAAATTACACTCAATACAAGAAAGAATATTAGTAATTTTATGCTGTACATTGTCAGAAGAATGGGTAAGTGATTTAAATATTTATATTAATTTTTTTCTCGTCTGTCAAAATGTTATCAAAATATTTTTTTTTTTTTCTCATTTTATATATTTTTCAAATGTAAAGAAAGATTCAAATTTTTTTAGATTTAATGAAATTGGTACAATCAATCGTAGGCATGAATGAAGTATGTTCTATATTTAGCCGTAAGATTTATTTAAAAAAATTCAATTTTCGTAATGAAATTGGTTTTTGACAATAACAAATTTATATACCATGAAAATTTTTGGAAATGATTTCTATCGAAATAAATTTTTAAGAATGATTAATATCTTTTATTAACTGATGTTATTTTTTCATTTCGCATCTTTTCAACCCGAAATTTCAATCCCTACACTTTTGTATTTATTATTCTTGATACTTTAACCAAAACACCAGAATAACTCGAAAATAAAAAAGATTGAATATAAAAAAAGTTGAGTAAAGAAGTTGAAAGCTATAAAAAACTTTAGTAAATCGTGATTTGAGTTGACTTTGAGTTCGATTTTCATTCATTTTGCATCAAAATAGTAGTTCATTACTCGAAAATGAACGATCTTAGAAAAACAGTTGAATACAAAAGTTGTCGGATTTGGGGATTTAGGAGTTATACAAAACTTTGACCGTGTAATTTTATGTTTAATTCATTTTCTCATATTTTTTCAATATTTGCTAGCGTTACAAACTTCAAATTGACATCTAATTTACATCTTATATTGTCTATCCCGGATGAATCCCCAAATTACTGAAAGATTGGGTATGTTTAAGATCCATTTTCTTAGAGGGTGAAAAAACCCTAAACTCTGGGTGTGCATATACCAAGATCGGATGTTACACACTAAATACTGGGTGTGCACACCAAATACCGCAATACCCTGACTAAATACCAGGTGTACCACCAAGTATGTATAGATTGCCCAACACCAACAACCAGGAATCCCATAATAGAGGTTTACCGAAATTCTACCCATAAGGGGGTTGAAAAACGGGGCTATGTTAATATGGTAATTTCTTGGTCCGATTTATTTCAAATTTTGCATAATATGATATCGTTTAATTAAATGGTTTTTCAAACATTTTTCTATGAAAATTGTCAACAACGTGTGACCGAATCTGCTGGTATTCTATATTTGACGAATGTAAAAATACCACAATGTCGAAATATGAAATTATTTCATGAAAATTGTAAAGAATATTCTATAATCTACATTATAAATCTTTTGAATGATCTACGTAAATAAATAAAAGTAAAACATTATTTACATGATTAGCGATAAAATTGGTTGTTAATCTTTCCAATAAAAATCTGAACTGAAAAGATAAAAATTAAAGATTTGTATAAATAACACTACAACTAAAAATGAACAAACTTAATAAATAATAATAATCAGATGATATAATTTTTTTTTATATAAAAATAATCTTATTTATAATGAAAAATGAAATAAAACTGTCAAAAAGTAAACAAAAATTCATTAGTAGTAGAGATTACTGTTTTACTCATATAGTTTTATATACTTGTGTCATAAATATCACACAAAAAGCTTTTAAAACTTAATAATAAAATATATACATAAAGTAGATTAAAAGTATATTATTATTATTAAATAAATATTTAAAAACATTAATAAAAATTATTTAATACTTACAACTTCCTGAAAAATTCATCGGATGTGTTATGGCATCGTAACGATCTATACTCAATGCAACTAAAACATATGTGGATGCATATGTAACAACGGCTTGTGAATATCGTATAACTTTACATGCAATATTGCCTGCATACCATGTGACTGTAATACGCCATATTATATCAGTTAATACGTTTATTAATCCAACCAATAAATCTGAAAAAAAAGAAAAGTAATTGTTTTAATATATTAAATCATTTCCAAAACTGATTTTGAAATTGAGTTAGAAAAATTTTGCATATACTGGTCTGCAAACCGACTGTTGGTTTTTGGTTCCTGGAGTGATTTTTAACGTTTTGTACATTTAAACTTATGCATCCAAATGTGCCCGAGCCAAGATATAAAGGCGTGGATAATCGATTTTTGTATCTTGTAAACCGAACAAATTTTGGGTTCACTGAAAGTTTATATCCGATTTTAAAAGAAAAATTTTTTTACCAGCCGAAACGAGTTAGAGGATTTCGAGCACTGAATTTTGAAAAAAAGAAACTTTTTTTCCTCTCTTGTAAACTGCATAAAAATTTAGGAGATTGATTATTACCCAATTTTACGAAAAACAATTCGTAAGTTAAGGCTGTTATGTCTAAACAGTCCTAAAAATATGAATATCAGTGATGAGCAAAGCCAGTCCATGACCAAGCGGGAGAGTTTTTGTCTTGGTGTTGGTCATGCTCAAATGCTTGCTTACATTGTATGTAACGTTTCTTAATTTAACTATACATTATCAGCATGAAGACTATTAAAGATATCAAATATAAATAATTCATAATTAATAATTAACTTTTGATTTTTTTTTTTGTATTTGAAAATAAAAACTTCAAATATAAAAAAGTTTTGTTTTAGCAAAACATATTGCATATATTTTGAATCAGAAATTTCCCGGAAGCTGTTATTTTTAGCTGTAGTTTTGCTCATCTAGTCTTTGTCATGGATACACGGTCTTTGTTTCGGTGTCGCTCTTGCTTGCTCGACCTTCGTCTTGGTTTTGCTGGTTTATAGATAATATTGGTCTAGATGTTTTTTTGCAGGACAATGATTGCAAGACCAAGATCAATTTTGCTCATGACTAGTGGTTATTATTATTATTGAATTCCAATGCAAGTCGTACATGCATTAATATAGACAACAGGTATGAATTTTAAGTGTTCAAATTTAATCAGTTACTTATGTTAGCTTCTTACAGTGTATCTTGTTTAAAAGAATGAAGAAATATTAAACAATACGTTTATGACAGTTTTTATGTCATACAATAGGTATATTATACATTGATAAAAAAGGCACAGAACTCAGAAAAATAAGCAAGAATTACATTGTTTTATTTTGGAATAGAGTATTGGGTAAGCTATCATAAGCGAAACTATGTTGAAGATATTGTTATATTATCTGAAATTGTATAAACAAGTAGCTGTATCAGCGATAGACAGCACCCACCTGGAAGACAAAATACTTTTTTAAACTCATCATCATGAATGCGAGAAGAACTATAATTTAGAAAGTTCATTATTACGAAATCCCTGATGGCTGAATTGAGCACCTATTTTTCTGTCTACCAAAAATACACAATAAAAATCAATATTTCCTAGTTAAAACGAAGACCTTACTACGTTCATCAAAAATGTCAGAAATAAATACAATGAAAGACTTTAGGAAAATGGATAGAAAATGTTTATATATAATAATTATTTTTCTTTACAGCTAATTATTATTATTTATCCTCAAATTATTTATAAGATTTTCTCCTTTATTCTTTATATTATTATACTTTTATAGTAGAAGACGGAAAAATGTAATTTATCTTAAGAAAATATATGTTTGTTTTGTGCATAAAACATTTCTTCTGTTCTCTGTAATATTTATTTATAGTATTGCATAATACGGCACATGGTAGTTAAATAAAAATCAGATAGAAGAAAATGCATTCTCTGGATGGAAAATTAAAAATACGTGGACATCAAGATTCGCCATTAATTCTAACTAATGTTCCGGATTAACAAAATACGTCGATTTATATTCAACGGACAATCATTAATGATACTTTTTCAAACAATTTTATTATTACTGAGGTCATTCGATTTCAATGAAAAGATAATTTTAAGGATAACTATAACTGAAAACATAATTTGTCTGAAAGAAGATTTATTTCAATTTCTATTTACTTAAATAATAAATATGACTAGTGCATTTAAGTGGTATTTGATATGAATATTTAATATTTGTACTGATATATTAAGATGCCAAAAAAAATATACAGCTCAACATGCAATTTTTATGAAAAATAATCAAGAGCCAGTCCTGTATTTCTTAAATATGCGAAACACTTCAAATTTGTAATTTTCGATACCTAACTAACCCAACCAAATTATGATTCAACTGCGAAAAAACTCCCTAGTCATATTACGCATGCGCACTCTATTAGACAAAAATTTGTAGGTGCCACTGGGCCAGATTGGGCATAGAAAAGTGAAGGAGCCCGTGGTATTTTGATAATAATTTATCTGGCGTAACTCTGTAACAGAACAGCAGAAACACATTTAGCAAGGATGATAATCGGATATTCAAATATACCACATCACTATATACCCAGATTTTTGTGATATGAGTTTGATTAGAAAGAATATGGCACAAATTGAGTTTACTATCTACGGTTCTTGAGGATTTATAATTGAAATTGACATATAATAACTTCTATGATTAAAAACAGTAATTTAAACCTTGACGTTTCATGAATATTATTGAGAGTAAAATTTACTTAATAGTAAAGTTCTTTATAAGTTAATCAGAAAGATTGGTAGATGTTTTCAAAATTTTCAAAAAAGATTTAAGTCATGAAAGCCTTATGCTTACCTCGGTTGTTCCATTCATGGAAAAGTAATAATAAGGCCACAAACCGCTCAAATAAGATTCGCATTCATCCAGTTCCAGAAAAACAAAACACTTTTCTCAGATTTCTTAAATAAGCTTTAAGCGTCTATATAATTATATGTATGAGTAAAAAATGCTTAACATGGAAAATAATTCCAAACTATATACAGTAAGTTTTCGTAATAACTTTGTATAGGACAAAAAGGGAAAGCCAACATTAAAATATATTTAAATAAAATATCACATATTAATTTATAATAATACATAGATTAATTTACTTAACAGCAAACTGATATTATTTGTTCATTTTTAATAGATTAAAGGGATGTATATAATATTAAATCACTGTACTATATGAATGCCAATTTTTAAAGTGTTTCCCCTTTTCCTGAGGATAATTTGTATAGTTAAAAAAAGATTGTATTTAATTAAATTAAAACACTGGCTGGGTTCTCTCCAATATTACACATATTTAAGTAATTTTAATATAACATAATAACAAATGCTTTCAAGGTTTGGTACTTTCATGGCGCGTGTACCTTTATCGACTATTATTATTACACTTTAAATATTAGTAACGGTCTGTGAGATATATATATAAAGCGTTTGATTTCGTTGTTACAACATCAGCTTTTCTGATAAGTCCTCTACCCGTAGATAGAATACAAGAACCACGTGGGAGAATTTTGAAACATTTCCGAAAATGCACTTTTACAAGTTTTACTCAAAAATTCGGTAAAAGGGAATATGTTCGTTTTAAATACTTTTATCCAGTTACTTGTACGCTATTCAAATTTAAAAATACCACAAACCTTAATTAAAACGAAACCTTTAGAATGAAGTAATTTGCAACCTTTTTTTAAATATTTATTGTGCTCCTAACAAAATTACGATATTAAAAAGAGAGGACCAAAAGTTGAGTTTATAAACAAATTTAGTCGTATGTTTGCTTAAAAAAGTTTTTGAGGTGACCTAGCCACGTTCGACAGAAAATCTAATTTCGTACAAAAAAAAAAAATGTTTTGGAGTCTATTATAAAAAAAAAATAAATAAACGTTACCTTCCCTTAAACCTTTTAAACTCCTTATCCTAACGATAAACTCTCTTATTTATTGTAAATCCTTTTACAAATTTTCATATTTAAAGCCCAAAAATTAAAAGTTCCGTACAATTTCTCCTGTTAAAGATGATTTTCCTTATAAAAAGTGATATATCTTTTACCGAAAAAACTTTAAACTACCATAGAAAGATCCATTCAAATAGACAGCCATATAAACTAAACATATTAAACACGTTCTCATGTTTGGGCTTTAATATTACGTACATTACCACATTAAATTATGAAAACAAGAAAATTTTGTGGTCCCAAATAGATATTATTTTGAGAATTGGGAAATTTGTGACAAAAGTCGTAAGTTATTTCGAAATATTCTCATTATTTGATAATATTCATACAAACAGACACTCACAATTACATTTATTAAAATAGGTAAATGAAAAACCAGCAAAGTGGATCTTTTTTTAATGTTCAACAGGTTTTCAATCACTATAAAATATAATTTGATAACTTTTTATTATAGAAAGGCATAAAAGTTGTAAACATACATTTCAATTCTATACAGTAAGGGAATATATAGCCCGTTAATTTTTTATATAGAAAATGATTCATGCGTTTATGGAAAAAATCTGTGTATTTTCGAAAATTTGGATTATTTTTAGACAGTATACAGACTACCTCAACATGATGGATGTACTGTATTAAGGACAAGCTTACCTTGATTACATTTCGACAAGCTTACCTTGATTAACAGGACTTCACGGATGGCATGAGACAAGTTGTTATAAACTATATAACGATTCCCGGTTAAAATTCACCCGGGTACAGTTGAGAATAATAGCGGGTCTTCTAATACAGCACTGTCGGTAGAACTATCATCTTCATAATTTTGGCATCTCAGAAGATTCTACTTGTAGATCGTAGCTATAGAACTCCTTTTCACGTCATTTGCTCCTGTAGAAACCTTCAAGATGTTATTTACAGAATGTTGAGGTTTGAAACTCTGGATCCATCCATTTTGGAAATAATTTCGGGGTTGTAGGCTTTTTGCGAGTCCACTGGCCTCGACAACATCCTATACCATCACCTGTTATGGTCACTTTGATGCAGATGCAGAAGGCATCCTAACCTTGGTTATGTACTGTTCAACAGGCGAGTACAGAAAACCAAAAGATGGAAGTGCAAGGGACGCAGCTGCGGTTCGCCTCTTATTACATAATCTGAACTTATAAAACATCAACACAACGGGTTGTTTTTTCAGTTCTCACCAAGTTTGCTAGAAATTACATTCTTTATCCGTTCTTTTAATGCTATTTCTTATAAAATTTTTCAATTATCTCTTCTTTCTCACTCATTAGTTCAATATTTTATAGTTTTACCAATAAGTGTCTTTACTCTGATTTTTTCGTTCCATATGAATATTTTGGTATAACTGAAAAACGCTGTTTTTTACGTTCAAATTCAATATCAAAGTTTTGAATGTACACTTTTATCAAATGAAAATTCGTCAAATTTGGGGTTAGTTTTGTCTACAAAAACTTTGACTCAATAGGGCGATACAATCTACACTGTCAGCTAAAACTAAAAGTATGTTATCGGATGAAAAATGAATCAATTTAAATTGAAAAGTGTTCAATTTTTTGAAACTTTTACTTTACTGAAATTATAGCTTTAAAAGTCGATTTTACCTAATAAGAAATGTGAAAATTTCTTCGGTTTTTATAATATGTAATTCTAAATTCATCTAAAAAAAACGTCTAATGGGAAGGTAAAAACGTATAATGGGCATCTAACATTTCTATGTGTCCATGCATAGTTTTCGAATTTTTTTGCTGGTTGTGGCAGAAGAAGTAGAATAACAAATGCAAATTCGTATTTAAGTGAAGACAAAATTTTGAATAATGTCGATAGAAATGAAATATAAAATAGTTTTTTTGCGTTCTAACTGGTCACTACACTACTAGTAAAAGTTTTGTGTTTACGAAGTTACGAACCAAAATGTGTCTTGTATAAATACATATTTATATTAGGTAAAAAAGTCCTACAAATAATGGCACATGAGCTTTTTATTTAATTTGATACTCGTTGAGTTTTGTAAGATACGTAAATAAATTATTTGCAAATAGATGTTACACGTACATTAAATTACATAATAAATAAACCATTCAAACTTTGAATATAGGTAATTAAATGCATAATACACTGGCTTAAAAAATTTGAAGACGATTTACCGTATCCAACGTGAAACAATTACAATTAAAAATCACTTTTTTTTTGTACACGTCGCGTGACAAAATGACAGATTTGTTTATCTGTGTCCTAGAAAGAATGTGAACTATTTTATTGAAAAATTAGTATTTGTTAGGTAATAATAATATATTAGTACTTCTTAGATAATTAAATATGTTCTCAATAACTAAAAAAAATAGGATAAATTGACCACGTCGTTAATTAAGTCGTTAAGATTAACAATTAAAATAACTAAATATTTAAAAGAAAGAATAACGAAGAATAATTTTTTGATTTTTTTTTTTAATGAATTTTTATGGTTACTTCAGTGTATCATTTAAACAATATTGATTAAAGGTATAGCTAATTCAAAAATATTAAAAATACACTGAATACGGTTAATTTGTGGGGATAGGACGCAAAAAGTAATTGTACTGCACAGTAAATATTGAGATATATTATTCTAATTCAATCCGTAGATATAATTTCAAGGATTGGAAATGAATAAGTTAACCACTGTACTGAAATTGTTTAGTACTGATCAAAGCAACAGTCTGATGATGAATTTATTACCAAAAATTCGGATAATATGCTGAAAGGAAAAGCCCTGAACTACAAAGGTGGGCTAGGTTAAATTTTTTCTGTGGACTCGCTGACATAATCTTTCTATTAGCATTTATTTATTTAAAATGATAATGACTGATATGAAGAAATTATAATTTCCAAGTAAGTTAGAGTGTTTACATTTCAGCGGCCTGATTCTCTAACCTGCTGTGCACAATTTTGCTAAGTTTACAGGACGCAGACAAAAATTAATTATATTTGTATTCATTATGTTTTCAAAATTTCAAAAATCCCGTTGGTAAGCTTAATTTTGCTTAACATTTTGAAAAAAAAGGTAGTACCATATTTTATACTCATATTACTAAATTCAGGAAATAATGTAAACAGCTGAGACTTGCCAAGTCTTTAATATTCAGAGCGACAATTGAAAACTTGTTTAAAAACATTAGATTTTTGCATTAAATGAACAGATAAAATAAAATAATTCTTGATAAGGAAATAATATCATTTAAAATTAATTGTTTACATCCTCAAATATTTAGCTAAAACAACAAAAAATTGGTCACGAGCATACCGACAATGCCAGTGCAAAAATAAGGATACAGCAGAATTTCGATGTCAAAATACATTTCATACTTTATATATGTGAATATCGTCGAATTATTATACCAAACCGTAGATAATACCATTTTAGATCAAATGGATTTAGCAGGTTTACGAATCAGGCCAACGATTTATTTCTTCTAACTCACTTACATATACTTTCTATGCGAATTTTTCTTTACTTGCAAATAGTAAGTTAAAAAAGGGTTTCTATTGCTATTTGACAATGCGTTAAAAGTTTTCATAAAAAGTTTATTACCAATACCTACTTGTACAATGTTTAAAACTTTTATGTTTCATAATTATACTTAAAGTTTACGAACTTTTTTTTTCAGTGAAAGAAACTTTGAACTTAACAACAAATAAAAGCTAATAAGTTTTTTTTTTTTTATTAGTTTTTCAACAAACAGTTTTGGTATATTTTTAAAAAAAATCAATTTAATAATAGAAGCGTGTAAAATTATATTCCATAAAAATATAAATGCAAGAGAGGGAAAGTTCATGGTTTTCTTTATGTTTTATTTTCTTTTTTATATCTTATGAAGTATTTCAGTATTTACCTTTCACAATTTATACGTACATGTATCAAGTGTAGAAACTCCTAGTTTTTTCAGTATTTTTCACTGTCTGTTAAGTTTCAGCGAAAATAATTTTCATATATAAGCAGTTTAGAATTGTCATGATCCAATTTTTATTTGGGCAAATGAATCTGAAGCCCCACCAATGCCCACAAATAGTCACTTAGTTTTAAATGTAATTCTAGGCCAGATTTAAGTAGCCAAAGGTATAGCCATCGAACGGATTAAATATGTTTTTAATTTTGTGAATATGTGTTCAAATTTTTACATATAGATTTTATATTATTCTCAGTTTTTTTTTTGTAGGTTTTCATTTTCATTGAAAAGAATAATAAAGCTTTGAATTTTAAATATTAGATTCTATAAAAATATATCTATTAAGAATAATTCAAATTAAATAGACAAATAGTGTTGCAAATTACCTCCAATTTTTTTTACAGGTAAACCAAATTTTAATCTATACTAATGTTATATTCCCTTGAAGAGAAAATTCGTTAACATAAGAAATTCATTTCTATTGTTTATTTCAAATGCTAAAAAATGGGGCTCAAGTATGAATCTCTGAGGAATTACCGAAATCAAGAGAACGTTCTAATGATTGGTGTTTTATTATATTCTACCATTATATACAAGGGTAGATAATTAAAAAAAAAAAAATTACAGTAGAATGAAACAAATTGGAAACGGAAGATAATATGATACAAATGAAAGGAAAAATAAATAACGGGCGATCTGAGTTCGGGAAGTATGGAAGGGGTGAGTTTTTAAGGGTAAAATTCGGTTTATCTGAATTTCCGGCAAAACTACAAGTCTTATGGAAAAAAGTTAAATGGCAAAGTTGTAGGTAATAAAAAGGTCTAAAGCTTTTATAATCACACTTTTTTTAAATAACCTCAAAATTTATGCGAAAAATTCAAATAAGTTATTGGTTTTTTATTTTTTTTCTCAGAAATTTGGTGAAAACTTACCTTTTTTGTTCCAAATACATTGTAATTTTTTTGATTTAAAATATTTATTTTTTCATATTATTTTGAATAAATATCGAAAAACCACCCAAATTTTCAATCGAAAAATTTTGAGATTATGTGAAAAAAGTGTAAATACAAAAGTTGTAGATCTTTTTATTACTTACAACTTTGCTATTTATCTTTTTTCCATAGGACTTGTAGTTTTGCCGGAAATCGAAATAAACCGTGTTTTATTCTTAAAAACTCACCCCTTCCATACTTCCCGAACTCAGATCGCCCGTAATTTATGTTTCCTTTAACATTTATCATATTATCTTGCGTTTCCAATGGGTTTTATCCTACTATAATTTTCTTCTTCTTTTTATCATTTTTTAAGGCTTCTACTGTAGTCTATTATGAATATAATAATATTGGGGTTTTGCCTCAGGCATGCACGTCCTTAACAGAGTTGATCTTTGACACTATTTTCAATCATTTATTAATTAAACTACATCCATTGCTTTTAAAACCATGATGTAGATAGAGAAAAAGTTATTTAACAACTGCTTGGGAGCTATTTTCTGGGACTATTTCCGCATAGAATTGGGATTGTGTGAAGGAAACGAGAGATAACCTCACAAGCATAACGGGTCATTTCGGTCTTATCCAAACTTCCGATGCCGAAATTCGAACTTATTCACAAAGTATTTAAATTGTGAGACGTGTTGAACACCTTATTTTTCTCGCCACTCCACTGATTCTCCATTATAATAAAAGGCTATTCAAAACTTTCGATAACGTAAAAATAGGTGCACTAATCGTAATTCTGTCCCAAACAAATATTTTGCTTATCATCCGGAAAAAACTCGATGGGCCTACAGACTAAAATATTTGTACATCCTTGAAAATAAAAATAAATTCAAAGAAAATTTCTCGATATATATTTTTACACAATCAAATGAAATTTTCAATACAATAATTTTTCAAGAAAATTATAATTTGAAAAGTATTTGTATAAATTATATTTTATATAGAAGAAAAAAATATTTATTTTTTCTTTACAAAGATTTCTGACGCTTTTGTTTCTAATCGAATAAATCACAACAGTTAACTAGTTATGAAAAGTTTTAAAAACTTGTTATGTGTTGTAATGGTTAAAGGAAAATATTTATATAAAAATAAAATGTTGACATAAGGGAAGTTTATGCTTCATTAAAATTTTATAAGACACTATATACAGTTTAGAAGATTAAAAATATTTCAAATTATATCTAGCCTTCTTGTCATATCAGCGTCTTCCCGCAGGAAAGAAGATTACTTAATAATAAAAATTAATTTATTAAAATAATAAACTACTTAAAAAGTGAGTGAAACCAAAGATATATTCTATGAACTATTACCATTTTCTGTGTATTCAGTTAAGGACGTTCCCAGAGTTGATGTTAAAATAAATTTTACAAATAATATTTTGAATGAAAAAAATTTATATATTTATTCCTACTTTTGGAGATTACGATATCCGTGGCGCCTCGATATAATTTTGATAAAACAAGCCAAAATAAGACGAAAATGAAGAACACAAATTTTCCAAGTTTTCGCCCATTTTTGAGTTATCGACACTGTTTTTTATCGTGTGAAATTATCGTGTTTATGTTACATAAATACCACAATTTAAAACATTTTACAAGCTTTCATTATTATTCTTAGATAAATGATTATGATTTAAACACAATTCGAGCACAAATAACCGAAATTTAATTCGTTTAAAAAAAAATCAACACTTAAATATAACTATTAATAGTTATATTTAATATAACTATTAAAAATACATGTACGCCATTTTCGACTGTTATTAACCAATGAATTTGTGGGGTGTAGTTTGTACGGGTCGGATTGGTTTTTGGCCTCTACGTTCAACCTGTGATTAATCTACGCATGTATTTTATGGGGTGTAGTTTGCACGGGTCCGGTTGGTTTTTGGCCTCTACGTTCAACCTGTGATTAAACTACCCATGTATAACTCGAAAAATAGACGAAAACTCGAAAATTGGTATTCATCATTTTTGTATTACTTTGGCTTGTTTTACCAAAATCCATCAAAAAATCGAGGCGCCACGGATATCGTAATCGAACCCTACTTGTTTACGTTTAATAATAGAGGAAAATATTTTTTTTGTCATCTTCGTAGGATAATTAATCTTTGGGACTTATGAACTATATTAGTTATATAGTTTGAGACATTTCCAAGGGTGATTCATGATCAACTGGGAGACTATACCAGTGTAAATAATGATAATTAATACAATTGAAAATATGTAAGATTCACTTAGCAAGCTTCTTCCATTCCAGCGCAGAAATACAAAAGAATTTCATAAAATTAAAGTGGAAATTTGACTAGAAGCTTCCATAATTATTTTATAAAACTAGCTTTTCACAAAATAAATAATACATATATTAATTTTCTTGTTGAATTCGTGAATTTAACCTTCCTATACTAATTTTTTTTTATAAGCAAATTTTTAAAAATTTATTTACATCCGTTTAAGAATAATATATGAATATGTAATATTAAAATTGTATTAAAATAGATAAATTTAAATTTACGGATGTATACATTTTACTCTTAATCGGTAAGTAATTAATATCAAAAACCAGCTTGAAGAGGATTATGCGGTATTATGTTTTGAAACGTATTAATAATTATAAATTCTATTGTAAACTAAATTGAATGTAATACTTGTTATTACGAAATATGTTATACTTCCTTCCTGATCAGTAAATAAGTAATATGAATTAGAAATTTTCTGTTCTGCTTATATCTTATACCTCTTGAATTAAAAGCTCAAAGAATCATTATTACAATGTTACAAAAAAATATAATTTTTAAAATCTTTAAAAAAAAATGAAAATATATATTTGATATTTGACCAAATTATATTAAATTTTATTCAATTAAAGCATCATTACTTCTCGAACAAGAGACTGAACTTAATTTTTTGGAAATCGTAAAAAATACGACACATATGTATGTTCAAAACTCTTGATTTAATTGAGATATGATAATAATTGTCATTTGATGGTAACTTTATAAAGATTTTTTGTAAAACTTTGTAAAAAGAAAGAATGAAGAAATTAATTTTTATAACATCAATATTTTATTAAATTTATTTCACTTTTCAACTGCAATGGTCATCACATTATTTATTAGCAACAGACAGAATACAGCATTTCCAGACGGTCACCCATACAAATACTGACTGTCACTGTTGTTGCTTAACTTTGAATATCGGTTTAAATAGGGGGTTAACATTGCGTTATCGAGGGGAATTTTGAGTTTTGGTATGCTATACAATCATATTTTCTATTTTAATATTAAATAAAGAAAATTCAGTATCGATCTAATTTAATGTTATACTTAAACTCAAATAAAGAACAAACAAAACAAAAACAAAATTAATTCTGATAAACAACTTAACATTACAAACCGGTATTCCATCTTTTAAATAGGTATAAAAATACAAGTGTCGATATGTCCAGTAGTTACTGAAATATTATGTAGAAAGAAATTTTATGAGGTGTAAGGAAAAATTATGAGATGATGAGTTTAAATATGTCAAAATAACAAACTTCAAAGCAGCCAAGAATAAATAATTTGTTGCAATATTTTCATATTCAATGTTTGTTTCTACAATATTTGCAAATTTTCAAATAGTTAAATAGTATAAGAAAACACCCACGTTTCGATAATCATCTTCAAATCTACTTCAAATTATTTAAAAAAATTTTAAATAACAAGTTAAACTGTTTTGGTTTTGTGATGAACTTTGAATGAAGTAGAAATGAAGCAAAATTTTGTCAAGATTTATTTGAACAAATAGATAAAAAATTTTAATTTTTTTATTTCGAATTTATAATAAACCAAATAATATTATAGATGATATGGACATGCCCTAGATGCAAAATTGGAAATAATTTAATATCCCGTTCAAAAGTTATTGAGGTATTTGCTTGAAAGAATTTCTCAACAAAAAACTGAAATAACCTCAAATATCGTCAAGCACACGGGCAAGTCTTTGAAAATTGTGTAAAATTTCAAATCATCGTATTCTTAATGTTGGGAAAATTTTATATTATTTAAAATAAAAAGTGATTCTGTTAGAAAAATTCATTGATAATTATTAAAAATCATACCCAAAAATTATTAAAGAAAATTTGAGATTTGGAATAATGAGCATTTCCAAAAGTTACTAGTAGATTTGTGTGCTGCTGCGCAGTATTAATTAATGATAATAATTTAATAGCTTAAACCCAAATATCTCCAATTGTAATGAAGGCAGAAACTTTGTTTAAGAACACTCAGTGATTCAAGATAATTCATTCGAACTATTAACCACTTAAATTAGACGAGACTTAATATATAGATTTCTTAATATATAGATAAGTTTTTTTTTATTTATTTTTTTTTACACATTTTTTCAGGAAATGGAGTATAACTTTTGAACGAGATTGATAATTTTATTTTTAAAGCTTCGAGTCACCTGTATGCATTGCCCATAAAACATTTTTATTGAAAAATTTTAAATTTTTTATTCAATTTTTTGGGTATGTCAAAATCATACTTAAATATTGAATATTTAAATTTTAAAAAATTCTTTAAATTCATAAAATTTAAATAAATACTCTTGTATTTAATTTTACGGTTATACTAAAAGCTTTAATCCAGTTTGGTTAATCTTTAATGTAATTTACGTGCCATTATCTAGGTCATTACTGAAACAACAAAACAACAAGTATTATAATATTATAGATAATGTGTGTCTCCTCGATAAGTAGATTTTCAAGTGAATACCTTTTATAACTATTGATTATCTATCAGATAGTTTCCATTTTACTTTATCCAATTTCTTCACCCAGAGGCTATAAATTCATTTCAACAAAGCGAAAATACTTAGTAAAGCTTTTAACAGCATGCTTTAACCGCACTGTATGATATAAGACGCCCGTGAATCACGAACAAAATATGTGGCTTTATTACTATTTCGTAATACGTTAAGAAATCATTATTAGGCAGGATATATCAAAGACGAAAATTGGGATTCAAAGTATAACAATAGTTTTGATTTTATCAATCTCTATATTTTTTGTCCTTGAACACGAATTTGAGCTTTGCGGGCAAAGATTTTTCCCAGGACTTTGTTTCTTTTGTTCCTTTTTGAGCGAATATTGACATTTTTCCAGTTCATGAACTATATCGGCCAAAGGAAGCGTTTTCCCAACAACCCCATTCTATTAAGCTTAAAGTAAACAAAATTTCTAAAATTTTTCATATATAAATGTTTTTTTAAATTTTTGTGATGGGATTGCCATCGATCATGCGGATATGGATTAATTAGATGATTCTATTAAACGCATACCAACACTTTATTTAGAGTTTCGATTTTAGGTAGCGTAATTAACTTTAACGTCACGTATTTGAATCATTTTCGAATAGACCGTTGCAATGTTATCTTGGATTAATAATAATTTAATAAACATAAATCCAATATGTATTTATTTATATATTATTGAAAATATACCATGTTGTACATTATAACACATACTAACTAATAACTTTTTATTTTTAAATAATAATAAATATAATATTTAAAATTTACATACCTGCAATAGCTAATTGTTTTATAAAAAAATTCATTCTTGATTTACGAGTTTTATTTAATAATAATGTAATCAGAACAGCTGAATTACCCATTACAATCATTATTAATAATATCCATAGCAGCGTAAATTGTTCCGTCTGTAATCAAAAACACAAATATATTTATACACAAAATATTATTAAAATATTAATAAAGCATAGAAAAATTGTTTATACAATGTATTCAAAATATTAATAATTTAAACAAGAGTTTTAAGAATATTCCTAGGAAATAGAGTCCTTGATACGTAGAAAATTGATTTTAATGCATACCTTGAGTCACTAATCTTTAAAAAATTGTCTGTTAAAGACTGCATATTTAACACGTGGGCCTTATTCTGGTCGATTTTGAAATGAACTAACAATTGTCTTAAGTTTCTCTTTGGCTCTAAAGGCAAATGGTATTCTATTTAAGAAAAAAAGCTAGCTACTACTTTTGATTGTTTTAAATCTTTTTCTCGTGACCTGACAAATAAAAGCTAATGAATTCGAAAAAAGTCACAATGAATTAAATTTTGTATTTCAGCGCTTGTAGAAGTAATGAAAGGAACTCAGTAAATCACATTCTATTTCAATCGTAGTCATCATAATTTACATTGGGATAGTCTCTCAATCAGTTGAGAACGACTCAGTCTTGGTAACGTCCTAAACTCTTTACAAAATCTTATATGATAATATGACTTTGTTAGACATTGATGATACACATGTTCTATCGTTGAAAGAACGATACAACGATCTTTTACAAAAAAAAAATTAAAAAATTAAAATCTTCTACTATAATATAACGTAAAAGTTAGCATTTATTAACATTATAACAATTCAATCATTCAAAACATAATTTTTAATAGAAATTTTATGAGCAAAGTCTATTTACAACATCAACCTTACGAACGTCTTAAGATATTTGTATCCCAGTTACATAAGAAAAATACACTAACAAAAATGTACACAAAATTTCCTCGAGATGTACGAATATGCTTACTTAAATATCCATAATATTCATTTGTTTTTGCGATTTACTAATAAAATTTGTAACTTCTGAAAGCTTATAACTTCTTTGTTTCTCTATGAATTTTTGGTATGGTATTGAATCTAGTTTTGATGTCTTTACTAGGTAATTATTGAAATGCAGCATTTCTATTCTTATATACGTTGATTATTATTATTACAAATAGTAGAAGCAGAATTAATTTGATAAAATATTGAGGTATCGTTTTTCTTAACCACTCTGAAAATTATTATGATTATGTAAATAAGATCTAGTTATCTTAACTAAGTTCTATTATTAATAATAATAATAATTGACAATCAATTTATATTGAAAAATAAGACTGATTATGGGTTTACTATTATTATTATATGTATATCAAATAGACATGCAAATAATGGATATTATAGGGTGGAATATTTATATAATTTGCCTCTAGGGTCTAATTTTATTTTTATAATTAATAATAATAAAATGATTAGGTAAGTGTGAAGAAAATATAAACCAAAAAAGGTTCTGTAGTAAGATGGATACTCAGTATAACTGAGATGTTTTGAAAACTGATCTGCAGATATGAATACACTTTTAACATATAAACGTTCAAAATTCTTAATTAAACAAAGAAGGAGATGTTCATTTATGACGTCATTCATAGTGATTATACATAACGGTCATTCGACGGTAAGAGATGCCCAATAAAAAATATAGGCAAGATCCAATCGATGCCCTTAGTAGTTATATATACTTTCCTTCAAAATTTAAGATAAATAATGTTAGTATGCACAAATGAGTTGATTGTGAATAAAATTGTTATATAAATTACATTATTCTTCAAAAATTTAGTCATTCGATTTTGCTACAGAAAATAACTGCTTATCCTTGCCACCCATAAATTTATTTTTTTGCAAGAAAGAGTTAGAAATCAATCTTAATTGCTTATAACGTATTCGTTTTTGAATCAATTTTAATTTAATTTTCGAATTTTGTTTGGTATTGAACCTAGTTTCACATTGTGATGGGCAAATGTGTTTTTTATTACATCATCTTCTATCAATTGTCACAGTCCTTTAAACAGTAAATTGGATGCAAAAAAACAATTAATTATTTAAAAATTTAAAGAAAATGAAGTTTATACCACTTTAAGAATAATATGTTTTTTAACTTTCCAGTGATCCTAGTAATGGGGACCATTTAGTGAATCCCGAACCTGACATCTATTTACGTGTCATTGGAACAAATTTCACGGGATAGTGACTAAAATCCAAATCCAGCGTTTATAAAGAGAAGTCTATGTGTAAGTAAGCGTTTTTAAAGAGAAGTCTCGATTATTTCGAAACCTAATAATGATATCGACGTCAGTAAGTAACTGCATGACTTTCATCAAAATCGGTCCACTCATTTCTTGTTGAGTATAAGAATACTAAGACAATACAAAAAATACCTAATTCGTAATAAGAAACAAATTATTGTTTTTTTTTTTTTATTCCGCACATTGAGAAATTTGTCATGTGAACCTTGCATGTTGTACCTAGCCCACTTGTACCTAGCCCACGTGTTTTTTTAATTTCATTAAAATCGATTTTATTTTGAATTCTGTCAACTTAGTCCAGTAATTATTATTGTAATAATAAACAACAGATTAACGTATGTTAGATTGTAAATTTGACACAGAACGTACAATCGAATTTTTCAAATTAATAATTTACGCTTCACGCTTAAAACAGTTAAAATACATTAAGTTACAATGTATGATAAAAACTCCAGCATATATGTTATGGAAAATTTAACAATGATTTCAAAGACAAAAAACCTTTGTTTCCTAGTAATTTTAATATCAATGTTCAATTTTGATTATTTAATGCTGTATTATAAATATAATATGGTATTTATTGGATTTTAAACATATACGTTTCATATTGAATTTGCAACATATCTGCAATCGTGATTTCTACTGATTGCATGAAGTTGAACTTTGCTTACGTGCAATTGTAACATCCAATTTGTACTGACATTTATCCGATAGATGACTTAGCTTTATAGTTTTCTAGTCAACATTATTTAAAAAAAAGTTAAGTTAATTAATTTACTTTGTTAATTATGTGATTCATCTATGTTATACATACAAATTTTGAATAACATCAAACCATCCACGGATCAGACAAAATCCAAACTAATATGTGTAATGTCCTGTGGCAAATTTTTAGTAGTCATGTACAACATTAAAATGTGAAAAACCGCCTTCAAAAAAACGTACACAATAATTTTTAATAAAAATTTCTATAAATAATTTCTTTGTCAACAATTGCACTCGGAAGTCGGAGTCAACGAATTGATTTGGAAATTACTTGAATTGCAATTGTTGGCATGGAAATTACTGAAAAAATTTTTTATTTTATTATATTATTTATTTTTCAGTTGTGTTCAGGCCCATTTTATTTTTTATAAAACAAATTTAATTTTTTACTTTTCAGTGTTGTATACGAACTAAAAATGTATCATTTAGGTGATAGTCAATTACTATAAATATGTTTTTACCCTCCTTCTCCTTACAGATGGAATATTCAAATTCTTCAAAAAAAGATTCTTTAAAGTGGTTCCAAATAATCGAAAATATCGAAAAACAAATAGATACAGATAAACACATAAACCTTCTCCTTTTTTTTTTTAAATTGAAGTCGGTTAAACAAATAAATAAATAATAATATAAATGAAATAAACATCACGATTTGTTTGAAAACAATTTTCACCCAGTTTTTCAATATGTCATAAATAATATATAAATATATAATATATCACCGTAAATATCATTTTCACATTAAATTGAATTTGTTATATCATACATCAAATATAAATCAGCAAATATATAACAAAATTTATTTTACCCGACATTCCAAAGAAATACAATTTTTCAAATACCTTTTTTATTATTCAATTCAGTTCTATTTTTATCGTTCTTTCAAATAACCTAGCGAAAAATTTATACAAATAAAAGTTGTAGTTATAAGTTCGAAGCAAATCGTTGGAGTCATTTTCGAATATAACGAGAAAATCCTCAAATTTTCGGCACAACTAAGGGGAAGACAAGATTGGTGAATAAACGATAATGCGTTCCGTACGATATCTCAGCCATACATACTTTCACATTATACACACACACACACCGGGTAGTGAATTTGTTTTGTATGTATCTTGGGTATTATTATTTCTGTCCAAATCTGACTGTCTACTCAGCCAACAGTATCACTTGAGCTGAGTATTGTCTACACAGCCCGAATTTCGATCCGACTTTAAATGGTTCTACGCAGTTAGAAGGTAAAAAAAACGTGATTTTTATTTTTTGTGAAAAGGTATTTTATTTTATAAAAACCAAAAGTATTGATATATTTAGTGGCAACATCTAAGTATATAATCGCACTACGATTTGTATAAATATTTTGATTAGATGTGCTCCGGTGGACGACCTCCTCCTAAAGTCTTCCATTGATCGGCGGTGACCACGATTTCTTCAATATAGTTCATCCAAAATTTAAAAAGTCAAAAATTTATGAATAATCGAAATTTTGACAAAATTTTCGTAAAAAAAAATCGAATTTTCCACCAAAATTGTCACGTTAAATTAAAATAAAAAAAAGAAAAATTATTCGAGATCTTATTCTTTCGATGAATATACTCTGGGATTGATTTGAAATACTACTGGGATTGTATTGAAATTTTCAGGGAATATTTTCAGTGAAATTCAGTTAAAAATCAATGTTTTGAAAATTCTGCGTATAACGCTATAAAAAACCTCCATACCCAAAGACTAGTTTTCTCGACATTTCATTATACTATAAATTTGGGGTAGTGGAATTTTAAATATTTTGTCAAAACGAAAACATCTTCTTTCAAACACACCTTCTCAGTTTCTCCAAAAGAGTAATTTCCGTTAATAGGTAATTAATAAAATATTAACAGAGTTTGTTTGAAATTTTAGAAATGCTTATCAACAACTTATTAACAGCTAATTTTTATGACACATTGCATTAATATATATTATGATCCTTCATATAAATTAATTAAATAAAGAAGTAACCATCGCAATGTTCATAAACAACAAATCAAAAACGATAAAATTATGCATAAATAAACAGCCTTGGTTGATGAATTATAATTTTATAAAATACAAAATTTTCAACAAAAGTTTTTAATACTGTTATTAAAATTAAATCCTGTTGATGTTTCCTGTCAGTCTATTACCTGGAACTAAAGTATTTTTAATATATGAGTGAAGAAGTTTGATTATATGTTCTGAAGTATAATTGTGGAAATAATTTTCACAATTGCAGGCACTACGGTACTTAGAGTACTCAATTGCAGTCCATCCCAATATGTTTATTTTAATTTCCCAGAGTTTCTTGTTCCCTAGAATCCAAATACAACGATTTTAGAGAGATGTTTCTGAATGTGTTTGCATGTGTGTGTGTATGCGATTTCGTTTCTTTTCGTTTTGATTATCTCGAGCACAAAAAAAGATACCGGCTTGGACTTACTTCCATTCGACGCGTTATAACTTCAAAATGAATGACTTTTAGCAAAATCGATCCAGCTGTTTTTTAAGGATAAAAAACTAATATCACAGGCAAAAAATAACCATGGTCGTAATAACATACAAATGATTGTTTTTTATTCTTTTCATTGAGAAGTTCGTAGTGTGGGCCTTGGGGATCGCACCTAGACCTCACTTGCTATGTATGAAATATCAATTGTTGAAAGTTCCTGCCAATGTTATAAAATAGGGATTAACAATTGAAATTGATATTGTTAATACGAAAATTGGAAGCTTTGTATCCTGGACTACAAGATGAGAAATTTAGATAAAACATAATTCGATTCTTGCAAAAGCAACAACCAACCTGCTAAAAACACTGTTTTTGCTTCTCTTGGCTACCTTAAACGCCACACGAGTGAAACATATTACAAGTCTATTTCTCACGAAATTTTTTGTATTCCTTTCTTTACCTTTATTTTATAAAGCTTATTGGAAGTTTCATCTACATTCATAACATTCGTGAAATTTTTCAATTGGATTCAAGAAATATTTACATAGAGTATTTACAAAAAAGCACAATTCATATGCCTTTTTTCATTTTTGCCCCAAGCCAAATACACAATAAAAATAAATAATTCATCGTATATCAGTTTTTATATAAAAAAAAATGGGATACTAATCAAACAAGCAGTGCAACTTATTTATAATTGAATTGAAATATGCTCAAAATTAGATACTTTTTAAGTGTTATTTAAGTGATGCATTATTATTGAATTCGGTGAACAAATTTTTAATTAAGAAAATTGAGTGATTTTGATGCACTGCTGCCGTGCGTCACGCTGGCAGAGCAATATGAATAAATAACTTTTATTATGTAATGTAAGAAACAGAATAAGGTGCTTTTATGGTGTGCTTTAAGTAAATCAATTTAATTAAATTTATCCGTTCAATATGAATCACTAAAGAGTCACGTTGCACGGATATTTTGTGGAAATTTTGGTTTAATATATGTATTGAAGGCACTCCATAAAAGCAACTTATTTTATTACTTATAATATATATTATTTTATTTTGTATTACAGAATAGCACTGCCAGCGTGATATCACGGCTAATGTGGAATAGAAATAATTTCAAAACAAATTTACGAATCTTATGTTTTGATCATCTAATAAAAATAAATAACAAAAATATACAAATATTGGAAATTAAGAATATATTATCTCAACGTTAACGTATTTTTAATAGGGGCAACAAGGGACATCAAACCCGCAGATTTACTACGCAGTGTGCAGTGCATTAATAATATAGTCACCCGAATGAAAAGTTGATAAAAGTTGGTATAAAAAGTATATGTAATTGATTTAAATGCACTGTAAATGTCAATCCATTATTCATCTTGACATTGTTTCGGTAGAAAATAAGATATTTTCAGCCGAAAATTTCCGTATAAAGTTTTTAATGCAGAAAAAAGGAGATGAACATTTTTAATATTTCCTCCACCAATTTCCTAATTTGTGGGATAATTTAGAAAAATATACCTATCCTACGAAATGAATTCACAAAATTCTAATTCTTTATTGATTTCCAAATAATATAAAGTTTGCTAAGAACTTTTGGACAGAAACGTAAAACAAATCTTTATATTGCATACCGTATAATAGAGTTATACAGGTGCTAAAATTATAAAATAACTAGCTAGCTTAACCACGTTGTGGTTTACCTATAATACACTAAATAAATATAACTAAATAAATATGAATTAACAAAATGAAAACGCCAGATTTTTTATTTTTTATTTTATTTATCTCATATTCAAGTGTCAAAATTCATAAAAGTTATTAGAATATAAACATTAAATTTTATAAGTGGTTATTAATAGAGGTGTCAATAGATTAACTCACACCGCCATCCATAAAAATTAATGGAATGTTTTTATTAAATTACAGACTTTCTTCCTTTAAAAAGTCTTTAAAACGACACTATTGAGTGTCCTTTATCCGGTAAAACGTATCAAGTTGGACCAAGTAATTCATGTGTTTCGCAGATTAGCTCGGAGAAATATAGTGAAATGGGAATTTTATATTAAGAGATTAAAACAAGGATTAAATACCTTTTTAACAGCACAATTCATTTATCATAAATTCATATAGTGAAGGGTAATTGTATTAAAACTATATTTAAAAATCATTTGACGTAGGTTACATATATATTTTTTTTTAGTAATCAATATATTATTATAGTGACACATGTTGAGTGTATGATTAATAATATCGAATGAAACATAATCAGCTTTATTTTAAATTAAAAGCTCTTGTTATTATATTTTAAAATAGAATAATGAGTATTTTATACCAGCAATAATAACACATTTCACCTATAATTTGTCATTCAAAAATGTTTTATTTTGATGAAAATATGTTTTTATTTAAAAAAAAAAGGGAACAGAAAACTATTTGAAAATGATAAATAGTCTTTTATTGAATTGAACGCTCTGTTATATATCTTATTTGACATGGTTTTCACATAAATCTTTGGTTTTTGTTTAAATAATACCCAAAAAATTTCATGTTATAATAGGGGATTTTAGGGCGAAAAATATTCTACGTTTATTGTTTCGGCTTACTCGGTTTATTGACTCGGTCAAAATTGTTTATGATGAGAACTGGCTCAGTTGCCAAATGAAAAAAGGTACTAATACCTTCACCCATTTGACTACTTAGACAGGAGGTTGCGGGTTCAAATCCAGGCAGTGGAAGTTTGGTGAATTTTAAAGATGATAAAAAAGGGGCAATTGGTTGATTACACTCTCGTCGTTTGGATTGAAACGAAATAACCGGCTCCACCAAACAATATGATCACAATATAATTGTACCCATGTGGTAATAGGCATCTGTGCTTTTTCAGGTAATGAAATGTTCTAAAAGAAGTGGGTACAGAGGACCAAAAGGTCTAGGTACAAGAAACGCGGTATACTACAATCATTGAAAGGTGAATTTTAAATAATAAAGATAAAAAAATACATTTATGAAAATATTATTTTGTATTTTCCAAATCTCTGAAGTTTTAAAAGTTGGTTGAAATTATGGATCCATGTAGTCCAAAATGATTCACGATCCTATACTCACTTTTTTCGTCTAGAATACGCCATGAAATTCTAGCTGGCGATTTCGTTTCGGTTTCGAGAATAATATGAAGAACAGACTGGTGAAAAGGAATTAATCGGAATCAATCGGACACTCTTCTTCTTCGTCAAAGCTAAAAATTTCAATCTTGGTGAACGTGTAACACATTTATGAAATCCTACATTTTGATGAAATAGTTTGCCAATTTTGAAATAAACAAACTAAGGCCGAGTATAATAGATTTACAAAATGTAGTAATATAAATTTGATTATAGGTCAATGAATTAAAGCTTCAACTTCATTTTTACGAAATCGAGCTCTCGCTAAATATTTTGGTTAATACATTAAAAGTCTTTTCCAATAGCATTATTGGGAATGTAAATTGAATGAATAATTATTTTTAATCCAAATTGCACAATTGTACACTTCGGAACACAACCTTATACTATTACCTACAAAAATACATATAATTTCTTTATTGGCCTATTGGCTGTTAAAATATTCATCTTTTACAAAATTAAATGTATTAATAGTATTTATCGAGGGGTAGAAATGTATTTCAAACATTCCTTTGAGACATTTTATAAAAAATAGTCGAAATGAAATACTTTATCACATATTTTTAACATATTCATACACTTGTGTTATCGATAATATTATAACACAAAACAATTTATGACAAATTCATGTAAGTAATATTCCTCAAAAAATGAAGATTTCCATAGAAACTAAACAAGGGGTCGTAATATCCACAATGTGTGACAATTTAATGGAATTGAACAAAGCTACGAATTTAATTGAAAATGAACGATATATAGTTATGATGATACAGTGAACACTCTTCATAAATAAAGTGTAAAAAAAGATTCCACTTCTTAGTTTGAGTAAAAATTTTTCTACTTCGATTTGCCTAGTTTTAAAATCCATCTTAAATGATTTCTTGAACAACTTTTTATTTTAAAATACTTAAACTGCTTACATTTTTATTCTCGACAAATATACAATAAGCGAGAGTAACTTTATTTGTAACGCAACCTAATATTGAAGGCACTATCTATATTTTGGTATATATGTTGATAGGAACACCAGTCCATTTCCTCCGCCCGTCCGTCTTTCCGTCATCATAATAACTCAAAAACAGAAAGAGACGGCGAGCTGACATTTTGGTGGCGTATTCTATAGATAAAAAGTGATTATATATAAATCAGCAAAATCGGTTCATTGGGTCCTATGGTTGACTGGGTCCATGACTTTAAAAGAAAGAAGGAAAGTTCTAGAACAATAAATATTTATGTTTTTGAATCAAACAGCTTTTTTCGTAAATTGTTTGGATTCGCCACAATTTTAGCTCATACCAATCTAATAAACACATATAGGTTATTACAATACTTAATACTATTATCCTTGTATTTATTACTGTAAAGACTGCATATTTATTGTATTTTATGCTTTTTAAAAATAGTCCTTACAATGAAATTCAATCATATGTAAAGTATCTAAATGATTAACTCATTTAGTTGTTATCTTCACTTGTTCTCTTTTAAAAATTTAATCTCACAAAGTTTAAGTACTTTTTTCAAATACTTTCTGATTTGAATGAAACTTGAAAGCTTAGAAACCTTTAAAATTGAATCTAATGGATGGATGAATCTTAGCGGGGTACATAATAAATCAATGTTCCCGAATATTTGCACCCTTTTAAAATTTTCAATCTCACAAAAATAGCAGAAAGGATTTGAATTACATCAGGGCATATACTTTATTACCTAGATTAAAACGAGGTACTTAGTTCTTAGGAAATTTCAGATTATAAAAAAAGTCAACTATGAGACTAATTCACTTTAAATTTGGTAAAGATGTTTCATATGGAACATTATTCTGGAATAAATTTCGATTTTTTGCCCCAATTTCCTAGATCAAATTATTTTGTATTTTTATAAGTACGTATTTCGACTACCAAGTAGTCATCATCAGTATGAATTATCTAGTTGTCATGATTCTCTTAGGGGATGTTACTCGTTGCTTATTTGGTGACGGTCTACACCAAATTGATGATTACTTTGTAGTCAAAATACGTATTTATAAAAATACAAAATAATTTGATCTAAGAAATTGGGGCAAAAAACTCGAAATTTATTCGAAAAATCCTAGAGTTTTCATCAATAATTATAAAATTATTCTGGAATATAAGGTATACTTTATCCTAATCGAGGTAATAAGCTATCTGCAAACCAAATTTTATCAAATACTCGTTTTTGCATTCACGTTCGTAAAAATAAATTGACCATATTTTTATAGTATCAACACGGGCAAAGTCGTGGGCAGAAGCAAGAATAAATTGAAAAATAAATGAGAATTTAATTGAAAGGAATAGTATTCTTTGAAAAAAAAAATTATTTTTTCAGTTGAAATAATTAAAAAAATATAATGTTTACAAAAAAATAAAGAGTAAAAACAAAAGACTATAAACAAAACGTTTAAATATAATGATCTACCAGAAAACAATTTATATAGCTTTTTAACAGACCGAAAAAAAAGAAGGAATCAATTCGACTTGTATGTATGTAATATAATTGGAATTGTAAAATATTCGTATATCTTACTCTACGGAAGCTTATACTCACGAAATCAAAAATATCAACGACCTGAATATTCCTACTTAAAATTCTAATATGCACTAATTTTATATATATAATTGAAAATAAATTTTCATTTAATCAAGCCTGAATATTTTCGAGTTGATTTGTATGAGCTTTATAGAATATTCTTATTCAACATTGCATTATAAATTTGGTTCAATTTGAAGTACGAAACCCTAAACCAACCATCCAACTACTTTTTAAGTGTTCAATTATCATAATTTGTAAAATATATACCTATAAAAATTAGTCCGCCTTCAAGACAGTAAAAAAGTATTCTCTTTCTAGGATTAAGATTCAGGTTAAGTTTCTAGAAATTGGGTTCAGTAATTTTCATGATATGGACTATTTTCATAAGAAATGTGTGCCTGACTCTGAAGATATATAACGTCATTTGTGTGTAGTTTTGCATATTAATTTTTATAAAGTAATCCGATTTCGACAGAAAAGACAACGCTTTAAGTGGATCACACATTAGTTTTTACAAAAAACCTTAATATCAACAGGACAGGGTTCTAATATACAGATGTAAGAGTCACTAAGAAGTAAAACATAAATCTGTTATAAAAATTACAAAACAGATTTCAAAAAATGAACTTAAAAATAATTAATAATTGTAAAGGCAATAAATACTCCCACAAATAATTTCATTATGATCAATTATCATTTGTATTCAGCGTCAATGAATCAATGTTTTCAAAAAAAATATGATAAGTGCCGATATAGAATGGAAATGGTTCACAAGGTAATTATTTGTAGAAGTAATTACTTATAATTCATAAAAAATTTTTTACTAATTTCATTTTTTTAATTCGGTTCTATATTTTTAATGTAATTTATTTGTTTCCAAAGATCGTTAAATTGAATTCAAGTAATCAAAATAGCCTTCAACTTTTCTAACCTAATTCTCAAATCTATTGTTATACAAATATTGATTTTTAATTAGATCTTTCTACTATTTTAATAATATACAGTTTGACTGTAAGATTATAAAAAAAAAATTACTGCTTTAGGTAAAAATATTCCCATAAAATAAAAATAGAAAGAAAAAGATTTATTAAATATTTGAAAAATATATACTTTATTTACTTTAATGAAAATTTTTTTTTTTTAATATTCTTTTTTCCGTTTTTATCTAGTGAAAAAAAGGCATTCTGTTAAAAAAAAAATGTGTATATTTAAATAATAGAAAATTTTTTTGAACTTCTTTATGGCTGGCTGGATATTGTCTATCTAACTGGGATATATTATGTTGAAAATAATAAATTCATTAAACTGAATCTGTTTGAAAATACGAACAGAATATTAATAAGGGTAAAAGTAATTTCGACAGACAGACCGTAACGATAAAAATGTTCCCACCCACATATCTCTGTTATATATCAAAATTTAATATCTTGGCTAAATGTTTCAGATGATATGTTTTTTGATACTTCTATGTTTGAATATATATACGTACAATATCAATAAGTTTGTATACCTTCATATATACAAGACCTATATATCTATTGTACATTATTAACCTTTATATTCTGGTACAAGTGTAGAGGTTACCGAACTCAACCTTGAATTACATTGTGTAGAAATGAGCTAGAAACACACTTCATATGGTAGGTGAAAATAAGGTGAAAATGTAGTGCCACGATGGCACCTCTTACAATGGATGGTAGTATTCGATGCCTACTTCTTACGACATGTTCGTGTCACTAATTAATAACACAGTAAATAAGCCTGAAAAAAAACCTTGAAATGTGGAAAATTGTGAAAAATAGCAAGCGTACGCATCAAATCTCCTTTCACTTACGCAGGTGGATCAAGAGTAAAGGCAAGACGTCGAATCAAGATATGCTTTTTACATTTTCCAGTAAAGACAACACTTCTAAGAAACCAGGAAAAAGAAAATATTATGGCACCTGAGGAGTATCCAACAAAAAATGAAGTGGGTACTAACGTTGTACAAATTTCATTCTTTGTGAATCGTTAAACGAAAGAAGTAAATCGTAAAAAAAATTAATCAGTTTACAGTTACAAGGTTTTGGTTGTTAAAAACGATATATTTTTCAACTTTCGGCAGAAGGGGTACATTGTGGCAATATTTCTTAAAAGACATCTTGGTTCTAAGAACTGAAAATTTCTTCGAGCGCATACCAACATTTGGATTGCAAAATTGATCCCAAATGATCTCACTGCTATAAAGTAAATATGAAATTCTTAAACATTAACGATTTTCAATTATTTGGTTTTTCAGAATTTCAAGATCGAATCAAATAGAATCGAATACTCTTGCATAAAGTATTACAATTTGTTTAATCTTGGACTTCTTGGTAACTTAAGTTCTTACAATTTTTACGAAAACCTCAGAAAAAATCTAAATTCGAATCCAATTTTCAATTGTGGAATCTCAATTATTTCTCACACTTTCTCGGAATAATTCAATGAATTTTCTATCTACAGGACTTTCTAGATGACAGGTAAAAAAATACAATAATCAAGAGGTGATCAAGAACACAAATCGTAAATATAGTTTAAAACCCATACGAACTTATTATTACATTAAGATATACAAGTTTCAAACTCAGAAACTTGAATAATTGATTCAAGACGACTGTGCTAAATCAAAAACATCAAAGGCAAATTATGTATTCCGATCAAATTCATTGAACATAGTAAAACTAAAAAGATAATTGATAAACTGATAGACAGACGGTTAAATTGTAAATAAATTTATCATACTCATACAAGTAGAAATAATTGAAAAATGTAAGTAGCTAGAAAATCATTATTAAATAAATTACATACTTAATAGACAAGTGAATTTTGCTTTGTTATTACATCCATTACCAAATTTTATTATCAGCCCACAAAAAACATGGAATATGCAAATTGCAATACATCCGATTTTCTTGTTAATACATATAAAATTCGAAATGCATACCATAAATAATAGTGAACCATTATTTACAAATGATTGTTATAACCTTCAAACAACCAATCAAATTATAGAATAAAAATGTTTACGTGAAACTTTTGTTTACTAGCCATAGGACGAAATTTTATACTAAAGATGAGAGAATTTTCTTCGTCAAGTAACTTTTTATATATAGGTTTTAAGTATTGTTTTTTTGGGTTTTTAAAGTACTAAAATAATAAAATAATAAAATCAGTAAAAGAAAAGTGATTTAGTCCAACATTTTATAAATCCAAGGTTCGTTTGAATTTTCAAAATAAAATCACACGAAATGTACTTTGGCCTTTTCTTTCTATAAAGTTTCAAAAATCTAATAAAATCAAATCAATAAATACTTTTTTCCACGTAAGGTTTCTATATTGAGAAATATAATTATTTTTCTAACTTAGACCTAAATGTATGAATAGGTTAATTTTAAATGTACGATATTATTCTTGTTACTATAAAGAAAGGATTAATTTAATTAGGCAGTCTTCATGTATATACAACTCAGTAGGCGTAGACTATTATTTTGTAAAGGACTATACTGTCTACTTTAGGATAGGTCTTCTATTCTTAGAAATAATATCTTTTATGTAGGATTTTGTAGGATGTTTAAATATACGTGTAATATACTATTACATTTCTCGATCTTCTTTCTTGCCAGACAAACAATAGTATTTTAAAAAGCAATGTAACCTCCAATAATAAACACACTACCCAATGTAATATCTTTTAATTTTCGCGTACGAATAACTTAAAAATGAAATTTGATTGGCACAATATTGACATCGGAGATCAAAACAGAGAGCTTGCCTCAAAAGAGTTTTTCTAGAAAAAACATTTCAAGATATAAAATTAAAATATAATGTTTTCCTTAGAATTTTTTTTCGGACCAGACTCTTCTACAATCCGTATAATTTTTTCACACTTAATTTCATAACTTTTGAATAGTTTGAGTTATTTGTGCGCGAAAATAGAAAGATATTAAGTACCTTAAGGAGTATACTTATAATAAAGGTAACTATCACTCTTAATAATATTTGAAACACAGAATCAGTCATCTGTATTTAAATAATAGATTTTAATAAAAATTGGTTTGGATTTTATCTGGTTCATCTTGAATGAAAATGAAAATCGATAAATATAAATATTAGTCAAGCTAGCAAAGTATTCAAAATTAAAATTAAATATGCTCTAAATTATTTGCTTTTTAACTCTTGCAAAATTAAATTAGGTGCTCAAATATTTAATCCAGAAAATTGACTCATTACGATACACTGCTCCGTAAATTATGCTGGCGGAACAAAAAATAAATTTTATTTTTTCACGTCTGTTTCGGTGTATGAACGTGTGTATGCAACAACTATTTTCTTACATTAGGAACCTACTGATGAACAGTTTGCCCCAACGAGTATATACCTTCCACTGGAATCGGGAAAGTAGCTGGGCTTATGGCGTGAATATATCATATTCGAGTATGTTCGAGTTATTCGAGTTTTGAGATTAAACAATGCTACCGACTTTCATTCAACACATATTTACGTTGAATTGTAAAAATTGGTGGAGCCTTTTTTTGTTGCGCATAAAAAAACCTGAAAAAAGACAAAAAAATATCCATATTCGTATCAATAAACAAATTATTGCTTTATTTATTGTCCTCATTAAAAGTTCGAACTTCAAAAAATAAAATATCTTCAAAAAATACGAAAAAACATTATTTTACAACTCTAGTGATAAATATTTTCGAAATTCTCATAAAAAATACAATTATTAATGTTTTTGAATATCTTCATATTTGAATAAAAGCGCTTAACATTTATATTGGCGTCAAACTCAGTACATCTTTTTAACTTGATGAATATATTAAAATAATCTTCACTCTTATATCACCTATTGTGGAACCGACACATGTAACAAGTCGTATATATATCTCGACTGTTTTTACACTCTTAGAAATCTATCTATTATTGTAGAAATACTTATGGCTTATGGTTGACTTGACTTATACATATATATGCGTGAGATTGAATGTATTTGTTGTATATTATGATACAAGCAACCGACATGAAGTCTACACATGTGATATATAACATTAAATCTAAGCTAGTAATAGGTAAACTTGTTATATATGTAATGAAACCTTAATTTAGACACAATAATAATTGACAAACACAAAATAATGAATAAATATTGTAAATTTAAGTTTATATAATAAAGTTGTTTTAGTTACAGAAAGTTCATACAAACTCGATTGTATGCCAACTGCCTACATAAACAATTAAGTTAAAAAGACCAACTACAGTGAAACAATAAGCTGGATACTCAAAGCTCTTTTGTAGATCAAACAAAATGCCGTATAGTATAAATATAGCAAATTAAAATCACATCAATTTTTGGGGAAAGTTTACATATGAAAATGAAAATCAATTATTTCTAAATAATTTTACAAACGCCTAGTATATTTTCAACGCGATTGGCATGGTTTATAATCCGCAGGTATGGTATGTTTATAATAGAAGAAAGGAAGGAATTGATATTTTCATTTTTCCTCATTTTTGGCATTCACTGTTTCATATCGCATTCGCTTCATTTCTGTGCTTAGAAACTATTTATGTCGCGAAAATAAAGCAAAAAGACCAATATAAAGATGAACCAAAAACAGTGCTTTTGAAAATCTTAAATCTAATTTTAGTTAACCAAATTTTCGTAGCTGAATATTTTGCCCTATTCCGATTCATCGCTACTTTAAAGTAAATGGACAGTATTTTAGCTTAGAGACAACGTTTTTATTCAAAGTTTTACGAATTGATTAAGGGATTAAGGGTATTAAGAAAGGATTTAAAGGCTACCAACTTTATTTGTATTGAAAAAAAGATTTGCTAAGGTGGTTGTCCTTCTTATTTGGCTTCCTTTTTCTCATAATCGACTGCTGATATTCTTCACAGCCAATCAAACTTTGGCTTTCGGTCGCTATATGGAAAAATATGGACCCTATTACTTGGATGAATTCAATGGTTTATACAGAGGGAATCCCGTATTAAAGTCGCTAACATAAAATGGTTGTAACGAAGTCTGTTTTGCTTGAATCTAGTGGCTTTCACTACTATAGAAAATTTTCTCGAGATTCCCATAAACGTACATGTTCTTCTTCACGTTTCTAATGTCAAAGGGTCTTATGTGGCCATTTTAAACCACGAATTTCCTTCAACTTAATAATTTATTTTTTATTTTTCTACCTTCATTTCTTCCACTATTAGTTTATATATAAAATATAAAACCTATGTTTACATACCTATGTATATAAAACTTATATAATTATCACAATTTACAATATTTTTCTTTGACTTTGATATATCTAACGGCAATATTCGGTTATTTTATGGTTTTAGGCTATTTACTATTTATTTAGGGTTGATACATGATAATTGTATATTTATCGATGTCATTGATTTTAATAAAATAATGAAAGTTTGTAAAATTATTTAGTGCTTGTTATGAGTTTCAATAAAGTATTTTTATACAAGATGTCACAAAAAGTTCAAAATGATAACATGATGAAAACAGTTTTTAATTTTTTACCAACACAATATATGCCAATAATATTCATATTATAAGAACTAAAGAAACTTGATTTTGAAGATTGTTTATATTTCTTGATTTTTAATCAATTTTCTGCAGTTCCTGCAACTTCTAGCCAAAGTCACAAATGCCAGAGGACCTCTAAAACTCATATATAGAGAACACTAAAATTGATGTTTACTTGCTTTAAAAGAAAATTAAGTAGAAGTACAGTGACAATGTAGCTAATTGTGGAATTTTTTTCAATATTTCTTAAAATAATATTTGCAACTTTTTTCTATTTTGAATTAAAATTTTCTTTTAAAACTTGTTGCTCCTCAATTGCTATTTGGTTGGCCATTCCTCAATTGCTATTTGACCTCAGATCCTTCAATCAACGACTCTGAAATCCTACTAGAGACAATTTCCGAGGTGAAATTTTGGATTTTGAATTTTTTTATCTCTGTCAGTTGTAGGGGTGGTTTTATTGGGGTTGAAACAGTCTCCAGTTTATTTCACTTCGGAATCGTGATCAGCGATCACAAAAACTGGGTAGAGAAGAATTCGGTAGTGAAATTTTGAATTTTAAATATGTTTTATCTCTGTCACTTTTAGAATGATTTAATGGGATTGAAATCATCTTCAGTTGCATGGAATGAAATCACCTTTTGAAGCAGGGATTCGTGATCAGCGGCCCAAAAGAAACTCTGGTTTTCGTATTGATTATTTGAAATTTTAAAATTTTTCTTATCACTGATATTGTTTGGGGTGGGAAAATTACCCTTATTTTCTCAATTTTTTTTTTGTGAAGCAGAGTTTAGCTTGATGAATGATCCAAAAATTCTAAAGACCATGTACAAACAAGAATTTTTTAAATGGAAGCTATTTCACCATTTTTTCAGCTCATAAAGTGGCTTAAAATTTTTAATTCTCTTTGAGCTACCAACTCTCTCGGTTTCACAATAGTAAATTGGTATTGGTAGATAATATATTACATAATTAAATCATAATACATTATATCATTAAATCATTTATTATTAAAAGGGTTCAAATCCTTTTTTATTAACCAAATTTAACGTTTTAAATATATCCTTTAGTCGTTAAAGGATCTCAATAACCATATTTTAAAAATATAGCACCAAAAATTTTTACTTTTAATAACAGATACGCACTTTGCAAGATTTCAATCTGATATTGCATAAAAAGTCAAAAACCCTCGTTAAATATTAAGTTTGGTAGGGTTATGAAAGCGCATTTCTCCATGAATTATTAAATTCCATATTTCTATTTTCCTCTTGATTATTTATTAATTTTAATTATCTTTCTATCCGATTATTGAAGAGAAAAATTCATTGAAATGGATAAATAAATAAAAATTATATACATAATTAACTGTTAATTTCTTGCCTGTCGAATGTTCCAATAAAAATTTTAAATAAATATGATAAGTTTCTTGTATCTTAATTATTAAATGTGGGCTTGAACCCTTTTAATAATAATTGATTAAATTATATTTCGTTAGATAATTTCTCTGACACTGAAATATTGATAATTTATAAATTTAATAAAATATATTAATATTTAAATATTTGATCCTTCTAAATATTGGTTACTTAATGCTTCTTGAGAAACTATTAATTAAACCACGTTGAATTGATTAAATAATATTTGATTTATAGAGTGTTATATAAAATAATTTCGTATGAGATGATCTAGTATAGAAACATCATATTATTTTAAGGCGTTAATTATTTTAGAATAAAGAAGTTTTCATAAAAATCAAAATGGACACTTTCATTTTTGTCTAATTTGTACTTTATAATTTTGTAAAAATTACGAGTGCGCATATTATTATCAATCAATGAATGAGTTATTCTTTTATTTTGGAAATATATAGGGCAAGTAGGTGAAATTTTGGTTTTTATTGCATTTAATAATCATTGTCTTCTACCAAATTTAATTGTTGGCTATTGTCACAAATATGTAACACCTCCGGCTTGTGTTCAATATCAATTTTAAGACCTGTATTGGTAAGACGAATTTAGAAGTGAGAAGAAGTTTTATGGCAGTTTATGTACTCTATGTGCTCTAACTGACTGACCATCATAAGCGGCGTTGTATTACCGGCATTATAATCTATATACACTACTTTTATCAAGGATGTGGGTATTTTTTTTGGCACTAAAAATTAATTTATCTAAATTACCATTGGTAATATAAGCCGGTGGTATATTATGTTTCCGAAAGTGGTTTCCAATTTGTGGTAAGTTGTTGCCTACATGCGGGAAGTATAAATAAGAATTTTTTATTTTGGATGAAACTTAAAAGTAAATTTGAATGTCTGTCCTGTAATTAAAAACTATAAATATTGTAGATAACTTTAAAGATAATTTTCTTTACACCATATTCCAAAATATTTATGATAATTGAAATAAAATTTAAAAATAATAATTATATTTGGGAATAATTATATAATATTTTACGAAAAGAATATATATCCAATAATAAAGCTGATCCGAAAACTACAAGAGACTTTTCTTAAAATTTAATCTTATATATTACTATGATTGCCATACTTATAAGACACATGATCCAAAGACTTCGATATGAGAAACGCTTTCATTTTCTTAGTGGTAAATGTTGTATTTTACATTTTACAAGTATATTAATTAAAAATTAATCTTCACTCATATATTTTCTCGAAAATAATTAATAAATTCTCAAAAATCTTGATTATTAAAACAATAAAGTCTGCTTATTCATTACGTATGAAAGCTACTGAATGTATATGATATACAGCAAAAATTTTAAGATTGGTAGGTACTACTGGAAAAAAAGCAAATGTTTTGTGTGATTTTTTTGGAGCTTTTATACCAAAATTATTGTATAACTGGTGGTTATTTGAGCAACTGCAACAAAGGTCACAATAAAAATTTTTTTCAATTTTTTGTCTGTTCTTTTGTATTAGTGATTTAGATTATTTCGATTGTTTTATTGTATCTTTGATAATTTCTTGCGGAGATATCCGACTTATAATGAATAATACTTGATATATTACGGTCAAAGGTAGCTCAGAAAATTAAAGTATGTTTTTAGAAACTGGAATATTCTACAAGGAACTATAAAAATTATTTGAAGATTAAATAAAATTTTTTTTTCATTATTTACATTAATTTTAAAGACTCAAAAAGATTAAGATTTATAGTATTATGGACACTATACGCCCAAATTACACTTGCTGGAGAAACGACTGAAATAGCGTATTAATTTTTTAGATAAATACACCTACCAAAAATAGCATGTTGATTTTCAAATTGATCCGTTTTTAAAATAATCTTATTAGAAAGAATTAAAGGAATATAACTAAATTCAAAAAAAATTTGAACAAAAAAAAATCATTTTTGTATAGTAGCGTCATGTCTCAAAATGTTTTGGTGAGAAAATTTTAATAACATGCGTTTACATGAACTTTTTTGTTTATTTGTTTTTGCCTCCTTGGAAAATCTATTTTTATAAGAAACACAGTATATCGTGAATGTTCTTTTCTGCTTTCTAGGGTGTTGTTCGTGTAATAAGTCCGATTTTGTGAAAATTTTTAGTTATCTTTACGCTACAAGGTCACGATAAACGAAATTCAACAAATTTAGAGAAAATTTTTAACTTTCATACGACACGTAATAACGTAACTGAAACTTTTTAGCAAAATCCGTCCAGCCGTTTTTTGTTAAAAATACAAAAAAACCACCAAAAACTTCCCATATTTGTTATAATAACAAATAATTTATTATATTATCTTCATTGAAAAGTCCGTCTTTTAAACCCTGCGAGAAGTATCAAGACCAGTTTTTTTTTATTTTCTTTACATTGATTCTTTATTGTAAAAGCAGCAGGCAAATATTTGCAAAAACGAGAAAAGAAAGATATACATTAAAAAATAATTTTTAAAATTTTGACTTTTAATTAAAACTGCAAAAAAAAAGACGAAATAGCCGTTCAAAAATCACTTAATAGTTTGCTTTGTTTTTGGTTTCTCTAATTTGTTCCAGTAGTGTACATTTTGAATAAAAATTTATATATAATTCCAACCCATCTGTTCACTATACAAAACCTACCTAACATTTATTTTATAAATGGAGTTCTAAAATTTCCTAATTACCTACAATTTTCTACAGAGTATGATAAAGTTTAAATACTCTCATAATTCAAATTAATTTATTTATAAAGTACACATTATAATATTCAACGAATGATTAATAATAATTGTTTGTAATTAAGCTCATAAATTTTCATCACTAATATATACCATCATTTTACTTTACAATTATCATAATATAGTTAATGTTAGTAATATGGTTAGCTTTATTTATTTTATTTAGTGGACAGGTGAGCCGATTGTTTTGTTAATATTATATAATTACACTAAAACTTTATTTAGATTTTATTTTTATGTAATGTTAATTAAACATTAGATGGAAAACAATTTTTTTAACTAACAGAATTAGTCAGCTAAGAGCTAATGGGCGATTTGAATAACACGATTTGATTATAGTATGTGCTGAAAACACAAAAATCAACTCTGTTTCATTCTCTTTCTTTTAATTGCATTCTCTTTCAATCAATTTCTTTAGAATAGCCGAATTAAAACGAATGAAAATTTGTTTCCACAGTGGATTTCGGCTGACAAAACAATAAATCGCTCTATGTATCGGATATAATTGAATCGCTGTTTTGGTCGGTTTACAAGAGAAAAAACATCTTTCTTCTACCCCTCCATATCTTGGCTGAGGCACTGAATGTGGTAAATGTGGTAAATGTGTCACTGCCATGTGGTAAATATGTTCCTGAGTCCAAATTGAGCGTTTTTTCTTATAGGACATATATAATGCAGAACAGTCATTTTCGAGATAGAGGGAGGTATTGAAGTAACAGAGATAATTTTAAATGAATATTTAAAATTGTTATCTGTAAACCGGAAAATAAATGGATCCTAAACGGATAAACTCAATCGCGATTTTGTTTAACATATACTTAACATAAAAGCTAATCAATACGTAATTTTGGCAGACACCGCATACTGGCCGTATGACGGTAATTTGATCAAGGGTAGGAAAATTTCCGCAAACTGATGTAAAACAGTATAAAAATAAGTAAAAACTGAAAAATTTTGCCCCTATTGTTTCACGCAAGTTCATGTTGTATCAAGAAAATCGCACTTAAGTTTATTCGGTTCGAATGCACTTTTTTTCCGGTTCAATCCACCATAAAGTTTTCCCTGACACTATTTTTCCCTGTTTATTAATTGATGCTTTGAGTACTTATCGTTTCTTCCAGGCGGTTAGGGTCAATTTTTTCTCAAGATTTCTACTATCTCGAAAATGGTTGGTCCGTATATATGTCCTAGGAGAAAGAATACTCCACATTGACCGAGGAGATAAATTACCACTCGGCAGAAAGACATATTTCATGGATTATTTGACGAGCCATGTCTTAGACTAATATTCATCATTGCCCTGAATATTATTTTGATGTTCAGAAAAACCAATATTTTTGTTTGTGCCCTGAGAATTGATTTTTTCGTCTGAATTCCGTGTATAACAATCAATAACCCATAGCTACTACTTTAATCGAAGATTTATTGGTCTATTTGCAGTCATGAGCTAAGTGACTGAATATATATGAATATGATGATATTTCTTTTACCATTTGTGTTTCAAGTCAGTTACAAAATAATTTACAATTCTATCAAACAAATTATATTGTATAAAAACAAACAATAATACAAACAACAGTACGTAATGGTAAAAGACAATAAATTTTTCAAAGATTGTAATTTTTTTGTCTAAAACAAAAAAAAAAAAATTTATAATTTATTAGAATGAAATTTTATTTATTTACTTGATTTAATAGAATTGACAGTTATATTTTTTGATATAACAAAAGTGACTTTTTATTTTAATAGGCAATTATTTGTTTATGTATAAAACGTTGGAGATCTATTATAAGTTTTCTATCAATTTAATATGAATTGTGTTCACATTTTTATTAAGAGAAAAAATCTAAAGATATACTACTACTATACCTAACTGGTTTTTCTATGTGAATAGAATTGAATACTAGTACTGATAGTAGTGAATACTACTGATCGAAATGACAGAATCTACTCAAAAATAAAATAACGCAATCGAACCAAATTATTTTCAATTATTCTAAACATTAATGGGCTTAGATCGGGCATGGACCACTGTCTTAGCTTCAGGGACGGATTGGAAAAAAAAAAATATTTGGAACTTAAGAAATTCATTTATTTCATTAGGGAAACAAAATTTACTTCTGAAAATTAAAATAAACAAATTTCATTTTTATACCTATTTTACTGGCTCTCTCTAACGCACGCGTTGCTTACGCATAACAAATATTTAAAAAATATTTATAAAAAATAAATTTATAAATCTCGTTTAAGGATATTATTAAGTATCGTATAAATAATATAAAACAACATGTGTTATATTTTACTATTTTTCTTTATATATTTTTAATGGGTCAAAAGTAGGGCAATTTAATGAAAATCGCTAAAAAAAATAGAGATGAAACAGTTTTAGTTACTCAAGCGTCGATTCCTATCTTCTATTCGTAAACCAATAACCCGGGCCAAATAAAATTATTAAACATGTCGGATCCAGTCCGGGGGCCGTAAGTTGGCTATGTGTGGATTAGCTTTAATAAGAAGCGTAAAATAGTTACAAATTTTTGGTGATCAACACACAAATGGTGATGAACCAACAAATTTTTGTTGGTTCATTTAAGATCATTCAAATCAAGAGAATATTTCTTATAATAATTAATATTTTCTTTAATCGTCTCTTTTTTTGAACTTTTGGATAATGGTGGCATCTAAAAGTTAAGTCACATTTTCAAGCAATGAATCACAATTTTATTATATAAGGAAAATAGAAGTGTTCAAAAAAACGATTCTTAGATCAAGTGAAAGTTTTTTATTCATAAAACAAACTGTATTTCATCCAGTTTAATAATTTTGAATTAAACTGGTCATCGACTTTGAAAACATGATTTCCATATGTTTTCTGTTTAACAATTCGATTTAAATGTTTAAAATTTTATTTCTCTGGATAATTTTTCACCAACTTTTTACATTAACAACCGGCCTTTTTTCTCTCCTACAACTCTATGTATCCCAAGTTCATTGAATAACTTGAAGCCAAGATGCCAGTCCTCAAAAGAGAAAAGGATTTTTATGAGAACTAAATGAATAGTATATGAAAATATTAACGATAAAACTGAGATAATTTTAAATGTTGTTGACATGCATAATACATTGTGAAAATTACTTATAAAAGTAATCTAATTAACGAATGAAACACACAGGATTCGTTATATCAAAATCGAAAAAACTGGTAATTGATACTTCTCAATTTAGATATGTTGATTTTATTTGAATTAAATTGTACTCAACAAACTCTCTTAGAGTTACTACTCAAGCAAACTTGACTGGTTTATGCGTCTTTGTAGGTTGTTGTCGTATATTGTTGAAAATAATTCATCTTAACTTCATTTCCATTATTTTTATTATATTATTTTTTTTGTTAAAACAATATATTTATTATTTTATTGTCTTACTTATGATGATTAATTTTATTTCATTGTTTATGCAACTTGTACAACGTTTCATAAATGTTCAAAGTATTAAATAGTAGATATATGAGTTTTAACCACCGCACATAAATAAAAGGATTTAGGTTTTAAATATAAAATAAGCTTAAAAAACTACAAGACTTTATACTAGTAGTTGTGTCATCTGTTCATCTCCAACGAAAATAAACCAAAAACTCCATCGCATAAGGTAGGGAGGAGCACAAAAGAGAGGGGGTAGCCTAAAAGAATGCATACAATTTTTATTTCTGCCCAATTATTTGCAAAATATTCTGTGTTTCTAGCTTGTGTAAAAATTTTTGTATTTTTATGGATTTAAAAAAATGAAAGGGGTGGCTCAAAAAATTTTACAGTTTTCTTCTTTTCTCTCATCATTTTACATAGGTTATAGGAAATCCAAAAATTGTAAGAAATAAGAAAATATTACTCAGGCAAGTTTTTTGTAGGGTGGAGCTCTGTGGACATCGAACAAAAAACAGCAAACTTAAAATAGCTGATTTATAATTTTTGTTCTTCTCAATCACATGATTGGAAATCTTTCATGAGTCAACATCAGGTTTTCGCACAATTTTTAATATAAAAGAATGGTAACATGAAAACTGACAAAATAATTTTTTTTAAATTTTTTATCTCAACTTGATTATTTTTTGATCAATTTCAAATTTGATCATTGATTTCAATGTAAAAAAAATCATTAAAATGATGTATCGTAAGATACGTTGTGTTATTTCAAATTATGAACTTGTAGTGCACCTGGAGGACTATCCTGTAAGTTTTTTTTTTTTAATGAATGACGATAATATATTGAAACTATTATGAAAACTGACAAAATAATTTTTTTAAACTTTGTGTCGTAATTTCAAATTTGTAAATGATTGTTAATGCCCCTGGACCAGCTTGTAAGTTTTTGTTAATGGGTGACCAGTTTAAACACGACAGAAAATTATTAATTACATATTTTCTCATTTTTTGATAACGTTATCGGTTAAAGAGATATCCTACCAGACCTGTTAAAAAATCCACCTGTATACATAATGCCCATATGTCATGAATCCCATTCGATTTTTACATTGAATTCATTAATAAAAGTGCACACGAAACATTTTATTGCTTGGCTTGGTTATTATAATTATATATATATTATGTGTATATTGTCAAATAAAAAAGACATTGACACTTTTTTTTAATGTTTATATTCTTAAAACTAAAGTTTTAATGAGTAATAAATAATCTTAGCATAGCTACTTACTTGAACAATTACATGCATATGAATTCATTCATCCATTCAAAAATAACAGCATACAAAGTCATTAATTAAAAATGATACATGAATAATTATAATAATAGTCTTGGTGCCAGCCAAGCATATCATTCCATTGACAAATGTACCTTTACAATTATTTAGGGGATTATTCTAATCATATAGGTTTTGCCTATTCTATAAAAAATGATTATCAACATATCAATTGTTAAGGATATTATTGGTTTAAATTATTTGAGAACAGTCACAACCTGTAACTGATTAGTAAAATGCAAAAAAAAATCAAAAGAATCAACAATACATAAATTATTGTCTAAATATTTTTTGTTCTATTTGGAATGACACACATAATTATTTTAAAGAAAAAAATTATTAAATTATATTAGCATTATCCCTAGAAAGTTTAAAAAAAATTCACTAGCTGAAACCACCTCTGGGGGTACAAGCATTTTAAATTACCTATTAACAGCAATTATAAATGTACGCACTAAACAATTGCGTTAAAATGTTTGATTTTACTATTAAGTTCATGTCAAGTAGAATTCTTCTAGAGTAGAATATTTCAAGATAAAAATCAAAACACCTCGAATTGGGGCAATCAAGTTTTTGGAAAGAGTATTTTTAAATAAAAAAATCGAATTTCTCAGAAAATATTTACTTCTCAGAATCAAGGTTTAGTCATATGGAGCTTTATGATTGCAAAAGTTACAATTTAAAAATCGCCATATTTGAAATTTTTTTTTTATAAATATGTTTTATTTTGCTTATCTAGGTTTGTTGACTTTTGAAAAGTATTGTATGAAGCTTTATTCGACAAAAAGCCTAGTTTTCTAGAAAATCTGAAAAATGAAAAAAGAATATTTTTCTGGAAAACTGAGCTTTTGATCGAAAAATGCCTCATGCAACTTAATACTTTTAGGTGTAAAAAAAGTCTACAAAATGATTTATACAAAATAAAAATTGAATTATAAATTTTCTCTTAAATAATAAAAAATCTTTCAAATATGGCTATTTTTCAAATTGTAGTAACTCTTACAGTCATAGATTCTGAAAAATAATAAGTTTCTGAGAAATTCGATTCTTTATTATAAATGAGACATACCATGAAACTAAATTCCCTAGTTTGAGGTGGTCCGATTTTTATTCTGAAATATCCTACGTTTACTGTGAAAAATTTTGAGATATCGTACGTTTGAAAAATTCTATGTGACATGAACTTAATAGTAAAATCAAATATTTAAATTTTATTGCAGCATAGTACATTTAAAATTTGCTTTTAATTGGTAAATTAAAACACTTGTGCCCTTAGCGGTGGTCCCATTTAGTGATTTTTTTAAGTTTTTTAACGAAAATTTAATGAACTTACCAACACGATTCACAACTCAATAAAAACCCTTCAGAACAAATTATTTCCGATATTAATTAATAATTACTATACCGCTTATTAGTTACAACAACAATTTACCAACAGACTCCAGACATTCGCGCATAGATACTTTTGCAATTGACCTTTGGAGAGCAATGATTATTTTTTTTTTTAGAATGATAGAGAACCTTATTGTATTTGGAATCCAGGTGGATTTTCCGTAACTTTGTAAAAGTGGTTTTCTAAGGCTCCAAACAAAAGCCCAAATAAATATATTGATAATGGGTCTTTCACTGTAGATGTTGAGGAGATCCTATTCCTCAGTTTCTGAAGAATGGATTCAGATTCCAAGGCCTGCAAGTATTTATGAAATTGAAATATTTTGGTTTGGCTTGCCATATTATATTAATAAACATAATATATAGAATAATATCCGAAGTACCGAAGAGGAGAGAATATCCCAGATAGTGTCCAAAGCCCTTGGAGTATAAATTCTTCATAAAAATAATTTAACAATATATTATGTACGAGTATATTTAAAAATAGATTTAATCATACGATTTTACATTATTAAACAGCTTCGAAAAATGTATGCTTTTAATAATTTTGGAACAAGTTACTGAGAATAATGAATGCTAAACATGTATTCGGAGCACGTCTTTACGAATAATCATTTACCACCAGCCAAAGAAAATCGTTATAATGTTTCATTAAGGGCATATATATAAATTATATGTTTCATTAAGGGCATTATGAAATTACTTCTGAGAACGACAATCATTGGGATTCAATCAAAAAAACCGTCGAAAACCAACGAAACTTATTTCAATATGTTAAATAATTCGCTAGAATAGAATTTCAGCTAAAATTTTTATAATTGCTTGGCTACTTACATGATAATTATTTACTTTTGCAAAATCTTATTAATTTAATTCTTAACAATTTAATTACCTTGCTGTCTTAAAAAGTGTCTTCTGTATATTCTGTATATTTATAATAATGCGAATATTTATTATTATTCCATATATTTATGTTTATTTATAATTATAAGGAAATGATTTAATGTTAAGTCTGCTGCTTATAATACGCTAGTTCTCAAGTGAAGTAAATAGGAAAAGTTAAGTTTGAAGTAAAAAGTAAAATGCCTTATTTATTGATCTAGCTGTAGGAATTAAGACTTAATAAACGTGGGGCGAGCCGAAAGGTTTTTCGTGAAAAAAATGGTTTAATATGAGAGGAAATTTTTATTTTTAATTTAAAAGTTTTTATGTGGTAGTTGTAATCACAAAAGTTTATCTCATTGGGACAGTTATTATATTAGTTATTTTTTCGTGAAACTAGTGTCTCTAATATAAATGGTTCATTTTGTATTCGTTTTGACTTTAATGCACACAAATTATTCTTTCGAGAATCGATATAAAGAAAAACATAAATTTTACAGTATTTTTCGAAACTCTCATTTCATTAAAATAAAAATACTTGATCACTAAACCATATTATATTTTATTCATACAACAGTCCTAAGTTCTTGAGCCTTCTTTATTTTTTTAACCGACTTCAAAAAAGGAAGAAGTTATCAATAACAGTGAACTTTTTTTTTTATGTTTGTAACCTCAGACCTTTGACTGAGTGAGCCGATTTTCATTAATCTTTTTTTATTTGAAAGCTGGAGCTTCTCGTTCCATTTAAGTTTGGTACAGATCTAATGTCCCAAAGGGGAAAGAAGGAGCAAAAACAATTTTTAGTGATACATGTGTTGGCGGATAACTTTCTTCGAAAGGAGGATAACCCAATTTTAAGTGATGAAATTTCATTAAAATGTAAAATTTTTCGTGGTTGTATACTCAATACCCAAAAATAAAAATTTTTTACACAAAAATAACCGTCTACAAAAGAATAAACTAAAAAGTAAAAAATAATGTTAAATTTTTCAATGTGACCAATTATCATTCGAAGTCGATTCCAATCCTATCCCCAGCTAAAAAAATTGAATGTCGCCAACTGAGAAAGGTATTTAGACACAAGGATAAATTTAAAATTTTTAACTTTTTTATTCAAGTCGGTTCTGTTTTGTTTAAAAACTTTTTACTCATGATTGCTCATCACTCATTCTTTAATATAAGAAGTATGATAAAACAAAACTTACCTCATAAAAGTAAAATGAATTTAAATTATCATCGGTTGTTGCAGCTGTATCTTCTAAAATATACGCTGTATTATTATTCTTTATTTTATTATTATCAAACATTTGATTAATTTCATTATCATGAACATTATCATTATTTGTTAACACTGATGATAAATTATTATTGTTATGATTATTATTGTTGTTTAATTCATATATTGTTATATTTTGTGTAGACACTGTATGTTTAGGACTTTTCTTTATATATATTTCATTATTATGAATATTCTCAATAAATGGTGGATAATTACTCATTATTTTTATTTATTTTTTTTGGTATTTCTTAAATTTTATTGTTTAATTTTTGTTTTTTATTTACATTATATGAATGTAAAATTCAAGATTATGACTATAGAAAAAATTTAATTAAATTATAAAAACTATATTGTTTTTTATTAAATGGTCAATTTTTATATAATGGGCAATCTGATTTAAATATGAGGGAAACCACAAACATTATTGTTTCTGAATACGATATGAACATCTCAGATACATGTTATGCAATCGTTTTAATAAGATTTACGCGCAAAAACTTTTATTTTGATTAATGTTTTATTAACCAAAATTTTTGATGATTTGTAAAGTTTCTGGTAATCACCAAAAAGTTTTAAAAAAGAATAAAAATTCATATAATGTGTTACAATAAGTTTCACTCCAGCGTTTTAGAATATCTTAATGGCCCAACACCTTCATCAAATCCATATTAATTGTAAAAAATTAACATAAAACGAAAAGTTTTACAAAGGCAAAAGATGGGATCTATTAGACCATTTACTTTAGTTTATTAAAAGTCAACTACAAAAAAAAAAGTTAATAAGCGAACAATTAATGAAGACAAATATGGCATAGCTCCTAATTTTCTATCTTTTTTAGTTTGGAGACCACTGTCCCCTGTGGTATAATTGTACAAATCATTGTGATTTGCGAACCTGGAGGAATTTTTAAAGTTGATTAGTATCAAGCTGAATATTTGGTTGTAACTAAAATAAGATTAAAGTAACAAAAATTTTTCCTTTTCGAAAATTCTTTAAAGTGAGCTGTTTCCTTTTTTGTTATTGTAATGCCCAACATGTAGCAAACAAATTGTCCATTGTACAACAATTTGAAAATAACAGTTTGGGGACAATAGATACGGGGTTGTACGAGGTATCGAAGACAAACAGAATATCTGTCAATTTGAAGATTGTGGACGCAATCGAAAATTTTACGGGTTTAAAAAAACAAAAACAGCTCACTTTTCAGAATTTTCAAAAAAGTAATACAACTGATGATAATAATTTCACATCCAAATACTAAGCTTGATACTGATCCTTACAAAAATCCCGCGGAATATTTTTTATCCAAATTTTAAACATTAATATTATATTTTTTGTTTTAAATTTTATTAAAAATCGTTTTCTATCAATATTTGAATATTTTAAAATATTTATAACCTATATATTTACTTTTGTCCAAACTTATTGTTAAAAGAATTTGAGGTTTGTCCCAAGTTATTAGGTATAAGTTTATTATCGATTAAAATATGATCACTTTATTAATTATAATTAAATAAATAATAAATAATAAATTGAAATATAATTATTCAATATTTTAATTAATTATTACTCAAGATATTTAAATGTATTATTATTGGTGACTTTTATGTAATTTAAATATATATAAATGAAAGAGACATTAAGACATTATTTGTCAAATTGTTATAATTTACTAAGTATATTTTATTTATCAAGATTCAAACCGTATCATTATTTTAAAATAAGTAATTGAAATATATATCTACTTATGAATATTCATTATAATTTATGGTCCGTAGCATACTTTGGTTTTATGTAAGTTGTGCATAGTAATTTAATATACACAATCGAGTTACAATAAAAGCTATAATAATTATAATTTTAAGGAAAATCGATAGATAAAATTAGCAAAAGAATTCATTAATCATAGTTTTCATAATTCACAAATGCAAAACAATCTGCGAAAGTTTTATGATGAATATCTTCAAATATATTTAGAATTGTTAATAGTAAAGTATAAAATCGATGTCATGATACATTTTAAACAAAATTTGATATTAGGACCTAAATTCCCTCCACTTTCCTCTTAGTTCCTGCGAATGTAGTTAATATCATTTATTGGTTGGTTATTTCCTAGGGTTTTAAGACTATGAGTATGAGTAAAATTGATCTTAGTCTGACAACTTTGGTGTTTTTAAAAGAAAAGACCAAGACACCAGCAAGACCAAAAACAAGACCGAACAAGCAAGACCGAGACTAAAAGCAAGATGAAGTATGCAAGACCAAGACTGAATTGTCGACGCTAAAAATAATACGTAGCAATGAATACATTAGTCAAAAAATATGTAGTAATTTCAAAATGTTCTTTTCGTAGAACAAAATCTTTTTTGTAAATAAAATTTTGAGTTTCAAAATAAAAAAAAAAAACTTATTTATAAACTGTGAGTTATTTATAATTTATACCTTTAACAATCTTCATTATGATAATATATAAGTAAACGAAAGTATCAGATCAGATAAGCAAGACCAGTAAGATCAAAACACAGTCGAAGTATTTGAACAAGACCAAGGCTCAAGCTCGAAATATTTGACCAGGCCCAAGACTCGACTTATTTGAGCAAGACCAAGACCAAGACTGAATATGCAATACAAAGGCCAAGAGAATAAGGTTTGGTCTTGCTTTGCTTATCATTAAGTCATATTATCAAAAGCACCTTAACAACTCAGATTCAGTTGTTTTTATTTTTAATTTTTAGTAAAAATTGTTTACTTTTACAGCTGATATGTTATATATAAAGCAAACATCTACCGTTTATTGATGAGATTTGAAAACGACTACCATCTCGTAAATCTAAACAATCCATGTTGTTTAGATTCTCCAACAGGAGAGAATCATGGGTATAGATGACCGATATATAAGTTCTAAGAACTCAAAACATTTAATTTTTTTAACTTAAGTTAGTGTTAAAGGAATACTGAACCATTTTAATTATTTTTCTTCATCCCACACTTTACCAGATTTTTATGTTTAACAATGGAATTGGCCTAGAATGTGAAATATTTTCGAGTCATTTAAAATTGGAAAAATAATCGCAAAAAATTGTTTATTATTGATAAGGCTGTAATTCTTAACACCATTTTTGAATAATTAATTCATATCAGTAATTGTCACCTAGAAAAAGACATACAGAAATGTTTTAATTAAAGTTTTATCAACTGCAAATTTGTGTGTATGTGTATCTTATAAACAAATTGCATTGTTCATAGAAATATTTTAATATTTTTTCACTTTATTAAATCATGCAGAAAATGATCTGTGTATTTACAATACAATTTGGCTTCATTTCATTTTCATTTTCCGTATGACAGAAAGTGGAAATAATATTAAAATACACATACATTTAATAAACTATGACATACATATACTGCAAATTCAAAATAAGGCAACATCGTAAATTTGACGCGTAAGAGCAACCTTTGTGTGGATGTGAACGTGTAACACTGTTGTTTAACACAAGTTGATACGCGACGATATTACATCTAGTCCTAAAAATTGCCAATAAATTTGAATCGTATGACAAGATGTTGCTAGCTGGAGTTACGAAAAGAATTCTCAATAACGCAACGACAAAGAGAACGAACAAAATACAATATAATTTATTGAAAAAATACAAATTATTGATCAACATAAACAAATACTGAAAGTCAGGGTACTCTGATCGGTTAACAGATGGAACACTATGCTACACGTTGTAACATCGTTACATGGCAATACCAACAAACCATTGGTTTTGTAACACGAAACAAGTAACACGTAACATTATAAATTTTTTTTTGAATTCTGGATGAGGAATTTCGAAAGTTTTTTTTTTGACTTCAAATGAAAGTTAAATTAAAATTTTTTTTCAATTACTTTGAGGATATGAAAAAAAATTGAATATGAAAAAAATTTGCATGAAAAATTATTTATGTTAATAATAAATTTTCTGACATTTGAATAAATAACAAAATGATATATGATAAATGCATATTGATAGTATTTTTATTTAACGCTGAAAACAAATTGCGAAGCTAATAAGATTTAGTAGTTTTTAAAAGCTTTATAAGCATATGATTAATTTCAGTAATGAAACAAAAAATAAAGAACATTACTCGATAAAGACTATTATGGATTTTATTTATCTTATTCTTAGACTGAAAAGGAATTAAAAAAATTGATTTATTATATATTCTATAGAAAATTATTTTCAAAAAGTAATCTGAACTAACTCATTTTCAAGGGCGAGTGTCTTTACTTTTTTTGGTCTCTGAAATTTTGATACACCAAAAATTTTGCCGCCCCTCGAATCATGCCGCCCTAGGCCCAGGCCAAGCGGGCCTAGGCGTAAATCCATCACTACATAGTACGCTACTCTATAGTATTATCTATGAACGCTATAGATGAATAAAACTGTAATGTGTTACATCTACGTATGAACGTAATTTTTATTTTGTTATGCATATGATAATTTTTTATATAAATGTATTTTAATATCGACTTCCCCTTTCTGGCACATAGGAAATGATTCTGTGGCCAATCTGTTTATTGAAAGAAAATATTTAATTTAATGTAAAAACAAAAAGATTTTTATATTTTATTATACCTATTATATTTTAAATAATTTGTATTAAAAATTTGAATTAAATATTTGAACAAAAACAAATTAATTGGGCATTTTGTGCATTTCTCCATATAAACATCAATGAGCTATTTTCTTTTTTACACATTTCTCGTAAGTCAATTTATTCTTATACGAGAAAATGGTTAAATTACCTTTGATTTTTATATTTTTACTTTACTAAACCTATTATATTTTAAATAATTTGTATTAAAAAAATTAACAGAAACAAATTAATAGGGCCTTTTGTGCATTTCTCCACGTGAACTTCAATGGACAATTTTCTTTTTTGAACATTTCTCGTAAGTCACTTTATTATTAAACGAGAAAAATGTTCAAAGTACCGTCTTAAAAATTGAATGCATCAAATTTATAAACATTTTATCAAAGTTGACTTTGATTTATTGATAAAGACAGAGTATTATACTCAACAAAAGAAAAACAACTTTACATACAAACAAAAAATGTATTCAATTTTCTTTCATGTTTGTTGAAAAATACAATTTGTATTGAGATGACAACGTAAAATAGCATATTGACATATTTTCTTAAGATGTTTTTCACAATAACAAAAATCGTATAAAATAAATTAGATTTTCTTTAAAGGTATTAATAATTAGATAAATTAACTGAGAAAACTCAATGAGAAATTTTAATTAAGAAAAAAAGAATGTATAAAAATATTTACATTTCTAATGTAGAATACGTATATAGTGTTGTAAAAATGGAACTAATGTAAAATAATTTCGTTTCTACAATACCTAAGTTTTACAATTAACAAAAACAAGCTAAAACATAAAAACGGAGGGTATGCCTAAGAATTTTTTTTTGCAAAAAAATTATTAATAAAACATTTCTTAAAATTAAATAAAATTTTGATTTTTAGTTTAGAATCAATTATTCGGGAAAAGCAATTCAACATGGTCTTCTTATTCATGACAAGTTTATACATACCAAATTTCATAACAATTGGCTAATCATTTTTTGAGTTATTTGTGCATGAATATTGGAAAAGGTACAATGTATTAGAGATTGTTCATATTATAGAGGTCTCAAAACTAGGTGACTGATTCTATGAACATCTATGCCGAAATTTTGTTTGTGCGGTCAATATTGTGTTACAAAGCTTAGCTTAGACTAAAACTAATATAGGTACTAATACATATTATTTACATTTCCAGTATAATAATGTACATGTTTTGACTGTTTTTCGCGACTTATAATCACGAAAATGAATCATAACTTGAACAAATTTGTGAAGTTTATAAATTTTTTGTGCTTCTAATATTCATTTTTGTCCATTCACTTGACCTATTTTAAAAAAAATTTCATTGACAAAATGCCCTTCTCGATTTTTTTTAAACAAATACTTTTAGATACTACTGTGTAAGAAGAAAGATATTTAGTTCCGTACTTCTGACGGTGGTCGTCCACAGTTCTCAAATCTACATGTACGTAAGCTTAGCGAAACAATTTTTCCCAATTAAATTCGAAATAGGTTCATAACGGAGAAAATTGATGATTCGCAAAATTGACAGTCAGCGCAACACTTTTTTATTTTAAATTTTTTTGAATATGCTCATGATAAGCCGTTAGTTATTTGTAAATTAATTGTATAAAAAATTTTCCGCTCTAACTACGACATAGAAAATTGATGTTTCGCTAAGTTAATAGTCATTTCCGACTTTTCAACTTTGAAATTGGCTCATAATTCGCCGCTATTTAATCGCTAATTTGTTGCGGAAAAAAAAGTTAATATATCTAGCCAAAAGGGAAAATCTTTTTCCAATCAACTTCGAAATAGGCCCGTAATTAGCCGCTATTAAACTGTTAATTAGTTGAAAAAAAAAATTCATGTTTTAACGGAGATAACATCTCCGTCATGGAGGGTTAAAAAAAAGTGTATCTCTAAGTTGAAGGTCAACTTACCGAACATCAATTTTCTCCGTTGTAGTTAGAACGATTCATTTTTTTTTACACAATTAATTAACTTTTTTCGAGTTAGAATTTAGAATTTAATTGTAAAAGTTGTTTCGCTAAATTAGTATCCAACAAATCTACTATGAATTTTATGTAGAATATTGTAGAAAGATATTAGTGAGTTATAAATAAGGGTACTATCAATAAAATTGTAGACGAGTGTATATGTTTCAATTATACGATACGATACTAACCTAACACAAACATCTACTGAAGTGATGTAGGTTGTAAAAATAAAGATTCTGCTTAATATATACAAAGAAATTATTCTTTCTTCTATCTTTTTAGTTAATTAATCATACCTTTAAGTAAGCAGCTTATTCTTTACTAAACTACATATACTGTATAGGTACATTCATAGGAAGTAGGTATACCAGTAAAATATTTTATCTTTTACATAAATTACTTCTACACACCATTAAATATTACTGTGGATATATAAGAAAAACTTAAGATGACACGAAACCCGTTCTTTATCAATTGTGACCATTTATTAATCACCGGCATACGAATAGTGGTGTTATAAGCTTAGTCGAGGCGGTTTTAAAGTTTGAAAATTTCTTTTTGTGTACTCAAATTATTTAACTGGATATTCCTAGTAAAAGGAAAAACTTTAATTATGGACTTCGAAAATTTATTTTTCAATTATACTTAAAATCGAATATATATTATAAATACATATTTTCGAGCGCTTGCCGTAAACTATTTAAAATGATTTCAGTAATTCTCAAAATAACATTATTAAGTGGCCAGTTTTCCAGGTATATTCTTACGTAACAGAAATAGACATTCTAATCTATTTCTGGAGAATAACTAAGAAATTTATCCCAAAAACATTTAACGGATATTATTTTTGAATTTGTATGGTAAAAATTGCCATATTATTAAGGATATTTATATTACATTCTATGATGAAAATATTATTAAACACTTTATTGAATATATAATAAGTGAAGTTATCTATGGATGTTTGTATTATTTGGTTTATCTTACGTATCTCCTACGACTTTGTTTTATATTTATTTTGGTCAAGATGTACTGTAGAAACAAGATAATAATAATTTTGACAGAAGGTATCGGACAGCAACCAAAGTATATTCGAGAGAAAAACAAAAATCTAATGGTTGGTGCGTTTTGCGTTTGTTTGTGAGTGAACGAACATTAATGTGTAGATCGTTCTTTGTTAATACTCACAAGGGACTTAGTTATCATTATAAATTATGCCACCGTTTTTATATGATGATTAAATATCGTAATATTCTCAAAAAGGTACTACTGCATAAATGAATTTAAGGTAGTTTTATGGTGCTTCAAGTTAATTTAAATTATTATTATTTGTTGCAAAAAAGTTTTCTGAATAAGTTTTTATTCATATTAAATGAATTGATTTATGAGTTTGATAATTTAATTAGTTTACAAGAACCTATTTCTGGTTTATATACAAGTCAGATGTGCATTTATTTCTTTAAATCCAGTGGAGATTAGCCAATATCTAAAGCAGTTGATTGCACCATCCATTAGCAACAATTAGTTACTGTGGAAAATCGAACCTGCGGTTTATATATGCAACTAACTCTAACCTACCGAGTAATATGTGCCACTAGAATTAATATGAGAAATTTTAGTGAACAATTTCAAGTAGAGATTCGGGCAAGCCTTAAATTTTATAATATATTTATCTCATAAAAATCATACAATTATAATAATTATGAACACAAGCAAATTGTTTTCATTATGCGTACGAAAATCAGAATTGCACAGCTCATATATTATAAATTTTTTTCAAAGACTATATTTTCGATAATTATTATTACTGTGAAGCGTTTTGGTTTCGTTTTGTGTGTGATTGCCAGATTCTATAACATATAAATTTTGTATCCTACCAATTTTTTTACAACAAGAGCCTCTTCTTCTTTATTGATCATAAATCACCGACAGGAAAACAATTTTTATTTCAAAACGATATAACATCTTAGAGTAAATTGTTTAGATACTCGACATATGATTGAGTTTCATTGATTGAACTATTTTTAATTACCTAGCATTCATAAAATACTATAAATATATATCTAGCTAGTATGTATAATAATGTGTATTGCTGTTACCTATATGTGATTATTAGCCAAATTTAAGTTTAAATTATGGATAACACAAACATTTTTGGATTTGAACTTTTCTTCAATCTTTTATAGTTTAACAGTTGGTCGAGGATCTATTGGGCCCAGTGGGCCGATATGGTCATACACGATCTTAAACTCACTGTTTATTTTAAGAATACGTCACAAAAAATTTCAGCTCGCTTTATCCTTTTGTATTTGAATTATCGTGGGATAAACAGTCGAACATGGACTAAGTAGTTATTTCTATGAAGACCTTTACTAATTGTGGTCAATATTAGGTAGCTAAAATTAATATACTCTGACATATTATGTCTGTCAGTCAAACTACCTTAATAAAATATTCATAAAATTATTTTGTAAAATAATATCATTTTCTTATTTTTATTATATATACCTAGTCATTGTCGTCAAACGCAAGCCTGTCGCATAGTCAAGGGACTTCGATAAAATAATGAGATGAATAATGATAACAAAAACAATATCAAACGTAATACTTGCTTAAAAGCTTACGTTCTTTTATTTCTTAAATGACAAATCGAATTGACTTCAATCAATTGACAGACGTTTTATATTTGCATAAAAATAATACGTATTTTAAATATTTACATAAAAATAAATATATTCTTTGTAATAAGTTGATATTTCAATGTGCTTTTGAAAATTGTATATTTTAAATAAAAATAATAGTGGAGTATTTAACGTCTTCATTATGCCAGACAAGAGTGGTTGATTTCAAGAGTTCGGTTTATTTCTTTTTTTTTAAAGATTTTCATCATTTTAAAATATTCCGCTAAACATGTTCTGAATTAAAATTAGAAAAGAAATTTAATGTCAATGTTTAACAACAAAATCTTTCCCCTCTTAACGGATATAATGTCAAAAGCAAATGTTGAAGACATAATCAAAACTTTGATAAATGTGTTCTAAGATGTCCATTTTCAGAGAAAAAGAATCACCACCCTCTCCTTTTACTTCACTTGTACACTTTTATATTCAGTTTTGCTTCCGTATACATTTGATTCGGGCATTAAGAGAGAGTACGGGTTAATGAGGATCACTTAATACAAAATGTGAATAAAGTGAAATTTTTAAACAATATAATATAACATTTTACATACATAGCTCCCAACTAACTCCCACCCATTACACAAAGAGTGTTGTCAGAAATCCACTCGAAAATCAACAGTAATGGATATTTTTTTTTAGTTTGAAAAGTTCCAAATGATATTTCCATTAGTTTCGCAACTTTGCTTTTCTGACAGATTCATCTTTAGCAATAAGTTTCATAGCCTTTTCCAAAGTTTCTGTGTTTGTAGCCATTGATGTACAAATGAATGTAAATTGAATATACCTATGTAAATTTTTTAATGTTTTTCTGATGATCAAGTTTTGTGTCAGAATAACATAAAACTAAACACAATGTATGAATATTTGAAGTAACAATATTGAACAAATTATGATTTGAAAAATATGTTAATTTTACAAGATGGACGAAAATCTTGCGATATATAGCAGCATATTTTCAACGAAGTATAGGCTTTTTACTTTTTTATTGTTTAAGTATTATTACGATTAAAAAAGCTAAATAGATAGGTGAATTCGAAAATCGTCTTGGTATTTGGAAAAATTTTTTTATTAAACTTTTAAACAGTTGGAGATTTATAATAAATATTTGCGACAAAAATAAATTTATAAATTAAAGAAAATTTTCAGAACATGTATCAGACATCAAAGCTCTCCATAAAAATCCATGTCTTTATATAAAAAAAAAAAAACCCATTTAGTCGGAATTTTTTATAACTTAAAATCTAGTTTACTTTGGCATATGTGAATATTATATTTGATTATAGTATATAAAAATTTTTTTTTCCCAATAAAATTTTCTCTCTAAACAAGTAAAGACCAACCACCAACCCCGAATTATACCGTATGTCTTAACATAGTTTTTCGAAGAAAAAAATTTATTAACGTCAAATGGATTTGTACGAAGATAAGGAAAGAGAAAAAAATTGAATTGTGTCGTTATTTTTACACAACGTACAGAAAAAAAAAATCAACGAAATGTGATGAGCAAATATAACGACGGGTAAAACTTTTCTAAAAGATGAAATAGGGACTATTTTTATTATTATTGTATCTTTAGCATGTGAGTGTTAAGAATATCATCCCTTAGTGCAGACCGAAAATGTAAAAAAGAAAAATCACTATACAAGAATATACATACAGCTTTTAAACTAACGTCTATATGCAATGAAATATATGGAGAAAAATAGATAAAATGTTGTTATTGTTATCATCCATAATTATTATAAATATTTTAATATCAGGAATGTGGACTAGATAGGATCATAATAAATTACATTATTATTTTTGCAACGTTTCGGTCATTTATTAGACTTTCCTCAGGCATCTGAAAATTACACATGTTAATAACATGTTGGTTGCCATGTAACAGTGATTCTATGTGTGTCAATTTTTATACTTTATTTCTGTAACAACAATATTAGTAATTAACAAGTCTATCAATTTTGTTAATTTTGTAATAATTTATATGACAAAGGCAACTGTGCAATGTAAGATAGTGATTGTTATGATTCGTATTATGGTAAATATTTGAACTATATCAATTACTGATTATTTGTTGGTTATTAACATGTGTAATTTTCAGATGCCCGAGGAAGGTCTAATAAATGACCGAAACGTTGCAAAAATAATAATGTAATTTATAATGATCCTATCTAGTCCACATTCCTGATATTAAAATATTTATAATAGAAAAAATTTACAAAGCAACTAAGTGAAATTTCATATCACCTACATGTACCATTGACCAAACGAGGTGAGGTATTCCATTCTTTGGTATAACTAAACGATTTTACATTTCGTTTGGCTGTTTGCATGAATGTGTCTATGTTTGTTCGCTGTAACTTTCAAACACATTGGGCATCCTCAAATTTCATAAAAATTATTTGATAATTTTCTACAACTTAGCGTGTAAAAATTTAACACATTGTAATTTTATTATAGATTCTCCGAGTATTTTTCATTTAAATTTATTTATTATTATTTTTAAATGAGAAATAATTGTGCTATTCTATGCGTAATACAAAGTGACTTAATTGAAAATTTATACCTACATAGTTTTATAGACTTTTATTCCAGTGTTAATTATAGTTAAAATTTGACTAAGTAAAAATTAAAAAATTCTAATACTGAACATATACAGAGTATGTTAGTCTAAGGTTAATCAGGCTATCAAATAATGTCACCAAAAACAAAATTCTGATATAGGTGTTCATAGAATATCCTAGCTAGTCCAGTTTATTTTTTACGTCCATCCGTCTGTTTACCAGTCATCGAAATAATTCAAAAGAGATGGTGAGCTAAAATTTCGGTGGTGTATTATGGATCAAAAAAGTGAGATTAGTTTTGTTAATGAGCAAACTCGGGCCATTGGGTGTGAACGAAACTGCATGACGAAACCCTATAAAATAAACAAAAAATATTTATTTTTTAAAACAATGAACTTTTGAAATAAACATTTTTCTTTAAGTTATTATGATGTGTCCCAATTTTTTCTCAAATTTAGTAAATAAGCACATAATTACAATACAAATTATTATATGTGTATTTATAACTGTATTGACTGAATAACTGTATTAAAAAAATTTATGAAGAGTTGACTGTCCGCGCATCTGCTCCATTTGATCCAATCTGAGTGTTTAATAAAGGTCTCGAGTACCTGAGTATTCTTAGACCAAAACGATAAAATAGTTAACAAATCTCATAAAGAGTTGAAAGTCAAGTTGAATGTTCACGCCTTGCATTGGAGAAGAGACCCTCTATCTTCATTAAAACTGGAGATATTTGGATACAAAATACACAACACTTGAAGAAAGAAACACTCTATAAGAAATGCATATTATCTAATTTAGCCATAGAACAGTGACTCAAAACCTATAATTTGAGATATTAAATATTTAAATTGGATGAGTTTGAGATTGTTGAAAACTCAACACACACTCATCACCTTTTTTGTGTGATTTGAATGATTAATGAGGTATGTAATGGAAATGTCACAGTTGATTAGAGTTTAAGATTCAAATTTTAGCCATTAAATTGTTTTCATCAATGCTGCGGCACACAGGTCCACTAGTTAATGATTAAAAATAATTGAAACATTGTTACTTAATATGTCGAGTATCTAAACAATTAACTAATTTGGTTGTTATTTTCACGTGTTATATATAAATGTAATGATAAGAGACTAGGGTATATTATTGAATCCTTTATTTAATTATTTCCATATAGAGGTTATTTGAGTATTCCATATTGACTGTTTTTTAGAGTTTAATGTTTAGACAATTTTTTTTTCTATTCATTTATCTTTGTAACATCCTATTTCACATTCTTCCACCATCATATTATATGTATATTGTGAATAATACTATAAACATTTTAATGTGTTTCATTCATTCATTCAGTCAGTCAACTCGCCGAACTCATCTTCTTCATTCACATCATCATCTCATCTTGCGGTTAGGCTTGTAACAAGAATGGATTAAAAAAATTTTTTTTTATTGTGTGGTGTAATCTACATATTATTTCAATTAAACAATATTTTTTTTTTTATTCTATGCAAATTAAACTTTTTTTTATATTGTATTTAATTAGATTACTAATTTATATTGATGGTTGATTTAATTAGAAAAAAAAATTTGTATGTATAGATTTTTAATTTTGTATTGTTTTAATTTCAATAGCGTGTGTCAATAGATTGTTAATTGTGAATGTTATGAAATTCATGTAATATTTTGAAAATACGTTTGCATTTACAAATTAGTCAAAAAAAAAACCAGAGAAGATAACAACTAACGGAGATAATTATTTAGATACTTGACATATGACTGAATATCATTGTTTTTGAATATCACTATTTTTAATAAGCAGTCTACTATTTTAATTAGCATAATACTTTAAATATCCCAAACTGTATAGATTAGTTATGTTTACTTGTATAAAAATTATATGTATTGCAATTACCAATATGTTAAAATTAGTTAATTTTGAATTTAAATTGTCGTGAATCCTAATATTTAAGCAAAAATCTTTTATAGTTTAAAAGGATCTATTGGACCCAATAGACAGATTTTGCAGTAATACCAAAATGTTGTGCATGAATATTTCCTATCGTTATACACTTTAGCCTAAAATTAATATACTCTGACAAATTTTTGTATAAAATATGTTTCGTTAAGTATAACATTTAAAAATTTGAATTATTTGTAATTGTGAAGAAAACAATAAAAGATATAAGAAAAATTCAAGCACAAAAATTTTCTTTTCTCTGTAACAAACAAGTTTTGTTTAAATTTTTTCGTAAAATGTTAGGATTCGTCACAATTTAATGTCGAATTTATCTAATTATCACATACTGGTAATTACAATACATATTATTATACAAGCATATATAACTACATAGATTGTATATTCAAATATTTTACGAATGCTAATTAATAATAGTCCAAAAAACGATATTCAATCATATGTCGAGTATCTAAACAATTAACACAGTTAGTTGTTATCTTCAGTTGTTTTTTATTAATTGTAAAAAGGCAAGGAGGGAGAATGAAACTTTGTCATACTACGAAAAATAATTTTGAAATTGGGAACAAATAATTCATATCGAAAATGAGAGACAATCATTCCTCTCTCGAACAAAAGGCATACATAGAATATTTGACTTAAATGAAGAAAAAAAAACATACAGCATCATTGACTTCCAGTGTAATTAGAAGTACACTATATACATAATGAATTATGGACTTGGCACGTGCGATATCACGGGTAGCAGATAGTATCTAATAAATTTTTTTTTTTATTATAAGAACGTAGTCTGTGGGACACTTATGGTAGATTTTATTTCATAAAAGAAGCTTTCGAAATGAAAAGTTTCCACTGCATTTCATCTTAATAAATCTAAGTGGTAAAGGTGTAATATCAATTTAATTCGACTTTTATGAATTAAAGATATTTTTGTGTGTGTCTGTTTTTTATATCAGCGTGTTTATTATCTATAAAACTGGTTCACTTTTTTTCATATCCAGACAACCACTACTATTACTATTAACTATAAACAACTGTTCGTTTGATATATGAGATGAGAATTACCTACTTACATAACTTTGTTCTTAAGAAAATGACAAAAATTCACTACCACTTCAATTATTTCACTGTTTCCATGATATTTACCTCTATATTATGTGTGAATCGGCGAGGAGTAGTTTGAAAAATTTTACTCATCGTTCAAAATGTATAGCGAATATTAAATTAATAATATAAGTTTCTTAAAAAATTTTCAAATAAACCATTTGCCTAGTTAAAAATTATTATTTTTATCGTTTTTGCAAGCAGTATTTGTACTTTTTTGCAAAATATAGCGTACTTGATGCCAATAAACTTTTAGACACCCAAGCGATACTTTTCGTAATAACGATTACAGTACAAATAATCTCAAGGCACAAATTATAAAACTTATAAATTTACCATATCATTCTAAATTTAAATTCATAAATTTAAAATATCCACCGCAACTCGTCAAAGGACTTTCTCTTACAATCATTTACTGTTTCAAATAATAGTTTTAGAGCTTAGAATGTTCTGTGAACAAACTAAGTTTACAGAACATAGTCGATTAGACTGGTAGTCAAATTTTATCCAAAGGTTCGGGGCAAAATTAGAGATAATATGACTGCATTCAGTACAGTATGACTGTCGTACGCAAACACACACATTGAATTTAGGACACTCCATATTTTGAACTAAGGAGACGTTATGTAAAATATGTATTTCTGGTTAAAACTCGATGCACAAATTTTGATCGGATTACAATACTTTCTTTTACTAGTAGTAAAAAAAAGGAATCCGATTTTTAACCGCATCTGTGCATAATTATATATATAAATGGGTCAGTTGCGTACTGCGTTTAAATTTGCGTCGATTCATTCAAGAGTATGGTTCAGGTGAAAAAATACCCTACGTTACAATTCTTGCACCTCAATGTACGACCGGCTTAATAATATATCCATATATGAAATTTAAACGTTCCTACGGAAAAACTGATAGCCTTAACTGTTTGTATAAAGAAAGATAATTTTAATTAAACAAAAACATAGGTACAGTGAGATTTTTTTACAGAATAATGACATAGTACCTAATTATATCTTCGACCAGAATTATTTTCCTTCCCTATTATGACATCGAATTGGTTTCTCCAGGTAATTCCATAAGTTTAAAGATTACAACAAGAGTATCTTCATCTCAGAGTCCGTACTTTGCTGATTTACGCATTGTAGACTCCTTTATATGAAAGAAAAATTTAATATTTCGACAGAAATTTGATTATCCTGCAAAATGTATTTAGAATCAATAAAAAATTAGCAATTTTCTTGAATTTTGAATTTTGAATTTTGAATTTTATTTAACGAAAGCACAAAATTCTTCAGAAATTTAGTATTTAATATTATTTTATTTTATATATGAATTAGTAGACTATTTTGAGACTTTCCGGTTCAATTTACTTAAAGATATTTTGAGTTTGCATATAGAGGTCATGTGTTATTCGCAATAATATTTGTTTTACATTTTATGATATTAAGGTAGTTTTTCAAAGATCAAGAGTACTTTGTTTCAGTTTTATTACTTTAAGAGAGTGTACTTCAGGACTAATGGTACAGATTAGTTTATGTTTGTTTATATGACGTTACCTTTGTTCAGTTGATTTTACCTCTATAATAAAAATTGTAACTTTTTAATAAATAGTAGCAACAACTTCAAAATAATAAACAAAATAGAATAGTAGAACTTTGAATGAAATTTCTGTGTCTTTGAAAAATATTTTACTATTTTGGAAGGTCAATGAAATTCATATTATTCGGCAAACGGTTTTTAAATAGAAGATTCTGACCAAAAATATTTTATCATTATGAAAGAAAGTTCCATAAAATTAATATAATTCTTTTTTTTTTTAATTAAGATTCTGAAATTCGATTTTTAAGAAATGAAATTTTTATTCATTCATTAAAAAAAATTTTACTCAATCTTTTATCATGAAAAAACAGCTTAGGTTTGATGAAAAGAATTCTAATTCCAAGGTTATATTTATAGTACTATGTCCAAAGCCGAAGGGCAAGTTACATTATTAGATGGCCGAATTACAACGACAAACTGCTGTTTGTCTTTTTCTTCTGTTTGTCTTTTAGAAAATTTTCTTCGAATTGATGGTTCTCAAGAATGAATTCGACAAATTTATTACAAAAAATTTTATGAAAATTGTATTATTCTTTCAGGGTCAAAATTAACGTAATATTTCTCCTAGTCCCAGTCAAATGGTATTTTTTGCTTAGAAATATTAGCTAAACATCTTTGTTAATATATATTATAAAAATTTGTTAAAATAATTTTTTATTTTGTTTTTTGTGATTTCGACTCATATATTTTAGCAAACTTATGTAAAATTTTCATTAGATGACTGTTTTTTTTTTTTTTTTTAATCTTTAAATAAGAGTATTTTAAACCAATACGAATGCCATAATTTCGAATTTTGAATGGGACACTAATCACCAAATTTTTTCGAATCTCCTGTGCGAATAATCCATGAAATTTCCATTGAAAAAATGCATAATATTATTTTTTTACTCTATTTACTTCCAAATCATTCTTATAATAGCGATGGTTAACTTCAAAATAAATTAAATATCATCAGCCTGATTCTTTAACCTGCTAAGTCCATTTTGGAATAAATGGGTCTTTGTACATACTAGAAACTTCATATCATTAGCTAGCGTTTAGTATAAGAGTTTGTGGGTGTTACGATGTCACGATGTTGCTATGAGTCGCGTAGCGTTCCATCTGTTTACCAAACATTGTACGTTCACATTAACGCGATTCTCTGCAGCGATAGTAGTTTATGACATGATACGTTTTATGACATGGTAACTTTTGATTATAAATAATTATACGAAACTAACTAATTAGTATGAATTATATACAAATCAGAGCTGGAGTATATGTAAATTATTTTATCATTGAAAGAAAATGCAACCAAAACAAAGAAGATAGTGGAAGACACAATTGTACGCAAGAAGAAACAAGCATACTGCAATTAACAACACATTGTTAGATAACAATCCAGCATTTTGTTTTTGCATTTTTCAACTGTAAATCCAATTTGATTTAAAATTTATTCCCAAGTATCATGCCTCCTAATTTTACTATAATGTTGTGGATGTTTTGTAACCAAAGTATTTGTTTTTGATGGTAAATATCAATAAATTGAATTGTATTTTGTTCATTCCACTCCATATCAATACAATTCAAATATAAATGACAAATATATTTACGTCGTGTATTTCAAGTGTGTGGCTTGTGACTGTCTTTGCAAATGTTGCGTTGTTGGGTCCACACTATTCGTAACCTAGCAACATTTTTGGGATTGAAACTTACCGACAATTCGTGGAACGTATCAATTTGTATAACACGGCGTCTACAAAAATATAGCGCCGAAATTGCGTTACGGCGTTACGTCTCGAAAGAATGTTGCTCGTGTGTACGAGGCTTAAGAATTAATAAATGTGAAAAAGTAAATGCCTAAGTTTTCAAAAATAATAATCATAAATCCAATTTTATGTGTAACAAATGAATGATTGCGAAACAATTTGTAAAACAACAAAACTTGAGTGATAATTTAAAAGTATGCATGAAGTGTGACATAACTTTTTTAAATAATGTCTCACTATAGCGCGCATCTGTATGCATAATTTAAAAATGCAAAAAAAAATTCTAAAAATAATAATATTATAATTATATTTAAATGGCGCATAAAACTGTATACACTGTGTATACAAACAAACACAACACCACCACCCACGATTATGGCAAACATGCAATAACAATAGTATTTATAGGTGAAATTTTATACAACAACAAAAAAAAGTTATTCCACAAACAAAGATAGATTGATAGTTGGATGGACATCCGGTACTAATATATAAATATAAATTTTATTATTTATAAATAATTAAAAATAAAACGTTTTAATTACACGAATCACAGTATTTATAGTGTAGTGTAATTAGAAAATATTCTTTGAAGAATTTAAGTCACTTATTTCTCGAATCATTACGCATAAAATATAATATAATTACTTCTCAATTTTTTACTCAAAATTTACGAAATTCGGTTTATAAAAATTATCTATTAATAATTAATTTTAAACTAAATACATACAATCGCATAACACAAATATCGAATATCCTTGTTATACTCGACATATATACGATATGTCAAAGTGTTTATAGAAACAACCTAATTGGTATATTTCCGGTTGTTCGTTTATCCGTTATCACGATAACTCAAAAACAAAAGGAGACTGAAATTTTGTTAAAGTATTCTAAACATATAAAGGAAATTTAAGTTCGTGAATAAGCAAAATCGATCGCTTAAATGGATCCTTGAACCTGCAATAAAACTATAAAAGATATATTAAATTTATACTTCATGTACAAATAATGTTTATTTTTTTAAAACAAACAACTTTTCTATGGAATATTTTTTCGGAAAATCTTTGGAACGTCTATAATTTAAGTTTAAATTGAGCTTATAAACAAATATACGTAATTACAAGATATATTATAATTAAACTGTACAATGAAAGACAAAGAGCTTTTTGGGTTAAAGGCCTTTCTTACTTCTCTTCCAAGCGAAGCGAGTGCTGAGACCAAAGGCTAAATCTTGGCCTGAGGCAAACATATATTATTCCGGAATTCAAAGATTCCCTGCCCCCTCTTTGTTATCTGTCAAAAAAACAACAAAAATAGGATATGTTTTTTGTTATTTCTAAAACGGCGGGCACCAAATAGTTTAAAATAATTTGGCCAAACATAATTTTGGAAGAATTCATCACAGTTATGGATATAAAAAGTAATTACTTTCTTATTATTTTTTTTTTAATTTGTTTTGCCATATTTATTTAATTAGCAATAAGTGGGATAATAAACATTTGAAAAAACTATATCTTTCAAATCTTTAGTACAGAAAATAAGTTAATAATATAAACAAAACAATGTAATATTTTTCTTCAAATTATTTTAAATGAATTAAATTAATTTTTGTCAGAAACGAACATGCATGGAAATATCTTCATTCGCGATTTTCCAAGTGATAAATGTCCAGAGTATCAACTTTTTTATTAGCCCCGAAAAAATTTCAGTTTTACATTAAAAAAGAGCGTGACAGGAAGAAGATGATGTGTAACATTTTACATCTCACCTTATTAATAAGTAAAATTATCATTTTACATTGAAAAAATGACAGGTATTATTTGAAATGATTTTTCGGAAATAATTATTTTTATTAAATTATTTTATGATTATTATTATTGTGTTTTCTTTCATTTTTTTTTTTAAATTTTTATTTATTTAATTTATTTTATTTTATTTTATTTTTTCTTTTTATTTATTTAATTTCAATTTTATTTTTTATGATTTTAATTTGTTTATTTTTTTTTTTAATTTTATTAAATAATTTATTTATTTATAATTAATTTTTTTAAATTATTTATAATCTTTTACACATTTTTGTATCATGTTACACATAACATGTTACAAAGTTTTATAACATGTTATCAAATAACATGTTATACTTTTCATGAAATCACTCTCATATAAAAACATCGACTTTGCATATAATTCGCAAATAAACTTTTCAAATAGCGCGCTTTCCTACCCTCTTGTTACACTTTTACACTGTTCCGCCCTTCCGTCCGTTTCCACAAAATCAATCTTATAGATATATTACACCTCAAAAAGAAAAACTAAACATTATCTTCCATTTTCCATTTACTTATTGATACTAGACTATTAATAGTATCTAAATAGTGTTTGTGTTTGTGTTTGTATTGTGTATCGTCACATAATATGTATTTAAAAAACAAAACACAACCTGAATAAATATTTAAAGTAAAATATATTTAGTGACAATTTGTTTTGGTTAGTAATAGTTTTTAATATGTCAATGAATCGTACTATTTTTTTAATAAATCTATTATGAATCGTATTATTATTTTTACGTCAATAAAAATACTTTGATGTATGTTGTTTGATACTAAAAGATGTTGTTCACCTCAAAAGTTTAAAGATGTTATTCATCTCGAAAATGGATGTTAAGTTTTAACTAGTTTTAATATTGTTTTAAAATACGATATTTTGGTAAATATTCTTATATTCGTTATATATAGAATAGTTTGAGTATATTAATTTAAGTTTGTAGCGGTAGCCAATATGGAAGGTGCGAAAACAATTTTGAAGTGTTCATAGAATCATCTTATTTTTCTATTTCCGCCTGTCCATCATCAAGAAATGCAAAAATGTTAAAAGGTAGCAACCTGAAATTTTGGAGACCTAAAAACTAAATTTAAGTTCATGAATTATCAAAATCGCTTCATTGAGTTCATGACATAAACTGAGCTGTTGTTCTGACAAACGAGTGTGCTTCTAAACAGGTATTGACTCAAATAACATATAATATACTTGCATATCTTTCAATTTACTAGCACAAATAACTCAAAAGATACTTATCTAAATGTTATGAAATTCGGTACAATATTGACCTGAAAACTTTGTGCTTGTCGAAAAGTTGATCTCGAAAAATAATTTCTAATGTAAAATTTATATTCAGAATTTTTTTTTTGACAAAAACTTTTCGACAATTAGTAGGTTTTCATGTCAATACTAAACATTCGGATATGTATTTTTTGAGTTATTTGTGCTGGAACATTTCATGCTATCTAATAGCTGTTGATAAATCCCCATAAGTCATAAATAAAAGAAAAATCTAAACACAAAATATGTTTTTCAAATCAACAACTTATCATAACATTTTTTCGTAAAGTTTTTTGGTTCGCCATAATTTTAACTCAAACTTATCTAATTACCACATATGTAATTAAAATACATGTTATTCTTATACATGTATGTTTTTATAATTGTATTTTAAAAGTATTTTACGAATTCTAATTATATTATATAAACATATAAATAAACATTGATACAGGACCATTTGTCTATTATTTAAACATTAAACACTGTTAGTAGTAATCTTCAATAGTTTAAATCACACTATTGTCGATTTCAAATGCACATTTCTACGCGACGCGTTAACAAGCGCATATCTAAAAGAACCATTTGCCAATACAATAGTTTTGTGTTTTTTGCTAAATGAATAATTAAATATTATTATTTACAGTTTTATCATATAATATTTTTTATTTTTACCTTTAAGTCGCGTGGCACAGCGCATGTCGTCACACTACTTATTAATTTTTTTAAATGTCTAATAAATCTTTTCTTGTCAGAAACAAAATAATAAATTTTAGAAAGATTATTATTTTATGTCTAATTCTTACTTATGCTTTGACATTTGAATACGTTTTTTAATTTTAAAATTTATATTCTAATAAATTGTGGACAAATTTAAAAGCAATAGATTGTTGGTTGAAATGTTTAAAAATATTCAAGACCCAATAAACTTTGGGTGTTGACAGAATTACGTACATCTCTCACTGGGCCGGTTTATTATATATTAATATGAATTATAATTATGAATGGCTTAGTCGAGTTTCTGTTGAAATTATGACGAATCGAAATAGTTGATTTGAAGAGACAATCATTTTTTGTATTTGAATTTTTCTCGTATAGTTTAAAAACGAGGTTGTAGATCCATTGTACCTAACTTTCCCATTCCATTGGACCTAATTGGTTGATAGCCCATTCCCGTCTGTCCGTCATCTAGGTAACAAAAATATAAATTGGGCCTTAATTTTGTCTCTTCAAATCAACTGGTTAGATTCGTCATAATTTCAACAGAAACTCAACTAAACCATACATAATTATAATTCATATTATTTTACAATAAACCGGCCCAGTGTGATATGTACTCCTGCGCAAAGCGTTCCGTATTATTTGTAAAAAAATATATGGCCCAAATTAAATATTTAAAGAAATAAAAGAAAAATTTTTTTTATTACTGCTAGAGAAATACATCATCAGTAAAAATCAGCCTTGTGACAGACGGACAGATAGACAGATAGACACACAGCAGAGTCTTAGTAATAGGGTCCCATTTTAATCTTTGTGTACTGAACCCTAAAAAACTATTACTTTATGACTGCTGATAATTACAAATAAACTGATACTCAACCTATAACTATGCTGGGTATTTCAACAATTAACACTTAATAATTTAATTAATAGTTACCTTTACTTATTAATTCGTCCTTTTAATTGATTTTAAGAGTGAAATATACACAAAAAATGGTGGAGATGCTGCAAATGTTTGTTTTTGTCTTAAATTTAACCATTGTGTATTTATGGACAAAATAATTGAAGCTAACAACTAACAGAGTTCTTAATCATTAACATTCATAAAATACACTAAATATCCAGGTTACATAGTATTAATAATAATAATAACAATATGTATTGTAATTATATGTTTATTAGCTAAATTTGAGATGCAATTGTGGAAAACCCAAATATTTTACGAAAAAATGTTCAGAACAAAAGTTTGTATTGAATTATATCGTTTAGGATTTTTATTTGTGTATAAGAGTTAGATCATGGGTTCATTGATTTTACTCGCTGACGAATTTAAACTGACATTTTAGGTTCAAATACGCAACGAAAGCACGCTATCTCTTTTCGGATCTTGATGACGAATAGATGAGCAGACGGCCAAACGAAAATGGTTTAATACGGTTCTATCAGCATTTTTTTTCTACCAAAGTTTGATAGTGCGTTCAATATTCACAAGCGTTACCAAGTTTAGAATAAAACTAATATTCTCTGACATATTTAATTCATGTCGAATATAAAAATAATAGTATGAGCTATCAACTGTCCAATAAACAAAAGCAAATAAATTTTTTTCTTTATACATTTAATCGATATTCGATTTTTTCTTTATTTATCTACTTTTAATAGTATTTCGCTTAGTATCTTGATAGTTTATTATTAACATATTATCTTTATAGTTTGCCAAGAAACTATAAAAAGTAAACTGTTGTATATGGGCTTGGTGACTGATACAAAGCAATCAAAGTTTTACGATGTTTGTGTTTTAGAATATTTAAAATCGAAATTTGGTGAGAAAGATTCAGAACGAATATTCGGCGTATTAACGAGATATACACACAATAAGCACTTTCTCGTTTAATAACAACAATTTGGGATGGTGCTTAAACGTGGTTTTAAATAACGTGACAACACAAATTACATTAATGGAATAAGAAATAGAACTTTCTTCAGGGCAATCTGTAAAGTCAATACGAAATAATTAATAAATAAGTGCATCCAATTTCATCTTCAACTTCAATCTACGGATTATTGAATATTGTTTTCGCAATTCCGTGATACTTTTTGTATATATTTAAATACGTATTTCAAGTACAATATAGGCAGCATGAGTATAAATCAGCTAATCTTAATTACTCTCCCAACAAATTAAAATTACCCTTGTATCGTTTTTAGCAAATGTTATTAGCCATTAGTGTTGGTGATAGATTCAAAGAACAAACGTTCTAGGTAAATCTGATGGAGCAGATCCAACACTGATATATCATCCTTAACACTGAAAAAAGTATTAAAAAATTGAAGAAGTCTATGTAATCATTTTGACGTATTCATAATTATTAAAATTCATAAAATACACTAAATACATAATCAAACACAGTTTCAGTTTGATTTGTGGCGAATATAAACAGTTTATGAAAAAATATATCTAATAAAGTTTGTTTGGTTTTCAGAGACTACCATTTCTTGCACATTTCTTGTACAAACGAAAGTAGGCTAATTTTAGGAGATTCCATGAATACATTTTAAGAAGTGCCTAAAATATTTAGATGGTATATATATACTTAATTTAATATACCCTCATCTTATGTGTATATGCCAGATATAACAAGTTAAGTTAAAGAAAAACTTTCTATTGTAATTCGATTGCTTTTAGTTTCGATCAATATGTCGAAAATTCATATAATAAGAAGAATAACAAATTGTAATATATTTTACCTTTATCAACAACTATCATTGCTGGACTGTCCAAAACAAAAATGAATCGTAATTGAAAAATGGGAAAGGCCTATTAAATTGGATACAATATTAAACCGTTGTGAAATCATTTGCAGCGTTTTATTTTATTTGAAGTCGTCTAAAAATATTAAAATAATATTTTTCAAAAATATAAATTTATCATTTTTGTCTATTTTTTAATGTCCATAAAATTCGATTTTTATTACCAATAATAATTTATAGTGCCATTTGATTTTTAACTTCAATCGTTGTGACAAAATATGGTCATTAAATTTTATTATTGCATTGACATGAACAGTATTTTGTTTGAACTTAAAAACTTACCACACATACTCATTTTAAATTTTATGTTTATTATCCTTACTCATATTTATGATTTATGAGTGAATTTTCTATCAAAGTTTTCCACAAATTTTTAAAAAACTATATTTGTTTATTTTTCAACGTTTTTACTTTCTAATATAATGCTGTTGTTTTTAATAATCATACGAGTTAATTTGTTTTGACAATCGGCATACTGTACCGGATTAAGCTACCTTAGGGCCCGTAGCAAATGTCAACAGTAGGGTCCTTGAATGTCATTATGTTATAATTTGGGATTTCAATAAAACAGAACATTTAAAAAAATTACTTTTCACCATTAAATGTGGATTCATTTAGAAATATCACTCCACAAATCAAAATTTTTAAGTAAATCATTTTGCATATTCATAATTTAGAGGTCTTTCAAGTGGTCTAATGGCATTATAACCCTAATGTTAACTTTTTTTAGAGTACAGAGAGGCGGGACCTTCTCTGGAGCAGGAACCTGTAGCAATTTCTACTTTTGCTACGTGGTTAATCTGATAGTGCCTACATATGCTTGAGTATCAAACTATGTAACATAGAGAAAATAAAAACGTTCATTCTGACATATTTTAAACAAACAGTTTTATACTTTTGAAATAAATCGCCTAGAAAAACAATCAGATTGAATCAAATCATCTATCTGGACTCGATTAGGATAGAATAAAGTTTGGTGGATTATCTGAATTGGAGCTCGATCGTGACTATCCTGACATTTATAAGGATGCCATATGAGGATCAGATTAAGAATGAGACAGCTACATCAGTCATTTAAATTTCAATATATGCGCCAAACAAGTATGGAGAAAATCAAGTATGCAGGCCTTCACATCCAGCATGCCAAGTGCGGTCCTTCTTAGAAACACAGGCATTTTCTAGGCAGGATGTCTTTTTTTTAAAGATTTTACACAGATCAACAGAATGTAAGTAAGCGATTTTGCATACTCATGAACAACTGCTTAGATCAGGCATTATTTATAATAATTTCTGAATGCTCTTTCCGTTTTTGAGATATCATGATCAGGAAGAGAAATAGACAGATGAAAATGGAAAATTATATTTAGATTACATTTTTTCGATTCATTCTAGTAAATAATTAATTTTGTTCAATATTTTAAAACGATACATTCATAAGATGTAATTAAAATATACTTATATGCTTAAATTGTACGCTCGCTATCAAATGGCATAATAAATTCGATTTGATATTTTCCTGATAGTTTTCTATGACGAAGGATTTCATTAGAGTGGCATTGATTAGATTGGTTTTAGTCAAAATAAAACATTGAATCATATAGTTTTAAAAAGAAAAAGCACATTTGAAAATTTCGTTTTAGATAACAAAAATTCAAATACGAGAGTATCTTGTGTATTTGAAGATTCTATAAAAATGACAGAATATAATCTTTAATCAACATTGAATTTAAATTTAATATAATTACAAACGAAATTGGGTATGCATGGACGCCCATAGACTTGTATTTGTTTGAAATTTTGTAGAAAAACAATGGTAAACCATAAAAGAAGCCGATAATATAAATTAAAATAACAGAGAATTAATATTGAAAAGTTAAACATAAAAAACAAATGAATTAATTAAATAGAACTATGTGGTCTGTGGTGAATATAATCATATAAAATAAAATAAACATTAAAATGATGGTATAATCAATCGTTAATAATAAATGTTAATAATATAATTTCATAAAAATTATAATCGAGAAAGTTTTAAAGTAATCCCTGAATCAATTTCGATTAGTGAGTCCTTTTTAAAAACCATTTTTTAATTTTTGGGCAAGGAGTTTCTATGTTCTACATCAAATTATTAAGAAAATTGGTCGAAAATCTTTTATATTTTTTTGGAAAATGTATCTTTGAAAATATCCATTTTATCTAAAATTTTTGTTTTATTAAATGAATTAACGCGCCGTTTCACCCACGTAGTTCCCGTTCCCGTGGGAATTTTGGAATAAAAACAACAACAGCCTATATAATTGTACGTATTACGGTCAGATTCTCTTTGATTATCACAATCAAGGGTTTGTTCATAGAAAAATAAATCTTGTTAATATCGAAATAATAAATTTTATTTGTGGTTTGGCCGGCTGTCTGTAGACCTCACTCAGAAGTAAATAAAAAGTATATATTTGTAAGGATTAGAGATTTACTTTGTGATGCATTATTTATACACAGTTTTTACACTTATTTGAAAATGGTCATATAGACCGAAACATATGCCAACTTTAATTTAAAAAAATTGATGAAACAAAAAACGTAGTTTTTTATAAAAAGTATATAAATAATTATAAGTACATAAAAAAAGTTATACAAATTAAATATTATATGTCAATAAATTAAATATTATTGGTCGAGGAAGTACTATCTCTAAAGTATTATGACTGTTTATCTAAGCTCGTTACTCGGGGGCTTACAAGATCCCTCAATACGAAAACGACGTCGGCGAAGTATTCAGAGTATCTGGTGCCCGAAGACTGTGTTACGCACATCATCCTTTGAAGTATTATGACAGTTTATCACGTAATTGGGCTAAACTCGTTATTCGGGCATTTTCGAAATCGTTGAACACAAAAATGTGTTCGACGAAAGTCTGTTGAGAACCTGGTGCCCTTAGCGGTCGTTCTAAACTGATATGGCAGTTTATCATATAATTAGCCCAAACTTGTTCCTCCGGGGTTTTCATACTCCACGGGTATTCACCGAATTCATATTAATATTCAGCGACCTGGAAAATACCCGAGTTATATGTTTATTAAATAAGACGAAAATAATGTGTTTACAATGTTCAGTACCTTAGTTGTAGGAGAACCTGATTTTGATTCATACAGTCTTCATAACCGACAAATAACTTCATTTAATTTTTTAGAAAAAAATAAGAATTTTGCCGAATGGGGAAATAAAAATATTCCAAAAACTATACAGTATGATCGACGTGTCTACCAAAAATCGTTCAAGGCATTTGAAAGGCAAAACAATAATTGATACAGACAAGCGAAATACAAAATCGTCCAATTATCACTTAGTCACCTCGTTCAATCAAATATGATTTGGACTCAATGAAAGTGTTATATATTACAAGATATTGAAACACATAATATTATATTATTTCAATAAAATTCGCTATTCAGTAAGATCTCCTTATTGTGTGCTTTGAAACATATTGAAATTTAATCAAAATGATTTCAACAATGTAGAGTCTTTGTTAAGATACCTACACATATTTTGAATTCTATGAAATACATCTTTCATGAACGTGACACATAAATGTGAAATTAATTCCATTTCATTATTTTATTTTATACCATCAATAAAATAATTTAAAATGTAGATAATCCTGGATGTACTGCTTATATTAAATTATTACGTTTTTTAATTTAAAGCCTCGAAATCGGTCAACTTGGGCTTGAAAATATTTTATTTATTATATTTTATTTTACATAAATTATTAAAGAAATTAAGGCAACTTTTTTTTTATACCATTTAAAAAAAATTTCGAAAAAAAATTTTTATGATAATATATTTAATAGTTCTAAAAAAAGAAACAAATTCATTTTAAAATATCTCTTAATTAATTTTAAAAAAAGCCGTTGTTCCGTTCTAATTTTCATACTGTTATTTCAACTATAAATTTTTTACTTAATATTTTGAACATAATTTTGAAATAAACATTTATGAGGACAACGCCTAAGCTTTTTAATAAAAAATAAATTTATTTGATACACTCTCAAGTAAACATTAGAAAATTTATTAATTTTTTTTTTTTTAATATAAAAATTATATTTTTCATCAAAGAAAGAAATCAAAAATATTTCATGTGTTGAGAAAACAAATTATTTTGACAGCAAGTTATGTCATTTGAAAAATAATTTTTAAGAGAATATTTTAAAATTAATTATAAGTATAACATCTCGTCTTTTAAAATATTTTCACAAAGGAATTTTCTAATAAGAACATTTATGAAAATTATGAATTCCTTGAATCACACTTTTCATGTATATTTTCACCTTATTTCATTATTATAAATACCTTATTTTTGAAAGATATATATTAAATGAAAATTAAATACTATAATTTAATTAAAATTTAAATTTTTAATATTTTTGTAATGGGGAAAACTATTAATTTTTTGATAAAAACCTTCCCGCCCTTTAATTTAAAATTGCGATTATCCAAATATACCAATAATTAGATTTGTTTCATAAAATTTTTTTTTTTTTAGTATTCCTTTAACTTTCTTAAGGTTTGGACTACTAAAAAAATTTATTAACAACAAAAATTAAACAATGAAAAAACACCAACTAATTTTAAATTAATTTTTATTACTTTTTGAAAAGTTGTTTTCAAACTTTTACTTCAGAGTATTTTTCATATTAATTTTTTTACTAATTACACTAAATTTTATTTTATTAAAACACATTTTTTTTTTCAAAATTTTAATTTGATGGAAAAATGAAACAACCGGAAAATAAATAAATTTTTCGAACAATTTAAAAACTTTTTTTTTTTTTAATGTTTCGAGATTATCGCACTATGCACGAAGAACGTCTCTTTCACATACGACAACGATATGCCGGCGACGGATTGTAGAAGAGACGCGTCTATGTTATATGAAAGTTCACGCAATACTATTCATATTCAACATTGCAAGGTCGGGATATGAAGTTTCGTTCATATTATAAAACCAGTGTGTTATAGAGTTGCCATATGTATGTATATATCTATGTATGTTAGATATATTACGTATTCTCTCTCTGATGGTGAATAAAATACTCTTTAACAAATGTTATATAAAATAATGTACACTATTTCGATGAAAAACATAATGACTTCTGTTTCTTTTTTTTTTTTGTAGAAATTTCACGCTTAAAAATAATTCGAGATACGACGCCAACTTTTTTTAATGAAAAACTTTCCCGCGTAATCACTCATATTCTTCATTCAACAAATTGTGAAGTTTGTTTAATCGAAAAATGTAAAATGTAGCCAAAGTATTTGGATATTGATATTTTTGTTGAGTAAATTTTATATTCATTTTGAATTTTCAAATTTTAATGTTTTCATCCTACCATAAATTGCATAAATTTATAAAGAAAGGGAAGATGGAATAAAAAAAAAATCTGCTATTTTACTCATCAAAATGTGAAACTACGCTCAATTTAAAAACAAAATTCAAAACTGAATTAAAATTGATTCAAAAACGAATAAGTTATATGCTCTTAAAGATTTTTACAAAAAAAGGTTTATGGGTGATTTTCTACGATAAGCGGTCATTTTCTATATGAAAATCGCACAGCAAAATTTTTATTGTTAATGTAATTTAAATGCCATTTTTATTCACAATTAACTCATTTGTGCTTACTAATATTATTTATTAAAAATTTTAATGGAAAGTGTATACAAGTGCCATGGACATCGATAGGACCTCTTGTCATGGAATGGCCCTTATGTATAATCACCATGAAAATGAACATGTATGACGCCATTTATGCAAATTTCATTCATTGTTTAATTATGAATTTTGAACATCCATATTTTGACTATTTTTTGAAGATGAAAAACAAATTGCACTTCAAATTCATGTTCGTGAAGTAAAGAGGATTCAATTGAAGTGATAAAAAAAATTGTGGATCTTCTCAGTTAAAAGTGATATGGATCACATGTCATTGGAATCGTGTATTTAGTAATTCAGGCACTATAGACCATTTAATGGAACGTGTTTTAATTACAGGCAAATTTGTGAAAATAGCAAATTTGTGAGTTTTTTATTCCCTATAAAAGACTATAAAAATATCATCAAAAAACAAATAATATTCCGAGATTTACGATGTTAAACTGTATTTTAAAGTTTACATTCACTCCTAATCGTTAAATGGATGAAATTTTTATTTTCTAGGTTAAAATTACTTTAAAAACAAAGCTTGATCAAAATTGGAATCAAAACAATTTTCTTAAGCAGGACCTTTGAAAAATCGAGAAAATCGAAAAATTTTCATTTTTGAATACGAAAAAACTTTGTTTTTGAGTTATGTTTAACCGTAAATTCTAAAACAATAAATATTTGGGAACGAGTGTTTTTAACTTAACTCCGACATTTCTTTTCAGATCGCTTTTGATGAAATAGAATAATTATTAAAGCTCTAAAAACCGCGTTGATCGCCGCCAAGAACGTGAAAATCGGTTGATTGGTCAACGAAATATTTGGGAACAGGTAGCTTTTGAGTTCGGGGAGATCAAAATAAAAAAAGTATATTTTGTAAGCATTGTAATATGTTAAAATTTTAAGTGCTTATGTATGGAATTAGCGGGCAGTTGCAGGGATGGCCTTTAGGGTCAACCGTATTCCAAATTTTTTTTTTCATTTTTAGAAATTACGTTTTGGAGAAAACTTAAAACGGATTGAAAATTTTTAGAGCTTTTTAATAATCTTAGGTCAGAAGAAAACTTTTTTCCATCGAATATAGATTTTCATAAAATGGTTTAATACATGTATACCTTGCAACTTCTATAAAAAAACATGTAGAAATATTAATTAGTGAATAATTTTTAAGACAAACGTGATGTCTTTCTTTAAATTTTCTTGGCACCCTTCTTTAGAGATCACTGGCTTAAACCATAAGAGATAGAAACCAGTTTATGATACAAAAAAATTTTTTTTTTCAACATTTCAAATTGTATACTAAAATAATGAAACTTGACAGTTTTATGGAAAGCCACAAATGACTAAAGAACTTATTGTTCTTATTCCTGCCAATTTTTAAAAATAAAAATAATAATTGGAAAAAGTGAAACGTATCTATGGAAATTTCTCGGTAGTGAATATGATCTATTCGCCTGAATTACGTAACAATGATTTAATGCGATAATTCTTAGTATATTGATATAAACAGAGTCATAATACAAGGCTTAGTATATATACATATTGGAGTCAAAATTTATGTTTTGTACTGATTGTGTTTAAATGATAAGTGTAAGAAAACTGAAAACTTTAAATTTGGCAAAAAAAAAACGAAAAAGGAAAATTGTAACCAAGTATTTAATCAGATAAATTTTTATCAGTTTTCTTCATTTTTCTTCATTTTATGTTATATTTGTTGTATATATCATCAAACATATATGGACTACATGTTGTGTATTTGATTACTACTCTCAATCATTCCATGGTTGATAATAGTTTCGAATGTTCCAAAAGATAGTTTTTTTTATGCTAGAATAGATTCCGTGTTTGCATTTTATTTTATACATTACAGAATTTTTGAAGAAAAAAATCCGACGAAGAATGTTTATCAACATAATAAAAAATTCATATCTACTAAAAATTTAGAATATTTTCAGGATAGTATGAGGTACTCTTTGATTCAAATTTTGTTCAATTCAAATTGCACATAGAAAGTATCTCATGAGATTCCAGAAATACAAAAAAAATATAAAAATAATATCTTATAGATTTGCAAGTTTTTGGAAAAAAAAAGGTGTTGATTAATATGAAATCTAAGCGATTACTTAATACAATAAATAGGAAAATTTTCAAACAAATAAAATTGGTTTTGAATGTAATAAATCGAAAAGGATATACATTGGGAGAACGGTAAAGGTTCACTGAATTAAAAATCATGTGACTTAAGTCGATTATAAATCAAAAATCACACCACTAATTTCTTATACCAAGCAAATTTTATTGAAAACTTACGCATAAAGATTCGTTCAAATATTTTATATACTCTTGGGCGTACATTTTTATGTTGAATGTTGTATTAAAGTAGTAGATATCGATTGTAAATGTAAACATTATTCAAAACATGTAAACAAAAAAAAAATGTAAACACATTTATATGATGCAAGTTAGATCACAGTACATATTTATGGTAGTTTTATAAGCTACCAAACTTACGTAAATCGGTTCGAGAATATATAATGTAAGAATTACTGTAACAAAATTTTGTACTTTCCGACAATTTGAAAATGGGTTTTCATCTTTCCACACCCGTATTGATTATAATATTATTTTGCATCAACAGGCAATAGGTAAGGCATAAATTTTTATCACTTCAATTGAAGCGTCTTTACTTCATGAGAATTAATTTTATGTTATTTTTCAAAAATCATAAAAACTACCCAGAATAAAATAGATGTTCAAAACTCGTAATTAAACAAAGAACGGAGATTTGTATAAATGACTCCCAACATATTCATTCCCATAGTGACTATAAATATATAAGAGCCATTCTACGGTAAGAGGTCGTATCGATGTTCATATGGCACTTATATACACTTATATATGCTTTCCTTCAAAATTTCAGATAAATAATGCTTGTATGCAGAAATGAGTTGATTGTGAATAGAATAACATTTTAATAAATTATATTAATATTCAAAAATTTTATCGTGCGATTTTTCCGTTTGAACAAAATGACCGCTTATCATAGAATCACCCATAAAACTTCTTTTACAAGAAAGAGATGGAAAACCATCTTTAAGCGGTTATAACTTTTACGTTTTTGAATCAATTTATAATTCGAATTTTGATTGGTATAAACCCTACTTTCACATTTTGATGGGAAAATAGCAAAGTTTTCATTACATTTTCCTTATTTATTATTAGGAAGGTATTTAATTCACTTACAGATACAAGAGCATTCAGCGCGTGACGAAACAACATTAAATTTCGAATTCCATTATATAGATAGATATGTTTTATAAAATTTTCAATATATTTTCAGTTTCTCAGTTCGACAAAATTCATGCTATTTTATCAGATATTGAACAAAATTATTTTTAAATTGGTTTGTTCGAGTGATCTTAGGTTCGTAGTTCGAGTTCCTATTACAACAAAAAATGATGTTCGTTAATGTTTATTAATGTTTAGTGTGTGGACGCAGTCGAAAATTTTCGATAAACAGAAAAACCCCTTTGCAGAATTTTTATAGAAGAAAAATTATTTACATTAATCATACATTCAAATATTAAGATTGGTCGGATGCTGACAAACTGTGCATGATAATTTTCAGAATTCCAGAGACAACAATTTTTTTTAATTTCAAAATAATAATTGACTATTCTATTCTAAGTATTCTAAGTAGAATATTAATAGAAAACGAAAATTAACAAAATTCAAAACCATGTTGCAATTAAACACACAAAGTTTTCAAAATTTTGTAAATACAAAATAAACGTACTGTGAATTAAATGTGATTATAAATTGTATGAACATAAAAATTTGATATTATTATAATGTCGGTTACATCAATGTCACATCACCGGAAACTAAAAATAATATTTACTAAAAGGTATTTTAAACATTTCAAATTATAAACATTTAGGTATAGTTAGTTATAAATAGGAAGCTTATAGCGTTTACACTTAAATATTAACGAATTACAATAAAACTTCGTTAATGATGGAAATGTGATATTAATATTGTGGTTTAATTACTGAAATTTAAGTGTATTAACGAATAAATAACATCGCTTTCGCATACAATAAAACATTGTTCCTCATCGTACATCTAAGATGGAAATTTGAGTCGAAAATTGGCATTCACTATGGGCTATTTTCGGTGGAATATAATTTAAAACAGAATAAAATTAAAGAAAAAAAAAGACTACATAGGTGTAAGACTACCTAATGAGCCCTTTTCCTTCCACCCCTTCGTCCATATGTCAAAGATTTAATACAGTATTCTAGACCTAAAAAGTAAGTTTAATCAATCAGTCAATTGGGTCTAAAGTCTTCTCATACAACTTTAATACCATAAAATATTGAAGTAAAAATTTTTTCTGAAAAATACTCACGTAATTCTGTGAAAGTCAGCTAAGAATTGCTACAATTTCAACTCAAATTCAGTCAATAAACAGATACGACTAACTTTTATATATATATATATATATATATATATATATATATATATATATATATATATATATATATATATATATATATATATATATATATATATATATATTTATATATATAAATCATACTGGCTATGACTATTTTGTAGTCGAAATACGCATTTATAAAATACAAACAAAATTTTTATCTAGGAAGTTGGAGCAGAACATCGAAATTCAATTTAAATTATTTTCCCTCGCTTAAAGTATAAGAAAGCTGTTACTAGTTTGTACAATCTGTGGAATTGTCTAGGTTTTTTCTGTCATATAGATTAAATTAGCAGTTTGGAGGAATATCAATTTCCATGATAAAAATGATTTTTTTGACTTTTCACCCAATATTCTTGGTAGAGTTTAAATAGAGAATGTAAGATGGCTAAAAAAATAGTAAGCTTGCAATATATCCTGTGAAGATGTTATAGACACCTTTAATATTATTTGATTCAGCTGTTAAAACGCCAGGTAAGACATCTAAAATGAACATTCGATTCCCAATGGCTATAAAATTGTTATGTCTTATTTTAATTGATTCTATAAAATAAAGTAAAAGGCATAATAAGATGTATAATAATCAGTTTAACATTTACGGTTTAATGAATGTAATATTAAAAACATTAAAATTTGTAGTTATTGACGTTACTGACCTATAAATGAAAGATTTAAAATAGATTGTACTGTATTTCGAGTGGGTAGTTTATTATTTTGAAAATGACCATTTCAACTGTTTCTTTTAGCACTAAAACACATAATTTTTTTTTAAAATTATTATGACTATTTTGCATGCTTTTTTATATAAGGAAATACAAAATGTAAAACTATTAATGACACGAAATGCATTAAAATAGAAAACATCAACCTACGACTTTTAACCAGCTACACTGTTTCAGTTCCACATTGCAACAATTCATTCCTTTTATAAATAGGATTTATAGAAACACAAATCTTCAATTTAAAACATTAAAAATTTAGCTTCCATAAATTAAAGAGGTATTGGAAGCGTTTAAGGTCTGCTGGCAGGAGTTTTATTCAAAGAATCTTTAATAAGACAATCGGAAACACATATTAGAAATTACACTGTAATTTGAATTTAATAGTTGTTTCAATCTATTTTCAAGAAATCAAGATTGAAACGAATAAATCTCACCATCTCTTTTCGTTTTTGAGTTATATTGTTGACGGATAGATAGACAGGAGCATGGACTGGTGGATATACGGAAATGTGTTAATTAGGTGTTTCAATGAACACCCATACCAAAATTCTGTGGGTTCAAAACTTTACAGCGTAACCTTAGACAAAAATTAATCTACTCACGATTTTCGGTCAAACAACTGTGGGTGAATCTTATCAGTTTAGACTTAAACTTTGTATGTGGGTAAATTCAATATAAATTTACGTCACAAACTTTGGACTAATTGACTATAGCATTGTAAACTAGAAAAGAGTTTATTTATGCCGAGTTGTAAATTTCTGTCGAAGCACTGATTCAAAATTTACAAAGCACAAACGGTGATTTGTGAGTCTAAACAAACAATCACAATGAGAAATTGAAAAGTCAAGCTATTTCAAACTAAACAAGTGAAGACATATGATTGAGTATCATTGCTTGAACTATTTTAATCATTAGCATTCATAAAATACTAAAATATCCAGCCTTTGCAATTATAAATACATATATAATATTAATTTGTAATGGCTAACTAAAATAATGGCGAATCCAAACGCAAAAAAATGTTTTCAGCAAAAGTTTTTGTTTGTTAATTTTTTTAAATTTGTCTTGGGGTTTAAAATATGGGTCATAGATCCACTGGATCTAATGGACCGATTTAGCTCATTCACGAACTTAAATTCAATTTTAAGGCCTAGATTATTCCTCCAAAATTTCAGCCGGCTATTATTTTTCGTTTTTGAGTTATCTTGAGTTACACTAAAATTATCTTTATGCGGTCAATATTTACCAGCGGTACTTTAGACTAAAACTAAAGTACCCTGACATATTCTATATATGTCGAGTATAAAAATTATCCATTAATTGAAAAGCACATAATTTATATAAATTAATGAACAAGGTTAACTTTGATCAAGGAGGGTTGTGAGCCTTATAAATCTGAAGTAACATAATGTGCAATACCTATATATTGAAATTATTTCAATAAAAGTGCATTAAACAATATTACGGTAATAAAATTTCCACAGAAATAATAATAGATAAGTCAATAGCCCATTGTTTGTATATTTTGTTCGTCGGAGAAAAGTTAGTCAACTAGCTACAGGTGTCTTCCCCATAAACATATATTTATCATAAATTGTATACCCTGAAGGAACAAAAGTTTTGTTTTATAAATATAAGCACTCTGAATATAATCCAGCTTACTTCTGAATCAACGCTCTCAGTATATTTGAACCTGAAAGTTTTATGAATAAAATAACAAATCTATATACGATATATTAAAATTCGATGAATCTCTCTTATGGGAAACTATTTTGTCTAGCTTTGGTATATTTTTCCGGAGGGTTTGTTTGCAACAAGTAAAATATTTGTAAAGACATAATTTTTCCAAAATTATATTCTGAAATCAATAGTGAAGTTAATAATCTTTAGGCAACAGAACAATATCAATAAATGAAGCTTAAATTGATGTAATATTGGCATTTTCTAATTTTTAAAAGGGATAAATCAAAAACTAATTAAGTAACAAAAACAAAAGTTTTCGCAGTTGATGCTCTGAAATTTCAATTTCTTAGTTAAAATAATAAAAACTGATATTCATTAATTTAGAGTGGTCTTATAAAATATTTTCGGCTTTCTTTCTCCAAAAAGAACAGGTGCCAATCAATGTTTGTAGGTGTAGAATTTTTGTTATTTTTTTTTTAGTTAATTTCGCTTCTTCTTGTGTAATTAAAATTTAAGTCAAATTTTTCGATAAAACATTTCAACAAGCTTTGGAACACAGTTTGATCACTTTCCCTTGACCGATGTTTGCGAGTGGAGGAGAAATAAGCAGTTTAACTCCGTATCGAATTCCTCTTCAAAATATCTATGAAGTTTGGTTGAAATGGGCTTATCCGTACTAATTTTTAGTACGCCTTTTTCTTTCTTTGGTGGGAAGTGGGTTCTAAAAGTATAAAAATACGGATAAAAATACGGATAAATTAGTTTCATATTGCAGAAATGTCAAATATATATAGGTAGAAAAAATTAGATTAGTTACTATACCCAAATAGAATTATTTCTGGGTATGAGCGTTGCACATGGCTTTATTAGCGAGTATTTTTGTTACGGAGGGAATTTTGTAAAAAAATTGTAAACTCTATTCAAAGTAAATGAAAATATCTAATCAAAATTCTGCCATTTCCCTAAACTTTGCCTTCAAATTATACTCTACGATATATTTTATGTATGGTATGAATGCACAACTTTTAAGTCAGGAAAATTTTGTGAAAAGTTTATTCAATAATTGTGTTTTTGTATAATGAACAGTGGTGTGAAGTCAACAATCTGTGTGTATATCCATACAAACAACATACAAACTCAAATAATACAGCAAAATGAATTCATTCAGAGACAACAAGCAGTTGAAGAGAACAATTTTAAATCATTTGATTTAAATCTTTCAAGTAAAACTTATCAAAATAACAACTGTATTATATGTTTTTAAACCATATAAATAGATACAGATTGTTACAAAATGTGTGGCATAGTATTTAATCATTTATACTTAATAAAATTATACTCTGTTAGGTGCTAGCGTAATTTTGCAGCCTATGATAGAGAATTTCGACTGTCCTATGAACTGTTAAATATTGTAATGATGCTCAATATATTTTTTAATCAAAAATTATGATTTAGTGCTCATTGGGAAGCAGCGGATATTGTTTTACTGAAATATGATTTTTTATTACTTATGGAATCACAGTTTTATAACAATATAACAATAGAGAAATATAACAATCTATTTAACAACCCTTTTAAGAATAGAGGAACCCCTGAAGCGTAAATGAAGGTTCTAAGACGATAAATTTTTTTTAAATGAAATAAATTTTGGTGTTTAATACGAGGAAGTTGATGTAGAGGCTTTATTCATGAATATATTTTTGTCCGGGTTTTGGTTATGATAACTTTATTACGAGTAAAGTGATTTCTAATACCGGCCCTTTATCCCTAAAATAATTGATTCATATTTTTACCAGCCTGTATAGGGAAATGATTTATTATACATATTATTCTATAAATATATACGATTTTTAAAATATTTTTAAAAATCAACTTTTTTATTTTTATATTTAAACTAAGAATTTAAAGATAAATTCTCGTAGTTCTTATTTATGAGGTAAATCAAATGTACTCCGCACGCACGTGTTTAACGGTTATATAAATCTTAATATTGGCAGATTATTCAATATCGTCTTTATGATTGGTATCTAATTAACTTTATATATTGTATTTCGTGTTTTTTGATAAATTTTCTAAAAGCCCAATAGATTTTAAAACTCTCTGTAGATTCATTGTATCATATCACATTCATACTCATACATATAATAATATAATAGTATACATTGAGGATAAGATTGATGAAAATTTCTTTTCTAGATCATATCACATTTAGGACGAACAAAACTCATCCACAAATATATAAACCGACAACCATATTCATCCTTTTTTTATTTTTCTTATTTGTCTTTTTACAATTCACACGTACGTTCAAAAGAACAATGGATAAATTTTCAAAAGTCAAAATATCATTATTTATCTTTTACCAAAATTTCAATAAACTTTATTTCATGTTACTTGCTTTATTTAATTTGTTAGTCTTTCTTTGCCAATGTTTTAAAAATAATTACAAAAATATATGGTACAGTGGAATCAATATATTCGTAATGTGCTTGGTATATATGACAGGGACAATTTAATCAATGGATGCGCCTCAAATGGCTCAATTTTGTATTTTAACATTCAAATAATAGAAAATATAATTATATGTTCAATTACTTATATGAAACTTGTGAAGCCAATGTTAAATGAAAATTATGAAAACGTTTGCAAAAATGATCCTTCAATGTATTTCTGTTGTCAATTAGGGAGATAGAAATCGTATAAAAATACATTTATAGTGTGAAAATAAATATAAATTCATTAAAATTTGTTAATAAATTGTTGACAAATTTTCAATATTTAATAATTTACCACTCACAGAATTCTATAGCATTTTATTGAAGAAGTGGTATTTCATATCAGTAACAACTTGATACAAATGATGCACGTTGCGCATAGAATGCGAACGTTATGTTTTGGATAGTTTTTCACGGTTATTCTATGAACTGCGCTTTGGATAGTTTTTCATGGTTAGCCTATGAACTGTGCATTGTACGTGGAAGGACTTCTTAATCGATTGATGCGTCATGAGTGTTTAAATTTTGTAATAAAATATTCACATTCTAGAAAATATAATTATTTGTTCAATTTTTTGCATGTAAATTGTATAGCAAATGACAAGTAAAAAAAATTGAATAATAATTACAATAAATGAGATTTAATTAATTTTATTTGGTTGAAAATTGTAAAAATGATTGATGAAATTGCATTAGTAATGATTGTTATTTGTATATACTTAATAGATATTCATTTAAATTAGTTAATAAATTTTGAGAAATTTCCTATGGTATATCGTACACCATTTAGAATTATATATTATTTGATTGATAAATTAGTATTTCGAAACAATATAAACTAATGAAAACATTTCGATTCACGGTTCCGATATTTCTATCCGTACATATTTTAGGCGATATCTCAAAAACTACACATTCCATCTTTGAATGGATGCTATTTTTTAAACCTAGTGGTCAAACTACATTTTAACCTAATTTAAACGAAATTGGAGACAAACATTTTCTCGGCTTTTCGAAATTTTCTTAAAGAATATTTGAAAAAATCGATAACAATTATTTTCTCCGATTTCCATAAAATGATTCAACTATTGAATTTATTATGCGTCATGGGTAAAATTCCTCACCCATTAAATATTTCTACGATTGAAATAAAATTCACTGTTAGTCAATCAGCAAACAACACAAAAGGCTATACTTATAAAAGAAATTTTCATATTTTATAATAATAAAATATGTGTATAAAAATACTTTTCTGTAGGTATGTATCTTCAAAGATTTTATTTTATTTTTTTTTTTTTACATTTGACATTTTTGATAAATTTTCTAAACCATTTAATTCACTTATTTATATAAATTTATATAAATATAATTATTAGTTAACATAACATAATTTTGATTAATAATTATATAGTAGACAGTCGTTGTTTTAACAACAAGAAAAAAAATTGTAAATAAAATGAATATGTGTACTGATGACATGTGAATTATGATAAAACAAGGATAAAATATTATACAGTATTGGAAATTGTATGAAATACAAATACTATGCCAATTTGATCAGAAAATCATCAGTAGGTATTAATAAGCATGAATCTAGAGGGGGCAGATAGCCACGGATACCAGTCAGTAGGGGATGCCAGTGGCAGGGTACATTAATTATATGATAGGTGGACGCCACTTTTGTCCGGGGCAACAAAAAGGGTAGATCCTTCCCTGAGTATCTAAGACAATTGTTCTATAGCTATAATATTATCCAAGATTAAATAATTCCTGCGGTACGCACATTCTTCCAATCGTTTTTCGTTGAAGACAAAAAAAGATCAAAATACCCATGTTCGTTATAATAAACAAATTATTGTTTTTTATTCTCCCTATTGGGAAGTTTGCCGTGTGAACATTGTGGGTCACATCTAGACCACATTTATTTTATTTTGGAATTTATAACATCTCCCTGCTAAAATTTTTTTGCAAATTAAACTCATGGACATTTAACAAGTTCATTATAATGGAAATATTTATCTAAGAAGATTATAAAATAATTATGTTTGCAAAAATTAATTAATTTAATTGGATTATTTATGTAAAAATAATAAATGTATATCATTTAGAGTAGTAAATGACCTTCAATTTAATTTATTTGTTTTAAAATAATTAATCTAATAAACAATTTTTTTGTGTTCATCTCAAAATTATCTTACATGATGCAGGTGTGCGAATTTAAACAAGCTTTAGGCGTTCAATAGAAAAAAATTTTAAATCTTAATAAATCAAATAAATGTTTTGTCACGTAGAAATTATTATCATTATATTGTGAATTTTTTTCTTGATTTAACTAATTTGATAATTGGATAAAGTAATTACTGAATTAACAACATGAATTTGCTTTTACAACGTTTAGCGTCTATCTAAAGGGTGATTTAATGAGAGCGAAGAATTTAAGGTTCAATAACACATGGTTTTGTATCGCAAAGTATTGAAATAATAATTGACTAATAATATTTATAATCTATAAATTTAGGAATTATGTTTGAAATACAATATTCTGTAAGTAGCCGCCATGGCTTTGCTGGAAAATGTGTCGTTTATAGTAAGATCTTACTTCGGCTTCGGTAGTTGTAGGCTTATTTGCATAAGCCTGTAACTTCAGATAGTCCATAGTCTGAAGTTCATAGATGTAAGAATACAAGAGCGTGGTGGCGAATTCCGGTCACCCAAACAAACAAAAGCAAAGTTTTCTAATACCATCAGTTTCATAGGCAGTACCGTCCATATTATCTTCACAGTGGATGAATTAGGAAAATTTTGTTGACCGAATATTGCACTCACTTTACGAACAGTGGCAATCAAGCTTTGTCCAATTTGATAAAAATGTTAAACAAACTGAGCGCGTTGTTCTAGCGTGTAACGCTCCATGTTTAGTAACATCTTTCTGTACACGTGACAACAAAACTGTCAAAATGGTACGAAAATAAAATCTTGAGTTCTTTTCGAATCTTTTATATGCTTGTACTAGTCTTAAAAATTAGTTTCTTTTCAATTGGAATTTCGATTTGTCGTTCACTTGGAATTTTAAAAGGGCTTTCATGTGAAGCCTCGATATTTCATTTAAATTTGCTTATTATTCATTCGAATCGTATTTGGTTACGCCTGTAGTTATAGATTCAAACAACTGACAAATATTTGGCAATCATTTTTTAGAAATTTTAAGCTGCTCAAATATGAATATATTTCAATATATTATATGTACGATGATTATTTGCCATGATATCATGAAATATAGAAAAAGTTTTGCGATTCATAAAAATTTTCAATCATAGTCTGAAAACCTTAAAATTAATTAAAATCTTTTCTACCATTAACAAATTTTTATTTCTTCCTAAAATATGTTCCTTTAACAAAAAGTTGATAATTATAAAGATATCATAAAAATTTTGTTATTTCTAACCTCTTTTATTTCTTTGATTAATGTCATTTGTTCGTCTGTAATCGTTTGTAAATCTTTGCTTCGTTTAATGTTTACGATTGTATATTTAAAAAAATACTTTTTCTATAATTTAATATCAGATTGTCGGTTCGAAAACAATTATTAATTTATAATCAACACAAAACAGAAAATGTGATGACAACAAATAACAAGTACAGGGGCGTAGGAGCCGTATGGGCAGGGTGGGCAGCTGCCCACCCAGGAATTTCCCTGGGTGGGCCATGCCCCTTTGTTGAAGAGATTATAGAAGAGATTATAGATAGAAAATTTAGGGGGGGGGTAAAAATTTCGAACCTGCCCACCCAGCAAAAATTTCGTTCTTACGCCCCTGAATAAGTACTATGAATAGACAAAACACAGGAGATATTCGATCCTGAACGCCAAAACTTTTTCTAGGTTTATTTTATTTAAGTTATTATATTTAAGTAAGCCTTCAATGAGAAATTATATCTTCTTAAAACGTAATAGATTTCATAATCCATTTGAAAATACAAACAGAAACACTTAATAGCATAGGTCAATTTCAAAATGGGTTTTTATTGAAAACATTTCTATTTTTAACACATAGAGAAAATTGATTGATAAAAAGGATATTTATGTTTTTTGTATAAGGAAGAAATAAATTTGAAAAAAAACCAATGAAAATCGTCAAATGATCAGTGCGGTTCTCAAGAGGTTCTAGTTAAATTATTCAAAATTAAATTTTTAGTTTGAAAAATGCTAATATTTGAAAGAGAATTTTTAATACTAGTCAAGACATCTTGAAGTAACAGAAAAAAGTATTCAAAAATGAATTTATATATGTTCAAAATTGGCTGATATTTAGGTGCTGACTAGGTGCAGAAAAATTAAATAATGTGCTAAAATTTTCGATTAAGATTGACATCACGGAAGAAGTGTATCTTATTAACTTAATTTTTTTAATTTAAAATTTGAGCATCTTATTTAATTTTGTAGCACCAAAGAAGAACATTAGAAGCAAATCAGTGCTAGCTTGACACTTTTTCAGCAATCATGTTAGTGAATCAGTGTAGTCATTATTAAATGCATACAATAAAAGTACCTTAAAAGAACCGAATTCTGGTACTTACATTATATTGGAAAAGTTATTTTTCCACATTGCTCTACCAGTGCGATTTCTCTATGACTCAATGTACTTAATTAATAATTTGAGCACCCAATTTAATTTTATAGCACCTAAAAAGCACCTAATTATTAGCGTAGATTAATTCAATGTTAAATACTTTGCTCTGCTAACTTTACTAGTATTAATTTTGTGTAATCTTACCAAATAATAATTAGATGATAAGTAAAGATTTTAACAATCCTTACGGAAACAATGGTAACTTGTACCTGGAGTAATTAATTTAGTATGTATATGGATAATATAATTTGCGTAGGTATAATATTATCTAATGTCTTTGAACACGACATACACATGTAAAATATTATTATGTGTGCGTTTATAAGCTGCTATGTAGGTACCAAATCCTGAAAAATATTATTATAAAAATATTTCAATCATTATTTTTTCTTTGAAATTTAGGCGTTAAAATGAGTCACGGTTCCAAGGGTCTCTAGTACTTTTTTTTAGATCTTGAACATGCTGACAAAGTTCAGCTCGATATCTCTTGGTGTTTTGGAGCCATTTTGAGTCGACTGATATATATTAAATATCCAAATTATTAATTGGTCATTACAATCTTTTAAGGCTCCAAATGTGAAAAATATCCAATATGAATAAGAAGTATAAAATTTATAAATTTAAAAAAATAACTAACAAAAATTTTTTTCTTGCAAACTGATTTCGACCTTTATTCATCGACATCTCTCAAACGTGAATATTTAAAATACCCGAATCCAAAAACTTTTTCTCAGGTTGACGCACTTATCGAATTGGAAATATTAATTTTTATATATGGCATATAAAAGTATTATATAAGCTATATTTAATTTTCAGCCTCCCTTAAGAGTTCCCATAAGTATATATTATTTGTAAGGCTCTACATTATTTGGAGCTTACACAATCAAAATGTTTGATTAGGCTAAAAGCATTCAACTGATAAATATCCGATTGTTTGTCATTGTAATAGCAAGATCGTTCTATTACAAATGCAAAAACCCATTTGTCTTACACGTATTAACACGGATTGTCGGTTATCCGACAACCTAAAAATTACAATTTTCAAGTTGTTGGAACGGTCACCAGAATTTTTCAAATGTTGGACAAAGTGATTATTGTATTTGTAATAGAATGATCTGCTTATTCAATAACAAAAAAAAAAACAGACCATTAACTTGAAATGTTTTTGCAAGCGAAATTATACTTTCTGAATTTTAATAGAGAAAAAGTTGTTTCACTCATTGGCCGCTAGGTTATAAAAATCCTTTAAAGTCGAGCTAGCACAATGCTTTCGGGATTTTTGTCCCTTACTTTGCTACAAAAACGCAGGTGATATTTGGATTCCGGATATCAGGAGTCTGCGTATTTGGATAAAGCACGAAAAGCAATATTTGGTTTAGAAATTTTCAGTCAAGTTGTCAAAGGTTAATGGCATATCGATCAGTGTTGGCTTGATTTTTATTTCAGTGATATTCTGTGATTAAGAGATCGTTCTTTGCATTTCTTGGTATATGGAAAAAAAACTAAGTTAAAATATACATCAACTATTACATTTTTATATAATTTTAATATTCTTTTTTCTATATACAAAAAAAGCAAATAACGATATATACAGTATAAAAAATTGGAAATTATTACTTTATTCCTTCAATTAAATTTTACAATTATGCATAGATTTTATATACGGAACTCTAAATTCTATTAATATTTCTAACATCAAGTAGGCGAAATAAAAACCAATTTTATCAATGCTCCTCTCTCTGTTGAAGTTGAGTGACAATAGAAACAGTAATATACGTGATACGAATAAAACTCTTTAAAAGTCTCTACTATTATTATAAGTTAACCCATACCTACCACGTAACGAACACAAACTAAGTTACAACCACATCAACACTTTAGTCAACTAACAGCTCTAACTATAGCTAGTTGACTTAGTTGATGACTGACGGACTGACTGTATTTCTTCAAAGTTTACGATATAATTAGCTGGAAACACATGCTTGAATATGTCACGTATACAACTGTTCAATTGTCACTCATTTTAAATGATTTGAAAAGTAATGTCCTTAGATGGTGATTTTCCAATACTGTATAATAAATATGTATATGTGTTTTTTCATTAATATTTACATAATATATGTATTTTAATATACAATATTATTATGATCATATGTACTGTTGTGAAGTATATATAGATACTTAAAATTACGTGTCTTGTAAATTATGAAAATATTCATATAAAATTTATTAAAAAGTATACATATGTACACTTGAATTCAATTAAAAATAATTTTAAAATTTCCTTGTGACCAATTACCTTTCTCAGTCGATGCCAACCAATCATGTTATTAGCTTAGAATAAGATGGGAACCAATTTCAAAAGGATTTGGTCAAAAGGAAAATTTTAAAATTATTTTTTACTTATTGCTCTATTTATTTGAAAACGGTTCTTTTTTGTTTAAAAATTTTTTACTGTATACAACCACAAAAAATTTTTCATTTAGATGAAATTTAATCTTTAAAAATTGTTTTTACCCTCTCTCTCCCCTTTGGGATCCCAGTTTTTTTATTACGGTATGATCCTTGGGATATCTCCTTTCCAACAACAAAGGAATCGTCCAAATCGGGCCATAAAGAATGAATTATACATCCGCGAACACACATCACTATTAATTGTTTTTGTCCCTTCTCTCCTCTTATGGACATCACATTTGGACCACACGGGAAATACCAGCTTTCAAAGAAATAAAAAGAGTCATCAAAATCGGTTCACCAGTCGAAAAATCTGAGGTAACAAACATTTAAACATTGAAAACTTCTTTTTTTATGTCAGTTAATGAACTTTTATGAAGTGAACCACGATTTGAAAGCATAGATTACCATATAGCAAATTCTCGATTATATCATATCAGTTTTCAGAAATTAAGAATAAACGAATATCCAAATTTATTGCGGATGTGTAGTGAATTGGCTGCCTTATTGTTAGAATTAAAAAAAAGTGAGATCTAAATCGTCAAAATCTCATTTGTCTTCAATTTATTGAATTAAGTGAAATGACCATCAGTTGATAAAAGAAGAATTTCCACCCGTTTGATGGAGTTTTAAGTTTCTTGTTAGTAAGACAAAATTTATTATGGTGAATATAAAACCTCAAAGGAAGAAGTTTGAAGACTTTAGATGTGGTGATTAAATTTCTAATTCAAATTCCCAAAATTAAAATATCAAGTAAAATCTTTTGAAATTATGATTTATTATGGGACAAATTTATTATATCAGATTTGACGGCGCTAAACATCTTTCTTTAGGCATATTTGTCAACCAAAAAAAACCAACAACATCCAAATCTTGGTACAGAGACAAAATTGAAGAGTGTGAAAATTGTCAATTTCAAGGTGGTTGTTTGGGCAGCATGAATTTAAAACTTCGCAAAAAGAGTATACTATAGTATAACCCCGAAGGTGGTAATTTGTCAACTTTAATCAATTTTTCACTTTCAAATAAACTATCAGTGAAAACAGAGCCAAATGTGTTTTATTTCTAATAAACTGACTGCCACTTAACATAATGCCATTATTTTTGTTCAATCCTGTACCTAGTACAAAATAAAAAACTCTCATGTTATTTATAAATGTATGTCTAGAAATTAGTAGGTATGCGGCTGCTAAGTTTACTAATTTTGTAAAGAAGGCTTCAGGCGAGTGAAACCCAAAAATCCATGAACCCCACAAAAATTTCGATACACCCACTTCAAATTAAGGGGTATTCGATTTTATTTTAATAATAGGAAGATGATTCTTCCTATTATTATGTCATTCTTCCTATTATTTTAATAATGGGAAGAATGATAAATACATAAATAATTTTGTTTGATGTATTATAGAATGATCTACCAATTGTGCAAAAACTTGTTATTTGTTAAAAGTAACTATTCTTGGGTTGTTTGCAGGAAAACACAAACAGCGTTTGAAACGTTTGGGATGAAATGATTTTATATTTATCATTGAATTATAAATAACAATAATATTATAACAAGTATTCAATCAATTCTAAACTTGTGTCCGCATTCGAAAATTGGTCTTTGGAAAAGAAAACACAAACTTATTGATAGATTAAGCATAACTAACAATAAGCTAAACACTAATTTAACATTTAAAAAATTTTGATCTTTTTCATTTCACCCGATAGTACACGCATAGTCTTGTGTGAATAATATGAATGTATCACACATCTACTAGAAAACTGTATTTGATTAGTTTTATAGAAAAATAGACTTTATTTTTAACATTATCACATACTGTGATGTTCAAAATATATTGTATTGTGTGAATTTGGGGGAAAGAAGAAAGAAATATCAAAAAAAATAGAAATAAGCTTTGTGATTTAAATATCTTCATAAATAATAAGTTTAAATATCTTCATTCCAAGGGTAAAAATATATTTAATTTATGGCGGGGCCAAAGAAACTTTACCTGGAGGCCACAAATTCCCTCCTCTGTACTCTTTTGTACCATCTATAAGCGCACCCAAAAGCGCCAATAAGAGAATGTTTGATAATTAAAATATCTTATTGGATATTGGATGCTTTTATTCTTCTGTGACACCAAAACGTCGGGATTAGCTAATAATTTATAACATTAATATTAAAAATAAAAATAAAAGATCAGAGACGGATGAGAGACGGATGAGAGCATTGAGCGAAGGATCGACATAGATTCCATACAATAAGTGCGCTTGCTCTAAGTATTTTTTATTTCATTTCACTCACTATTATCTACATTGAAGATACTTATTTCATTTTCTAGTATGTATACAATAAACTAAAAATGAAATGTGTCTTTTGACGTTTGCATTTTATCGTTGGCCGATTATCACAAGTCGATTTTGAAATTCAGATGAAAGGAAAGAAAATATATCAAGATTTCAGAAATTCATTTTCAAATGTATTTGCCGATATGAAACACGCATCACCTACTACAAATTAATTTTACTACGCCTATAACGTTCGTGCAAGTGCAAGTGTTATCGCAATCTTATGAACGATATGACAGCACTTAGAATATGAACAAAGACACAAACAAATGTTGATTTTTGTATATGAGATTTCTTATGTACTATTGATAATTTTTTAACATTTTAGTATTTTCATAAATATCTATTTTTATTCTAATCCTGTTTTCGAATTTTTTCAGAGATCGTACAAGTATTAATTATTAAAATCTGATGATTCTGTGGAATGTACTGTTGCTGTACTGAAAATTTCTAAGAAATTAATGAAATCGAATTAATCAAAATGTTTACATGTCTATTAAAAAGTATATGTTATAAAGTTTTGAAATTAAAAAGCATTAAATACTTTCTATTGAAATATTTTGTTTTCCACAAAAATTTAAAATAAAATTTTATAATTAACCAAAGCAACGAAATTATATTTTTTGTTAAGTAGAAAATTCTCTGTAAAATATATGTAAAAGAACCCATTTTGCTCAACAAAAACATTCTCAAACTTTTTCTCTATAAAAATTTTGTTAGTAATTTGAAGTATAATTTTATAATCAGGAAATATTTGTATGAATTTTTGTATGTTACGAATAAATTTAAAAACTACTAGACCGATTTGAAAAATTGTTTCACCGTTGGGAAACTGCACTATACTCAAGTAACATAGCTAATTTTTTCACACGGGAACGGGAACTGTGCAATCCAAGTAACGTCCGCTCGTAATTACATAATTTCAAAAACACTTTTGAAACCGATGGTGCAATATGAATATTTTCTCCTGGTTGATAATTTTACTAAACGATTGTGCATCAAAGGTTTAACTTCACACTTGTTTGATTTTCATAAAAGTTTTGTAATTTTTATCATTCAAAAGGATATCATCTCTTTGATATACGATTTTTTATCCATGCAAGTAATATCAGAAATGTGAGACGAACAATTTGACGATCAGTGTATTAAAGGATTAATTTAAACAAGTCAAGATAGCAAATAACTACATTTATATTTTAACTACCCGATATGCGGTTGAGTTTTTAAATTTGAACAAGTGCACGAAAATTATATGAATCAATAATCATGGGCGACTACAATGTTTTTTAGAAAAATAAATGTCTTAAGTGTACACTGTGCCGGATTTCTACATTTGGTTCCTGTAAGCTAACTTTGTGTTCTCAATCATATTAATTAATATTTTTTTTGTCGTATGAAATTGTAACTTTATGATCTTTTTAATTACACCAGCTTTTAATACCATTGTAATTAGTAAGATTGTGAACTCGAAGATCGATGTGTCAGTTCCGTACCTATTTTTATAACCCAACGATTTACCAACTCATCTTTCTCATAAATCCACTACTGTGCGAATATACAGCATTAATAAAAATTTTACTATTTTTTTGTCATATGAAATTGTAACTTTATGATGTTCTTAATTACACCAGCTTTTAATACCATCGTAATCAGTAAGATTGTGAACTCGAAGATCGATGTGTCAGTTCCGTACCTATTTTTATAACCCAACGATTTACCTTCTCAGCCTTCTGATAAATCCACTACTGTGCGAAACTACAGTATTAATAAAAATTTAATTCATTATATTTGTCATCTATGCATGAAAAGTAATCATAGTTAGAATATGTTATGTGTCAAATACTCATTTCGTACCGCTTAAACAGACTACAAAAACTACAAACGAATGAATACATTTTTTAAAGTCATAAACGCACACACTTTTTTAATGAAATATTTATGATGAACAATTTTTGTAATTTATGCACAAAAAAAAAAAAAAATACTTAAAAAAATTTCTAAGCCAAGGTTAGCAAAAATTCGTTAATAATGTCTCAGAAGCTTTCCATTATTTTTAATATTTATGAAATTATACGAACACATCCCGCAAAGGTACGATTATTTTGGTTCCCCATTATTTTTATAATAAAAATTTTATATGACAAATTTATTTCAAAATATGTGGATTTCGAAAATCATACCGATAAAAATATTCTTGACAATAGAAAAAAAGTACTTTTGGCTGCATTTATAAATTTTCTCGATTTAATTTATATCAATTGAATTAACAAACTTGAGATAATTATAAATTACCGTAGAATTCCAGGAAGCGTTTTTGAAAACCTATGAAATAATTATTTTTCATCAGATTTTTTAATACTCTGAGCTTTGCATCAAACCGTTATTCGACTTAAGAAATAATACAGTTCCAGAAAACTGGTTTTATATTATATAGATGCTATCATTTTTTTTTTCTCATATTGTTATAAGCCCAGAGTTGTTGGGAAATTATTGACCTGTTTTTTTGTAGTTGCTGTGGTAAAAATCAGCCTCAATAAACTATTAAATCGAATTTACCGACAAATTTATAAACCTAAAAAAAATTTTGACTAAAACTTCCGAGTATAAAAACCGAATAAAAAATTTGTTCTGTATTTTACCTCTCGTTTACAATTGCTTCATATTTTTGTTGTATTAAAAATGAGAATTGAAAACTAAAAATAAGACAAAATAAATTTTTAGAATTAAAAATGTATAATTCTATTTAAATTATTCATAAATTTATTATATTAGGTTAACTAAACAATTTTTCACTATCGATTTCTACGGAATCCTTCAATTGAATTTTTCAAGCTAAAAAATATAACTTTAAAATTTTTGTACAGTTCGTTGAAATAGCTGAATGTTAAATGTTTCGGCATAACTATAAATCACTTAAGGCGACAAATTTTTGATTAGTAATGAAATATATAATACAATTATGAATTTCATAGTTTTAAAGTTAATATTTGTTGAATAACTTCCATATATAGTTGAATCATTTTCTACTCCATTTACGTGAACATTTGTATTCTACAATTTGATTGGTTGTTTGATGATTATTATATTCATTTATAAATAATAGTATACACTACGGCACAAATTCTATAGTTTTTATATAATATGTATTAGTCAAAAAATACAATCGATAAAACAAGACTGATCACGCAGTGAATGCGTGATCAGTGGACTAACGAAAACGATTCAACTTTAAATATAAAATGATTGCGCACCAAAAAAACAGATTGTAAACTGAGAAAGTTTTTTTTAATATAGATAAATTATGGCACTTTACTTTACATTTATTGTAAGATTTTTCTAAATAATAATAAAACTTTTCAGCATTAATTCCAGCCTCAAATTACAGGCCTCATATAAAATATCATCTGGTTTTCTACTCAGTCTGATAATTAATAAAGAAGATTAAACGTAGCGTCGAAATTTTTTCATGAAAACAGTATTTCACAAGTTGAACAAAATATAAAAAGAGTATTTCCAAAACAAAGAAAAGTGTCTTTTTTAAACCCAAATAATTTGGTATAGGAAAAAAATCAGATAAAAATAACAACTAATAGAGTTATTTTCTTAGATACACGACATATGATTAAGTACAGTTAAGTATATAAATGTGATTATTAGCTAATTAAGAGCAGAAATTGTGGTTAGTTTACAAAAAAGTGTTTCAAACAAAAGCTATTCATTTTTAAAAAACATTTTTTTTATATTAAATTTTACATCTATTTTCTATGGTTTAAAACTTGGGTCTGGACCGATTTTGCTCATTCCCGAAGTTCTTAGAGCTTAAATATGTCATCAAAATTTAAGTTCGCTATCCCTTTTGGTTAGTGATTTTTGATGTTGGACAACGGATAGACGAAGAGACGGATGAAGAAATGGACTAATTAAGTGATTATATGAGCACCTATATCATTATTTTTTTGCGACTTCAATATTTTTAATCGTTACAAATTTAAATTACTCTATGAAACATACTCTATGAAAATCGAAATTAAAAATGTGAACGAAGATCAAAGTAGAATAGGTACAAAATTTTTGGGATCGTGAGACAAATAATTTATAGAATAATTTAAGGGAATACTATCGGAATTTTTGAATTAACGTTAAGAATTTTTTGAAATTTGGTATTTTAATAGAATAATAATGATCTACAGAGAACTGAAAAAAGGTATTTTATTACCCTTACGGGAAATCACAGATTGTATGTACCGACCTACAACGTACGAACCAATATTCCAAGTTTCATTAAATTAAGAACATTAATTCTAAAACTGATAGGACTACCTTAAATATATTTCGAGATATTTCAAAATAAAGACTCGTGTAAAAACATGAGAATGATGTAAATATACTTTTATTTTATTTTTTTTATAATAAACACATTTTTTTAAATAATTATAATTGGCACATTAGTTCAATTAATGTATGTTCGTTCAATATATTTTGTACATACATAAATAATTTATTATGCGATGATTTTGTATGTCGGTAAATGGACAAAAAAAACATCATTTGTGTGGAGGTGTAAATTAAAGGCATTGCGGCCGGCGCCCGCCGTATGTGTTTGTTATTATGCGATAATATTTTTTTTTTATCAAAATCCTACTTGATTTGCATTTTCAATTTATATGATTTTTTGTTTATTTTAATTGGCTGTTGAAATAATTGTTTTATTTTTAAATAAACTTGTTTCACATAAATTTATTCAATTATGATTTTTTTTTTTTTAATACAAAAATGATTTTTTTCAGACCATTGACTTTTTCTTAGTTTGCATGGCATACAGATGTTTTTAAAAGAATTATTAAATTAAATACAAGTAATTTTACCTGCTAAAAACGAAAGTGTACTTATAAAATGTAAGAGTGAAATATAATAGAATGATAGTCGAAATTTGTTTTAATCGAAATCCGGAAAAAAATTTAGTATGAAATACTTCCAGAACTTATTTCCTGTCGTTCTTCACTTAAATCTAATAGAAATTACTCCCATAAATTAGTGGCTTCATTATAAAAAGAAATACAAATTTTTCGTTTCTTTCATTTAAGGAAAAAGAAGATTTTTTTCAGTTTTTATATAAACCTGTCTAACGGGACTTCACAAAATAGAATATAAAAATATTAAAATTTTCAAAATTATGCATATGAAATTACCAATTTAATTGATATAATTTTTAAAACTTTGTAAATAAAAAAATATATGGATGGAGTATGAATTGAATGTGTTTTAAATAAAACAGTTTGATGTAAGCTTTATGTTCATTGAATAAACAACCAATACTTTATAAAGCAAAAATATCTAGGGCTCAAGATTTCGGCTTGATAACTATTTTACTGCCAAGAATGGAGAAAAAAAAGTAATTAACGAATTCATATACAATGAGTGATGATGAAAAATTAACTTTATAAATAATTAACCTAACTGGACCAATTTTTCAAATTATTACCCTATCCCTGGGTAACATAGACAACTTTTTCTCCCTGTATTCCCATGGGAACGGGAAATACGCAGAATAAAGATGAAACGTTTGTATTTTTGAAGGTTTTTTTCTATGTAACGAATAAACTTCATTCATCGTTAGGAAGTAACAATATCATAGGCTACTTGTTATCACTGTATTGGCATGACACTGTATGACGTTCGATAGTTAGTACTAAAATTTTTAATTTCAATCCGGTATCCCATAAGTGACTGCCTTCTCCCCTAATATTTAGAGAAACACAAATGGCCTAGATATTCTAGCTTATCTTTTGAACATAAATCTTTAGTGGTAAGATATCCGGTTTGGATTTACAAAAATATTTTATTTTTTTACTAAGAAATTATTTTTCACTTTTTGGTACATTTTTTTTGATGTACGTTCTATTCTTTGAAGAAACTTTAATAATTTTATGAGAAAGTATACTTAAAAGCCATTAAAAAAAGAAAAATGACTTTGTATTTGCAATGCAATGTTGAGTTTGAGTTTTGTTTTTCGCAATTGCCGCAAGTTGGCTCAGTATGAAAATCGCTGAAATCGAGCATTGTGTGAAGCAAACATCGCATATTTATAAATCCCAATTTGAAAGTCAACGCTGGCAAACTTGCGAGCTTGATATAAAGAATCTCAGGCAGGAGAATCCAAATAGTATAGTGAATAAAATTACTGTTACATATTGTATACAAATAAAATTCAACATATAAATAATAATTCCACACTTGTTTTTAACTACTTTTTCTATTAGCTATCAATACCCTTCCACTTAACTACCTCCCATTACAAACTGGTCCCCATAAACAATAGTAAAACTGATGCATCCATCGTCGTCTCTCTTCTACATTAGGTGGTAGTATATATCATGGTTGATATTCGGTGAATAAAATGTAATTTATGGTTTTGTTACAACTTGTTGGCATAGATTTAATAAGTATAGATAAAAATAGATAGAATAATATCTATTGGATTGCATGATGCTTTTTGTAGTTTATATAGAAAATTATTAATTACTGTGTGTATCAATTTCACATTAAGGAGAATTAGTACCACAAATGAGACATTTATCAATAATAAAGACAATAACTTATGTCGTATTTAATGCATTTTGATCAATTTCTGCGTACAAATAACTCAACCATCCAAATGCTATGATATTAAGCAGGTATAATCTTAACAATAAAATGGAAAGCTTGTTGCAAAATATTTGCAAAAAATATTATTAAATTATTATACTCTTATCTTTCCTGCTTAAATAAAAACAATTAAAACAAAATAACATAATTTTCTGTATTCTAATCATTAAAAATTGATAGTCATATATATTTATATTTCACTGTTTATAATTATTAATTATGTTAAAGTACAGAAAATAGGCCCATACAGCAGTATAATACATTGTTTTAAGATTTTTTCAGTTATTACTAAATGTTTCTTGGTGCATTTGTAATAATTAGTGTCCGATCGGAGTCTAATTTTGGTCGAAGTCAAAGTCCATTATTCGTAGCTACTCTAACCATCGGACGTAGCCGAATGTATACATTTAGTAAAAAATTATTGCATACTGGCAAAAAAATAAATATAATTTAGTTGGGACTCGGTTATAATTATTTGAATATGATATAGTAATAAAAAATTACGCAGTAAGTTCTATGTTAATTCTGTCTTTACTGAAATACGGGAACAAAAACAATCTGAAAATCAGCTAATTGTATAGATTTTAAATAACGTAACCTTAACTTTGAGTGCTGTTAGCCTACAAAATCACAAATCAATCACTGTGCATCAATCAATTAAATTTGATATTTAGATTCACAACTAAAAAAGTATAAATTGCATGCTGTATTATTTTGTTTGTAGACCGGTTGAGACTGATTCGTTTAAGTTCGTCATTTTTCGTTGGCTAATACAAAGCTCCGGCTCGGAACAAAGTGGTCGAAGCCGAAGTCAAATCCGAATGTTCGATCGAACTCTAAAAATATGAAATATTAAAAGCTAAAAGTTTTTAGCGATAGAAAATATTGAAATCACTAGGAATACATTGGTGTAGGTGTTTATAGGATCACAAAATTAGTTCATTTTTTTGCGCGTCGGATCGTCATCAATACGAAAGGGTATATTATAAAAATTGTTTGTATCTTTTAAAAAACTTTTGTTTAGACTCGTCACGATTGTAGCATAAATTCAACAAATCAACAATAGAGACCACTCCCACGGTGACACCCGAAACTAATTAGTAAGAAAATAGAACACTATTTATCACATTAACTGCATAACAATGCTAGGGAGAAGAACACTAATTTTACAATTTGTTATTACCCCTGCTAGCCAATTGGCGTTCAAAACGGCCCAATGGCGCTATACAGTAAATTTTCTGAATGTGATAAACAGTGTATAGCAAATTTCATAAAACTCGGAAATTGCAATTGAAAATTACAGCGGAACAAGCAAAGTCATATCGTTCATCAAAATCATTTCGTTCGACTAATTATAATACTTATTATTTTATAACACACTTTTATAAGTGTATGGATTGCATATTTAATGTATTTTATAAATCATAATGATTAAAAATAATTTTACTCAACCTATATAAATAATTAACACTGTAAGCTGATATCTTAATTTGATATTATTTTTGACAGACTTTAATGTCGGAAGTGCGATTATTAATGACACATACTGTAAAACACACATGTCGAATGTCAAGATGAAACAAACTGGAAAAGAGCTATTAAAACAATATATAATACAGTATATATTCTCTCTCTATCAATATGTGTCTCCAATGTGTCATTATATTCGATAAATCCAATAATACAGAAGAAAAGGAACCCTAGAAGAAGATGACTATTATACGGCAGTATTCTATTCGTATCTTGGAAGTTGTTCTATTGTTCATTGTGTGCATTTTAACTGTTTTTCTATTTCATTGGCTACCGAATGTACCTCAAAATTTATTCATTCAGCTTTTCTTAAATTATTAAATCCTGATAGCCAAAACTTCCTTAAGGTTATGAAATTTTTGCACTGTTAACTGTCACCACCCGTGGACAAAATTTTGCTTTTGGCCATTCTTTAAAATGTGAGATTATTTTTAAATTAAGCTTTATAGGAGGCTTGAACTGTCATCTAATTAGATATGTTGGAAATATTTACTTTACGTAAAGTAGCAGAAAGTAAATTTTATTCTTTACAATGGTTTTTATCACTTCGTTAAGATTTCGTTAGAAGAAAGTGAGTTATACATCCAGTAGCTTACTTTAAATTAAATAGTTAATAATTTCTTAAACATTTTAAAACAAATTTTTTTAAAAAGCGTTTGAATGCAAATATATAGAGTATCAGGAGGATAAATGAAAGGTTTATTTTTAATTAACATGCTTAAAAATTATTTAATATAAAATATTATATTACATATATTGTAAATATTACATCCCTCTACCCAAGTGCGCATATACAGTAAATATGTACAATGCTTAGGCGACGGCAGTGGGGACGCTACGAAGCATCGCACGAAGAGAAGACCGAGACATACGCACCACCGTGCTATATAATTATGTGTAATGTTTTCTACCTCTCGAAGCCTTAATCCCATACATTTATGCGTTTGTTTCACAAGGATTCAAAAGAAGCTTCATTTAAGAAATTTTATTTATTTTTTTCTATGCAAGGAACGGAAGATGAAATTTAACCACCCCCATTTTCATGCAAAATAGGGTAAAGTGGTAATATGTCTTCTTTAGAGGGAGGCCTAAAGTTCACATAGCTACGAGTATGTTGTTCATAATTTCTGAGTTTATTTGATTGTAACAGAAATAATGTTTATAAAAATAATAATATCAGGAATGTAATATTGAATAACTGAGGGTGACACCTTATATTGAAAATTCTAGACACTTTATGTGTACAAAAAGTAACGCCTGTCTGTCTGTCGCGATAAATTTGTTACTAACTGAAGAAACTGTATTTTAGTGAAAATTATTCAAGGCAAATGGTGTGGGGTTCAAGAGTCATATTGTTTATTAAAAAGTTTTATGAAAATATGAGTAAAACGAATTGCAAAATATAATTTCACTTTTAATATTGATAAAATTGTATTTTGGAGCAATGACCTTGAATTATACTTTAAAACAAAAAGAATTTTATCCCAAATAACATTGTACGGGTACTATCAGGTCTATATTTTGGAATCTGCAATGTTTATGATTTCACTAATTTTTTGTGAATCTTAGAAAAAATTACAATTAGCCTAAAATTCAATCTAAAATAATGTTAATATTGATAGATACATTAAAAATAACTTTATTGTTAAACTTATACTAAAATTAAAACTTCTTTTGTTTTTATTTATTAAAATTCTTAGTACCTAAATGTTTTTATTAGAGATTAATTTATTTGTTACATAAGATGTATTATTAATATGACAATAAGTCATGTTTTAATAAAAATTAGCTTTTTAAAACATGATGTGTTTACACTGTATGTCCGATAATATGTTTATATCTTACCAGAAAACGGAACCCGAAAAAAAATGTGCTCTTAATTAGACCCACACCATTTTATGCTTACGGCCTCCATCAAGCTATGATCAGTACTGATTGGTGGATATTTAAAAATGAAATTGATGTATTCAATATGCATAGCATTTAAACTCAAGAATTTCCATTTAATGCGCACAACCAATCTCACTTGTTAAACGTCGATATGGAGAAATTTTGAATGGCTATTTTGATTTCATGAAATTGAATGCCTAAACTTAGATAACAAGCTGTAGATTTATTCCATTGATCCTTATAATTGACCAATATTTACAATTGTCTTGTGAGGCGGGTATGTATGTATCACCTAGTGTTATATATTAATTAACATAAACCAATTAACTAACACTGTTTTGCTTCATTAGACTTGCAAACACATCTGTGTTATGTATAAATTTAATAATGTAAACATTTCCAGGAAACAATGTAAACATAAACCTACAACAATTTTCATAAATAAACCTAATCATTGTACCTATTTTAAAGTACTTGGAATTTATTCATATGACAAACAAAAAAAAAAAAGAAATTTTTCTGACATATTTTATGATTTATATAAACGAATATTACAAATCGTGTTTGTAATATAAACTAATATTATATTTTCTTCTTGATATTTATGTAATAAAAATTCTTTCATACATACAAATATAGCTCGTACATTATAACCGAAGCTCTTTTTTTTACTTTTGTTTCGAAACAATTCAAATATTTCTTTATTTGAAGATGGACCGGTGGTTAAAATCTAATCTCATTAATTTTTAAATTGAAACTCAATAATGCTTTTAATCTTTACCATATTTTAAATAGTTGTAATTTTATTTTATAATTTACATAAATCTAAATAATATTTAATTATCAAATTTAGACGCATATTTTACTAACTTCCGGATGTTAAAAATACCGTTGTATTTCAAAAGTATAACATCATGTGTGGGCGTCTACACATGACGTGATATTAACATTGCTTGATGACATCATATGTGTTTGCTCATTCATGATGTGATGCTTAGTATAGCTTTCGAAACACAGATAGTTCCTCAAGGTAACAGCATAATTTTAAAGATTTTTAAAAATGAATTGTTTTTTAAAATTTGTTTTTTGTTTATATAACTTTAATAAGAGATATTGATTCTTGAATTTTATTAAATATTATGTTACTCCCGGAAAAAATAACATACTATATTTCTTTACGTTGGTTATATCTACGCCGATTTTTTCTACGTCGATACCTTAAATGGACGGTTATGTATTATTTTTTTATTGTATTCGACAGTGCGATTTTTACTCTTAAATACTTTAATTTCCATGATTAAACTTAAAATTTAATATCATATACCCACTCTTAATTACAAAATGAACCATTCAGTTAAATGAGTAACCACAAAGCAGATCTAGTTACTAATTATACTTTCACTGAATCGCATTTTTCAAAGAATAAAAAAATACTATGTAATCCGTTTGGGAGAATCATAGTTCCAAATTTAAAATATAACCTTATTATGTCTTTTGAAGTTTTTTTATGATTATCTCTAGATACCATTGTTGTTTCTTAAAGAATTAAAAAAATTTATGATAATTTTATAGGCTGTTCGAGTATTATAGTTAAATCGCTTTCGTTGGCCTTTTGTTTGTAAAGAAAAGTATCACGTGAACATTGGTATTCTAATATTTTATTGGTTGTTTGAAGTTTATTATATTCATTTGTAAAAAATAGTTCACTATTATTTATAGTATGCAATACGGCACAGTACATATTATAATATATTTATAATATAATATGTATTAACAAAAAAAAAACCGGAATCGATAAAACAAGCCTTAATATGATCACGCAGAGAATGCGGACTAACGAAAACGATTCGACTTTAGATTTTCAATTTTACTCTATTTTTGCAGTTGGGGTAGTAAATTATTATTTAAAAGTCCTATTTTAACAAAAATCAAAGGATTTAATTTCGATTTTGATTATTCAAAAAGAAAAATGATTATGAAACACGGACGTAAACAGAGAAATTTCGATTGTGGGTACCATAAACTTTGGTGACTTGTCTACTGTTTTGTTTTATAAAGGACTAATATGGATTCTTTATAAAATATATTTTTAGCTTTCTTGTACTTAAGCCCACAGCACCGAATAAATAAGTCCATTGACCAAATAAAACATATAAAATCATCCTCAGGATAAGATTTAATGTTAAGGGATGTAATAGTACATTTTGTTTAGAACATAGAAGTAGAGGGTCAAGGGTCAATTTCCAAGTTTTTTTTCATAGTCATTAATATCTACTTATTCATTCTTTACATTTATTTTAATTATTATGTTGAATAAAGTTAGAATTACCCATCGATAGGGACTTGTAATGTCTAGTATGAAACATACATTTTTATTTATATATAAAATTTATTTATTATCATAATTTACATACAAAAAAGGAAATGTTTGGTTTTTGTGTATTTTATAAAACATATATTTTTGCATTTTTCACATTAGATACAAGGAATAGACACTGGCAACTCAGAATATGTACTATACAAACTGTTAGTAGGGGAGCCCTAAATAGTAAATTTAATCGGGAACTCATAAGATTTGGAGGATTATATGGTTGAATGATAAAACCGTCACGTGATATACGCATTGTTTTTTCTTCTTTTGACACGCGGAAAACAAATTGCATAAAATTTTTTTTTTGTAAAAATAAAAATATACTACTAAGCAGCCATATGTGTTATACATAATAATTTTTAAACTTGCATAGTGGGGAACTGAGATACTCAACAAAGTCCAAGAAGATATCCCCCATATGTTAATCGGTAAAATCACACAATATCTCCTGTAGAGCTCCCCTATTATGTATAACTAACGATTCTTATTTTCATTAAGGACAAGTCACTAATAAATAATAAAATAATTAGTACAAAATCAATTATAAAATTCATTTCATTGTATATGATTAATAAAAAAATAAATAAAATAAAAAAATAGCAAGAAATACATTTTTTTAAACTTGTTTGATTGTTTTTATATTTATTTCACGTGATCGTGTTTTTTTACAAAAATATGTATAATTTAAGTTTTTTTTTTGTTTTTATTCTGTAAATAATTATTGTACTTTAAGTATATCATTCTAAGAATTTGATCAATAAAAGGACCACCAGCTACTAGCGGTATGCGGCCTACTTTTGTCATTTCAAATTTTTGTTGATGTATTTAATGATTATAGACCAGGGCAACACTGTTTTAAACACCGTTATAGAATAATAATTACTAATAGCCTACAAATGATCAGAAAATGTAGTGAGTAATATAAATAATTGAGAAAAAATTGACCCAACTGAGTAAAAGTCTCGGAAGGCGCTGGGGGGAACGAATATTGTTTTTTTGCAATTCGCAAAAAAATAATCATCGTTATATTGTTTTTTTGCGAATTGCGTCCAATCTATACATTCAATCGAAAAAGCTAAATGTAAAAACGTTCGATGTTTTATGAAGAAAATTACAAAAAAACAACACCATATTTTCAATTGAAAAATTTTGTTAGCAAATTTACGATTTTTGAACATTACCAGTGCCATGTTTTTCGTCGAAATCTCACCTTGAATATAGAATTATAAGTATGCATAGTTTAGCCGCAAATCACAAAAAACGAATATAATGTATATACTACCATCCCTACCCATCCCGGGATTTTACTTAGTCCTTTCTTAAGTACCTACACCATTAACTACATTTTCTGATCATTTGTATATTGTAAATAATCTTTAATGCCTTAAACATGATTGGCCCTGGACTATTAGCTGATACAAGTACGATATTCAACAGAGCAAAAATAATGGTGATATTTTTCTGTTTGGACAATTTTTAGGTTTCAATTAGACTTGTATCAAAAGAATAGCCCTAGGGTTAAGTCAAAATCATCAGTTTCTGCTTTAATTACAATATTAATTCATATTGATTAAGAGCCATTATATCCTCCAGAAATTCTAGAAATTTTGAGATATGTACTGATTTTATTATGCATTTTCAGATGAAAGAAAATAATGCATTCTTTCTTTTGAGATTCCCAAAGACGACAATTATTCTCTTTAATTTTACAGCCCCGATTATTTTACATTATGTTGATCCTTACAAGAGCTTATTATAATAATTTAATTTTATCGAAAAGTTTGATTTTTAGCCTACTTGTTAATTTGAAAATAATCCAGCCCTTATGGGTGAGAGGCCACTGTTTATTATAATTAATTTTTATCTAAACACAAAATTTTTCGTAATTTTTTTTTCAAGTAAATATCAACCAGGTATGGTGGTTCCTGGGATATTTTTTGGGAAGTTTTCAATTTTATATCTGGTATAATATTTTCTCAGTGGTTTTTTAGAAGTTTTCATCTCAAAATGTAGCCGTAAACCAAACGTGAGTATAACTTTTTTTAGAATATGCCACTAAAATTTTAGTGGCATCTCTTTTCGTTTTCGAGCTATTTGATGATGGGCAGGCGATGAGCTAATTATCTATTGACACCTAACTCATAATTTTGTTAGTACCTACAATATTTGCTACCGTTATCGGCACAGAATCAGTTATAATGAATGAATTTTAATAAATTTTTTGTTATTAAATTTTTAATGCCAATACTAAGCCAATGGCGTCTCCCCAAATGTTTAACTTTATCGCAAATCATGTTCAAATTATTTTATCTAAGTTCTTAAATTAGTTCCTCAAAGTTCAACCTTATTGAAGTGTTCAGCTTAAATAAAAAATTATATCGTTTAAAAGTTATTTTTTCATTTCCTCAAAATAACTATTTTCTTTTTTTTTTTCAAAAACCAATTAATTAAAACAGTTTGAATTAAGTAAGCCTTTAAAATTCTCTGTAAAATGATTTATAATTCGATTAGATAGCACTAAGATTAAAAAAGGTATTTGAAATAACGTTATTTTCATGGAGAAACCCTTGAAGAAAAAAAATTTAAAAAGAGGAAAATTTTAAAAGGTAAACTTTTTATTTAATTGTATAAGGAATTCAAAAAACCCTCGAACATTGAAATGCATCCATTATAACTCTGATCCGAATCAAATACCAAATTGAACTCGGCTAATATGTCGAATTTATACAATCATTACATAAAAATTTATAAAAGTACATTATTTATTCGCAAAATTAGAATTAATTATAAAATATAATTGGTGCTGATAAATTTGTATAAATGTAGGTAACGATTTGTATAGAGTTCATCATTTTCACGCAATAATATTTTTCTATTACAATAAAATAGTGAATATTAATTATATGTAGGACATTTGTGGCAAACAACATAATTAGATATATTTCGCAATAAATCTATTACATGCATCGTAAATATTATTATTTTCGTAACATTATTTAATCATGGCTTTGAATCATTGAACATACAAATAATATTTGTACAATGTATTTAAAAATTACATATTTCCATTAAAAATCAAATAAGTAGTAATTGTTTTTAGAAAAAGAGATATTTTGTGTTTTATATTGCTTTATTTGGTACTTATTGGTAAATTATTAATATATGTAGATTGGCAAAGCTGAAAATATTTTTGGTAAAAATACATAATTAAAAAAATTTGTACGAACGGGTGATCCTCGCCGAGAATGAAATTCTTTATGTTAGTTTTTCAACTCTAAATTTGATTCAATTTGTAGGCTTTTATTGATTCTATTAGTGTATTTTTGTCAATTTTTTAAAAATAATCATTAATTAAAAATTGAATATAAACTTGTGAATTATAAATATTATTAATTATTTTAAAAGAAAAAAATGCTTTAAATTATAATATTATAAGTCACTTTTCAACAACTTAGGTCATATAGTGACCACATTGGGGATATTCTATATAACAACAGCTCAGCAATTCTAAACGGTCCCCCATTTTGTTTATCGGTTGAGTACCATAATTTAATATAATTATTGACTAATGGTAACCATGGTAAGTATGGTAACTACGTTGCGTTACTATTTCGGGCCATTTCACTTACTGTAAGCTCTCTACAAGAACTTTGTTCTAAAAAATATACTGCCGATAATAGACATAAAACTTTTGTGTTATTTAGGAATATGCTTATCTCAATAACTATATTTCAGGAATATATTCATTAATTATCAGGAGCATAATACTTCAAAACTTGTAGTATTTGCAGATTTACTCACTGCTCAGCATTTACAGAGACAGATTTTCGTAATAAATATTAAATAAAATAAGGAGAATGCAGAATGAAATAATTAAATTGTCATCGAATTTAAAAAAAAAATCATTAATATTAATTTCAGAGTGCAAAAAGTTCAAGTCGTAAATAGACGTAACATGGGTGTTACATAGATTTTTCGAGGGATAATTTATCAGTAAGATAAAAATAAGTAACTGATAATTTTTATTTTTTGTGATTTAATATCATTAGACATAATATAAGAAATAAACTGGGAGAAATAATTCATTGTATATTCTTTGAATATATTTTAAGTCAAAGTAGGAACAAACTGATAAGAGCTATTTATTCGAGGAAATGATATTCAAACATAGGCCTGACTATTGATTTTTAGCGCAGTAAGACGAATTTTAATACGGTTTGGTGCGTTGGATTCGTAAGAATCTTTAGAATATTTGTGAACTAATCTTATTATTAAGAACTTTCAAATTACATTTATGGACCTCAAAAACCCCCGAGTAACTGATTTGGGATAATTAATTATATGATAAATTATCATATTACTCCTGGGTCAGCCAATTAGAACATCTGTTGCAAGTACCAAGTACTCCACAGGCTTTCGCCCATCTCGTATTCGTGTTCCGAAACAACACCTCAAAATCAACCAGTATTTGGTTTGGACCAATTATATGAGTAATAAAGACTCCAAATAAATTGGTTTTGGCCAATTATATGATAAATTGTCATAATTCTCCAGAGGAAGACGTTAACACCCACTGCACGCACTAGTAGTGGAATTTGACTTATTTTCACTATTATGTACCAAGTTTAACATTTTAAATTTTGTCTACTCCAAAATGCACTTCTGAAATGCATTTTTACGCAAAAATGCAATTTCTTCATAGATTAATTCACATAGTTTCTACCGATTCTTACAAATCCAAACCAACTTACCGCATTCAAATCGGTCTTATTGCGCAAAAACACTATAGTGCATTGCTTTAATACCTCGACTATATTTGTGATGTTTTGATTTTGAATGTATTTGTTAACAACAAAACGTTGGTTGTATACAGCCGTTCGTTATGTCGCGTCGATTGACCGAATGATGTTACTAAATAGATTGTGGTACGCCTAGTTTAAGTCATTGTTTCATTTTAACAAAGATCGCCAACAAAAACATTTCAGTATTTCTTTTTATCAAGAAGTTATTAATGACATAATATAGTGATTATAAATTTCATATACATTCTTATAAACATAAGCTGTTTAATTTTTTCCATTTTGGTATATAATTTTGCACATGATAAAATAATCAATAATAACACAAACAAAACTTTTGGGCATGTATGGTTCGGCATAGTCATTGTATTTTGAAAATTTGTCGAATTTGGTTGTCTAGGAAGGGTGAATAATATCGATAATTCAGGAAGTTTTCACAATGTAGTTTGGCAAAATGCTCAAATTAAAATTGGAATACACCAAATATGATGCTGAAGCTGGAAACCTGTGGAATAAAGCATTCATTTTCTTTAAAAATATGTTCAATATATTTTGTTCTGCGATTATTTCAAATACGGGTGTCTTTAAAACTTAACTGTAAAAGCATTAGTTAAGGTATTTGAAAATAATTGTGTGTTGAATAATTAAAAAATATTCAAAAATTAATGCAACTAGTACTTTCGTGAGATCTCACTCACTGTAACACGCTCATCTGAAGAAATTATGGACTACACGTTTGAATCATATTTTAAGTCATTGCAAGTTATGATAAACTTCTAAATTTATTTCAACCAAGTTCATGGTCAGGTGGACCCCAAAAAGAAACTTTTCTGAAGGAATATATAAAAATCGACTTTTAACTAATGTTAATTTGGCAAATTTTTTTTCCAAAAATTCGTATCTATTAGTGGAAATCTTGAAATTGTGGAGCCAGAATTTATTATTTTAAGGTTAAGGAATGTTTTTAAATTATATTTTGGATGTGAAACGATGTATCAAATCGACTCATTGATCAAGTAATTATATCAAATTGCAAGTACCTTTTTTATTTGATGTGAGAGCACAAAAACATTTAAGTCAAGAGTACACTAAGGTTTTTTAGTCAAACTCTTTCATAAAATTCTACTTTTTGTGTAAGGAGACCCTCACGTCTATTCAACCACTAAACATATAAAATTAAACAAATGATAGAATGTGTTTGGCATTCATCTATTGTTCCACTATACACTGGTGGTTTTCTTGCAGTAAACTTGTGCAGTCACAGTCTTGTAAAAGAAAAACCTACATTATATGACTATTTACAGTATACTGTAAAAAACCAATGTATATCGGAACATACTCTTAGTAAACTACTTCTCACTTGACAAAGATACCAAATTAATAGTGTGAAAGATTATTAAATATAATTCTGGTAAAATATCTTCTACTTGATTAAATTACTTGGTCAATTTTATAAGCTCAAAAGATGCTGGTTTTTTTACTATAACCTTATAAACAAATGACAGAAATAATAAGAAGTAGCTTTTTGATATAATTTTTATAGTTTTATTGATCGATATCAATTTGATACAATAATATTTTTATATCTTAAAAAATGATTACTCTAATTTTTTATAATTATTATTAGGTTCCTATATAAGGTATATCTGATATTATCTTCACAAGAATTGAATAGAAACAAGACACGGCATAGTTAAAAGACGTTGTTTATTTTAATGATTTGTTTCATATATATATTTTTTTATTTTATTTTTTATTTTATAAACAATACTTAAACATGTTTTAAATCAACTTAAACGAATTTATCAATAATAGTAGACCAGTCAGTAATCTTTCTGAGAAAATATTTCATTCTATGTAATTCAATTGGAAAATATTTACTTATTATTGAAAATATATTATTTTTTGATTTAATTGAGGCACTTTTAATTTACGAATGGTATGGAAACATTAAAATATACCACATGTTTACAACAAATTTGATAAGAGGGTACAAAGTTTTTGAATATTTTATGCAAATTTTAATTTGTAATCGGAGACGGAGTACGACTTTAAAGGTATTTTTCGAAGTGTTTTTGAGGAGAATGTGGATCCTTCTACTCCTACTTCTTCTTTTATTTCTGCAGCCCTGTTCTCATTGTTTTTGTTCTCTTTTTTTATCTTCATATCCTCACAGTTTTATGCATTGTTATTCACTTCCGAGGTATGGTTCAAATTTAAAGTACCTAGTTAATCGAGAAATTAGTTTAAAATCAATTACAAAATTCCACCCGAACAGATATACAAGAAACCGAGTCGTTTTTTTTTTTACATCTTGCTCCTCTTTTTCGTTTTTCTTCTTTTATTACAATAACTTGCATTATCATTGACTTCTGAGCTATGGTCTAAATTTCTAGTATCTAGTTCATCGGGAAAAATCAATTACAAAATTTCACTCACAGGCATACAAGAAAGTTTACATACAAAAAACATTTTAAAATAGAAACAAGCTGAATTTATTGCAATTTTTTAATGGTAGGATTTATGTTTCTCTATAAGCTAGTCGTTTTCGATGATTTATGATCCATTATCAACACACTAAACCCAACTATAAGAAACTAAATAAATAATTAAAATAAATTTATATCGAAATTAAAATTGCATGGTAAACATTTATGCAAAAGAATACGTTTTGCAAAATAATTGTATATTTTTATTATTTATTAAAAGAATGTTAATTGGTTTTCTCATTTTCGATAGATAATAGTAATTATAAAACTGAACTTAATTAAGTATAATATAAATTTATAATAATAATACTTAAAACAGCACATTGATGTCTGATGAAATCACTTAATTATTATTTTTATTAATCATCATTATTATTATTAATTATTATTTATAATATGAATTAATTAAACCGTTCAATTTATTTTTAACGATATGAATCCATCATATAATTTATATGAGACCTATATTTAAAAAAAAAAAAAAAACAATCAAGATCATAATTTTCTACTGCTTTTTTTTAAATGAAATTGACACAAAAAAATGTCATTATTTTATTAAAAAAAAAAATTAAATTGTATTGATATAATTGACATAATAAAAAATACAGGATGTCGCAAGTATAATAATACAATATTTAATTATTTATATTAAAAATATACCTTAAAATATAAATATATATTCAATATAAAAATACAAATTATATAATAGAAAACAAAAATATGAAATACAATATATGTGTTATTATGATGTGTTTATACAAAAATGTTGTTTGTTTTTAAGAAAAAAAATATTTTTAATATTTTAAATTTCTTCTATCTCTTATGGTTTAAAAGTTGAGTTATTGATCAATGTGCTGTTAAATTAATTCTTCTTGACTATTATTATCGCAGGACATTATAAACATTTTTGTAAACTGATCATTTCACGCTTTCCCTGACTTCAATTTTTTTTTTATCAATTTGTTATATAAATATTTATCAAATAATTAAATCGTTCAACATTTTTCTTTTAATTTCATGTTTTCACTTTTAATTTAATTTGATACGCTTGTTCTGGAACAAAATAAATAAACATTGAATTTTTTAAATCATAATAAAATAAATGATTTTGATTGTTGATTTGTTTTTGGTTATATAAGACTTAATAAATATATTTTTAATTTTAAAATTTAGACCTATTCGAGTAGAAATATGAGCCAGGAAGGAAACATAAACAAGTTACACCGGATAAATGGTTCTGTTGTGGGATTCAATGTATCTTGTATAGAAATTTGGAAAAAATTTAATTAACATTTCAGTTTCTTGTTGAGGTAACATTTGATCAATTAACATTCTACTCAATTCAAAAAAAAAACCACTTCAACCCACTTTCGTAGGAAACAAGATATCAAGTTTAGCTAGATAGATATCTAGCAAGTTATTTTACAAGGATTTTCTCGTTATTTGTTCAAAATAGTGATTCTAGAGATTCAGTTAATTTACATCTTCTACACAAATACAGTTACGAGAAAAAAATATTTACAAATAAAATGATGTTATCGTAATTATAAATTTAAAAAAAAAAAACAAGTTTAATATCAAAATTTAAATAACTTAATAATATAATATTTGTTTAAAGTTGAAAATGTCATTAATTTAAATTGACATTAAAACACCAAAAAAAGGCAACCAAAACATTCAACAACATCCAAAACACAAACCAAACAAACTAATATTTACAATTTTGTAAAAGCGACCATATGTTGTTGATCTCATCATTTATGTGGTGTGTCGATAATGACCTCTTGTTTTAATATTAAAATTTTAAAAGTGTATAATAGGTAATACCTTCATTTTAAATTTGACCCACACTGGTTTACTTAATCGGATTATTTATGTACTTATGTGTCATTTCAAAGGTCACCAACCAATTCAGTTGAATTGTCGTTATATTTACTCTTATATAAATATTTATTATTGAATAATTTACTCCTGGCACTGAAACGTTTCCTGTGGCTGATTGAAACACTAAGTCCCACGCAATTTTTGTTTTTTTTTTTTTCATATTTAAAAATACGCCAATTTTGACGATGAATTTTTATTAAACCAGCAAACTGCAGTTATCAAATTTTTTGAAAAACTGAGGACATTTAATTTTTTTTACTAACCAAAATCTTTTACTGGATTCTATTAAGGTAAGGCTTAAGGTAAGTAGAAGCTTTGCGTATTGTGTTTGTCTTCAGTTTCGGTAGAAAAATAATTTTGGAAATTAGTGTTTTTTTAAATTTTAGTTACTCTTCAGGCATACATTTTTGTCTTAGAATAAATGTATATTTCATCAATAACATTTTCACTAAGGAAAGTCAAAATTTTGCTAAATGATTTTATACCGAACAAAGTGAGGTTTATATTGATAAGACGATTTTTCATTTCGCTTGTCTCTCTTCTTCCGAGTTTAATTCTATTTTTCCGTTGTAACTTAACTCATTATCTGATTTTGATGGAAAATGATATACATGTTTATTTCATTTAAAAAATGTAACGTGTTTTTGGAACTCATTGTCCCTCTCGGACGCAGTTTTTTGAATATTAGTATTGGAATGTAGTCCTGCATAAAGACGAATTATAAGAAAAGCCACGGGCTACTATTTAGTTAATGTGTTATATAAAACCATGTAAAGGTTTAGTTACCTCTGAGAGCCGATTGCAGATTAAAAACCTTCAAATCTATGATTCCGAATTCAGCTTCAGAAAATAAAAATTAGCGAAAAGTGTGTGTTGTGCTCGCTATGGACATAATGGCATTGGTTTGTTTAACTTGAAAGTATTTAAGAGAAATATTAAACCCATTGCAGTTAAAAATTGAACAACTTTCTAGAACAACTAAACCATAGCACAAAAAGCAAAGAAAAAAGTAGTTTAACAAAGCCTTTCATGTCCCAATAAAATAATATTGAGGTAAAACTAAATCTTGATGGATCTAAAGTTTCAATCGATCACAAAAACTCTTCTGGCATCAGAACTAAATATCCAAATCTTACTTGATCAATAAAAACCATTTTGATTTTGTTATTTCGATTAATGCAACAAATTTAAATATTGGATATCTTTCCCATACATTCCTCTTGCATTTACAGCATATAGATAAGTAAAAATACGTGAAAAGTTTGTTAATGGATTCGTCCACAGAGAATCTTTTCCTAAGAAACTAAGGTCTAAAACAGCACATTTTTTAGGCATTAATTTGTATTGGAACTTTGTATGTTTCTATAATTAGTTTTATAAAAAAAAATTGCAAAGATAACCTGTAATGCCAAGGCACACTTTTTGAATAATTCTCGGATTCCCACTCAGTCGGTACGATTTAATATGAATATGAAAATTATATTTCTATATGGGTTAATTGTACACAGATTAATGTCTCATTTTTAAATTGACAATATCATATAAAGGACATGAACTGTATAATAATACGCTGAACTTGAGAGATGAATCAAATGAAAACCTTCATATCAATTAGAGTTTACTGTACCTTATGTTTAAATAGTATACTAACAATTTATTTCTACACATATCGAAAACATTTTAGATGTATTGATTTATAAATTGTGAATTCAAAGAAATAACTTATATGTTTTAATTAAACCATTGTCTATGCGTATAGACATGGTAATAGTAGGTAAATCATAATACATCTACCTATAGTGTAAGCCACTTATTGTAGTTATTTGTCAATTGTAATTATTTGAGTGAAATTTGAAACTTTACACTCAAAATACATAAAAGATTCGGATTCATGAACAAATGAACCTGAACTAGTATAGGAACCGATTTAAATAATTTAAATACTCATTGTTTTACCGTGAAGCCAGGCTATAAACAATCGCAATACAAAATACCAACTGAATAATTTGAGTGAATAAATTTAATTTTTCTATTTAGAAAAAAAATTCCCAAATTCCATTTTTATTGTTAACTAAAATTTTAAGAAACATTATAAATCAATGGAATTTTGAATTCTTAAAAACAAATTAGTAAATATTAAAAAATTATAACTATCTATTTTATGGCGAATATTTGTTTTGAAATTTCTACTATTTTAATTTTTGGACTATCAAAGAAAGTAATTCAAACAATATTTATAAATTATGAAAATAAATTTTGTTTAAGTAAAAACTATAATTTTCAATAATTAAAATCAATCAAAGAATAAAGCAAGGTCAATAAATGGTAAATTTTGAGAGAGGTGCACATGAATTCCCTGAAATGGGATACCTGACAAAATAGGAAATGATATTGAAAAATATTTGGACACAAAAAATCAATTCATACTGATTTGCGCCTCAATAAAGTCCAAACAAAATCAACAAATTTTATTGGTTTTCTAAAGTAGGAAATTGATTGAGGATTATAATCTTACAATGAGCTTTGTTGTAGCTTAATCACACTGATTTTACGAAAAAAATAAGCATTCAAAACATAGAATGCTTCTTTTTTTCGTTTTTTACATTTCCTAAGAAAATTTACCACGGTAGTGTATATTTTTTTCACTATCCGAATTTTACCTTTTAACACTCACCCTCTTCTACTTCCCGAACTCTGATCGTCCGTAATTTATTTTTATTTGCATTTTTGTCATACTATCTTGCGTTTCCAATGGGTTTCATCCTACTATAATTTTCTTCCACTTTTTACCATTTTTTAATGCTTCTTCCCTGGTGTATAAATAAATTTTTGAAACTAACATATTATCCATTCATTTTATGAATAATATAGTTGACCCATACTATATTTATATGTAAACATGTGTGTATTTTATTGAATATATGAATAAAAGATTTTATCTTGACAAAATAATTCAACATGATGTCTTTGTATTATTAAATAAATAAATATTATTATTAATATACGAATGTTCTAAAGTCTATTTGTATATTAATATTGAAGATATAATTGAAACATTTCGGGGTTAATATATTCAAGTTAAATAATTTCTAGTTTATTTACAAATTAATTTTATTATTTTATTTATCAGACAAAAAATATTATTTACAAATCAATTCATTTCATTTTTACTCGTTATTATTATTGTACCATTGATTTTTTGAAGGAGCTAATATTGATAATGAATATTATTCTATTTTTTCAAGGGCAATTGAGGCATTGAGTGATTTATATTTATATATTTCTGTCTGATACCCGTGGTGCAAACCTACACCACGGAACTTTTAGCTCGTTAATCGAATCAAGATTAAATTGCCATAAGACGGCCATCATCATCAGTCAAATATTTTGAATGATTATATAAAACTGTAAATTTTATATTTTTATTTGCATAGCACAAGAGTTTATTTTTAAGAATTTACAGTTTAGAATGATGGTAGCGCTTTAGTGTTTTATAAATAAATTTTTAAATGTACGGATGGCGCATTAATTTATAATGAAAATTTGCCATCATTTAAATTTTAGTATATTATTTTATTCATTCCTTTAAAAAAGGTTATCACGCAATTTCTTTAAAATGACAGCTTGTCAAAGAATTTTTCGCCAATAATTATAAAATTAATTTTTTTTTTTTAGACATTCTTTCGGACTCTTCATTTGTGTATGGCAAATTAAAACATTTGGATAATTAAAGATTTTTTCAAGCGAAACTTCACTTTTTATTGGTTAGTCCAATAATAAATTTAGTTTTAACAAGTTCTACTCGTGCATTTGAACGTGTACAACTTCATAAAATTTTTACAAAACCACTGACCACCACCCCGCCCCCCGAACTTGAAAATAGAATTAGTGACTCCCGGTAGCCTACTTTATATGTTTAAGTAGTGTGTTTCAAATAGACTAAGTCGATTCGGATCATCGTGGATTTCATTCAAGTTTATCCATTTGGTTTTGTATAATGCGGGAAGAAAAAAAATGTGTGTTTAGGCAATTCACATACGGCAGAAGAGAAACTTTTGAAAAGTGGCCTACGAGTATTAACAGGAGTATATAGTTTATTATTTTAAATACACAGGAAGGTTGTACACGCTTTATACATATATAACTTATAAGTACTAGACATGCGCACGACCGTTCTGTATAATGATGCGTGTATTCTATCTCATTATCTCACCGACTTAATCCTTTACATTTATGTGTTTGTTCATTATGATAACGCATTTTTTTTCACTTCAAAAGAAAGTTTTATTTATATAGTTACAATAAGTTATGTAGTTAAAGATTCTGGTGCTGCAGAAAAATTGAGGAGGATATGGTTAGCATGTGACCAAATGTCTAAAATGTTTCATGTAGCTGGATTGCCGAGAGTTTCACAAACCAATAAATAGGATCAAAATTAAAAATAGAATCAAAATAAAATTAAATACTTATTTGCTTGTGTTACTTGAAAGATATGGTGCAAATATAACTTAATGTAGATATTGTCGACCGTTGAAATGCCAATAATAATAATTTCAGCAAATATTTCTGATGAAAAATAAATGTTCTAAGAAAGTTTCTCGAAAAATTTACTTTCGTTATTTGCTTGTATAATTTTTAAAAAAATTCGGTATGTTTATATATATGTATATATACAATGTTGATAATGTCAACGTTCACATTTGAAATTATTTAAGTAAATAAAACTGTTATTTATTAAATTTTTTGATAATAATGAAATGTCATCTCTAATGACAAATAGATTAATTCTCTGTGTATTATAAATGAAGCTGATTGACATATGATGAAACATATTTGTTCAATCATATAATTTTTTTTATATTTAGTAAAATCAAAGAATAAAAGGTATACATGAATAATGAATAGGCGCTTTTTCATATTTATCACCTTCTAATGCTATAGAATTGAAAAAGCATTTCATATCGCAGAAGGTAATTAGCTACGAATTTCTTTTATCCCCGTAGTTTGTGACTTTTAAACAAAAGAGTATGGATGCAGTCATCCACAATAAATAGCTGAATACTATGCCTGGGTTCTAGATTCCATTACCACGACTTATACATTATGCTGATATTCTTAGTTCTCTAGAATAGGTTGGCTCATTGGTACTGGACTGAGATTTTATGCGAATGGTTCCAGGGTAATTTCCCGGTGCAGCAAAATTTTCTTTCAAGTCCTACAATGTTGAATATCTGGGTCATACGGTACATAGGTTCACTCACACAGCCCAACATTTGAACTATTGATCTTTGGAGAAAAAAATCAGGTGGTTGGGATAATTGCTGACCACACTTCCTCTCTATGTGCCACTGCGATTCATGGCTAAAGGTTTTCATTTTTACATATTTTCTGTTCCATTTCCACTTGACGACACAAAAATTAATCGAAATTGATTTGATAATTTGATGAATTGTCTGCTTACTATGATGACATAAATTAAGCAGGTGTTCTCAGCTCTTTTAGAAATTCTGTGAGATATCTTACATCGATGTTTCATCCGCATATTAATTATATATCGATTTTTGAATCATTCTTTTTCCAAGTGTAAAAATGAATATTTTGCAAATACTATGCATATGTTATGTTTTTTTTATGTGTATGTTCCGATAAAGACTGCGACTTGTATTCATTACTATTCCAGATAAAAAAAATTTCGTTTCGTTATGGACTTCCAGTACAGTGTAATATGTGATTATAGCAATAATAAGACAAATTTTTGTTTCATAGAACAAATTTAAAAAAAAAACAATACTGCGTTCCGCTTTAATCAGTAACCCGTATACTTGTCACAAAGGAACGGCTTCCCGCAGTGTATATCGGAACAAAGCCTTTATTCTAGAATTTATTTATTTGGTAATGATATCAATAATCAATCATTATTAATAATAAAATGGTGTGAAAAATTAAATGAATAAAAAACATTCCATGGTATAATTAAAAAATAAACGAAAATTGTTGATATATTGAGTTGAAATTTGAGTATTTAGTAAAAATATCCATTTTTGCATCTTTATCACATAATTACAAAATTTCTGTGGCAGTTAGCACCATTTTTTCGTAATTAAACACCTTCAAAGAAGACGGAGGTTCTCAATTCGGGAGTATTTTTTACCAGTTTGTTACCTGAAAATTTTCGACTGGGTGAACCGATTTTGACGATTCTTTTTTTATTTGAAAGCTGGTGCTTTCCGTGTGGTAGAAATCTGAAGTCCTTGCATGGTGGGGAAAAAAGGCGCAAAAATAATTTTTAGTGATTAAATTTCATCCAAATGATTTTTCGTCGTTGTATACAACATGCAAAAGTAAAAAATTAAAAAATTAAAAAAAGAAGTGGCTTCAAAAAACTGAAGTAAAACATAATTTAAAATTTTTCCTTTTGACCAATTTAACTTTCAAAATCATATTTAAGCCGTATTCCGATTTTTACGTTTTTCTAAAAATAGCATTCTTAAAATAATCATTTTAATATAATTTCATTCAAATCGAAGCAATGGATCAATAGTTTTAAGTTAAATATTTAAGGTTTCTTTCAAGCACTATTTACGGAATGGTTATTCATTTGTAAAATAGGATTATACCAAAAACTTTCACTATTGTTTACCAAAAATTTATACATATCCGTCAATTCTTTTGGAATTTTCACGTTTTCACGTTTGCAATAATGGTGTTAGAGACCACCAGCCTGACAAAGAGATGCAAATTAGAAATTGCTCCGGAGATACCAAAATGTCGATCTATATAAATATGGTACAATTTAATATATATCAAAGTTTTATGGTCGTACATAATCAATATGTTTCTCAGAATCACAAAGCTGATACAAGAAATAAGAAAGAAATATTATTAGTAAGCCCGTAATAATACGTTTAATATAATAAAAAGCAAATATAATAAAACAGGCGTGATGGTCGGAATATCAAATATTGACCAAATAACACCTCAATGTTTTTTATTAATATTAAAATAAATGCAGTAGTTACACCCACGAATAAATTATCACTTTAATTTTGGACACCCTTTATTATAAGACTTCTCTTCAATACACAAATATTGATAAACATTTTAACAATATCTTGAGCACTGAAATACACAACTACATATTATTAGTCAGGGAAATAGGAAACCAGAATCACTAGATGGATCAATTTATTCCTGCTAAGAACATATTTTTATTTTATGGGTAGGAGCCCAAGCAGGAAATTTTGAATTTACTCGAGCGCGTCTGATAAAGATAGGAGATACTTTTCCTTTTGTTAAGTAGTTAACTATGGTGGCGGATATATCTTCTAATAATTATTCAAAATGATTGATTTTTTATATAATCATTGACTAAACGTAGTAAGGTCTATATTTTAACTAGACAATATTGCATTTTGTTTGTCTGGGTCTATCTATGAAAAATTTAATACAAACGAAACATTCGAAAAATATCTAAATTACTATATATTCTAGAAAAATGTAATTATTGAAATCATTGTCAAATAAAATGACACAGTAAGGGAAGCCAGTAAAACTTTTTTATTAGGAAAAATTTTTATTATACGGGGGGAAGGGCGTTTTGGTAATATCCTTAACAATCTCCACTTGTTTTCTATACAAGTTTAAAAGTGGTATTTTTCATTCAATGTGAAATAATCAATAAAAAATGATTACTATTATTTTCTTCTAGGAAAATTTTTGTTTCTTTTCTTTTAGTTTATTTTCCTGACTATATTTGCATAACGCCTACATATAGAAACAATCAAGTAAATTCAATAAACAAGGATATACGATACACTTCAGTTTAAATTGAAACTTATTTGCTAACAAATTATTGCACAATGACAATCGTCATCGATGTGGAAATTCCGGTAATAAGCTTATAACGATATAAACCAGGATTTGTTTCATAAAAATTTTCTCTGTATCTATTGTTATCAGTAAGTAAATTCAATACTTTTAGTTTTATGAGCGGACAATAATGGTATAAAGCTAAAGTGTCTCTTAGCAAATAAAAATTCACCTCTAAAAATTTTATATCACTTAATTATGATTATCGTAACTTCTGTTGCGAAACTTCAGACATACAGTTAAAACGCGTTTACTTAGTTTTTTAAAACTGTATTTTAAAGTTATGACTAAAAACTATCGATTACATTAACCGAATCATTCAAATTACTATTTCTAATCATCGCTATGACATCAAATGGATGCCACTATACTATTAGCATTTTTATTGGGTCTTCAAACGTTTCCCTAATTTCAGATCATTCAAGAATATTTCAAGAAGTGGTAGTTTGAAGTGACAATTCGGTAAATTCTAATACAAAGTCAATGAAATAAAATAATGAGATAAATGCCAATGTCAAGTAAAGATGGAGCGTTTAAAACTGAATATTAAACAGTTTCAAGCTTGCCCTCCCAATCAAGAATTATAAACCTGAATAAGAGGGTACTGAAGTTTTTGTATTTTTCTGCTTAAATAAACAAATTTGGGAGTTTAAAAGTCTTAATTAAATAAAGATTATAGTCACTGCAGGGATACTCTGCAGTGACGTCATTATGTATAATTCTAATTGATATTGTATGTAAAACATCGATTTTTAAGAAAAATAATTTTTGAAAGGTTATAACATCCAACATACAAATTTGATAACCATATTTTTTATTTTAGCGTTATGAAATAAACATTCTCAAACAATGGCTCGTTGTTGCAGGTTTTTTAAATGAATGCGCTGAAATTTTTTTGGGCGAAAATGCTAGTTGCATCATTTTTTTAAATTTCTAACACTTAAAATTACTGACACCATTTTTACGATCTAAAAATAAATTTCCATTAAAATTACCAAATATGTTAATAAAATATATTTAAGAAAAAGATCAATACCGCACGAACATAATCAATGAATTAATTAGTAATCGCTGCTAATATAATATAAAGAATATTAAGTATTCTGCCAGTTGTCATCTGTGAATTTCTAATTATTGAGACTTATTAAAATTCCAATCTATTATTTAAATGAATCGGAATATATACAAACGTTTAGTTAATGTTTAATTATTTATTTATAATTAGTATGTATATTAATGTAAACATTTCAGATAATATTTTTTAATACTCACATCACCTTCCGCTATGTCATTTCAAGTTTAATAATCATAATAAGCATAAAAATCGATTTCTAGTTAGTGGAGTCAGTGTGATTAATTAACCACTTTTTCAATTATAATTGATAAAATTGCCGCTACTTGGATTACAACTCGCAACCTCTCTGTCCCAATAGTCAAATGGTTAAAGGTGATTACGCCATTACTCGTAAGAGTAAAATAAGGCTCAACTGCTTGGTCTTTCCGGGTGCTAATCGCTGAAATTTAAAAATATTTTAATTAAAAATTGTTATGTACTTTTAGTTCATTTGTTTTTTTTCGAAAAAATTTAATTTTTTTTTTTATTTGTTAAATTTTATAATTTATCAGAAAAGAAGCATTTGATTTGAAAAACTTTATATGAAAGTAATTTAGGAATCACACAATACTAAATATGATTCTTTAGGTTTGATTGCATTTTACTCTGAATACTCGAGCTCTGAATATGATTTGAACATACAAACAATACACATGATTTGCAGTATATAGTAATAAATATTGAAAATTAGATTTTCTTACTTCGCATCAAATAAGTATAAAACTACTAATTAAATTAGAGTTTACACCATTTATGATACAATTACTTATATACTCACCTAATATGTGATAGTGATCAAAGCGGTTTTATATAATCATAATAAAACTAAGTAATTATGTTATTCTTTCAATAATTGTCGTAGCCAGATATTCCATATGGTTTTGAAAATTATTAAATACACGTGATACTATCACTTTCTGTAATGTAGAAATTATTATGATGTAACCGGTCTATGGATGATTTTTTCAGTTGAAAATACTCGAAAAATGAATCGATCGAAGTGAATCCATTCTTTAAATGGAAACATATGTTTAATAATTTTGAAAGTTTGATTTTTTCAAGTGAAACTTACATTTAGGAAGATTGCCTAGGTTAAATGAGGATCAATTTCATTTCTGAAAAACTAAGTTTCCAAATTTTTTTTTTTTTATATTTCTGGGTTTGAATTTTGAACCAAAAGTAGCAAAAAATGTTAATAATTATTTTATTAGTCCATTTTCGTTGGTCCATCGAATCTTAGCTCTCTATTTGGTGCCGAAAGGTAGCCGAACAGAATATTAAAACGATAAAATCGATAGTAGGATTTAATCGAGCTCGTCAAGATATGGTAGAATGCTGAATGTAGCTATCTAGATTAAAACATGGGATACATTTTTCGTTGAATACCTCCACGAAACTTAAAAAATTTGAGCGTGATGCAGATCTTTTTTGCAACTTTGTGGCCCACCACGAAAGTACATACACTATAACCATTTTATCAGTTTTAGACAAAAAATGGTATCTATACTTTTATATATTCCAAATCGCGTATAAAAACTATCATTTTTACTGGAGTGGCTTAGTTGCATTTTACTGAAGATCTCGATTTCTGCAATCTACCGTAAAACAATAAAAAAAGAAAGATTATAAATTCAATAAAATTTTAATTAGGTAAAACCAAAAATTAATGCTAGTATTATTATATATTTTTCACACTATTAAGAAAGAAAGTTATAACTTTATCATCATTAGACAAACGTTAAATGCGGAATGAGAGTAAAATCTAATTTTAGAATCAAAATTTAAAGAAAATTTATTATATAAATTTCAATAGAAAAGGATGATTATAGACTTTATACAAGTATAAAGGTGTTTAAAAAGCCACACGTTATGTATTTTCATTAGCAGGCATGGTAAACAAAAAACAAGCATTGCTGCAATCACAATTTGGTAAAAGAAAAATTAGCGTATTTATGGTAAGTCCGCTAAAATCTTCAACATTTAAATTCCACGGGTAAAGCTCGACAAAAATAGATATAATCGATAAATATCTATCGAAATTTTTGAGTGATATCTATATACCCGTTATAATTTATATAATGAAACCGTTCTTACAGAAAATTAGGACGATAAAATTTTTATTTAAAACTGTATTCCAAATTTCAAAAAGTTCTGTGACTTTAAGATAAAAGAGGAAAATGTTCTCTTGTATAGTTTCGTTAATTCTTTGAGTATGTAACAAATTATTCTCAATTGAATTAATAAGAAATGACAACAAATTATTTCTGGCAATTACGTGGAGTGAAAATGTGAATACCTGGAATAGAACTTGAGTATTCAATCAATTTATTTTTTCCTTATTTTATGAGAACATCAATGGAATAATAAAAATGCAGATTCACCATTTAATTTATTTATTACTGAAAATTTACGTAATTTACGGATGATTTCGATGGATTAATGGTAAAATACGTAACAGGCTATTTGAATAATTTCTGGAAATCGTTTTAAACAATTCTTTATTACATAATAAGCACATTACATTGATTTTTCTCGGGAAATCTACAGTATTATCAACGAAAATCAATGTTCAAGTTTAAATCTTCAAAACTGCGCGATAAACGATATTAGATATTTCTGTTATGAAGTTTGTCACGTGGTACGTGTGGCGTAGTACACTAGTAAGCCAGTTGATATATCAAACCACAACTAAAAAGCTCAGCGTAAGTGAACTAAATTCTATCATGGGGTCCTTGCTTACTTCAATACATGTATGTAATGTATTCTATAGTTTTCTAGCTGGTGCCGTCCCGAGAGCTGCCACCAATCATAATGCTTTACTGTGGCAGATTTCAAAAATTATTACATTTTATTTCATGTAATTTTCCAAAAATTAATATAATTTAGCTTAAGTAAAGTGAAATATCTTTTTTTTTTTGGGCTATTATCTTAAAGGATGGCCAGATTTTGAAGTACATTTTTATTGTTGTCAAATATTGAAATAACAATTTTAGTTTACAATATTATATCCATTCATTTGCTGACCACGGAAGTTTCAAAAGTTGTTTCGATTTTAAACAATCTTATTTATGATTTTGTTTTTTATTAAATGATTTAAATAGCTCTGATTATGACTTATAAGATGGATGTTTCTGGGTTTCTTAAATAATGTTCTTCTCTTTTATGGAAAATAGACGCCAAATATTAACCAATTTTTGGTACAAAGTTACCAAAGAAATAATATGAGTAATTATTAGCAAGAGTAACACGTAATAAGTAAAAGAAGCCCTGGGAAAAAAGGAAAGAGCTGACATTATGAAAGAGCTGTATTTTGCATTTGAATAACGAATGGTTTAAAATAAATTTTACAAATCATAATTTAAATATGTAAAAAATTAGTTAAGGACTTATAAGGTATGGAGGTTAAACGAATATATAGAAATCTATGTAATACATTTAAATTAAAACATCTTTGTATACTTATACAGTTTATATGTGGTTTTGTGAAATGTGTGAGAAATTGTGGTCCATAGGTCTCTTGAGACTTTATACACCCTTTAGGTACTATTACAGTGAATAAAATATGAGAAATTTCTATGTGTATTCTATATGATATACCCCATTGGGGGTAGTTTGAAGCTACATATATAAAGACTGTAAATATTGTTAATATTACTTTCTATTATATTTTATCTTTATCATACAAATTTATATTTTATAGTCACTATCTTTTTTTAATAATACTAAATGACAATATTAGTAAATTAATAATACATTACCATACATTATGTACAAATTAAAAGATATAAATTATTTGATACGAAATAATTATTCTTTACGTATTTTAAATATGTGTTATAAATTCCATACAACTATTTTCAGCACCACTCATCAGTTTTCAGAGAGTCATTATTGGTGCATTTACACTCACTATTTTAGTTTTGTTTTTTAGTTCATTGCATTCCAAAGCTTCTATTTCTAATATTTTTAATTTAAATTTAGTTATTAAATTTCTTAAGAGATATTAGAGGTAATGTAAACAAAAGAATTTCAGGTCACATAGACGCCGTATGTTTGGAGACGTTGTATGTTGTTTAGAAAGAATTCTGTCTCAAACATTTTTACACTCGACATATATACAATTCTAGTCTAAAGTTTGTCACGGTAGAAAGAAGATAACTTTTTTGTCACAAATAGTAAGATCAAGTTCGTCATTGACCAAAATCAGTCCATTGGCTCCAATGGACGCATGATGATCCATGATTCAGCTGTTAAACTATTTAAGATAGAAGAAAAATCTAAAGACAAAAAATATTTGTATTTTCAAAACAAACAACTTTTGTTTGTAACATTTTTCGTGAACTGTTTAGATTCGCTACAATTCTGTAGCTAATAAGCACATATATAATTGTAATAAATATCATTATTATATTATATGCGATTATAACTGTATAGACTACATATTTAGAATATTTTATGAATGTAAAATTCTAAACACTATTTTATTAAATATAATGATTTGTAAAGATATGTAGATTGAAATTTGTATAATTAGTATACGGTTGCAAACAAATCTTAGAAAACATCTATGTATCTGTATTTTCAGTTCACCCCGCCATCATAGGTAACAAATAAGGCACTAAAGGCAAGCCTAGTGCGATTAAGAATGGCTGAAAAATTAAGGCGATACTTCTCATTACTTTAATTTTCTTTGAACCGTGAATTTAAGGAAACGTACCGATTTGAGTATTGATTTTAGGCAAATCAGTCAATCTTTACTCTATAATGCGACGAAAAATCTCTAATGAAACGTAGTTGAAAGTTTACGACAGATAGTCTGATATTTTGAAACAGGGGCAAGACGCATCTTAGTTTCATTATTTTTTCGGTATATAGTCTCGGAAGTGTATAGATATATCATTGCCAATCATAGCTACAGTTTTGGCCCGCAATTCGATACAAATTGACAAATATGGGAGATTCTAAAGTAGGGATTTTTATACTTTTTAATACAAATTAAATAATTTTATTGTTAAAAATTATGACAAAATATGTTATTCTTATAACAAAACATACAAAATTTACTTCTTTATTGCAATACATAGTCTTTTTTAAATCAATACATAATTTGGAGAAAAATAATTTGTACTTATGGGACGCTTAGAAATATTTGATCACTTGCAAAAGACCAATAATGCTAATAGAATTTCGAACAAGTATGAATTGTAAGCTATTCAAACTATCCATATTGATTAACAAAAAAAGAACCTATTTTATTTCATTTTTTTACTTTTTCATTTACTATTTTTAAGTCACGTTATAACTATTATGGTCATCAGTGAGTACAGTATTTACTAACAACAACAGAACACAGCATTCCAAGACGGTCATCCATACAAGTACTGACTGGGTTTGTTTGTTGTTGCTTAACTTGAAATTGTCTAATTGACATTGAATCGGCGGGTTGGAAATTTTTTAACGGCTTAGAATTACTGAGAATATTTAACGTTGATTATTATTTCGATACCGAAAATGCTTCTGGAATAATCGTCGTTACCTCAGTATCATTATTATCTTCAATACTATTAACTGCTGTAGCAGTTAAACGTTCAAATTGTGCCACTTGTAAACCATTCGTTATTATCAATGGTTGTGTATTCGTACTGCTTCCACTAATAAAATTATCCTAAAAAGGAAAATAAACATAATTTTTATTTAATTATTAATTTTATTGTAATTGATTGTGTGACGTAATTACATTTGTAGATCCACATCGTGCGTATAATGAAAATGTGGCAATGCGTCGGCCACCCACAGCCATATAACAATCCATACGCCATCGTTGTCCAGGTATTTGTTGTGGGACAATATTAAGTGGAACATAATTTACGAATTGATAGGTCCCCTGAAAAATGAACAATTAAATGATAAATAGTGAATAACATTAAATTAGCTTGTAAAAACTAATTATAGCGGAAAATTCTAAAAGTCTTCTCTCTATATATTGAATGCAAAAATTTTATTTAATTTCTTAGTTTCCGTTTGTAATATGGTTCCTTTCATGAATAAGAGCTTATGCACTCACACCATCTATTGATAAATAAGTGCATTATGTACTAAATCCGAAATTCGGTATGACATCTACTAAATCCACATAAAATAACTTTAATTTTATTATAAATTTATTTCGGAATGTTTCATACATGTACGCTCAAAAAAGTCAGTTTGAAATATTTATGATTATTGTTATTATAATTTTCCGAATATCCTTTCATATATAAACGTTATCTTCTTGATACCAGATTTTGTTATATCTGCCAGCAGAGAAAAACTCTTTTTATGAAAACGTGAAGTCTCGAACAAACACATATCGAATGTATTGGTGTTATAAAAAAGTAAAGACTTTTTGACTTGAGAGAATTCATTTTCGTCTGGAGGTTTGCAGATAATTTTACATTCCTTATAAAAATTACAAAGAGGAAAAAATAATTTCGACTGTTTTTTGCAGTCTGGTATACGTAGTCCGATATTCTAATTAATAGATTTCTTCATCAGTTTTGTCAGCATAATGTTTATTGTTTTCCAATACAATGGATAGTCACTAAAGAACGATTCAGAAATATAGTAAACAGCCGTATAGAACCCGAATATTTCAATTCAGCTAACCCGTTTTTTTGAAGTAATAGCTATTTTGAAATTTCGTTCACAATAGCTTAAAACATCGTAGAAAAAATATTTTACCTCTGGTAAACTACATCCATGTTGTTGCTGTTGATATGGAGGTGCTGAACAACTTGATCGTCCTTGTAAGTAAGATGATGTACCTCCATATTGTTGGTACTGTTGATAGCCGATTAAATATACACATAAAGGTCTTCGTGGTACTTCGGACAAATATTGAGCGTTACAATTTTCATGACTTTGACAACTGTATAATCGAACGACCAACTATAATATATAAAAAGCGATTTAGTGATCTAACGGTTTTTTGCAAAGGCATATCATGTCTAAATATTGAGCGTTACAATTTTCATGATTTTGACAACTGTATAATCGAACGACCAACTATAATATAAAATACAATTAAGTGAGCAAACGATTTTTTGCAAACGCATATCATTTCAACATTCGCGAATTTGAATTTCGATATGGATTCGTAAATTAGTGTCACAAATACGTTCGATAATCATCCTTTTTTGCAACAAGCTGACACCGGGACAAGTGAAATCAAATAAAAGAATGGAAAATAGAAAATGCTTTGACAAACGATCCGTTTCAACATCTCCAACTCAGAATTGAAACGTTTAATAACACCATTTTCATGGCTTTTTAATGATTTGGTAAATAGTTATTTGTATTTTTTGATACAGACAAGACATCATCACATCCCATTTAATTCGTTAATGCCATGACTCATTTTAAATAACATATACTGTATTAAAAAATTAAAGAAAAAGGAAAAAACAGTCAACCTTCTTTCGCGTGTACTACCATTTGGAATTGAGGAGGTCAAAATGAATTATTTCATTCGATATAATAATTTTAATGTTACAGATATAAAACAATAATTATTTTATTTTACACGTTATAAAATAATTATAAATATATTTAAATTAATTTACTTACACACAAAAAAACCCAATGGCTAAGAATTTATTCGCTTGCAATAATAAAAGGTTAGTTAATTATTAACGTCAAAAGAGCAAATAGAGTTATAGTGAGTCATCTTGAACAGAATAATGTTATTCTCTCTTCATATTGTAAAATTAATTGCATTTAATAATCATTAATGGTAATTATTTCAAACACAAACGTGTTATACCTGAAGCAAATATTAACAAATAGTAATTTTATCTTGTTTTTACTGTGAATGTATTTGAATAATAATATGCACTGAATTAGTAACTACTCTTTAATTCACATATTAGCTTATTCTGAATATCAATTAAAATATATATCCAGAAAGAAAATTTTTTTAATATGCATCTGTACAAGAGTAAGTAAAATAAACCTCATTAAAACGAATAGGAAAGAAGCTCAAATTTTTTTATCACTTCACGAACTAATTTGAGGTTATTTTTTTTTTAAATCTTAAAAAATAGCTAAAATTTGGACGTTCAAAATTCTTAATTAAACAAAGAAGATTTGCATAAATGACGTACGTATTCTTCTCCATAGTGATTATACATAAGGGTCATTTTCGTCGGTTTAAAATCCGTAAACTTTGAAATGAAACGGACTACACTATTTTAAATATCTTATTGCTTTTCCATAATATTCATTCTTCATCAATATTGCATAGGACAAGAAACGTACTTATAGTACCGTTAACTTTAAAAGTTTTTGTATTTTCACCTTAAAAAAATAGTATACGCTTATAAAACTATTCCATTGATAAAAATTATGATACATTTCCGAGAAACAACTGTTTAATTTTAACATTTCAAGATTGGACCTCCGGGTACGATGTAAATCTATAACTGAACTACTTCACTTATCGTTAAATTGAAATTTATAGATCGAAATTAACTAATACACGTAGTTTGGTCGAAATTGGAAATTTTTTATCGATTTTCTAAAAAGAACTAGTCCCTTAGGAATATTGTAGAAAATCGAAAATAGATTTAAAAAAAAAAAACTATTTCCTACTAAAATTGATGGCATCTAAAGTTTTTGAGATATTGTTCGTATTCTGAGTCCAATATTCAGTCAGGTTCATGCAATATCTCGCAAACAAATCATCAAATTGGGAATTAAGTTAGGTTATTGAAATTCTTAGACCTAAAATACCTTTAATACTACAAAATGTCCCATTTTAAATGATATTTTAGCTTACATAGAATTGCAGAAAATCGTAAGATTCCAAAAAGTTAATAACCCTAGCAAACAAATCATCAAATTGGGAATTAAGTTAGGTTTTTGAAAGTCTTAGACCTAAAATACCTTAAAAACTACAAAATGTCCCATTTTAAATATTTTAGCTTACATTGAATTGCAGAAAATCGTAAGATTCCAAAAAGTTAATAACCCTTCTGACAAAATTTATTATTAAAGGTGTAATTTATTACCAAATTTATTAAAAATGCACTTATAAATCTAAATAATTTGTAGGAAAAGAAAAAAGTTGTGGCAAAGTTACGTTGTGGTAGATTTTCTATCCTTCGGGACAGGCAGAAATTTTTAAGAAGAATGTGCCTCCTCATTTTTCTTATAAATACTGCATGAACTTTTGCGCATAAAATTATACTTTAAAACCAAATATTGATCGAAATTGTTATAATTGGAGTTATAAGTGGTACGCAGAAAATAATTTTGGAGGACACTGTACCACAACATGTAAAAGGATTATTGTTTACCAATTATTACGATTCCTTAGTTCTTGTTTAAATTTATTACTTAATACAACCATACCAAGTAGTTGAAATGAAACACTTACTGTTGCACCTTGTACCGGCTGTCGTAAATTAAATGTTCCAACGCATGCCGCTACCGTTGAATTAATTCTTTGTATTTGAAATTGTACATTATTTAAGAAATTATTATTTACATATGGAACTTCTGTACGTTCCAATACTAAATAAAATCCACCATTATTGTAATTTTGATTATGATTATGATGGTGATGATGATTTTGATAATGATTTGGTGGTCCCGGTTGATTGATAATAACAATTGGACGGACAGTCGTACTTGATGTACCAAAAAATGGTAAGTTATCCAATGACGGTAATGAAATATTAAAAGTACCATACACTGTCACAGAATTTACAATTAAAACTAAAACTATTGACACGAAATTTAACATTTTGTCAATTCTATATTTTTGTTTTTTAACGAATAATTGTAGATTTTATTTTTGACTTGGAGACTTACTGAAAACTAAATTTGGTTACATTAAACTTCATTAGTTTTATATGATTTGATGGTACCGGAAACTGGAATCAAAGATTTTTATCAATATTAAATAATAATGTTTGTGTAGATATTGTCAATAAAATAATTCTAAAAAAATTGCTTGTTGATATTTTTCAGCTGTAATTATGATTACTTCTATATGCAGACTGAAGTATGGGAACCAGATTATTTTTTAAATCTTTATAATTATAAATGAATCGCAAAATGTATTGTAGGAAAGTTTTAAATCGCTAGAATTGGAAAAATTGAGAACAGACCTGATTTTATTGATTGTAGTTTTTTCCAAATTTTTCTTACTATTTTGGCAAGATTTTAATGCAAAAAAACATTGGGAAAATTGCTCGGAAAATTAAGAAAAGCCAAAAGGAATATTTCTATAAGATTTTTGAACGAAATGAAAATCAACGTGGATATAAATAATTCTTTTTTGGGTTTGTTCGTTACAATCTGAAGAAAGTTCTTAGTAAAAATTATACACTTACAACGAAAAGCTGGAATTTACAGTTTTTTTTTTATTCATACTTCCGGTTTGAAAATTCAATTGACGTGTCCTTATTAACTATTTTATTAATACCAATATTAATTTACGAACAAATCCGGGTCCGTGAGTTTAAAGCAAAGTTTTAAATAGACAGGCGGCAAAGTTTTGTGTGGTTCTTGAATTTAATATTTATCAATGCCTTTAAACTGCCATGCGAAGCAGGAGGGTAGAGGCTAGTATGTAATGACAAAAGTATCTCAGTAACTGGAAATAAAACTGGAACAGCAAATAATCAAATAATTTGTAATGGATATTAGTCCTTAAAATAAATGGAACGTAGATACTTTAAAGGCTATTGAACCTTGAATAGGCTCATCTTGGGTATTTTCGTATAGGTTCGTTATGTCTTTTAGTTACTGGTTTTTCACGATATGTGTATGGAGGTCAAGTAACTTTGTATACTATCATTTTATTGGTAAAATTAATTTATTTTAAATGACGGGAAAAATCCAACATCTATTAATGTGAAGGTTGTTATCGAATAATTTCGAGAAAATTTTTCGATGTGGAATTTCCATAATCATTTACAAGATTTTAATCACTGAAATATATATATTTTTTTACTATACTCATATTTTTTAATATTATCTAAAAAATACTTTTTTTTTTAGTTGACAAATTTTCGTTGATGTTATTTATTGTAAAAGATAAAATGTATAGGTATATTAGAAATACATAACGTACAACTTTTAATTTAATTCCTAGGTTGTTACAAAATCCAACAGCTTAATTTGAAGATCATGATTGACTACTTATTGAGGTAATAATTTTTGTGCCCACTTCTTTTATTTATCAAAATATTTATTTTAATTTCTTTTTATAGTTAAAAGTTTGATAAGACGGTTCAAATTTTTTACGTGTAGTTGTACTATTAAAATAGGCTACTGATTTTGTATGAATCTAGGAATCATTCTAATATATAAATACTATCTTTTCCAATAAATAATTTATTCTTTTAACCAAGGAGCCCATTTTACTGTTGCCTATAAGTCTACTATCTGCGAAGTTACATAAAAATATTTATATATATATATATATATATATATATATATATATATCTATATATATATATATATATATATATATATATATATATATATATATATATATATATATATATATATGTGTGTGTGTGTGTGTGTGTGTGTGTGTTCGAAATATTTAATCATGATAATTCGAGAAATGGAGAAACAATTTTGTAACAATGTGACGCTACGTTGAGTTGTATTTTCTTTTTCATTTTTGCCAAGCTTTTTTTATTTTTTAAGTTTACTTGTTAATTTTACCGTTTCTTAGCAACTTGTCTACATCCTTTCGTTAAATATTTCATGTGAAATAAGAATCCATGACCTGTATTAAAGTTTACCAAATCAATATGGGTTACGATGTCAATATAATGAAATAAAAAATATAATATTGCCAATAGTAAATAATTATTTTTGTTACAATGTATATTTTATACACAATAATATTATTATATTGTTGTAATTGATATAAAAATTGATAAAAATATTGTTATTACACACTTTTTTTTTGTACCATATCCTAGTAATTAAATAATAGTAATCACTAGCGATTGACGTAATAATATTAAACATTAAATGAGAGATGTAGAAAAGGATATTGCAGAATATTTGATTGTGATTATATTAATAAAACAAGCAATTTAATTATAAGAATAATTTGTTGATTTAATTGGTATACGAGGAATGAAAAGTTGCTTAAGCTGGCAGGTTAGTTGTAACTAATTATTTGAGATATTTAAGGTAAATGTATATGAAATGTTAAAGAACTTTCGAAAAGTTCAAAACACATATTTTTTTTTAATCAGAAAAAAACAGTTTTTCTTCGAAATTCTTTAAATTATTTTCAGACTCTTCTTGGGATATCTGTTTTAGACTAGTTTTGACCCGCAGATTTCAAAAATATTATCTATTTAAAGATTGGTTGCGTAATTTTTGAGATATATCTAGTAATCCGATCCAAGAGATGATTTTTTTTGAATTTCTTAGATCTCAATTAAGTCTTAAAAACCCATAAACAGCAAACAAATATTTTGAATTTTTCATCGATTTTTGGTTTTCTTATATAATCGCAAAGATTTCGAAAAATTTTCATTAACTTCCAATCAGTTTTTTGGTAACATTTATGTTATAAATTTAATTAGGATTAAAAACTACATAACAATTCATTATGTTGAACAATAATTTAGATTTAATCATTCGCAATTCACTTTTCTGAATCTTCTAACAGCTATCCTCTGGGCATGAAATTATGAAATTTCAGATAAGAATATTTTCTTGTTTCGTACTTTTAAGACCACAGTATCGTAGGAGGATATTAGGTTTTTTAAAGTTATGTTTTTTTTACATTTTTACCATATATGTGTCATAATATCAAAAAATCAGCCTTTAGGAAACTCTTCATTTTATAGACACTCACCACTTCGGCAAGATCATTGCTTCATCAATCCAATGACATATAAATTTGTGAAAGGAAGATGATATAACATTCAAAATTTGTCTCAATTTCTTAACAAATTAAAATAAAAAATTATTAATAATAACATTTCAAATAAATTACAATGCAAATTCTACAATCATTCCTATTATTTTCTACACAATAACTACAATTAACTACATTTTTTATATTTATTTAATAATTTTTATTTGACAATTGCTATATAATTTACATTTGAATAAATAATTATATATTTTAAAATGCGAAAGATTTTTTACAAATTTTAGCCACTCGCGGCGTTTATATCGATTAAATAGTCCATTCCCCGTACTATGTACTGTACGAATAGCGCGTATTATTTGCATTTGAACATTTATTAATAGTTTTTGCTTAGCATTTGTGCATAATGATAAATATTTAACTTATTTATTATTTTTCAAAATATAATAAATTATTTAATTCAAATATAAATGATTTACATTTCACATTTATAATTATAATAGCTAAAACATGTTAAAGAATATTGCACTCAATATATTATTATGGATGAATAGAAATGCAAATACTATTAAAATAGTTGTATGATCGTAAAAAATTTCATTTGTTTAGAATTGCATCATAAAAGTAAGTTGATAATTTATTGTCGTTATGGAATGACATCACTTAAAAGCATCATCATCATGTAACTTCCTTATAAGTCATTTAAAATATGTTAGGTTAGGTTAAAGGGCTTCTAATCTGTGCTAGCCTCCAATTTGATGCCTGAAACACAAAGTGTATATATATGTAAATTCAAGGATATAATGCACCATGTTTAAAAAACTTATTCGGTGCAGATTTTCTTTAGGAACATCCGCTACCTATGAGGCTTGGTCAAATTAGAGAGACGTTCGAAAACGAAGCTCACTAGCTCAAAACCTAAGTGATGGGAGGGCAGCAACTAACGTATTTTTCTTCTAATGCTATTTTGTTATGGGGAGGACTTGTTCATATTTTTGTCACATCTTTTGCTTAAATAATAAGAGGTTAATTTCATGGCTGAACCAGCTTAGATTTCGAAATCAGATGTGCTGAATATCCGTATCTGCATCCGCGGATATCCGCAAAAAAGAGATTCGTATCTGTATCTGTTTCTTTCAGCGGATCTTCATTCATTACGTATATAAATTTGTAGTTCAAGGTAGCAATAAAATACTGTTATGTACCAATAAAATATTGTTATACTTTTTATGTCTTAAAAATGACATATTTGGTAAAAATCTAATATTTCAATCTTTTTTATAGTGAACAAAGTGGTAATTCTTATAGCTGATTATCTTATCATAAGATACCAATTAGTAATCACACTATCTAAATTCAAATTTATTATTTGAATTCATTATGATTCAAATAAAATAATTCAGCTAAGTGCTATCACAAAGCATAATCACAATTCAATCAAGAAACAATCACACCCGTAAGCGCGGATCTGAACTCTGATTACCCGTATTCAAGGATCTCCATTTTGAACTATCCGGTACATACCTAAACGAAACAACGCAAAACTGTGCTAGCTTGTTAAGCATTAAACATTTATGCTGTGGCTCAAAATTTAATGATTTTTTCAAAAATCGAAGTGGTGTAAGAAAATAGTGTCAAAATTTGTGTCAGAAGATGAACTGTATTTTATACATATTTATATTCTTCATTTATAACCAAATTATTATAAAAAAACTAGATTCGTTTCGAGTAGGATCCGATGTCATAGTAAGCACTACATTAGACTGCATGGAGGGAAGAAGGGACTCTCAAGAGGCTAATATAAGTGATATTACGTTACAAATTAAAACAAATTGAAAATATAATTAAACGCTGTGGACTCTAAAACAATACAATTAATATACCTGAAATTATGATTAAAACATACTGTATATACTTGATATATTAATTAAGGTGTATGTACAATCAATTTAATATAATAAATTGACCCAATAATGTAACATATAAAATGCCAATTGACACAATAATTACTGCAATTAATTAGCCTGTAGCTCTATTCCTTCAAAAATTATTTGTGATTGTTGCATTTGAACGTGGGACTATATCGATTAACACGAAACCGTCAAATCTATTTTTTCAACTGCATTTAACTTATACCATTTTGATTTATAAATTTTTTAACTAAAAATATGTATTCTAAAATGTTATTACGGAAAAATTTGTATTCAAAACTAAATTATTTATTAAATAAAATCGAAACATAGTTGGAATTTACTTTTGCAATTTCATTTATCTTTGAATTTACTCTTAATTATTTATGATTAGCTAGCAATTCTAATTTATGGCTTTTTTCGTTAAAAATATGTATTCTAAAATGTTGTCTGGAAAAAAATTTGCAATCAAAACTAATTTATCAATTAATCTAGTATGAAACAATGGCTGACTGATGCTTCAGAAAATAACCTTGCTTGGGTAGATATCTGGCTCTTTGACATTCAGTCGTTAAGTGTTATTTTTGGTTTTCGTAGACCTTAAAAGCTTTAATAATCTCAACAATAGGAGAAGAAATTTTTGTTTTTTTGTTTTTATATTTTTATGGAGTGTTTTTAGAATTACAAAATATAATTCGTGGCTTTTAAAAATAAAAAGATATTAACCATTTGAACAATACAATATTTTGGACGTTATTAATATTAAAACTGTATTCAAAATACACTAGATCTTTGTGGCGGGAAGATATGGTATTGCAAAGTAGATCGTCTAACCTTTGGAGTACAAGGGGAATTTTGGTTGGTACTTCAGGTTACTCCTTAAAATACTTTCGTATACATCCGTTCCTGATGGCCCAATGGGTTTCAAAAATTATACAGTAAATTTCATGAATGTAATTAACTCTAAGAAAACTTAAGACACACCTTTCTATCGCAATTGGTTTATGTGTCTAATATATGATATATGATCAATATGATTAATTTCAAAAATTTGTTATTACGAAGCTCATACAAATGGGGGCACGGGTGCAAAAGTAATAGCGAAAGAAACGTTGATAGACAGATACAGGCAAGCGAATTGCGAAATCCTTAAGATTTACCATTGACGCCACTACGTTCGGTCCATTATTATTTCATGTATTGTAATTATATGTTTATTAGCTAAATGTCAGCTGCAATTATGGCGAATCCAAACATTAAAAAAAATGATGTTTCTTTTTAATTACAATAATTTCTTCCTTTGAATTTTTCTATTGGTTTCTTTATCTTATGGTTTAAAAGTTGGGTTATCGGTCCATTGGAACTAATGGACCGATTTTGCAAATTTAAACTCACTCGCATGTCCAGAATACGTCACCATAATTTCAGTTTGATCTCTTTTCGTTTTTGAGTTATCTAGATGGCAGACAGATAGAAAAACAATTTTGATAATTTTGTTTGTGGCTTTAATGTTTTCTAGCGTTACAGACTAAAATTAATATACTCTGATATATTGTATATGTCGAATTTGGAAGAAATAAATATATTTGGATGTACAATTTTCATTATAAAATATATGCAGCTTAAAATTATTGGAAATCACTGCACTAAACAGTAATACAATACTAAATTATAATAATTTAAAAAATACATAAGCAATTTATGTTGTTGCTTCTCCTTCATCTTTGGTATGTTCTGCACTATCAAGAATGATTGTACTATTTGAAGTTTTATTTAAACTTGGATATAAGCTCTGTACTGGAATACGTGGAGACAGTCGCACCATACTAGCCCATTGGCCATCACATAAATCATCAAAAGTCATGATTTCTAATGTTTTGCCACCTAAATCACCAGGACCTCGGCATGTTGGTGCTGTGTCCCATATTTTTGGTTTGTTCTTTTGTATCCAACTGTAAAATTAAATAAAATATTAGAAAGCATTGTTTTGTTACAATCTTTACAAATATTATAAATATGGAAGTAACTGATTGTTTGTTCCTTTGTTATGCTTTCGGGCCTTAATGACTCAAACAATTTGAACGAAACTACGCAGACATAAAGAGGAGAAGGTTGTCGAAAGTAGGTCCATCCTTCCCCTTCGTTTCCATTTGCGTTGTACGAAAACGGCGAAACTGTCTTCACGTACAGGACGCAGGAGTTTATTAGAGTGCTATAGGTTTCTTGTTCCTCCTCCTACATTCAACGGAAAAGGGTCAAACTTTGTGTGAAAGATTTCAACAAATGTTTTCACTTGAATTAAAGATGCGAATTAAACTAGTTATTAAATAAAGTAGTATTGACCTATCAAATATATTTTGAAACAAAATGTTTTCGATGGGCTCTATGGCAAAGTAACGACAGATAAAATTTATATCAAGCATAAATATTTGTGTATTGTTTATACGGTAAAGGCAGAGTAGTACTATCCAATTCTCGTAAGTGTACTAATTAATCTGCGTCAAAATAGTAGAGCAAAGTACTCAAAATTGAGTTTCAGTATTCTCATAATTACATAATTTTTAGATGCTACAAAAATAAATTAGGTGCTCAAATTTTAATTTAAAAAAATTGTGTCATTAAGATGCACTGCCGCTGTCACGCTAACAGACATAATTTAGATGATGAATTCTGAAAAAAAAAACTATAATAAAATAATGTAGCTTCTAAAATTATGTTGTTTTATAGTATTAAATAATTTAATTACCGAAAAAAATCCGTGCAACATGCTTGCTTGTTTGACCTTTTTATCAACAGTGATTCATGTTTCACGGATTTTTTTCGGTAATTTTGAATTCATTTATTGAATGTACAACACAAACTCATCTAAAAGGCTCCGAATTCTGGTGCTTACATTATATTATAAATATATTACATTATATTTTTTCACATTGATATGTTAAAAGTTTGAGCACATTAGTTAAGAATTGAAGCCTAATTTAATTTCGCAGCACACATAAAGCACTTAATTTTGAGTATATTTAAATTCAATTTTGAATACTTTGCTATAACTTTGTGATAAACAAAAAAATGTAAATAAACAATCAATAATACAAGATGTGATATTACTTGTATATCCAAAATGGACAATATTTAAAATACTTACGATGCTAAATATGAAACTGCACAGTCACAATGCCATGGATTTTTTGCTAGTTTTATTGAAATTAATTTTTCTAGGCAATCAAAACACTTCGCTGGTAAATACTGAAACTTATTACTATCTAAATGTCTAAAAATATCGAATATGAAAATTAGAACAAATTTTAAGTAATTAAGCGCACAAAAACCTGATTATAACGATGTTTTTTGAATCGCGTGATTTTTATAATATAATTTTGAATATAAAGTCGATAAAAACAAAAGTGGATAATTTCTAACAATTCGAAGACAAAATATTTTTAACTTTTGTTATCGTATATTTTTTATTTTTTTTTTTTTTACCGGTATATTCTGTTTTTGCAGTCTATAGACCAAATATCACGATAGTAAGCTTCAAAATATAGACATTATTTCAGCTTGTAACAACTACTTAACAGGTCAATATGAATAAATTTCGATTTTTTGCCCCCATTTCCTAGATCAAATTATTTTGTATTTTTATAAATACGTATTTCGACTACAAAGTAGTCATCATCAGTATGAATTAGCTATAGTTGTAATGATTCTATGAGGAGATGTTACGCGTTGCTAATTTGGTGACGGTCTAGGAAATTAGGGCAAAAAATCGAAATTTATTCAAAAAATCCTCATAAATAGTTATTAAAAAAAAGGCCAATATGAATTTAATTTGATTGAATTATAATCGCTAATCGCTATAAACAGTTTTTAATAAGAAAAACAAATGTTTTTTATTTGTAAACATACAATTTTTCGATATTTGGAGTGTCAACAAATATATATTCACTAATTTGTTTCAATAAATTGTTATTTAACAATAAAAATGTTAATTTTGTTAATCCTTCAAATACACCAGCATCTAATTGTTCTAAATTATTAGCAAATAAATATAATTTATCTAAATTTGGTAATGTTTTAAATGACCCCGGTGGTATATGTGTTATTAAATTTAATCCCAAATGTAATTCTTTTAAATTGATTAAATTTGTAAAATTTGTTGGAGATAATTTTTGTAATTTATTTGCTGTTAATTCTAATACTTTTAGTTGCGTTAAGTTTGAGAATAAATGCGCTGGAATATCATACAATTGGTTGCGTCGCAATTTTAATATATTTAATTTGTGTAAATTTTTGAAAAGACCTGAAAATATATCAACTTATTAATTTAGTTCTAAGATCAACTAAAATTTAGTAAATATACCTTGAGGTAAAACTTCTAAACCATTTTCACTCAACTTCAATTTCTTTAAACTAGTCAAATGATTAAATAAAGATTCTGGTAAAGAAATTAATTTATTATCGCTTAAATCTAGTTCTTCCAAATGATTTAAATTCCAGAAAATATCATCGGGTAAATCACGTAAATGATTTCCAGATAATTGTAAAAATTTCATATGAGAATTTTCTCTAAATAATCGTGATTCTAAATATTTTAAATCATTGTATGAAATATCTAATGTTTGTAAGCTAATTAGTTTTATAAATATGTCTTCATCCAATTCTTCAATTTTATTTCGATGCAAACGCCTAAAAATAACAAAATTCTTTTCATTAATACGAAAATCGATATCGAATTTAAAACAAACATAGCAATTTCGTACTTAATTAAATATGTTAGCTAAATCAACTTATTGACAGCCATGCAGTAAATTGTAATGATTTATTAAATAAACTAATTTTTATAATTCTACAAAATTATAATTCTAAGAAAAAATAAATATACTACTTACAAACTAGTTAAACTTTCTAAGTTATCGAAAATTGTGGGTGGTAAAAAATCAATTTGGTTATCGAATAAATCAATTTCTTGTAAATGTGGTAATATTTGAAAGGTATCTTTGTGTAATGTACTTAAATGATTAACACCTAAATCACTGGAAGAAAATAAACTTATAATTAATATTTATAATTATTAATTTTTTTGGTATTTTTAAAAATATGCTTAGAACACATTAAACTCTTGGAGTATGCAATAAGAGCTTATTCGACCCCAGCAAGAATTATCTTTAAACATAAAAAAAAAGTATTCCTACAAAAAAAAAAAAAAAAAAAAATAGAAAATTACATTGATTTAATATTATTAGGTATCACTTGTGATGCAGGTATTTTATTAATTCCAGATTTCCAACAAGTTAAACTTAATGTTTCTGGTCGACATTTACATGGGCCATGTGAGCAACCTTCGAAACTTCTTGAAGATGTCCTCATTATTGTCCACACTAGAAAGATAATAAACAATATGTGAAAAAAATCGAATTGTATTTTGAAAATACTAGTTCAACAAAATTCGAGTAATATATTAAGAATTTTCGCATAATGTTCATTCACGCTTCTTGAGTAATCTTTTATAGAAGTTTTTAAAAAAAATAACTGTTTTGAATCTCATCCATGTTTGTCAATTACATATTTTACGAATCTCAGGAACTTATTTATTTAGGACTATTATTTATTTATTTTATTTTTATAAGTTAATGATGAAAAATTAATTTTATATTAAAGTTATTTTTATTACGTTTCGATGTTTTATTTTCATCTTCTTCAGGTAATTTACAATGTAAAATAATAAAAGAAGTAAAAATTAATACAACGAAACGTAGTAAAGAATATGAACAATTATAACTACAATATTTACAGACATGATTACTCAGTTATTACAAGTGATGCCGAAGAAATCAAAATATATATATTTTTTAATTATATATATATTTATAAACCTTAATTTTACGGTAATTTATACTCTTGGCTTATACATGCAAAGTGTAAGATTAATATAAAGAAAATAATATTAATTATGGTTAGTGATTTTGAAATATTTCTAATATACGTTTCCAAAATTTTTGCTATCTCTTGTCATTTTTTAATTTATCATGAGCTATCATATAATTTTCTTAAGCGTTACAAACTTTAGACTAAAATTATTGTAATTTTCATGTCGAGTATAACAATATTTTGAAATTAAAAATTTTTTTATGGTTGAATAATATTTATTAAAATGGCATCAAATATTTTATTAATGAAATTCTAAACGTTTAATAAATAAAAGAATGAACTAATATTTTGTAATTAAAAAATATTCATAGCTGTGTTTGAAGAGAATATGAGCGAACAAGTCAATACAAATAAAATTTTATTGAATTCAATATTGTGTAGGACTCTATTTAGAAAAAGTATTTTTTTATGTCAATTACTCCAATAATGAAATACAAAATATTTTTATGCCATGAGTTTTAATCGTTTTAATTTTTTCTATAGGAAAATATCGTTTTTCATGAAATATTAACAGTATTATGAATATAAACGAATTGTTTCATAATAATTGATACACAATCAAGACAAAAATTTTATAATAACGCACACTACAAATATAAACACTCACAAAATAGACAGACTGAAGACCAAACACACACAATAGGAAGGACCCCAGCTCGATTCTTGGGAATTCCAATGTACGATATTTTCAATTTTGTATATATTTTTAAAAAATATTCACATTAAGATTAAATATTAAATTTTGGTGAAAAAATTTCATAGAAAATATAAGAAGAAAAAAATTTACTATGCTAAGTGACTATAATGAAAATGGTATGCATACATGGTTGTTCAACAGCACGTAAACGTCTATCAATATTTCGTAGGCGTATTGCGAACGTTTCTAAATCGGTTTCGGCAGCAATTTTTTGTTTAATATCATCAATATCCTCTGTGCATATTTGTAATGCATCACAAGCATTTATTGAACATAAATTTACATATTTTAATAATAGTATTAAAATCACGATTAATATTTTAAATATTATAAACATATTATTATTTAAATAATACTTTTTTGTTGTTTTTTTTTTTTTTTTATTTTATTTATTTATAGAATTATTAATAATGATTTAAACAATATTTAAAAATGAAAATATTTATTTATATCCGTTTTTATTTATTGTTTGTTTTATTAATTGTGTCTTCTATATTATGTTTAAATGTATTTGTTTTGTTTGTATGTTTATTTTGTTTTATTCGATGAATAAATTAATTCTTAGCGTTAAATAAAAAACACATACGAATTATTGTTGTACATTGTAAAGTATACTTTATATGATCATAAATTTTTAGATTTTAAACAATCGTATCACTGCGTCATGATATCATGGAAGGCATTTTTTTTCTGAATCCCAAAAACAATAGATAAAAAGTCAGAATACTCTGAATTTGAAAATTTTTATGGATTAGTTATATTTTCAATTATTCAAAATGTATAAAATAATTTATATAAGGAATTAGTCCCTGATTAATATTTATAGCTGTAAAAATTTTATTTTGTGTAAATAAGAGATTACAGAAATCTTAAGATGATTTACCATCCTTTTTTCAACTTTATGTTTCGTTGAGTTTTCGTTCTCCGGGATATGAAGTATAATAAACAATTTTATGAATATGAAGAAAAAGCTTAATTTTTTTCTAGTTGCCTGAAGTTCAAGTTTATTGTCGTTATGATACTCACCACAAAAAAATTAGAAAACTTCTGCCGGGCAAGTCACGCGAAAATGACATAGAACCTTTTTCTAGGAAGGATAATATTTACACAAATATGTGTAACTTTGTCTTGGATACATTATGTGTACAATTATCCGAGCGAAAGAATATATGTGACAAGCTTTATGCAATCTTCAATTAATTTGATAATTTATCTGAAATTGATACGAATAAGTTGGGAAATCAATCAAACAAAGAAATCAATGAATAAATATATTTTGTTCGCAATTTTATAAAAAATTCCAATAAATAATCTTTTACAAATAATAATTAATTATTATATTTTATTTGCTTAAAATTCCAAAGGCACATGGCCGAGCTTCTCACGACATCTATCGCTTTTATTTAAATATTTCTTGGTAAGCGATGGTTAAAATTTGCTTGAATGTAGAGAAATTTGTGGTTCTTCATAATTCAGGTTTGAAGAAACATAAACTTCTGTCTGGTTCTGTCTGGTCGATGAATGTTTTAGCATAGCTTAACAATATTTATTTGATGAAACATTTCATACATTTTAAATTATTAAATCTTTAAATAAAAACAAGTTGAACAATTAAACAAAAATTATAATTTTTTATTTCTTTTATACACATTTTATGGAATAAATAAATATAATTTGCAAATTGAAAATTGTATCACCTTAACCCGCATAAGTCAAGTTACACTTAATGAACGGATCTATTTGATTGCCAAACGATTCTAGTAACACATTTCTGCTCCAAAATTATTTTCATTTGGACTCTTCCATATTATTGTAATGCGTAATAAATTGTATGTAAAACTAAAAATGTGTTGCAGCTTTCAATATTCCAATTTACCCGCTTTGACTCATAATTAGGCCTTTTTTTGTTCTTTGACTGGTCAAATAGAAATGATAAGTTTTGTAATTTTGAATCTTTGATCTCATGATTTGCAATGATTCAATAAAATTTATCATTTCCGAATAAAATTATAATAATGCATTAAATAATATACATCTTGCTAATGTAAACTCTATTTTATTTATATAATTATATTTGATTAATGTAAATTGAATAATTTGATAAAATTAGCTCGCGGTTTTTTTGTACTAATTCTTTTTATTCTAAATTAAACCATCCTTCTTTATAGTAATTTATTTCGCGTATACGCAGGTGTGGATTAATGAATCAAATTTGTTTTTAATTCCACTTCAATCAGTTGAAAATTTTCCAGATGAACGAATTTTTTTAAAATTTAATTCTTAAAAAGTACACAATAGATATAATTAATGAAAAATTCTGATAAGAAACAAAAACATAGGTCTCCAGACTTTTCCGATTCGATTGATGGGTGCTTGAAATTGAACGTTTACTTTCTGGATCATCACCAGTATCCTTCATTTCGTATCTGTCTGTCTGCCGTTGAGGCGGTCTTTAGATCTGTTTGCTAAAATGAATTAAAAAGACTTGCACTTAGTTACAAAACTACAGCACGGATATTTACAAATTTTTAATAAACATTAGTGCTAGTTTTCGGGATGGTCCTATTTTACAACCAAGTGACGTTCCGCAAATACGGTACACGTGCGTAACCTCAGGTTTTTCACTTAAATTCCATCAATCGTTATGTATCGTGTATGGTTTATTCGATTTCGATTAAATTAACTTGAAAAAGAGATGAAAATTTTATCAGAATACACTCTTGTAGAAGTAGAAAATTGTAATTAAGTAACAAATTATGAAAATTATTAAAAAACCTTTGGCCTGTTACATTTTTTGACTAAATACTGGTTTATACTATTAATATTTTCTTTTTACAACTTTGGAACTCACAGATTCTACTATCAAATACAATCCACATAATTTTCTGGTTATAAAACCAAATAAAAAATTTAATAAGAATGATTTTAACTAATAATATATATGATATGAATATTGAATTCATTAGTTATTGATTTGTGAAATCTATTAATCTAAACAATTAACTATAAACAGAATTCAATGTAAATAATTAGCATATTTATATGAATACAAACCTGAAAGTATGTACTTATTTCAATAACTAATAATTATATGCATTACACATTCAATCATAATCTTAAAGTAGAAGTGTTTCAAATTTTTAATAATATGATAGCGTTAAATATTCAAACAATGACATAATATAAATAGTGAAATAGGTATAGTAAAATTAAAAATTAGTTAATATAATATTCATAGTTATTTTTTTACTCTTATTTTACAAAATGTAGGTGTATACAACAATCATTTAAATGGCTATGTGTTTTTGGTAGAGACCTCTACAGGCTCTATTAATAAAGTTAATCTTTAATATATGTAATATGTTTTTCCAATATTCGAGCATTAATGATTCAAATGATGAATATCTAAATGTAGTGAAATTTTGTATGTACAATTTGGACATAAATCCGGAGGGCATGTCGCATGAGATTTTTCCGAAAAAAGGATTTTAAAGTAAAAATCAAAGTTTAATTTTATAAGTTTTTTCGCGAAAACATCTTCGGCATATCCGCCGTTTTCATGTCAAAATTGTGCATACCAAATTTCATAAAATTTGGATGGGTAGCTTTTTTATTATGCATGGTATAAAATTTATATTACACTACAGTTTGACTTGAACTGAATAGAGCCCGTAGAGGTCTCTATTAAAAACACTCAGCCACTTAAATATAAACAATCATATCTTTTATAATGTTTACTAACCAACTAGATATGGTTTATGCCCTTGCTTAGTACAACAAATGTATCATAGATGACACTGACAATGTTAAAAACAACGCATTTTTAAAAGTATGCAAACTTAAAATACTATTCGTCGCATCTGAAAAAGAAAAAATTTTGCGATTTATTATAAATTCGATTGAATGATTTATTCAAGAGATTCATCAAAATATGATAGATAGATATGCTATATAGATTCAGCCAATTAAGATATGAAATTAAGTTAGTTGATACACTTCAATACAGGCTCAATTAATAAGGACAATTTGTAATGTAATATACATTGTAAGTTTCGCCAGTAAATAACTCTAAAAATATTTATCCAAATGTTATTAAATTTGGTATGCACAATGTTGACATGTTAACGGAAGGTATGTCGCTTTTCGCGAAAAAACAAAATATAAAATAAAATTAGAATCGTGTGTTTGGAAAAATTCTGCAGCATGCCCGCGGTTTTCATGTCAATATTGAGCTTACTAAATTTCATAAAATTTGGATAATTATTTTTTGAGTTATTTATGCGCGAAAATTGATAAAAATACAAACTATATTAAATTACAGATTGCCTTCATAGGGTGAGCCTGTAAAGGTCTCGAACAAATACCCATTCTCAGGCGAATTGTCACAATGAAAACTCTACAATTAAGACCATCTTTCATGTCATATACATTGTATTATTCTTTGAATTATCGAGCACAAATAATTAAAAAATTAACTAAAAAAATTTTATGAAATTTGGTATGCACAAATTTGATATGAAAACTGAGGCCAAGTCTATGAGTCAGAAAATGTTTTTTCTCAGAAAATTCATCAACATTCTCTACCTTTTTTGACATTTATGGAAAATATGTCATCGTTAAATAACATGAAAAAATTGTAATTTTTCAAAATTTTCAAAAGGTCATAAAATCTCAAGAAATGAAAATAACACATCTTTTTTACCGGATTTTGAAAATTGAGAAGTTGGAGACCATATGATTTTGTATTTAATATATTCCCCCCTTTTGGTTTTCTTTTTTTGTTTTAAAAGAAGATATTTATTTAGAAATCCGAAAAATCTAAAAGTGAGTAAGTAGACTTTATGAGATATTTAATAAATATACTTTTAACTCGATTCATCAATCGAGACCCGAGTTATAGCTGAGGGGAAAATATCAAACCATTGAAAAAAGTCATTTTTTCGAAAAGCTTTCATTTCATAACTAAACAATTCAAAGGGTTTTAAATATCTTCTTAAAGAAAGCTTTTTAAGAAAGCTTCAAAATTCCGTTTAATACATCTGAATAACTTTAATAGAAAAATTTTAAGATTAAATGTTGGTATGCAAAATGTTTTTATTTTATCTGTAGAGGGTTCTATCTGGTAATTTTGTAATAAACAATAAAAAGACCGTTATTTTCTTTCGGCGAAAAGCCCAACATTAGTAATATTTTCATCAACATCGGAGATTTGTCAATGCCTGCTAAGGATTATTATTAATACTTTTCTCCATTCTAAATGCCTCCAAAAATAAATAAAAAATATTTGCAAAATAAACATTATTGACACTATATTATTGTTAAAGAAACAATGACAAAGTAACACGTAAGTGTAACACCAAGTGTTCCAACGAATCCCTCGAATAAGTCAAAAGAAATTAATTAGAGAAATAAAATTTTCGTGTCATATACCTCAAAGCGTATGAACTATATGAAGTTAAATAATACAAATTTTCCAAACTTAGTTATAGAAACCATTTTGGACCTAACCTTCGTAGTATAGTATACCAGGTGCAGAAACTGTAGTATTGGTCTCATCATAATCGATAAAGTTGAAATATCGAATATTTTCTTCAAATAATGGAATAATTATAATAGTTGCACGTTCTTTAATATGTTGATTACCATAAGTATCTCTTTCATCCTGGAAAATTTCAATGCTTATATTATGGATTTTTACATATATATTAACAAAATTCAAAAAATGAAGTTTGATAAATTTGCCTTACTTTTCTTAGAATCATCCGTTTTTATGCTGAATATATCTAGAATATGTCTGTGTAATTAATTTTAGTCAAAACTTTGTAACGTTAGTAAATATTGATAGAAAAAAATTTTGGTTTAAGTGCTCATAGAATCAGCTCATTTACGTTTATTCGCTCGCCCGTCAGTCCTCAAGATAGCCGAGAAACGAAAACTGTAGCTAGCTGGAGAAACCTGATGGCGTATTTTGAACCTATAATGTGAGTTTAAGTTCTTGAATGAACAAAATCAGTCCATTGGGTTCAATGGACCGATCTTTTAAACAATAAAAGATAGAAAAAAATCCAAAATCCAAAAAGGGTTTTTATTCAGGACTGCAGCTCAAATTTATCTAATAAACAATAAATACACAATTACAATACATATTATTATATGTATTTTTATAACTGCATAAACTGGATATGTAGAATAAATTTCGATTTTTCCCCCAATTTCCTAAATCAATTTATTTTGTATTTTATAAATACGTATTTCGACTACAAAGTATACATCATCATTACAACTAGCTAATTCATACTGATGATGATTACTTTGTAGTCGAAATACGTATTTATAAAATACAAAATAATTTGATCTAGGAAATTGGGGAAAAAATCGAAATTTATTCAAAAATCCTAGAGTTCTCATTAATAATTATGAAATGGATATGTAGAGTATTTTATGAATGCTAATGATAAAAAATAGTTCAAACAATGATACACTGCTAGTCAATATCTTCATTTATTTTGAATATTTTATAAATTAAAGCTAATATTCTTTTTAATTCTACTTCATGGTTTTATCCATAGGTATAAAATCTACGATTTTCAGTTCTTATTATAAACAAGTAACAGGTATTTAAAAGTTTAAATTGTTGTAGAAAGTTATATTTCTTAGCTGTAATTTATACTAAACTGTCTGCTCTCTGTTTGCAGTCCCATAAATTATTAACTACATTGATACAAACAAATTGAAAACAAGAGCTAAAAAGTGTTTATTGTTTAAATACCTGGCATATGATTGAATATTAATGTTTGGATTATTATTTATCATTTACATTCATCAAATACTCTTAATATGCAGTCAGTTGTAAGAGTTTGTTATTTAATAATATGTATTATTATTATACATGTTTAAGCTCTGACGTATAAAAAAAAATTTCCTACTAAATGCTTAAAACGCAACCTGTTTCTTTCTTCTTTTGGTATCGTATTTCTGTTCTAACTTTTATGATTAAAAAGTTGAATAATAGGTTTATTGGATCCACATGTCTGATTTGGCTCATTTACGAAATGAAACTCACTTTTATGTCTAAAAAACGTTCAATCAAATTTCAGCTTGCTATCTCTTTTTGTTTTAGAGATTCGACGGGTAGGCGGATGGGCGGAAAAAAACTGGAGTAATTAGGAGATTCTATGAAAACCTATATCAAAATTTTGTTATTGCCCTCAATATTTTCGTTAGTAAGCGGTACCAACTTTATGCAAATTTTATTTCTGGTTTTTTTGGTTTCCGGATGCATCTATTTTACGTTGCATTCCAGATGTATCCTCAGATATTCTTGTAAAATTTACTTTTGTATATCCTTTACACACAAAAGTTCCTATTAAATACATATCTATTAAATTCTATAGAAATGAATTACGCATGAATAGGAAATCTATAGGATTGAATAGGAAATTTCATTGGAAAAATGAATTCCTATTCTAGCCTATTCAAAATTTTAAATTGGATTGAATAGGAAATGAAATCCAATTAATTTTCAATTAATACCTATTCAATTTCGTGGAAGTGTTTCATGTATCTCAGACAAGATAAAAACTACAATATAAGGCCCTAGTATTTAGTATTTAAATGAATACGTTGATACTTACCGTAGCAAAAATATCAGATTCAAGAGGACTTATCAACATTACATCTTGCTTTAGTTTAATTGCAGCCTGATATGTTTTATCAACTAAATTTCTCGTCTTTAATTCAATTGTAAAATAATCATTTGGAATAATATCAAACTGAATTTCACGATTTGAGAAATCTAAATCTGTTACTGTAATATTTTCAATTAATGTTAAATCCATTAATTTTGGCCATGGCATTTGTAATTCAAATATATATTTTTGTTTCGAAAATCTAGGTTTATTATTATTAATATCTTGTATTGCTTGAATAAATTTCTAAAAAAAAAAAATAATAATACTTAAATGCATAATATAAAAATAATCGTAGCACTGGGAAAACATTAATAATAGTTCTGTGAGATGCATGCAGACTTAAAAACAAACAAAAACCGCATATTCTTTGCTTGCAAAAATGGAGCAAATTCAAAAGAAATTATAAATTTCCAGTTAGCTCTGTTCATCTCGTCTCTTCTCCTCATAAAACGTCTCTATGATAATTTTCCTAAGGATTAATATTGTTTAAATGAAAAGTTATCTTTTCGAACAAATGCATTATATAAAAAATATTTTTTTTTTTGTAAATGTTTATTATTTGGGACACTTAAGCCTACATTTTCATGAAATTTAGTTAAAATTTAATGGTTGTTTGAATTTTTCTCGAAAATTTTGAAATGATGTTAAAAAGTATTCAGTACAAAAGTTGTACCACTTTTTATAATCTTAAACTTTGTAACCATGCAATTTTTCACTCTTTTTGACAACACCCCCTCCCCCCCAAATACGTCTCACTTGCTCGAGAAGGTTTTTACGTTTATTTCCCCCATCCCCTATATTCTACTGTTAAAGTGATGTTAACAATTTTTTTTCCACTTTCAGTAATAAATGTGATAATGACAAACTTTACGGTAATCTTTATGGTGATTTAAATCTTAACAAATGGAAATTGTTTGGTACTTTTTAGTTTGTTTTAAAAACTTGATTTATTAAAAATTGTATACTTCCATTAAATTATTCTTTTTGATTAGTATCTGTTTTGTATAAAAGACTTACTATTGTTCTTGTGATATTATTTCGACAGTAGAAGTTAATCCTTAAAATTGTTGTATTTGATATTTCATTTCGATCATAGTTTAGCATTGAACGTTTTGTAAATATGGTTAATTCAGTAATATCCTTATTTGTTTTTGCTCCCAAATATTTATTTTTTTTCACTCGAACATCTGAAAATAGAAATTATCCAGTTTTTATTTTTTAATAAAGAATCTAAAAATACTTCTTATTAAAATAAATAGGAACAAATGATACAATCTGTTTCATTTTATTTTCTTTTAAGTTTTTTTTTTCTGGCTTCAGCTACTTTCAGCTATATAGCCATTAACCAAAGGGAATTATTATTTTTTATACAACAATAGTACACAGTACTGCTAGGTGGTCACTCATCCAAATACTGACTGTGATTGCTGTTGCTTTACTTTATTGATTGGTCAAGGTCTGTAATTACGTGACGTCAGTCCGGGGTCAATTCCATCAGTCTGTTTCATTTTGATGTAAAATTTCTAATGTTAATTTAATCAGAATGAATTGAAATTTCAAATTCAATTTGACTATATTTAAAAATAATCGTTGTATATTGTATTGTAATTTTTTCAGCTGTTAATACATCGTTGATTAAATCTGAAAAACTACAATTTTGTTTTCTATTTCTTGGTTCATGTTGTTCAATTTGTTTTCGATACTAACATAGATTAATTTTCAATACTTACTCTGAACATTTTTTATTTTAAATGTCTTCAAATTACCACGGAATGTATCATTAATTATTTGATTATAAAAAAATCCATTTTTAGATATACCATCAAAATTACATTCAGAATTAGTATCATCTACAATATAGCCTAAAACTATAGAAAACAAGTGAAAATAACAACTCACGATGATAATTGTTTAGATACTCGACGCATAATTCAGTTTGCAATGTTTAAGCTTCATTTACTAATTAGTTATCATAAAATACTCAGCATATACAGGAGAGACAGTTAGAAATACATATATAATAATAAATAATAAGAAAAACGTTTCAAACAAAAGTATTTAATAAAACTTTTTTTTGTTTTGAATTTTTCTTTTATTATTGTTATCTTGGTATAAAAGTTTGGCGCATGTGTTGGGCCAAATAGACGGATTTTGCTCATATACGAACTTTAACTCAATTTTTATGATACCAAAATAACAGCTCGTTGCCTATTTTCATGAAATGGAAATATCATTGTAATTTTATAAACACGAGTCAAAATTTCATTTGTATCTTTTCTAACGTTACACGCTGTTGGTAAAATTAATAATCACCACCATATTACATACAAGTAGAGTATAAATGTATGAAAATTTTATTAAATAGTTCAATTAAAAATTTTGTGTAAAACGAGTAAAATCGATAAAAAAGGTATCATATATCCCATATTTTAAATTGTAAGGAAATTACAAAAAATTTTAAAAATGTTTTTGTAAGTTTTTTTTTTTTCAAATTTTTTCATTACTCCCCTCCTCTACTTAAACTATAAAAAGATAAATTATAAAATCATTTAATTACAACAATTTACAATTCAAATTTCAATTTTTACAACTTCAATATAACAAGATCGATGCCACATAGAAACATTTCATCACATTTTGATTCAATATTTATTTATTGGGAACACACACACTTTTTTTTTATATCTACACATTGTTGATAATAAATAACTTGACATATTAAATCATCATTTTATAAATGACGTTCTCGTTATTGGAAAAAAAGGAAATTATAAATAAAATATACCTCTTTGACTGTTCAAAACAATAATAAAGACAATAAAAGTATGGAATAGATACTTGTACATGTCTATCGAACATGATTTAAAACATTAATAAATGAAATTCAAAATAAATACATTTTAATTGTATTATGAACTTGAAGTTATTCTTATCAAGACATATTTTATAAATATAAAAAAAATAATAGTCATTAATTTGATAAGTATGAATAAATATTGGGTGTGTAATCTTAAAGATATAGAGAAAGTAATACAAAACCGAGGAACCTACAATTCTAAGTGTAGACTATTTTTATATTTCAAAGATATTTCACACGGCCTAACAAGAGTATCCTGACTACTCGTCATCGGCTATTCATGGATTGTTAAAGATTTCATCAATTTATTCTTTAACTGCGTTATCAATTTTGTTGATAATGGTGTTGACAGTAAAATTGATTCCAAACAGGAACGGGTCTTCACTTTCAGTCGTTCGGAGCTAAACTGGTCTAATGATAGCTAGTGGAAGGCACCCAGGGCAGTTTGCACCGCTGCCCAACTTAGATCTATCTCTGTTAAGAAAATTTAAATCCAAAAGTAGAAACCCTGGGAAATGTAGAATATTTTCAAGTCTATTGCCTTTACCACGCATGAAAACGAAAAGGCATAAAGAAAAGTGCTCAATGAAATCGCATACTATTATAGTAAAGAAATTGTATAAAAATTGTACATAGCAATAGATTATTGGATTATGAAATACATTTTACTTTCCTTTCTTAGATTCCAATCTATACACTTGCATATAAATAATTAGTTTATAATTCATTAAATATTATTTATTAGATAAAATTTTATAAACACTAATTTCTTATGAACTAAATATTTATCATATAAGAACGAAATAAAATGTGGCATTAATATAATTCACAAAAAGTTTTTCCGAATAATTTTTGATTTTTTGCGCAAAAAATTTTTTCTATCAAATTACTACGTATTTTAAAAGTTTACATAATTTTTATTTTTACAAAATTGTTTGTAACTGCAAATAGTATTTTAATTTTAGAATATTGTTTTATATTTGGTCCAAATTGGCCTTCTTATAATGTCTTCAATAATATTTTTATGAATATAAGCGATTTGATTTTGTGTACGGTTCTACTACTTAGTTATTTATAACAACGTTTGTTGAATTAACATGCCAATTTTACAGTAGAAGATATGGCATTTGCACCTCAATAGATAATTAGACGAACGTCTATTATCGTACTTTAATGAAATATATAATTAAAAAACGTGTATTATTTTCGATTTTTACAAGTTTTCAGTAATGTCTTCAATTACTTTAATTGTTTATATGTGACTATGTTGGAAATTAAATAAATTAATTTCAAATGTGTTCGCCAAATCACTGTCATTTCGAATTAATTTTTGAAAACAAATCGATTTTTCAATCATTGTCACGAAATAGATGTGTATAATAAGCCCGTATCTATAAATGTCCCATTTTGATTTTCTCCATCTTTTATATTCACTTTTCTAATATGAAACTAACTTTAAGTAAACAATAATCAATTTTTCAAACAAAAAATGGTTTCCAAATGACTAATAGTTTTATGACTAATATTTCTTACAATAATATCTCGGTTTGAAGTATTCGTTTCAAGCCTCTGGAATTTACTTTTTTGAAAATGTTAAAAACACAAATGTTCATAAAAATGGAACAGAAAGATATTTATAAAATTAAAAAAATTATTATGTTTGTTAAAATTTTATCATTCAAGTACTAATTTTGTCAACGAACTTAAGATAAAAACACTTTTTGTGTCCTATAATCAAAGTTTTTTAATTGAGGATTTTAATTGAAATCATTAAGAAGTTTTAAACTATCATGATTGTTTGGAATACTAGGGTATTTGCACTATAACTTTCCAGATAAAAATGCTCACCGAAAAATTATAAATTACTATTGAAACTGAAATCTGTTAATTCGTGACTGAGAAAAGAGCCTTTGAGAAAAAACCTTACTAAAATATGCACGAGCTCTTTGAATACAATCGCAATAAACCATAGAAACATATTATTTTTTCCAAAATGACATCCGTGACTAAAATGTATAAACATTGATTATATTCACCCAAGTTTACATGAGGGAAATTACTGTTTACTTTACAATAATTACAATTAATTAATTATAATAATTAATATTTACTTTATACAGTGTACTTTAAAATAATACAAAATGTAGATCAAATATTCATGTCTGCCAAACCAAAAAACAAAATGTATAATTTAAGCAAAAGTCAGCAAATTAAGAAAATTGTATCATCCACTCCAAGTTGGGTGGCGCCAAACACGTATGACGTTGAAGAAGTTTGCAATACAAGTAGGTAGATTTAAAGTAACAAGTCTTATGGCCACTCAGTCGTCGATAATTCAAGGGTCCTGAAGTACTGAAATTTAAATAATAATATATAGAGCAAGCTCAGAGCCATACTTATTTTCTCAGAAATAAAATGTGTGAGCCAAGTTAATGCTAATATGGGCTTTCACTGTATGCATACTTACAATATTGTACCAACAGCCAATTTACAGGAATATGTTGCTAAAGTAGTCAAAAACAACTCACTTTTCTTAGAGACTCAAGGCTTATTTTAAAGTAAAAGCCAAATAATATTTTTATAATTCATAATCTATTCTGCCAGACACTTTTTGTGTGCTGTAGCTTTTGCTAGACGCTTTAAAGAAATAAAAAAAGAAATTCTTTAAATATTTTTATTTTTTTTTATTTGATAGTTTTATAGTGACTATTTTAATAACGTTTATGTGCAGACATACAAATCGTAGAGGCTAAAAAGCAAAGGGTAGTTTTGTACTTTCGATCGGTCTGGCAGCTCATAGGGTGTGTTGAAAGAGCACCAAAAGTATCATACATAAAAATCAAGACTGAGAATATACGAAGCATACTTTTTTTTGGAAGCTTCCGGCAAAGATTACCACTGACTGGGGGTGTCAGTATGGATAAAAAAATTTTAAAATGTTGTTGTGTCATGCATAAAAATGAGCCCTGAGTTCTTACATGCCTTTAGCACCCTGTACCTGTAAAGTGGCAGCCGACCCAATATTCAAGTATACAGTAAAAGTACATACTAATACCACCTTGTCCCACACATTTTATTTCTACTATTTTTAGGAATGAAAAGGATATAAACACCATTTTTTCCTATTCAATCCAAGACATTCCGATTGAAGCTCATTTATTCCAATTCAAAAGTGCAAAACCTTTTAAATTAGGTTGACTCTCTTATTAAACTATCAAATTAAGAAATTTTTTAAGCGAAAATTTAATTTTTTTATTACTTTTTTATTTATTTAATTTTATTTATTAAATAAATTTATACTTATTAATCAAATTATCACTTATTTTCAGATGAATCTTACTATCCATTTTTATCATCGAAACCAAGATTTGAAATCAATAAACCGTATTGTAATACGTTTTATAATGTGAAAAATGAAGAAGTTAAGGTAAATTATCAAATAATTTTCTTAGAGATTGATTCCCTTCTGAGCAATTTTTGAACTCAAAACTTTTCAGCTCACAATATAATTGGCGTCGGCATCAAAAGTAAATTTTAATGAATTCCTTTAAAGCTGTTTTCTTTTTACGGCTTTTTTAATTCATTTTCAATCATTGAAATTTGGAAAATGAATCTTCCAAACAATGCATTGTTTTTATTTAACCTTAAAGCCAGGTACATATGTTCAAATATGGCATGTACAAACATATTCTGCAAGCAAGCTTGAGAGCTTATATGGGATTTGGGAAGCAAGCATTTGGCTTTCACAAGCATTTTGCTTTTACAAAACCCCATACCCAAGTTCAAGCTTGATTGTATAAAATATAATACTTATACCAGTCACGCTTGAGAAAAATGCTCCAAATTGTGTCCCTGGCCTTACATATTCTACCACAAATTGTTATTAATTTTTCACATACGTTTTTGGTCCGATAAAACAGGGTGGAAAATTTTTCAAAAGTAAGCGGTTTGAAATAGACTATAAGAATCAAGTTGGACCCTGTGATTTTGAATATGGTTTTCCAAGATCACCGTCCGATGTTTCAAGCGTATCCGACTCAATGATACCATCAAAACGAGTACCTAAATTGTACGTAAATCGACCAAAGTTTACATCAGGCGTAACTCCGCCATCAGTACCAACAAAAATTGATCAATATGGGTATGATTTTGATGAAAATGGTAACTTAATAAAAAATACTTTCAGCATGGTAGATATATGCGGTTGTAAAGACAAGAAGGTAAGAAAATTCTACTGCACATTACATATCGGTCGGAAAATTAATTTCTGGTACAAAATTACTTGTACCTGGTATTTTGGTTTGCTATAAAGAATACTTTCGTGAAAGTATTTACAAAAAAAAAACTTATTTTTAAAAGATTTTAGATTCGACCGTATATCGTCGTTTATTACCGATTTGTCTTGGAAAGGAGATATCCCAAAGGGGGTTCCACGAGAAGGAAACCAGGATCGAATGTCACTAAGGAGATATAAGGGAAAAAATATTTTTCAGTTATTAAATTTTATCCAAATGAAAAATGGTTCACGGTTATACAATACTCAAAGTAAAAAATAAAAGTATATAAAAAAAACTGCCTTCATAAAAATTACCTTACGAAGTCGATGTTAAGCGTATTGTTGATTTAAGTTTTTGAATGTTTTTAGCTAACAGAAAATAGTAAAATATTTGAATAGGAGGAGGTCTTAATCTTTGGGTCAAAATAATACATAAAAACCAATTGAACTAAATCAGGAAAACGTTTTTCAGACTTTTTTCAAGATTTTCTAATAATCTTTTTGAAAAAAGTTTAAAAATTTTACTAAAATTATTTTCTTGCTAATTTTAATTAGAAAATAAATTATTCAAATTAAATTTTTCATCAGGGTATACTTGAAAAATCTAAATGTAAACCATGTAAGCCCTGCAATGAATGGAAAAAACCAACAAAAGACCGAATAGAAGAACAATATCAAGTGAATGATGTTCCATCTCCTGGTGCTTATGATCCTGTCGATTTAAACAAGATCTGTACTATGAAAGCTGATTATGCAACACAACAGAGAAACAAGAAATGCGCTCCTATTATTCGATATCCAAACGACCTCTATAAAGATGCATCTCGTAACGTTAGTATACTTCGTAATATTATTCACATTAGTTCGAGTCTTGACTATTTCAATATAAAGTTGTTAAAAGTAAATTATAGATAGCATTACTTGTATTATCATATTATTTTTATTGTTGTAGAATTATCCAGCTCCATGTGATTACAGTCCGAAAATAAAGTTGAGAAAAAAATCTCAACGACTTGTGCCATTTGGTGTTTCAAGCTCTGAACGAAGAAGTAACTTATTGGGTGCTACTAATTTAGAATCACCAGCTCCAAATCTTTATGCCATAACGGATAGAATCGCTTGTGGATATCAACATCTTAAGCAAGATCTTTCATTCGGACATGAAGAGCGATTCAAAAGAATTGTTGTTCAAAATGATGTACCATGTAATTGAGTTTGAAAATTTTTCATAATAACATTAAAAATTACTTTAAACTAATATGAATTCAAAAATAGTCAAATTTTTTAATGTATAAAACAATGACTCATAAAAACAGTGATTAAAAATTGAAACCAAAATACGGAACTGAACTAAGCTAAAAAAAAGGGATAGATAGTACGTAAATGTGATTTGTTTGTCAAAGGATAACAGATATTGGAATAAATGACGACGTATTTATTGATAAAAATATTCATTCATGCAAAAAACCTTTAATAATCGTTTAATCGCACAATTAATTCGTAAAAATTTGCAAGAACAATTCGAATTGTTTACTGTTTACAAGTGTGTAAAAACATTTTAAAAACAACCAAGAACATTTTAATTACGTAACTATACAAAAAACATAGTTTTCTTGATATCTCCAAAAGTTACATTTCTTTACCGGCTCTGCTTAAAATTTGAATAAGGGAAACAAAATTTCTTATCAGCAATTATTGGTTCAAATTTAAGTTTCTATAATTATCTTTTTCATTATAGCACCGGGAACATATACTCCGAAAGTTACTATTCAAGATAATTTGTTGAGCGAAATTCGACGAACTCGTTATTTAAGAGGGGGATTTGGTATTTCATCCCCTTTACATCCATGTGAACATCCGGATGCGACACCAGCACCAAATCAATACTGTACTCAAGAACCAAAGGATACTTGTAAATACTTTAAAAAAATTCCAACATCGAAGTTTATTTCGAAAACGAAAAGATTTATTTATAATCACTTAGTAAGTCGTATATTTTTTTTACTTTTTAATTAATAATAAAAATATTTAGGCAATATTATTATAAATTTGATAGGGAATGTGTTTATTACGCTTTCATGTATGCTCAATCAATCTTCATGTTTGCATACAGGATACAGAAAAGAACTGTTCCCGAAAAATAGAAAAAAATGTTTTTAATTAATCACAAAACTTGATATTCCAATGTTCCCATTTATTTTCCAAATTTTCGATACAGTTTGTTAAAGGCTTTTAAGGAAGGCAAAGCTGGGAAAATTGTCACCAAAATTTAAAAAAACTGGAAGTATTTTTTCTATATATATCGATCCTATTGCGTGATTCATCATTTATTTTATTTTTTCCATATATTAATTTTAATTAGTACTTTTAAAGCTAAAGTTTAAATAACCTTGCGAAGCGGCTATATTCAAATTAATGGAATTACTTTACATAATAATTTATGTATCCGTATATTAATTATAAGTTCACAAAAATCCAAATTTATATATTTTTTAGTAATTGTTTCGATTCTTAATTTGTGGAATTCCATTTTTAAAATTTCGTTTTAAATTTTTCAACATATTTATTTTTTGTTATTATTTTAGAGTTATAATTTTTCCATCAATGAATTTATTTTAATGTTTGAAGTTATACTCAAAGTTTTCTAGTATAATTTCATAAGAAGATAAGATAAGCAGTTTATTGCTATTACAGCAGATTGTTCACTCTTTTCTAATCAAGATTTTTCTCTAGAAAATGCTCTTCCCTGCAATCAAATTGATTTCATTTCGGAACATTAACAAAAAATTTTTTGAAAGACTTAGGGCAATAATGTACCAGTTCAAAGGTTAGGCTGGAATACCTCTAACAAAATTTTTGTAAAGCTGCAAGGATAGAAAACAAACTTTTTTAAATAAATATTTTGAAACGCATTTGAAAAAATTAAATAGATTTGTTGTGGGTCAAAAATAATAAATTTAAACAAATTTAAATGTTGAAGTAAATTTCCAGCAATCGAAAATTTTGCTTGTGATAACAAACATGCCTTGGAATTGTAAACGACTTCATAAAAAGAAAAAAGAGATTTGTTAATTCGATCAAAAAAACCTTTTTTTTTTTCCTATGTGTTCGCGCAAAACTTAAGGAACATATTTCGACGTTTATGAACCTATTTTGATGATTCTGTTGTTCGGAAGGAAATATCCCAAGGGTCGTACTAATAAAGTAACCAGGATCTGTCCCTAAAGAGAGAGAATGGGCAAAATAAATTTTTTTATGATTAAATATCATAGAAATGACAAAATTTTCGTGGTTGTATAAAGCACTCAAAAGTAAAAAATAAAAATGGAATACAACTACTATAAATAATTTGGTTTTGTACAACTCCCTTTTGAAGTGGGTGCCAATCTTATCATTGGCTAAGAACTTGATTGGTTGGTGTCAACTGAGAAAGATAATTGGTCACAAGAAAATTATTTATAGAAGTTTTTAATTTAAAATGATTAGAATTTTTGAATGCTTATGGTGACTTGGCCCATTCACAGTTCTAGTAAAAACAACTTTTATTACATAAATGTATAATTTTTGCCTATATACATAAACAAATAATTTAATATTTTATTACTGAATATAAAAGTAATAATTTATAAAAGGCGTTATATAAAAAGGTGTATTGTAAACTGTCTGTTGTGCGAATTATTATTACTCATTTGAGTTAGTGAATTTGTGCGTTGGGTATTTCGTGAGTAATGTATTTTAATTTCCGATTCATTTATTTAGTGTATTATAGAACATAATATAATAATATATATTATATTCATTTATATTAGGTACATACATTATTTTATTTGTATATAACTTATATGAATGTATATTTATTATCATTGTATATTTCTTATTGTTTCTATTATTTGCATAAAATCAAATGATAAATAAACCTTGATTGAAGAATATTGTTAATCCAGGGAAAAACTTTGAAATGATTTTTAATGGACTTCCGAACAAAATGAGTTTTGTTAGAATCTTTTAAGAAAATTTTAATACACATACTTAGAAGTGTCCTCAAAACAAAGAAAATGTTTTTTTCATACCATGCGGCAATAATTTTTGAATAATAATCTGTTAAAGCTGGTATATTTAATACGTGGTTCCAATTCTGGTCGATTTTGAAGCGAACGTTTTATTAGATAACAAAGGCAACTTTCTTACGGTGATTCAAAAACTGAAAATCATTTATTGAAGTGAAACAATTATACATCTATAAAAAAAATATGACAAGTGGTCTTCGTTTAATTATAAAAATAAAAAACTACTTTTGGTTGGTTTCAAGCTTTTTCTCGTGACCTGACAAGCAAAAAATAACAAATTTAATTGAAAAACATTAATAAACTCATTTTAAAGGCAATTTTTTATCAATTAAACGAATTAACTGGACTTTATTTTTAAGTTTACGTAAAAATTGTGTTACTGGTTAGAACAAAACTCACGCACCGATTTTAAATTTGCACACATTATTTTATAGGCTTCTTAAATATCTCAATAAGCGTTATATTAAGTAAGCTTTTTGTCTTTCGAGCTTAATGTATCATATAATTAAAAAAAATCGAAAAATTCTAATTTCTATAACTTAAACCGGCAGTTTATTATTTCCGAAAATGAAGCCGGTTTCTTTTTTTTTTTTGATTTCCTGCTATGACTTTACAAAATTTTCGTGTGCGTTTGCAGTTTGTTTTTTAATCAAGATAATTTTAATTTTCTAGGTTTATAATGAATTTTATAGTTTTAAATACATATTACAGATTCAGGTATCGCATTCTTTGTTTCTGAGTATATGTATTTCTTTCGTTCAATACGTAATATAACGATTTGACGAATTTCAATAGAACTCGTTAGTTTTCATGAAAGGGCGTTCTTAAGTAAAAGTATAATTACCATCAACAATATATTAAAAATGAAATAACACAAATAAAATTAGTATTTTTGGAAATTACAAAAAACTTCATCACCAATTTTTCATTAACTCTTGTAAATCCTTGATCATCATTATCTTTCTACATAGTGTTTGATGTTTAATCACCCTTGGTATATGCACGTTATTAAAATATTATACCACATGCTTACTATATATCATGGATAATATATATCGAATTAATTAATGTAAAGATTTTTATCTTGAACTCCATAATAATATTCCATGTTTTTTAATGACATCGTATCATGTAGGCAATTTGTAACATTTATATGTAATACAAGTTGCCTTTAAAACATATATAAGTCGCTACTGTTACCTCTATATATATAAAATACACACTATATATTTGTATGGTTTGGAGATTTACTTTGTGAACATAATTTTTTTCATACCATTTTCATTCAGGTTTTTACTCGTGTAATCAAAAAACTTTACGACTTGAATCTTCCAAGTTAAATTTAAATTGTAAAATACACCAATTTTATTGTTTATTTTATAATTTTTTGCAGTTTAAAATGAATGTTTTAGGTAGATAAACAAAACGAATTATCATAAACATCTTAACATAACAAATATTTTTTAATTGATAAAAAAATTAAAATAGTTTAATGTGTCGCATTTTTGATTCTTTGAGTATATTTTTGTATACGAGGGTGGTCTGAAAAGCTTCCAATCTGAACGTTAAAATAGCAGTACTCGTGATATGGCGGAGATTTTTTAATTGGCTTGAGCGCGTCATATTAAGATTTAGGAGATACCTTATGCTTTGTTGATTACCTCCACCAAATCTACAAAAATTCCGCCTGGGTTACAAATAAGCTGCTGATGATGAAAAGGTTGTTTCTAAATCTGTTGAGAAGAATACAATGCTTCGTAAATCCAAATTCATATGCTTACTGTAAATAAACCCAGAAGAAAGTATAGAAAAATATCTTATTCATTCTAAAACGTACTTTACGCTCAAATTCTATGGGAATTCTCTATTCAGTAAAGATATTTAAATAATATTGAATGAACATTGCGATTTTGATGTTTATTGTAGTTTTGTAATCATTTTAAATAAAATTTGCTCTTAGTTAAAAATTTTGGAGCTTCCCATCATCACAACAATATCAAAATCGAAAAATTTCAATAACTTCAAAAGCTAAGAATTATTTCTGGGTTGAAGTGTTAGTCGATGTATAGAGGAAGTGTGTGTGGTGTTCGTATTAGACTTTTTTTCCAGTAAAATTATAATATTTATGTTTTTTTGATTTTAACAATAAGATAACAATTGAACATTTGTAATTTGTTCATTCTCCCTACAAACAGTTTTTATATTGTTATCATTATTGTTGTGTGTGTTAACAGGCGGTGAAGAATCTTTACAATCACTTTTTTATTACATAATTTATTTACTCTTTTTTGTTGTTTAAATATTGCGTGTTTATTCAAATTAAATAATATTCACTGCGTGATTGATAATCATTTGTTTTGTGTGAAGGGGTTGGTTGCTTTGGTGTATATAGATTGTATAGACAACGCTATCTGGGAAGAAGAATATAGCTGCTTAGGTGCTACAGTAAGCTGTACTAGATTATTAGCAGTGTTGAACTTATATATAACAAGTGAAGGTAACAACTAACAGAGTTAATGGTTTAGATACTCGACATATGATTTAATTTCATTGTTTGGATTATTTTTAATTGGCATTCATAAAATACTATAAATATCCAGTCTATATGTAGTAATGTGTACATGTATAATAATAAAATGTATTTTTATTACTTATATGTGTTTATAAGCCAAATTTGACTTAAAATTGTGAACCCAAGCATTTCACAAAAAACTAATAATTTTTTATATTTTAACTTTTCTTCTATCTTTTATAGTTTAAAAGTCGGGTCAAGGATACATTGAACCAAATGGACCGATTTTGCTCATTCACGAATTCAAAATCACTCTTTGTGTTTAGAATACGTCGTCAAAATTTTAGCTCGTAATCTGTTTTTGTTTTTGAGTTATCGTGATGACTTATTATGTATAACGAGTATAAAAACTGTACCCTCACATTTTGTCATATTGAGAATATATCCTAAAACATTTCTCTATTTCTAATGGACATTTTTGCCATAGTCAGAAAAGAAAAAAGTTTCGTTTCATTTAGATTCAAAATCGAATGTTTGATCGAATTTTATAGAATTTCTATAATAGTATTTACTCAAACAGTCACTGTTCAAACATTGTTAGTGTATATTTTTGTAGGTTAAATTTAATCTATAGTATGGTTCAATAGGTTTTCTGTTATATTCTTGTTTGTATGAAATCTGTTTGGGTTCTTTATGGCATTCAAGGCTGTATATGCCATTCATAGAGGTAGGTGGCCAATATGGTCAACCAGGCCATAATCTTTCTACATATTGACATTTTTTCGTTTTAAAGAGAAAACTTTGAAGCCCAGCGAAGGATTCAATGAAAAAAGCAATCGATGATGTGCGGAATAAGAAAATGGGCTCAATAAAAGCTTTCTAGCTGTTGAAAGTTCTCCTAAATCACTGTAAGACGTTTTGTATCTAATACAAACTTGGGAAGAAAACCTACATTACCGGAGGATCATTAACTAGAGAATCACTCGGACGGAGGTTTTTTTCTCGAATTTCGTTCAGAACAGCGAAAAAATTTTTCTTTTATTCTTAGCTGTTATATATATTTATGGTAAGGCATTATGGCTCACTTCAATGCCCTACCATGAATAAATTTTAAAGATTGTTCAAAATTACGAAAAATGTTTCTTAAAGTTATGATTTTGTAGTAAAATATATTTAATTGATAATTATTGATTATTATTAAGTTATCAGACAGAATTAACCAATATAGTAAATAATAAATTTTGTGTTTTATTATCAAAAAAGCTAATGGTATGCCATATAATTTTAACTTACCCTCTACTATATTTTACCAGTGTGTGAAAATTAAATTAATTCTGAAAAGTTCCAAGAAATAAAAAACGCTTGGTTTTAATTTTAATTCAAACAAAAATTATGACCTTTTTGAGTAAACACTGAGGCCAGAGCTTACCTGATGAAGAGGTCACTAGAATACAATTTATTTCAGTTTCTAGCACTAGCAAATATTGAATGCACTAAAAAATTTCTATATTTCGTATGCCTGCCCGTTTGTCTGTCAACCATCAAAAAAACTCAAAAACGAAAAAATATTATAGCGAGGCTTAAGTTCGAGAAAGAGCAAAATTGGTTAATTGGGTTTCTGGAATCCATGATCAATTTTTGTTAAACGATAAAAAAATAAAATCAAAATAGAAATAGAAATAGAAATACACAAAATGTTTGTTCCTCAAAAACAAACCATTTTTGCTTGGAACATTTTCTCTTAAACACATATAATAACTACAATATTAATACGCATATTATATACTATAAAATATATATTATATAACAAACTCTAATAACTGTATGAACTACGAAAATATTATTGTATGTTAAAAAAAGTTCAACTAACATAGATAATGATAAGTTAAATATTTAAACAATTATCACTGTTAGTTTTTCTATTTCCTTGTTCCCTTATGTAATCCAAATTTACATATTTTAGAATATATCGCCATTGCTTTTATTTAACGAAAAATGTGTCTTTCTATTTGCGATTAAACGGTTCGAAAAGGCCTTACATTGACATTGTTTCCCTGCAATTTAACTCTGAACTTTATATTTTTCTGTACTAAATTTATTTAACATCACAAATCATTCGTAGATTTATAACTAAACATTTTGCTTAAAAACTTACTGTTAAAAAGTTGCCAAAACTTTTGTTTTTATTTGATAAAATACATTTGCATTATATCTCATAAATATTTTATCACTTTTACTTAATGGCCATCCATGAATCGTGTAAGCTTCAAATATAGTTTGGTCAAAAGCATTTTTTAAGATAGTGAAATTTATAGAGAAATGCAGCGTTTAGTTTATGTATAATATATTCTTGGCAACAATATATAATTAAACATATCTATATTATAATAATTTGAAACAATATAACAACACTAACAATATCATAAATCACAACAGTATTATTGTTATTATAATCTGTTTTAAGGATACCGAATGTTTCTTGGAGGCTCACCATTCTATATTCAAGCTCCGAGAGCAAAATTTCTCCACAATCAAAACACAGAATATCAAGTAACTACTTATTACACAATGTTCAATTATTTTTATTTGGCCTATTCTTTTGTTAAAATAAGATATGGATTTTCTTTAAACTATTTCTTATTGGGGGAGGGGTCAACACCTGTTACAAGCATACAATTTTCCAGTACCAATAACTCCAAAAATACGTATCCAAATATTAAAAAATTTGGTATGCACAATACTGACACAGTGCTTGTTAAAGATTTTTTGTTAAAAATAGAAAATTATATTAAATCTTTCCCTAGAAATTTTGTCGACAAGCACTAGTTTTTCATATCAATATTGTGCATACCAAATCTCATAACATTAAAATAAGTATCTTTTTAGTTATTTGTGCTGGTAAATTGAAAGAAATACAATGTATATTACATGTAATTTAAGTCAAAAGCTATTTAGGAGCACATTCCGTTATATGAGGATAACAGATGTTGATAAACCGCCTTAAGAGAAATAGGCAAAAAAAATGATACCTATCTCTAATAACAAAGACAGTTAAAGAGAGTAAAGAGTATAAAGAGAGTAAAGTAAAGTATAATAAAGACAATCTCTAATAACATACAAATTATATTTTTATTCAATTTATGCGTAAAAATAACTTAACTAATTATCCAAATGTTATTAAATTGGAAAACATAATCTTGACAGGAAAACGGATGGCTTTTCGAAGAGGTGTATTTAAAGTAAAAATCAAAATCTTGTTTTATTCGTCACGCTCTCCGTTTTCATATTAAGTATGTGCTTACCAAATATTATAACATTTGAATAAAAAAAGTCTTGATTAATTACTGGAAAGTGTTTTCAATTGTACAATTTTAAATAGAAATGAAAGACTATTTAGATCTTCACCTATATTTTGTAACTGAGAGTACACAAATACGATCCTGACAACTTTATACATAGATATGCACTTGATAGAGAACCTTTATACACCGAAAGGATAGTGGGCGACTGAGACTAAATCTTGTTTCATTGCATTTGAATTTTCAAAATTCGCACTGTATAAATGTTGAATATTGAATAATGTAGGATGGTAATGCATTATAATATTATAATGAAAATCGTTCACGTCTTTGTATTTCCACCTTATATTGTACAGTGTGGCATACAAACAAAATAACTGTTTAAAAAATTTTGTTGTCATTTGAAACTATAAAGCAATAATTAATTATAAAAAAAATTTTAAATAGTGATTGTATTTTCGACTATTTCGGTAAACATTGGAAAAATGAAATGAATGAAAAATCATTTTAATTATATAAAATTCTCAATACTCGAGTATCTGGTACATGTATGTCAACATAGCGAAACTAATTTTCCCAATTAAATTCGAAATAGGCTCAAAATTAGCTGTTAATTAATCGTATTAATTGTGGAAAAAAAAACTTAATCGCTCAAACCATAATGAAAAAAATGGTCAAAATTAGCTGTTAATTATTCGTAAATTAATTGTTTTTATCACAACTTTTTCTGATCAACTATGAAATTGAGTCATAATTAGCAGCTATTTAATCGTTAATTAGTCGGGATAAAATTTTTTTCGCTCCAACCATTACGGAGAAAATTGATGTTTCGTTAAGTTGACAGCAATCATTAATTAAACAAAGATCCAAGCTTTTTGACTCAAAATAAAAGTACTGGGGTTGAATGGTTGAAATTTTTTGAAGTTTAGGTTTAGTTTTATTATCTAAAGATCTTTGAAAATACATTTTTTAGTTTTATCTATGCTGTGGTTCACTGTATCCACCACCCAGTACACAGTGAACCATTCAGAGGTCGACACATGCTAGTAGGAACTAGGGCTAGTTTTCACATGCAGAAAGCTTTCTTTTGATATAAATTTGATTTAACCAATCAGGAGTATCATACGCGCAGGAGAAACTCGTCAATTTCAGATATATCGACGCTTGGATCTATTATAATAACTACGCACACATAAAAACCATTGTAAATATATAAGATTTATACGGCCGGCACTCAGGCCTTAATATTGCCAGTGTTTTAATAGTAAATCACGACCAAGAAGTCTAAAGTATTTGGTGTGACCAATTTCTTAGAATAAAACGATGTTACACTTGAGAGACTATCCTGTATATTGAAATGCAAAATGAACAGACTATTATTATTATAATATATTGCAATAACGCGGTATATCTTGTAATATTACAATTGTTGGTTATATATTTAGTTTGGTTCGTGGTGTGATGTGTTGACTTATATTAATAATAAATAAATTTATTGCTGATTTATTAATACTTGCATAATATTATTGTTGTTATTGTTAAATGATCTATAACAGATATTTGTGAATAAATTGCATTAATATTCTTATTTGTAAAAACACCATGTATGGTTTATGTTGCCTGTCTGTAAAATCGGTTCGAAATTCTTTCAACTCGTGGTATTCTATTTATTTCGATAAAAACTTTAAAGAACATATACGTCCAATATAGAATATTTAAGCTAAAGAAGAGACCCTAAGTAGCTGTAGAAATAAGAACTAAGTGATAAGCCACTTTATAGATATAAAATATTTAATACGAAGACAAATAAATAACGTTGGTTAAATGATTACTTTCGGCAATACAAATTATGATACGAAACTGTCTTTAAGTTAAAAACAAGTTCATACTTTTTAAATGTTTTATTTTCTGTATCAAGTGTTTATTGCCCTAAATTCGCTCTGAGAACCTAATCAAGCTAATTTAGCCAACACAAGAAAAAACAATAGCCTAATTTCTTATAATTTTATTCCTAATTTATTACGCAAATTTAAAATTTATTGTTCGCATCAGAGAATAAAATATAGAGAGTTCATATTGAACCTAGCAAAGTCATTTGAAATTTTTAAAAAGAATGTTTTTTTCAGCTCTTTCACATCATCAAAATCTATTACTAATTTATTACAAACAAGTCATGAAACCCAGAACAAACATAAATAAAAATTAATGAAAATCACCATAATTAAATCGTAAAACAGGATCTAAAATATTATAAATTTTGATGAAAAATATTACGATTTTGTACAATAATAATTTATTACTCTGGCCAACCACTTCCTAAAAATAATATAAAATAAGGATACAAAAGGATTGGAAAATTTCGAATAAAAGTTAACTCTCCAATTCCTTACCATTATGTAATTAATTATCCCCACCAGTAAAACCATACCTTCTTTATTTTTTTAATGGTTCGAGAAATAAATTTTTAATTTGTGCAATAAATTTGTTATTAATTAGTAAGAAATTGTGCTATTGTTTTCCCCTTGCCTGCTTAAATGGCTGAGCCAGGTTTTCAGACATAAAAATTACACGGGTCGTGGCTTTTTTGGTCTTTATGTTCACCCTGCGATTAAAATACGAAATTTATAAAAATTTTAATATAATATAAATTCATAAAATGCAATGAATTTCATTAAAAACAGTTTTTCACAACCACCCTTGAAAGCAAAAAACTTTGTACACTTGAATTAGATAATATTATACATTTTTACTATATAGACCATTTATAAAATTATTTATGTTTTATTTATTAATTAATTATTCAATTATTGAGTTTATTAGAAAAATTAGTTTACTTCATTTATTTATATTTCAATGACAGTCATTTTAAGTTACTAATAAATAAATTTTAGCGTAAAGTACTTTTTTATTAGTGGAAGAAAATTACACAAGCCATATATTTTAAAAAATATCAAATTTCATTCAAATGACATCAAATTGTGGCCTCTATACCGGTCATATGTCCAGGATATTTCAAATTTTTTAATCAAATATTTCATAAAAAAAGAGTACAAATATTCCTCTTTTTATAATCATGAGAAAATGGATCGGTTTGAAGGGCATGCCATTAATTATTTAGGAATTGTGTTCTGTTTGATTTCTTATAGTGAATTTGAAGTTTCTATTTGAACAAAATGGTAAATATGAGTCTTTTATCAACCCGTAAGAAGACAATTATGGTTTCTTTTATTGTTTTTTCATTCAATACTAATACAATTACTATTTTGTAATTTGATTACAACAAAAACATTACATTTATAGCATGGATTGATACAAAGTATAAAATACAAAGTAAGGGAAATCGAGCCAAGTAAGGTGAGATTTCTAATAATATGGGTAGTCATAAGAACCCTTTTTGTGTATGAAGTATTAGATTGTTATTGTCAGTATGTATTTAGATCAGCAAATTCTAATAATTTGGATCATTTATACGATTATCATATTACTCAATTGTATGTAAAAGCGTTGATTTTTCGATTTATTGGGATTAGATTTAAGACAAGCTTAGTTTCATCTATAATTATATTTTATATCAGTCGGATAAGAACAACCGTGATATAAAACGATATTATTTTTTGTAATAAAAATAATTCTTATGAATAGATGATTATTAATAAACCTGAGAACCGAGTTCGTGAAGTAAATGCGATTCTTAAATAAGTAGAATCATATTTAGGACGGACGCACACGATAAATAATCTGATCAGAAATGTTCAACGAACACCATGAGAGAGATCTCTAATAAATTGTATAAGAAATTCTGACCATACATTAGACAAAATCTTAAATAAGCGCATATCATCAGATATCAGATACGTACATCAAACCACAACGAACCAATTAATACTTTCTCACTTTTTTGACTAACATCAGATAACATAGATAACATCATATGAAATTCGTATAAGAAATCATGATGCTACACACCATAAGATTTTCTTATGAGAATTTCTGATCATTCTGTGGTATATAGAATTCTTACCATTGTGCGGGGTCTTACATAAAATACCAGAAAAGAGTTACATCCGAATTTCTAATCAGAAAATCTTATCACGTACGTTTACTCTAAGAGGCAAAAACATTGTGACGATAAGGTGGGTATTTTACATTTTCCAAAATGGCTTGGGTTATAATTTCTAGAGATGATGATGAATAAGAGATAATGCTGTTTGGCTGACTTTAATTTTCACTCAGTGTCAGTTTTTTTTGGAACTCCAAAATAATGATATATAAAATAAAAATATTTAATCTAAAATTTCCCATCTTCCCATCTCAAATAGAAAATCATAAAGAGAAAATTGAAAATGAAAATTTATTACATAAACGCAGACGATTTGCTCAAAATACAAATAATAAAATTCATTTGATTATTTATTATTTAAGAGGAGACAGGATAATAAATATAACATCTCTAAATGTTTGTTAAATAGTGAATAAACATAATATATACAGACTAGATATATACCCGACGTTATTCGGGTATTTTTTACATTTTATCAATACTTTCACAAAAAAATAAATCAATTTTTTCAATATTTTCCTAAGTTATACTTTAAGTCATCATGTATAATAATCTATACTTGAAAATAGATAATTTTTTCGAAAGCTTCAAGGTTTCCGAAGTTTTTAAATTGCCTTAACTCATTGTAAAACTATTTTTAAATTAGAATTTTTTGAATATTTAATTTGGGCCTATTCACTTTGTTCGTTTTTCGAAAACTTCTTCCAAAGTTCCAGTGTTCTAAGTCTATCACAATAAATTTAATTTATCCTTGGAACATGCATTTTTTGATTTGCTCTTGTTGATTTAAGGAATTTTTTAAAAGATCCAAAGTTTCTATGGTTTTGAAGTGGTCTAAAATATTGTTTTATCGTTAAGTCTAAAATTTGAATCCATGGAATTATTCGAAACGAATATGGACTTTTTGATCGAAATTTATGAGATGGAAATTTAAAGCTTGAAAAACGATAAATATCAATAGAATGTATTTTTTCTTTGAGATATTCCTAAATTCTAAAAAACATTTTAATGTTGTGCCTATGCTTTGAAAAAACTTCGTGTTTGTGTTTGTTCAGTGTATTAACAAAGGATTATACGACTCTGCGTCGATAGCCTTATAAAATCAGCCAATGGTATGTTTAATGTACGGCTAAAACGTTTTTTTCGTATTTCGGATTTCCTGACGTAATAAAATTCAAACGCGAAGAATTAATTTATTTATGGGTCAAACGCAAAGAATGATTTAATTTATGGTCAAACTTCATATGTACTATGTAAATAGTTTTATTTCCCAACGCTTCCACAATTTGGTATCACACATTTTCATTTACTACCCCTCAATTTCCAGTGAAGTTATTTGTGGACTATTGTCTTCTACAACCGTAAGCTGACTCAGTTGTGAAAATGAGTTGGATCATACGTACAAACACTTGACTTTCTATAATATATATATTGATAAAAGGATATTTTATATTAAATAACACAACAGGATACCAAAAACAATAGAAATCATTGCTGCATAGCTCAAGTCAAGTTGTATGTTTGTATGTATGTATGTGTGTATATATACATGTATGACATGTATGTAACATGATTACTTTCAGTATGTTGAGTATATATTTGCAATACCACACCAAAAGTCGGTGTATGTAATAGATAATCCCATAGAATTATGCAAATGTATCAAATCCAAGAACTATATTAAAAAATTAATGTATGCGGATAATAATTATAATTTATTAGTCCCCGCTCGTGGTAACAACTATAACGTGACTATCAGAGAGGAGTCAGTCCTTTTTCCAGTAGCCTATTACTTATAGCTTTGGCGACACCACCAAAACTATTTCAAGAACTAGTTTTGGTGGTGTAAATAACATTGCATAAAATAACATTGCATTCGGTAATCCAGGAAACTGACTTAAAGTACGGACCAAGTTTGATCCATATTAATAACCAGGATTAATTAATCCTGCTACCTCAAAAAAACTGCGAACATTGCAATTGGTAATCCAAGAAACTGTCTTAAAGTACTTACCAAGTTTGATCCATATTTATAACCAGGATTAATTGATCTTCATATATTTTTCAACGTATCACACTAGATATTTCTAATAATATTTAAAAAGTTAATTGTCAAAAAAAAATTTATTTCTCTGAACGAAGTTAAGCCTATACTTTTGTATTTCGACAAGTATGTCAGTATCCTCTATTACGTATGTTTGTTCCACTGCAAGTTTCGAACACTTTGTTTAATTTTGGTGAAATTATTTTGGATGTTATGCTACCAAATTAGGAAATATACAGTGTTTTGGGTAAATCTCAGGAACACGACGTTTGCTTTTCCTTTTTTTGGGAAATTAAGGAAGATACACGTTTTTATTAACTTGTGAGTGAGGTTTCTGGCGGTTTCTCAAAGCAACTAATTTAATTATGTTATAAAAATATATGTCTTTTCATCTAATACCAGAATTTTAAATCAATTTGTCTAGCTGTTCCGGACAATAAGCTACATAAGTATATATACGATTACATCACGAGGACATTTTGTTTTTTTATTGGTACTGTATTTTTATATTTTACGTATTATATAAACTTCAATTATCAACAAATTTTGTTTCTTTCTTTAAAACATCTAACAATTCGTGTAAAACAATTATCTAATGATTTTGTCCACATTTGCTAATTCTTGAGATAAGCATTTCCTGAAAAACTCAATAATTGTGGCCAAATTTAGCTGGTATCAAAATATTTTATAAGTTGATAGGTATAAGCGTACATCTGAATTAATAGTATTTACTCATACAATAAGTAACAATTGTTAATACATTGTTGTTGCTACAATTCAAGTATTATGATATATTTAATACCAACTGCTGTGATGACAACAATGTAACTAACATATTAAATGTAGATTGTTATAATACAGTATGTTAATCAACAATAAAAACAAATTCATTTACTTAAATAACTTACAAATAAATACACGTTTATTTTCATTATTTGGGTATTAATTTGTATAATACATTGCTATTAAAATTGAAAAACTAATTTATAGAACAAAATATCAATCTTATCATTATTGAGAATTTTAAATACGCATATTTTATTTCAAATATTCATTACCTGAGTGCTCATATGCATAAATCGTTGAACAAAATGGTTTTTGGTTTTGTTATTGAAGGATCGTCCCATTGCAATAATAAAAATACCCGGATGTTTTTCAAGTCTTTTTTCTCGGAAAAAGCTATTAAAAAAATTTCCTATATGGCATCACTTAGGGGGATACAAGTGTTTTAAATTACTAGCAATTTTAAATGTACATATTGAGGAATATTCGATTTCACTATAAAACTTCATGTTAAAATAGAACTCTTCAAGAGTAGAATAAATATTTCAAAATCAAAATCGGACCACCAAGGTTATATGAAGTGTCTTATTTTATAATCAAATCAAATTTCTTAGAAGCTATTTATTTTTCAGAATACAGCATACGGCCTACTTTTCAGAATTTTAGTAGATGTATAAAAGGTTGACCTATTAATTTAAGCCGTAAGCAAGTTTTTTCACTGTAATTAATTTAGTGGGATGTAAAAATAATCCTATTACCAATGAAATTATAATGCTGAACTTATATTAGTGATTGTCTGTCACAAGTAATTTTTAGTTTAATCTTTAATCATCTAAATCTGTCATCTTACATTACATACCGGTACAGGTTTCGTTAAATATTTTTAGAGAAACTTCTGTTCAAGTTCTGTATAGGAAGTTGGTTTATCGTACGCGAAATAAAGAATTATTAATTAGGTTCTGATTAGCTGGAGTAGTATAAATCTACCCCATCGCTTCTCCAGGGATGATGGGTGTGTACTTAACTTCACAAAATAAATCAAGAGCTCAAATAAGCAGAGTTTAGTTACTAAATGAAAATATATTCGTCCTCATTCAAGTCTTGGATTGAGTTCTGGCCCAACCAACATTCATTCTAGGCTCTTTCTATCGCTCTTGTATTTTTTCTGTTTTATTTTAATTTTAAAAGAAATGAAGCATTTTACTTTAAAATTGCTTGGAAATAGTTTTTTAAAATTTACAGTGTAAAATGTATAATTAAAATTTTTTTTTTAAATATTCTAAGTAAAATTTAATTCAATACTTCTTGTTTCTTGATAATTTCACTGTTTTATAATTGACATCCAGTAAACAAACTCACTGAGATGATACACACAAAACTGTATTAGGGATATGCATAGATGTGTGTATTGTAAATTGCATCCGTCTATTGAAATAAATCAATTTCAAAATATTAAATCAAGCACACATATCATATTAGATTTGCGAAGGCAAAATATCTTGCAAAAAATGAGTTAAAATAAATTACATCTATATATATATATTAAAAACTTAATTCATTATTTTCTAAACATAATAGCGATGATAGTAGGTAGGAAATAAATTTTTGTATTTCATCTAGTCATAATTATGTTGAATTGTGTACTTAAATTATGTTTTGTTGTATTTGAATATATATACATTGGTAGAATGTTTAGAAGACAAGATTTTATTCTGATAAATACCTTTAATGAGATTGTAATTTATTTATCTAATCAATTACGTATTCAAATGCTGTTTGTCTCTGCAGCACAAAATTTGATTTTTATGGTAAAAACAACTGAATAAATAAGACTTGTTTACTGGTGATTAATAAAACTGGAATGTTTACAAAAAAATGTTATAGATTGAAAATTAGATTTCGTATAAACCGTATTTGTATGATAATTTCATTTAGAGCGGATAAAATTAGAAAATAGAAAAATCCTTATAAGTTTTGAAAGTCGAAGTAGTACCAGAGGATAATTGATTTTATCGTCACACCAAAATCAAAAATAAGGATCTATATTTGTTCTTTTGACTATTAATGAAATCTGAGAAGGTGTTCTTTCAAGATAAACAATATGGCTCATGGCTTATTCTGCATAAAATCAATATATGCTGGTTTTAATCTGGAAAAGTTATATTGAATTTCTGTAAACGAAGTTAATTTCTATCCAATTGCCGAAATAATAAGAAGCTATCCAATCGGCGTTGGCGAACGTTAGATTTTGTGAAAGCATAGTGGTCTTACAAATAATTTCATAAATGCGATTAGTGAACGTTCATTGAAATCAAGCAAATGATTTTCACTCATAGTGGAAACAGATAGCTTATAGGCTGAGTGCACGTAGCCATATCATATCATTTATAAATACCCAAATTTTTTTTACATTTTTCAGTAACGTTTGTGTTAAAATATTTGTGTGTTAATTTTTTGAAACTTTTTGAAACGCTAAAAAATTCTAACTAGTGGTGTTTTGTCCAAAATATTAATTTAAACCATCATTTAACTATAAAATAAGATAAAGCAACCAACAAAATTTAAGATGAAAACCATTTTCTGTATCCCTAGACTGGTCATCTCTCCTGATATTAGCTTTATCAACCTTATTATCTTGTTTTATATTTTATATTATCTTTTATAGTTCTTAACTTATCCTTTTTGGTTTTTATGCTGTTCTTTAGATATGTGCGTTTGAGAGATTAAATTAATACCTAAAAACTATTTGATTGTATAAGATAATAGATCTATATAGTCGTTGTCTCGAAAATTTTACTGAGATGTGACATACAGTTGGATTATGTGTTAATTCTATTGGCCTGCTTAGAAAAGCATACTCTATTGTGGCCATTTTTTCTAGACCAAATTTAAACACCTCTCCTTTATCAAGAGATGACACACACACAGCGATATAAAAATGAATGAGAAAGCATTGATGAAAATGTTTTGCTTAGAATGCTGCACATATATGCTGCAACAATAACCATCAGGGTAAAAGTAAAACGTACAAAAACCCATTAACCGGCACTTACTTTCTTTTCAAGTTAATTTCGAAACCATTTTTTACGTGCTGCTAGTGACCTACGTTAATAGAAGTGAACTTAGAGTATATTGCAATCTACTTATTGGTTTCGGTAATTGGTTGGACTATATAAATTGATCAATTAACCTAACTTCTTCACATAAGTGTACTATTAATAATTAGGTAATTTCCCTAATAAGAATTTCATTATTTAAATTAATTGCCTTACCTCTGCATTGAAACTCAAACGAATTGAGTTAACACTCATTTTTTGTTGACATTCAAAAGTGAAAGACTGTTAGCTCCTTCTTTGAGTCGAAATTTTAACACACCTCTGCTGTAAAGAAATCAACATGTTTTTATGAGATGATAATCATCAACATTAATTTTGTGCCGACCGTTTCTTAAACTTAAGTTATGTTAATTTTACTCAAAATTATATACTGTAAGTTATTGAATGATATCCCTACTCCAATTATATGGCTTTTAAAGGAAAACGGCACTCCTAGTATATATTTGATTATGTAAGGTTTAAATGGTACATCTTATATAATTTGTAATTTCTATATTACATAACAAAAACAAATTCCATCCAAAATAATGATGAGTAAATATTGTTATAATCAGAGAGCTATTATTGTGCATAGAAAATATGGTTATATTTAGTAATGTGTATTTATTTGTATATTATAGAATAAGTTAAGTAACTTTACATAAACTATATATATTGTTATTTTATTTACAATAATCTTGAAAATTTTCACACTACTATTTGAATTATATTTAAAATAACATTTACAAGGCTCTATGTATAATGAAGGCATCTTTTAGTGTAAAACAAAAGGGTTTTATTTTCATTTTTCATAGTACTTGCTTACTTGGCACGTATTTCTGATGCTCAGTTAAAAAACCGTAAAAAATGAAATTAATTTTGACCACAATCTTGAAATATTTTTTCTAAAATTTTTAATTTTTTCATAGAATTTGTTATACACGTCATATATGGAACCTTGAAGGCACTAACATAATTCTGGTATGGGTTTTTATAGAAACCTCTAATTAGTCTAATCTGGTTGTCCATCGCCATCACTTTGGGTACAATGAATACAGCTTTTGAGCCATAAAAAAGAAGAAAAATTAATAACCAAAATTGTTTGTTTTCTTAAATCATACTACTTTTGTTTCAAACATGTTTTTGTAACTAGTTTATAGTTATGACAATTTTAGATCAAATTTAGCTAATACAATATATAGTATTATTATATATTAATTTATAACTGTATGTATTAGATGCCTAGAGTATTTTATGAATGCTGATGATAAAAAATTGTTCAAACATTCATACTCAATAATATGTCGAGTATTTTATCAATTAAATCTATAAGTTGTTCACTTATTGCTATGTACAATCAAATACACGTTAGTGAGGTTGTATATTCCAGATAATATTAATTAATTTTATACAAAAGCAACTAAAGCGTAATATATAAAAAGCCTATAACGTCCTTACCTGTATGGTTTATGAGAAAAAAAACTGATTAATATGCTGACATGTGTACATACATACATGTGGATACTACCAACATAAAAAAATAAATATAAAGGGTTAATGTATTTGACATGATAAGGGCATATAAGTAAGCAATAAGCACATGTTAAAGGCACATTAATTTTATTTATTATTATTATTTATTATAAAATGCATACGAAGTACTATTATTTAAACTCATATGCAGATAATGTAAATAGCAGAGCAATGAGTAGTGAATCAGTTGAACACAAGTTATGACACGAGTGTAGAGACTTTGAGACAAATATGTAAATACTAATCAACAATATAGTTTAATATATAAATTACCTGTTTCAATTATATCTACGATAGTCAACTATTAATATTAGGAATTTGTTTTACAGCGACATAAATTCTGCTAGAATAATAATAAAGCCTAATTTTGTGCCAATAAAGGGGCAACTCCCGATCTGGATAAGCTCCACAAGCTTCCTTCACAAAACGACTACAATAGCAGTTATGTTTAATTTTTTAATTTAATCATTTTAACGCTTAAATGGTCTACTTTTTCTTTTGTAATTATAAGGATTCCTTTGAGAACAGCATTTTGTCCAACGATACGTTAATTGTCGAAGTACGTGACCCGCCTAACGCTTCCTCAAAGAATTTACATTAACAGCAACGTCTGAAACTCTTGTTTTCTCTCGCGTATCATTCATCAAATTTTTTGTTTTGAATTAATATTCAGAATGTTTCGTTGAATTTCGTTGAAAAACGATGAATTTTTTGCCCAACACTTACAATTTAACATATTACAATGTTTTTGAGCTAAAAATTTGGTTTTTGAGCTTTGATGTTAAAAAAACACTTGTTACCGAATATTTCGTTAACAATATCTCTCGAACCAATCAACCGATTTTTACGTTCTTGGCGGCGATCGACGCGGTTTTTAGAGCTTTAATAAGTATTCTATTTCATCAAAAACGATCCGAAAAGAAATGTCGAAGAAATGTAAAAAAAAAACACTTTTATATGAAATTTATCGTTTATGATATCCCTCGAACGAATCAACCGATTTTAACCGGATTGTTGGTGATCGACGTGGATTATCAAGGTTAAGATCTGAGTAGTTTTTGGAGTTGATCGATACAGCCGTTTAAAAGTTATTCCAAAAAAATTTTTTCATAGTTTTTTTGAGATTTCATGCAATCTACTGGTCCGAATCGATTCAAATTTTCAGAAAATCTAAGTTTCGTGATTTTTTTTGAAACGCCACTTGTTTGGTTCAAATCAGTCAAGCCGTTTAAAAGTTATACATACATACAGACAGGGTGACACCCTCACAGAAACCGTCAAAATAGTTTTCTAGGACCTTAAAACGTCAAGATCTGATCAAAACACCATTTTTTCAAAACGGGGTAAAACCAATAACATCCCGATTTCCGAAAATTTTTAATTTTCTTAGCGGGAAGTTAAAAAGAAATTCAGTGTCTAAATGCATACACTGTTATTCGTCAATAATTTATGCTCAAGTATAACAACTTTTTCCTCTACGAAAATTCTAATAAAAAGGCTGTTCATTTTTTCGGTGTCAATTTTCGATTGAACTCACAGGCCTTAGATTGATGGGCATCTGCATTTTCGATATTGTTATAGTTAAAGATCATTCAATATAAAAGGCAATAACCATTTTGTTCGAACTGTAACAAGGCTTTTTAGGACTTTTTTTTCATATTTGTAGTCGACTACATGTACCTATGTGTATCAATGCATATGTCTGGTATATGTTATGAGGAAATATGAGGAAAACAAACAATTTAGAATTAGACACGTGTTGTTTTCATAATTATATAATATATATGTTGAGCTTATGAAAAATATTAAGCATCTCTATAAATTTCATTAAGGCTGATCGTTAAATAAAGGTTGTTGAGCCAAAAATGCCAAAGATAAAAATGATTGTATTATTTTCTGTATATGCGTTCAAATAAGATTTTTTTGATTAGTTTAAGAACAACAGAAAACCAAAACTTCGTAATCTATAAAATTATTCTGATATTCACATGAAATTGGTGACGATTAACTCATATATATGAACAATATGAGTTAGGAAGAGAGCTATTCTTAGATAAATCATATTCGTGACCAAATAACAGTAGAAATATCTATATATTTTTGTCATAGTAATTGATTTACAAACGGAGTTAGGCTTTAAATTTAATTTTAAGCTCCATTATAATTTTCCATCCTGATAACCCTTTCTGAATACACTCTGCGATTCTTGTTTCGATAAATCTTCTTCGTGACAGCTTCTTGAAACCATTGAAACTCAATTTTAGAGACTAATAATGGTTGGGATTGTTGTCGTTTTGCAAGGCTATTATGCTTTTTATATGACCAAACATATCGCAAAACTTCCAACAATGTGTTGTCTCTATAAAAATTGTATTTCTTTCTATTTTCAGGACACACCAAATCCATTCACATATGACATACAAACATCATTTAATGCTACACAAGACAAAAAATCATTTTTGAAGATAAAGAAAAGACAAAAACAGGGATTTTTAGTTGGAGTACCCACAAGATTTCATCCGTTTTTTGGATTAGCATCACCTTTTAGAGATTTAAACAGGAATTTAGGTAATTATTCAGTTTGTAATGATTTGTATCAAATTTTTCGACACTTTTTTTTATGAAACTTGTAGTCTGAATTTACGTTGATATTTTATATGAATTCGGGTCCTGGTAACGAATTGACATGGATCCAAACAAAATATAAGCAGCATATTGTTGATAGATAACACGCCCTGTACATATTTGAAATCTTTCACGCTAAAAGTTATCATACACGATTGCATGTAACGAATGTATGCAAAAAAAAAACACCTAACGACAGTGAAAAAAATCATTTTTAAGTAGGAATGAAAGAATAAATTGTTAAATGGCATAGCAGAATAACAAAATATAATGAATTGAACGGATGAAATTCAGTCATCCTCCCTCCTATGGTGTTCTGTGTGTGAACTTTATACAGCTGCGATAAGGTAGTTTTCTTCTAACAAAGAAAATGTGTATAACATTCAGAGTGAGACTCATAGTGTTGTTATTTTATGGCTTACACATATACGGGATGTCTTAAATATCTGACAATTTTCGTATAGCTATGAATGTCAATACTAGCAAGTAATTAAATAGTATTATTTGATTCACAAAAAAAAAAAAATGGATTCTCAAAAAAATATTTCAGGTTTGCGTATCAAATAATGGATCCACAAAAAAATGGATTTACAAAAAATAATTCAAGCTTGCGTATCTAAAAATTTAGGACAAAAAACTTTTTGTTCAGCACGTGGACTTCTAAAATATACGTGAGAGATTATATTGTCCCCTATGTTCGTATAATGTACAAATTTTTTCGATTTATTAACGACCTTGGTGGAGAGTACTTAGCAAAAATATTATGGTAAAATCTTAAAATACTGAACCAATTCAGATTGACCTATGTCTTATAAACATTACAAAAGTAGTTCATGATGAATAATTCATTTATAAATTTTCACAGCTTTCCTTTAAATCTTTAAAAATTACAATTTCATTCATACTTTGGAGTTATTGATCCTCGAATATAATATCATCTCAATAATTACAAAGTATTAAAATATTATCAGGAAAAACTGCGAAAAGATCTGATGGTTTGTTGGAAAAAATTGCTTTTGTTGAATGCTACTGTAGCATAATTGGAGATAATCATAAAAATTGCGTCTTGCCATGCCGATCGAAACACGTAACGAGTAATTACTGTTTATAATAAAATAACACTTTCATAAATTATTAACTTCCCTGTATGAATTTTTTGTAATGGGAAGTTGTTAAGATCACATTTTGACATATTTTGGCGTTTCAAGGAAACCAGAGCACAAATCCAACGTTTAAAAGAAATTTTTTTTTAAACGTTGTGTGTTTGTATGTCTCTACGTTCAACTTATTTTTGTTCTTCTCAATGGGAAGATTGTCTAGGTGTGAACCTTGCGAATCACACCTAGGCCACTTGTTTTTAATTTTAAATTTGCTGCTAAAATGATATCTGATACGTGTAATCATTTTTATTCGCAAATAACGTATGTTATTATTTGAACAAAGTGTTTATTGAAAAATTTCAAAAATCTTAAAAATGTAATTTTTTTTTTTCATCTATAATGTGGCTTGTTTTCAATGTTTGTCGTTTTGTATCAAAGAAATCAAAATCGCATTGCTATTCTGCTTTTAAAACAAATTCAATGAATATTTCCCCTGTCCTTTAAAATCATCCACGCATTTGAAAGGGCTGAGTATGGAGTTGGGTCAAAACGGTAAGAGTTAACAAAATGTTTCAATTGTCGTAAACATAAAATTTTACATAAAAAAGGTGCTTCGTCTTTTGTGGCTATTACTAAAAATAACGGATCTAGATCTTTTTTTTCAATAATGAATTTAAATATGGGAAGTACAGAAACCACGTTTTCGTATGAACAGTCCTGCACGTCATCAACTTTTACGTATTTCAAAGAGATGAGCATTGATTTGTTTTAAGCCAAAGAAAAAATGTCTCAATTAAAGAATACAAAGCATAAAATTTTTCATATAAAAGATCCTTTCTCTTTTTTCCTTCTATTATTTTTAAAAATAACAGACCAACAAAGCGTATACGTTTCACATACACTTTATGTACATGTAAATTCTGTGTATTTTGGAGTAAAAACTTTAAGACGTCCAGGCTCAGTTATTTTTAAAAATACCCAAAAATATAAATTACCATTTTCATGTAAATTTTTATGCTCTACAATAATTATTTAAAACTTATTATTTTTTAATTCTTATCAATTTAGCTCAACTCAATTCTCTCCACTTTCAAATGCGTAAAAGCTTATAACATGCAGGACTGATCCAAAACATGGATTTCTGTACTTCCCATACTACGATTCATCACTGAAAAATGTACAGCCATACAGAAAGAATTTTATCCGCGATCTCTTAGTCTATAAATAAAGAACGAACTTTATTCAAATATGAATAACTTAATATTTAATACTTCAACAGAAATAGTTACTGTTTTATTGCTTGATTGAATAAAAATACATCGAATATTTGGATCATACTGTAGACGCATCAACTTTAAAATATAAAATAAAAAACAAACATTTTCCGCCACTTATGTAGTATGAGGACTTACAGTATTTGTTCACTGCTTGAATGAGTATTACATTCAAAATGTCACTAACAGATGATCGGAAGAAGTATTTTTCACTATTATTCCTGGGTATGCTACGTCGCCATCGTCTCCGCGCGTCATTATTAGACTGTTTTTCTCAAAAAAAATATTTAACATTTTATTTTGCATAAAATCATTGTTGTTTGCTATTTTTTTTCCCAGCGAAATGTATTATTTTTTACAGTAATGTTTCTACTGTTCTACTCAATATTTTACAATAAATTATTCTGTTATTTTTTCTACTTTTTTTTCACTATTCCTAATAGTTCCGTTTCAAAAACTTCTGTTAAATGAAAATTTGAGTATGACTCCTCGTAGCATTGTTTACTAGTTTTCACAGGCTATAAAACTTAAATGACAGTAAGTTGAATTTTAACCTTTTTATTTAATAATGTTACTCTGAACATAGTTTTTGTGAGACTACCTATATTACCTATGCCACTGAAAAAAAGCTGAGGTCAAGTAAATCTTTCCTAAATTACTTATCTTTTTGTAAAGAGAATTACCTTATTTTTCAACAATTATATACTTTTAAAATCACGATTTCGTTATCTACTTGCAGTATTCATTTTTTTTTATAGACGTATTATTTATTTAACTTTGTAGCATTCCGTATAAAATATGCAGTGTACACTTTTCGTAACAAAATTGACAATATTAAAACAAAAAGTTGTTAATTATATTTTAATTATCGTATTTTTTAAATTTGATAACAAAGCATCATTTATGATATTTCGATTTCATATTGCGAAAGTTTATATTGTCTATTTTACGCGAAATGTTTTACACGAAACATAAAAACAAATATTTATATGTAAGAGTTGAATACTACAGGTAGATGATGAAAGCATAATTTTTCAAAACTTCGAAGTTTTTAAATTTTAAATATCAATAACTTTATTATTATAACACCTATAAAAAATTACTATAATATATGTATTATTTTTATGAAAACTAGGTTTTTTCAAAATTCATTAAGAAAAAAAATTTGGTTGACTACATAATTGACGTAACAAGCTTGTTTCTTTTTGTATTAATAATATACCACATAGGTCAATATTTTCCTTCAATATACTACGAATAAAAGTTTAGAATATAATGTGAAGCGGTTGATTTCATTTATTTAAAATAGTTCAAATGGAACACTTCACGTAGTTGTAGGTAGTTTCATACTTGACCGACTTTTTCTTGAACAAGGTAATCTTTTTTGTAAAATGTTTCACACACTTATCATAATTGAGTTTTATTTCTCATGCTTCTTCAATAGTACGGTTTCTTTGCTCGTACGACTTATACATCGTTACACAGTGAATATAGGATATAATTAATTGAGATTATTCTTTATGAGACAATATAAAATTTATATCAATAGTTTTAGAGAATCAAAGGTTGAAGATAGGAGAAGAATTACTGATGATATATAATAATAAAATGTTTGAAAAATTATCTCGATTTTATTTTTTAATATAAGAAAATTCATTATAATATAAAAACGTTAGTGTACTGTGACCATATTTAAATAGGATAATGTAAAATGAAGGATAAGTTAAAACAAAAAATATAATTTTTTTTAATAACAATGTTGATGTTAATGATCCTTAAAACAAAAGATGATTATTGTTTGTAAAAATTTAATTACCCTTTGAAAATGTTGTAAAAATTTGCTTTGTTCATTCTTTTTTTTTTTTGTGAAAAGTAATTATAGTCCGTTCTTTAAGGAATTTTTATTTTAGGTTGTTTAATCTTATTTTATACAAGTAATTCCAGAGACGACATGCTGGAAATAGTTTGGGGGGAGGGGGTAAAAATAACAATACTGTACAATATAACTATTGATTTTAAATTTTGACAAAAAAAGTAAAAAAATTACGAAACCAAATATATCATGTAAGGGTCTATTTGTGCGATGTATTGTCTTTGCCCGCGGCTTGTTGCTTAGTAATTACGAGCACAAACGGTCCCTACCAACTAAAAATTACCACATAATTAATTGCTACTTATTTTGATACATGGATGCTTATATCGATTTGTTTATTGAAGTAGCGGATTCGATTCTCGCCGTCGTCACAATTACTAATTATGATAATGCGTTGGTGTAGTGCAACCTTGCATGATATAGGTGCACTTAGTCTGTCGAAATAAATGAGGAGCGGGAATATTAAGCGGCTCTGTAGATTGGTTGATCCCCAATCTAGTTCTAATAGATCCAGAGAATAAAACAAATCCGACGCCGCCTAGGCGTAATATGTAATAGTAGAGTGGTGGGATACTTTTTGCACACAAAAATGATATTATACTAAACTACTTGACTAAATAACTTTACTAGACACTTGATTAAATATTGCTGTTCACACAAGTCAAGTTAATTTATGCATAGATCTGGGTAATGGTTAAATAAGTTCAAGAATAAATCAGTGACAACCGAATAACTGAACAACAAAACATACTCGTTTATCAACTCATTTAAACTATAATAAGCCCTTTTCGTAAGATTCAAATAACTTTTGTTAAGTCTATCTCTTACGTTAACATTGGAATCTCTTCAAAACCTCTTTAAGCTCTCTGACTTGTTATTTGCAGTATATCTGGATCGGTATTACAAGCCTCTAGACGTAGCGGTTTTAGATATGTATTCATATATCAGTTTTAATTAGTTTATAAATTGATTATGAATGTTATGCTTACGCTTTTCTAACAAAATAATGTACTTTTATTCTATCTCACCCCATGTTGGAATAAAACGCATTTTGGAATAATATATATTATTCCAGCCTCAATTTTGGAATGATTGAGTTACAAACATGCATACATGAACACATCTAAACATTCAAATTTTGATATAACATATATGAAAATAAAAGAATCCAGGTTATTCCTTTTGCGAACAAGATACTGGAAAAATTGTGATTCAAATTGATTTTTATATCATTATTATATTTACACTGTCATTAGTATTGGAATAATATTATAGGTATATGTACACATAAACAAGGGGTGGTAAAGACTATTGGAACGAGATAGTTCAAATTGGTTGCAGGGTTGAAAATATCACGTATCGTGTTAAAGCACCCATTTGTCTTGTTGTCATCATCAACTAAGAGGTTTTTTTTTCCTCTTTACCCTCGTGCTTGTTGTTCACTTATTTCTATATGTATGAACGGTAAAAAGATGGTTTTAACTTTAATGCCATCATCATAACAAAACGAAAAGTCTATACGTGGAATTTTATAATATTAAAATCCGATATATATTAGCTATCGTATATTTTCGTGTTATATGTTTAATAAATACATTGTTGAAAATTGATTCACTTGCTTTAACGTAAATACTTCTTAGCTTTCGAGAATGGTAGCGTTCTACATTACCATATATAGGATTCATACAATTGTCGAAAGAAATGGTTTATTTATCGTTATATGATAGAAGAATTAAAAACTAGAAAATGGTGCAATATTTATATTTATACTCGACATTAGCCTGAAGTTTGTAACGCTACTTAATATTGACCGCACAAACAAAATTTTGATATAGGTGTTCATAGAAACACCTAATAAGTCTATTTCCGACTGTCCGTTAGTCCGTCATCATGATCACTAAAAAACAAAAAGAGATTGCGAAGTGAAATTTTGATGACATGTTTTAAACATAAAAAATGAGTTTAAACAAAAAAAGTACAAATTTTTTCAAATAAACAACATTTTTTCGTAAAATATTTGAGTTTTCCACAATTTTGAAGTCAAATTGGCCTATAAAATATACATAGTTAATAACAAGAAATATTATAATTTTACATGTAAAGACTATATATTTATAGTATGTTATGTATATTAAATTAAAAATAGTCCAAACAATGGAAATCAATCATATGTCGAGTATCTAAACAATTAACTCTGCTAATTGTTATTATCACTTGCTAGTTTCAAATTTGAATGAGTTGTAAAATGTTTTTTATGCATACTAAAAATAAATTAAATTATTTAAACAAAAACTAAAACAAAAATTATTGACATTTTGAAAATAGTTCCATTGTATAAGTCCATAATCAATACCTTCTTTTATTAAAATTTTATGTTGTTCATTTATTTCACAATTTTTAGGACTTTAATTAAGAGCTTTGGATAAATATTTTTCGACTGCGTGAAAATTGCCTCAAAATCCAATTTAGCGAAACTATGATAATGCAATAGTCTCCCTTTATAAATATCCGGAAAAAGTTTCATTAATTTTGATTTTGAAATTCATTTCATCTAACGAACTATTATGTAACTCATTTTAACTTGCCATTTTCGGTTTCAAATAAAAATGTAATAAGAAGTTATTGTAAATGAAGTGTTCAAACAAGATAGAATTATAATTAATTCTAATTAAAACAACATTTCGTGGTGGGCTACTGTTTTGGAAATATCTTGTTCCAAGTGCTGTTATTTCAGCGGTTTTTATTCAACGAATGTTTTAGCTTTGTGTAATTAATGATGAAGCACATTACGGCCTGAAGGATGGATGTAGAATTAAACGTATTTTTATGACATAGTTGACACAGTTTTAATTTGACTTTGTTTTGCCGTTTTAATAATACCTTAATGCAATCCGTAGTGCCATGTTGCAACAATTTTCGCAGATATTTAAGATCGTTCCTGGGTAGTTTTTGCTTACTATTCCTTCTCCTATTAAAATGGGTGCCCATTAAACATATCATATTAAATATCCATCTTAAAATTAGTATACGGCATAATTATGATATGTATAATAACTTTTTCACCAAAAACTTCTGAAAAGTGGGTCACCTTCTTGTTTGAAGCCCATAAAATTTTCTGCCAATTATTTTTTTTATTTGTTATTCAATGACATTTCGCCAGGATGTAAAACGAAAGCCCTTCAAGTTTATTGAAAATTTTGACGGGCTACGAAAAAGAAAACAGTTTTTTCAGAGAAAAAAGTTATTGGCTTAATCGTAATTAAGCCATCATACAAGTTATAGAATGTATAATTTTAATAACTTAGTTGTATAATAAAATAAGTTTACAATGCTTATTTTATTTATGACGTTACATGTAGATGAATATAATTTTTACTATATCCTTAAAACAAAATGTAAATATCTTGTAAGTTATTTGTCTTGCCTGTATTAAATATTTTGACATTTTGTTTTTGAAATATATTCATTTACCTTTTCAACTGTTAATCATGAAAAGATCCAAATATCAGTTATGTCCAATTCCGCTACTTTCAGATCAAGAAATTTATGAAGTATTTAAAATTTGATTTTATTTATCAAAATACATTTAACAATGATTATCTTTTTTCAGGTCCTGGATCATATGACTTTGAAAATTGTGTTAAGGACACTTTCAATGGATATTATTTACCAGTGGCTGACCGATGGTTAGAAACAAAAGAACGAAAACCACCACCTGGATCATATGAGGTAATTGGTTTTATTTTAGACAATACAGATAAATAAAATAATTGATCATCATGTATCGAGTCGGATGATATGGATTTTATTAGAGAACTAGAAACAGCAATTTATTAAAATTTGAACCTTTCGAACGCATTGTCTGGTTTTGATGAAATTTGGGGACATTAAGATGATGCGGTTTTTGTAATCAATGTGAAAAGCATATAGGAAAATTTCAATTTTTTATCCCTTCCACTTTGGTGAAGATCTGCAAAAATATGAAATATTCGTTTATTGAGTTCTAGTTTATTTCTGATTGTGGTCGAAAGTTCACAAAACTACTAGTTACTGTATAGAACAATACCTATGCAATTTCTTTACTTATATTAGCAATCGTAAAAAGAAGTCTTGGAAGACATGTTTTTACAGTTTTGTATTAGGAGTCTAATATTCCATCATGCATAGCCTCAATAAAGCCACTAATTTACTTAGCATTGCATCATGAACAACTAAGAACGTTTGTTCCATATCTCCAACGCCTTATAATATTTTTGGTTTGCCAAATTAACGTATTAGAAAAAAATAAATAAAAATTTGATACTTCTATCTAAATATTAACTTCAAGCTGTGTTGTAAACTAATTAAGATAAAAATAAGATTTAATTAAAGGGCTGCTAATAAATGAAGTGTAAGAGAAATGATTTCTTCCATAATTTCTTACCACAAACATAACCGATTGTTTGTTCATTGAATTTATTTTCAATTATTAATAATTTTTTTGCACAGAATGTAAACCTAATTAATTTTCATGTAAATTGAATAGTTTTTCATACCACTTTTCATATCAAACTATGAATAACAATAACGAAACATAACTCATTAACACCTATTATTATATTATTATATACCTATTATTTATAGTTGTGATTATAATTTGTAATAAATTTATTATCCTTTGATGATGATAGCCACACAATAATATAATAGTGTTATAGTCGAGAGGACAATGGTTTTAACTTTATTATTAAACTATCCAGGGTGCCAAACATGCTTAGCCATCCTAGTAAGTCGTCTAGGTGGTACTTAATGTGTTGATGTTTGTTATTATTGTTGTTGTTGATGATGGTATCTAGAATATTCTAAGAGGATGTTTGTGTTTTGTTGTTCTAGTTGTTTTGTGTGTTATTGTTTTGTTTTAGTGGACAAATTTATGTAGAGAGGATGTGTTTTAAGAGGAACTTAACTTTAAGGTAGTGTGGCAGTGGTTGGTTTGCTTGTTATATGTATATATATATATATATATATATATATATATATATATATATATATATATATATATATATATATATATATATATATATATATATACATATATATATATATATATATATATATATATATATATATATATATATATATATATATATATATATATATATGTATATATATATATATGGGTGCTTTTGGTTGGTATTAATGTGAATTATTATGTACAAAGAGTTTGAAAATATTTATCGTTGGCAGTCTCCGTAGATATTATGTGTTACGGGTTTGATTGCAGCAAATTGTTTGGAGGACTGACAAAATCTGAAACAGACACGTAATATCGAATACAAAAGAGCACACAATACATTAGTAGAAAATAAATAAATACAAAATTTAATCAGCTCAGTAGACTTATTAATTAATTTTGAACTTACCAATTTTCGTTGCTATTGTGTCGAATAAAATATGTTTTTATAAAATTTCTGACTTTACAAAAATCAAATCAATAATTGGGGATTAATTACTTTTCAATGGTAATAGACTGCTACAACACCGCCCGATACGATCTAAAACCTGCTTGATAAACACCACATAAAAAAATTCAGATAATTTATTATTATTTTTTCACATGTGTTAAATAATTGAAACTGACTAGAACTATTTAAACAATATTTGGATTATTCTTTAGTTTGTTTAAAATAATAACACACCCAAAATGAAAAGCTTAATTAGACGCTGTAAGAATCGTGTTTAACTGAGTATTCGTTTGGCTTAGGCCTTAAATAATCACATTCATGTTTTCCTAAAAATATGTGGGTTTAAATCCAGGTAGCAATAGATCATGTCGTTGCTTGGATAAGAAAGAAGTAACCGACTCTACCAACAAAATAATAATAAAAATTGATGGAGGGTTCTAAAGAGGGTACAGAAAACCAGAGTTTCTAGGTACAAGGGACACAGTTACGATTCCCATCTTAATATATTCTACTTGAATAGTGATTAAACTTGTAAGTGGGTTATTTAAATTCAAGTTATTCATCGTGGAGCTGACTTATTAAAAACAATCAAGAAAAAAATTCTTAGTAGTGCTCTCGAAGATTAGTATTTTACGAAAATATTTGAGAGTATAGTAGATAAAGTCAAAAGTTTTAACAGTAAGTGACAGTTCAAACCTGATGATACAGGATATTTTAACAATTAACTCTGTTATTTTGTTTTAACTTTCATAATTAAATGCCTTGCAGAGAGCGGTAAAGTGTTATTTGAACTTACAGAAAATTTCATCTTCCTGGTAATTTCGTATTAATTCTGTATTAAAATTTAGTTAATTAGTTATGAAAAATAATGAAAACGTAATTTTCTACGTTTATATTTTTCTTTTGTAGGATTGAAAGTTTCATTTTGTTCTTAATAAAATAATGCATACAAAATAATACATTTTCGATTTACTTAGTTTGACGTATATACGTTTAGCATTGTGTTTTGTAGCAGTTTTGATATTTAAAAATTCCCTATATATACGTGTATTAACGCTTTGTACCTTGTTTATTTATAGGTTAACAACATTAAAACAATGTTTGTTCTATTCTTGTCTGTATATATAATAATAATTTTATCATATTAAATAAAGTTTTTAACACTATAAAATATATTGTTTGTTGCCTACCAACACTGTCAAAACTTAAATAATTATTGTTATTACAAAATTGTTAAGAGTGTTAATTTATTTATACGTTGTTATAAAGTTATTTAAAAAAAAGACATTCATTAAAGAGGCATTTCCATTTTAATAAGTTTTTCAACTGAATTGACTGCAGCAGAAAAACTTATGAAAAATTATTTGTTTTTACTGGAAGGGTTGATAGTACTATTTCCAAATTTTCTGATGATATAATATCTACGAAAGTATATAAACGAGTATGGGCACCGTGCATCAAATTCTTTTCATGCGTTTCTATGGTTACGAAACACTAATTCATCTATAAAAGGACATATAAGTCTGTGAATGATATATGATGTAACATAGGACATTTTTCAATATTAATTATAATTATTTATATTTGCAATTGAAGATAATTACTATGCAATAATTACTGGCTATTAATCCGATCATTCTTTCAATTTTCAAACCAAAAACTGTAGTTAAATGCCTTTTTTTAATGTCATAATTCAATAATTTTTGTTTGACATTTGCTATACAATTTGCATGCAAATAATTGAACAAATTATTATATTCTCCAGAATGTGAAAGTTTTATTACAAATTTTAGATATTCGTGGCGCATTAATCGTTCCTCCCACGTATTATGCACGGTACAGATAAATAGTCCAATGTATAAATAAATAAATATGCGGATAAAATAAAAAATTTTCTCTGTGACAAAACATGAAATTTCACATTTTATTAAATAATTAACACATATGTAATTGCAAGTTGAATTTTTGTTATGTTAGGTGCATATTCTAACACTTGTTTGGTTAAAAAATACAACTGGACACCAGAAGAACCAGAAATGCAAAAGTACAAAATTTTACATTGAAAGAAAGTTATATTAATGCCTTGGAGAAAAATCGAATAAAAGCTAAATATGATTTTTCTGTGAATAGAGTCATTACCTGATTTTAGATTTAAAATTTTAATACTAAGTTAAAAGGTTAATAGTTGTTTCTACGAAATTGTCACCTCATTGACTATAAATAAAGAGCAGATTTAGTAATTTGTGCTGGAACCTATGGGAATTCCAATCTCATACTCATATCAAGCTTTTTCCGATTTCCACATCATGTGGAATATATCAAATACCTTTTAAAAGGGGGGGTAGTAGTAAATTTTTATAATATTTTGTTTTACTTAGCTTCAAATGCGTACATAAAATAGTTATACGCTAGTAACGGTTATAAGTAAAAATTTTCAGGCTCAAATATCAGAACCACTCACACTTTATGCCGAATTATGTAACTTTTTAACTGTTTTTCATTAATCTTAAAATAAACTTTAGTTTTTTTCCCAACTAAAATATTTATTATATTTTGTGTAAATAAATTTGACTTATCCAAAACTTTCACTAAAATATTTCATACGGAAATTCGGACAATTTATTTAATATGATGATAAATCAAAGAATAAAATTAATGTTTACCTTCTACTTATAGAATCTTTATCATATCATATTTAACATGCCATGGCGGATTTTAATTTTAGAAGATGTACCATCAACTTTCTGATCATAAAAATTTTTATGTTCATTAATCATATGTCTCAATATATAGATGGTTCCATTCCGTAAAGAGGACTACTAAGATATTCTTGATAAAAACACTGACATTAAATTGCTGCCTCGTTGCTTTAATAAAATGTAAGTAATATATACATAAAGGCATATTAATAATTATTAGCGAAGTTAATAATTTGAAGCGCGTTTAATGTAGTTCTATCACGAAAGTAATATTTCGAGAAATGAAGATTTACCAGAAATGTAGCATGTAAAAGCATGGTATATTCAAAAAAAAAAAATTCTTGAAGAACTTTCACTATACTAATTAGAAACTAATATTTGTAATTAGAATGTATTCCGATTAACTTAATAATGCGAAGAAAATAAATAGTAGTTTTGATAAATATTTAAAATAAATAACACTTTTTGAAGATTATTTCCAGTGGGGGGGGGGGGGTATATTTCTATAAGTTTTGGTATTCCATATATTTTAAACATGTATACCTGTTATACTTCTTGACTGGACTGTCTTGGAATTACTAAGTTTTGGTATTCCATATATTTTAAACATGTATACCTGTAATACTTCTTGACTGGACTGTCGTGGAATTACTATCTTTAGCACTTTGGGAAATAATAAGTTAGGTCTTTATTTAACCAGTTACATTTAAGAAATTATCTATGCGGTTTTTGGACAAATTTTATCAACACTTTGAGGAAAATCTCAAAAAATACCAACTGTTTTGCTATACTTACGAAACATGCAGTTTTTTGCAATCAATGTGAACTGAAATAACTGAGAAATGAAAAAAGTTATTTATTTATTGCATCCAGCATCCCGTCACCCTTTTGAAGAATATATCCAAAAGTTAAAACTTTTTTCCTATACACGCTAGGAAATTGTGTGGTATTTTGCATTCAATGAGAAATAATCTGAAATAATCGGATGCAGTCTCAAATGTAAAAATGTAATTTTTTTTATGTGTAATGTAGGAAGATGTGATTTTTTCCAATAAATGTAAAACAATGAGTAAATAATGTTATTTTTTATCTCCCCCCTTCTGGAAAATCTTCATAAATACTTACTTTTTCCCTATGAATGTTAGGAAGACGGTTTTTTGTTTGCAATTGATATGAAATGAAATGATCTGAGTGAGATCCACAACTCAGAGTAATAATTTTATGTAGATACCTCCAAACATAATAATATATCAGAACAGTTATGATTTAATTTATTGAGCAACACATAATTACTTTCAATCAAAAATTCAATATATTAAAATACTTCATTCATTCCATTTTCCATGATTGTAAAATTGTTTTTCATACATAAATAAAACTTTTTAATTGTAGTGTTTTGTTGTTCGGTATCTACTATATACACTATCTATAAAATATAATACATTGTTGTAACACTCTATTATTATAAATTTATACTATAGAAATAATAATAATAATAATAATATATTGCAGTCACTAGTTTTTAGTCACAATACACTCTACTTACTTGCATCACATTGCTCTGCTTTATCTACGCTCTCACATCATAATAACAAGTAATCATTTTGATTCTGAGACACTGCAACTAAGTTTAAACAATACAGTGGCGATTTAAAGTCAACAAATAACATCAGATGAGATTAAATATCGTCATCGAATCAATACACACGCTTTAGTAATATAATAATTTGTTATTAGTGAATATATTATTAGATCAGAGTAGAGTAAGATTAAACAAATTGTAGATTTTCATGACTTAAATACTAACTACAAACGGACACAAAAATTCAGTAGAGTACATCCAAAGAATTACATAAAAACAATGGTTTGGCTTGGTTTTTTGGAAATATCATGATGGCGGCAGTTTTAAGTTATGAAAAAGAGATAAACTAAGCTTTAAAGTGAAAAAAGCTTCTTACAAAACTTAGAGATATTTAAAAAAACTACAAAATGACGTAAAATTAAAAACCGATTTATAAGTTTTGTCTTAAATTTAAAAATCTTTCAAATAATGGTATTTTTTAAATTGCAATAACTTTTACAAAGATATAGCATAGAATATTGACTGTCTCAAAATTTCAGATGAGATGCTGTTTCAATAACTCATTATGTAGCCGAAATCCAAATTCTGAGAAATAAATAGTTGCTGAGAAATTCGCTTGTTTATATAAAAATTTCTTACAAAAATTAGCCATGCACTCAACTTGAGTAGATAATCATTGCATCGGTAATAATTAAACACCTAAGTTACAAATTGCATAAATAATTATTGAATTCAGAATTAGATATTCGGGATACTCAATTACAGGAATCAAGCATTAAAGTATCTACGGCTTTCAAAGTTATTTATTATTATTATGATATGTTTCAATTTAAGTTCATGTGTAGTAATTACATTTTTGTTTTGTTAATTATAACATCGAAAATAAACTACATAACGAGGGTCAAATTTTAATTGATATCTCCAAATATCTGGGCTGTATAAAAAATTATTGAACCGAAATTTGTTCAGAATAATAGATGGCATCATTTATGATTTTAGTTTTAACTTTGAAGTTTAGCCCCTAGGATACTTGAAGATCAAAATTTTTTTTTTGGTAACAGATATTTTTAATATAGGATTTGGAAAAATGGGAAAATGGGAAACTATCAGTATCAGAAGGTTAAATGCAGAAAAATCATCCAAAATCGAATGGTGTTTGAAAATTATAACTTTCCTTAAATGGAAAATATTTTTCTATGAAAATTTTGAAGTTTTTGGCAAAATACTAAAAAAACGTAAACGCAAAATGTAACTGAAATCTTCAGGAAATTTGCATATGTTTATGCAAAATGAATGCATATTTTGATTGAATGATTATTTGAAAATCTTTTATAACGGCTCAAATCAAAGGTCTAATCTTTAGGTCAGGTAAAATGAAAATAGGATTAAAAAGAAATCTGCATAATAATTTGGTTGAGCAATTTTTCAAAAAATTAAAAAAAAATTTAGCGTGTGACTAGATATAGTGATAAAACATCTAGTGTTTGAATTGTTAACTAATGTTACGAGTTTAACTTTTTACTTTAGTTTCATTCTATTCTGTAACTCTAGTGGAAGTTCATTCATTTGACTGTTTTTTTGAAAAAGTTTTTCATCATGAAATGTTTGTTTTTGTATTACCTCTGATGCTCTGTTGTTGCCTTTACTTGTTACTACAGAAATCTTTGTTAGATAAGAACGATAGATTTATGTGTTTCTTTTTAAAATGAATTTTCTTTAAAATTAAAAAGTTTTTATTATCTAAAAATATATTTTTTAGTTTTTCAGTATAAAACTATATTAGGATTTGTTTCTTTTGTATTTGTGTTGCGAATTTTTTACGATGTTTTCTATCTTATACTTTTAACGTGATTAATTTGATAATAATAAAAGTAATAAATTGCCTGTGATTAAAATGATGAAAACGGTTTTGAAATAAATAATAAAAAAATGTTGCTTTAGTTTCCAATGTGTTTGCTATATAAAATAAAATTAATAATTTAAGAAATTAAAACACCGACTGCAAAAATTAAAAATTAAAAGTAACATGCAGAAATAGACCGAAACCAGACGTGTTTTAGATTTTTAAATTGTTTTTTGATTTCTTTTTTTATTTTTTATTTGAATTACAATAATTATTATTATTTACATATTTTGTATATATGTATTATTTTGTATGTTAAAGTTGACATCACTACTGCTCCCGTTTTTGTTGTTCACTATATATTTTTTGCTTTAATAATTATTATTTTTCAAAAAATGTTTAATAGAAACTTTTAATAAAAACAGTTTTATTTTGATTTTATAAATTAATGCACACTAATAAGCAAAAAAGTTTCAAATATTCGTGCAATTGGAAATTGAAATATGTCAAATATATGAATATTATTTATAAAATTAAATTAATTAAAAGTTTTATCTAGTAGTTATAAATATATTTTATAAAAAAAAAAAAAAAAAAAAACATAAATAAACAAAATAATTGGGATTTTATTATGAACGTTATATTTTTTTCTGATTTTTATGTTATTCCTGCAATAAATATAATCTATGAATAAACACCGGAGGAACCAAAATTTGAAAGCTTATACAATATGTTCAAATATAGCATTAAATACTGTAACTACAAAGTTCAATTTATATACAAAAAAAAAATGTATTAATTTTACTTCGGATTTATTTTTATTTAATAAGATAAAAAAGGGTATCTTTTTTTCAACCAATTATCTGACATTGTCATGTTTAAAAATATTGAGATATTTCCTTAAAGTTCTTAAAAATAGCATTACATTGTCATTTAGAAAAATATAACCCCTCGAAAATATGAAAATTATGATAATAACCTTGTAAAAAACAAAGGTTCACAGGTTGCTTGAAAAATTGAAAAAACATAGTGAATTATCAAGACCTGTGCAATAGTATCGCTCTTCATGAATATTTGCAGCCAATTATATCACATTTCTTATGCTTAAAAATATTGCAGATATTTGTAGAATTACATTTGCATCTGTTTGTCTATCTAACAATCTGTTTGTTATCGTTTGTTATCAAGTCAAAAGTATAAAGGAATGTGCTATTTACAGTGTATTTTAGATAAAAAAAGGAATAATTGTTCAAATACAAAAAGAGCTACTTTGGTTTATCGATATTCTTGCTAAAAATCGGCTAATTAACGCATATATTATAACAAAACATACTATTATGTGATTAACTAGCGGGTGTCACGCGGTTTCACCCACGTAGATCTCGTTCCCGTAGAAATACGGGGAACAAAGGTGGCCTAAGTTATCCGGGGATATTTTTTAAATCGGTCCAGTAGTTTTTAAGTTTATTCCTCACATACCAAAATACAAATGTTTCCACTCCCTGTCGTGGGAATACAGCGATAAAAAGAAGCTTATGTCACCTGGGGAAAGTGTTGATTCCCAATGGTGGAAGACATTTTCTAACTGGTTCAGTAGTAGTTTTTAAGTTTATTCGCACCATACAAAAATACATACAAATGATCCCTCTTTATAATATTAGTAAAGATGATTCATAGCTGTATAGTATAACATTTAGCTAAAAAACGTTAATAACTATAACAAGTTTCAGGTATATTTTAGATATTTAAAATTATGTTTGCGTCAAATGTGAAATGTTCAGACATGAATTGAACATCATGAATTTTGACAATAATAAAAAAAAGTAAAAAAAAAAAAAAACTATTTTTACCAATGTGGCATTTCTTCTTTATTTTATTCAGACTTCCTCAAGCAACTAAACACGGTTTAATCCGTATGTGGTTAAATAAATTTTCTTTGCGTTGGAAGACAATAACACATTGCATATTTTGAGAAACAAAAATTAAAAGTGGATAAAATCATACAATACGTTAAAATTTAAAACATTGTCTTCCAACGCAATGCAAATTTATTTAATGACATACGAATGAACCTTGTTAAGTTTCTTGACGAAGTCTTAATAAAACGAAACGTCGCACTATTAAACAATTGTTTGATTATTTTATTTACCGTCCAAATTTCTAATATCGTTTTGTGAACATTTGCAAAAACTTTATCAGTGTTTTCAACACATCAGCTACGGGAGGGTGGTTATGCAGTATATTTTCTGATAGTAATTTTTATCCTTTCAATAAAACCACTTAAAAAATGATTAAGAAGATGCTACGAAAGTAAACCTAAATGTTAAAATAAATGACTCTGATAGTTTCAGAATTACAAAACCAAAGTAGTAAAAAAATAAAATGATGTGATAAATCAAAGTTAACTTACAGCTTCAACACTGGCTGAAATAGTATTTGGACATTCTTCATCACTCAAACAAACTATTACTAGGGGTATTAAATAAAAGTTGCGTAACTTTCTACATCACTAAACAAATGCATTGCATGAACGTTCTGTACAATGATACTACTAGCATAGAGTGAAAACCATTTATTGCGACATCGAATCAAATCTTTATTGCTGAATCAAAAATGGACTAAAGATGCATTCACGAAATTTTTCAAATCAATGGAATATATCCGTTAAATTTAATCCCTTGTATATTGTCTTGTTTTAAATTTTCCACAAATTTTTTATGACTGAATAATATTTTTCATAATTATTTTAATAAATATTTGCCATCTTTGTAGGTTTTTTATTTGCTAGTGACAGGGATTGGATTTCGAAGCGTTTTTTAAAAGAAATGCGCGTATTTAATTTAAAATGTTTTTTAAATTGAAAGTTTTTATCTGCTGAAAGAGTTTAATGTCTTATGTGCGCATTTTCGTACATTAGCTGTTGATAAATAATCGAACTCCATAATGACAAATCAGAATCTATTAATAAGTGTTTGACCAAATTCTACACAATAGAGTACCCAACTTTAATCGCGAGGCTTATAATTCCATTTCTACAATAAATAGTTAAGGAAAAAATTGAACTTTATCTTGAGAATCATAGTCTTCTTAAACTTAACACATAGTAATTACTGATGAGAGCTGCAGAAAAAATTTTAGTTCGAAAATTAATTCTAATAAATTAACAAATAAGTTTCATTTTAGTTGTTTTAATTTTTTTTAATCTATCTAAATTAAATAACTTAAAAGTTTATAATGTTACGCTTCGCTTATCGCATCATAAAGTGGCTTTATGTTTGGAAATGAGTAAATTGATTCTGATGTAGCAAAAACTTCAAATATAAAAAAAAGGTGCCTCTTTAAAAACTTCTATATTTTGGTTAACACAGTGTATTTTAACCATACTAATAAGTATATACAGCTCAAAAAGAACCCATACATAAAAACTATTGTCAAGTTTTTAAAACATTGATCATTCGCGTGGTATTAAAAAAGGCAAGTTTATTTTCGCCTGTCGTTAAAAACAATCTAAACTATATCCATTGGATGCTATCTTTGTCATTTGTATTATACAAAAATATAAACTTATCTCATACAATATCATTTTCAACCCTCCCTATTTTAACAACATAATTTTCTTTGAATTACAAGGGAGTAAAATCCAAAATAGAAAAAAAAGGAAAACTCTTAACAACTCTACTATATGATAATGTTTTTCATTTGTATCTTATAAAACTATTAATGGATACAGAAATATATAACAACGTACTGTCTCTTCTTTTTTTTTCTTCTGCATTACCAAACAATTTTCTAATGTCATCAATAAAATTTTATTTATGCGAGTACAATAAGAAAGTTATGTTTTTGTGGGGAGTAAAGGAAGTAAAACTATTATTTTATTTGAATAGAGATAGTAAAAAGTTTTGAATTGTATTTGATAGGAAATTTTTTTTTTTTTGTGTAATATACTTTTAGGGAAAAGTTATGACTTTTTTATGCATAGAAATATGATTTCAGTTAATCAAGTTCAATGTGCCTGAATGTCTCCTTTATATTATTATTAAAATATTTATAACAAAAACTATTGCAAAAATTTTGTGTATTGACGCAAATACACAAAATTTTTCTTTGTATCATTTATGAAAATTTTAATTTGGAAGTAAGCATAATATGAAATAAAATAATTTTTATAAACTATGAAAATGCACCTTAAAAATATATTTATAGTCTACGTATCGAGACCCATACTAAATATTTCACAATATATGGAAGAAATACAAATCCTTTCTTCTAAAAGATTCAATTTTTTTCAAAATAAACCACACAGTACTAAATATTTCACAATATAGGGAAGTAATACAAATCCTTTCTTCTAAAAGATTCAATTTTTTTCAAAATAAACCACACAGAAAATCCAAACATGTTCACGGATAGTAATAAACATTTTTGAAAAAAAAAACGAATTCTATGGCAGCTAACGTAAGAACTCTATGCTATCCAAAACCACGATTTTGTTCTTTACACAGACAATAATTGTAATCAAATTTAACATTTGAATTTGTTAATATCATTTTATCGTTTTGTATGTTTATTATTTTTTTCCGTTTGGCATTTCTCTTTTCATCTAATGTAAATTTAATTGGCAAAAAGTAAAAAAAAAAAAAATTGTTGTTATAAAAAGGATTTCTTGAATAAGATAATGGCATAACGTAGTGGTCATCTTTATATCAGGAAACGGATGTTACAATGACTACGACTATTCACATTTCAATGCTGTTTGTAACATGATTTTTTGAATGTGCTGTACACAATAACAAGCACATTTCTAAAACTGTGATCACTTTTTCATTTAGCGTATGTTGGTAGATATTTTATTTAATAATCATCCTATTAAAAAGCAAAAAGAAAATGTAAGTAATTTGAAACTCGTCTATCAAAACAAAGCTTTTTCGAGGAATTAAAGACAATGGGTCCATTGTTTAAAAAAAATTACTACACAAGGAGTAATTACGATTCAAAAAACTTCTAGGCTGTATTTCTATGAATAATAGTAGTAGGGGAGCGCAAGCAGGGATTTTTGGATTTACTCGAGCGCGTCAGATAAAGGTATAGGAGCTACCTTACCACTTATTGCGTACCTCCACCAACTCTAAGCTGTGTATATGGTGCCGCGCGAATAAGGTAGCCTATCCGAATATTAAAAAGAAAAAATCGGTACTTGGATTTAAACGAGCGTGTCAGATTAAGATATGGTAGGTTGAATACGTGCTGAAAAGTGTAGATTTTACTAATCTGACAATTTGAGCGTGACGCAGGAGGCGTGTCTATTTGGCAAGTTTGTGACCAACCCATTCTTTTGCGTCACGTTCAAATCGCCAGGTTAGTAAAATGTACACTTTTCAGCACGTAGTCAACCTACCATATCTTAATCTGACGCGGTCGGTTAAATCAAACTATCAATTTTTTCATTTTAATATTCGGATCGGTTACTTTATGCGCGCGGTTCCATCTGGGGCACTAAGATTCGATGGAGATATGCAATAAGGGGTAAGGTATATCCCATTTCTTAATCTGACGCGCTCGAGTAAATCCAAAAATCCCCGCTTGGGCTCCCCTACTATAGCATATTATTCAAATAGAAACTAGGACAAATAGATAATGATAAATCAAAAACATTTTTTTTAAATTGCCATTTTTTAATTTTAAATCTAGTAACACAAGTTCCTATTAAGTTTGACCTAGGTAAAAACCGAAATGAACTCTTAAAATATTATTAAATTGATAAATTTGAAATTTACATATATTTTCCGAATATCTGAAGATATATCATTTAATGGAAAAGCATACAAGTTTTTTTCACCCTCAATCTCTCCTCACTGACTTTGGCATATTTTACTAGTATTATCATCTTTCACATCATACACTCTCCGAAAAATATTTGGTTTTCAAATCATCATTCATAATAAATAATTCCACGCACAGACGTTCATTAAAACTTACATCGGAGAGATTTGAATTTTTCACTGAGATATCATAGCTTCGAGATTTCAATTTAGATTTACAGATTCATGTAAATATCAAAAACTAAATGTATACACCACATGAGTTTTTTACCTTTTTACAAATGATACAAAGCGATGGACCATTTGCTACAATGTATCCAAGCATTGTCTAAATAAATCAGAGATAACACTACGCATTTGAAAATGGAATGAAATAATTATTTTAATGACATCTGAACCTTTAAATACCTTAAAGTTATCATATTTATCGGTAGTTTTATAAACGATTATATTTGTTTGTTAGACAAATTCTATGACTTTCTATATTATTTCTACTATTATGTATCTATAATAATAAATGTTTCAACAATAAATACGACCAACTACTTTACTAGACTACCACGATTCTGATAGTATTATGCTATCCTATATACATATAAAATACAACAGTTTGTTGGAGACTGACGCCAACAATTTAGATGATAAAAATGTTTCTCTCTCAACTGACCAATTTGATTCCATTTATTTTATTCAACACAAACAGATATACATCGTTTTGTGCTTTTTGTTTTGTTTCAAGTTTTCTGCATTTTTTTTTTTACAATTCATTTTCGTTGCAAATTTTTATCTACAAGAACAATTTTGATAATAAATTATTAAAAACATTTATTTTGGATTTTAGTGTATATAATTGCTATACCTTAGAATATCTGTTGTAAAATATAGAATTATGTAACACAATTTTCAAATTAAAACAACTGAAGAAAACAAATAACAGATTTAATATATTTAGATACTCAACACATGATTGAATTTCATTGTTTGAACTATTTTTAATTAGCATTTATAAAATACTGTAAATATCCAGTCTATACAGTTATATATGTATTAGAATAATTTGTATTGTAATTACCAATATGCGTTTATTAGCCAAATGTGAGCTAAAACTGTGGAGAACTCACACATTTTACGACAAACAGTTTCAAACAAAAGTTGTTTGTTTCAATTTAACTTTTTATCCATGTTTTACAGTTTTAAAGTTGGGTCAAGGATCCGATTTTGCTCAAAATAAACATAAACTCACTTTGTATGTTTAGAATACGTCACACAATTTTCAGCTCGTTATGTCTCTTTTTTTGAGTTATCGTGATGGCAGATGGAGGAACAGACAGCCAGAAATGGATTTATTAAGTGTTTCTATGAACACCTTTACTAAAATTTTGTTTGTGCGGTCAATATTAGGTAGTGTTACCAATTTAAGATTAAAATTATTATACTATGACATTATATTATATATGTCGAGTATAAAAACTGTTTAAATCCTATGTACTAAATTTTAATAATTTTTTATTTTATTTTTAAATTTTAATTTATTTGGACATAATTTAGGTAATCTTGAATATAGCTTAGTTACTTTTTTTTATGTGATACTATCAAATTTTTAGTACCTAGGTTTCATTTTAATCACCTCTCCGAAAGGATAAGAAGACTGGTTTACAAAAGGCTATGTTAGATTTACAGATTTTGTTGATTGTTCCAAAACTCCCTCGGAGGTTTGAAGAAGGGTTTAATCTCTTAAATCTACACCTTACCATAATTTTGTCTGCTACAAGTTCATTATTTTATCCACCATATTTACCATTCCATTTTTGGTCGACAAACTGAACGTTTTTTTCAGCGTAACTTGTCTATGATAACACATTTTATATTTCAATTTTTAAGGAGCCATTACGAAAAACATTTATGTTTCTACGATGTTGCCTAAAGGTTAACTATTTAGAAAGACAGGCTGACCTTAAAACGTATTTTCTTGCATTTTCTGTTTATTTGAAATGCAATATCTCTGAAATTTGGATGACCAAATTATCTCTCTAGGAATTTTATAATCAAATATATGGGTTTAATGTTAAAAAAAGTATCACAGTAATTCTACTATAAATAAATCCAAATGAATAACATAGTGGAGAAAAAACGAAAGAAAATTGAAAACAAAACACTAAATAATAATAAAAAAAATTACAGAATGTTGTAGTCGGTAATAAAAGATAGTTGCTAGTAATTGTAGTAAAAGCAAATGAGAAATACATACTATGATATTTAAAAATAATGTAATTACATTTTAACCAGATCTAGTAAATTTCTCGATGATTTTATATACAGAAAATTAATATAATAGCACTGGGCATAAAAAAAGGTATAAATTAATTCAAAATTTGGAAACAATGATTTCAATGTTCGAGTTTTTCCTAATTGTTTTATTGTTCAAGTTGTTAATAGATTGATTAAGTTAATTTAACTTTTATGAAAAATAAATAGGTGCATTTTTTAGTTTATTACTCTTAAGGCTGTCTCGGAATTTTAGTTTAGCTCGAAATTTTAATTCATTTTGCGACCTTTTTTTTTGATTTGTGGACTGTAATATGATTCAAGAAAAACTAATGACCAAATAAATTAGACAGACTATTTTTCCCAAAAAATTGTTACTGTGAGATGTTACATAAAAATTTATCGGTAAAAATAGCCTAAAAATACATCACATATCTAGACTTTAATAAAAATGGGTTTAAGAGCGGACGCACACCGATTTTCCGATCAGAAAATCTGATGTTACTAAATAACATGTATTTTATATTAGACCCCGCACACGGTAAGATTTTTACATTTTACAAGACATCCGATTTTCTGATCAGAAATCTGACAGAATTTCTTATACGAATATCTTACGTTGTTGTTTTATGTAGGCCATCTGTTAGTTTAAAATGTAATTATGAATTTAAAATATTTGAGTTAATAAGTTTATTGGTTCTTTGTGGTTCGTTGTACGTATCCGATGGTATCCGAGGATATGCGCTTACTTAAAATTTTTGTCTGAAGTAACATCATTTTCTGATCAGAATTTCTGATGGTGTGTGCCAGCTCTAAATGTTATATCGCTAAATCGGATTTCATTGCTGATGCAATACAAAAAATATGGTATGTACTCCATAACGTGCATATTTCCGAACAACATTATATATTTCTTAATACTAAATGGTCACACTGTTGTGAAAAATAATTTGAGGTAATTGCAAAATGATGTATACTGTTGTCTTTGGTTATTTTTTTGTTGCATGCATTTTTTTTCTAGAATAGTAATATGAAAGTTTCTATAACAATAAAAATAATAATGAAATAAACACATAGTTTTCATAAAAATAAACTACATACACCCAAATTTATGTGTTTTCAAGTAATAAATTTTCTTATTTGAATGTTTTTATTATATACATAATAATCGTGTATAAAAATTAAGTTCCTACTTAAAATTTGTATCTGGATTAGGTGTATATAAAAAAATTAAACCGAATAAAGAACGTTTTACTATTTTGAAGTCAGTTAAAACTACAAGACTGGTAACTCATAGGAATATTATTGGATTCATATCAATATGTATATTATAATATTTTGTGATTCGAAAACCCAGAATGGATCTTACACAGGAAAAAGTATATTTACTTCAAAAACGGTCTGCGGTAGTAAATTTTTCGAGTTTTGTATGTCACTTTGCTGTTTTACTTTTATTACTTGATTTTTAACATGCAAATAAATAGTGATATAATGAATTATATCGAGCAATTAATTACCAAATCTCTGTAATGATACTTGAATTGATTTGTGAAATCTCTGTGTTGATTTGACACAAAATTTTTTACAGTTTAAAATAGATAAACTTATATTTATTACACTATAGAGAAAAAAAATAACCGATTTAATCTTTAAACTGCTCAATCGCTATTTCAACACCCTATAGTAAATAGAAAGTGAAATTAATTTTCAATTTTAGCTTTTTCATAATCATATTGTATGTTATACGTTAATTTTCGATTATATAGAATGAAAAGCTTACTGCATACATAGTACTCACACGTAGTGATGCGAATATACACCCACTTGCCAATAGGGCTTACAGATGATGTACTAAATGAAGGGACATAAATAAAACATTGTATAAAGTCTTAAACAATAAATAAGAGGGGTAGAGAACTAGGTCTAGTTTTACTTTATCGACCTTACAAGAATGAGAAAAGACAGGGTGTGTATTTTGATATAAAAGTTAAGTAGTAAAGTACATTTAAGCTTTGTACATGCTCAAGTTCTTATGAGAGACACTTGTCAATTTTAATTTATAACTAACAAATATTTTTGAAAACAAGAATATAGTTTTATGAATTATTAATTATATTAAAAGAGTCGACCTTAATAAATCTTGTTTTAAGTTTTTAACACCTTCAATATTGAAACTTAATCATATGAAACACAATTGTGGCTGGAAGATATACAAGGTAGAAATAGTCTTAAAGCTCTAGAGTGGAAGTCAAATATGTTAAAATATGCGCTGTGACGCGTCACAAGTATTTGAATATATTTATATACTAAGTATGTACAGTATAGCAAATATATTTAAATTTCTCTTAATTGAATTTTCCCAGAGAAATATTTAAAATAAGAGTCAGAAAAACTTAAACTGTTCTGTAAACATATTTAGCCTGAGAAAAACCATTTTCGAGAACACCTTAAAATTACTAAAATAAAGTGGCATAACAGGTATGCCATTATTCGATTTTAACCTTAAAATTCGCAGCACTACGAGAGGTAATATGAAGACAGAATAGCAAGATTGATGAATTGAGGATAAAGCTGTCGATACGTTGTCACTCTCGTATATGCATACACACACACACTCACACAGACGCGCACACAACCACATAAACACATGCGGACTAATTTTTTGAAACCCATTTTTTTGGATTTATTTGACCTCAAAAAATGTTACATTTATCAAGTTTTCAGTGCTATTCAAAGAGAAATCTGAAATTATTGTACCTGTACTTATCTTATGAAAATATCTCCCTTTTATTCAAGAATCTCTTGTCCGTAGGTATTTTATCCAAACCACATATCATAGATTATCCATTTGTATACTTTTGATGTAAGCTTTTATTACTTAGTGTCGTCATTTGTACAAGAGTATTTGAAGCCACTCTGTACATATTTTTAGTCTTGAATATTATGATTCATTGTTTATAATGTTTTCAAATCATTAAACTATATACATTACAAGACAATCACTGTGTTTCATGCTGGAATGAACTAGAAGAATAAGAGATAGTCAAAGAAAAGTATTCCTATTATATGAAAATATTCACTATACTTAGTCATTATCCTTTGTTTGGTCTTATAGACAGACATCAATAATACATAAATTACTAATGTACTCGCTATATTGGGTGGATTTTATAATTGAGTGATGAAAAATTCAAGTAATTGTGGTATTTTTGATGATTTTTTCAATTTTTTACTTCCAAGTGATACTTTGTTAAGTGGATATTATTTATAAAAATTTCTTATTTCAAATTATTTTTAACATTTTGGTTTATGTTTTTGAGTTTTTTGCTACTGAAAAACTCTTTGGGTGATAAATATTAAGCAATAACTTGTTTTTCAATACCTTCCTTTCAAGGCTAGAAATATTTGCTCAAATTCATAACAGAAAAACTTCGAATTATACCGTGTATAATAATAAAGAATCATTCAAAACGTCTTCCTTTTTTCGTTAGCTAATAACTTTTATTTGGTTCTAAAACAAGAGAATAACTGAACCGATGAGGCTAATTTCTTTTTCAAATGTTCCTAAAAGATCGGATAAGGTTTTTGTTCAAAATTGCTAGGGAAGTTTGAAAAAAGTGAAAATGTATTTGCTTTAGCAGTGATATGATTGTTTACCTTAATTTTAATTTGAATTTTAAAACATGGTTCCTTAAGAATCAGATGGGTATATCGGTAAAATTTCTTGGCGAATTTGCGAAAAGCGATTATACGAAGTATATGCTTCCTTATTTTAATTTTAGTTATATTTCTGAAGACATCTAGAAAGCTTATATCTTTGGTCTGATTCGTTAACCTGTTATGTTTATTTTGGACTAAAATAACCTTTTGTACAGCATAGAAATTTCGTAGTGTTGTCTGCTGTTTCACATAAAAAACCGACGATATTCACGTTAAAAGAGTGAGAAATGCTATAAACGAAAAATTGAAAATTGCATTTTGACAATGAAATACTGCTAAATCGTCAGTTTTGAATTGATATTTTCCCCCCACCTTACACTGGTATACTCGTATCAAATTTTTTGGTGTTAAAGCTAAATATTTGAAGATACCAATATAATTAATTATTAATAATATTACCTGATCAGTTCATTTAATGTATAAGACTAATGTTTTAAGCCCAATTTTCAATTCTCAATCTGAATATTAATGATTTGGTAGTTTAACGCATCACATTATTTGATTGGGGGAAATACAAAACCATCTCAGTCCCTGTATGTACTTTATTTTCCAGAATTTTATATCATGGGTACGAAATACGGTACTATTTACAGTTTTAAAAAGTTAACCATAATTAAGCTTATCAATGAGATTTTTGAAATTTTTATTCCACAATTAATTCAAATATAATGCAGTTTTTTCTTAGTCCCATAAACTATACAAAATGACGCTTACCAGGTTAACGAATCAGGCCGATGACATTGCCTTGTGAAGCAGGTCGTATACTATATTAAAATTAAATAAGGTCTTTTCTTTATTATAAAGAAAGAAGACCATACTCTAAATTGATTTTAAATCAATGCATCTTTTGTATTCTACATTTACCAGAATAATGTAATGTTTTTACACAATGTAACGCCCTTTGATTTGTTCTTACTTATATTGATAGTATATGTATGTCCTTATTATCGGTTCACTTAACGATGAGTATAGTATAGTTTACGATTACAATATATACATATATATAATAAATATATGGGGTAAGAATATCCTATCTATCGTAAATATATATCATTTGCCTGTCTATAACATACGATATACCAATGGAGAGAAAGTACAACATAATGATGCATTTCGAAAATTAATCGGTTTTCTCTTCGACGATCGTAATTCTATATATGAAATTTCTTATTTATAGTATCGAGTTTAATGAGTAAACTAATTGTCTTTAATAATATGTTTACAGATTATAAATTAAATTAAATTTTTATGTATAGTCTAGAGAACATAAACAAAACTCATCAACAAAATAATATTCCAGATTATTAACTATCTATGCAGATATTTTCTAAGTGAGAGTTTCTTTTAATTGACCCTTACGACCCAAGAATGCAAAGTTTCAATTGGGCAGGCTATTGAGAAAACGCCCAAACTAACCTATTAAGACTTCTGTTTTACTCCTAACAAGCAAACCTCGGTGTTTGGTCGTGGTAGTAGCTTTAGTGAGTTTTCTAATTCATCCTTGTTAATCTCATACCTAAATGAAATTAAAATATTTATCATTCAGAAATCACAGCCCGCTTTTGCTTATCATCATGCCTAGTACACAACCTCAGAGCAGCCGTGTACACTGAAGTTTGGACTAAGATAAGTGCCGATCAATGTTTTATCACTCCTGTAAGGATGCCAATGATTGTTGAAAGTGCGAACTACGAAGTGCGGACTCTCAACTACTCTTAGCTAAACCCGCTTACCTACGTTTATAATGTTTAATGCACTGTTACGAGTATATTTAATACTTGCTTTTCAAAAACTAAGGTCCCCCAAGTGACAGTGACTTTACAAATTTGCCCAAATTTACCCTCGCTGGCTTCTAGTACAGAGCCGGAAATGCGTTAAACATTCTAACCTGAGCACACACAACTCTCCGTGTTCACATAATTTGGCGTCCCTCTAACTACCACCAAAAAATCAAACTCAATTCTATCGTGTTTTAAGTAGGATACCTATACATATAACTTGAATCTTATGTAAATTTGGAATACCATTGTCTTCTATTGGCAGGATTTGTTTTGTGGCTGCAGTAAGTAATGAGCGTTTTTTCATAACAAAAAGTAGACATTTTTTTAAAAAAATAAATTATATCTTCCTAAGTGATGTGTGTAATAACCCTTATATCGCGAATTATTTAAAATAGTTTAACATAATTTGACGATATACGTTGCAATATATTTTTTTTCAATGATGCCTGGTAATGTGTATATTATAAAATTTATCGAATACAGTATATAAAATAAACCCCTCTCGAAAAGTGTATTTCTAAAACTAATTGCATATCATTCAAAAAGTGATAAATGGAAAATCTGTATGTGACATAATATAGTAAAAATTATTAATACTTATTATATGGTATGTAGTAACACACAGGAAAACTATTTTTTGGTGTATATAATGACAATAAAATACACACATAAACACGTAGCACTACTCAATATAAAGTAAGATCGCCGAAGAGTACATTGCAATGATTCGAGTGAGTAAAATTAGGATCTAATTATACAATTTGAAAATAGTTTGTTCGACATTAAATTAGTTTTGTTGTACGATCGTTAAGTCGAAAAAATTGTCCGAATTCTAACCCAGGCGCTTGCTGTATCAATGAAAGGAATAAAATGAATAAATTATTCGCCATTTAAGTCTGAGTAATGTACTTCTTAATAGACACACACCAATTCTTTCTAATTTATTAAAAACATTTAACTTTTTGTTCTGCTGGTGAGTTAATCAACAAAATTCTGAGGTTGTGTAACAATAAATCAAGTGAAGATAACTATTAACAGTGTTAGATGTTTAATACTTAACATTTGGTGGAATTCTAATTTTTAAACAAATCATTGTGAAAATGTACTAAATACGTAGTTATTAATATGAATATGAACAGTTTGATAATAATCTATGTTAAATTAATGTATTAATAATAAATTGATTGATTAATTGATACCGAGATTGATTGTGGCGAATCCAAAATATTTTTTATACAAAAGTTTTGGTTTTTATAAAACAATTTGATGAACAATTTTTTTATGTTTGAATTTTTCTTCTAACTCAACTCCTTCTAACGGTTTAAAAAGTGACAAATTGGTCCATAAAATATACCATCCAAATTTCAGCTGTCGTTCCCTTTCTGTTTTTCAGCTATCTTGATGAGCTTCATTCAGACGAAAACGAGTGATTCAATGAGCACCTCTACTAAAGTTTACTAAGTACCTTCAATGTTTTCAAGCGTTACTTTAGAAAAGTAATGTACATTCATATATTTATGTTGGGTATCATAAAGTTTGCAATATTGGCCAGAACTACCCTATGTAATAACCACATTTAAAATTACCAATACCGGTGTTTCATCCTTGTCGCTTTGGCTTTTATAGATATTTTATTTAATGTGTATGTGATAATTTCAATTTTTTTTTGCAAATATTTTAGTGCTTCAATTGCAAAAATTACAATATTTCAATAAAAACTCACAAGCGCGTATAGAAATATTTTCGTAAAAAATGAATAAAATTGAATCATAAAACCCCTATGCCTCGAAGCCTTAAAAACTGTTTAAATTCAATTTTTTCAAATGGTAAAATTATGGTTTAATGAGTAAAAATACCTGCAAAATAAAACTAATATACCTATACAAAATAAGCAAAATGATCATATTTTTAGTATTTGAATTTATATAAAAAAAAACTCAATAATGTCAAACAAGTTTTTTATTTTTTATTTCAGAAATTACTCGACCTGATATTTGTATCTCGTAATTAATAAATTTTAGTATTTGTTCGCTGTTTTACTTGATTTTTTTTTTTAATAAATCCTGCAATGAAGGTACTTTATCATCAGATAAAGATGGAAAATAAAAAAAATAATAGAAGCTTTGTAATACAAAATGACTGTTTTTCTTCTCCAAGATTGTAATAATATAATACACATATTTATTCTACAAATTGATAAATATATCTGAAATAAATGGCGGTAATTTAAATTTAATAAGTTTCTAACGATTAAAAATATAAAAAGTAGTAATACCATTTTGGTGTAGGCTTTTACAAAACCACGAGGTCGGAATTCTTTATCGTTACTTCAGAATGGCCTTAAGAATTTCTCAGATGAGTACGTTTTATTTGAATTAATTGTACTTAAGACATCATCATTTCACAATCATGTCTTAAGATGAACTTTTTAAAGTAATTCGTGTTTGAAAATTTCTTTTTGAAGAAAATGTTTAAGTATTTCTCATATTATATTAACCAATCAAATATGGTTTTGGGATTGAGGCTTTTGTTTCAGCTAATATATATATATATATATATATATATATATATATATATATATATATATATATATATATATATATATATATATATATATATATATATATATATATATATATATATATATATATATATATATATATATATAAATATATATTTATAATACAATAAAATATTTTAGTTAATTTCTAATTTTTAAAAAAATTTGTTTAAAAAATAAAAAACTATACAGATAATTTTAAATTTTTGCTTATATTGTGTTTTTGCTTTATAAATACGTATTTCGATTACAAATCATAATAAGAATGAATTAGCTTATCTCTTTGTTATTCTTCGAGCAGAAATTAGTCATTATTTATTTGGTGACGGTTTCCAATTTTAAATAATGCACAAAAATTTTAACAGAAAAAAATCTATTTGGTTTAATTGAATTATTTGAATAGCTTATACAAATTAAGTTTCGCCCACAAATAAATTTATGCGTGCTAGCCGTCACTATATAATCATACCGGTCTATTCTGTTATTCTTACCTTGCATAGTACGGGACTTCTTAATCAATTCATGTGCGATGAAGGTCTGAAATTTGTAATAATCATTTATATTCTAGATACTATAGTTCAATTGTTTGCATTTAAACTGTACATCAAATGTAAAACAAATTATTGAATAATTACAAAAAAAGGCATGTAATTGAAGTTATTTGATTGAAAATTGTAAGAAATTTCATTAGCAATTATTCAAAATTGCGAATGTAAATAATTATTCTATATATTAGTTTTTAAATTTTGATAAATTTCCTGTGCATTCATATCATTCACAAATTTCTATATCATTTGATAAGTAAACTAGTATTTCGGAACCGTAGAAACGTATGAAACCATTTCGATGTACGGTAAAATTAAAATGAGTTCTTATTAATTACTTTCTAAAAAAAATTTATATATGTGTTTAATCGTATTCAATACTTATAACAATTTTTTTAACGAGTTATATTGTTTTCCAACGCCTTGACTATAACTGTTTTTGATAACAATAAACTTGAACTTTAAAATCTAGTTTTGCCCTTTTGAAAAACTTTAAAAATGTCAACAGTAGTGAAGTGAAAGTAGTAAATCTATAGAATAAGTTGTGACAAAATATATACTCCCCATGTAATTCAATATCATTTTTCTCGGTAAATAAAATCCAGAAAATAACTATTTGTTGTATATAAAAATGTTATATACATAAAATGTGTACATGCAAGTGAGTCATCTTTTTCTTTTCTTTAACTTAATAATAATATATAACAATGTACATTTTCGATCGTTACATAACCGTTATAAACGTTAAATTTTATATTATTTTATGACCAAGTTTGTAAACCAATTCTAGTATAGGTTTAGTACAGACGCCATCACCAATTCATGTGTTAGTTTCAAAATAGGCAAGAAAATGTGAGTTTTTGTGTAAATTAACGTACAAATTTCATATTGAAATTAGTTTGTTTTGCAACTATAGCACGATTTGAAACATAAGAGTGTGGTTAGAAAACTAATGCTGAAGGGAGGGCAGATCAAAATGAACAGGTTCACTTTTTCTTTTAATCCGTATTCAAGACTCAACCGGTAAACCGTTTAGCTTTACCAATCTATAAGCACGAAATCGACTCAAAGTCTTAGTTCAGCAATAATTGGCTAGAATTCGATCAACTGTAAAAAATCATGCCTTGGTTTCCCATTTTGCGAAAGCCTCAGCGATGTGTAATGAACTGTGATCAAAACGATTCGATTAATCGGGTGTTCCCGTATACTTGCTATCATTCTTTTACAAAACTATTTTTGTAAAGATTCAGGAATTCAAACGTCAGTTTTATAAACTAAGTATTGCGGCTAAGTAGAATAGAATACGTAGGGAATCTCCTAATCAATTATTATGCAAGCTCATAGATCTACAGTTAGATTGCCAAATTTTGAAAAGCTTTTAAATAAACCTCAGCTTAATCTAGTTGATCAAAATTGGTTATTTATAACCAAATAAATCTTAAGTCAGGACGGTCTTAATCGAATAAACTTAATGATAATTTGCAAATCAATCCTTGCCCAAACTTTGTATTGCTCCATGATTATATAGAATGTTTTGAACTTTGCGCTGCACTATTTATGGAGTGTTTCCTGGTGCAAGGTAAAAAAAATAAATTCATTAATTGAAATTTGAATATGTATTAAATGACAACCATCATCATCCGGCTCAACGTCGCTAGAATGTTTTGTTTGGCTCTATCAAGTATATGGCTTATTCTATATATATTGCACATACAAGAAGAACTCACAAATCGGATTGTAATTGTCGAAGAAATAGTATCCTTTGGTGGTGTTAGCTGCCTCATGTATTCGGCAATATAACGGGATCTTGCAATATTTTTTTGTCAAATAAATATTTTTACAATCAAATATGTCGGTAATGAAAAGACAAGCGATTGGATGGATTTTTTTTAATTGTTATATACTAGGAAAAATATAATAATATACAGCACGATGATAGGATGTTCTCAATATATAAATTAATTCGCAACTTATTTTGGAAATTTTGACTAATCCTCAACAATTTTATCCTTTGTACCGTGTAACGAAAATTATAAGCACGTTGAAATGGGAACATTTATTTGTTGTAAGCATTGGGAAAGAAGGTATATGTTGTAAAGAAAATATTAAGAAGTGTGTTAGCTTCTTATATTATAATAAACCATGAAATACCTATGAAAATATATCATAAGATACAAAGAATTTATGTGAAAATTGCACATAATTTTAAATATTGCAAAAGAAAAAGAAATTATGAAAGTGTAAAACAATTAAAAGAAGGGTAGGTTGTCGTCGGTTGCATCAACAGTATACATTTAATTATCAATTAAACTATATTTTTTTCTATTCACTAAATATGATATAAGGGGTTGTTAAATATTACTTTTGTTTTGTATCAAGTGGTGGTAATTATTTGCGTAACCCTTGTTAAAAAATAAAATAGGTGTACCAAGTGACTGCTACTATAAGTTTAATAGAATATATATCCGCTTATACTAACTACAACTGTTTGTTGCTAAAGTGTTGAGAAAAAAGTGTAGCAGATGTGAAACTTGAAACAACTTAAAAATTCTATATAGTAAAGGTTTTTTTTTTTATTTTTGGGGATTAGATAGAATTTAAAATGAATATTGATACGAAGAACTTGTTATAAAGTTTACGATTATATATACATAGAATATAATTTGTTATGCTTATAAGCGTTTATATGTAACTAATTCGCACTTGAGTGCACTTTTTCATAACATTTGAGGGTGAAATGAATGTTGTGATAAATTTTCTAAAATTGCTTAATAAATACAATTTGGGAGGATAAAGTTGAAATGGATACGATATGAATTTCTTGGAGCTTAAACTCTGGTTAAAAGCTCATTATTTAGCTTTTGAAATATAATTCTCAAAGAAATGTATATGTAAATAAATTTTCAGCTGGATAAGAATAAAGATAAGAACAAAGTAACGGGCTTTGCCAAATCATAATAACAATATAATTGTGATCTTGTGCTAGAAGGCATCTTTGCCTTCATCTGATGGAGTGTTCTAAAAGAGACTACAGAGGGCCAAAAGGTCCTTGTACAAGTGACGTAGTTACGCTTCCCCGTTTAATAAACTCTTAAGCATTTACCTCACAATGGTAAGACGTATTAAGAAATTTTTGCGACTGTTTTTATTGCTGTTTGATAGAATAATCCCACTTTAGAAAAATCGGAAAAATTTTCACAGTTGTAATTTTGAGTAGGTCATCAAAGACCATGGATGTACCAGAAATTTCTTAGATACTGTAGGTAATACTGATGCCTATTCTTTGTTTTGTATATCTTCGGCTTGGATAAGTTCAAATTCAAAATTGGTTAAAAATGTAAATCACTATCTATTTAATTTTAAAGTATACATTGATTTATTTATATTATAATTGTTTTTACAAAATTATGTTAACGAAAACGTGGACAAAATTATTAAAATTTTGGTTGGAGAGTTTATATTTTGAATAGTTAATTGCCACCACATAATAAGTTAATTTTAATAAATTACATCATTGTTGGCTGAAATTTTTGAGAGTGTAATGGGAAAAAATAAAAACTTCTAAGAATATAATTTTTATTTTTAAGATCTATAAGAGTGAACTTTTTTATAAAACAATTGAATAAAACAACTAACAGAGTTTATTGCTTAGATACTGTAGACATATGTTTATCAATGTTTGAAATATTTTTAATTATTAGCATTTATTATATACTCTTAATATACAGCCTATATAGCTATAAATATTTATATTATAATAATATGTATTGTATTTATATTTTTACTTAATAGCTAAATTTGAGCTAAAATTGTTGCAAACAGTAGCATTTTACAAATGAATGTTTTAAGCAAAAGTTGATTATTTTAAGAACCAAGCAATTTTGATCCAATTAATTTGCTTCTATATTTTATGATTTAAAATTTGGGTACTAGTCCCGGTGAACACAATGGACCGTTTTGCTCATTCATGAACTTAAACTCAGCCTTTTTGCATGAAATACGTCAGCAAAATTTCAACTTGCAATCTATTTCGTTTTTTAGTTATCTAGCTGACGGCAGACAGGCAGGCGAGCGGACATTCGGAAGTGGTCTATTTGAAAGATTTTTTAGAACAAAACGATTTATTTTTCATTGTGTTTTGGAACCTTCTAATTATACATTTGATCAAAAGCAATGATTCTCAAGAAAAATATGTTTAATCGTTCCAAGTTTAAAGGTATAATTTCAAAATTTTGGTTGCTTTTTATATTTGCATTAGTTTCATTATCAATTTTCGCTCATTGTCTTTGATTTTATATAATTATTTTGTATAATAAAATTTTATTTTATAAGCTTAACGTTTCTCTACCAAAATTCGACAAATTATTCGTATACATGCCCTGTTTTAACAATAAACAAAAGTGGTTCAAACAAGGTACATGTTTTAAGTACCTTCAATAGCTTGCTAGCGTTACAAATTTTGGACTAAAATTGATATAGGTACAAATGATATACTCTGACATATTCTATATATGTCACGTATAAAAATTGTTACTTAAGGAGTTAGGTGCACTTCAAAACGTGAAATAGCAGTAATAATATTTCATTTACAAAACTAATCATGAACTCATTTATTGTGAAAAAATTTCAAAATCAAAAATATTTAATTTTTCGATTAATGTAAGCTTGTTTTTTATGCTTGCATTAACTTATAAAAATTTAACTCATATCTGAATCTAATAATCTAATCTGTTTAGTTATTTTGGAATTAAAATGGTTATCTATATAAGAAGCGATTACACCGACATTCGAGATAAACGCGTTTCAGTCAACGCATAGGAATTTCAGTAAATGCGAAATTTCTTTGCAACTTTATGTCGGAATGAATTTAAATTTTCAGGAAATATTTGCAAGATATAATAAAAACATTCAATAAAAACCCGATTTTTATCAAATTTGGAGTAACTTAAGGTAGAATATTTTTGTTTTTATATTTTTATAATAACTCAATTTAATTTGTTAAACACTATTAATTTTCTAAATAATTGATTCTTTTCAACAACAAAAATAATTTCTATTACCAATATAATCCAACCAATTACTAATCCAAAGGCCAATATTAAAAATGCTACCTCCAAATGAACTAATGATAATGGTTTTGCATGATTGATAATTATGCTACGTTTTAATTTAACCATAAATTTGCTTCGCAATTCAAAATACAATTTCTTAAATATACCACTTTGATGTAGTAATAGAATATATGAATCAAATTTATCAATTGCTGGATGTCCTTTCTGATACAGCATTCCTAAATGGTATGATAAAAAGTCCTTATTCAATCGATAAAACTTTGGACGTTTTGTTACTTCGTTTATAGTTAAATCAAAAAAGTAATAATATGTTGTACTCGTTACAATTGTAGCTACATTCTTTTCAATTGCTTCATTTAAATCGTCTTTCGAACGCTCATTATGACTGACCATACTACGATTTTTTAATCGGCTATTTAGATTATTGTAAACGTATATAGGTGCAAGAATATTGATTGGCGATTTGGCTAATTCTTTAACCGATGAAATTCGTTTCACTGTGTGCGGTTGTGTTAAAATACTCATTAAGTTTCCCTGAAATGCCGAATCTAAATGTAATGATGCAACCAGCCATATTAAACATAGAACACGTAGGATAAGTAATTTTGGATTGTACCGAGTTGATAATCCTGAAAAATTCAAATATTTTTCAGAAAATTTCTGGGTTTTATTTTTCTATTTCAAAATTGTATTAAACTTTTTTAACTACTTTGTTATATTTTTACTTCAAAATGCTAACTAATTCTACTTTTCAAAAATTTTACTTCAAATTAAATTTACTTTACAAAATATATTCTTTTCTACCTCAAAATAATTAACTTTTCTAATTATTTTATTGTTATTTTTTCGCCTATCAAATTTCATTACATGAATGTGTCATAAAAGTGTGTCATGTATAAAGGGAATACTAGGTCTGCTTTTTGTCTCTGGCTCGCGGATTTTTTGGTCCTTTTTTTTAATCGGTGATTCACTTATCTACACTTATCTATACAAGTGATATTTAGAATTGAAGAGCATGGGTCTGCGTATTTGTTTCGAGTGAGTACGAGATTGTGGGTTATTTCATAATGGTGATCACAAAATGATTTCATTTCCAGGTGATATTTGGGATCGAGTATCGTTGATGAAATTTTTAGTTCTTATGTAAAACCTGTGACTAACATAATCAGAAAATATGGGGAGTCAAGCATGTACTGACCTTTTTGAGAATTGATTAATTCGGCTGGTAAATTTGACATCGCGTAATAAATAAATTTGTAAACACGTGTTACATCTTTGCTCCCCGTGATCTACTCAATGTATCGATATTATTGAATTGGCCGTAAAGAATTTATAAAATGCACAATGGCCGGGCTCGGTGACAAATAATGAAGAATCAATATTTACACATTGTCCAATTCAAATCCTTATTAAAAATATTGTCGAGGTATTATGAACAATGCCCTCTTTAGTTTATTGGTTCATAACATGTATTAGTCTAAGAGCTCGTGGAATATTTTAGCAAAGTTATTTCTGCAATGTTTTCACTGATCGTACTATGGGAAGTACAGAAACCACATTCTTTTACGCATTTGATTTAAGGGCACATTTTTCAAATGAAAGTTATAGTGCATAACATTTTTAAAAATTATAGCGTATAAAATTTGTACAAACTTTGAGACGATCTCGCACGGTGATTTTTAATAATAGCCCAAAATGCAAAGTACCTCCTTTTTTATATAAAATTTTATGCTCTAAAATTTAAAACGTTTTTTTCTTACTCTTACCGTTTTGACACAATTCAATTTTCACCCATTTTGAATACGTAAAAGCTGAAGACGTACAGGGTTCATTCCTGTCAGAACGTGGTTTCTGTACTTCCCATAATACAATTCATTATATACAAAAAGAACTTTTCTCAAATATTCCACGAGTTCTTTGTTTAAACGTAGAAAGTTTTTAAAGTTAACATTTTGTAAAATTATTTTATTGAAGAAATATATTAAAGTAGATTTACAGCAAAAAATTATAAAAAAAAAGGAAAAAGTAAATTTCTTTTAAAATGACAACATATCTACAAGTGCTACGAAGTAATATTGATTTAATTTTTAAATATTTTGAAGTAGCAATAATTTAGTATAAAATTTTTTGCCAATCTCTCAACAAAAAATCAAAGCTTTAAGTATAAATTGGCAATCAAATTTAATTTATACCAGCCGTCAGATAATTCATACAAAATAACTTACCTAAGATCATTTGAAATTGAATTAAAAATATATTAAAAAACGATTTATGCATTGTATGTCGATAAAATATCCAAAGAAATAAAGAATTCAGAAGTAAAGTCAGAAAAATGATGCCCCAAGTTCTCGAACTAAAAACAAACGCAATACTTTTCCATTTTGCGTATTCTGGTGGAACTGGTATAATCCAATATAATTGATCAGATAATGTATAATATGATTGTACAAAATTATTTGGTATTATTGTAACTAGAAATCCTGTACAAAGTACATATCCCAATGTTTGTAACTTATTCATTTTCATTTGAAGCCACTCGACGACAGTGTTACTGGCAATACCGTAACTTTCTGTTTCAGGAAAATTAATTGGTATACGGGTTGCTTCAGCAAGTGCTTTAACAAATGTTACTCCAACACCTAGAACAATTGAAATACGTAAAACATATTTAATATTTTAAGAATGTTAAGTTTACTTTTCAATTTGTTCATTAAACGGGACTTATTTCGATCTCGTGTGAAATTCTACAAGTTACTTGGAAATTGTTGCCAGGACGACTTAATGTAGATTTAAAAAAAGTTAATTAAAAAGCGAACTTGTCGAAATTATAACAGGATTGTTCTTACGTACCTGGATCCTGGTTGTACGAAGCATTCATAACTATTGGTTCACATTTAATAGTCAAAATGTCAATTGAACAATTATGTAAGAATTCATCTCGATCATATTCAAAAAATAACTTTTCTTTTAAATTATTTCTTTCATCGTTGCACGAACCCATATGTTCTAAATATGGTTCAGTACCACATTTTGCTGCCATATTATAAAAACTTGCCCGATATAAATTCAATAAATTTCTATGATAATATAAAATTACAAAATTTGCAATAAGTGCATTCCAAAGCAATTGAACCGTTTGTTTTAAATTCATGTGTTCCATATGCTGTACAACAACAATAAACATTGATTGTGGATTCCAATCCCACATATGTTTCATTTGTTCCAAACGTTCATATAGCAAATCATTATTAACTGGCACGATTATATAATTTGGGTTAATTTTATTATTGTCAATATTTCCACTATTTGCAAAACGTATTGTAAAATTTGCAAATGCTTGTTTTAAAATTACATTTGCAATATCATTATTGTTGTTATTATCAGCGTAAACGATAAATGAGCTTTCAAAGAATTGATTTGTAATTGTAGTTACACATTTTGATATTTCGATTATTTCTTGAGAATGATGTATTTGAGTTATTAAATCACATTTTGTTTCTGTTAAAATCACTATAAAATATTTTATTATTATGTAATTAAATAAAGAACATTTACAATATGCATAAATCATTGTTTTAAACTGTTTTTTATGAAAAACATTTTTATGTGATTTATGTAATTGTGAAACGACAATTTATACCTAAGCTTTATTGTACCATTGAGAACGAGTAAATGTTACTAATTTAAAATTTTCTATTTGGCAATTGCTAAACGAATTTTTTATTTGTTACTTATATTTTTGCAGACCTTTTTGTGATTAATAAACCATACTAGTCCTATCTTTATTTGGCGATTAGGATTTAGATAGTACGACAGAGCTTTCTGATAAAATTGCTCAGTTTTCATGATTTTCTTGGAATTGTATAAGATTTTGAAAATTTTTTGCATACACTATTTATCCAAAATAACAGTTCAGAAATGATAGTTTTGTAAATTTTTGACGAGTGGCCGTAAAGTAGCCGATCGTTTGGTTTGTCAGTGTCTATATATATGTTACGCAGTAAGTTTTGAACGCTTTTCTCAATTTTGATATAGTTTTGAAAGGCTAACCTAAATTTTTCTTAAAACTAATCTTTATCTACTACGCATTTAATTGACAATAGAAAAAAAATTGTTATGAATGGTGTATTTTTTTAATTTTATTATTGTATTTGTTAAATTTAATGACAAATAAATCAATTATTATAACTCTAATAAAATGTTGTTTATTTGTTCATTTCATTTCATTTCACATAAAATTTAAAAAATAAAATTTATTTAAAACAATTGAATACTAAAAGTAGATGACAAAATCATAATTATTTTACTTTACTTTGCAATTTGGAAATTGAAATTCCAATGCCTTATATCAATATTCTCAATAATATATAATTTTTACTGGAATAAAAACAGGTTTAAAGTTCCATATACTTCTATGGCAAGAATTTTCTTATATCAATTATATCTTATGTTTTAAGGATCTTTCTCATTAAAGAATGTTATTATAATTCTTGATTCCATATTTTTATAGATCTAACTTTTTATACTTCTAAGTGTTGTTTTCAAATTAATAAAAATGGTTCCATGAAAATATTTTAGAATGTAAACTTTTTGCTTCTATGTTATTCTTAATAAAATTTATGTATTTAAATTGACATTATTATTACATACAAATTAATTATTGATGTTTCAAGATAAAGTCGTAAATTAAATGCATTTTGTTGGTTATTATCTATAATGTGATAAAAAAATTTGCTCTATATAGGTATAAAAAACCTCTATATACACCATAATTCTGTATATGGAATTCAAACATTCTACGTACATGGTGGTGAATTAGGTAGTAGTACACTTATAAAACATTTGTAGTTATTTTATTCATCCAAATCTTGACTATTGATCAAAATTTTCGATAAATGTTTCAAATATTGTATGGTTATAGTTGAGAAATCTTCAACTGCCGAAAATAGTAGTTTTAATTTTGTATTTTGATATAAATCTTAAAAAGAATCGAAAACTGAAAAATGGTGTACCAATTATTTTCATAGCTTATAAAATAACAATTTCTAAAAGATTTTGCAGGCAAATATAAAATAAATTCCCGAACTTACCACAACAGATTGGTTTTCAAACGTTGCTAGATATAATGTCAGTACCACTTGTTGTTTATTTAAATAAACACATTGTTTTTTTTTCAAATGTAAATTTACAAATAAACTCTTAATGGTTTCAATTATTTGTAATCACTTATTTTATATTTTACAAATTATACCCGACAATCTAATAATATATGACTTCCAAATGTATTTATGCTAAAATAAAGTAATAACTTAACGCTAAAATATATTAAATAAAAATCTTCATCGGGAACTACGATACTACGTAATAACTACATTAATTTTTATAAGATGTATGGTTCGCGATATATCGGCATTTATATGAAAATAAAATTATCGCTTGAAGCATAGTTTTAACTACTAATGTAAACCTATATAACGCATGTGCATATAAAATTTTGTCAAAATCGGATAAACGCTTCGAAAAATATCAGTATTTAAGTGAAAAGAAAGAATTTATAATATAATTAATATTTTTTTAAAATGGGACAATGCCGAACACATCCACTATTGTTTACCAAAAATATAGATATTGGTCAAGTACTTTCGAAGTTATGTTTATGTTTTTGCTTTTACAGACCTACAGATAGACACGCACGAAACGACAGTTCCAAAACATTAATATGTACCAAAGTGTTTGACATTGGAGGAAATTTTTTTTTTTTTAAATCACGAAGACAATACTTCAGATATCGTAAATATAATTCAGAATTATAATTTGAATAATTGAAGCGAATTTTTTATATCGTGAATTCTTTATTTTTTTATATTTATTAATGTTCAATATCCTTTTGTTGTTATATACCATTAAAAACGCTAGTTACTATTTGAAATTGGTACGCTTAATGGATCCGCCATTATTCCCCTAGTTAATATGGAGGAGAGAGTGTCTCGCTTAACGACAGAGATAGACGCCACATGTCAATATTGAAAAATTAATTACATCGAAATTACGTAGTAAATTATTCTAAAATTTTTTCAGTGTATGTTTGGGATATAGTTCTATTTATTTAAAAGTTGTTTTTTTGCGGGGTCAACTTTGCCAATTTTCTACAAACCTTCCATTTCCGGTATTATTGAATAAGGACACTCATAAGAGTTCGTGTATTTTTGCTAAACTTTAATTAATTATATCTTTGAAACGGCGTGGTAAAAAAACGTCTGTTTTTTCTCTATAATTGCCTTTAATTATAATCTTTCGAATAAACACAAAAAATATTGGGTTAACTTTAAGTCATTTAGCTACCAAACTGCCTTTAGAAGTAAAAGTTTCCGTGTGTTTTACTGTTTTCTATACAATATTTATAATATACATGAATTTAAAGTGAAAATGAGCTTAGAAACAACAAATGAATAGTAAAAAAATATGATATTTAAATAAGTTTCCTCTACTATTGTTAACTGTAATAATTATTGTATATGAATTTTTATAATTTTTTTTTCCAGCATTGTTATATAAATGAGTAGTATTATATATACAATATTATGAGTTATAATATATATAAATGCATGTTGTGTACTATTTTTTTTTTTTTTTAAACGTAAAATGTAATGAAGAATTGTGAATTTTATAGAACAAACCGTGTTTGTCGCAAAAATTGTATCAAATGTCTTTATGCATATAATATCATCGGTGTCAACGGAACTGCACCAATGAAATGGAACGGAATATTTCTTGAGATGTACTTATAGTATGGAATTTTAATAAAAGTTAAAAATCTGTAAGAAAAATTGTTCTCAGAAACTTCTTCTCCGTTCCATTTACGTATTTTTGATACAGACGATATAGATATTTGTACTGGAATCAATGAAACACTATATTTTGATTATATTCTACCGTCTCATAGAAAAGTCTGGATTGGTTTCAAAAAAAGAACGGTTCGAAATTATCTAAATAAAAAATTCTACAACTTTTGAAAAATACTTAATAATCCTATGGGCACCGTGCATCAAAATGTTTTCATTCGTTTTTATAATTACGAAACAATAACTTCAATTGAATTTCGTTTTTTGTAATTTTTCAATAATGTTTGTACGACATTTGCTTTACAATTTATATGCAAGCAATTTTTTAGAATGTGAATGTTTTATTACAAATTTTAGACACTCGTTGTGCATCGATCGATTAAGAAGTCCCTTCCACATTCTAAGAACGGTACGAAAACTTTGGTTTTGAACCAGGAGTCGAGCTTTAACCACTTTTAGCTCCGTGTAAATTAGACGCAGGCACAAGATTGCTTCTATGCATACAGTGAAATTACTTAATAGCCCTACCTTGTCCTTCACATTTTATTATTAACCTACTTAAAAAAGCAGGTTCTTAATTCAACTGTATTTTTTTTATGTTAGTTAACACAGAACTATCGATTTTGCGAAACGATTTTAATGATTCGTGATTTTTTGATTTCTTATTTGAAAGCTGGTACTTTCTGTGTGTTTCAATTTGGTCCAGATCTGATGTCCCTTCGAGGAAAGCAGGAGCAAAAACTATTTTTAGTGATTTAATTTTATCCAAATAGAAAATAGGTTTCGTAGTTGTATACAACACTCATAAGTAAAGAAAAACATTTAAAAAAAAAATAATCGGCTTCAAAAAAAAAGAACTAAAAATAAAAAAACATTTTAAATGTTACCTTGTCACCAATTTCCTTTCGAAGTCGGTGCCTTAGGTAATAAATTGATTAGTTGGCGTTGACTGAGAATGGTTATTGGTGTTCAGGAAAAATTTTTAATTCTTTTTTTCTTTTCAGTTCAATTTTTTGCAGGTGGTTCTTTTTTATAAATTTTTTATCTGTCCTAGGGCGATCTTGCTCTTAACCTCATGACAGTAAAAACTATGAAAACAAATGTTTTAACTAAAAAAAAACTATAATAATTTTTGAACAATATATACAATATCGATTTTTTACTTTTAAAAACCATCGATGTTTTGACATCGGATGCAAGTCCAGTATCAGCTACTTATATGTAACAAAAAAAAAATCGTGTACAGCTTTTCTGTAATCCACACTGCATGTTAGAAATAGATAAAATATGAATGTTGAAATGTGTTTGTTGGTTGTCAACGTGCACAGTATATTTTCTATTCACTAAGTTCGAAAGCAATTTTATTTTGCTTTTGGCACTTTGTGTTTTATATACAAAATACAACAACAAACATTCATACATCTATTTATCTCACTTTTTCACGTTCGTTTATTCAACCTATTTATATGTTTATTTCATTCTGGTTGTATAAATATTACGGTTACATGTTTATTATTGTAACCATTATGTAACGGTTATGTTACTATCTTCATCCTATATTACTAAACTACACCACATACACGGGTTTTTTAATGTTATATTTGAATAGCTTATTTATGGATATACCTGTAATTACACCTTAGAATTATGTCAAAGGGGAAATTTAAAAAATTTCAGACATTCGATTTAAAAATTGTTCAAATTGTTCAAAATTAAAGAGTTTAATGCCATACAGATGATTGAGGAATAATTAGATACCACAAGGATAAGATTTCGAATATTTTATTGTGTGATAACGCTGGTAGCTTTCCGATTTCTGTATTTTGAAATTATCTGGATAAGGTACGTTATTGTCAAATGAGCTGAAAAGGTTGATGATCAAAGATGGCTTTTTGAACGGAGTGGCAATGGGTGCGAATTTCAACTACGGTAGTTTACCAATTCTGAAAAACGATATCCGTTTTTCTTACAGTATATTAACAAAGGAACCGCAATTGCGTCTCTTGTATCTAGAACTTTTGTTCTTTTGTACCCTCTTTAAAACCTTCACTCTACTCCATCACCTGAAAGCGAAGATGCCTTTTTGTACAACAAGTGGTAATTATATTGCTATGAGGAAACAGTTACTTCGTTCTTATTCAAGCGATGGCAGTGTGATCAATTAACCGCCACTTCATTTTTTTTATTTTTATAATTAATCAAATTGCCGATGCATGGATTCGAACCCGCAACTTTCAGTCTTATGGGTATATGTGTTTATGTCTTTACTCACTTCGCCATTGAGCCGGGAAAAGACCAGTTACTTCATGACACTGTCGATGCATTAATATGAACGAAGAAACTGGTTATGTTTATTGGAGTTATCGGCAGTTTTCCTCTCTCCAGATCTAGTTCCAAACGTCGCCAAAGTTTCTTATAAAATACTGTTGCAAACGCTGACCTGCCAATTTCTTGTCTTCAATCAGTGTCATTCAAAAATATTAACTGAATACAAGGTAGAAACTTATTTATTTATTTATTTCATTTATTTATTTATTTATTTTATTATATTTTTTTTTTTTTGAGAATAAAAAAACTAAAACAGAAAAGTAAAAAAACCTCATTCTTAAGAGATTACTTTTTATTCTCAGCGTTGGGTAGTTCGTCTTGTAGACTTTGCTGCTCGCACCTAAACCAACCATTTCTTTGTTATTGTATTCGTAAAAACATTACACTAAATAGTTAAAATTTAATGTTCATGTTGCAATTTTCAATTCTGTGAATCGTTATGGAATTTTATACACAAAGTCATTTTTATTTTAAGCTTATCGTCGTTGTAAAGAAATATCTATGATGGTCTTAGATAAAGTAAAGAATTTATGTAAGGAGATATTATATAAGATTGTTATGCATTTCACCTGTACAACAAAACTTTAATACATTATAGCCTTAGGATGTGAATTCTATATGTTATTCTTGTTATATAAGAACTAGATGTAACATAATAATAAGAGAACCAACATACATAGAAACAGCACAAGAACTATACCTGTAAGTTGAAGGACACATATTTAGTTTTATTTATTTACAAGTTGTATCCTCATAAGTTTCAAAAGAAACATTGAAACCATAACAATTGTATCTAAATATAGATACGTAGAAAATGTTTATGGTACAGTGCTATAAGCATGGTATAGTTTACTCTAAGGTACACCTATGATATCTTATCCAGGCCAATCAAGTGACCTAGACATAATATACATACACAAGAAGTTACACGTCACGTGAAAAAATTCATTAAAAAATTAATGAATATCACTGTGTGAATTGCTTAATTACACAGCAATAGAATCAGTATGGATATTAGATAACATAAAACAATTAAATTACAGGAAAAATGTAAATAGTATATGAAAAAAAATTTGTTAAATCGGGGATCTCCTTCGACCGGGGAAGTTTTTCGTGCGACTTAAATCTGCTTATTTCGCCATCATACGTTGTATGAAAAATATAATGCTTCTCATTGGGAACACAGCAATATTTTTTGTAAAATTTTAGTGTTAAGGATGTTTGGGAGATGCAAGTGACAACAAAAATGTGTAAAATAAAAATTATTTCAATTGACGAAAACAGTTATGAAGAAATTAAAAAAATGTTCCAATTCAGTTTCATATCTTGGACCCTTAAATTATAAAATTATAACATATTTTTTTGTTTTCAATGATTTTTTGATGTGAAATTATCAATACTTAAATTATTTAGCGGATTTTAATTATTTTTTGCTCTATTAGTTCTTTAATCTATAACTTATTTATTTTATAGGTTTGAAATTCATGGTAAAGTAGCTTTTTTTCAGTGTACAAAAATAAATTTAAGTTGTTTGGCTAACAAATCTCCATAAAATTATAAGTAAAATAACTCTTTAACAGATTTAGTGGATCGGTTTCTAAATTTATACAGGTGATTTAGAAAAGAAAAGTAAACGGTCTACTAAATTTGCATTTCTCTCGTAGCATTTTTCTTTCAAATATCTTTAAGTAAAATTTGTTTTTCAAATCTCTTTCGAGATGTCACATAACCTCGAGCCTATTAATTCTGTCATTTCAAGACTCTAACAAAATATATTTTTTTTCTTTTTTAAGTTCTGTAACTTGCCATTTTCGAACAAGTTTACTAGTTATTACATATTCGAAGTGAAACTAATAATTCCAATTTATTTTTACAATATTTTTCTACATTAATTACATGTTAAATGCTGTTTAAAAGAAAAACTTAAAACTAAAGAAAAATAATTTTTTTTTTTTTAGATAACTAAAGATGGAAATACCTACACGGATAGTATGTGTAAAGCAAAACAATCATTCAATATAGAAGTGAAAAGTGCAATTGAAAATGCAAATCAAAATCAAGAGAAATTATCTAAAACAAAGCTATTTATTAAACGGCTCACACAATCAAAACGTTTAAATTCATTTAATCGACCACATTTAACTGCATCAGAAATTAAAAGTGGTGTAAAACGTTAAATTACATTTAGAATTATTTGTATAAAAATGCCATCCATATATTTGTATTTTTTTATACACTAAAATATTTTATATATTTCACTTATATACATGTAAAAATATTTTTTGAAATAAATATTTTAGAGGAAAAAAAATAACATAATTTGTTGTACTTTGAATATTTTTCAAACAATAGCGTACATAATTTTATTTTTACATTCTTCATAGTAGAGAATTTCTATGTATTTAGAAAAATATTTGTACAATGATATCCAAAACATTTATCAGTTAGGATTTTTAGTCCAGTTATATGCTGATTTTTTGATTTCTTACAAAATTTCATTACAAACATTCCAGAACTATATGAAATTATCTTCAGTTTACCATAATTTAAACCCTCTTTAAGGGGGTTTATCAACAGCTTTTAGAAGCATCCAATTTTCCAGTACAAATAACTCAAAGAAAACTTATTCAAATACTATGAAATTTGGTTTACACAATTAATGACTTGAAAACCTATTGATATTGAAGAGTTCTGATTTTTAGCTTAGAATGTTTTTTTTTTCCGGAAAAACTCATGTCAATTTTGTGGATACCAAATTTTATAACATTTGAATAACTATTTATTGAGATATTTGAAAGAATTACAATGTATATTAGAGCTGATTAGAAGTACACTCCTTTATGTCAAGACAACATATATTGATAAACCGCCTTAAGAAGAAAGCCTCCGCAGGTGAGTTGTCAATATTGGTTATTAATTTAGGATTTAACTTCAAGTTCTGGTTCATAAATCTACGTTATTTTCGCTGTTGTTCCTTGAATTTCTGTAATTCAGAACCTCTTTAAAGAGAGACGCTACGATTGCTTTTCAATTTTCCTTCCGTCAACATGTTTCTTTATATTTACTAAATATCTTATTATTTGCAATTTGAGAATTGAGCCACAAATTTCTAAAATAAAAAATTTCTAAATTCACAAATGTCAATTTGTTTTTGAAAATTTATTACTTTTGAAACTTTTATATAGGTACTTCATATTTTTTTTCGTTAATTTTTGTTGCTTTTATTTAATATGTAGCATACATTTTATTGAAATATTTTTCACATTTTAATTTATAAATTAGTATCAATTATTGATAAATTAAATTTTAATTACATATTTTACCGTAATATTCGATTTCCATAAGCGAAATGGTTGAAAGTATGTGCAAACATGTTTATATTGTGTTGTAATTATATATTTAATTCATGATATTTGTCCGAATCTACATAATATAATTATCCTACGACACGTATTGTTAGTAAATTATAGTATTTTTATTAATTATTAATTAAATAAATTAATAATCATTGATAATAACAGTTATTGTTTATCTAATTATGTATAAATTGTTTTACAGTATTACCGTAAATTAATAAGCCACGAAAATTATTGCTTTAATGATTTAATTTTTATTTATTTAGTTATTTATGAAATATAACAGAAAGCGATGTGAAACTTTATCGTTTCTATTTTTCCACCATCAATTTTTGTCACAAACAAATTTTAGTTTAGGTTTAATTGTAAATAAACAATATAAGAGTCAAAAAATTATGTAAGTTTCCAAAAAATGTTAATAATAAAAATCATTCTTATTTATTTTTTAATAATAATTAAATTTATTTTTTAATAATAATCATAATAATTCGTTTTTATTTGATTGCCGCCGATTGCACCAAAAGTAGTTTCAGGTATCGATGATATATAGCCCACGTCAAAAAAAAAGAACTAAAATTCACGTTTCATGGTGTTTTAAGATCTCTAACAGATTTAATTTTATTTATTTAAGTATAACTTTAAACTAAAAAAGTATATAAAACACCATAAAAACCGTGTAGGTATTATTTAATTTAAAAAAATATGAAATATTCAGGAAGATGCGATTTTTTATACCCGGGACTATACATTGATATAGAAATTTCATTGATATATGAAAAATTTCATTGATATATGAAAAATAAAAATATTTGCCTTCCAAGATGTTTGTAAAAATATTTGAAAGATTTAAAATGAATTCAAAATTACAATACAAAACTGTTAAGAAAATAAGAGTCAGCTATCAGAAAAGTGAAAAAATTGTTATATACCCCACGTTTATCTATTCGAAACTTATATTCACGTTCATTTAAAATTCGTATTCAGAACTTTCCAACTTAATTTAGAAGATTAGGAATTTCTACACGGTTCTATGAGGTTTATTTTGTACCAATTAGTTCGTTTATAAAATTTAATAAGTTAGAATTTTATTTTAATTGTAATCGTGTTTATTTAAAGTTAAAATTGTGTGAATGAATACATAGTGGAAACGTTGGGGGAATAAATTAATATTTTGAAATATATCCTAATATTTCTATAATATCAATTCAGTACTATGTTTAAATTTTCAAAAGGTGGCTCATCTACATTTTAGTTGGAAATGATTTCAAAAATTTTGCGCAAATAGACATAATAATTTTAATACTAGTCAAGCTAGCAGAGAAAAGTATTAAATATTCTCAAAATTAGGTTCTTTTCAAAATTTTAATTCAGAAAATTGGATTATTATGATACACTGCTGCCGTGAAATCATGCTGACAGAGCGAGCAATGTGAAATATAACATTTATAATTTAATGTAAGTACCAGAATTAGATGCTTTTTAGGTACTTTTGTGGTGTTTAACGGTGTGAATTCAATATATATTTTTAATCAATGTAAAAAATCTCTCCAACACGAAGCACTGAAGAAAGGGGTCAAGCTAGCATATTGTATACAATTTTTTTTCCAATTTTGATTGAATTGATGTATGAAGCAATCTATAAAAGCACTTATAAAGATCCTAATTTTAGTTCTTGGATTATATTATTATACTTTTTATTTCAGAATTGCTCTCCTAATTTAATATATTAATATAAATTTTGATATCCTAATTTAATATTGCAGCACCTAACAAACACCAAAATAGCCCGTAATTTTGAGCATATTTAAATTCAATTTTGAATACTTTGCTCTGCGAGCTTGACTAGTACAAATTTTTATTCATTTTCAAAATTTTAAAATTTCACCATAACCTTATAAATTCAATGATAATTAAAAAGTGAAACGATATTCTTTACTTTCCCCACACTCTACAAGAAGGTTATAGAATACATAAACATTGTATGTAGTCGTTAAAATTGAGTAATAAATAAATAAGATAATAATGACATTAAATTATAATGACATATTCATCCTGAGACGATCCATCCCCATCAGGTTTATAATACAAAAATGTTATAATAAATTTAAAATGTAACGAGTAAATATTATTGAAGCATAAAATATATACACATACTTTCGATTTTTTACATTATTATAAATAAATAAATATATGCGTATTAAAAATATGTCAAAATATCAATATATGACCTTTCACGTTTTATAACGCTTTATATATTGACGACATTTGACATTTTCATTTGTTGTATACTTGTTATGTTAACATGAACTTGTTATGAACACAGCAATTGACATTGTTATTATGTTTACCTACCTATGTGTTACTTCTACTCTGTTGTGTGTTTGTTATTGTTATTATTATTTGTTAACTCTTCTTCCTAGATGATATGTACTGCGTTACGTACACCATACCATGCTTGTTATGGCATAGGTTTGAGACGGTAGGAGATCCTACTTTAGCCCTTATTTATATATTTATCTGAAAGTAGAAAGTTGGAAATTAGATCATCACGCAAATGTCTAGTTATTATAAACCCATATTGTCTCAAAGTAATATATAGTAAGATACGGTTCAGTTGATGGCAGTGACAATGCTGTTTAGATTCTTGAGGTATATTGTATTGGTAGGGGAGTCCAAGTGGAAATTTTGGATTAACTAGAGCGCATCCGATAAAGAAATGAGAGATACCTTACTCCTTGTTGAGTATCTGCACCAAACGTAAGGTATCGGGCTTATACCGATAAGAATATTCAAACGAAAAAATCGATAGTTGGATTTTATCGAGAGCGATATATTAGGATATGGTAGGTTAATTTAGTGCTGAAAATCTTACATTTTACTAATCTGACGGGCTTCAAAGTGGGAAAAATACACGCAACTTGCATCCGGCTCATATCGTAAGATTAGTAAAATGAACGCAACCTTTTATATATCAACTATCGATTTTTTCGTTTGAATGGTTTTTTCGTTTTAGTACCATATTGGGAGCTAAGATTTGAAAAAGCCAAAATTAAAAAAATCCTCGCTATTAAAAAGCATTTTGAAACAAAATTTAAATTTAATACAGACCAGTGAGTTTTCAGATTTTATATTTTGTTTGTCATTTAGTATAGGTATTTGATATTTGACGTTTTGGAGCAAGAACAGAATCATCTTGATCTATAGCCATATCTCTTCTTGTTCTTCATATTCTCTTATTCCTCATTGAACCACTCACTTTTTTTTCGACTAGGAACCAAACGGCACAGAGGCATTCTAAAATCCTGCCTAACCTTAAGAAATGTTTTTTAAAATTCCACTATCTACAGTCCCTTCTTGGCATTTTCTTCCAATTTAGACTAGACACTACTCAAACTAACTTATTTCACATATATTAGTCATATAGATGTATTCACAAACATTTATTCAAATAAAAAAAACACATCTTCGCATTATTTGTGTAAAAAAAATTATATTTTCCAAAACGTCCGCTTTAACTGTAACCGCTAAAAAAATAACGGAGTATTATCCGAAACCATAATATTATCAAAGAGAGCAAATTAAGCATAACCGTGGGAGCTTGGTAAGCTTTTGACAGGACAGAGCGAAACTATTTGTCAATCTGAGATCACACTACAATGCACATTCTACGTGATTCAGGTCAATGTGCGCTTTCGTTATAGTTTACTTTAATGATAGGCTAAACGGGGAATTTAGATAAGATTTACTTTCTGGAAGGATTTACCAAAGAAATTAAATGCCCATAGAAGCTTCTTGGGCAAATTTTGTGGATTCAAAAAACTTTAGTACTTTCCTTGATAATCAGTTCTGGTTATTAATCATCTGGTGTTTAATTATATTACTAGTAGTGACCAAGAGTTGGCTATGGCGCAATCTAGGATGAAACGAATCTTCATTTTATTAATAATAAATTAGAAAACTGAGTACATGTTTATATCTATAAGTGATTTTGAAAATCAATAATAAATCACACAATCTTAATTAAATGTTGCATTCGTTTTAACAAAGATTGCATATGCCGATTATTAAATAGTTATGGACATGTCCTGGTCACTATTTGCACTCATAATAATATCGTCATAGAACAGCTACAGTTAACTAACTAGTGGTAAGAGTAAGTACTAAATTTTTTTGAATACATACAAATTCGAGCTTATGAGCTTCTATGGGCGATTTAATTCTTTAATTTTACTAAGGACAAATATATCATTGAAGTATGCCTTTTCAAAGATATTCACTAAATTTCCAGAGCTGTGAAGTGTAATTCTTAGAAAAGTACGTATGCGAAAATTAAATATATGTATCTCGAATATTTTATTTTTACTTGGTATAATAAATCGGTCGAATATATATTATGTCTATATAGATACAAGATTCAATTACTTCATTCTGTATTAATAGAAAGTCAGATATTTTGCAAAGAAGACAATATTTTTAACCGAACAAAGTAAGGTTTATGATATAAAATGATGACTTTGCATTTCGTTTATTGGAATCTATCTATCTATGTTTGTTCCGCTGTAATTTTCGGGTAACTTGTGCGATTTTGACGAAGGTCGATAAACACATCACACACAGGAAATTCACTGTATTTCATTTTCTCTTTCGGGAAAAATATCTTTTTTCTATAAAAATTTAAATAAAATTTAGTAATCGGTTTCGAATATGAGACCATATGAATCATAACCGGGATCTCTCACTACTACACTACTGTACTAAATATTTATATACCATTTTTCTATTTATTTAATACGTATAACATTTAATTTGCCTAGCTAAGATAATATTTGGAATTGTGACGGATATCATCTAAATTTTTTGTACGTATTATTTATATACTTTTTATTTACTTTTGAGTGAGGTTTGCACTTCATAGAACTACTAGTAGAATACTGAATTTTCCTTTCATTTCAATGCCACCTATAGATATGTATTTACTTATTTATATCAAATATTTGTTGTTGATAATCGATAAATTTCTGAAAACTTTCAATTTTCACAGGACAACAATAAAAAATAAATATCTATTGAATATATGTTATATTCAATGAAATGTATCGATATGTTATTGAAAACGTAATAATAGTTATGTGGAGTCATGTCGTCTAGTCATCGAAATATTCGATAAGCGGAAACAAATGATTGATATTTAGTTTACGCAATATATATGTGTATCAATATCCGGTTGAATTTGATCAAATCATTTGATATTTATATTTATGTGTAAACATATAGTTAGTTGGGTCCTAAATTTTATTTGATTGTGATTTACACCAAACAGTTTTGATTATACATGTAGAAAATTTTTAATTGTTATTTCAGCGAGTATATTTGAAAAGAATCAATTTTATATTTTTTGATTTTCGGCCATTTTATGAAAAAAAGTAAAATAATTAATAATTAGGACAACTTTTAATTTATTATCCAAATTTGATCAAAAATGTTATATTAAATGAATAATGGGAAATTAAAAATTTCAAATAAATTTTTTTGTGGATGTTGATTAAATTGCAAGGTAAAACAATCATCGAATTAGTATAGATTTGGTTTGATTAGTTTGTTTCTGATATTCGTTTTAAGAAACGGAGTTTGTTTGAAATGAAGGGACTTCCAGTAGGTGCTATTTTCGACATATAAACCAAATCGGGATTGATATTTAACAAAAACTGGAAGACAATACAATAAAATGACATACAATACAATAAAGAGCAAAACCAATTTTAATTAAATATTGATTGCGTGCGTCACTTAGTATGGGATTCAAAAGTTTGGGTATATTACAAAGGAAGATTTAAATTTCAAAATTCCGTAAATTGAATACTGAAATTAATTTTTTTTTTTGCAACTAATTCTTAAATGAAAATAAATCGCTCAGTAAAAGGAAAAAAAAGTAATTTTTTGAAGGCGAGAGTCGAGCACCGGCAATACACGGTCACGTTTTGATAACATAATTAAATAAAAAAGCTCTCAAGTTAAGTCATTAAAGGCTGAGTGTAAATTAAAAAAAAATTTTTAAGACAGATGTTGAATCCCATCTCATCTCATGTTTTTTATTATTACAAAACTGCTACAATTATTTTGCAAATCTCCTTTATATATAAAATAAGAACACGGATAGCTTACCCATAAAAATTCTACAAGTAGTTTACAAAATGAAGCAAAATATAAAAGAATTAAATTCATAGCAAAAATTAAATTATAATTGTACTGGTGAATATTTTGTTGATGCTTTGTAGATAAAATTTATTCAAGCACAGTGACAACTATCATTGACGGTAGATAAAAAAATTGTTTTTTAACATCAGTTTTCTCAAATAGTTAATAATACTACCATCCATTTAAAACTTTATAAAGAGTTCTGACTTATAAATTGCCAGGTATGCGACATTTTAAGTATCGAAACCAATATAAATAAGTGACTTTCAACACCGATTTTCCCTAACACTCAGTGAAATATGATGTCTTTAGGATTAGACAGTATACTATTAACTATCAAAATTATAGTAACAATTTACACACCATTTATGTTAGCGGAACACATACATGTTGATATATTGGATTCGCGTAAGTTGTTACCTATTCAATAGCAGCAGTACCTCCTTCACAGACACATAATGTAGACACATATAGACACATCGACAAACGTACGTACGTACGTACACCTATCGAATCTATCTGCTTATGACATATGACAGATTCAATTTCCTTCATGAAGCTTTTGTATATAGGTATCAAGTCAATGTGTATTGGTTTTATGCCACATAATATTGTCAACTTTGTATGTAATAATAAACAATTCTCTTTTACACATATATAACCTTCTCTTGCTCCTCTGTTAAGCCTCATCGACGTACATAGACATATGTGTTATCAACGTTGAAATTTTTTGTTTTTATGGATGGTACAAAAAATAACCATAACCACGTTTTAGCTTTTTGCGGTTTCGTAGGTATTACGGATTGTAAATTTTAATAATTACTATGTGTTATAGTAATGAGTATAGATCGTGACAGGCTTGGTCTTGGAGTTGCGTATTCGGTCTTGATCATTGTCCTCTTGATCAATTATTTGAGTCCTCGCCTTGGTCTTGATCTTACTCAAATACTTTGAGTCTCTGGTCTTGCTAATATAGTCATGTTGTTGGTATTGCTTATCTGGTCTGATAATTCAGTTTTTTTATTAAGTTTTCTTAGCATTATCATTATGAAGTCTATTAAAGGTATAAATTGTAAATAACTCACAATTAATAATTAATTGCGTTTTAGCATTTGGAACTAAAAAGCTCAAAAAACAAAAAACGTTTTGTTCCACGAAAGCACATATTGAATTTGCTATACATATTTTGATTCTTGTATTTATCGGCAGCTTTTTCTAGTTTTGTCTTGTCCATCGGTCTTGGTTTTGGCCTCGGTATTGCTGGTGTATAGACACCAGCAACTGGCCTGGGTCTTGGTCTTGTTGTTATTTTTCTGCAAGACAAAGACCAATTTCGCTCATCACTAATGTCTTGAGATGAATAAATGAAGCATAGTGAAAGAAGTTTTAATATAATAATAATTATTGTAATGAAGTAATGATTGTTGTTCCTATTGTCAAAATAAAATCTAATAGTGTGTTCAGTCATCCCTTCCTATGTTTTTAGAGAGGCAAATTCGAATCTGCTGTAAATAAAATATTCCTGGTAAATTTATTGGTAAATTAATGTTTATGAATTATTTGAATCGAAAATTTTTGGTTTTCTCTTAAAATTTCAAAGTTTTACATCATATTCTAAGGGAAGGGTACTAATGCATCGTCAAATACTTAACAAAAAAATTAGTATCTTTTTCTACCAAATCAATCAACTCATTAAAAGTATTTTGTAAATAATTTTTATAGTCACTACTCTAAAAAATATTTATTTATTATTATTATTTTTTTTTTTACACAAACTTAAGTAAAAGTTGTCCGTTTTAGGACTCCCGAAAGACAGGACTCTATTTATAATTATATTTTTTATTATATTTTTCATTGATTAAAACTATTGCAAATTTTTCAAAATTTTCACTGCTACTTGATTGATTGAACAGTTGTTTATGGTTGTGACACTGAGGGCCATTCCAACGTAGTTTCGAAGTATGTTTATGTTATCATTTTAAAAAATCTACCAGTATTTCGTAAAATATGCGTTTCAAATGATAATAGTGACCGCAGGATAAAATAAATTTTGTATTTGTGTTAGTTAAGACTATGAATACAATCTAATTATAGCACGAACATTTTACGAGTTTGTTGCTACGCGGAACCCTAACTAAAAAATGAAAGTCTTCCATATGTGTCTATTTATTTATAAATATAACATTTGTATTTGTCATTTATCGAATTTATTTTATAAAAATTATTGACAGTGGAAATTTTATTTCTAAAAAAGAATACTGATTTTTTATTATTTTTATTTGGGAGGAAATCATGTGGCTTTTCAGTATTTGTTATCTTATTTAACAATAGATTTTTTACACTGTTGAATAGTAGGATTTTAAATGTTAAATAAAATATTTAATATTAAAGTGAATATACATTTTATAGAATTATTACGATGTTTTTCGAAGCTTTTCTGAAAAAGTATTTAAAAAATATCGGGATTATTTATTTTACAATTAGAGGTATAGATTTTGAGATATCGCATTAAGTCCTTTCCGTAGAGCCTTATTCTGGAGTCGATATTCATAGGCTGGGAAATCACTGGAAACCATCCATTTCAAAATAATTGTAGCCCTCCTGATCTTGCAAGTATCTGGTGGAAAAGACTGCTTTTAGAATTCTTAAAGTCACACTATGCGTAAAAACAAAAAAGGGTGTTTTTGGAAATATGGACAGTTTTTCGCAAATTTTAGGCATTTTTTTAAATATTTTGGACATTCCAACAAACTGGTGCATTTTTCGAATTTGGCAAGTTTTTTATTAAAAGTAGTTTCTGATCGGCTTGTGTCGTTTGTGATTTTGCGTCGTTTCGCTATTAAAGTGCACTAAATTTTGATTATTTTGCATTTTTTATTTTTAACGCACTCTAGTGACGAATTGATAATGTATTTATATAATATTTTTATTTTACAACTTTGATCTTTTTTATTTCTCATCCAAAGTGCATGTTTCACTCGTAAAATCCGAAAATTGTCAATAAATAAACAAATGAGCTTACGTAAAAGGTAAATGAAAAGCTTGTAGACCATAAAATTTTACAACTCCCGAGACCAATATATATTTTTGGTTTTTATTATTTAGACCGTTATGGCGACGAAAATATGCTTTACGATGACATTTTTTTTAATAAAAAGTGTGCATTCACAAGTTAAAAAACATAAATCGAAAATTTTTGTATCTTTAAATCGCAATATTCTTATCACATTGTTTGGGATTTTATTTATTCAAATACGGATAGAACGGCCTTTTCGATATAAAAATTTGTAATATATTGTGAAGGAATTTCTTTTTGATTTCTTACATTAGACAAAGTAGATAGGGTCATATTATGATTATGAAACTGGATCAGCGACCAAGTGAGTATAGGCACAAACACTTTTACCCATTTGACTACTAGAACAGGAGGTTCCAAGTTCGAAACCAGGCAGCGGCAGTATGATAAATTAAAATGAAAAAAGTGGCGTTTGGTTGATCACACTCTCATCGCTTGAATAAGAACGAAGTAATCGGCTCCACCAGCAACATAATAAAAATATAAATGCCATTTTGTGTTAGCAGGCATCCATCATTGCCTTCAGGTTATGGATTATTAAAAAATATGGTACAGAGGATCAAAACGTTTAGGTACAAGGAACGCTGTGTATTTTTAAAGCCAATAATTTTTTTAATTTCATCTTCGCTGTAACACCTTACTCTAAGCCAGGGGTCTCCAAACTACGTCCCGCGGGCAGATTTTGTCCGGCTCACGGAGAGCTTTTTAGAGAAGATATTTTTTATAGCAAATTAAATTTAGTTAACTGAAGTATTCTAATTTTATGTTGAATAATTATTAATATGGTTTTGGCCCTCGGAACTTATTGGAGTAATCAGTATGGCCCTAAGGCTGGAAAGTTTGGAGACCCCTGCTCTAAGCCAACGAAAGACGTAAATCGACAGTAAACATCATGTATATTCTTATATACAAATAATAATATAATACTCTAGCGGTTGTCAATAGTAGATACTTGAAAATGGTTATGAAGTACTAACCAAAGTACTACATCATACAATAGTTATGGTTAGATAGATATATGGTGCGTTTATTTTTTCTATTTGTTTCAAACTACAAATATATTCCGAGTGATAAATCAGTAATCGTTTTCGAAAATACTACATGTTGACAAAGCACTTAACAGTATGATTCTAGAAAAGCTAATTAAAGGTCAGTAATGGTTAAAGGAAGATCCCAGGCAGACTTAAATATTAATCTTTATTTGCATTATTTTAAAGAAATATTATTGAGTCATTCAATTAATGCCTATATTTAATTACTGCCCAAAACTGCATAAAGTAAAACCATTGTGAAAAAATACGTTTCAGGGGACAAACATCTATAGATCTAATAAAGTGGTAACGTCAGACAAATGTAAAAAAATTGTTGCTAATTGTTTCGCACATGATATTAAATCAATAGTTTTTTAATGTGTGTCTGTTTGTCTGTTTGTAGGAAGCTGAATAACTCTTGGCCTGAAACGACAAGCAGGACACGACACAAATTATTGGCGTAAACGTTTTGGTCTAAATATTGAATTAAAATATAATAATCAAGTTTTGTGATATGCGCATAGACGTTTATGTGGTATCTCTACTGAGACTAGACACGTAAAGACATAACACGTAAAGACATCTGGTAGAAAAATTTTACTTAAAAATCGTATAAAAATTTGAAAAATATACAAGTTTTTTCAAATTTTCTAGCACAAATACAAATATAAAATAAAGTTTGAAATTTTTATTGGTGAGGAAATCTTTTTGTCATATTTTCTATTTTCATGTCAAGATTTTCATATCATAATTTAAAAAAAAATAAAAATCAAGAAACAAGAAACAAGAAACAAGAAACAAGAAACCTTCTGGATATCGAATATACCCTCTTATTTTTAGCCTTTAATATCTTTTAGTTTTCATTGAGAATTGCTCAAGGTACTGGAAGACATAAATGTATCATATCTGAAAAACCTTGACAATTTTAAAAAGTAAAAAACTTTACAATTTTTGAATATAAAGTTTGATTTTCTAATTTCGGGATTGCGGATTCAACTCAATTTTTTGTAGGTGAAGCTGCAGAAATTTTTTGGATAGTATTTTTTGTACATACGTATGCTTAATATATTCATTCAAAGCGCAATTATAGGATTCTGCTATACCCACTAGTACTGCTAGAGCTATATTACATGAACTATTTACTGTTAGAGCTATATTACATGCGTGTAAATACATTTAGTATTTGAAAAAAAAAGTAACTTTTGCACAGTGTTCGCAGAAAAAATATGTTAGGTACGCAGTATTTAACACATGGTCAACATAAATTTTCACATTTTTTGATTAATCCAATACAAAAAAAAAATAATTTGTTATAAACATTTTTTCGTGTTAGTATTTTTGTATAAACATATTTTTGAAAGAAATAAATTAAATTCAAAAATTTTTATCTGTGAAATTAATGTTTATAGTTAAGCTCAATAGATCAAATATATCAAAATATGATCAATCTTCTATCTTTTATAGTTTCGGGAAAATCATTAAGCATATTCTAATTATTTCCGAAAAATTCGAGAAATTCTCGCCGAAAAATAATCACGAAAGATCAGACTTTGTCTAGAGTCAATGTATATCGTACTCAAAATTTTAACGTTTTCTTTAATATTATCATTATGGTCTTGGTATAAAAATATGATTGGATACAAAGGACAGAAATTTCTTAGAAATTTACAACATTGTTCTTTGAAGATTTTTGAGGAACAAAATATAATTGACTACGACAACGGTGTAAGCCATGAAAACGTTAATTTTGTTAGTTTAAAGTACAAAATCTAATACTTGGGCACTGAAAATTATATTTCACTAGGTTATAAGTTTTAATTATCACTTCTTTGCATTTAAAAAAGGAAGACTTAATGTAGGTTGGTTTAAATTAAAAAGCAGTTTCTGCAGTGCCAACAATCGCCGATTCACTATGCACTGATTTCTGGTGCGCTTCATTTATAGGCCTAATCATAAATTGTTTTGGAAATATCAATGATTTATTAAGTCTTAAAGTTTTTATTGATCTGGTGTTAAAGTTTTGTAATGTCTATTATATTAAATTAATGGTTAAAAAACAATACAAATTAATTTGAATTATAAAATGAAAGTGAATTTAGTGTTGCCGGCGAGAAGCAAGACGAAAAATATTTTTACGTAATATTATATCAAAATGATCACTTTGTATCGTTATTCGTGAGCTATTTTATCAATGCAACATGATTCGTCGTTTGCATAAATACACTTTTTCAATACTATTTACAAAACAGCTTATATCTATGAAAATCAGAGATAAAAAAAATCATTTTCCATAATGCTGTACGTTTTTTGTTCATGTCATTGATTTTTTTATTCCTTTTGTTGGGAAATAAATCTATTAATACAATATTTACAAAGGAATTATTTTTGTTTTTAATTTGCACTTCAAAGTAAATGGAGAGAGTCCTTTATACCTTTTGAATAAGCTTCATTCTCCATTCTCCATAGTCATATAATTTTTTCGGGGCAGCCACAGTTTGTAAAACATAAATTTTTATTTGCTGGAAGGTAATAATGTAACTATGAATAGAAAGAAATATCTGAGAAAATATAAAAGTTTGCCCGTCAATTATGTTTGTGTAACTTTGAACACAATTTTGAAATATTTATTCTATTTAAAATTTAGATGCAAATAAAGCACGTTGATCGTTAAGTTAATTTTTTTTAAATTAAAATTTAGACAGTCTCATTTGTCATTCTCTCGGTTTTATTACATGTATGAATGATTCACTGAAAAATAAATTTTTTTACTGACCTTTTGATGTAAGAAAATTGAATCTAAAGCAAAATATTCACGAAATTAAAGCTTTTGAACTTGATGTACTATTTGTGACTCTATTTAATTTTATAATTATTAATGAGAACTCTAGGATTTTTTTCTCAGAATAAATTTCGATTTTTTGCCCCAATCCTAGATCAAATGTGCAAACCGTCACCAAATTAGCAACGAGTAACATCTCCTCAGAGAATCATTACAACTAGCTAATTCATACCGATGATGACTACTTTGTAGTCGAAATACGTATTAATAAAATACAAAATAATTTGATCTAGGAAATTGGGGCAAAAACTCGAAATTTACACTATTTAATGTTTTTGACCAAAATAATGCATTAATCGATTTATAAGATTTGCATACATCTACAGCCAATCCAAATTGATCTAGAGATCAGGAATTATCATATTTTTTTGGTTTTCCAATCACGACCACAAGGTAAAAATACGACATCGGTGACTATGTTCTGCTCTTCATGCCTTTCTATTCAGATGTGTATGTCTTGTATAGGTGCATACTTCTTAAAACATTTTACATTACTATAAGTAATTACACTTAGATATGAAAAGGAAAGCCATAAAGTGAGGATAAAACACAATAATTATAATATTTATCATTTGTGCTTTGTTGTTTAAGAATGACTTTCATCAATTTATGGTGTACATTTGTTATAATAAATTCAACGCAATAATACGCAACCTACACATTACTCCACCTCAATCCGAAAAAACCACTCCAGTAGAAGCTGCTACCAAACTCCCCATACTTACATATATCAAAATAAAAGGAATATTATCACTTTATATATTATTATTATTATTATTATAATCTTCGAATAAGCAGAAAACAACCTCTTTTCTTGTCATTCTACAAACAAATTCAACAAAAGATATGAATGGTGGTGTATTTTAATATTTTCTAGGTAGAATCATCCTCATCGTCATCAGCAGTGCGAAGAAGAATGTACTACATTGTAGTAGTCAGTAGTGATAGATGTACCCTTTTGTACTTATTACAGGGAGAGTTAAATATAATATCACATTAATAATGAAGTTTATTATTTTTTAATATGATGAAAGTATATCAGATTGTTTGCTTTCGTTTCTAGGGTTACCAAATGCTATTTTATCTATTAAATCGATTAAAAAAAATCGTCTAAAAGCGTTCAAAGTTTCAAAAAATTCAGTATTCTTCAAATCTTTTAAAAAATTTAAATACTCACAATTAGAAGTGTCCTCTAATGGTCTCTCAAAACTTGTATATTTAACATGTGGGTCCTATTCTGGTGTATTTTGTAGCGAATATTTTATGGGACATCAAAAAGCATATATATATATATATTTGATATATTTATATATATATACATATGAAGCATATGTATATATGAAGCTGTTTTCGATAAAAGTCAATTACTTATTTTCAATTTTTAATGAATATATGAAATATTCTGATATTCACAGTAAAACTTTAAATTTTAATTGTTCTTGGTATTTTTGATTTCTTAAATCTAAAAATTTCTCAAAAACCGTCTTGGTCTGGGTCTCACAGCCCTAAGCGGAAATCCAGCACGGTTTGAGATTCAACTATCGAAATTCAAATTTATCGAGTAATAATAAACAAGAAAATCTTAATTGATGATTGGATATGGTCACATTGTGTAATTCCAAAAGTTTCTTATTAAACTTAATGGCAAATAATACTCGAAGCATGCATTAATACGACATGATTTATAACTTTCACTATAAACAATTCTTTACTTAATATTTAACTGTAATTTTACAAACCATAAAGAATCACTAAATGTGTGTTTGATTACATCATTTTCAAGTGGGCTCTAGAGACCCTTAAGGGTTCCCCTTTTGTTGCAAGAATTAATAATCTAACAGTAATATATTCCCTACATACGTACTGCGTACACATTCTCTATGCCCGATGATACAATGTTGTTCCCTTTTATAATAATAATATATAGACTATTCAACGATCGATTTTTTTTTTTTGCTATACCCATGTGGTGCAAGACTCATATTCAAGTTGAATTGTTTTTTATCTCTTATTATTTTAAACATTCCATATGAATGTCGTTTCAGTCTATTAAAAATTTGCATTTAAATTGTCGATGATTAAAATTATGATGATGGACAGATAATAAATTGTGTGAATATTGTTATTTGCATGAAGAAAATAATATTTCCTGAAACAATAAATAATTTTCTTCAATTTGTTGTATATTTTTAAAAATTTCAACATTCAATTTCTGATTTTTTTTTTTTTTTTTTATAAAATATTTTTTTTTTCTTTTTGTAAGTATGAAACAACATATTCCTAATGCACATTTTCAACTATTAAAGCAATTAGATTAGAAAACAAAAAGGTTTTCAGTGAAAGTTCAAAACCAGATAAACCGTTCAGTGCCTTCATACCTTAAACTTGTATATTGTGACATTTCATCAGGCGAGAAAAGTAATTTTTTTGGTAATATTTAAAATTATTATTGTTATTTCTAAATAATGATAATTATTATAAATATCATTTCAACAAATAATATTTACTTGATTAAAATTTGATTTTCCTTTACATCTCATTTTTTTAAAACCAACTACACATGGCATTAAATTTTTAAGTTTATTTGTAAACTAGATATTGTAAAAAGTGTTTTATATATAATTTTATATATATGATTTGATTAACGAAAAACATACAGGAAGTTTTTTTAACGATTTTTTTCTTTACTTAAAATTCGATTCACTGCATGCAGATTAATAGTTATCTTCCAATCCCATCTTTAACCGACTTCAGAAAAGTGGCCGGTTATCAATTCGACTGTAAATTTTTTTATCCTTGGTATACAAATTATGTCACATTATATTAATTTTCGTCTAAATATTATAACGCTACCTAATATTAGCCGCACAAACAAAATTTTGGCATAGGTGTTAATAGAAATACCTAAATAGTCTTTTTCCGACTTATTGATCGTTCGTCCGTCCGTGATTACGATAGCTCAAAAACAAAAATGGATAGTGAGCAATAGTGAGCGATTATAAAAATAAAAATTGATTTTTAGTTGCTGAATGAGCAAATTTGGTCGATTGGGTCCAATGAATCCTTGACCTTTATTTTTTTGAAACAAACAACTTTTGTTTGAATCATTTTAAAATAAAATGTTTGAGGAGTTCTCCATAGTTTTAGCTGAAGTTTAGCTAATAAACACATATAAGTATCAACATTATATATTTTTATTTTACATCGATACATATATAACTGTATAGACTGGATATTTATAGTATTTTATGAATCCAATTAAAAGTAGATCAAACAATGAAATTCAATTATATGTCGTGTATCTTAAAAATTGACTTTGTTAGTTGTTATCTTCACTTATTTAAATATATATTCGCGGTTAACTGTTTTGTTCTTTTTACGGTGGTCAGAGCAAAGCTTTGAGTCCTAATTAATTTGAGCTTCCTTCATTTTAAGGATAAATATTTCCCCTCAAGAAACGGAGAACAAATTTTTAGTAATAAAACATTACCCAAATGATAAATTTGTCGTTTTTGAAGGAAGAACTTTCAGACGTAATAGATATTTCTAATTTCTTGTGACCAATGACCGTTCGCAAATTACTTCAGTGATATTATTTGTTCTCATAAATTGTTCGCGTGGAAAGTTTTCATAGATGTATTAAAATTAAAACTATTTTTTATTTTTGAGTTCAAAATATTCGACAAATTTTAAGCCCGTTTCTATTTTATTCGAAGAATTTGTATTACATCTAAGTAATTCCTACATTAACTTAATTGATTAAGTGAACAGTTAGACACTAGCTTCACTCGAAATTATCAAACCAACTTAGAAAATGAATAATCTGTTTAGTTTCATGATCTCATCAAAACTACCATTATTTAGTGGAGTCGCATATAAATAGAACCTTCGCTAAATAACATGACAAAACAGTATTCATCAAAATACACAACAATTATTACAATTTCTCACCATTTGTTGGAGAAATTATCACTTATTTATCACGTACGTTGTATCTGTAGTAAAGTATTTAGAAGGGTTAACTATGCACACAACTAAATAAATTATAATCTAGATTATAGATAGATATTCAAATACATTGTAAGTATAAGCAAGCAGTAAGTATACTGTTTAAGAGTTTCAAGTGAACAGAGAAGTGAATTGTGTTTTGTTTTGTGTTTCAAACTAAATTGTATTTAATTCCTTATCTAGAATCATCATAACATAAAACAGATGTACTGTAATTACATTATGCACCATCAGGCTATCAAAGGTCTGCTTCTTTTAGCCAAGCATTTTTAGACAAACTGTGAAATAGAATTTTCAATTATATGAGCTTTTGGTTTTGGCGAATGTTTTAAAAACAATATGAGCAAATTTTGTGTTAAACGTTTGAATGAGGGAAAAGATTGCAAATAATTAATGCGTTTTTTTTAGACATCACTATAAACGTGAGTTTACGTTAAACTTTTCCTGGAGTTTCTATGATTGCCAAAAATTCCCAAATATTTTATTTCTGATATTTGTTTTCCAGATTACTTAGGGTCTAAGTAAATCAAAAATAACATGTATTTTATGATTTGATAGACAGTTTCTGAAATATTGCATGAAATGCATTATAAATATTGACCCCCAAATCGGAATTACGGAGATATTTGATAAATTATGCATCTAATGGTTAAATTGATGGTAGTTTTTGCAATTTACATGTCCTTTTAAAAACTACCCTTATAAAAATAATTTGTTGAAATCGTAGTCAAAAAATCTTTCTTGATTTTCTCGATTTTCTCGAAAGGTACAAAAAATCACGAATAATCGAGAACATTTTTTTATCTCCGAATTCGATAAAATTATGTTTATAAATGCAGTTTGACCTGTAAATTTTAAAAACAACATTCATTTAACTATTGTATGCGAGGTTTATGAGGTATAGCCTGAAATCCTATCTGTCGGTCAATATTTCCGATAAATTTCAAGCGATATCTTCATTGCTATTAATCCAATTATAAAATAAGCGTTTTGTTTTGTTTTTTTCTACCTTTATTTTCTTTACATTAATTGTGCTAAATTTATATTTTCTGGAAAATGAATGTGTTAATCTTAAAGCATTCTCAATCAAAATATACGATTAAATATAAGAGTCCAAAAGAAGTACTAATTAAAGTGGAGAGTAAATTTAAAGCGGATTTTCTGACCACGATCTGACATGCTCTGTATCGCATTCAATTTTCCTTAACATATTTTTATTTCATTATAATTAAAAAAGGTAATTGCAGGAATTGGTAAAATTTTAATGTTTAAACTTATTCATTGTAATAGATTACAACAATTTCCACGTACTTAAACACATCTCGTGAAACATTCGCGTGTAACGTAACACCGTAAAGCAGCTGTGATGCGTAACAGGAACTTTTGCCTGGACGTGAACGTTATGTAACAAAAGTTAATACGCGACGATGTTACATCGCATTCTACAAATTGTCGATAAATTTGAATCGTATCAAAATATGTTTTTTGATGGGGTTATGAATAGTGTGGACTCAATAACGCAACATTTGCGAAGAAAAGACCTAACAATAATTAATTTTTATTTTTACTGTATTTAAATATTTTGATTTGAAGTGGAACAAACAAAATACAATATAATTTATTGAAACTCATCAACATAAACAAATACTTAAAGTGAAGGTACTCTGCTTGGTAAGCAGATCGAACGCTATTCAACACTTAGCAACATCATAACATCCCAATATTTACAAACTATGGGTCTCGTAATACATAACATATTACACGTTATAGTACAGTTTTATGATACGGTGTTACGTCACGAATGTTGTACGTGTGTACGCTGCCTTAGAAGCTCCATGAATGGCGTTATCGACGAACGTTTTCAGATTATATAGATGTTAAAAGCTCTGTGTGTAAGGTCTCTAAGACCACTTTTAACAATATCCACATACAACGCTCTGGATCAGAACCCTTAATAACCATGCTCAGTACACACTCTACATATTTTTTCAGTCAAATTATACTAAGAGTAATTGATTTATATTTTGTTTATTTAAATATGTCTATTACTTGGACACGAACATCACAAAAAATTTTTCAATTCATTTTTTTTACACTTTATGCTCTTGTGCATGTAATTACAATAAATAATTCGACATTAACGGGGGGTCGTTGTCTGAGTGACTATAATTATTTATATTTTGTTAGTTTATAAATCAACTCAAGTGGGTGGAATGTTTTGATCGGTTGTACGAAGTCATGTTAATGTTTGATATGAATGAACAGAAAAATTGTTTGTAATTAATTCAGTAGTTATCGATATTTTTTACTTTAAATTTAAGAAGAACAAGTTGTTATTTTCGTTTTTTAAATAATGAGGCATTTACACGATCGTCATAACCAAGTCAGTATTTGTTTAAATATTCTTATGTATGTATGAAACTTGCAGTCTTCTATATAGGGATATTTTAACGTTTTATTTCTTACTTCAAAAGATACAGAAATCAATCTATATAATAATATCTTAATGGAAACTGACCTATATGATAGTAGTACAAATACATAAAAAAGTAAATGGAATTAATTAACATATTATCTTTATGGCGCTCGACGAATTTTGTCAGACGGACACTTAATTAATTAATTTTAAATAATTGCGGAAAAAATAATATCAATGTAAAAACGATTTCATACCACGTTTTGCATACAAACCTGCCATACAAATGAAAAAATTCATGAAATAAATGCAATATTATTAAAAAATGGACAAATATAGCATGTATTTCATGTAGTTTTAATACAAAACGTGGTATGAAATTGTTGTTACATTGTTATTATTTTTTGGATGATATGAAGCAAAAATACGTCAAAAAATACTTTTTTGTTCTTACAATTGCCTTTAACAAAGCATTCGAAAATATAATGTTAAAAGCTTTGAATAGAGTATATTACGAATATTCAGGTTTGAAGATTGTGGCGAAAATTATTTATGTAAATGTTATTTAAAAATAATTGAATATAAGTATGGATTATTATATTATGATTAAATAGAAATTAATAAGTAAAAATAAATATATCATAAAGGTATTTATGATATAATTACAAAAATATTTTATAATTATAATTTAATATAAATGGGGTAGGCGAAATTCGAATTTTATAAAAACAGATTACTTGAAAATTTCGCATCAATAGACATGATGACAGTATTTAAATATCACAAAAATACTGTTGTTTAGGAAAAACATATTTTGAAATTATTTAAAAAAATTATCTAGTATTAATATAAAAATTTAGATTAATAAACTATTTAATGAAATAAAATTTATTTCAATCCACCATCTTGATTGAAACTCCTATCTCAAGATCAATCTAAAAAAAATGACGTCATAATGTATTAAATAGTGAAGGGAGATAGCATATATACTCTTTTTTTCTCAGTATGAATAAAGTTTAATAAATTAAGATGTAAAACAACGGTGTTGGTGGCCTTCGTTTAAGACTATATATATAAGAACGGAATGGCACGTTGTCCGTCTGCAGTCCTTTTTTTTGACAGAAACATAGATCTTAATTTTAATAGGGAAACTGCTGAAAATCTTCACAAGTATTGCCGTTTACGTCATGTTCATCTATGCACTGACATTCGAATCAAATAACCTCCTTGAATCATAATTGAAAAAGAACCGAGACCGGAATTCGAACCCATAATCTTCCAGGCAGGGTAGTTCAACACCTAAATATAAGCCACTTAGATGATCATTTACAAAGAATAAATACTTATAAAGAATAGATTTGTTTCATTAAAAAAATTGAATTTGCCTTATATTTTTTTGATTTATTTTTTATCTTAGAAACATTATTTTAAAATAAATTACTTTAAATAATTTTACTTTTGGAAAATTTACTTTCTTAAACTCGCCATATTTTCAAATTGATCTATTAAAAATTGTTTTGAAAATAAATAAAAAAACAAAATTTACTGGAAACTATTTTATGAAATTTTTAAGCTCATGTATTTTACAAATAGTGAAGGTGTTCATAAAGAAATTTTGCACTTTTTGTTTGTTTCCGTTTGGTCCTTTATATTAACACAGGTCATTAATTTGACACTAATTTAAGAAGAACTGTAAAAAAAGAGCATTTTAAGGTACTTATATATTTTAAATTTTCTATTATACTATATAATAATATAATATACCATATTTGTTTGTTTGAGTAAATATTGCTTCTATATTCTTCTTATTTAAAACTGAAGCTTTATAATTAATCTATGAAAATTTTTAATTTAAAATTTTTGCAAGTATTTTACTGCGTTAGTAAACAGGCAATTCTTTATTGAAAGTAAAAATATCATAATATAATGGTAGCAAATATATGATACAAGTGTATATTTGAAAACTATAAACTTAGATTTTCGATTAGGGGTATAAATTTCAAGGTATAAAGCAATATCTTTTACTACTAATATAGACGAAGAATGAAGTTTACCCTATAAATTTCTAAATTATTTATAAGCATAAAGTAAGTGTACTAGTATAGATATCTTATTCTTGTTAACTTTCTGGTAGATAGTTGTGGGTTTCATACCGAAAAACAAAATCAACAAAAGATGATACTTTGCATGGCTATAATAACAAAATAACAGTCTTCTTAAACTCAAATCAAAATTTTGGAATTTCTGCATTAATATCACTAAAATTGAAATTTTGTTAAAAAGTAAAGTTATAGAAAATGAATTGTTCAATAACTTATTCTCAAGCAACTTTGTTGGTTAGTCTTACATAAAGATATTTTGACTTTGGGAGAAACTAAAGAGGCCAGGGTTTCTGTTTCTGATTATTATATGTTTATTAAAAATTTTATACTGTTCACAAAGAAATGCTTTGTGAATGATATCATTTTTTCGTTCGATGTCGAAAAAATAATTTTTGTAATTTATAATATTAAGTATTTCAATAATACCTATGTATTATAAATAAATATGTATTTATGAGCTATATTTAAAATCTAAACAGTTTTTGATAAAATTTTTAAAGTTGCAAAAAACAGCAAACATATATTCAGCTCGTTGTCTTTCTTCTTTGAGCTACTGTGATGATACCTTATACACAAATTTCGTTTGTGCGATCAATATTTGCTAGCAAATTTTAGACTAAAATTCAATTATTTTGTATATTCTATATATATCGATTATAAGTTTTATCATCTGATCTTATTTTCTGAGATACTGAATATAGAATTCTGTTTTTAAAAGTGTTATTTATAATGTAACGACATATTTCATTGTTTCATTTTATACGTTGAAATTTTTGAAGTGAAAACTTCTTTAGCCGCGTTGTACAATTTTTGGTAGAGGAAAATCTTATGGGTTCGTGTCAGTGACATGATAATGACTTGCGTATGTGCAGCGGCCGTGTGTTGAATGCTTGTTGGATGGGTGAAATCTCGTGAGCTCGTGTCACCGACATGCATAGCAATATATCTGTACCTATAAAACTGACGTCTAATATTATATTAATTGTTATTTAAACTAATTATGCCCATAATATATTTGAATAACAAACATCCAGTTAAGCATGCATATAATTATAGCTCGGAGTTTCAATAGATGTGAAGATTGATGTTAATAATTTTAATTTTAACATTATGAAATTTCACTTCTATCAACCGTTCCTATAACTACAAATATTTGTTTATTCAATTATCTTCTATATCTTGAATATAACCATTTGGAGTTTTTGCAAAAGCCTTAAAAATTTCTGACCTTTTAAAGATGAGTATTCAGAAACTATACCAGCCCCAAAATTATTATTGATATGACTTTTAAATATCAAATCCACCATCACTTCTTAATATCGTATCTATCCAGTGTGTTGTTAGTATGTTTCACATTTTAAACAACTGTATATAAAGCGAGAAGATTTTACCAAAAACTAAAATTCACCCAGCAATAATGTTAAGTTCGTAGTTAGTTATATAGCCGTACGATAGATATACGTAGGTACTCACTCTTCACAATAGTAACAGATGTGTTATATTTTACAAACATATATTATATAGTTTAAGAATACACTTTTGGGTTTCAAAATTATAATGCTTTACTTTCAACTAATTTGAAATGCACAATATATTTATATAAAGTATGTTTACAAACACATTCTATGAAAATATCACATTCAAAGACAATGAACCGTTACTAAGCAGCCTCTATGTAGTTTTTTTTAATCGACAAATATTCATTATGTCAGAGTATATTAATTTTAATCTAAAGTTGCTAACGTTAAAATTATTCAAATCCAAAACCTTGGTATAACTGTTCATAGAACACCACCTTATTTTTCCATTTCCGCATGTCTGTTATAACTCTAACTCAAAAAGAAAAAGAGATATCGAGTTAAAATTTTGATGGCATGTATTAGACATAAAAAGCTACTTCAACTTCGAGAATGAGCGAATCGATCGATTGGATCCAATGGGTCCATGGTATAACTTTAAACATAAAATAGAAAAATTTCAAACAACTCTTGCTTGAAACATTTTTGTGTAAATTGTTCAGATAAGCCATAATTTCAACTCAAAATTAGCATATATTTGTATATAAAATAATAATAAAAATATATATTTGCCATACATATTATTATTATACTTGTATTTGATAAGGAAGACAATTTTCAACAAATAAGGTTTTGTATATCGTTTCAAACGTTGTCCTGAAGCGATAACATCTTAATTGGAACTAGAAACTTTAGTTATACGCTAAATTTTAACAAATAATTTAATGGTTATCAGATTAAGGCCCAATTTAGTGATATTCTGGTGCCACCCGAAAGGTGATGCTGTCTTTGCTGTCTGAACTCAAACCGCAAGAAGGTTTACCTATAAAAGTAAAGGTTTCTTAAAGCTGCGTTATAATAGGAATGTGATCAAAACGTATTATTGTTATACGGAGAGTAAATTAAGGAGACATTTTTGTTGTTGGTAGAATAACAAATTTAATAAAGAATAGCAAGAACACATTTGATAAAGAATCAAATTTAGTAAATAAATTTAGAAAATTTAATATGAGATCTTCCAAAATTTCTTCGGAAAAAAAGAGTTTGAATCATTTTTTTTTTTTAATTAATTTAATTTTATTAATCTTATTTTATATTGGTCTATGGTCACCGGGTATCAGAAAGTTTTTACTAGTATCTATAGTTCAAAATGTAACCGTATCAATAAAATTTTATATAAGCCTATGAATGGTTGTATGATTTAACATTTCTCAGAATTTATTTGCAAATTAAAGTGAATAATTTTTTATTTTTTCAATTACAATTTTCTACCCATGACTTCAATTAAATGTCAGTTTTGTAATTATTTAATAATTTTTGTTTGACATTTGCTATACAATTTACATTCAAACAATTGAATAAATAATTATGTTTTCTAGAATACGAATGTTTTATTACAAATTTTAGAAACTCGTGGCTCATCAACCGATTAAGAAGACGAACTATGCACGATACGAATAGAAATTTTTATATTCCTTAAGTTAAACTTAACAAATCATCATTTTACAATAAAAAAATTATTGCTCAATATTTAAATTTAAACATTATGTTATCCATTATATTGACTGATATACTTTAACTGTTATTATAACCTCTTAATGGCCTACCCTTTATATGCATTGTAATACATGCCTTATAAATAAATTCTGCAACATATAAATAAAGATACCTATATTGGATTTCGTATATACAAAACTTTTAAAGTATATAACACATCATCAACTAAATAAAACAATAAACAATTGGTTTATATCAAGAACATTTTGTTTGCAAAAACTTTTTAACTCGAATCAGATACTTTTCAACGAAAGTTCTTTCAAGAAAATTGAAAGTTAGATAAATTTAAATATATGTAAAAATTTATTCGTTATTCTAAAAGAAAGCTGTTAAGGCATCAACACTCACATTATTTTTAAATGAATATTTAATAATAATATGGTTTGCCTAATTGATTCGTCAAAATTGTGTCATCTAATTGATGTTATATTAAACAAATGACGAATGTCGAACTCAAACTTCCAAAAATTAATATTATCTTGCTGTAGTGATTAATATAAACGTATATATTTTTAAGCAGAAATATTTTGGTGAAATAATTCCCACAAATAGCTTCGTGTGTCATTTATTCTAGCGATAAACTACGTATAATTTGTAATACGAACTGAGATGTATAAGAGACATGAACGTAAGCAGCAGATAGTGAGACACTCTGTGAGACGCCTGATATCAGTTCCTTACAAATTGTAGCCTTTATAAATATTTTGAACACGTTTTTTTAAGATTTGATGACCTCAATGTGGATGAAAGCGTATTCTAAATCAATAAGCACATAATGAAATTTAGTAATATCCTACCAGAAATGCAATACTTATAAATTTTTTAATATAACATGCTTATAGTAACGCTTCACTATTCATTTTATAGAGATTGAAACATTTTCGAATACTCCCACAAACACTTTATTAATATATTTAGATTAATATTCAATAACAAATGAAAAAACTGAGCTACCAAGAGGGAACATGTAGATTCACGGCAGGCTTAGACAGGTAAAGCTGAATCAAGCCACATCATATGGATCAGATATCTGGAATAGGGATTATAATTGCTGTAGCCTGCTTCTTTGCCCCTCTTATTGTCCTGTTGTACTAAAAAACAAAACAAGATGAAAACCCCTAATGCTTAGATTGGATAGTTTTGTGCTAAAACTTAAAACTGCTTTAAATTTTTGAATAATTTACAGTGCATTCAAAGCTAGGCTAAACAAATTCCTTCCTTTACTTTCAAACTGTATATTGTACAATACATCGTTTTAAATATTGGCGTCTTTAGTTCAAACGTGATATTTGAGTTTATAAACAATACTTTCTATAATGTTGCAAGATTTCGAGATAGCGGGTTCGAATCCTGGCAGTGGCAGCTTGATCAATTATAATAAAAAAAGAGCGCATTTGGTTGATCACACTGTCGTCGCTTGGATAAGAACGAAGTAACCAGCTCCATCAATAACATAATAACAATAAAATTTTTATTTTGTGCAAGAAGGCATCCTTGGTGAAGGAGCGATCTTAAAGAGGGAAAAGAGGACCAAAAGGTCTAGGTACAAGGGACGCGGTTGTGGTTCCCCTCTCAATATACTCCATGCACGAGTTAGATATTTACATTGATAAATTTATAAAATCGACAAATACTATTTTTGTTTATATATTATCTATCGCACATATGGTTTTGTTTATAAATTTCAATAATTTTGAAAAATATGGTTATTATAAAATGACAAGTTTTTGTTGTTTCACCACACAAATAACAAAAATAAAAACGAAACAAAGTTTATTTTAAACAATAATTTCAAGATAATTATTTTAAATACATAAATATATGACAATGACTGCAAACTATAAACATTTCTAAATCGGTGCATGGATAATCTTAAAATTAAACTTTAAAGGTAGATATATTTTATTACAAACATAAATATTATTTTATTTTAACAATAATGTCAAAAATTAATTATACAAATATTTATTGTTCAGTTTGAGTGAGTATTAAAACGTTTCAGTTTTATTGAGATACATAAATTTTAAAAATTATGTTCATGAATTATCTTTAAGTAGATAATTGTTGCTATTAATAAAACAATTGTCTGGTGTGTTTATAATCATATTTGCGGCAGTATAATTTTTCTTTGTTTAATGTGTATTTTGAGATATTGAAAACTAAGTTAAGAATATGCAACGAAAGCCAAATAGTCTAAACGAGACAATCAAAAGTCTGGAAGGATCTAGACCAACATGATTGGGTATTTAATATGTAAGAATAATACAGTTGTAATTCTCTTTCCCATTAAATGCACTTAGATTTGGAAAATATCTTGAAAACCATCAATAATAAATCCACGTAAAATGCACTGCTGCGAAAAAAAGCTTCGATGTAATTAATAAATGCTGAGAAGAGCTTAACGATTCACCCTGCAAATCTTCTTCATTTATGGGAAAGTTTAGCGTTTGCTATAATTTTGAAATGTGCATTTTCATACGGAGTTTTAAAATTCTGTTTCCACTGATACCATAGGAAAAGCTTTTCCCACAGTTGGCTTTGATTCAGGGAGTCGAAATCCCTTATCAAATCTACAAATACTACATGTACTTTCAGGAACTCGAAGATGTAATTGGACAATTCAAGTAAGGAGAAAGATTTTGTCGAAATCCTAACCGAGATATTTTGAAAAATTTTTTTAATCTAACCATACAATTAAGCCTTTGAAGAAGTATGTTGGAGATTGGTTTGACAGAAGTGTTGTATAAAGCGATAGCACGATAATATTCAGGGTTATGTACATTTCGTTTTTTATGCATCATTTGTATTATGATTTACCACCAGAGCTTTGCAACTTCTTCTGAACGTAGAATTTAGTTTAAATGAGTAATATGATATAAGAGCCAGTTAGGAGGTAACTTTTCATGTTATATCCAGTAGTTGGTGTGAAATATCTATAAAGTAAAAGTCAGAATAAATATTTTCGCTACTTTTCGCTAATTTTGAAATAAAACTTTCCCAACTTTCGAATGAATTTTGTAGCAGATGACGGTTATTTATTAAATTAATAATTAAAAATTAATCGCTTCGAAAATTAGCCTTTATTTGTCGTAAAAAGTAAATGACAAAAAAATGTTATTGTGGGATATCCATAAGAGATAGACAGAGTTTTCTGTAGACCTTTTCAATGTGTACAATACTTTGAGTACATAATTTTGATAAATCTCGTTGGGTTCAGCCTGCATTGAAAGAAAGCGGAAAAATGTAATTATTTATGACATCACATTAGATACTTCAACAATTACAGTATTTATCCACTATTTAATGGATGTAATTATACATATGAACCTTCCTCATTAATCACTCTATCTATTAAAGCAAACCGCATCAAAATCCGTTGCGTAGTTTTAAAGATTTAAGCATACATAGGGATATAGGGACAGAGAAAGCGACTTTGTTTTATACTATGTAGTGATGCATTTATTAAATGCAGGAGTTTATTTATTTTTTTTTTATCGTGTGGTGATATGCAGAAAAAGAGTCCTACTAAATTCCTAAGCTCTATCTAATTATTACATACAAATATTGTAGATACTCAGCTGATAGGATTTCATAAAAATAAACCTTAAGTTTGAAGCATACCAAAAATTATGAAATAAATAAATAATTGTGACAATTCACCCACAAATGCTACCTGAAATCACTGATAAGAATCAATGCATGCACATTTATTAAAATACGTTTTATGTTACAAATAGTTAGTGACAAAAAAAGACATTTATTCTCAAAATATTTGTACTAAAGTGTTATTTAAAATTGTCACAATATTTGTAGAATAACAAAAGTATTTCGAAATTATTTTACCGTGATAAGAATCACCATTCTATTATTTATTAAATTAAAATGTACAATATAATTGTTGTCAATCATACCAAACATTAATAGAAGCGTACACTCAGTGTAATGTTTTTGAAAAAATAATATTTATAAATTTAATTATTTCATGTTTAAGGTACAAAAGAGAACGTAATAAAAAAATAGTTTTAGTCAAACTTTCAATACAGCTAAAGTCTTTGTAGCTACCTCATGATTTTTATCAATCGGTAGTACAAAATTTTATTTCAAGAAAAATCGTTTAAAAACTGTTGTAGGTAAACTAGAATCGTAAATACAAAAATTTTCGATTTAAAAAAACCATTTTGTTTCTTAATGTTTAAAAAATACGTGTTTAATTAACATTATTCTCATTAGCTTTTCCATTTATAACTTAATAGAGAATATCATCGAATGTATTTCGTCGCCACAAAAATTAATTATTGCGGTGGGTTGACGTGCTGGAAGACGCTACCTTGAATGATATACGCATGAAATTTAACATGAAGTTGATGATGTGCTGAAATAATCAACCGTTCTAGAGATTGGCCAATCCTATTCTAATAAACTTGTACAAACCGTGATGCTTAGCACAGAATTTGGTTTATGAGAAAAGCAGAAGAAGATATTCACCAATTATAAAAATGTTAGGAAGATATTTTTGAGAAGCTTTTGATAAAAAGTTTGAAAATGTTATACAATTTAACTATCTTTCTATGTCTTACCATAGAATCGATTTCTCTTCGAGACATTTTTTAATTTTCGACATCGATTGCAGAAAATCTTTACATTAACCACATAAAGTGATTTTTACTATTAGTTGTATTTTTATAAATTGCAATTGTGGATATTTATAAAGGCAGTAAATGTTTCCAAATTTTCTAAAAATTTATTCTAGCCGAAAGCTAAAGTTTTCGATCATATACGAGATCTCTTATATGGCATGGCAGACCTGACGAGTGCCTGAATATTTTTATTTTTGATAGGACCGTCCTTTTTTCAACGAAGAATAGTGAATATTTAATATAATAGACATCACGTGAAGATGATGATCAAGTATATAAAGAGTAGCAGAGTGTCTGGCAGCGACTTGGACAGAGCAGCTCATGTAACATATTGAAAAAGGTAGAATTATAATTGAGACTTTTTAGGATCAAATACACCATACGCTTATATTCTTCAAATAAGAGAAGGATCGCGGGAATATGCTCAGTAAATAATACTACCTTTTTTTTATTAGTGTGACGTTTCGTCTTTAATTATTAAGACTCCTCAAGCAACTGTAAGAAATCAAAATAATGGTCATTACATTTAAAAAACAAGCATGATACAAAATGTATTAAATAAATACCTAAACAATGTTCAAACTTATCTCATTAAATAAATTATCAATAGCAAAATTATTGAACAAAATTATGTAATTTTGCTAACAATAAATGAAATGGTCATTATATTTATTACTTACAGTTGCTTGAAGATGTCTTAATAAATAAAGACGTCTAAAGAAACGTCTCATTATTAAACAATAGTTTGATTGCTTTATTTTCTTTCCATATTCCCGTTATCCTTGTCTTAATATTATTAATATTACACATTAGAGGTAAAGCCGAATTATAAATTTATTTAAAAAAAAAACATTTATGAGATGGACACCACCTATTTGTAAAGTTTTAACTACACCTCTAAATAAAAACACAATGTTTTATATATTTTAAAGTGTGTTCAGGAGTGGGTGATGATTAAAATGACTATAGCAATGGACAATGAATGTGTTGTACACCACAGTTCATACATCCATGACACATGGTTAACGCGTTAACATGTTATTATTATGATTATGATGATTATTATTATGATTATATTTGATAGACAATCAAATTTGTAATTGTTACTAGATTCGAGATAAATCGATTGAATTGTTAGCCTTTAAATATATATATATATGTATATTATATATATATATATATATATATATATATATATATATATATATATATATATATATATATATATATATAAATATATCCATTTAACTAACATATAATACAGAAAGTTTCAAAAAAGTTGTACGCGAGATAACAAATAACAGATAACTTTATACTTTTTCGAATATTATTATCATCTTAATTCATAACTGAAGTTCGAATTTTAAATAGCCGAAAGAAATTATTCTAATGATCCAATCGAATATCAATCTTCCAAGCGTATCATTACTGCAAAATTTTAATAATGGCACAAGGTATTCAATGTCAATTATAATATATTATTGACTAAATTACGAATAATATTCTCCGTGATTCTGGTATCACATAAGACATGGGCTACACAATATAATGAATACAATGTCACAGTTAAAGTATAGATTATTACTTAATAGAATTTATAATTGGGTGATTTACATAAATTTTTAAGAATTCTTGAAAACACGCCTCTTCATGTATTCAAACTTCTAAGTATGAAATCATATAAATATTGTAGGGAACTAGATGACGCTTAAAAGTTTATTTTAAGAATACACGCAAGTAGAAATAAAAATCCTTACATGAACGGTGCCGGCAACAAATAATAATAATGGTTAGCTTATTTTAATTTAAATCGATTACAATTTTTATCTATTTTGACAGCAGAATTCAGAATATATATCGTATAAAATAACACCACAATTAAAAATTTTAATTCACTATTTTATTAAGGATGATAAATTGTTGTTTGAACTCTCTGTATATATGTAAATATACATATATGTCCATAATATTTAGTAAATACACAATATGTGTCAATTTGATCTCTGATGTCAAATTATTAATGGTTAGTTGGTTAATATTATCAGCACTTAATTATTATAATGATTATTAAATCGAATTTGAGTTCATTTGATGTTGTATGGCAAGTAGCCTTAGTAACTGCTATTACTAGAAGTTGTGTTGGTTAGATATTGTAGTAAAGTTTAGTTTGGTTTCCACTAATTAAGTAAACATGCATGACATGGTAGTGGTATGTACATACGTACACAAGATGAATAGTAGTTTGGATAGTTAATCAAAATATGTTATTTAGTTGTTGTAACCAAATGACTAAAAGCACAAAATTATTCTTTACTACCGAAAAGTAGTAAAACTTATTACGAAATTTGTGATTTAACTTAAAATTTATAGACCAGGTTCGATAATTTTTGAAACCAAAAAAAGCTATAGTAGGATGAAACCGATTGGAAACAGAAGGGAATATTAGAAAAATTAAAGGAAAAATAATTTACGGGCGATCTATGGTCGGGAAGTGGAAGAGGTGAGACAGTAAAACACAGTTTGTGTCGATTTCTGGCATAACAAGTCCTATGTAAAAAAAGTCAAATTTCAAAGTTGTAAGTAAAAAAAAGAACTTTTGTATTGACTCTATTTTCACGTAACCTCAAAATTTATGTCAAAAATAGAAATGACATGTTTTTGGTTTTTTATTTCTTTCATTAAAAAAAACTTTTTTTCATGAAAAATAGCTAAAACTATTTTATGATCCAAATACAATGTAATTTTTTTTATTTAAAAAATTTATTTTCTCACCTTATCTTGAATGCATATCAAAAATGCACCCTAATTATTTCAGTGCATACAAAAAAGTTGTAGATCTTTTTATTACCTACAACTTTACCATTTAACTTTTTTCCATAGGACTTGTAGTTTTGCCGGAAATCGAGATAAACCGTGCATTAGCCTTAAAACCGCACACCCTCCACTTTTCGACTTTAGATCGCTCGTAAATTCTATTCCTTCCATTTTTGTTATATTCTATTCCGTTTCCAATAGGATTCATCCTACTATAATTTTTTTTTTCACTTTTTACTATTTTTAAAGGCTTCTACCCTGGTCTATTTTATACTAATTTTAACCGTCATGTATATTTAAAAATATGAAGATATTTTAAGTTTAGTCTATAGATTGAAACGCTTCAAAGTAATGAAGAATAATATTGACATAAGTGCTCACAAAATCCCATAATTAACCTTTTTAATAGACATTTTCAAAGTGGCGGACAAAGAACAGCAAGTTTATTAACGTATTTTTCTAAACAATCCTTTGTTAATCCCACTTTGTCAAAAGTATTGTCCCTCTATTTTTATTCACCAATTAAACAAAAATCAATATTACTCTTTCATTATATTGATATGAAAAAAGAAGTTAATACATACATTTTTAATCTGATTCGCCATAAAAAAAATTAATCCATAAAGAGTAAACAAAACCTTGCTATAAACGTAATATCATTTCAATTAATTTTTACACACGTTACGAATAAAATTTGGGCTCATCACCTACAAAAATTTACGTTAGACAAACAAGTCTATTTAGACAATAACCGTTGAAAATAAATTGTAAACAATTAGTTACTGACCTTAAAATGTTCGAGAATATTTCAACCAAAATTGAATACGTCACTATAGACAAAAAGGCCACAAGGTTACCAGAAAACAAAAACAAGTTACAGCTTGCTAAAATATCGTTAAACATAGAAGTAAACATAATTATAACATTTATATAGTACTATATGCAATCTGAGTATTTTCAAAATTAGAATTATTTTTACTAGTATACCTTCAAATGACTTTCTCAAATATATTTAATGAATAAAACAACATCGTCACACTAGGCTAGTATTTATGTTGAAGCCTCCCCTGTATTGAAATGGAGAATTTATCGTTTAATAAAATTGTAACTAGGTTTAAATATTATTCTATACATTACGAATTTAACATTGTTTCAAAATACAAAAATACAAATGACTTGCGTTTCATTTTTATATTATTAAAATTATTTTCTACAAACTGTTCAAATCATTGTTTAACTTTTATCATTAAATTAATTTTGAGCCTCGTTGGTTTCACCCCCTTCCACAGGGTACAAAACAATTTTCCTAGATTTTGGCCCTCAACAAAGGCTGCATGAATAAAGTGCATATATAAAAAAAAGATACATTTCTAGATTAAAATTTAACTATGTCAAAAACTGTCAATCCATCAATGATGTGTTATGTGTTTAACGATGAATGTACAAATTCAATTGTATTAGATACACACGTGTCAAATTCAGTGCTTTAAGAGTAATAATAAGCATTGAACATTCTGCAACTATTATACACACACGTATGGTGAGAAGTGTTCTTATTATTTGATAATATGGTACAATTCAACATCCATACACACGTGTCATAATGGTCATATGAAGTCAAATAAAAGTCTATTAAATGTTAGCTTAAAGGCATTCATTATTCAAGAATATGTTATTATTAAAGCGTTTAAAAAGTTATAAATAATAGACGACAATATCGTTAAAAAAATACTTTAAATTTATAAGCTTTTTAAATGTTGCAAAAGTTTGTTTGTGCGGTCAATATATCCATGCGTTACAAATCTTAGACTAAAAACATGTCGTGAATAAAAACGGAAAACCTAAAATCAGTGAATTTGATCAATCAGTTTTATTCAATTAACTTTTCCACCTGACAAAATTTAGCTAAAATTATGTAATAGTATAAAATATTGACTGATAATAAAATTTTCATCAATGTGTTAATATATAAAATGTTTTATTCACAGGGGACACCCGGGTTTGAACCGGGGACCTCTCGATCTGCAGTCGAATGCTCTACCACTGAGCTATATCCCCTTACATTTTTTAATGAAATTATAAATGATTTTTGATTCAATTATATACTAAAACTGCAATTCAGAATACATTTTTTATTAATTTCGAATTTTTGATAATTAAACACCATTATTAAATATCAAAGAGAGGTAAGAGGTTATTAAAGCGAGCTATTTAGTATTTTCCTTTTATGCAAACCATTTTTTCATCCAACAATGAGCCAATCTGTATTTTCAATTCAAATTCAAAATAATTTTTATACATAATATAATTTGATATTTAAAAAATAAAATATAAAATTTAAACTATTACGACTGACTACGACACACAAAGTTATTGAATAAAAACATTAAAAAAAAAAAAGTTTTCAAGTAATATCCATTTATGAAATTTTATACAGTTTAATGATATTATATACAATTTACAACAAGCGATAAATTACCTCAATTTTCAGTTAAACACGTCGTTTCTTTTTACTATTTATATATATATATATATTATATATACTTTTATAGGCATATAATCATATGAATGTATGTATATATGAATTATTATGTACTTATAAATGTGTGTGAGTTATGTGAAAAAAAAACTACAAAGTATAAATTGTATAAATCCAATTGTATATATAAATATGTCTATACACTCATGATAAAAAAAATTATACGAAATACTGATATTGAAAGTGCACGTAGTATATTAGAGGAAGATTCCTCGGCTGCCAAACCTTACTTATTTTCTCAAAAATGAAATGTGTATGACAAGGAAGTGTCAGTCTATACTTTCACAGTATTCATTAGCGTTAATTTATATCGCCGGCAAATTTACAGGTGGTAAAGGTTGATAAAATCGCAACTTTCTTGTTTAAATAGTAATAATTATTCATAAAATACTCTTAATATATAGTCCATACAGTTATAAACACTTATGTAATAATAATATGTATTCAAATTATGTATGTGCTTATTAGGTAAATTTAAGATAAAATTGTGGCGAATTTACACCAGTTTTTTTTTGAAAAAACAAACTATTTTTGTCTTTATAATTTTCTTTTATCTTCAATGGTTCAAAAGTAAGATCATGGATCGTTATGGGTGGTGCATTGGATCCAATAAACTAATTTTACTCATTCAAGAACTTGATCTTACTTTTTATGCTTTAGGTACTTCACCAAAATTTTTACTTGCAATCTCTTTTCGTTTTTGACGGACGGATCGATGGACATGCGGAAATTAACTAATACGATGATTCCATAACGACCTATAGCAAAATTGTTTGCGCGGTCAATATTTTCTAGCGTTACAAGCTTTAGACTAAAATTCGATATATTCGATAATAAAAATGTCGAGTATAAAAATCCATAATCCATATTGCCATACACTTTCTGTGGATAGTTAACTTCGCCCGAAGATTTAAGACTATCAAATAATAATGAAATTTTATTAATATTCTCAGTATGATACTCAGAGGACTATTTCAATACCGTCAATAAGTAGGCAGACGAATCGTTGGAGTCAAACATCTTCCAGGCACAGTTAGTTGCGTTATTCAACTTGCTGTTAAATTTAAATCCTAAGAAAAGGCATGTACTCCGAATATATTGTACAGTTAATTGTAAGAACACTAGAAGAAATAAATAATCTAAATTAAATAGTTTTCTAAAAGTAAGTAGGAAGTTTAAACAATCAAGAAAATGAACTAACAATTAAACAATTAAAAGAAAAATTTATTAATTAATAGTTATATCATTCAACAGAAGCCTGTGTTGCTATACAGTTGTAGATAATATGTAAAACCAAGCCTAGTTTTCCTGTCTGTGAGTATATGTTACTGATGTATATTATGTATGGATTACATTAACTCAAATCGCCGCTCTCGAATACTTTTGAAATAACTGCATAATTGTATTTATACGCTAAAATTGATTGTAAAGAGTTTGACTGAATTTTATATTATTGAGAAAATATTTAAAAATTTCACTTTTTTCAATTTTTTTTTTGCCAATTTTTGTATTGGCTAAATTGAAAGTATTTAAAAAAAAAGTTACACTAGGAATTAAATTACACAGGCAATGACGTAATGACTCTATTTAGTACTCAGTACCACAATGTCCTTTGAAATAAATTTTTTCTTTCTTTCATTGATTTTGACTTAATAAGTGGAATACTTAATAAATTAACTCGTAATTTGAAAGTTTTTAAAAACTGGAGAATTATAATTTATTTTTAAATTTTCTAATGTAATCTGATAATTAAAATTAAAAATTAAAGTACTGTAATGTAATAAAAATTAAAATATATGTAATAATATTAGAGAATTAGTGACCATTTTCGAAATTAATAGTATATTTTTAAGTTTTTCACATGATTTAACACGATACTTGCTTAGTGGGGATTTTAGAGACCTTTAACACTAGATTTTGTGACACTGAAGGTTTTATGAGCATGTTGAAGCAATTGTTAGTTTATCAAAACAAGAGTGTTTATAGGTAAGGTAAATAAGCTCATGACTTTATATTGACAGTTTTCTCTAATATGGGTTGAAATAAACATGAAAAAATTGGATCCCAACAGAATAAACTCATGTTCGATTTTCTTGTTACAACATGTATTTCTATAGTGGCAGTGTAAAATGTCTGCCAATATTGTGTAATGTTTGTACGGTTTTTTTCAGTTATTACTTACTTTATACTGCTTTACAGCATTTTTCAGGAGTTCCCACAGGCTGATTTCAAATTACCGTCAAACTATAAGTCTACAATGTCTGCCACTATGTTTCTCTAAAAGTACATGCTGTAACAAGAAAGTATTACTTGAATTTACCCGGTTAAGATCCAATTGTTTACGGTTTACTTCAAACCCACTTCCCTCCAAAAACGCCATAAAGTTTTGCTTGCCACGGTGTTTTTACGGTTTATAAAACATGGATGTTTTGACTTGCCATTAATTCCAGGCGGTTACGATCCACTTCCAGATTATGTGACGTGCTATATTCTAGAGTATTTATAAATTTATAGCTAGTTATATTGCATTACGAAATCATGAGTAAAAAATTTTTAACTTTACTTTGTATATGAACATTTTTTACACAGATGTTTCTGTAATACCGTTTCATACGATATCTTTGTAAATTCTGTCTGTAGTCATACGGCTTGAATACAATGTGTATAAGACTTTTGTCTGCAATAATACATCATAAGAAGAAATTATTAATTTATGGTTAATTTAAGAAAATATTATTATTCTGAGTATAAATAATAATTTATTATCTTAAATATTATATTCGTTATTATATGCATCATTCAAAATTAAGCGCTATTTTACATACATTTAGTATTTGTATATTAGAGTTGCCGCGTGACGTATCCTGACAATAAAGTCTGCTATTCGCATATGTTATGTTGTCTCGCAATATCAGTTATATTCAAACAAATATAATAGGTCTATCATGGATATCACCTATTTAATTTCAGAATCTATATGAGTGCCTTATAGTTCGAAAATTTTGGTTAAAACTTTATATACTTTATATTCTAATATGGTATTTTAATAGTAGGAGGCTAGATACCCTAGTTGGCAGAGGAACTCGGAATGGGCGCTCAGGATTATCTAATGGATCATATATACAATTCAGTGTTAACTGTAAAAAAAAATTTAATTAAAACCCGTAACTGGGAGCCGAATTCCGAAAACCTATTTCGAAAGCAGTGCCTCTACCAACTAGTCTATCCCGCCTCTTAATAATAAAATACAACATTGGTATATAATGTATATGAAGCTAAAACGAAAATTTTCGAATTTCATTTTCTACGAAACGATTGAATTTGTAAGTTATTATTGAAAGGGGGGAATACCCTATTGGAGTACAATAAATAAACGCAACTTCATTCTAATATAAAAATCCCAAGGTCACTCCCTTTGTTAGCTATACATATTTAGTATTAATTGTTTATTTTTATACTTGACGTATATAAAGTATTTATATATTTGAGTATATTAATTTGACTCTTAAGTTTGTAACGATGAAAAATATTGACCGCACAAACAAAAATTTCGTAGAGGTGTTTATAGAATCACGTAATTAGTCTATTTCCGCAAATCCGCCTGCCTATGACAACATAACTAAAAAACGAAAAGAGATATAGAGTTGAATTTTTAATTAAGTTTGTATGATATAAAGAGTGAGCTTATGATCTTTAATAAGCCAAATTGTTCATTGGGTCCAACGGGTCCAGTACATAATTTTTGAACCATATAGAAGAAAATTTAAACAAAAAAAGTTTTATTTAAATACAGCTTTTGTTTGAATCAATTTTTCATAAAATGTTTAGTTCAAATTTAGTTAATAAACATATTATTTTAATACTATATTTATAGCTGTTATATATTATTATAGTGTGGACTGAATATATGTCGACTATCTAAACAATTAACTCAGTAAATTACATGAACTTGTTTTTACAATTAGTTTTGATTGTAATTTTGTTTATTTATTTTTTTGGTTTTTTACTAGATAAAAAATATACCAGTTAACGAAAAAAGTTGATCGACGCGTTTCAGAAGATATTTTTAGGGTAATATTTAACCATTTTTTTACAATTTACAATTCTTTAGATGTAAATGATGAATTCTTAAATTCACTAAATTTAATTTATTAAAGTAACTGATATTCCTTCAGTAAATACATTTGAAATTTTGATGGTGTTGTCAACTAGTACAAAATTTAAGAAAATTTTCACAGGTACTACTTTCTTGAAGTACATTTAAAAACTTTTAAAAATCGAAAATGTACAAAGTTTGATAGTTAAAACAAACGTTCTAACTTTAAATTGAACGTGAGATGCGAAGCAATCAAATTTTAAAAATCTCTTAACACTTTTATGTGGAATACTGTTTTACCCTCTAATCTAAAATAATTTTTATTTTTGTTTTAATCTTAAAAGTTTAAAATAAAACATAATTTTCCGGTTTATTTACCATACACTAAAATAACAAATCTTTGCAAAAATAATAAAAATATTTAAAATTCTCACAGCAGACACACACATCGAACCACATGTAATATTCAAGTCCATTAAGATTGCAATTGTAAAAATGTTCACTATTTAAAAAAATTGCAAGAGTTTACTTATAGTTTAGTTTATAATTGACGCCACATTGGTTTCAGAAAGTACTATCTTTTCTTTTTTGTACCATATATCATAGGGTATACAAAAATCTCAAATGCAGCAGGTGCTTTGCTCAGTTGAGTACAAACATTTCAAAATAATTATTTTTCTGCCTTTTTTCTGTCAAAAAATCACCATCTGATTACGCTTGAATGTGCTTTTGAATGTTTGGCCCGGGAAAATTTCATTACAATGTTGTTTTATTTCCTTGTATATTTAATGAAATCTGTGTGGATTTATGGATTTACTCGAGCGCGTCAGATCAGACTATGGGAGTTCTCAAATTAATTATCAGGTTAAGAACCAGCAGGATAAGGATGATTTCCCCTTGATGCAGATTCTCCCTTGAGGTGAGTTTACCCCTGAACGAAAATCGAAGCTACTCAACTATTTTAAAGTGGTCCTTTTTTGCATTTTCAACAGCTCCCACGAGCTTGCGTCACATCTTAATTGGTAGTATTTTGCTTGAAAGCTTAGTTTAGGTTTATTTAATATCCCCTATGAATGTATGACATGCTCGAATAAATTTTTTTCCAACCCATTTTTAACCATTCCGTACTGCCATCATCATCATGAAAAATGGCAGATGAACATACCTTCTTCTTCAGAGATACCTGAGAGTTATTTTTTATCAATATTACGGGAATTAACATTTTTGAAAGATTGAACTCGCTTCCCCCACCGCTGAAAAGGTTTTCATCATATGACCTCTTTGCTTTAAAACATCTAATATTTAAAATCGAGTAAGTCCCAACGACGCTCCAGTCCAATCTAGTATGGTACCATTTAGGGTCGATGATTGCCCTACCATTGCTCTAAAGTCTGATTCTGAAATTTTATTTTTGCGAGCTTAATAGATTTGCAGAATTTAAATATACTCTACGAGAGATATTATTTGTATATTTAAATGTGGTTACCTAAATAAATTTTCAACTGCAGTTAAATTTTTTAGTTTATATAAAAATATTTTTGTTTTTAATGTGCAACATAAATTTAAATGCATAACACTAAACACCAATTTTTTATTTGGTTTGTTTTTTCATAAATTTATTATGCAAAATAAAAAATAATTTAATTTTACCACCATTTTATTTTTTTTATTTTTTTGAAGTAAATTTTATTTCATAAACATTTAGGTGTAATTAAAATTTATTTTTTACAGTGATGTTTATGTCTTATGGTATTATATCATGTTCAGAAAATATTAATTTTTAAATGAATTGGCAAACGATATATATAATTCATCATAAATTTAAATGTTTGTATAGTTATTTAAGATATATAATCTAATCCAATTTCATTTTTAAAAACGATTTTTTATATGTAATTTATTTGGTGAAAGTAACAGTTTACGTTATAAGCTTATATTTCTCTCTATGATCAATTAAGAATTTTGATTGTTTATATCTAGCTTAACATTTGTTTAAAAAAGAACTTCATATTAGTGAGGTAGACCGGCTCCAATTAAAGAAATTAAAAAGAATACAGTCAACATACCTATTAAGTTGTCCTGAACAGATCTTTTGGCACTTCAATTTTGATATTTTGGACATAAAAATAAGAATTATTCTCATTTAATTTTATTTAGTTCACTACGCGTTCAAATATAACATTAAATGTCGTCAATTAAATACAATATTTATTGCAGTGATATAATATTTAATTCAGAACATATTTTTCTTTTTTTTCTGAATCACTTTCATTTAACCTATATTTTTTAGAATCGAAAAACATCAAGAATAATTTATACATTAAATTAAAGCTAAAATAATATAACATATTCCTCTTAATACACACATGCAAAAAATAAATATTGACCTTAATATATTTTTCGATCAGACGTAAAATGTTCAAATAAAATTTATATTTCATATAAATTTTTGGTGAAAATCTCAAAAGATTTGTGTAGTTCATTTTTAAAATGATGCGTTCCTAAATAGTTTGAATAAAATTTCTTCCATATATAACATAACGTGTATACACACACGTTACATATAACATATGTATTATTATTGTATCAACATGCAAACATTTTCTACATATACTGTCAACATTTAATATTTATGTATGAATCGAAAAGTTTATTACTATTTGTAGAATAAAAAATTGTATAAATATATATTACACACGTTAATATTGAGCTATTCAATCGAATACCAACACGAAATAATATTTGAAAACGTTTGTGTGCTGTGCACCATTCGATTTTCATGAATCAGAAAATCTGATGTAACTAAATAACATGTATTTTGTATTTGAACCCACAAACTGTAAGATTTTTACATAAGACATCACATTTTCTGATCAGAATTTCTTATAAGAATATCTTACCTTGTTGTCTTATATAGGCCATCTGTTAGTTAACAAAGAAATTATGAATTTAAAATATATGAAAGTTCAATGGATCATTTCGGTTTATTGTACGTATCCGATGATATACGCTTGCTGAAAATTTTTGTCTGACGTTACATCAGATTTTCTGATAAGAATTTATTATGAGACTGTCCGATGGTGTGCGTTGACCATGATTATTTTGATTAAGAGACTCTGATCTCTAAGCTACACTCACAAAAAAACAATAGTATAGCCCCGGACAAATAAATACCACATACCTGAAGATTTAATGTTATTTAAATTAAAATATACACGTTTTTTACGCTGTTTTAAGGTCCTTATCAGATTTTACTATCTTAGTATAACGTGTATTTTTTAATTTTAAAATACATTTTTTTACCGGTAATAGACACATTTAAAAAAAATTTGAACCTATCGATACTTTAAACGATTTTTAATGTCTGATATTATATATCTCTATATTTTTTACCTTTAAAAGCAAAAGCAAAAATGTATTATTATCTTACTAATCGGTGAATTCTCAATAAAGCAATTAAAATCAGAATCATTTTCTCTCCATTCTTTTCTGCACAAGAAAGAGAAATTGTTCTTTGAAAGAATAAAATAATGCCATTCAATTTCAATTCATGAATTCATTCAATTTTATATAACATCGTGTAAGTCTTGAGTTAATATTTCAACCATACATAAATTTTTAATATATTTGATTTCAAATAATATGTATGGTAGTACCTCTTCCAATAAAAATATATGAAAAGTAGTTTACCAACTAGGAAATACCGGAAGAGTGTGGAAAAAAAAATTCTATAAATAATAAAATACACTTATATTTATTATAGGAAAATTTTTAATGTCAGCATATAAGCACACACACAGTTTTTCTCGTATTAATAAATATTCACCATGACCATTTATTAAATAATAATTGATTTAACATACAAGAAGATTTTCCCTATGATATAATATGGTTCCCATGAAGAAGGGTAACCGCAGGGAAAATTGTGTATATTTGCAAAACTTGATTTTATATTATTAATAGTATTTATGCATGCATATTATAATAGGTTAAAATATATATTAGCACAAGAAAATATGATAGACAATTGCAAACATGATTTTCTACTTAAATTTTCAATTTACTGAGAATTTACATCAAACATAATATATATTTTATATGTATGCATGTCTGAAACTCCAGTGGTGAATATTTTAACTGAACATGGACAGAATCAATTTTTTTTTGTTGCAAAGGGTGTTGAAATTACTTCTCATAGATGGACAGACTATTTAAAATGGTATTTATTGACAGAAAAATTGACGGAAAATACCACAAATTAGAATATTATCCGAAAATTCGATCACAAAATTTAATATTTTGTATAAATTGAATGAGCCCTTATTCCACCTTAAAATCATTAATTTATGATACCACTGCAAAAAGCTGAAAGCTTTAACAATTTCAGTCAAAGTTTTAACAAATATGCTACTAAATAAGCTAAATAAGTAATAAAAACCTGGATTCTGAAAAATGAATACTTTCTGGGAAATACGATGGTTTATATAAAAATATACTTTTATAAACCTGAATTTCACAGTTCGAAGTGGTCCGATTTTTATTTTGAAATATCCATTATATCTTGAAGAGTTCTATTTCGCCATGAATTTAATAGTAAATTTAAATATTATAATTTATGTGCTTAAGACATCTTATAGTTTCCAATTTTGTAATTTAAAACATGTATATCGCCCGACTTGGTACCATCAAGTTGAGTTTTTAAGGCTTTCCGATGAAAAAGGCTAATTACTTAGCAAATATTTCAAAACAACAACAAAATATTACACTATTTTTCTTTTGTTTCGATCGATTAATGGTAAAAATCATTTTATGTAATTCATAGGAAGTTACGGCAATGAATCCTATAAGTAGCATCGCTCTGTAACCCGCCTCGCGCATTCCATTTGAGCTCATGGAATGGTTTCTATCATTTAAACTTATGCCCTCAAATGGGCCGAAGCCGAAATAATTTCTCTTGTAAGCAGAGCAAAACAAAAGTTTATTAAAAGTTTAAGTCCGAGTTATACGACAAAATTTTTTTATGAACGGAATGGAAATTTATAATTTTGATAATTACCTCATTGCGAAATGAGAAATTAATTTTTTTTATCTCATTTTTTAACAATTTAATTTCCGCAATGAGGAGATGGTTATAAACAAAGTCTTAAAATTTCAGGCGGTTTATAAGAAGAAATGAATTTGCTTTTTCAAAGATTCACTGATCCATTAGCTCCTTTCGGCTGGCAAAAAATTTTTCTCCATAAATCGGATATAAACTTTTAACAAAAGGCTGTTTTATTTGGTTTAAAAGAGAGAAAAATTTATTTTTCCACCCTCCATACGTCGACTTCGGCATTTTTAGGAGCATAAGTTTAAATATCCAATTCACACAAGAAACTCAAAAATAAAGAGCCCGGCACCTTACAGAGATATATATACAAACACCATTTCTCTGAATATAGGAATAAATATATTTTATCATTGAATATAAACAATTTTGAGGATACCTTTTTAACACTGTTGAGGATACCTAATGTTCACAAACAAAACAATGTGCAGTAATGACAAAATGTCGCAGAAAATACCGAAAAATCCATCTATTATAGCTCTCTGAAGAATTTATTTCTGGTATGCATACAAAATTTATCCACATTTATGGTATTTGAAATATTATAATTAAGAATTATCGTAATTAAGATCATCATCAGAAACAAAAACAAAAACTTTGATCAATTTGAATATGTACGAATATGACGTACTAATTACATGTATGAATGTCTGTTGCGAGTATTCTACGAGTATAGTTAATATCGTGATTATTATAAATGTTAGTAAAACTATTTTCCATTACAAATATAAAATCATCATTTCTTTCTAAATTTAATTCGAGTATCATCAGAGAACAAACGGAATGACAGTCAACAACAATAACGACAAGAAGAAATCAAATAGTGATATACTAAATACAAAAATAGTAATATGTACTGCAAATAATATCAACTCGAACAAATAACAGATATGTCTTAGCAAATGAACCGTTCAGTTTTAATGGAACGAATCAAATGTTTTACACAACAATTGTATTACTTTTACATTACTATTTAACGTTACAGAATTTACATAATGATTTACTTGAATTCATAAAAATATCTGAATAGTGACTACTATTTTACAAAAATTTTATCTATTAGTTTACACAGAACAATTTAGTGATGTACTAAAAGAAGAAAGATAGAGACCTTTTCTTAAATATTTTGTCCGAGAAATGCTACACTATATCCGTTTATTAAGGTCCCTCGGTAATAATAGAGAAAAAATAAATTAGTAGATAAAGATCCGATTTGGGTACCTTGCAGATCACTTTTGAGAGAATTTATTAATTAAAAATACACTAAATAACCTTAAAAGAAATTTGTTCTTGAAGGTTATTTAGTGTATTTTTAATTAATAACTACTGTCTAAATTGATCGGCAAGGTACCTAAGTTTTCGTTTTATATAATAATATGTTTCGTTAACTATAATATACTAAAAATTCAAATTATCTACGAATTTATTTTATCTGTTACTACCGAAAGACCATCCTTAAAATTATTCTAATTACTTAATTTTCGTATTGGAAAAAAATTTAACACGTAGTCCAAGATATACCATCTACAGTTTCACTTAAACTTGCAAAACAACTCAAGTCCTCACGTATTACGTGGTGTTAGCTGTTTTTAATAATCACATTTAAATTCATGATTGTTGAATCGGGAATCAACTAACATTATAAATGCAAAAATGAGTATGTGTGTTTGATACGCTTTTATGTTTTACTCAACTGGTCAGTATTTTCCATACATGTCGCCTGGAGTACATACCGTAGCTTCTATATAACGGGATTAAAAAATTTACACGTAGTATAGCGATAATAACTAAACTACTATGCCGATGTCAATGAAAGTTCTCAGATATTTAGAGGAGGTAGTCCAGAATGCAAAAGTGGAATGGGAGAATCAATTTCATAAAAAGTTCGCCGACATGAACAGGAGATTGTTAAGTGAGGCCTTCCCCAACCCCCCACTATCAAAAACTAAGCAATGAGTGGGGGTGTACATAATCTTTCGTGAAATATTTTAAAGGATAATTTCAGTTGAATTGAACATAAATCGATCACATAGTAGACAAAGTAAAGAGAAATTCCAGAATATCTATAACAAATCCAATTCTATTCCTTTTATACATAAATATTTTTTGTTCTTCTATATAGTGATTTGTCAATTTAAATATAAAGTGTTCTAAATATTTTTTGTACAACCTATTTTGTTTTTAAATAGTCATTTTGTTTTTATTTATTTATTTACGACAACAAATAATGTAGCGTTCAAATATTTTCAATAGGGTAGCCTTTTATTTTCTGAATGTTTTTAATGTGTTTGAGCTTTTAATACACTTTTTGTTAAAAATAAAGAGTATAATAAACGGGTATTATAAACGAGCTAACAAAAATATTTTAACTTACGTCTAAACTAACATATAAACTTTAGCCAAAAATTTGAATTTAATTTGATTCCATAATATTAAGAAAAATATGATTATTCCGTATAATTAACTTTTTTACAACTATTTATTTTACTTTTAATACATGTATTTTTAATATAATTTCTTATAATACAAGTATTAAAAGCAAAAGATGTTTAATTTTTTTTTTATTATTAAAATTTGTCAATTCAACATTAAAAAATGGGTCAAATTTTACTTTCAAGTGTTGATTACGGACACTTGGACAGATGCCATTCAAGCAGCCATTTTCTATGACGTGTAAGTGATTGTATGGACCAACTAAGCAAACCCTAATAGGTGCGTCTCTTCAAAGTCGCGGTCGGAACATATAACGGATTATATATAATTTTCATTTCATTAATTACCATGCATATTATCCTCAATGATATTCATCTAAATTAGAGTAAATTAATACATAATCTTTCCAAATCAAAAGAGTTTCTAAACAAATATTACAAACGAAAGTTGTTAGTTTTTAATAAACAAATATTTTTGTGTTCGATTTTTTCTTTAATCTCTTGTGGTTTAAAATTTGGCTATTGGATCCATCTTACTCTGAAGCAAAGGAAAACGCCGCCTTCAGAAAAACTTTTTTAAATTCATGTAATTATTATACCAATGAATGAACTTATTATATATTTATGAAGGCGCGCTGAAATAACTTTCTGACATGCCATGTGAGAAGTCAAAGGTTCCAGGTGACTAGGTGTATTACTTTATGGCTGAAATTTTAATTAAAATGAAAAGTCAAATAATATTTAACATTCCAAATATAACTAATAAATGCGTGTTACACTAAAAAAACTAAACGAGCAAAGATGAATCGCCCATATACTATGAAGTAGAAATATAGACAGGTGTTCATATGAAATGTCTTGAAAAAAAACCTTGGGTGACTTTGAAACAAAAATATGACGTTATTCCCGGTTTTATTTTCGGGACGAAATTTCAATATTTCATAATTTTTCAGCGTTTTCGACTAAATTTAATATACGCTTATAAATCTTCTATTATGAAATGTTTACTTTTTCTTTTTTTTGCTTGAATAAGAAAAAAAAATTGTATTTGCATGGCTCGTTGTCTTTTCCAGAATTATACATAGCGAACGAACCTTCATTACATCATTTGTTACACAAATGTGTATCCATAACGAATACATATAATAATACACAGATAGTTAATTTTAAAAATACGCTTCAATTGACATGAAACAAACTTAATTGTGAATATTATTTCGAGACTGAAAACATCATATGGTTACTTTCAACCATCTCTATACACTGAACTGACTGCTTTATAACATTTCTTTTTTGTTATAATATAACTTATAATGAAATACCAACTTGTTTTCTAAATAGGGTTTGAGTATTGGGGAGATTTGAGCGGCAATTCTATACATACATACATATATATTATTTTATATGGTATGGTTTTGATTTGGTCTGGTCGACAGTATTTTGTTTCTTCTATGTAGAAATATATTACGGATGGTCGAATTTATTTATTAGGGGTAACTTTCTTATAAGTCTTTGTATAATAATATGCTATTTTGACTATAGTTTTTGTTTTCAAAAAGTTATTTTCAAGATTTTGTGTATTCATTTTCTTATGTATAATATTTTTTGGGAGATATTCCTATGTAATCTTCATTGGCGGTTATTCCTAGTGTTTTATTCCAAAATTATTGAAATAAGATTTTGTTGTAAATATTTGAGTCATAGTATTTGGATTGATAAACATTTTTTCAACTCGTTATTATTATTATTAAATAGAGGAGATTTGAGAATGGTAAAATTAAAATCCATTTTAATTTAACTTTAGAATATGATTTGAGGACTTACAAAGATTAAAACTGTGGTTTGTAACAATAATTTTTATCTCAATAAACAAAAAATTTATGGAAAAATATGTAAAAAAGATAAATTTCGATTTTTTGTTGTAAACCGTCACCAAATTAGCAACGAGTAACATCTCCTCAGAGAATCATTACAACTAGCTTATTCATACTAATGATGACTATTTTGTAGTCGAAATACGTATTTATAAAAATACAAAATAATTTGATCTAGGAAATTGGGGTAAAAAATCGAAATTTATTCGAAAAATCCTAGAGATTAATAATTATAAAATGTAAAAAAGATATTTGCAAAATAAATTTTGAAATTATTTGTCTAAATATATATATATATACAAAAATATGTATGTCTTAATAAAAATAAACACAAAAAAAATTAAATAAAAAATTCTCCAGAAATGATTCAATTATATCAAACTTTAAAATTAAAATTTTATTGTTAGAATACGACGATATGTGTTTTGTAAAAGTATTTATTTATCAAAGTTTAGATTTCGGCCATTTATTAATTATATTAATGAAGGTGTGCTGTAATTTTAAGTAAGACTTTCAATAAATTATTATAAATGTTATTGCAATTTAAAAAATCGCCATTTTTTTTAAAGTTTTTTACTATTTATAGTAAAACTTATTTTATTTTTTCGCACAATCAATTTGTAATCCTTTTAAATATCTCTAGGTTTCGTATGTCGTTGTGTATCTCTTTCCTTTTTAGCTTAATTTATCAGATAATTTGAATTTGAAAAATCGAAAGAAAATTGTTTAACATTACGAAAGAAGTGATTGTTTCTAAAGGGTAAAATGAAAATTTTTAAAAATGTATACAATATATTTCCTGAATTTAGTTCCTACCACATTTATAGCGGAACAAACAACAACATATACAGACAAATGAAATGCATAATCGTCTAGTTATACCTTAGACCTCATTTCGTTCAGTCAATTATTCAAATTAAATAGTATATTCTGGTTTATTTATAACAGGATATCAGTAAATAAAGTTTGACCATCTCAAAAGACATAAACTTTATTTATAGGTTTCCTAATCGTTCATTATTTTACGACTATAGATTTTTCCTTTTTGTGGTTTACAATAAATCACCTACTTTGATTAAAATTGTTATAATTAAATTGTAAATCGTTCGCCACTGAACAAATAATACACAAATATATACTCGATACAAATAAACTTTGCCCAGTATAGTATTTAATTCTATTTAACAGACAATGTTATAAAAGTTTTCTTACAAGAAATAATAGTTATTTGAAAGCATCAAGTTCAAACTTTTATTCACTTTATACATAGACAGAGAAATGAATGATGTAGAAAGCAATGGTATTATTTCAAATCGATGTTGTACAATTGTAATTATATTTTATTATTTTCTTTTAGTTGGTTTTAATTATTCGAAAACCAGAATGATATCAGTCATTGACCGAACGAAGTTAAGTCTATGGTATAAACAACGATTTTGCATTTCGTTTATCTGTATCTATCTATCGTTCTTCTGATGTAAATTCCGAATGCTAAGTTAGATTTTAATGCAATTTGGTACGAATATTGATCACAGAAAAATTCACTGTATAATTTTTCGAAAATTTTCATTTTTCCCTCCGAGAAAAATCATTCTTTTATGTAACTTAATAACCGGTTTCCAATACGAGACTTTATGTTTCGAATGTACTATGTAATTCTATACTATTTTTCTTTTTATTTTATACTTAATATATTTAATATTTAATATATATTTAATTTCTTGACATTACATTTAATTCTAAATAAGATAAGATTTGGATTGTGTCAATGGCCGATAAGTTCTAGAGTATGGTCAAAATCTTAGTCTGAAATTGTGAATAATAGCAACATATTGTTTAAGTGCTGAGTCTCCGTAGCAATTAAATGGCCTAATTCACTATTGAATCAATATATTTTTGCTTACCCCAGTAAATAATGATACTAGGCATTTAAATAACTCTAAATCAAAGCAAAAAAAGTCGTAATGCAATATTATTATTTCCATATCACTTTCAAAATAATTATATTTCTACGAACGAATTTTTGAAAAGCTTTTATGTATATCCATTTTCGTATTCATGGTCAAGAATTAACGAATATTATTCTTTTTTCAACCATATATTTCGTGTCAAAATAATAGCTGAGAATTCGAATAAATGAACCATTTTTTTTAATCGTATTATTTATTTATTGAATTTTTTACAATTTTCAAATAAAAAAATAAACAATGGTTTTAAAGTTTTTTGAAAACACGTTAAATACATTTTAATCATCTTTTAATTTCAAAAGTTTTAATTGGCAATAAACTAAATAAATATAGTGTTTTTTTTCCAAATGTTTGTCTTAAATATTGTTTTTAAATTAAATATCTTAGTTTTTTCAAAGATAAATTTAAAATAACTTTAAGTGCATTGACAGTTTCATTCTTGAAATAAGGAATTTTTTCTAAGTTGAACATTAAAGTACCATGTTATGTATTTCTTTTTACTTCTAAGATCTTTTAAACTAATTGCATTTAAAAAGTGAATTGGTGTTAGTTAAATGTTCACTATCGAAGAATCAGAATGTAAGTTAATTACTAACAAACTACAAATCACAAAAAATCTTCGCATATAATAAACATACCACAAGGATAATGAAAATGCATTACAAACTAACTTTGAAGACCTCTATGTGAGCAAAAAAATCGTTGACTTTTATTAAGACAATTAATTTAGAATTTAATTTAACAAAGATAGCACAAAAATATGAAAACAATACGTTATTTATGTTTAATACTAATGTAGTACTAATGTTTAGTACTAATGTTTAGTAGTAATGTATCTATTATTTTTATATTAATAAATATGCTTATGGATTTTATAAAGATAGGGATTGGAAATTTTAGTATCGATATACTCATTAAACTATCGGAATTAACTTTCAAGTTTAATAACTAATATTAAAGCGTTTTGAAAAAACAATTATCTATGTATGAAAAAGAAATATTAAGGTAACACATGCAGTTTAGAAAAAAAAGTAATAAATTCGACCGTAAAAAAGAAAAGTAAGAAAATTCAGATATTTTAATGTTATTTTATTCTTTTTGTGTTGTGGAATGATTCAATTAAAGTTTTGCTCATTTTAGGTTTTATATGTGTTTTAATATGCACATACCTCTATTAGGCTAATATACTTGGAAAAGTCAGCAAGGGATATGTACATAGGAATATGTACAACTCTAATTTAATTTTTATTTTTGAAGAGAATAGAAACTACCCGGTGAAGCGAGTGGGTAACAGCTAGTTATAAAATATTTTCCTTCCTCTTTTAGTACTATAATACATTTTCTTATTTTTATAATATTTATTTCAATAGACGAAACGAATTTTGATGACGAAATCGGATGACGATTTACAAACGACTCCTTATCATTATGATTATTATAATATATATATATATATATATATATATCTATATATATATATATATATATATATATATATATATATATATATATATATATATAGATATATATATATAGATGATAGTATAATATAAGTACGTATAATACTACCTTTTTACTGTATTATTATGTGTAACGTATTCAGTATAACCATAGCATATATCCTGCTTGAAAGAAAGTTGAAAAGCTTCTTTCAACTGTGTATATATATACCCTGCCACTATTACTACGGTTAGTTTTAAAGCTTACTAACTGTATCAAATTTTATGAATTGTATCAAAAATATTTTATACATTATGTATTTGGAAAAATCGAACGAGTTATTTTTTCGCTAATATAATATTAAAAATGGTAGAATATTTTTTAGCAATTTCTCAAGAATATAAAAAAATGTAACGTAAGACGTGTAAAATAAAGTAACTGGCTGCAAAAAATTGGTAAACACTGAAAAGAGTGCAAAAATTTTATTTCTGATTTTGCATCCAAGTATGAAAGGCGTGGTTATAAATTTATTCTTGGTACGAAGATATGCACAAGTCAATATATTGAACGGAAAATCAATGGATAAAAGTTCAAAAAAGTGGAATGTTAATTTATGTACCTAAGAGTATTCCAGAAGCTAAAATAATTCGTCTTTTTATAAGCGCGAAATTAAGGCGGAGGCAATGGAGTTTATGACATTGATATAAATTTCAAATACTGATTTACCGAAATTTCACAATAAAATGTGGAACTAGACTCAATGCCGTAACAAGATTTGAAAATTAAATCGATTAAAAAATGAAAAAAATAAAACCAAAGATTACATCACTTCTAAGTACGACTGACAATCTTTGTTTACCTAATCCGAATTTTTGAACGTTTATATTTTCTTCTTTTTTACAGATTTAAAGAAAATGGTTCGTGAAATAAAATGCTTGAAGGAAAAAAAAATGAAGTAATTAAAAATAATTATTTATTATGCTGCATGACGTCCATTAATTACTAGCTTGTGTGAATAATAATTCAAGCTTATTTACAAACATAAAACTACTATTCACACGCCCCCCAAATTTAGCTGTGGGTGCACGGGTTTGTACATGCCAATAATTTATTTGTAAGTAAAAAATTACTATCGATACCGATTTTATGAATTTGTTTTTATTGAAAGTTTTCTTATCTTTAGTAACCAATCTGTTAATGAGCTATTGGAATAAACAAATTGTCTTACATGCCCGATAAGCATTGAATGCGTAATATTTCTGAAATAAATTCATCTGTTTTTACAGAAACTACACCAAATTAAAATCCATTGTTCAACCTCACAATGCATTTGGCTAATTTGTTAAAAAGTTCTAAAGCTCAATCTTAATTTGTAATTAAAATCACCGCAATTTTTCGTAATTCAGGGATGTAGTACAAACCATTTTAACCTTTCACCGCCCTTTTAATGTTTTCAATAAAAAGATCCAGCCGATTGTTTTTGTCATGTGTCGATAACTCTGAAAACTTAATGCATTTTTAAATTGAATTTTTTATTACACACTTTGTACAAAATATCCTTCAATGGTGTATAATCCTTACATCATTCATAACTAGAAACTGTCTTATTCTTTATAACTGCAGAGAGAGGATAGCGCACATACATATACTTTTACACAGGATATTCTATGTTGGCTTCCTGTATCCTTCTATTCATATTATTATATGCTGATCATAATTCTACTTATATACCGGGTGCCGATTATTCAAAATTACAATAAAATCTTGCACGAAAAATAATTTTTGTATAAATGGATTTTTGTATATGTTAATACTTTCAGTGCCAAATTTTAATGAATTGTTAGAATGGTAAAATTTTTTGTTTGATTTATTATAGTAATTTTAACGGAAAATTCATAAAAAATTTCCATATAACAATTGGGAGAGATATAGTCTGAAACCTCTTCAAGAAATCACTCTTAGAATCGAATACAATACCTCAGAAACTTCTCGCCTTATGGCTAAATGAATATTATTTTAAAGGTTTTTGGACCCAAATTACCTTAAAAAACCAGTTTTGCCGAAAGTAGCTTTTATTGATTATCGCAATTTTGTAAAGTTATTAAGAGTAACAAAAAAAAATTTCTTTTGAAAAGTAATAGAAATGGAGGTTTTGTGGAAATTATGTTCAAAAAGCTAATAAACTAAAAAATACCATTTAAGTAATAAATATCACAAGTTGTCCATTTAAAGTGCCAAGTATAAGACCGTGATTGAGTGTACAAACAAAATTTGATATAACTGTTGTCAAAGAATCATCGAATTATTTCATTTCCGATTGTGTGCGTGTGTCCATCAAATCAAGATAACTCAAAAGCCAAAAAGAATAGCTGAAATTTTGGTGGCGTATTTAGACCTTCATTCATTTATTACCGTGCATATGATTGAGTATTTATCATTTTTCAAATATACAAAATATGCTAATAAGGTTTTTTTATTATAGATTTTCTTGAAAAAATGGTCTTATTAGATAATTCTAGATAATTATTTACCAAGTTTTGTTTAAATGCTTTTAAGCTTTCCAAACTTAAAATTCATCTTATAAACCTTAAAAAATTTAATCATTTGTAAGGAATATTAAACTTAACTGACACAATTCATGGACACTCAGTACACATACATACCCTTATTAAATGTGTTTGAGGTGTGTAGGAACCGAAAGGAAGAAGGTTGATGATGATGGGATATTTGTTGCTTGTATGTATCATAGCCATTCAAAATACTTATTATTGGGGATGCTTTGGATGGATGCTTCAATAGTTACTGATATATTTGTGATGAATTAAGAAACAGAATGTATTCATTTTTATGTATAAAATCGATATTTTCAAATTAGGTACAATAAACAAGAAGGGAATTTTGGGTAATATTTTATTTTTTAATATTTATGCTGACGTTGCAATTGACTTGAGAACTTGTAATACCTTTTTTTGTTCGTTAAATTTTTCTCTATGTATTCAAATGATTAACTTTTTGTTTATTTTTTAATTTTATTTTAAAAGAAATACAAATTTGAAATTCAGAGTTCTATGAAATTTTGGTTATGATAAATTAAAAGAAAAGAATGATATGAAACAAAAATGATAATAATTACACTTGGAGTTAAAAATAATATTAATTTTCAATTAAATATCAGCCTTATTAACTATCTCCTCATACGAGATGGAAGCGAGACTCATTAAAATAGTTCGAGATGAGACCGAGACCGTTTAGAATTATTATTTTACATCCGAAAGTTATCTATTAATATTGGAAGTATTATATTCCAGATTTGAAAATTAATAATTAATTTCTCCATTTTTTATAAAATATGTATATATATTTACATTTTCGAAATTCTAAGGAAATTTTCATTTTGTGTCCGTCAGTTTCTGATTCTTCAAAGTTCACATAATTCTAAAACTACAGAACAAACACATAATTATTAATTTGTGATAAACAATAGGGAGATGTTAAGGATGGTCCCATTTTAGAAACATCTTGCGTATTAGGTCTATTAAGTTAAATAATCCATTTCATCTAGTCACAATATAATATATCGGGGAAGTTTTTGTTATTTTTGTGCTATCAAAAATTAATTTTTTGCTCATTCTGTTTAGTTGATACAGTTGGCTAAGCTAGCTCAAGACTTTAGCTAGCTAGCTATTTCAATAACTTGAAAACTATTAATCTTAAAAAGAAAACTTAAAACATGTGAGTTTTACGCTAGATGATTCCCGGGAGATGAGCTTAAGAACATAGCTATATGAGCTTCCAAAGCTAAGATATACATTCCACTTCTCGGAACCTACACCACTAAAAAAACCATTTAGAGAATAACTTAAGTTACATTTGTGTTTTTTTAATTTTTTTCGAATAGTCCAAAAACATTGCGAAAAACAACTGGAACGCCGAGTTTTCACAATGTACTTCTTGCGCCACCACCCAAATCACTTAGTTACGGCTATATATATATATCGGATTTCCCTGCGCCTACACCTTTTTTCCATCATTAAGAGGTTTAAAATTTCAAGAAGCCAAGCAGATAAAACATTTGTCATTCAACGGATTTGTGTTAAGCATCAAATAGAGGTATTCTTAAGTACAGTTTGACTTTATAATATTGTGCTGAGTATTTTCTAATCTTTTTTATAAAAAGTCATGATGCCGCTGAACTTTATTTATGACTAAAACAATGTCTTCTAACTAATTTATCTCTTTAAAGCATTTATTACTATTTATTAAAGGTATATTGTCGCTTATTTGTGCGAACAATATAAATACCTATTGAAAATTTAAGTCGATTTTACTTAATTACTAACTTGAGTCCATTTACTCCAATCTGTAAATCTAAACAATGGTTTCTTAATTTCTAAAAGATTTTCTTCTCTATGTCCTTAACACCTCTTTATGTACCAAATATCATTCTTTAAGCCTACTCTCAAGAGAATTAAAAATGGTGAATAAATATCAAAACTATTGACAATGTATACAGAATTAGCAAAATGTCGAAGAAAGAATTTTTCTTATATTTTTTGCATTTCTAATCACAAATGAGTATTTTTTTAAATTTTTTTAAACCTGTTTGGTTTAAGAAGTTAAAACATGACTGTCGATATCTTGACGAGCAGTTTTATCCGTATTGCTAAATTTGAAACGATCTATTTCATTTCTCCTACACAGCAAATAGCTTTCTTATCATTTATTCTTCCAAAGCAAATTTTAAATGAAAAAAAATTTCTGAAGTGAAATCCATAATTTTTTAGAAATTATTTTTCAAGTATAATGCTGTTATTATCGTAGGTCAGAAAACAGTTGAATCGAGCTTCTTCATCAGGTACAACATAGAACTTCAAGATCATGTTGATGATTCGATGAATATTTCAGGATGAAAAACAACAAATTTTGATTTACTATCAGAAAACACGACAGTGTTATAAAGTTAAAAGGTTCACAATTATTTTCTTAAAGTAAAATATTAATTTGTTTTCGTTTTTTACTATTATTTATTCTTTTAGTTTGTTTTCTGTATATCTTGAACAACGTTTGATAACTCACAATCTAGAAGTATTTATTCCACCTTCAATGTTTTATAAACCATAAATATAACCGTATATGATAATACATTATACCCTATGTTAAACAGTTTTTCCTTACAAAACTTTCCTAACGACAATCAGTCTCACTTGTTATACTTGCAGTTATTAAGTTGTAAATAGTAACAACATTCAACTTGTTATCAAACAAACAAACCAAAAACTTGTTACCAAAATCATCACCATTTACTATATTTAATAAAACAGTTGCTCAAATAATTTATTCACGTATATTTTATATTTCAATCATCTACAATATTTATATTGATCGAATTTATTTTATTGTATATTTTGTATACTACGTGATGGAATGCCAACGACCCTCAAATATTCCTTCAATTCAATTTCCAAACATTTTCTACATTAGAATAATCAAATTGATATAAATGTTGTTCGTTATTAATATTGAATTGAATTCGTTATCATGGGTTTAGTTTTGGTTATTTAGTTGTGATTCAAACGTAGAAAATATTTTTTTATAGAAGATATCCTCCCATACAGCTTCATTTTGTTTTAATCAGTTTTAAGAGCATTTTATAATGCAAACAGATTTCCAAACTATTCTCTGGGATTGAAGAAGGGATTACTTCCTGGGATTCCTTTCTTGATTTATAAACGAATATTTCTATATGAGATTCGAAAATAGAATTTAAATCTTCGCGACTTTTGGCATAATAATTTATTAGTATATGAATAAACTAACTCAAAAATTAGATTATAAACAGAAAACAATTTTCTGAATTTATTAATTTTGGATTGTTTTTCATATCTTTAATGAATATTTATAGTGCGTCCATTTTCTAAGTGGATTAAGGAGTCTTCTCAGTACACGTGAAACAAAAAGTTCGATCTTTATACAGTTTCCCAGAAAATATGTGCTATAGTTATATAGTTGTCTTCTTAGCGGAACGGATTCCCTAACAACAAAAGATCAGACTCGTTTATTTTATTTGACCATTCTCATTTTTAAGCTACACCCGAAACTTTCGTAAAACGAAATATATATAGTACATTATGTCGTTACGGTTTTTATTGTTTTGCTCTATTTTCTATAAAGATTGTTTAATTTCGACGATTTTAATCTAGTATAAGCGTCAAATACCTAGCTTGAACGTTTAAAAGGAAAAAAAGAAATAATTATTAGTTCACACTTTGTTGACGGTGAAGGAATTATCAATGTTTTATTTCATCCAAATCTCTCGATATATAAATCACATTTAGTAACCCTATAGTTAGCTGTTATTTACAGGTGTAAATAATATATCTGTATCTCTGATTGTAAACCAATTATAATGTAAATACATTAATAATTATTTAGAATCGAAAGAAAAAAAAAATAACTTTTAGCTATAAATAGTAAAAAACAATGATGAACCTATCATAGAAAAGTGTACACAAATATAATATGAAAAAAAAAATCGATTTTATATTATTTAACTTCTTGAAAATGATGTACAATTAATATTTATTTTAACCAAACACCATTTATTGTTTAATATTACTTAAGTATAATAAACACATCAGTAAACTTTATTTACAATACCATATTATCTATATACACCATTAATATATAGTGTATAGTGAAACTTCATTAATTGTTTATTTTTCTTAAGACATAATAATAATAAACTTTATCCAACAAACAAAAAAGCGTATAAAAAACTGTATACATATGTATAACTAGCTTTTGGCTGCTGCTTTGTTCGAGCAGTCAGTCATCTTTTCAAATTATATCAATTTTAAATATTTGAAGGTTCCCGATTTATGCTTAAATAAATCCATTAAATCTATTTATTCCTATAAAGTATACCCGTCCTGGTTTTGCTCGGGTACTTCTTACGAATAATATATTGTGCCTAACATTTAAATATAACATTATACTAGTTGCCCTCTGTACTGCTGCGCAGCATTAATTGTTGATAGTACTTTAATGGCTTATATTTGAATCGTAAATTCTCAACAACTGTGACATTATCCAAAGTTGACACTATTAATCAATAAAAAAGGTGATGGGTGTGTGTTGTGCGCTCAACAATATCCAACTCATTTAATTTGAGTGATTAATAGAGTGAACGGTCTTGAGTCACTGAGTGTTCTTATATAATATGCATTTCTTAAGAGACGTTTATTATCCCAAGTATTGTGATAGTTTTGTATCCAAATGTATCCAGCTTTAATTATAGCGTTTATTGTGGTCTAAGAACACTCAGTGACTCAATACCATTCATTTGAGCTGTAAACACTTAAATTGGAAGAGATGGATAAGATCAAAGCGCGGATATTCAACTTTTCATCAATTTTTTGAATATATAGATTTTACATTTCTTGAATTAATGTTTTTATTTTGTTGATAAATTTAATATTTTCAAAAAAAATTTAATAAGACGACGAATTTTTTTGGATCGGATGAAGGAATCGGATTTGCCGAAACCGCATTTTTTTTTAAATAAGTAATTCTTGTATAGTAATTTTTACTGTAAAAACATGTTATTATACATAAAAAGTACAATGTAAAAAGACTTTAAAAAAAAGAGAAGATCTTATATCTATTTATGGATGTTAAAATGTGTAAATAATATTACTTAAGTATGGTATTGTATTATTTGTATAATATTATAAATTAATATTTAAACATTTATAATATACGTATATATACATAATATACATATAATTTATTATTGACTTAAGTAATATTATTTTATAAGTAATATGTTCTTTAAACGAAACTTAACGCAAATAGATAAAATTCTATTCAATATTATTATTGATATTGTTAAAATATATTAAGTTAAGTAGTTATATTGACCCTTGCATTTAATAATATTATATAGAATTATTTAATTTTAATATATCCTTTTTATTAACTAAATTGAATTTTGAAAATCATTTAAAATTGTATTTAAAAAAAAACAACAATATTGTTATTTACGCATACATCTTCTGCACCCTTTGTCGCCAAAACGATTCAACGTATAACAAATGGATTCAGACGAAATTTGTAGCAAATTTATCTTTTACAACTATCATAATAGATATAAATTCGATTAGAAGCAGAGAAAACGGTATTTTATCAAAAAAACTGATTTTTGGGGACTTTAATACTGAATATAAGGTACCTAAAACATGGCAATTGTGAAATTTAGGACTTATAATACTAAAATATAGGTTTGAACCAAAATTTATCTTATTCCGTTAGACTCTGAGGTTTAACTCTTAGATAACTGGTCTAATTTAAATTTCTCTGTATAAGTATAATACAGAGAAATTTAAATAAGACCAGTCATCTAAGAGTATCATATAAGACATATAATGTCTTATATGGTTTGTAGATCAGAAAAATGTTGAATCTTTGAATCAAAATATTTTTTGAAAAAATAACTGATGAATGTCGATGTTTTATTATGTAAGGTTGCGTATGTATATAGTTTTTATAACCATAAAAACTACTTGTTCAAATGACGGACATCTGCAAAGTTTATTTTCGCTCACTTTATCAAACCAAGTAACAATACTTTAGTGAATTTTGGTTTTTAAGTAGCCAACTGAGTGGTTTTTATAGGCTGAACAGGATCAAATGATTCATCCTGTACATGGTGAAATCATGAATCTCATTTCTCAACACGCAAACGTCAATTATCATACGGTTAAAGAATTAAAACTTTTACTTTTTTTATTTTTCGTCCTCTAAATGGCAGAAATATTGAGGTGTTATTTTTATCAAAATATCGGTTTGGGGATAATTGATCACATTGAAATAATTAATTCTACCGTTTTGCCAAACAATTTTTTACTAAGATTTGCTTTTATTAACTATGTATCTAAGAAAGAATAAAACAAAATGTTTCTTGTTTACGATTTCAAGAAAGCTTGAAAGATTCGAAAATTTTTAGCATCTAAAAATTTCTGAAAACACACAGATATGCATCCATTACGAACAACAGCAAATGATAAAAAATGTTTTATTTAATCATCTTAAATAATACATTTCTCTAGTCTTACGTATTTAGAGAAAAAAAACCTATCATTAAAATCGTCAATAGTCAATCGACGACATCATATATTTTTAATCTTTTGAACGATTAAGAATACAATATTAAAACAAAAGATGAATATTTATTTATTTAATTGATATCAACAAAAGAACAAATCATTTTTGCAAATTCCTTCTTCGTTGATGATAATTCAAACATTTTTCCACAATAATATCCACACACTCACATAGATATAAGAGGATTTTTTCCAATTTGAAGTGCTTGTCGTTTGTCTTACACTATACTTTATACTTTAAATGCATCGTTTCCTTTCAAGTGAGAGTATAAGCTTTTATTTAATAGTAATATATTGTTAGTATGATCCTTCGAAAACAACTTTAATGCATGCGACGAGCTTGTTTACTATACTCCAGTCTTTTATACAACTTATATACATAGTGGCCTGTTAAAATGATACGCTTATTTTTGTGGAGAAATGTACGAAAGTTTTATGGTTTTCTATATCCAATAAACTTTTGAAAATGGCCATATGAACTGAAACGATCGTTGACTCATTGTCAAAATATTATTTATTATATTTTTAATAAAAAGTGGTTGTAAGTCATATAAAAATGGGTTTCATTTATGACAAAAACTTCCACAAATTAACGCTCACTAAAATTAATTGGAATAGTCTAACTAGACTAACAATAGTCTAATTAATTAAGATTTTGTCATTAAAGATGTTTGGGATACATAATTGGTGGAAAAAGTATCTGAAATGAACTCATTATTTGAATTGACGATAAAAGTTATATAAATCAAAAATGACTCCTATTTAGTTTCATTAAATTTTAGATCCGTAAATTACAAAATTATTTTGTTTTAAATGCTTTTTTATTTTTAATTATCAATATTTTAAATATTAAAAAAAAAAACTTTTGTCATACCATGTGGACTTGAATTCAACTTCAAACTTTTAAAAATTTAATAAGCTGTAACTTAAATTATTTTAGAATACATTATGAATAGGAGCATGATTTGAATTTTTTTTTTTCAAAATTAATTTATTTTCAGACATTAATGAAATAAAATTATATATTATTTTATTTTGTGAAATCTAGTCAACACCGTAATAAGGTGATATAATTATAATGTTGGTAGAATTTTCAAACATGATATATCGAGCTCTCTTTACTACATTGTGTTTGTTTTAACATAAGTTCTTCAAAACCAAATTAAAACCATAACATTAAAAAAATTGATTATCATTTTTATATAAATTATTGATGATATTACATGTTGATACATTACTATATTGATAGCAAAATAATATAGTAATCCAACAATTTTATTTAAGCGGATTAAAAAGATTTCATAATGAGTTAGAAACAACTACTTCTAGTGACTACGACAGTGTTACCGGACTTATGCACTAAAACTGCTCTGACGAATTTTTATTATAAACCTAGTCTCAATATTTGAATTTCATATCACGAATTTTGCAGTTTTATTTCCCAAATTCATTTTCAAATGACAGACTAAATTTGTTCAGATATTCAGACTTCTTAATAATTTTTTTGGATCAAATTACTATTAAAATATTTAAGACTCTATATGCATATTTTTTTGGGTGTGCAAACCTGTATGGTATCCATCCATCTATCTTGAAACAACTTTTAGCATCATCTATTTCAATTGTTCCTTTCATGTCATAATAACAAGCAACCACACATCCTGTAAACATCACATTCTTTTGTAATAATATTTAAGCTTTTGTTTGATTTTAATATTATTTTGAAACAAAAATATATAATATTCAAAGAAAGGAAGCTTGAACTTTTCATTCAAGTACTATGCGTGGATAAAGAATAATAGAAGTAGCTCGTATAGTACACACTCTGGATTTTTTCATAATATACTAAGTAATAAAATTGTATTTCGTTTCGAAATCCCTCACTCATGATTTTTAGAAAATTCTTGTGAAATCGTTAAATTTTGGTCAAAATTGATAAACTGTTTTTCTGTATAAGGAACAAAATGGGCAAGCAATTGCAATTTTTATATATTTGAAACCGATTATAGCGGCATAGGTGATAAAGAAGAATCTTTCATAGCAACCCTAAATCAACTGAACTTTATTGCAATATATCAGCTGTAACAAACAATTGTTATTTTTCAGTATCACAAATTATTTATTATTTTTAGAGTCGAATACATCATTTGGTCAAAAATGATTATTTTGTTGTAATATTAAATTTTTAATTATTTTCTCGTTTTTTTTTTTTAATTTGTCACTAGCGGGTATCAGGTGCTCCGCGGCTGTAGAAGTACAGAAGCATTTATATACCCAATATTACTGTAATCAATAACTCGAAACTCGATAAATTAAATAATTTTGATTTTAATTCCTAAAGAAATGTGACATTTTTCAAATAGACCTGTGATTGGATAGTATAATCATCAAATTTGGGTGTTTAATAGCCCAAATGAAAGATCTTGAGTCCCTGAGTCTTTTTAGATCAAAGTTTCTATGTTCATTACAGGAGATATCTGAGTTTGAGTGGAGAAAACTTAATAAAGAGTTGAAAGTCAAGTTGATGTCCCTGCTTTGCTTTCCTTCATCTCATCGAATAAGAGAGTTCTTAGTCCAAAACGAAAACAGTATCTTTATTAGAACTGGAGATTTTGAAATAGAAAACTATCCCAACAGTTGTAGAAATAAACGTCCCACATGAACTTGAGAAAGGCGAAAGATAGATGTAATTCAATGCTTGATGCCTCATCTGGACACTAATACCTTTCATTAAAAAAAAGAAAAATATGCCAATCGGCTGAGTACAACGGCAGGACGGACTATTAAATATATAGATTTAAAAAACGTCCATGCACAAAATACTTAACAATTGAATCATTATTTAGTAAAAAATACATATTCATATTATTTATACCGTTTATAACGTCTATTGGATTATAGCGTCCGAATTATGTGGTATCTTGAATGTCGTTACAGCCGGTTTCTAGTGTAAATACTATGTACGGAATTACAGTAGCAATGTTACATTTATGTGTGGCGAAATTATGTTTTAAGCTAAAGTACGTGGTTAACACAATGTTTTCGATGCAGTTTCACGTCATTGTTTGGTATTCAAGTAGCTCTTGATCAATGAGTAAAAGAAGTAAAAGAAAAGTAAAAGAACTTTTAACTGATAAACAGGACTATAAATTTTAATGATGTCATAGCCCGTGATTGGTTGACCTACAGTTTAGTAATTTCTTATCTCACACCATATGCTCTCCTACATATTTCTCACTAAAGAACTTTTCGTGGTTTCTTAAGAGTTTTCATGTTGCAGTTGTTGGAAGCCGAGGGGAGGCATATGCATGGTAAACAAGAAATCTGAGATTTTTCACCGGTATCTTTTTTGTGACAAGGGTGGAAATCGAACCCGCAATCAAACTACCAAAATAAATAACCAACTGACATACCTAAACCGGTGGCTTTTATATTTAAAAGTTCTAAAATATAGGCATTGTGGATATTTCAATAAAATTGAAAATTTCGGTACTTTTACAAAGCTAAAATTTCTGTGTGGTATTAATAATGCATGATCAAAGTCGTAGACCACTGAATATGAATGATCTGATCAAACGTAAAGACTAAATGAATTCATATCTTATTTACAGCAGATATAAAAGAATAAATAATGAAAACTAAGTGTTTATTTAAAACATACTTTCGGAAACTGGCTCATTGACTATAAAGCACGTTTTCCTCTTTAAATGATTGTATGATTAAAATCATTTTTAAATTTTTATATCAAATAATAAAAATCAATGCTCGTTATTTCAAACATGACTTTATCCATTCATTCATATTTAAATTTGATTGTTTCTATTATTATTTAACTGAAATAAAAATGGTAGATTAAAAGGCATTAATTTTAAAATAATAAATTTATATACAATGTTATTATTATTATATGTATAGTACATATAATAATTGAAAAATTTGATATAAATGTAAAGATATTATAAAATAAAAGAAATGATTTATTAGTTATTATTAATAAAATGTCGTTAAAACAACAAAAATATAATGGCGATGAAGTGTGTATAAAAACGAACCAGCACGGCATATTGTACGCTAATGTATTGACAATTTATGTGAGAAGTTATGACATACATTTAAATTATAATATAATTTATACAATTAACTAACGGATGACTCATGGATTCACCAACGTAGTTCCCGTAGACTACAGTGACAAAAAGTAGCCTTTGTCACCCGGGGATAGAGTAGCTTTCCAACGGAGAAATAATTTTTCAAATCGGTCCAGTTGTTATTTGATTTATTCGTTACATACAAAAATACAAATGTTTCCTCTTTGTAACATTAGTATAGATTATCGACGTAAAAATTTTTTATCTCTTTTCAATTTTAATAAAATATACATGGACAAATACCTTGAACGTGAACACATCCATAAAGCGAACATAATTATTAAATATTTTCATTTGCATTTATACCTAAGCTGCTTTCAAGCTTCTGAAATATTATAACTAACGTTATACTTAAATAACGTAATGATTTAACGGTATACGCGGCATAAAAGCCTTAATCCATAAGGATGAAGACCGTATTAAATATTCCCTATTATACTATTTTTACTAATACGAAATTAATTTTTTTTTTTAATTTTTCAAAAAAAAGCTAAATATTTCGTTCAATCAGTTCAAAGTATATTTACCGTTTTACCGATTAAAAAATTATATACAAATATCTTATCACGATTTTTGTATTTAATAGAAAACAATCAAATTACTTTAATTTTAACTTCTTAAATGAAAAGTCCAATAACCACAAGCCTAAACTCGGTATTAAGTAGCTACGTAATTCTTCATTTCCTTGATTTTTTTAAATTCTCACACAGGACCTTTATCTTTAAAAAATGCACAAAATGTCATTATGTATGTCTGAAATTTGTTTTCTTTGAAAAGAGTACGAAAATATTAGGTTAATATTTAAAGGTATAGATGTAAGACAAAAAGAATAGTTAAAATGTAATGATAACAACTAATCGACTAAGTTGATTAGATACTCGACATTTGTTTGAATATCAGTGTTTAGACTATTCTTAATTAGCATTCATAAAATACTTTAAGTATCCAGTCTTTACAGTTATATATACTTGTATAATAATGATATGTATTGTAATTACCAATATGTGATCATAAGCTAAATTTGAACTTAAATTGAGGCAAATCCTAACATTAAAAGAAAAAAATTTTCAAACAAAATTTTATTGTTTTACAAGCATAAACAATTTTTAACTTAGAATTGTCTTCCATCTTTTATAGTTTTAAAGTTGGGTCAAGGATTTATTGGACCCAATGAACCCATTTTGCTCATTCACGAACTTAAACTCGCTTTTTATGTTTAGAATACGTCACCAAAATTTCAACTTTTTACCTTTTTTTGTTTTTGTGTAATCGTGATGATAACACCTTACCAAAATTTTGTTTGTGGGGTCAATATTTCTTAGCGTTACAAACTTTAGACTAAAATTAATATACTATGGCATATAATGTGTTTCGAATTTTAAAATATCTTTCATCTTTGGATGTATGCCCAATGCTATACCAGAAGTAGAATTATATTCTTGCAATTTTAATTATTTTCGTAAATGAAATACGTAACTCTTATTTTAAAAATCAACCACTATTAAAATTAAATTATTTTAAAAATATCTAAGTTTATATATCACTGATTAAAGGTTCTCAATTTTGATCTACATAAATCGTTCAAATGAATTAAAATTAACTATGCACATTTTAAAAACATTAATTTTTGCATATCTCTCTACACAACTGTACATGCATGGTGCACATTGCAATACAGTTTTACTTTTCATACAGATAGTATTTATTCTATATGTCATATTTTATGCACACATAAAAGATTAATATAAGCGATAGATGAAGATGAAGATGATTTCATTATTTGTTTTGCATATTAATGCCTATGTGCATAGAATAAAATACACCCACATAATTATGATGACTTAAACAAATATTTTATTCACAAAACATATCACATCGACGATTGTATACATGCATTGCACCGGGTGTATGTTACACTCACATTCTGGTGGTAGCTTTAACCATACATGGAAGTTTAAAAAAACTCTTTTGATATTGTCAGTAAATAAAGACTATTTTCGTTCCGTACCAAAATCAAACATTTTTTTAAAAAGTAACCAATAATCGTCAATGTAATAGACCAGTAATCTTAGTGTTTAATGTAACGGAAAAAGCTGAATTTTTTTTCAAATCTTTATTTTGGTATTATAAAAGTTGTCCTGAAGGTCACAACTGGTCACGGTTAAAGAACCATAAGGCGTGTACATTCATGCAACATTCGCGTGTACCGTAACACAGTAACAGCAACCAGTATGTGTTATTACGTTGCGTCCTAAATGTTGTCGGAAAATTTTAATCGCATTAAAAGATGTTGCTAGGTGTGGTCACGAATAGTGTGGCCTCAATAACGAAACATTTTCAAAGACAATACGTAAACATTATTCATTTTTATTTTTATTGCATTTAAATATTTTGATATGGAGTGGAACGAACAAAATACAATGCAATTTATTGAAATTTATCAAACAAAAACAAATACTTAAAATAAAGGTACTCTGCTTGATAAACCGATGGAACGCTATACATCATATAGCCATATCTTATCATCGCAGACCCAGCAAATCATTTGTCTCGTATAACGTAACATGTAACATGTAACAGTACATATTTACGATACGGTGCTACATTACGAACGAATGTTGCAGGTGTATACACTGCTTTAGATATTCATGATGAAAGATTTCCAAAAATCAATTTTTTGAGAATATTTCGTTTTCTATAATTCAAGTTGTAGAGGATAAAATTCATAACAATTTTTGGCTGAAACCTTTTTTAATCGTGGAAATGTTGTAACAACTTTTTCCACATTCATTAAATTGAATAATTACTTACATAGAATTAATTCACTTATTTTTTCGAATATTTACTCACCTGTATAGTGCTTGCTAGGTAACTATTTTGTGAATTCTTTCGTAGAGAAATACGTTTTTATTTTTAAGATTGGAGCTCTTCTTGTTACTCAAGCTGTTGCTATCTGTTAAAATAAAACTTCCTTACCCAAAATATACTCCGCACTTGTTCGAATAATTTTTATATTACAATCCATCATGGATAATAAATTGACCATGAATTTGCACAAGTTAATTGGGCTCTCTTTTGTATTATTTGATATAAAATTTAGATTATACTCCTTGCAAAGACTATAATAAAATGTTTAGTTTCATTTAATTTACAAATTTTTTTTTGGTTTTACTTACAGGGGCATGATTCTTTTGTTTTTAGAAAAATTTGATAGTAGCCTTCTTTTTTTGAAGTATTTGTAAATAGATTGGATGTGGATTGTTTCAAACAAAAGATTTAAGAGCCAAAAATTCTTTGCAGGTTTATTTATTTTCCCAAATTTAAATGTTTATAAGTAATTATGATTTTATGTTAGCTGCAAATTAATTTTTCATAAATTGTCTTAGAAAAATCCAGAAAATTTGCTTCTAATGATAGATATTATTTATTTTAAGAAATTATTGGCTCTAGAAAATAATTTTTTATATTTTTATATATAATTAATTATATTATATAATTATAATTAATTAATTATATAAAAAATAATTCTATAATTTATTTCTTTGATATAAAAATCATGTAATTTGTAATTAAACACTCTATATTTACAATTCCCACAATACGAATACAAAAAAAGTATAACGACAAAAAAAATAAATTTGATATCATGCCGTTTCCTATTTTTCTCAATCAATGTAAACAAGGGGGCGTGGAAGAAAAAAAATTTATGCAATTACATTTCTATTCAATAAATAAATACAGGCAGTTTGTGAATTATTGAATAGAATATTGATCGAAGTACGTTTAAGTAAATTTCTCAAGTATATACATGTGTACTGTCATTTAACATATGAAAATGTTTTTTAACCTCTATTCTTCAGACTTACAAGTCTATAACAGAGGCCACTATTTTTATATCTTTATTTATTTAAACTAAATCCGAAATTACATTATACATTTATGATGTGGGTGGAGTCGGTTACTTCATTTTTATCCAAGTGACGACAGTGTCATCAATCAACCGCGTTATATATAATCGATCACATTGCCGCTACCTAGCCTAGCGTGTAGAGGTGTTAGTTCTTATACTCGCTCGGCCACAGACCCAACTTGAGTACTGCTTAAGGGACTTTGATTGTAAAAAATAATTGTATATATACAAAGTTCCATATCCTTTACAAGATGTTGGAGATCACACGTTTCCACTTAACTTTGTCCAGGGCTGCCGTTTTCATTTCATAAATTGCAGAGTATTTTGTCCATTTTTTTATTGTTGATAGCCAAGTGGTACGCTTTCTTCCTGTTAAAGCCCACCTTTCCAAAAATTCATTTATTAGTATGTCCTACATTTAATTCTTAACATGTGTCTGATGCAACATGTTTCAAATGCAGCTTATTTTTACTTATACATTTTAATACCCATGTTTCACAAGAGTATAGTAGAGCTGGCGATAAATATGTTTTAAAAACCTGTTTTTTAAAATAATACTATTAGAATGCGTTTTTTAATTTCGCTCAACTGATTGTTATCAAAAAAAGACCGTTTTTCATAAATAATTTGTCTGATCCACCTATTTTATTCGACTACCCTGACACAACTAATTGTACCTAATTCAAAAATTGAATGGCTCTCAATCTTCCACAAACCCACTTTATATTTAATCCCATACTCACCTCATACAGTAGCAGAAACTTTTTTCCACAAAGAATCTCCATGACTTCACAAAATAAAGTCAATATAATAATATTATGGGTTGGTTTGACGACTACATCTAAAATTTAAGTAGAATATTATTATAACTATATTATTATGGTTGTGTGTGTGTGTGTACAAGAGGGCATTAATAATAGATTATGTAATATAATATTATAGACATAATCCTATATAGTGTATGTCCATCCATACATACAAATGTATGTATGTATGATTCGATTCGATCATAGCACATCATAGATATACACAGATCACTTCCATCGGGGTGCCCATATACAAATAATATTAATTTGTAATCATAATTTTCATATATTATGTAGTCAGGTCGGGGTTCTTTTGAATAATATAATCAATTATATATATTATATTATATGAATTATGTTTATATGTTTATGATATTTTATAATTAACAATAATATTGCTATTGCTATACGTATTTTAATGAATGTTGTATTTTGGTAGATTTATAATTATTATATATTATATTTTCTGATATATTAGTGTACCCATAGAATTATTAGATGATTTAATTGAAAAGAACTATATTATACTTGTAGGTCGGTTGCATATTGAGGATGGTAATAGCCGATTACATGGTTATGAAAATTTATTAAATTACATTCAAGTCAATCTTTAATAATATGTTAGACACTACAATTATTTGATACTTTAATTAACGAGCAAAAAAACAAATACGAATTTAATTTTTACCCGCCAAATACATTGTTTCGAAAATGGTAAAAACATGAATCCTGAGTGAAAATCTTTGAGTTATGGTACAATTTAGTACTACTAATGTAAACATATATCACGCATGCTCATATAAAATTTCATCAAAATATGAAAACGTTTCACGAAATATCAGCATTAAAGTAAAAAAAAAAGGAAGTTAATTTCGAAAATTATATACCCAGACCGGTAATAGATAGATGAGATTTTTAAAAAATGGGACTACCCCAAACACCTTTACTATTGTTTACCAAAAATTTATAAATATTGGTCAAGTAGTTTTGGAGTTATGCACTTTCGTGTACATGAGTTTCACTGATCAACAGTGCGACAAACCGACGGACACGAAACAAAATTTTTTAATAATGTTCCAAAAATTCGACAAATAGTTCGGCAAGTCCTGTATGACTGGAATCAACTTGAATATTAAGAAAATCATCTAAAAATACTTAATACATTAAACCACCTAATAAAAGATATGGACCCTGCAATACTTTGTCATGTCTCCCTATTTAACTTTGCTTTATGTAACATTTTCGACATGTTCGTCACAAATAAGCTGAGTAACATAAAATATCATAAAATTTTCTCATAAATAATAAAAATTGTAATTTTAAAAACTGTATGCATATAATATTATCCTTAAAAATTTGTGTCAAACATATGTTGCCATCTCAATGTACAAGTATATAAAATATAAAAAATTTAATTACTATTACAATTTTACGCATATATAACAAAAGTATTTAAGATTGTATTTTACAAGTAGAACATCTCAACATTGTTGTTCATTTCAAGTCTGATGTAATGTAAAAAAAAAAGAAAAAAAAAGATATACAAATGTTGTTTAGTTCTTATATACAGCAATACATATTGTTAACTAGAAGAAAAGAACACTGTTAGTTTGTATAAGAATTATCTTAAGAAAATCAAAGATTAAAAAATAAGAACCTCTTATATAACCCGAGGTCTTGTATTACTTAATGTATGTAACAATGTTTTTGGTGTATTATAATATTTTGAATATAATAACAACAAAAAAAACTTACAATAGTGGTGTTATAAACGACATAATAAAGGATCAGAAAGGCACGAGGCATCGTAAACAAAATATTTTGAATAAATATTCTTTAAACTGTTGTTGTAAGAATATAAAATGGAAGGTGAAATCGCAAAAATGTAAATAAATGCATAATTATTGGACGTATTGAATAAAATACTAAAAAATCAAAAAAAGAATTAGCATAAATATTCATTAAGATAGTTTGACTTAAAGTTAACCCAATATTTTTTTGTGTTCATTCGAAAGATTATAATTAAATGCACCTATAACAAAATAAATAAATGAATTTTTTACTACATCGTTTAAGAGATATAACTAATTAAAACAAAAATACACTAGCGCTTATCAGTGTCCTTGTTCAATAATCTCGGAAATGGAAGGTTTGTAGAAATTTGGCAAAGTTGACCCAGCAAAAAAAAATTTTTAATTGATAGAAGTATATGATATAAATTGATAGATAAATATAAAAAAAATATTTTTTATATTATTAAATTTATTTTCTAACGAAATAATTTATTAATTTATATTAAAATTTAAAAACAAAATAAAGAATTCACGATATTAAAAAGTTCACAGTTCTGGATTATGTTTTGAATATCATTTAAAGTTGGTATTATCTAGTGATAATTAAGTACTAGTAAAATAATATTTTATTTACTACATTATTTTATTTATTTAATTATAAACCGTATTTAAGATTATATTTTACAAGTAGAACATCTCAACATTGTTGTTCAATTAAATTCTTATGTAATGTAACAAAAAAAGAAAAAAAAAGATATACAAATGTTGTTTAGTTCTTATATACAGCAATACATATTGTTAACTAGAAGAAAAGAACACTGATAGTTTGTATAAGGATTATCTTAAGAAAATCAAAGATTAAAAAATAAGAACCTCTTATATAACCCGAGGTCTTGTATTACTTAATGTATGTAACAATGTTTTTGGTGTATTATAATATTTGGAATATAACAACAACAAAAAAAACTTACAATAGTGGTGTTATAAACGACATAATAAAGGATCAGAAAGGCACGAGGCATCGTAAACAAAATATTTTGAATAAATATTCTTTAAACTGTTGTTGTAAGAATATAAAATGGAAGGTGAAATCGCAATGATGTAAATAAATGCATAACTATTGGACGTAAAGTTTTTTATTTGACTTCGAATTTCGGCTACCAAGTTACCTTAAAATTCAAAAAAAGCAAAATGTTTTTATGTCAAAAATATTCCGATTTTCGAAAATTTTCCAAAAAATGAGTGACAATTAAACTCAGAGTAATTTTTAATCTTTTAAATTTCTTACCTTTTGTCTTTTTTATAAATATTATCTAAGATATTTTTCGGGTAAATTTCGATTTTTTTTTTGGCTCAATTTCCTAAATCGAAAACTTTTGTGCACCATCACCAAAATGGCAACTATTAATATCGCCTCTTACTACTTTCTAGACGAAATATGTGTTTGTAAAATACACAATTTTTTATATCTGGCGAAAAAATCGAAATATATTTTGTTTTTATATACATATTGTCCATTTTAGATTTCAATAGTTTCAGATTTAAATTTTCGAGATATTTAAGATACCAAATAATAGAAAAAAAATATTAAAACATTCTCTAATGGGTCAACAAGCATAATGCACATAACTAAATTCTTTAAAATTATTTGGATAATTTTTAGTTTCTCATCATATTGCAAAAATCTAAAAATATTTTCGTGTAAAATAATATTTTCTAGATTTCTAGATATTTATACTGGTTCAATAAATTTCAACGGACCTTTTATATATTTTACTTTAATCTATAATTTCAAAAAAATTCGTAAGTGGTTTTTTTTTCTTTATAACCAAAAAGCATGTTTCAGTGAATTCATTTCTGAAGTATTTGATCCTTTACAAATTTAGTAGCAATTAGTAATTTCATATTGTTGTTAATATGTAATGCATGTTACCTTTTATAAGACTTATTGTTTGTCTAAAAAGTTTTTTAACCTATCATACGATTGCATCTCAAATTTTTTTTATAGAGTTACTTAATTTTTCGTTACATTAGGCATACATTTCTGCAGTATCGCATTTGCCATTCTTGTTTTGGCATTATCGCATTTGCCAATACAGATAACCCACGTATAGAATGTTTGATATACAGAACGCGCGATATGATGTAATTACAAAACTAAGTGAAGATAAAGACCAATGATATTGATGGTTATTAAAATGTCAAACATATGACTGAGTACCAATTTTTGAACTACTAATATTAATAAATTACATTAAATACGCAGTCCATAAAGTTATGAAATATTTGTTACAATCAGCCAAAAATGAACTGAAATTGTAGCGAATTAAAACAGATAAGGAAAAATAATTTTAAACAAAATTGTTTTGTTTTTAAGTACAAACATTCTTGATATTGAACTATTCTCCCATCTCTTATGGTTATTGGCCAATTTTTCTCTGCCACGAGCTTAACTTCTTAGATCCAGAATACGCAATCATAATTTCTGAACGTTACAGATGTGAATAACGAAAATATAAATGACGAAATTAGACTTACTTAATTTTCAAAATAGCCGAAAAATTTCATAAAGGAATAATCGTTTTTTTTCACAAAATGAATCACTTATAAATATATGGGTTAGTAGATTATTTTTCCTCAAACATTTCGGGTTTTTTAATACCATGAGAATGACCAGAGGCTAAGGAAAAATGCGCCGTTATAGAGAAGAAATGACGACCAAATAAGACGTTCCCAAATGTCGCCAAAAAATATTTTTCATCATAAGATATATTAACATTATTCAATACTAAAATCATACAGGTTTTTTTTTCTTTTTCGCATATTTCTTTTTAAAATTTTGTACAAAATCATCCTACTTAATAGTTACCAGTAGGCAATCCCATATTTATGTTGTTTATTGCTGAATTATATTATATTTAAAATTGTTTTTAAATTCATTTCTGCAGTATCAAACTGTAATTTACATTAGTTGTTTTATTATGAAAGCGAATATAAACATAAAAATGAAAGAATGTTGAATAGGCCTTTTTAAAAACAGGCAAACTATACTGTCTGAGTATGTTAAAACAATAATATACTTTCACAGAATAATAGTTGAAACGGTTATTAAAATGTTACTTTAAAAACACTATACTTGCATTAGAAAAGTTGTATACATTGTCAAACTATTGTATTAAAGATGACGACGGCTATGTTTTGATATATGCGTGAAATATAGTCTACAGTACACGGACGGTTTTTAAAAATGATTATAAAATAAAAATTTAAAAAACCTCCGCCACATCTTGTTTTTGAAATTTGTCAAAGTGTATAGAATTCTTCTAGTTAAGCCCTTGCATTTGGTATCTATTTTATCCAAAAAAATATGTAATCCGCAATTTTGGCCGAAGGCCATCTTACAACGACTTTCATCAAACATAGCTTAAAACAAAACCAGAATCGGTTTATCCGTTTGGTAGATACGATGGTGGAAACGGACACACACACACAGGCACGTCAGGCTAGAACATCCCGTTGTTTTTGTGTCAGGTGTGAAAAACAAGCAGAAATTACACGAGTAGCTTCGTAATGGTTAATGCAACAAATTTTTTTGCAATCAAAAATTATAAGTGCTACAAAAAAAAAAACGTTCCACTTTTCAGAATTTTCGTAAAGGGAAAAGACGTCGCACTTATCATAACGAAGCTGTTGGTGCAGTTTTCAAAAAATCAAACGGTGTACTGCAGACTAATCTTCATCATATGCGTTTATGTTAAAATTGTTTTTCCGTGCAATAACCATTGAGACATAAAACTATTAAAAAACTATAATTCATTTTTCTTTCTATAAAACACCTCATTCATCATTAATTACATAAGAGAAAGTTTTTTTTTCTTTCTTTTTTTTCTTTTCTTTAAATGAAAGCACGCAAATGTTGAGAAAAAATAAAAAAAATCGACAAAATTTCAGATAATATTTAAAATTCCGTTTCATAAACAGTTAAAATACTAAGTAATACTTTTTTTTTTTTTTAATTATTTTGGAATAATATAGTATGCAATTTTTGCCTTTGTAAGATACAGCAAAATTCATAACTGTTTTGTGTGGAATCAAAGATATCTATAATAAAGACAACCTGTAATGAAATATATACAGTAATTTTTTCAATTTTCAAATATTTTGAAATTTAGCATGCGCAATCAAGACATAAAAACGGGGGTTAAAGTTTTTCAAGAATTTTTTTCGAGAACATTTTACAGATAAAAATTTCAATTTAATGACAAATTTTATAATAGAGTGCGAAATTTGACATCAACATAATTAGTGTTACATTATTGTGCATTAGAGATTGTGTTCATTAAGGATGCCTCGTTTTTGGTTCGTTTACCTCTATATCTCGCTATTTTTAAAACCATCTTGTAATTTGTCTTAGAACTTTCTGCCTTGCATGTCGGCCATGTTCAACAAAAGTATCATAAAAGTAGTATTTGTATAAAAAACAAGATCCATTTCTCTTTTATGCAATTAAGTTCATTTTGATTCTGATTTTAATTAACATTAGAAAAGAGAGTTCTGAAGGAAAAATATAATAAAAGAAATATATTAGTCTTTAAAAAATCAACAAACAAGTTAAAGGCAGGGGCAAGAGAATTTACTTCATAAAAAATAATCACTTTGAGATCTCCCACTAAGCTTTCGATTGGCTTCAAGGTTATATTTCGTTGACTATTTTCTTGAATCCAAGATTGTCCGAATTATTGCTTACCACAATAAATTGATAAAATAAGATTTAAAAAAAAAGTGATAATCAGGTTTAAAAATCAAAAATTTGATACATATATTAATCAATTACTTCACAAATTGATAAGTTCTTTGATTGTTCTTTTTGTATATCTGTATAAAATACGGGTTAAAAAGATTTTTCTGTGCAATTTTTAATAAAATATCTTAAGCTGAATCTAAATAAATGCGGTTTCTGATGTCACTAAACTTCTCCGATACGGTGTTTAGAAAGAGCAGTCTTCAATGCTAACATTTACCAGCCCCCTTAGGAATATAGCTTGATACACTCTTAATCACTTTTTGGATTTAAGATTGCGTATTTTCAGATTCTCTTTCAATAAGAAATGTATGAATACAACTTCTATTTACCCTCAAACCATAACTAATCATTTCGATTGTGAAAATAAAGATGTAGATAAGTCATGGAAGTGTGCCAAAATGTGTGTATATGTACTTATTTACCAATGCGTCTTATTAATAATAACCACTCAAAAACTTCTTATTATGTTCTTTTTTTTGTGTACAATTGAAGAGCCATTCATAAAATCGGAATAAATACATTCATTTTTGTGAATAGAAACAAATTATAACAAAGCACATGTCGTTTTAAGGATTGTTGGATGTTTAAAGATTAGAATCTTTTTTTACATATATTTGAAAATTAATGTATGGACATTAGAACAACAAATGCGACACTTGAATTTTTATTGAAAAACATTAAATACTGATTGTTATGTTATGTTGTGTTGAATTGTTTTACAGAATTCGTTTTGTTTAACTATCTAAAATATTCATTTTAAATTGAAAAATTATATAATACACTTTTTCTTTCACCTTACAAATACAGATCACAAAATTGATATTGAACACAAGCCGGAGGTGTTACATATTTGCAACAAAACAAAAAAATTTGCTACGATGCACTGGAGATCGATAAATTAAATAAAAACCCCATTTTTACAAATTAAAATAATCAAATAGAGTCTTTACCCTTTTATTAAATTTAAAATTATAAATATCGAAAAAAATATTTATCAACTACACCAACAGCTATGTTATTCACATTAATCCTACCTACTTTCCCTATATATTTCCAAAGTTAAGAAATAATTATTTATTATTATACTTGAATATGTAAGTCGAAAGTGTAAGCAATTTCATAGTGGAAATTAGGTAAAGTAAATAGTTTCCATTATTTTATAATTTTAGGAAAGTCTGGAAGATTAAGGTCGTCGCGTTTTTTGATTACTTGAGTATATACGATTTCAAATATGTTAATGTATGTGGTTTTGATAATTTCACAGTCAATTATATCGCATGCAAAATGTTATGTTTCTGCCGTTTTTAATAAATTGTTAATTAGATATTTTGTTACACTTTTGTTACACATTGTTAATTAGCTATTATGTGTTATAATTTCGTTAGAAAACTTCTAAATTTTCCAACGCCTGGATTCATTATGAAATTACACTGGAAATAAGAAAGCATTTTCCAATCATGGTGAGCGTGTCACTAAGTTAGCAATAGGTTGGGCTACTTAGCCGTAGTCAAAACTTCAGTGTTTGGAAATTGGAAAATTTTTACCTGTTTATGTGACTATCGACGTATCTGCTTGTCTTTCTCAACTAGTCTCTAAAATTTACTACCTTATTTTGAAGGTACATCCATTGTAGATTAAAAAACTTTGCAGAAGATGGAAAAAGATACATTCAGTAACAAAAATCACTCTTTGAAAGAAAATAATTTTCTTTTTATTTAGTGTATGCTTTTTCGAAGCAGCTTATAATAAATTAAAGTTATATATACCATATTGTGACTATCAAATGTGTTGCTTAATGCAAAACCCGAGAGAAGCTGGACCAATCTACCATATTTATTTACATATTGTTTAAAATCCGAGAAAAGTTTTACGAAGAGAAAAATTTTCCGAAAGAATTTGGGAAAATTAAAAAAAAAAAAATTATCTATAAGAATTTTGATTGAAAAAGTTTTAAGGAAAAACATTGTAACTTCCAAAGAAAAGTCAGAAATTTCGGGTATTTTATGGTTTGTTCATTGGGACTGAATAATAAAGAGGGACCGTGTTATTTAATTCAACTTTATTTAATGTTTTTGAAAAAAATCCGAAATGCTCTTACTAAAAATACAAGAAATTAGGGTTCTAATATGAATTAACACCAGGTGGCCAAGCAACTATATTTTTAAGATCTTATGAATTAATTTAGTATATTTTAAGATGGTAATGAAGGGTGTTAGGCAAGGGTAAAGAAAGACAAGAGGTACTTCAAAAGAACTTTGAATTTGTTATAAATATAAGATAAAGAGTAAAGAACTGAGATAATGCTTCTTTTTTTATTCTATCGATTATCTTAGACGTCCAATGACGTGGGCGGATAACAGTTACAAAAAATATCACATAATTAATAGAACGAAATTTAATAATAGGTACAAAATTAAATGATTTGAAAAACCAAGAAAAATATTATAAAATTTCACCAGGTAATTCCAATTTATTGTTAATACAAAATTACATACTTATACTTATACTAACACTGTACTCATTCGAGATTCTCTCTACGACTTTTAAAAGTCTATTTTGTTAAAAAAACGATGAGTAAAAAATAAAAATAAAAAATAAAATTTTCTTCAAACAGGAAAAGTTATAACGATCTTATATTGGATACAATAATGTAAAGTAGTATGCTAAGTGGCAGTATTATAAAAATGACAATAAAAACTTGAAATTGAAGACTATGTTCAGAAATTTTAATATCTTTACACTTTAGAACTATGAACAACGTTGTTGTTGTATAGAAGAAGGATCAGTCGAGTTACTTTTAGTGAATGAAGTATTCAGCGAACTTGATTAATAGTATTTACCTTTTTGAAATGTTCTGCATGTTTACGAACATGGTGCTTCAAAAGAAGGCATACTTTATTGTTCTATCAACATTTCTAAATGAGTTCGATACGCAATATATCAAATATATTAAAGAAGTGACGATAACAACCAACAGCATTAAGTGTTAAGATACTTTCAAACAAAACTTGCTTGTTACTTTTTTTCTCCTTGCCCACCTGTGAGTCTCGTTAAGCATTTTATAAAATCATAACACTGTTTTCATGCTAAAAATTAATTCAAATTAGGAATCTTTCAATTTAACAAACAAAAATATACAAATTTAATAATTATTTGTTACAGACCTTTTTTGCAGTCGAAATATTTTGATTTTTTTTTTACTTTGATTAATTTTCAAACTGTTTTATTCCTTCGAGTGTTTGGAAAATTTCGAGCATTCACATATCTCACAATCCAAAAAAAATTCATTTTTTGGTTATTCGGTATATTTCAATATGATATTGAAAATCTATATAGAATGTTTTGTTGTTTAAGAGTTAGATGAACATCACCATCTGTACCGTTCACCACCAGCATTATCGTTAGTTAACGGTAATAGGAATGAGGATTTTTTTTAAAAACATAATATATGAAGCTCATTTCTCGAATAAAAGTAAGCCTTCCTTGTTCAGCTGTAAGTATCATTACTCTGTACAACATACGTACACATACATATTGTACTCGTAAAATACCAAGAAAAAGACTATAAATGTGCATAATGGCAATGAAACACTAATATTAAACTCTAGTCAATCAATATTGATGCTTATTTATAATAAATTGATGCTTTACTTGGATTTTACTTCGTATCTGAAAATTATCTGGTTACTAATTTTAGAAAAAATTTGTGCGCGAATTCTAAAATTTTTATATAAGTTGATGTTTTAAATTTTATCAATTTTTGTTTTGTGTCTGGCGGTTGGTTACTCTGTAGGTCTCACTCAGACGAACGTGCATAACTACACAACTAAAGCCTCATTCACATTGATAACGTAACAATTAGTTTAGTACTAAACACTTTACACTCAATCAATAATTGTTCACATTTTTAATTTAGCAATTTAGTCAAGTTACAAGTAATTTTTTAAAACTATGTAAACAGAGACACTCATGTAATATATTTCTTCGTTTGTTAAATCATTATATGTTTGTGATTGAAAAGAGGCAGGTGTACTACTTGCACACAAAAATAGAATTGTACTAAAATACTTGACTAAACAACTTGACTAAACATTTGATTAAAATGTTGCTGTTCATATACGTGGAGTAACAAAACTACTTGCTCCTTGGCTAAATTACTTGATTAATGTGAACTAAGCATAATGGAGCGAATATAAATTAGTGGTAAAAATGTTCTGAATGGTCTCACTTAAAAAAGATCTTACCTATCTTAATCCCCGTTCTGTGTAGCACTCGAAACGGATCTGTTTTTGTCACTTAAATGCCAATATCTTGTGAATCGCTTATCCGATTTTGATAGAACAAAAAAAAAATTTCAATAACAATTCATTTGATAAAATATTTACTTTTAATCTTAAAATTGTGATGAATTTAAAGAAATTAACAATTTTTATTGTGTGTAAATTTTTTCATCTGTAATGGTCGTTAACTATGAATTCTAGCACGCTTTTCTCTTTTATATCTAGTTATCGTGATGATAGGCTGTTAAATAAGCGGTTAGAAGAAAATGGACATATTACTTGATTCTATGAGTATGTACATATTCCAAATTTATGCTAATTCCATTAATTAATTACATTAAGCTTTAAAAACTTTAAACTCAATTTAAAGTAATCTCATATATGACGGATATTATCTAGAAATAAATATCCTCATGACGCAAGCCATAATTTTTAATAAATAAACAATATTTAAATATAAATAAATAAAATGTTTCAGAGATCGTTGTTGAATGAACTCTTACCATTGATTTTCAGGAAAATGAGAAATTTATACAAGGTTTCATTTATATCAAGTGATACATATATACTTATATACAATCTATATCCATAACTTACCTTAGAAAATACATCGAATTTATCAATAGGTACTACAGACACATACATTCATTCAGTATAGTAGACTGTTATCGAGAACAAAAGGAGATTTGTAGGTAAAACGTGTAAAATAAATAACGATTTGGTCAAATGAAAGAAAATTCAATAGTTGTAAGTTAAAAATTTTTTCTAAAATGAAAATGACGGGCCCTTTTTATTTCGCTTGGGATATTTGGAGTATAAATAAAAATAGCATGGCCACAAATCAAATGTAAAATTATATATTCATATAATAGTCATTTGTTAGATATTTGCACTTGCTATTTTCCTGATCCATATTTTCTACATTTTTCACATATATTTATTTGTTCAATAAAATAAGAAATTGGAATTTTCAAAGAATATTAAACAGGCTGTCTGATCAGAAGGAATAAAAATAAGTTATACAGACATTTTGATCTCCTTTACCAAATTTTTAGTATATATTGTCAAATAGTATAAAAAATTTGTTATTTTTAAAAAGGGTATAAAATTGCTTGGGAGATTTTCTATAATCCGGTAAAATCATAATCCGGCAATATAATACTTTTGTTTTACTTGATTGTGAGTTGACAAATTGAGTAAACTTTCTTTGTAGTATTATGCAAAATATGTTCACTATTTGATCTTTATTTTTTTACATTTTTCGCATATATTTGTAAAATAAAAAAATTAATTTGAATTTTGAAGGATTTATAACGGGCTATAAAATCTGAGTGAGTGAAAATAATACCAAATTTTTGACGGATTATGGAAGCTGGTAAAATGAGCCAATTTTTCATCTAATTTTTAGATATTTTCACTTCTTTGACCACATTTATTGCATTTATTTGCATATATATTGTTAAAAAAATATAAGAAATATAATTTTTGGAAGGATCTATAAAAGACTATAAAATTCAAGGACTCAAAATAACAGCATTATTTTAACGTTGAGATCATAAGCTAACTGAGCATATGATTGTTTTTAAAGAGTCCGTTTGCTTTATTTTATAACTCAAAAAGAGGTGTTTTTCGAATTTTTTAAAATTTTCGATATTTAATCTAAAAAGACCTAGCATTTTAGAAAATGCTAAAGAGGCTATCATTTTTTGCAAAATGCTAGCTAGCATTCCGTAACGAAATAACTCAAAAGCTTTAAAATGATTTCTGAAGAAAGCTTTTTCATCAAGCTTCCAAATACCATTTACAGCATTGCATTAATTTGGATAACTTGGAGGCTATGAAAAAAGGTCATTTTTCATTTGGGGAGTGCCAATCGGTTATTACCTAACAAACAGTTAAAAGTAGACCATTTCTTTTTTTTTAATGAAAAGCCCAACAATTGTGCATATTTTTATCAAAATCAGAAATGTGTCAGCACCCCACATTTGATGATTTCGTATGAAATTAACTCTTACGAAACATTGTATGATAACAAAATGAAATTAAGCACAATACTGAAGTAAAAAATTTTATTGCCACATTTTATTAAAAAAAAAATTAAAGAAACACGAATATATTTCGATAAATTTTCCAATAGTATCAAAATAGATTGAAGTATAATACGCATCGGAAAAATAATGTCAAAAAACAATTTTTATATACCTGCTTCAAATTTTTTACTTCTTAAGAACCATTCTTTCCATCGATTGAATCAAATGAAATGTATTTTATAAAATATCTTCTTTTGTGTAATTCTTACAATTTTACTTTATAATAGTTCCACTTTAAAACACCTTATTTATTGATATATTTTACAAACTTTTTAATAATTTCTTTCTGTCGACTTAAATTCTCATTCATTTGGTTTAATTAAAGATAGTAAGTAGAAAATTAGCTTCTAGAACACTTTGTACATATTTGTTTGTGCAACTTTTTGATAATAAATTATGAGGCACCTTTTGTTTGAGTAAATAAATTCTCATGAACTATTATTTTGATTCTATTACATTTTTAATTGTTCAAGATCAATTTGACAAACTTATCAATTTCAATAAAGCCCCATGTTAATCTAATTTCCTTACGCTTCCAACACATTTTGATAAATCCTCTTTTTTATTTTTATATTAGTAATTTAAGATAAAAAGTCATTTTCACAGCACTTATAGCTTTTAATACCATACCAAACATGTATTGAAAAAATTATTTTAAAAAAAAATATTAATTTCCAAATTTCATTTACAATTTAAAAGTTCGGAAATGAGTTTGTATATTAACACAGATGTTGCTTCATGTTAAACTATTACAAGTACTTGTAAATAAATTCATTCATTCGTTATTTTGTTAAAAAGAAAATTGATCTCTTTTGAATTTAATGTGTACATACATCCGTACAGACTTACATACATACAACAAACATATAAAAACGTATCTTATATATTTGAAATTCATTTCTTTATTCAAACAAATGAGTTTACCTGTGTGTAGCAAACAAAATGTAAGCAAAACAATAATATGAAATGGTAAAGAAAAATAATAAAATATACACACAAAACAAAATAAAAAAACTAAACCGATATGTTAGTTGGATCGAATAGTAAGATCATTGATTAAAATGTATAAATTATTCAAATGTTTTCGAACAAAATATAATAAATGTCTGCAAATTTTATTGTGCTTTAGCTAGTTTGTACTATTTTATTATGTTTTTCTTTATATTACAATATTTAAAAATATTAAACTAATAGAAACACAAATATTTTCAATACGTCAAGTTTAATACTGATGGCAAAATGTATATTCATAGATTCTTCACACAAAATATTTACTTGGAAATGTGAGAAAAGGAATATGCCATCATTTCGAAAATACAATAATATCAAGTATAGCTTCTTAATTTTTTCGAGAAGTTATAAAAGATATTGAAAGATAGTTCGGTTATAATCGTTGATTATAATTCAATCGATGATTATCAGAATCGTTAAAAAAAAATAGAGATGTGTTAAAAATAACAAGATTATATCAAAAGTTTCATGAATCTTTTTGTACAATTTTTGTGGGAATTTCATCGGAAAATTTTTCGTTTTTTAGTTTCGAATCTTCAATATTAATTCCAATTACCTAATGTCTTTACTACTTTACTAATTCTTTACTACGCAAAAATAGTTAAAAAGAGGTCACACATTTTTTTAATTATATATAAAATATTCTCATCTCAAAGAATTTGTTTCTAAAGAAAAATATCAAAATAATAATTTTATATGTATAATTTTGTGATTTGATATTTTATGTAACGAAAATTTTTTGTGTGAGATTTTTTGACATCATAAAAAAATGTGACAAGAACGTCTGGAATAAGTGAAAGAAAAACACGAAGACAAGAGTGGAGATGTAAAATAAAGGTTTTAGTAAGTGGAGATACAAATTAAAAATATTTTTAAATAATTTATTTATTTTTACAAACTTTTTCAGTTTTTTATTGCTACTTTTAGAGGCTCAACGACTTGATGCTCAGTAATGCTATCTCGTAAAGAGATTATGGCACATATAGGAGAAGGCTGGTCAGTAGTTCTTTCATGAAATTTGAGATTAAATTTAAACTGGAATCGGGTGGAGTCTTGGGCTATTAGAAAAAGTGTTCAAACCTCTAACACAAAGCACAGTGTAATACAAATATTAACGATGCTTTGCGTTTGAATACTTGCAAATCACTGCTTTTAGCAACAAGGAAAGTCTGAAAAGCAGTATTTTATTAATATATATAAAGCCACGTACACAAGTGATTCGATCGCACCGTATAAACGTATCGTAAATTTGTACTGTATTGAGTTAAATAGCGTGCAACGAAATTAATGGTTTGTAGGTATAGCAACGTTGCTATGTGTTGCGTAGCGTTCCAACTGCTTACCAAGGAGTATACCTTCACTTTAACGTGGCTCTCAGTTTTTTTATTTTGTTCGTTCCAATTTCAAACGTGTAACGTGGGACGTGCCTTTGCAATTGCTGTGTTATTGAGTCCAAAATATTCGTTACCCTAACTAGAAACATCTTTTGATGCAATTCAAATTTACCGACAATTCGTGGGATGCGATTTAACAAATTCTTTTACACAACTGAATTATGCGTTCACGTCCACAAAAATGTTGCTTTCGCGCATCTAAGTTGTGCTACGACGTAACGTTACACGTGAATATTCCATAGCTGTACGCGTCTTTTAATCTAATTTTAAAAATTTTTTAATTTCTTCTAGTTTCTTTCTATGTTTGTTATTTTTATAAGTGTTAATTTTTCAACGGTTTTTTTTTTTGATAACTATATGAAAATAACAAAATCAGAGTTAACCTTTTTGAATACCAGGTCAATTTGTAATTATTTCATGTCTGGTAATTCAAAAGTATTTAAATCAAATACATTCCATACCGATATACACATATAGAGTACATACTTTAAATGCACATATAAAAAATATTTAATTCTTACTTAATTTAATATATAAAACACAACTTTACTTAATTAATTTGTCAGTTAAAGTATGTTTAATTTTGTACATTTATTATTAAATTTCCTGTTCAAATTAAATGAAGGTCAAATGAACAGACGACCCTAATAAATATTAACAATATAAAATATTAATAATAATAATAAGTATTTATTAATCAAATTAATAATTGGTATTAATCAATTTTTATCATATGTAGAAAGGCCCCCTTATCATTCAACCAATTAACGATGAACAAAAAAAATGGACGTTTAATATTATTTAAATATGTATTTAGTTTTATGTCTATGCGAAATCGTCATATTTCTATTATAATACAATGAATACTTAAAATGTTCCCTGCCAATTTAATAATTTATTTAATTACTCCAAACATGTAAGGATAAATTAAAAATTAATTTAAAAATTATAAGACATACAATCTATGACAACTCAAAAAAAATTGAATTATAATCCGTCTATTATTTTTTAAAAGAAACTGATTCCGTTTAGAAATTAAAAAAAGTTTTAAAATAACAAGCATTGTCATTTCTTTGATTTATTTTTAAATTTTAAAAATAAATATAAACCATGAAAGCACGTCACTCGCGGTGGATTCACCCGTAAGAATATAGGTATAAAAAGCCTACATTACCCGAGAAGAGCATAGCTTCCCAACGGTGAAATAATTTTTCAAATCGGTTCAATAATTTTTAAGTTTATTCGTTACATACAAAAATACTCTTTGTAATATTAGTATAGATTTTTTTTGTATTGCTGATAGAATTTTACAAAATTTTCGTAATAGAAGTTTGCATAGATGCTTAAGGAAAACGAATTATAAATGTGAAATAGAAAAGAAAACTTATAAAATAAAATTCAGTTTCTACTCTTGATTAGATTTTCTTCTTAACCAAATCAAGTCTATTATAAGTTGTAAACCAAAATAAATGGTATAGTTTCAGCTATCGAAATCTACGAAGTTTCTATATCACATACCAGTTAGTATTATCGCTTAGTAATACTAACCAAGGATAAGACAAAATGTCACATTATTATTTTGTTAATTAACAGGGAGTATGTAGTTAACGGTTACTCTCTCGTAATTTTTTCCTTTTCGTTTTCTCTTAGCAATATGAACCTTTTTTAAAAATAAAATTTCATAAGACAATGTCATTATTTAAGATAAAATTAAGTAAAAATAAGAAATAACAGAGTTGTTTAAATAACCAATACATGATTAAGTATCAAATGTAAACTATTTTTAATTAGTGGAGTTCATAAAATCACCAAATATGTAGTCTTTATATTGGTAATAGTTATATAATTATAATTATTATATAATTATACGTATTATAGTTGTGTTTATTGTTAGTGATTATTAGCTAAATTTTTGATGAAATTGTGGCGAATCAAAATAGTTAACGAAAATATATTTCAAACAACATTTTTGGTAATTTAATTTTCTCAATCTTCTATCTCTTATGGATTCAATTTTGACCGATCTTGCTCATTCTCAAGCTTCATGCGTCTACAAACCCTCAGATCCCCTTTTTTATTATTTAGCTATCTAGCTAATGGACAAGTTATGTGATTCTATGAATCTTTCAATATTTTTCAACATAACGACAGTTTTGAGATCTCTTCTCTAATTTCTAATATGATACAAATTTAATCTAATTTTAGATGACTTCGATTTTTTATAATTAATATTATCAAAGATGCTTGGATTCCGTAAATGTGGTAATCGAAAAAATAATTTAAGGGAAAATATATGTGTTTTTTTATATTATTAAAATCTGTGTTAAAATAATATTAAGTTTCTTGGCTTATATTGTTTAGAGATTAATTCGGGGATCAAAGATAACCATCAGTTCATACCACGAAGTAGAAATTATGAATGAACAGTAAATAGAACTTCTTATATAATCGTAATTTAAGATGTACTTTATCACGTCTTTGATTATATCGACATATAAATTGACAATTCACTTTTAAAACGTAATGAAATACAAATACCTATTCAATATTGTTTATTTTAATTATAATTAAATACCATTGTGATTATCTGTAAATATTAGATTACAATCAATTTAAATAAACAACTTTCTTATAGATCATCTTAGATGCTTAGAAAATCTAAATACTGATTAAAAGATAGTTCAATACTGTTATATCTAGTAATAAAATAATGTGTAAATACAATAATTAATTGCATGTTTGTATACTTTGAATATAATTCGGAAATTGAAAACGAGAAATTCATTGTTAATGATTTTTATTTGTCCAAAAGTATGAGTAGTTCGTAAATCAATAAAAGGTCGTACAAAAATTGATATAAATAACTTTTACAGAGACAAAAACAAGCTTTTGAGAGTTCCTACTGTACCTCTTTCTTTGTTGACAAATTGTTGTGTGCCTTAACTTACTTTGACTTTGATTTCAGTTCAAAGATTGATTTTTTTAACTCTCCAAAAACACATGTTATTGACTCAATTACACTTTTTAGTACAACAAAACCTAAAACCATTGTAACAGGTTTTAAATAGATAAATGTCACGTGTTGGGTTTTTTTAAATATTCCCATTTTATGGTAGGAAAGGTAGGAACTTGAAAATTGGAAGTATATCTTCTCATCATACTTACATAATCTCGTGGCTCAGGGTTTAAGGATTTTTGGATTTTAAGGGTGCCTTTACTTAGTAGAATTAAAAGAATTACATATTATTTCAAAAAGAATTGATTTTGAATGGTACGTTTGAAAACCGTATATTTGTTTTTGATTATTCAGTTTGAGTTTATCATTTGGATTAAAAATGACTCGTCTAGTAAAGGAAAAGTCGTAGACAGAGTATGTTAAACGGCACTTGCGAAATCGGACAGGGCTGCTAGTTATATATTCATTGCTTCGTTAGTGTAACCATAAGTTCTGATGAAATCAATAAGAATTTGTGATGATCAAAAGAAAATAAAAATTAATATGGCAAAAGAAAACGTATTTGATAGTAGTTATTATACAAGAAAAGGTAAAGAAAGTCGTCAGTAAGTATTTTTATTGGATAGTGAATAATAATAATAATACTTTTTCAATATTACTTTTAAATGGCTCCTTTATGTTCATTTATTTTATATCCTGGTTGTTGGTGACGGTTAAAAACCAATTGCAACAGCCGGTAAAATTCACATCTGATTCTTTCTGGCTCAGTTGGTAATTCAATACTCGAATTGAAAAGTGTATAGGGGCCCTTTCTTTAACAGAAGATGCTACTATATTATGTACAGAGCGTACTTTTTCAATCTTTTACCATTGCTTTATTTTGATATTGAAATTATAGTTTTTGGAAACTTGGATAGTAGAGTAATAAGATGTTAGTTTTTCAAAATCATCTCTTTGACATATTATTACTCAAATGTCCTAGTACCCAATAATTATTATGATGGATGAGAACTTAACCAGGGTTTTATTTTTATTTGAGCTTTTGATATTTCAGAATTTGTATCGTAGATTTACCACTTATATGTATTTTCTTTCATATTTCAGCTACGAAATTTCCTAGCCTATAAAATGCTGGATTATTCCATTTTTCACATTTTTGTGGTTTGTATTTCTTTGCATTCTCGGTTATTTGAATTTTTGCACCAAAATTATGAACAAAGGCATTGATTATGATAATGATCATAAACTATTAAATTTTTTAAGTAAAACTTCTTTACGTTCGCTTGACTTAGTAATGGTAGTAAGCTGGTGAATGCTTGACGTAAACATTACGAAAAGTGAGGTCGGGCGAGGTGAACAGAAGTTGAGAGGTTGATAAAAGTTTGTGAAGAGAGAATGGGAGAGAGTATAGATATAAGTTAGGAGTTGAGAGGAAGAATAAAGTTAGTGAAGATAGAAAGAGAGGTTGCATATTCGTATATGAATAGAGTCAAATATAAGTGAAATTTGAGAGAGAAAGGGTATAGGCATATATATATATATATATATATATATATATATATATATATATATATATATATATATATATATATATATATATATTTATTTATTTATTTATTTATTTATTTATGCGGTTGTCCGATTCTAAAACTTAAATCTTTTGCCAGTTTTTTTTTTTTTTTTTTTTTTTTTTTTTTTGTATCAACAATTAATAGAAGTTATTTAATAGAAAGATACACATATTTGTATAGGTTATATATCTGCACATGAATCGAACGAGACCTTCCCATTTCACCCACCAGATACTTGATTATATTGTAGGTAATCAGTTGTGTAGTTGGTAGTTGATAAAATTTGTGTATAGCTCATAAAAAAGATAGATTGACGAGATTAAACATAAGAAATTCAATTGTTAGCTACCAAATATGTGGCGTAGTTTGTCGCATGACAGTCAAGCAATTAGAAGTTTAGTTTTTAGAGACTAAGAAAATAATTTTGTATGGCATACTCAATTCAAAATTTGAGTGCTAGTAGATTAGTTTAAAAATTCCGATGGACTTTATTGTTTTAAACGCCAATTGTTGACGAATTATTTAAACATTTTAAACTTGGCCATGTTTTTCACTGTAAAGTTAGTTATAATCAAAGAAGAATACGAATTTTCAAAATCAAGAAATATTTTATAGACATTTATAGAAAAATTTTAAATATCTTACAGACAAATTGTCAACTGCAGTCTAAAAAATTAAAATTATATTTCATAAGACATAATTTCTAATTATGTCTAGTATATATAAGTTTTTTCTTGTAGGTATTTTCATAAAAGTTCTACTTTATAAAATCATATTTCAATTAATTGGTACACCAGTTATTAAATCAAAGACCCTAATTTAAATGATATAGTTCATAAAACTTTTTTTGGATTAATGGGTACTACTGAATACAAAATTAAATATTATTGCAATGAAATCATAAATCTCTACTCATCCTATCTCTTTTTTCAAGTGACAACCTGTATATATACTTTATTCTTTAGAAGATTGGTATATTCACTGTTCTCACATCTAAACTAAATAAATGTAAATTGAATTGTTATGTACATACCACTATTTTCTTTTATTTTTTAAGAATAAAAAAAAAACAACAAACAGAGAAATAATATTGAGTAGAAAAAAAAGGATCCAATTACATAATATTATTTCCCATTTTTAAGAAGATGAATTGTCTTTTGTCTATTAATTTTATTTTATTTTTTTAAATACTTTTAACATCATCATTGCATAGTGGAGTTAGTTAAGTAATATGATATTTTCCATTTACTTATTAAAAATGTCAATTACAATTAAATCATCCGTTATATTAAAAAGTTTGATTAAAAAATTTTTATTTATTTTTTTTTTCAATTATATTTACTTTTTTACTTTTGTTTAATTTAAATAATCGTATAAATGGTTGTTTTTTGTTTTTATTTAAATTAATTAAATTGTAAGTGAATTTATTGTTGAAAATTATATTCATGTCTAATGCTAAATATTAGAAACAGTTTTAATATATTTGGGTCAGGCAATATATTTAAATTCGTCTCATATTTAACAATATGGAACTCGTACGTTTATTTGATGCCCATTTTCGATATTTTCAGTTCAAAATTTAATCTAATCTTTTTTAATGACAAAAAGCAAAAAGTCAAATATTCTTAGAGCAACTACACTATAATTAATAATAAAATTGAGCACCTGTGCTTTACTAAACAACACATTCCTACGAAATACGTAAGCACACTTAAACACTTGACTTTTGTACTAAGATTTAATGTTTTTGATGCTGTAAGATATTGGAATGTAACCAGGAAATAGCGTCAAAATATTTCATTGATGTTGTTAGAAAAGTCTTTAGTGGTTTTTTTTCACTATTACAATACTATATTTGTATTTAAGGGCCACACTTATTTTGTAATTTAATTATCAAGGCGTTGGATGAAATATTTTTATAATAAACTATCATAAAAACTAAATACCGTATTCATATTCCCAGGTTAACATATTATACTTAATACCTTTTATAGTCAACCTAATTTGAATTGATGAGACCTGTGTTCTCAAAACACAAGAAATAATTATTATCTCTTAGATTTGGTACTAAAGTAGCAAGCAGTTCATCCATAGGAATTCGACTTACTGTTGTAAATATTAATTGTTTAAAAAATGAATCAATGTATCATTGGTTCATTTGTTTTATTTTGCTCAAAAGTACCCACATAAAAGTTATTATGGTGTTTATGATTTTAGTTGTCAAAGAATGTTGTCTTCATAGAATTCAATCATGTTGGTTTCAAGCTCGTTATAATACGGACATAATTTTTGTGTTTAATTTTAGGAGATAGTAAGTTGCGATTATTATGATGCAAATAGTGATTTTTAAAGCCTATGTTATCTTATTTTGAAGCCACTTAAAACCGCATTCAACCTGCGTGCGATATTCCTATATGGAATTGTTATTCTGCAGTAATTAGCGACCTGTTAGTTAATGACTACACGGAATGATTGCAGAACTGTTTGCACAACTATTCATCCAACAGTGGGATTGTTTATTAATAAATTGAAGGATGATCAATCAAAAAGACAAGCTGTGATTTTTCAGTCTTATACTGGTTTTTTTTCAGATTTATCATCTCGAATGAAAACTTATCACGACTTAAATACTCTTAATCTTGTTTTGGATTATGTTTCAAGTGATAAATTTAATTATTTACGGAAATAATTATTAATATTGATCGTATTTTGTTAATGCTGAGATTTTTTTTTGTTTTGATGATTATATTTGAATTGTAAATTTTGTTATTTTCCCTATATTTTGCCAGAGGATTTTTTATCCATTTTGTCTAAGGATTTTAATTCATAGAACCTGTCAAATATTTATATTAGTTATTTATTACATCGATTATGTTTAGATTACATTTTTGTAACATATGTTATGTTTACTGAATATTTCATGCTCATTTCAAAAATGTTTGCTTATGTGCCATGTATTTATTGTCTTTGTTAATAAATCAAAATGATTATTGATAGTTATAATAATTTGAAAATGAGAGCTTATCAAAAAAATTTGAGTGGTATAAACCTAAAACTAGTCTTTAATATAAAATGTGTCTATGAATACGGTCTCAATTGTTTTAAATTATGAGACTTACACAGTGCAGACATAGTCGAGGTGAAAGATGCATTTAAATTACATCTAATGCTTTTATTCTGTTTCGCTTTTTTATATCGGTATAAATTTTTTAATCGTTTACGTGCTGTAGAGGATTTGCTGCTATTTAAATTTAAGTTTGTATTTTTTTTTTATTAAAAACGTTAATGGCTAAACACATTTCTTATATATAATTTTTTTATATCCAAGGTTTAATAGCTATATTCAAATCTTAACTTAAGGGAAATTTTATTTATACATTAAATTTAAATGATAAGCAAATTTTTAAGAAAAAATATGATGGAAATAAACAATGTTGAATAATTTTAAATACTATTACTATTAAAAGTTTTATGCTCTAACTGAGGAACAAAATATCTACGTGTGACAATTTAATGCCTTTATTTCTACCAATCACGCACTGTAAGAAAAGCACCGCCTGCAATAAAGCCTTTGACAGTTGGCGTCTACGAATCAATTTTTTAGCTAAGGATATGATTGGCATCGACTTCGAATGGAATTGAATACAAGGAAATTATTTCAAGAAGATTTTAATTAAACATTATATTTTACCATTTAGTTAAGTTGATTAAGTTGAAGGCGGTTCTATTGTTTTCAGTGTTGTATACGAAAAATTTTTCATTTGGATAAAATTAATTCACCAACAAGTGAAGATGTATTGTAATTATAAGTCTTAATTAGGTTAATTTGAATTAAAATTGTAGTGAACACTTTCTGTTCAATAAAACAAATATTTTTTGCATTTGAATTTTTTCTTTATTTTTTTATGGTTTAAAAATTGGGTCATGGATCCATTGAATTCAATGGACCGGTTTTACTCATCAACGAAACTTAAACTCACTTTCTATGTCTTTAATACATCACCGATATTTCAACTCGCTATCGTTTTTCGTTTTTGAGTTATATTGGTGACCAAAGTATATGGGAAAATTAGGTGATGCTATCTACACATATAGTAATATATTGTTCACGGCTTCATAATTTTCAAGCGATACAAAATTTAAAATAAAATTAATCTACACTGATATATTGAATATGTGTCGAGAATAAAGCTGGTATTGCGCCCTCTCACCAAGTTGAGTTAGAATTTTTTCTTCCCTTTACTGATCTCAACATTATTTTTTTCTAATGATGCCAATATTAGCTGGATTGTTCATTCCCTCACATCTTTATTTTGAAGTAGCCCCCATGATAAAACCTCAATATATGAGTATATGATATCATAATGATTCAAAAAGATTTTGAATGGTTCTCCAAGAGCTTTTTAGACCATTTTCCTCCTACAAAACCTAAGACATCAATTCATGATCCATTCAACCCAAGGATCCATTATTTAAAGACTTTAAAATTACCCAATACACTTTCGATTTACTATGTTCCATATTAAAATTAAAATGTTATCCTTCAAACACTTGACAAATAAGATAGCATGACTTATTATTCTCTCTGTAATAAATAGAAGTCCTTAAAACCACATGTTACAAAATTAAAATTATTTAAATATTTAAAATTTTCTATTATAGAATCAAGCCACATAATAAACAATAATACAAAATTCTACTTATACAATATATAACATAGAATACATAAAAAGAAATCGTCACGAAGGAACTGCGTAATCTACGCGACCTATCCCTTACAAATAGTTTATAATTACTTACGTATTATCCAATTCTTTTGTTTAATTATTATTAATCGAAAATTTTAAAAAAATATGTTCTAAAATATGTGCAGGCATATCTGTCCTTGTAACTAAAATATATTCCACTCTTTCTAGCTCCACATGTGTTCAGCGAACCAAATAGGAGATTTTTAAACTTTAAAATTATGCGTCCACTCGTCCGTCTTAAGTAAAATTTACCACACTCGTATGTAAGTACGAGATCGGCAAACGCGAAGCATAGATTTATTATAGGGATATATGAACTTCTCATCCCTTAGTTTAGGCGTTTCCTCTTGACAACTCCTTTGGTGGTTTAAATTTGCTAGCGTTGGAGCTCTGATCCCAAAGATCAAGACCAAATTGAAAGCTACTGTACCTCCCAGAAGCATCTGTAGGTGCTGGAAATATAATCGATAGATAGAGATCAACTTCACACAGTGTATTTTTCCCTTCGAAAACCTTATAGTAACGACAGAGTGCCTCAAAATCTATCGCCAACATGCTGCTACCATCGCGATGAACGAGTTCACCAAAATGCAGATTTTTCTTACACATGGTTTGCTTGAAGAGGTATCTTTGCATACTCTGTACATTTCCTCAGATCTCACATCCATGGGCTTCTTTTTTGAGGATATCTCATGGATAAATTTTACCGCACCAAAACAATTGATCCATTGAAATTGGTATACAATACAGCGATATTCCGAATAATCTATTTAGTGATGTTTACAAATCTCTCTTCGTGCGCATGATTAGCGTTGTCTGGACAGCAATGGGCATCAATTTGAACATTTTCGAACATGATTCTTCAATTGCTCTTGTCTTCTGTATTCGAAGGTATTTAATTTCATTTCAAGCCAATAAATAATATTTTTCTATTTATTCGAAGTTTTACTACATTTTTTGAGACGTCCTGTATTTAGTTCATCAACTTGTTTTCCAATATAACGATATTTTCTGTGAAAAAACATTTATTTTCATTTACCATCAAAATCGTTGGTATTTTCATTATATGATTTCGCGAAATCATCGATATCTGTCATGAATGAAAAACTTCCTTATCGATACAAAATCAATAACTGCTTTCTTTGATGAGGTAACTCGCAAAAAAAGGATACAAAAATTATTCCCCTTTTTTTAAACAGTTTTTTTTTTGTCTTCCGTAACTACTAACATACATTGTAATCAAAAACTCATTTTTACAATGTCGTCATATTATCTTCTTACCAAAAGGGCACAATGTAATTTTTTTTATGTTCTTGAAAAAAAAATAGGGTCATATGTATTAAATAACGATTTGATATGAAAGAATAAATAAAATACCTATTATGTATGGTAGGGTATCTTTTTGGTTAGTTTATACGCTTATATAAACCCCTTTTTGCAAAGAGATGAACCCTTTTACAGCCCGCAGGCCCTTTTTTTTTCTCTCTTGATACATATATACAAAATGTTTATTTGATAATTAATTCATGTCTTACAAGTTTTTTTATAGAAACTGTTTTTTTATCCGATCGGGTGGTTAGACGTGCGGTACTGTTAGCATAATGTACAATGAATATGAGATATAAATATGTTACGTAAATTGGTATCGATGAGCAATTAATTGAATTAAGCAATTGTTTCTTGCACATTAAAGACAAATGTCTAGGATAAAAACTATGAAACAAAATCACTGGTTATTTGATTGAGTAAACGATTTTACAAACAGATAAATTTTATCGAATTATTTTCAACAACTTACCTACATGTGATTAAATTTAATTCTTATATCCAAGAAATTTCAAATGCAATATTGCTTTACATAAAGTGAGCAGCATATATATTTTATCTTCCCGGAAAATCATGACGACTAGCTAATTCATACTGATGATGACTACTTGGTAGTCGAAATACATATATATAAAATACAAAAAATTGTTGATCAAGGAAATTGGGGCAAAAAATCGAAATTTATTTAAAAAAGAGTTCTCTCTGACAAGATTCATACGTTGATGTAGTGTTTAGATAATGATCTATTGTTACATTTTTGGCCTGTTTATCCGCTATCAGGTTAATTGTAAAATCAAAACGATAGAGAAATGGAATTGTGATGTCATGACGTGCCAGACTTTAAAAGCTAGAAAAAATAGTGACTTGAAGGGAATGAGATAAAATTCGTAAATTTGATCCCATAATATTTGCCATTTCATCTCAATCAGCAAATTACAGATATAAAAATAGACTGCATTATGTTGAATACTTATTTAATGTATTTTACAAATCTTCATAAATATAGGCATTTATTTAGTTATCGATAGAAAGTATATTATTGTTACATAATATTATTTTAAAATTTCTAAATTATAATTGTTTTTATTTTTGCTATTTGATAAAAAAAAAACCGTTCATTATAAATCTTGTATGGTTTCTACAATCGACTTTAACCCCTTTCCAACCACATTCTATATACAATATTGCTAAACATTACTATTGCTTCAATATATTCATTTATTTATTTATTTTTTAATATTTAAATGATATGGTGGTTTAAATGACTAAGCAAGCTGCCAGACATTAGAAAGAATAATGTCTCCAATGACATATTTTATTGTCACATATTGTGTTAAGGTAGTACGAGCGCCAGGCGGTGTGGGGATAGGTATCGACTCTAGCGCGGTAAGGGGAACGCAGTAACCATATGATTTTTTTCAATATATAGATATACATTTAACATTGGCTAGTGGCAGCATTTATTTTTCTTTTAATTAATACACTTTAATTAGTCGGGCAAGTGTAAATGTTTTTGAATTAAATTGATCACTAATATATTTACTTTCATCCATAAGTTTTTTAAAAATATTCACCGACAGATTTACGAGAAAAATACGGAAATGTATCAATGTTTGAAGGTTACCCCATAAGACCAATGTTAAATTGCTCAACTTTAAAGTTAATTATTAATTAAAATGATCGGGCAATCTCCTTCAAATTTTTGGAATTTGTTTAGACATATTTAAACTTTGTATTAAAAAAAAATCAAGCCTTTCATCAAAAGTTGCCTTGGTGCTCGTACTTCCTTAAAAGAAAGTTACAAATACTTAAATTATAAAAATATAAATATTATAGCAATTCAAGAATAAATATTGTGATTAATATTAGTATGTTAATTTTTTTGCTATAAATAAGCTATTTTGCTAATTCCAATTTAGTACCTAATGTACACTGCCTACTTCATCAAATATATTCATTTTATCTTTTGTACTTCGAATTAAACATTCCAAATTCGATAAAAACAATGTGCACCGGATATATTTTCAACGATACCTCTCTTTAATTTCTTTAACAAGAATACAAGGAAGTTTTTAGTTTCCCTCAACTTTCGTTTTAAACTCATTACAGATTTGAATTATTTAAAAATAAATAAATACGAAAATTAAGATGTAGCTCTACCGAAATGGATGACAGAAACTTTGGAAAAAGCTTAGAAACTTAAAAACTAAGAAGATTACTCTATGAAAAAAGTGGCGTAACTCATGGATATACTATTTTCAACTCTTCACACTAGACTGAAAAATAAAAAATATGCTGATATACTCTGTGTAGGTTTTGGGTCACTCATTATTAAAATAGGTGGAAGTCAGTCGTGGGTTATAAAAATTTGCTTTGGATTTGATACCGCAATTTCCCTCAACGCGACCGTCATTAACTGAGTGTAAGACTAATGTTAGTCAAAACTGATTTTTTTTATGTTTAAGCTACCTCTGTATAATTATACCTAAGTCCTTAAAAAGTGGCCAAATGTAAAGTTTATTTGTCAGAGAATGTGTCAAATTGATTTGAATAAATATAATGTTTAAGTTTTTCACTATATTCGCATTTTTGCTTTAGTGATCGCCGTTACTCCGTTTTCCTCCATTAATTAGCTTCCATGCTTTTATTGGTATTAAATGCTGAATATATCTGGCTATAACAGATGTGCCCACTTCCATTTTATTACTACCCGGATCTAATTCGTTATTTTCCCGGTTGACAGATTTTTAAATCCAATTTTTAAATTTTTGAATGTAATCATTTAATAAAATAATGTAATTGAAAAATGCTTGTGTATGATTAGAATTTGTTGAAAAACTTACATTCAAAAAATTTTGAAAGCACTTTTGATAGGCCATTTTCTCAGTTTTTTCTTTTCTGTTTTTCTAAGAATTTTCGAGGAACATGATTTCTTGATTTTATAATTTTTTTTAAAGATAGATTATTTTTGAAACATTTCATATAAAATAAAAAACGTCCTTGCATTATGACAAAAATTTTTATTTAGCTTGGTTTATAAATGGTTTGGTCTATTTGGCCATTTACAAAATAGCTTACAATTTCATGTTCCAAATGTTTCAAACTCTCATTCATACAGTTAATAATTTGGAATTTGGATCACAATTAATTTTGAATTAATTTTGGTGTGTTGAATATTAATATTAGATACTATTTGATACAAAATATTACCATTTATATGATATGATATCGATATTATGATCAACATTATGATCTGATAATATAATAAATATTTTAATATGTGTGATAATGCCCATAGGTAAACCAATTAAATTAATTATTAATAATTAATATAAATTTATTTTTGACAATATAAAATGAATATAAATACAAAGTTATAGAGAGTATTATGTGCATTTTATAATAAGGGTGAGCGGTTTATAACACACAAAATTAGATAGACAACAACAATATGAAAACCACAAATAGTACATCTACTCTTTATATTACTTTATATCTATTTTGATTGTTATATATTATTATTATTATGATTATATTTATGCATATTTAGTTACATAATCACTGCATTAATAAATATACGAATTATATAAAATGTTTTGTTTAAAAGTCAGTTTTATTTTTTATAGTTGAAAATCAAATCAAAATTTATGAAAAAACATCAGAAAAAATATTTGTTTTTTATATATTATGATTATTATGATTATATTTATACATATTTAGTTACATAATCACTGCATTAATAAATATACGAATTATATAAAATGTTTTGTTTAAAAGTCAGTTTTATTTTTTAAAGTTGAAAATTAAATCAAAATTTATGAAAAAACATAAGAAAAAATATTTGTTTTTTATGTTGACAAATAGTTTTTTTGGATTTTGGCAAATCTAGAGATAATAAGATAAAAAAAACATATTAAGAAGAAAATATCCAAACTACTACTAGAAAATTCAAAGCTATGCACACCAAAGATTTTGGATGTTTTTTGATTATATAATTTTTTTTCAGCTTATAGAATCACAAAATATTTTGGGCATTTTTACGTTATTCATTAAGATATACGGTAAAATCAGCAACACGCGTCAGTTGGCAAAACACGCCAAACTTCCAGGACTCTTTCACTGAATATCATGATTGGCAAACATAGAAGCCAATAGGCAATCGTTTGAAAAATATTTAAAAAAGCAGTTGTTTCTAGTTACGACAATTTTTGGTAAGAGTCTTTTTTTTTTTCTTGAACGCTGAAAGTACTTTTTGTGTTAAAAAAATAGTTAAGCACATTGGTTATTTTTTGTTGTGGTTTATAAGTTATAGCTGGGAGTATGTGGATTTGGTGGGGCATTTTAAAAAGCAAAATTGATAAAACGCCCCACTGTTAATGTTTGGGCCTCAAAATACCTCAAACAGAAATAAATGAAAATAGTAAAAAAATTTTAATAGAACACAGCATCTATAAGCATAATTTCAAAATCTTAAATAAATAAAGAAAAGGGGGATTGAAGAACCAGAAAAGGAGTATTGAAAAACAAGAAAAAAGACAAATAATTCATAAGATAAAATTTTAGAAAAATATGATTATATAAATTATATCTATATATTTTATATGAAAAATATAATTTTGATTATTGAAAAATTTCAATGTTATAATTTTGTATATAAATTTAATGAGGCATTTTGTAAAAGCTGATAGAAATTAAAATATTTCAACATCTGCTGTTCCACCTTTAGTTCCTACTATAGTCTTACAAAATGAATGCGATTTTGTTGTCAAAAACCCGTAATTATAATAAAAAATAAAGAATCTCAGTATATCTTCTAATTTTTTCATTTTACTTCACTTTTTTAAACAGTGAGGCATATTACCTAGTTTACCCCAGTAGACTCCTCTATAAAGTGTTATACATTCCTTTTATTAGCTGAGTCTGTAAGCTCAGCTCAAGAAAAACGTGGCAAGTATCTGGACTTTGAAGGGAAAAAATCCTTACTGAAAATATGATCGTAAAATGAAGTAAAAAACTTTGCCTCAAGTTAACACTCATTCTGAATCTTATAACTTCCTAGTAAATTTTTGATTCACTTCATTTTCCTAAATTTCAGGAAAACAACCTATAAAAATGATGGTTTAAAATTGCTTTGTTTCAAATACTCCATTCTCAATGTTTTACAACACTGTATTATAAAACCCTACATATAAGCACAAAGGCATTGTGAATATTTACATTTAGGGTGCATATAACATGTATAAAGTAATCAGTAGTAAATCGACATTTTAGTGGGTAACGTAATGTCCTTATGGCGCCAGTAACTACTACAACTACTACTATGTATGTGGCGGGCGACCGTTCTAACCGACGACGTATTATAAATGAAATTATACTCATAAAAACAACCGCGAAATTTCTTTGATTGTCAGTTTCTATGTTTGGGTAGACATTATCGAGACCTTATCATTGTATTTAATATAAATATAACTTAGACGTAAAATGTTCTATGTTTTAACTTTTAAATTATTTTATTTCTAAACTTGAATTTTGCTTTACACTCTTAGTAATTAATCATGTAAGAATGTATAAGGATTTATTAAATTGAGTATAAAATTTTAAACACCAGAAAATCTTGAAGTTACCACAAATATTGACTACTTGTATGCAGAGATTCACATAGCTAATCCAGTTCGTCTATCTATCATTCTGTCGGTCTCTCTGTCCGGCCAGATCATACAGCCACATTAAGTTCGTGTGTGAGCAAAATCGGTCAATTGGATCACTTGGTTCTATTTTCTTAAAACTAAAACTTTTGTTTGAAATATTTTTTTGCTAAACTGTTAAAATTCGCCCGAATTTAGGCTCAAATGCAGTTAATTATTACATATTTTTATTTAAAAAAATTATACCTGCTTGGACTATGCGTTAAGTGTATTTTATAAATGTAAGTAAATGTAAATAATTCAAAAATTTATAGTTTTACAAGCTGTGTATTAGTTCGATTTCTTACTATGTAATATAATCTTTCATACTATTTTCACCAACTACAAGACGTATAATCGAACTCAAATCTTGAGATGTTTAAAGAACAGATGAAACTCCAATAATAATTTTAGATTTTTTTCCCCAATTTCCTAGATTAAATTATTTTGTATTTTATATACACGTATTCTGCTACAAAGTAGTCATCATCAGTATGAATTAGCTAGTTTTAATGATTCTCTTAGGAGATGTTACTCGTTGCTAATTTGGTGACGGTTTTGTTCTAATAATAATAATATAGCTTTACCAATAGATACGAATGGAAGAAACCTAAAATACTATTCTTAATTGAAAATTTAGAAGTTTGTTTTCAAAAACTAAAAAACACCGCTTTTTATTGGGCATTGGACAGGAAAATACAAAATAATTTTGATACAAAATAATTTTAATACAAAATTCGATGCAAAAAGCGCGAGGCGCTGAATTCTTATTTAATAGGTTAAATGTAAGAATAAACACAGTAAGTTACTATCACGTTTGGACATTAAATTTAACATTACAATCAAAATTATTTTAAAATTTAGTTTAGATAAACGTTTTTGAAACATTATCATATTTTTAAGTCCCCGGTTGCAAATTTTTATTTATTAGTTTGAGCCAATAACTTGATAAACAGTCATATTCCTCCAGAGAGAGGCGCTTTGAACATCCACTGCGAGCACCATGTACTCAGCAGTCTCTTCTTTACCTTGTTTTCGAGTTCAGCTCCCTCGAAAACCCCTGAGTAACAAATTTGGACTCCAATTTTCATATTTTTAATAATTGAGAACTAGAAAATATACCTCTTATTTCTTAGGTGCAAATGCAATTGGGACTTCTCCATCATTATATTCGTGCACACAGTTTCTAGAGATTGTCAAACGCGGCAATCCGCATTAAAATCTGGCTTACTACGCAAAAAATGGGTAGTAAGGCCCATTTTTGTATTTAATTTCTTCAACTAGTGTTATTATAATTTCATAAAATTCACTCTTTCGCATAAAGAATAACTGCACTCCTTGTAGAAACAAGTTTAAAGCATAATTTCATTTAAATACTACAATTATAACGTTGCTTTGAAAGCTGAAAAAATACACAAAAAACTTTGTTACGAAAAGTTTTTATTGAATTTAAAAATTTGAATAATTTAATTTTTATGGTCAAAATGATATTTATTACTTTTGGGGTGGAATTTTTTTTATCTTATACTAAAATATTATAATATTTCTTCATTTCACTTTTTTAAACTTTCTATAATATCTATTTTTTTGTTGTATTTTTTCCAACTAAAGATTATTTTTTTCCATATTGATAAAAAAACATTCAGCAAAAGAGTGATAAAGTGGTTATGGTTTCGACTACCGACACCAACAGTTTGTTACTTAAAATTAACGGGCGGGTAATTGATTAGACTGTCGGTACATTGATATTTACGAAATAGAGGCATACTTCTGTAGTTTCTCTATTACAACTGCAGACCTTCGGCTAAAGTTCAATCTCTAAGGAAGGTTGCCGATGCACTACCCTGTGACCTTTGTTATTGATGTATTTGTCTGAGGATCGTTGGTTAAACCCATTTTTTGTATCTCCCCTCTTCCTAAAGTTGTTAAAAAAAAGTAGCTGAATTACCGACATTGAATACATAACATTGTACTTTTGTTTACGTTATATGTTTTGAATTTTTATGCAAATATCAAAATTTCCTGTATCAGTTTTAAATGTTTCGTAATTTGACTAAATGAAAGAAATGTAAATTTTTCAAAATTTTGTATACTTAAAAAAATCGATTAGAAAGAGTTTGGAAATTTTCAAATCCTTTTTCTAACTGTAAATGCATAGACTAATTTATTCAAAAATATGCTTCAATATAAAAATGAGAAATACTAAAATGCCAATAGCCTGATACTTTTGATAGCAATGACAAAAATCTTACTCATAAAGAAGATATGCAGACTGGTTAAAATGTATTTGAAATTAATGACATAAAATGTATTTAAGAACCTCACACGAACAATTGAAATCCAACAGAAATTACACACATTTATATTATTTACATGACAAAAATAAATTTATTTATATTGTTTTTCAAAACTAAAATTTATATCTTTTTCATATATTTGATTTGAATAATTATACTTAAAATCCGCATGCTTCTTTCCTTAAAATATGCATATTTCTGTCCATATTTATATATCTTCTTACCTACCTATTTACTTAACAATTCTCCTTTATACGCCTGCTTCTTTCATTCTAAAACTTACAGCATGCAAATCTTTCCTGTAAAATGTTATTTTCACATTATAATATTTATTTATTTGAATGATTGATTATACCACAAAATTTTACATTTACATAAAATACATACAGTTGAAGTCAAATATAACGTGGTACATGTGACTGAAATTATCAAAAAAACTTTTTATAAATTTAAATAAAATGTGTATGGGCTCAAATCATCACTGTATTTGCCCAAATTTGTGCCTCTACTGTCAGAAAAATTTTTGCCCTCTAGCGATTCAAAAGTTCGTTTCATGATCCTATTCGGGGGTCTGATGGCAAAAAACCTGACGAAATATGAATTATAACAAATGACTCGTATTTTTAAATAAAGCATCAGCAAAAAGTGACTGGTAGTTAACGGATTTTTTGCAATCACAGTAACAAACTGTTTTTATGCAATCATAGAAAATACGAGAAAATTCAACACAAAGTTAAAAAAAAATTCTGTTTGAATCATTTTCAAAAACTCAGGTTTTGTAACAATTGTAATCAGGCCTTATTTTAAATTCGAGTTAACTTATAATTCCGGTTTTCGTTCCAACATGAACCATTAATAAAGTGTGAAAAAAACGACACACATACGAAAGCAATTGTGATTTATTTTATGTGATTTATAAATATATATATATATATATATATATATATATATATATATATATATATATATATATATATATATATATATATATATATATATATATATATATATATATATATATATAATATTTAAGTCTTAAACAAATAATTGTTAATTTGCAAAAACGATCTTAAGAAACAAAAAATCATGAATAGCAGACAAATAATTTTTGAATTTTTCCCCATTTTCGGATTTCAATCCCTGTTTACATAATATTTCTTTAACAAAATAAAGGTATTAAAAATTTTATTTACTGTGTTTTTTTTATAATTTGTGTGATACTTTTTTGTAAAGATATACTTAATTTTGTGCAATCTTCAATGTTGTGAGAAACACATACTTTGTTTCAGATGGCTTAGTCTGGCCAAATTTCGCGTCAGTAATTATTTAAACTTAATTTGTGTGTTTTGAATCTGGTTATTTTGAAATTTTGTCTTTTGATAAACGAAAAAGTCGATATTGTTTATTACTTTGCACGAATTCATCAAACTGAGGATATAAAGATTTTTCCATTATTGTTTAAAATTATATTTTCATAATTTGACGATCTTTTTAAAATTTACGATAATTTACAAGAACTCGTTTAATGACACTATTTACGTCTTCAACTTTATATTTAACATTCTACAACAATAAGTTAAAACCATTTTACAACATACAAACAAACAAACATTGTCAAGAATAAATCCATTTGTTCATTTTGCTGGTATGTTAGATTTCATATTCCACCACTCACTTTGCACAATGTAATTAATTAATTCATCTTATCTAAAGGAACAAGAGATATTAATTTACGGTGTAATATTTATGAAAAACTAACCGAATACCACCAGTGGGTTGAAAATACACAAATAATACATTAAATACGTTCTTTTTTTTTTGCAATTTTAAAATCATTAATTTTTTTTATGCATTTTAAAAACGGTAAAATAAACAATCTCATTTACATATGAATTAATGATTCGTGTTTTCTGAATGGATATTCTTAAAGTATTAAAATCATACTTTAATTTTTCATAAAATAATTTTCAGTAATTTATTTATTGTTTATACTTAGTACAGGAATTTAGTCAAAATTTTGAGCAAAGTTTGTGCCCTCATAGCTTAATCAATGATGGAGCTATTGACTCCAATCATGTTGTTTAAAATTATATTATAAGCAAATTAAATCGGTTCAAGTTGTGATCGATCACTAATCAATGAGTGGTCCCTATGTCCACGAAATCATTATATTTACATATTTTTGGAAATATATTTATATTGTATAATAGAAATAAGTGAAAAACTAATTGAGACACTATCAATTAAAAAGTTACTAGGTTTTCTTAGGCATTAACATATTCTATACGAAATCTATAGGAATTGATAGTTGGGATACTGCCAAATAAGTAACTAGCGATTTTCTGTTCCATATAATCTAAGGTTACAGCAACAGGTGAGCCAAACTGAAGTTTTGAAACACATTGAATTCCTATTTCTTGAATCATTTGTATTTGCTTGACAGCACCCTAGGAGATTTGAATTTTTTTCATCTCTGAGTGACGACAAAAAAGCCATATCCTACCCAGATTTTTGTGTCTTCTAACTGCATTGTAGGGGACATAAGTAATCGTTTCTTTTTCTCTGTTCCAGCTCCCACAATTGTCATGGTTTACTGACAAATTCAAGCTTTCACGTTGGTTACCTCACTCCAAGTTTTCTCTAATAGCCACAATAATATTATGTTGATACGCTTTGGAAGGAAAACAAAATATGGCCAATTATTCCGATGATATTCTCACCATAAATATTTCGCAATATTACAAGTTCTTCCCACCTAAAGTTTGCCTTCGTTAGGGTGGTTTCATTCTGAAGTTGCTTATAATTCACAAATTATATAGGAAGATGTTTTGTTGAGCTTATGTTTGATAATTTTTTATTTGAAAAATATTTATATCATAAAAGATCATGCGTGCCATTAAATTACAGAAAAGTCCATACGTCAAGAAATATTATCCTACTGATTTCTATATGAAAAGAAAATACCAAAATATTGCTTAAAAAATGAAAAATTTTGCTGTATTTAAAAAAGTATCTTCGTTATCTTTCATAGCTTACATTTTTTATACCATATTTGTGCCGTAGACTTAAATCAGAAGAAAAAACTGGATATAACAGCTAACAGTTTTCATTGTTTTGACGCTTGACAGATTTGAATTTAAATGTTTGAATTTTTAGTGTTTAACATATATTAAATACTCTAAATATGCAGTATATCTAAGTTTACTATCTAAATTTGAGCCGATTTCAAACAAAAGATTTAAATAAATAAAAATTTTTTGTATTTGAATTTTTTCACCATCTTGTATGGTTCAAAAGTTGTATAATCGTTACATTGGACCCGATGGAGTGATTTTGTACATTAACGAATTTAAACTCACTTTTTGGGTCTAGAATATGCCATCAAAATTTCACCTTGTTATATCTTTCGCTTTTAAATATCTTCGATATTTGTTAAACCAACAAACTCGAGTAAACAAATTATCAAATTTAAATAAAATAATACATAAAAATACCTAGTGTATAAAATTTTGAGATTAATGCGTAAACGAGAAAATTTGCTTATAAATAAATCGCTAAATACTGGTTTAATTACGTATATATCCGATGTGGAGAGATTATAATCATGTTTTTGGTTTAAAATTGTTACATTACAATTTCAACAATAAATAGTATCCATTACCGTTACTAATCGTTTTACTCTGTCTAGTAGAAAGAATTGCTTTCAGTTATTAATTAACAGAAATAATTTGTATCCTACCAAAATAAATTATCTAAGATGTAAGTTTTATATGGTCTGTGATATATATCACTCTACATTTCGAGTTTAAACTGTCATTTATTAACTTGATTGAACACTGACCTAGATAAACTTAAAATTAGAAATATATTTCAATTATTTAGTACAGCATAATTATAAATAGATAAAACTATATGGTTTCAGTATATTCTTTGTATTAAATAACATATTATACAATATACCATACAGTATCTCTTGTAAATTGTCGTCAATCTCAGATGAGAGATTATCCATCTTCCTTCTAATAATATGTAATACTATCATATATATGTATGTATATTATTATACATAATGCTTAATTTGGAATTATGAAGATAACAAAGATGATTATGATATTATATTATAATTGACATGAAATGTCAACAATTATATTACATAATTATGCTGTCTACTATATTATGATTGTGATTGTTTTATGTAGTTTTGATTGTAACTAGTTACACGATAGCAAGAAAATATTGCTTTTACAAGATTTGTTTTTAATTTTATTAATAAAACACTCAAAAAATATAAAGAAAGTTTTTATGCTCAATACATGTCGAAAAGTTTTCAGTGAACAAATATTTCTAAATATAAAATTACATTTTTATTTGTAATTTAGAATCTTTTCGGGAAAAACTCTCCGTTTCATGTTTCTGGTCTCCGTTTTCATGTCAAGATTGTGCATACGACATTTCATTAGATTTAGATTATTATTTATTGAGTTATTTATGCACGGAAATTGAAAAAAATACAATGCATTTTAATTACATTACAGATTACCTTTTTAAATAGACCCCTTATACAAACACACTGAAGCTCAATTGTTTGCTTATTTTTAAAAAGATTTTTTGTTGAGTGAATAATGAGCATTTCCATGTTCGTTTTCAAAGAACCGTTTGCGTTTTATCTAATATTCAGATTTTATGGAGAATTTGATTTGAATTTTTTTTGTATGCATAGTTTTCAAAATAAATCCAAATAAAAAAAATTAGAAATTGTTGTTAATTATATATGATTTCCTGTGAAAATCCCAGCAATTTTTGCCTGTTAGAAAATTTGTTCAAAAGTTTTTGGAATAAACATTATTTTTGTTTAGTATTAGTTATATTTTAGAAACCGGAGATTTTGTCAAGTATCATAAAAATTAAATCCAAAAATACTTTATCTTCATTTGAGTTTATTTCGTTTCATTTTTTATTGAAAATGTTTTCAAGAGAAAACAAAACATATCGACTCTTGTAATTTTGTCATAAACTAACAATTTAAATAAAGTCAAGTGAAGAACAAGTAATTTTCAATTTAATTAAAATGTTTATTAATTTTTTCTTATATATCAAAACCAATGGATTCTATAGAATACTTTATCGGGCGAAAGATTATTTTTGAAACAATTTTCCCATTTCAGCTTCATTTTTCCGCATTTGTATACGTTGAATCGAAAAAATACCCCGTACATTGATACGTGATAAGGAACTATTCTACAAGCTGCTTAATTGTTGAAAATCTCCTGAAAGAGTTGAAACTAGAATTAACAACAACTTTACAACTTGAATCCTAAAAAGTCGGAAGAACGTTATGTCCTTTAGAAAAGAAAGGAAAATATGAGTGTAGCATTTTTAGTATATGATGAAGAGGAATTATCTCAGGTCTCGTACAACTTACTCTGGTTAAGATTTAAAAAAAAAATTGAAATATCAATGCCAGTAGACTTGTATTTGTTTTCTTAAAAAATGTTTATTGACTATACGTAACGATAAACTTTTATAAAGAATTAAAATAAACACACTAAGCCGAGGAATCGAATATGGAATGTACTGTCGAATACTATCATTTATCATTTATCATTTTTAATTTTTTTTTTATTCTAACTACAGTTGACAGTCTAGCGTGTAACTAGATATAAGTTTATTAATTGGTAAACGATTCTCTATATCTTTTATGTTTAATATTTTAAAAATTAAATATTTGAAGGATGTCAAACAATTAATTATACATAGATATTACATTTCATCAATCAATTAAATAATTAATAAACTAGTTTAACAATAAACTTTTTGATTATTATTTTCTTTAATTAAAATTTCTTTTAAATTGCTATCAATCAATTCTTATTAGTTGTTATTCAAATAATATACACGCATGAAAGTACTTCAAACAAGTTCCAGCAATGAAATGTTTTTATGTATCTGAACAATTGGGTAACAAACCATTATTCATAATAGTAATTCTCAAATTATTTAAATAGTAGTTATTCTCAAATCAATTTAAAAAATATGGAATTACTTAATTGTTTTTTATATCAATGTACAAAATTTAATCGAAAATGCAAATACCGTTATGTTTTTGAAAATATAAGTCATTCACTATGATAATATATATCTCTTATAATAATATTTTGTAATTTAACACCTATGAATAGCTGCGTTTTTCATTATTTTCTGATTTCTGCTTCGATTTCAAAATTTTAATGTATATTGATGTTTTGAAACCACCCGTGTAAGTTTTATTCGGAAATCTGTTCACTGGAGGGACATTTTGAGACCAAAGAAGCGGAGGGATGGTCCCATTTGACAAATTGCTCACCTATCGTCCCAGGATATAAAATGAAAACATGAATTCTTAGCATATCTCTAACACACATCTTATATAGCTTGCCAGCAAAGTTTTGGAATTATTTATCTTAGATATGTATCTCAGACGATGATATACTTTTAAAATTTTATATGCTTGAATCTAGTGCTTTAAAATTGCGATTTATGTCCTATAGGATAGGATTAATTCCTGATTACATTTAAAATTTACAATGATTATGTTTCAGCTGCTTTCATATTAAAAATAAACAGTGTAAACAAATTTTAAAAAATCTAAAAATTATAAAAGAAATAAACAATCTTTTTCATTTGACTATGAAAGTGTTTTACAATCAGTTCAAATTAGTTTATTTTTGGAGAAGTTTGATTATGGAATATATACACAAAGTCGTGTTATCCACCTACAATAAAATGTTAAAACGTGTCACCTAATATGACTAATGTCTGCGTTTATTTACCCTGTGTAATTTCATTTATTATGTTTTTGGGAATAGAAACGCACGCAATAAATTATGTAAAAGCGAACAGCTAAAGCCTTTAGTCGATATCAAAATAACAAAGTATTTATTCAAAGAATATTTTGTATTTATTAGATATATGAAACTTATTATTTGTTACTTTTTGTGATTTTATTAGTAAAAATGAGTTGTTGAATTTTTATTAGGTTTTATGATAGATAAAAAAGTTTTGGCAAACTTTAATGGTGCTATATAATATAAATATAAAAAAAAAAGTAATTCGATGACAGGGATAAAATTTTTATATATCAAATGCTTTAATGATGGTAGTTTTCAAACTTTAACAAAGAAGTGTCATTACTATCCTTTTTTTTTCAAATAACAATATTTTGATATGTTCTCAAATTTTATAACAATTTTGCAAAATTTTCTAAAGTTATGTTTACGAAACTGTTTAATAAAATTTTCTAAATAATTTTAATAAAACTTCATATTCGCTCAGTAAATAAAATTCTATATAATTCAATTGCAGTAATAATTTTTTATGTTATTTTACAAAATATAAATTAGGATAATTTGGAAAACAAAGAAATCACTTTGGTACAACTGTATTCTGCATGCAATATAGAATGAAAACAACTTTGCAGTTTATAGAGAAATTTCGGAAAACTTGGATATGTTACAAAACCTGAACCGACTTTGCCAAAATATTTATACTGAAAAATATGAAATTAAATAATATTCCATACTAGTTATTTAGAGCATCAAATCAAATATTGGTGTATTACAAGTACAAGCTAGTACCAAAAAACTATGCCTACGAAATTGAAAAATGAATAATGTTTACTTCTCTTTGCAAATGTTGCTTTATTGAGCCATACTATTCGTAATCCCACTTAGTAACATATTTTGATACGATGCAAATTTACCGACAATTAGTGGGAAGGGACATAATATCGTCGCGATCAACTTTTGTTACACGACGGCGTTAAGCGTGTACGAGCGAATGTTGCACGTGTGAGTTGCGGCTTCACATACTAACTGTTTCTACGTTACACCAATAAAAGTCAAAGCATCCTTTGCGTTTTGTAGAAAATGTTAAGTGCATACCTACGCATCTATCCAGAACAATTCCAGCACTTATAAAAGCCTTATGCACTCCAAGCATAATTTTTAAAAATCAGGATATGAAAATAGATATAAATTAATCTATCCAATTGAAATTTGTCTAATTTAAATTTGTCTAATTTAAATCAGAGTTTTGACCAGGGGTTTATTTCATCAAGTAAGAAATGTTATTGTAGTGTAACAATAAATTTTATGTGATAGAAGTTAATACTCAAAACTCATTAATAATTATAAATAGTTTTTATTGTTTTTAAAGATTTGCAAATGTACTTTACAATTCCCAATAATAAAGTCATTCAAATCATGTATTCTTGAATATTTTATGAACACATAACGATGTTCTTTAGCATCCATTTATGCATCGATGCTTATCTAATTTCAACACATATAACAAAAAATAATAAAAACTTCTACGAATTTTTAACTGATAAACGTAGTAATATATTTTTATTCAACATATAAAAAATAATTTACACATAATTATGATTGCAAAAATATATTTTGCTTACTAAAACAATAGATATCATTCACAGACATAAAATAATCAACATCACACAACTATTATAATATTAAAACCATCAAATCATTTCTTAGTACCAATTGAAGTTTAGTATCCTGGAACTATAAAACGCTACAAATAATAATTGACAATATAAAATGGTAAATAAAAATGTATAGAAAGTAAAAATAAAAACAACAGAAACCAGACACAACACTAAAAATTATTACACAAGTTGTTATAGTTTCTGGTGTATGTAAAGCGGCTCTTTGAGACATATAACATGGATTAAACTTTAATTTAGTTAGAGACGGTGCACTTTATATAAAAGATTGGTAAAGATCCTCTAACATGAAAAATACAATGACTACGCGACGTAAGAAATTTCTAGATGTTTGATTTTCATGTTTTTGGTCGTGATATAAAATCCGAAATGGACCACTTATTTCTCCTGTGTATTTTCCATGACAATATGTGAATTCCAACAACAACTCAAAATAAATGTAGCATTAATGGAGTGAATAAACTCTGTATTCAAAAAAATGCAAACAAAAAAAAAATTCTTACTTAATTACTTAATATCCGTACGAATTATAACGACCTGTCAAATTTTTATGTCTTAGATTTTGTATTTAATTTCGCTGGAGGAAATAAACTAAACTTTTGAGTTTCTTCTAAACGGAAGCCCTTTTATTTTCACAAACATTTATAATACTAAGAAATCTGTTGATTGGATAAGTTCGATGGAGTTGTAGATTTAGTAAAATTATACTAATAATTTTTTTATAACAACCGACCAAGTGCATTTCATACCATTATGTTCTAAAAAATATTACAGTGGAGAGAAATATTAAATAAATACCTAAACAAGATGTAATCGTTTGTCATTAAATAAATTATCATAGTCAAAATTATTGCCGAAAACAAAATTTTGTAAGCAGATATAAAATTTTCTGTTTAAAAAATTAAAACAAAAAAAAAAAAAGTGAAGATAACAGCTAACAGTGTAAATTGTTAAATTCTCAACATATCATTGAATATCTATTTATTTATACAGTTATATATACTTGTACGTGTATAATAATAATATGTATTGTAATTACCATTATGTGAAAATTAGCTTAATTTGAGCTAAAATTGTGGTTAAACCTAACATTTTACGAAAAAATTATTGAAAAAAAAAGGTTGAATTTTTTGTACTTGATTTTTTTCTAACTTTTATAGTTTAAAAGTCTTTTATAGTTTAAAGGGCCCATTGAATCCAAAAAACGAACACCTATACCAAAATGTTTTGAGCGGTCAAAATTAGGTAGCGTTACAAACTTTAAACTAAAATAAATATACTCTGACATATTATGATGTCGATTAATTTCTAAACAAGAAAAACCAAGATACATAAAAATTAAAAATATATAAAAATGCGTTAAAAAAGAAATTCGTGTATATTTTGTAAAATTGCATTTTTTTTTTTTAAATATTATTTATCTGTTACTCATATTATATGTCTAAATGAACAAACACTATACGTTTGGTTACGCTCTATAGTCGAACAACATTTATTATAATAGCTGTTATAAAATAGTTGATTACTTTTCAAATAATACACATAATAATATTACTTGAATAAATATTATAAAGTGTACATAAACACAAAATTAATGACTTTATTACAGCGGTTTTACTGTAGTTTTATTTTATTAACCGTATATGTTTGTTGTTTTTTTTATTAATTCTGTTTTTTTAAAGCAATTCTTGAAATTAAATACTTCATACAACAATATTGTTAAGGGCGTTTTTATTCTGATTATTTTATCAAAAATATTTATAATTTAACCACTCAATGCAAAGCAATATTTATTGTTGGTTTTATCAAAGGAATGTTTCCAAGAATTTCATATAATACAACATTTTAATTATTCACTGAATACAACAAGAATCTTAATGGATAATTTTTAGAAGAGTTCGTTGGACAAAAATTAGATATTCTATTTATCAAAAATCGAGAAAAGTGAGAAAAGTTGTTATTTGAAGCGTGGAACTTTATTGCTACAAGTCTAACTGTGTTCAACATGTTTTCCTATAATATTACCTATTGTTCCGATGTTCAGACAACGTATTTATTATGCATTTATAAATAATATAAAAACATAAAAACTTTGGCTGTTTTTAAGTTTTCCTTTCTTGAGTAAGGCAATCAAAATCTAAAAACGATGAAAAAAATAGTACAAAACAAATAAATATAATAACTGACAGTGCTAATTGTTTAAATATGGTTGAATATGAATGATTGAACAATTTTTATTCACAAGCATTCATAAAATACATTAAATATGCATTCCATACAGTTAAAATAGTTTGTTATATAAAATATTATAATTGGATATTTTATTATAATTATAATTACCTGACCTAGAGCTGAAACAATAGTGAGTCTAGGAAGTTTTACGAATAAATACTTCAAACTGTGTTTTTTTTCGCAACAATGAACAATTTCACTTCTGGTTAAAAATGTATGACGAATGGACGCACAAGAATAGTAATTTGATGATTCTATGAACACCCATACGAAAATGTTATTAATGTCTTCAATATTTTCTACAACCTTTAGACTAAATTTAATATATCCTCGTGTATTGTATGTATGTCAGGAACAATGAGAAAGAAATTATTAAACTGTCCGTGTTAAATTCACATAAGAATCAAGCTAACCGCTTTTGAGATAAGCACAAACAAACAGACAGACATGTAAACATAAACATTTATTGATATAGATTTATTCGTTGCCTTTTAGAAACCATCCGTGATTCATCTGCATGTTAAAGTAATTAATGTCATTCTATCTAGTTTTTTATTTTTGTTTTGTAAATAAAAAAAAGTTAATTTTAATCTGTAAAAGGACATTCATAACATATTAATAAAATTAATTTATATATTAATTAAAATACACTATGATTTATGATTTTAATTAGTAAAGTGAAGTTTAAGTGAATCCAAGCATTAATATGCATATAAAATATACATACATATCTTTTAACATCTTGATACCAAATGGTATTTCTAGAGTAATATACAAAATCCATAATCTAGTTTACATAGTGTTTTAACGGTAATATCATTAAAATATTACTCTTTCAATATAACTTCTGTGTTTATTTTATTAAAGAAATTGACCACCTAGTAACAGTCAAAACCATTCATTTTGCCAAATCTTACAAAGAAATAAAAGCTATCAACTTTATCCAAATTTTAGTAAGAATTAATTCGGTAAAAATTTATTGTTGTTGATAATTGAATTAAAATTACTTCGTATATAAAGAAAAAAATTGCAGGCCTCCATTAAAACCGTCTTCAAAAAAATGAAATGAAAGTTTTAAATAATTTTTAATTAACAACTTCTATAGTTAATTTCCTTTTGAATCAATCAATCAATTTTTTAGCTAAGAATAAGATTGACATCGACTTCGAAAGATAATTGCTCACAAGGAAATTATTTATAGAAATTTTTTATTTAAAGCATTTCAAGCGATTCAATTTAATATACCCTTTATAGATAGGGAATAAAAATTATTTATTGACGGATTTTTTAATATAATTTTTCAAATAATTTTAATATAATTTTTCTTTTTTTTTTTTTTTTAAGCCGAGAAAAAGTTTTGGAAATGGAGACCGGATGTCATAATAATTCTTGGACAAATTTTATTTTAAGCCTTGCAATTTATGTATAAGTGTCATATTATCCTTTCTCCCTAATTACACAATAAAGATTCGTATATCAGCAGTGGCGGATTAAATATTTTGCCGCCCTAGGCCCTGTCTGATTCGCCGCCCTTTTTAAAGGATGAAATTTTATATCTTTGTGACCGTTCATATTATTCAGATATAATATTTATTTCGTAAAAGTATAATTGTTAAACAATACAAATAAATATTAACAACATAAATAACAGTCAGTTTTCTTAAACTATAATGTATAACTTAATTTTTAAATATCTTTTTTCTGGCTTTCGTCTGAGCAAATCATCAACTATGTTGTTGTAATCAATTTCTTGAACTAGCTGAGCTTCAATTGACAGTAGTGCTAAAGCATTGAGTCTCTCTTGGCCCATACTTGCGCGTAAATACTTTTTTACTCTTTTCAAGGTGGAAAAAGATCTTTCTCCTGAACAGTTCGTAGCCGGAATACTCAAAAAAATACGTAGAGCAATGTCCACATTTGGATAAACATCTTGAAGATTTTGAGAATGCAAAAAATTGTATATTCCTTGCGCGGAACGAATATCTTTCGTGTTCATTAGAGAATCTTTGAGTTGACAGTGCAAATGAATACATTCATTCGCGAAAGTCTCTTCCAAATCATTTCGATACTTAGTAACTAATTCATCTGCGCGAACATGTAAGATTAACTTTACTTAAGATACAAAAAGTCAACAGAGCTTTGAAAATTCTTCAAAAAAACCATTTCAATATTCAATTATTTCTGTTATAAAACATTATGTATCAGTATTGCACTCCCGAATAAAAAAGTTAATCAAAAAATGAATTACATTATATTTCATAGAAATTGATCTGTAAATTTATATAAAAAAAAAAAACGAATAAATCCTTAAAATGTATTGTCGTTATATTATATCAGATTTAAAATTTTGACATTCTGAAAAATTGTGCCGCCCTAGGCCCGGGCCTCACGGGCCTAGGCGGTAATCCATCACTGTATATCAGATGGTTAATTTATAAATTCTGGAATAAAATTTACTTCATAATTTAATTATGCAAATAATAATTTACATTCTATCCTCGCGTTTTGCATGACCCCACCTTACTTTACATCAAAATTCAAAAATAACAACAAATTACACGACACAATTTTACTACTTTAATTATAGAAATATAGTAGCACCTAATTCTTAAGTGAAAATAACTTCATAGAATTGTATAGATATTTGTAAAATATGAATGAGTAGTCTTGCAAAATGTTAAAATAGAAATGAAAAACCATTAACAATAATAAAAAGCATACAAAACTGTACGTTCATATTAATTGACGTGATGATTGAAACAAATGATTTAATTTCATAATTGAAAATAATTTAGTAATTTTACTTTTAAAATATATATCATATATTTTACACAAACTTAATTTACAATGTCCGTTATTAATATTTTATGGAAATTCGTATGAATCATAATTTTATTATTCTAATGGGAGTAAATGTGAAACGGAAGTGTCTTATGTAGGAAAATAATTTTTATTTGTATTTTAATAGTCATTAAAGATGCTGCAGCTAATTGTAATATTATAGACAATTTATACTGGAGAAAATAAAATGAAAGTCTCATAATGCTTGCATGTACTGGATGTTCCAGTTGGAAAATTCTAAAAAAATTGTAATTCTCAAAATTTTGTAATCATTTAATGAGACTATAACACCATAAAAATTTAGTTTTTTATCTTTGACCAGAAAATGTATTCCTTGAAATTCGAACATCTTAAAATCATCATCAAAATTCGATTCCACTATCGAATTAAATTTACATTATTTGGAATTTTGAAAATAGTTGACCAGAATGAACCGTCATTCTGGTCAACTATTCCCAAAAATGGATTTTAATTAACTAAAAATTGAATGCACTCAATTTTCATTAATTACTATATTGTTAACAATTCAGAAGGAAACAAGCAGCCCAAACAAGCATTACCGTTGAGTTTTATGTATATCCAATACATAAATCAATGTGTTGACTACTAGTTATTCTTATTTCGCAGAATACAAACTGTAATTTATTGTTATATTAATAAAGAAATTTAAAGTTATTTAAAAGAAGTCAAAATAATTACAATATTATTCAAAAACCATTTTATTATTATTGTTTGTAAATACGTAAGTAAACCTAATAATTATAATATTATATTTAAAAACAAGACACTGTCATAAAATAATAATTTATGCGTATATGATAAATCTTTTTTCGCTCCTCTTCAATTAACCTCCTATAAGAATATATTTCATCACAACAGTGGCGCGGTATTTTTAGTTTTCATTTTGTATATTATATTTTAACTGCAGAGAGTCATAAATTAATTCTATTTACAGTAAAATTAGTTCCATGTTGAATATTCACTTAAAAATCGTATGGAAATACCTTTGTATGATTTTCGATTATTCTTTACCTAAATTCCTGCTTACCATATCTTGAAAGTGGGCGACTAAAAATTTATTTTGTTTTATAATGAATACAAAATAATTGATTATAATTTTCTGCTGTCGTTAAACACTAATAAATTTTTATTATTTTAAACAAATTCATCAGTCATATTTACATCTTAAAAAATATTGCTATTGCAATTTCTCCTCTATTTAATACAATTTTCATCGGGAAAAACATTTTTGTTTGAGATTTCTTATTCAATTTTTATACAAACAATTAAACAAAGTACTGCATTTTTCAACGATGCAAATAAATAGGGGATCGGACAAAATTTTTTTTATTACTTCAATTGAAGCGTCATTACTTCACGGTTATGAAGCTTTCAAATTCCTAATTAACAATAATCCACAATTCCCAAAATTAGGAAATTAACAATATTATAATACACAATATCATAAAACATTATGTATTTTGTTCATTTGTTTTTGTGTAGTGAATATGCATGTGTCTTGTAGAGAATAAGTATATTTCCTTCCTGCTTAGAAAATCGAAGATTTTCAAAAATTGTGAAGTTATTGGTTTTATCCCGTTTTGAAAAAATCGAGTTTCATCAGATTTCGACGTTTTGAGGTTACAGGAAGCTTCCATGACTACCCCTGCGAGGTTGTCAAGATGTCTGTGTGTATGTGTGTGTGAAAGTATGTGAACCGCTTATAACTTTAGAACGGCTCGACCGATTTTATCGCGGTTGGTGCCAATCGAAAGGACTTGACCAAACATAGATTTTGAATTCAATTCAAATCCGATCGATTCAAAGTCACAGATTTTAGAAATTTCAAAACAATTTATAATTTTTTTTCATTCTCTTTTCTTCAAAAACATTGTAATATGTTAAATTTTGAGTGCTTAAGTATAAAAATATCGGGAAGATGCAGAGACGGCCTTTAGGGTCAACCGTTTTCCAAATAAATTTTTTTTTGTGTTACTAAATATAATTATCTCAACCATCTAAACTATTTCGGTATTCAAATAATTTACTTTTTTAGTTGTTTTCTATAGTAAATCTAAACTTGTTTCCAATATATTTATTCGTATTTCGATCAACGTCCAAGACATTGTTAAGCTGTTTCACTGTAATATGTATAGTCTCATTCAAATAACGTAATTGCAATATGCAGAAATAAAAAACCTATATTTATTTAAACTTTAGCAAAGAGAAAGAGTCATCATTTAACATTTACACGTAAAGTAACGCCCTAAATAAATTATCTATGCACAGATATAAGTAACATACAAAACATATAACTTACGAAATAAGAGTATCAAAAATATATTATGTATATATTATGCATGTAAGTTTAGTGTTAATGCTGAGAAATAGTAGTAAGAAATGCTTAGTTTTGAACAGGAATACTTCATAACGTTTACCTATAAGGTTATTAATAATTCACAATGCTTTGGCATACGTTCTTAACCCTTGTTCACATCGATCAAGTTATTTTATCGGAGGGTGCTCATTGCCATGTCATATTACTGATAAATACCCATCTTAAAATTTGTATATTATTAGTAAAACAACTTGCTGTGCGAAAATTCTGAAAAGTTGACCGATTATTTGAAGTTCCTAAAATTATGTTGGTCGATTATTTCCACTGACTTAAAATTGACGGACATTTTTTTGTTTTTTGGTATTGTATTGTACAGACCAAAAATATATTTATTTTATCATTTAATGTTATAATATAATCTATGCGACACTATTGAAAAAAAAATTTCTTCATTTATTTAAACAGATAATTTGTGTAAGAAAACAACACATGGTAATGATGACATGATTCAAAAGTTACCGATGAATGCACATGTTCTTGCCACCTAAATAATTTATTTCTGTTATGTATAAAAAGGCATTTACCTTCGCAGAGATTCCCAGTTCGACTGTATTGTTTTTAAGTTTGTTACCTAAAAACTTTCGTCTAAGTGAACCGACTTTTTATTTTAAAGCTTTTGCTTTCCGCGTGGCTGCATTTCTTTTTGGTTCAGATCTCATATCCCTAAGAGGAGAGAAGAGGCGAAAACAAATTTTTAGTGAAATGTGTGCTCCGGATAACTTAGTCGTTTATGAACTGATTTTGATGATTGTTTCTTGTTGTAAAGAAGGTATCCCAAGGGTGGTACAACTACAAGGAAACCTGGATCTGATGTCCTTAAAGGGGAAAAAAAAATTTTGTAATTAAATTTCATCCAAAAATTTTCGTGGTTATATACAACACTCAAAAATAAAAAAAAGGTTTAATAAAAAAAGAGCCGTCAAAAACTGACCTAAAAAGTAAAAATAATTGTAACTTTTTACTTGCGACCAATTTCGTAGCCGGTGCAAATCTTATCCTTTGCTTAAAAATTCATTGGCTGTCACAAGGAAAAATTTAAAATTATTTCACTTTTTCGTTTTTATTTTTTTGAATGCGGTTTTTTTGAATTAAAATTTTTTTTTTGTTTTCTGCAATTCTTTCAAATAACGATAAAAAAAACCAATATTTCATTATAGTTTCTAATTATTATTTAACCAATCTACATGTTCAGTTTTGAACATCATTGTACTAACAAATAATGGCAATGAAGTTATGTTTGGGATGATTAATAAAGAAGAAATAACCTTATACTTGCAATTTGTATTTTCAAAAAAACTATTTTTACTGCTCATTAAATTTCAGACTAATTACGCTTTAACGTTTTTTGTTTTCATTTGTTTTTGTGTTTTTTTATTTTTTTGTTTTGTTTCATGAAGGTTTGTGTTATTGAAAATAGTGATGAGATATTTATACACAATGGCGCCTAAAGGGAATGTTAAATGGTATTTCTTTACAATGGTATCCTGGTATTCTTTGCAGAAATAAAAAAACTTAATTTTGGCACTGATGATGATAAATATGCAAGAAACCGATAAATTTTAATGTAATATGCAATTTCAAAAATTTATGCATTCTTACTTTAAAGCAATTTTTTGTACATTCAAAAAAACATGTTTATAAATAAAATAAATTTAATTATTTGAAGAAATAAATTATCTAAATATTTTGGTTTTTAATTTGAAAAAATAAATATATTTGTATTTTTGCAGACAAATCGTGTTATGGAAATTATTTTTCATTTTAATAAACACAAAAATATGTTTTTTTAATCTATAAAAAATTGCTTTGCGTGACAGATAATTAAAAAAATTGCATTATGTTATAGCATAAATATTTTAACACCCGTAAATTTTGCAGAAAAAAATATCTTCTTAGGTGGTAATCACTCACAGCAAGTACAATGTATCACAAAGAAATGTGCGAAATCTTGGATATTTAGTAGAGCAAACTACTTCAGTTAAACAGATAAAATTACACAGAGTTGCATCATGAACTAAAGAAAAAATTGCTCGTTAATCTGAAGAAAAAGAAAAAAGACACAAAAAATTAATTGGTGTTTTAATGCGCGAAAAATTGTTAAGAATTAAAAAAGTCGTTTTTTTGAGCGTGTTCGAAAAATAATTTTTAAACGTGTAATCAGTATTTTTGTTGTTTGATACAGATAAATTTTTATTTTTTTTTTTAATTTTTTAAAATTTAATGTTATAATATTGTAAGTATATGATATAATCAAAATAAAATTAAATGATATATTCTTTCAACACGTTTTATAGCCGATATTGCAAAGGTTTTGAGGAGACATGGAAGTCTTTAGTTCGAATTTTGCCGGAACCTGTGTTTTTGTTAAAGGCAATATCAGTTGAATATTTTATATTAATTAGAAAAATGTTAAAAGAACAAGTCTTCTGACAAATGGGTCTATATACGTTGAAGGACGAACCCAGGACATTAATTACTAAACATCAAAATAAACAGAATATTCTATGTATTATTTTATAATCTTTTTAAATCCGCAACAATTTCAACTCATATAATCAATTCAAGTATATTAAATCTTCACGTTTTACTTTTCCCTAAATTCCAATTTTAAGGCACCTTGTATTTGACAAACTTCATTCATAATTATTGTAAAAATGTTTAAAATAACTTGGAACAATTTTTTCGAAATTATAAAAGTAAATTAGAATAATAAAATTACTACTTCGTTTCACATATGGTTTTTATTTAAATAAAATAAAACACTTTTTTTTGTCTTCTTTTCGTTCGTTAAGTTTGTTTGTTTCTTTCGATACAAACATAATTCGTTTGTTTTTATATTTGTAGCATGAAAAAAATCTGTTTAGAATTAATTTTAAAAATTATTTTAAATATTGAAAATGACAAAAATAATTATTTTTATAGTGTTAAAGGTTTAAATGTCAAATAATTTATATCAAATAAAAACTAAAAATATTTAAAATTGCTTATGTTTACTTGAAAAAAGTATTTCAGTTTACTTACTATTTTTATTTCCGGATTTTATAATAAATATTTCGTCAATTAGATGTTCATTAATGGAATCCGATACAGGTAGTCTTATAAAGGCATTGTGAGCTAAAGGAGCATCAATTTCCTTATTGCTAGCAATTTTTTTTTCTGATTTAAATTTAGTATTTTAATTAATATTGTAACTTTCAGGCTTGAAACTATTGTGATTTTGATTGCGGTTAAAAAAATATTCCGATTTCAACGTTTTTTATATTTGTCAACATTGAAACTTCCTAAACCAGTTTTGATTTAAGATCGTCGTTTCATCTGGATATTGGGTCGTTGATCTGTCGGTCAGTCGGTTTGTCGGTCTGTGAAATATATTCTGGCAAATGCGCTTAACGAATTTTCGCATGATTCAACTAACGAACGAATATTTATAAATTTGTGGTAATCAATAGTCGAAATGTTCAGAATGGTCCCATTTCAGAAACATGTCATCTAGGAATATAGTGATTGAAACTTCTCTTTTCTCTTAAATGCCGATAGCTAATGAAATGACTGTGTTAATAGATAACATCTTTTCAAAGCCGATTATTCTCGAATTTCGTGAGTATAAAATAATCAAAATTCGAAACGTATAAACGTGATAAAGTGAGAGAATAACATGTTATTACGAATTTTATGTTATATAACGGTTGAAAATGTATTTTTTATCATATATCCCTCTAAATTGTAACTACTTCGGGCAAGCCATTGTTAAGAGATTGCTAGTTGTGTAAATTTATTTGGTCATAGCTATTTTCACATAAATTTAGATGTATCGTGAACCATTTATCCGATTTTGATGAAATTCGCTTCGTATATGCTGAAATAAATTCATCTGGATATTGAGGGAAACAATTTAAAAAAAAAATTTCAAAAAAAAAAAATAAATAAATAAATAAGCTTCGCATTCTTAATGGTACAGAAGTTATTATATACTTGAATTAGAGAAAATGCAACTCAATCGTTGAAGACGTGCTGGACAAGGTTGAATATATCTGTACTTCACGATGAAGTTTTATGTCCATTATTGTCACAGCGTATTGTTTATTTATAGGATAATTGAACTTTCAAAATCATAACCCACAAAGCTAGACATTACAAAAATAACATATAATATTTATTTTGTACCTTATTAATTTATTCAAGTTTCAAATTACAAGGCTGATTCTAGTAATGGGTACAATATACGCCCTCATTAAAAAATATGTTATATGTACATATTTCTGTCGGGACAATTGTGTCGCCGTTCTTAACAAAAACTACATTACATACATACATATATATATATATATATATATATATATATATATATATATATATATATATATATATATATATATATATATATAAAAAATATATATATATATATATATATATAAATATATATATATATATATATATATATATATATATACTAAATATACATATACAAATATTACAGGAAGTCAAAAGTCATGCTAAATTATAATCAAATAAAAATTTTTATTTCTTCTATATAATGTTCAAAATATTATTATTATTTTTAATTTAAAACAAATGAATAACTGTTTTTGTAATTAATTAAATTAAAAACAATAATTTCATAGTCGAATAATCCAGTTTATATATATAATTGCGAGATTCTTCGGTCATTTACTAACTGATTAATCACGAAATCATAAAAACTACTAAAGAAGAATTATGAAATCTACTATAATTTTACTCACATATAATTCTATTACTGTCAACTGATTTGTCATTAACTTATTTAAATTATATTTAATTGGATATGAACCAAAAAAAAGGCCAAAAAATTCAATTAAAAATGTATATTTTATTAGGTTTTTAGAGAAAATGAAGTCTACGAAAACAAATATAACACATCAAATATCGATATTGCTTCAAATTTATCCTAAATATTTACGTCCGGATTGAATTTGTGACAAATAATTACGCATCCTATCGTTTAAAGAAATTTTGTTTATAAAATGTTCATAGGTTAAACTCTTATAAACATAATTTTATCAAAATTGGAAAAAAAATTTAATTTTTCCAAAGAGGTGCTATAGAATAGAAAGGCATTTATTTATACATGAGCGTGTTTTGTTTCTTTATACTTACGGACGGCTTATCGAAGAGTTTGCCTAGAAAAAACATTTTTAATATATAATCGAATTTTGATTTTCACCTTAGAAATTGTGTTTTTAAGAAAAAATCCTCGAGCGTTTTCATGTCATAGGTATAGTCCCGGTTATTTTAAATTAAAAATACACGATTTTTATGGTGTAATTTATAATTAATTTAGTTTAAGATGAAAATTATACTTTGATTTATAAAATTAAAGAAGATCTAAAATGACCATAAAAAATTGTTGTTTTTAAAATTTAAAAGAACATGAAATGTACAGGTAGTTGAGTTTTTTTTGACCGAGACTGTACATTCAAAGTACATACATTCAAAATATGATAACTATTTTACTAAAGTGGTTTGAAAAATTCATTAAATTATTTGGTATGATATCAAAGAAAATGTTTTATTCACATGAACTATTAATATAAATACATTTCTATACATATTATTATGCCTACATTATACTTAGACAATAATTATATCAAGTCAAAAACCTTTCCTAATACACAACAATATTTGTATACGAACGAGAAAACAGAAAAATCCCAAATATTTTGTTTTAATTATAATATTTTGTATGAAATTTATAAAAAATTTTGGAAATGAATTTTTATGACTTTATATTAAATAGGAAATCTTTGAACAGCAGATTCTACACCCTAGAAAATAATTAATTTGATAAAACTCCAGTTTTGGGTATTAATAGAAAGAAGTTGCGTTTTCCATTAAATTAGATGAGCTTTAACGCATCTTTGCGTTTTTTATTTGGTTACGAATTAAAAAATTTTGGATTTTATATTATATCCAAACCTATATCTTGACTATCTTTACGCATCAGAAATTATATGGAAATACGAAAATATCTGTTTAAAAAAAGTAGCAAATTTTCGTTTTGTATTCAAAAATTTCTTTGAAATAACATATATAATATATTTTAAATATTGTTCCTTTGACTAACGGGACATTTTGATTTTAATAATAATACGTTTAAAAACATTTTTATACATAATTTTACTTTTATTGGCAAATTCGATATAAGTTCATGAATTCTTCATTTTCTATATTGTTCCGGACATCTCTGATCTATTAAGTTGACCCTACTGTATCTGGTGAAGCATATGTATTAGTTTTTTCTGACAAAATTGAATTCACCTAAAGAAAAAAAATTAAGTAAAAATTACAAATAATTTTAAATAAGATATTTATACTAAGGATTTTCTTAACAAATAACATTTTAAAGTCAATCAGATTTACCACAATTTTAGCTAATAATCAGTAACATAATTTTTAGTACAAAACAATTGAAAGTGCCAAAAAAAATAAAATTATAAAAGTATTTAAATTTTCGTAAATAGCCGTCTTTTTGGATAACGTTTCAACATTTGTTTAAAAGTAACATTAAATAAACCGAAAAGCCGAAAAGAAAAAATTAAAATAATAAAGTTTTAGGATCTACTGGTTAAGGGGGATTGAAATATAATACTGAAGCACACTCTTTTATGTTAAATTTTTCAATTTTTACCCACAAATCTCTAAAAAAATCTATTGAAATTTGGGTATGTATAATATTGCCATGAAAACGGGGGGCTTGTCGAAGAGTAACTTAAATAACACAAACATATTTATTGTACATATATAATAAATACATGTGTGGTATGATTATTTGAATTTGTATATTTTAACAATGTTAATAATCACGAAGAGGGAAGTTTAAGCGGGCTGATTGAAAAATTAATTATCTTTACTTGTTTCATATCCATTTTGATAAACATCAATGTTTTAACGAATGAAACAATAAACAATGAAGTATGAGTAATTATACTGAACAAGTTTACTACTCATCGCTATAGATGAATCACGTAATGGAAACCCCTCGACAAAACCAAAATTTTATTACCCTTTTGTTAAATTTTAATTATCAATTCAAAATAATAATAATAATTTTTTATGATTACTTAAATTCATTGAAGAACACAGAAGGTAATTAAAGTTATATTTTTAAATTTTAATAATGTACACGTTTTTTAATTTTTGTACGTAACAAATAATTTTATTCATGATATATTGTCTTTTAATAATAGCGCCGGCGCCTCTACAAATACTTTGAATATAATATATAGTTTTTTATTTATTTAAAAAGGAAGAATAATATAAAATACATATAAAGAGACATTGAAAAGTTTATAATGTGTCTTTTCGAAAAAAAAAAAATACAGGAAGTAAGCAATATTACTATTGGTTTAAATACTCTTGTTTACAAGTGGATGGATAAGAATGTTCTTTGGAGCATGTATATTTTGTATGTATACCATTTTATGTATCCTCAGATGCAAAGAAATATTCATGTTTTTGATCATCATCAACAGGAAGTACTAAGTTATGGCAGTTTTTTTTTTGTTCGTGTGATATTATCGAAAATAGTTGCTCTTGCAAAAATATTGAATACGCAAATTTATATTTTTCAGTAGTTTTCCTGTCTAAAATTTGTTTCTAGACTAGATATATTAGAATTCTGAGAGGAAAGTTTTATTTTATTTATTTTTTCTTACGAATATTTTTTGGGTCTCACGAATTTCAAGTTTGCGGGCTAACGTTTTTCCCGCGTTTGTTTTCTGGACAATTTTCAGCAAACTTTGACATTTTTTTTAGATTTTGGCCTATATCTCAAAAAAGAAACATTTCTTCAACAAGCTCATCTAATAAATTATGTGAAGCACGCTCTAGCGGCGGAACGCGTAGTCTTCCAAAATAACATTAAATATAATATAAGGAGAATATTTTGCCTATTTTAATTTTGTATTACATGAGTTTGTTATAAGTGCCGAGATAATAAAGTTCCAAGCAAAATTTTTGTTCGGGTAAACTTTATATTCGTCCCAAAAATATGAAGAGTCAAAACATCAAAACTATCCTAAGACTTTTCTCCGAACCTTTATTTTATAACTACGCAATGGTTAGTCTTCCAAAAAACAATAGAGATGAGAGATACAGGAAATTTCGCCTACTTAAAAAAATACTAAATGCCTACTAAAATTTTTGAATTTAACATTTTGGTAAATGAACACCTGAGACAACTAGGAAACTAGTGAAACGTTGCATTTGAAATAAAATATTGTGATTTATTTGAAATAAAAACTTATGTATAGGATTTTAGCAGCTGAGAAAACTAGAAAACTAGTGAAACTTCGTGTAATGATTATTAATAAACATTAATAGAAAATCGTTTATCCTATAAATTGTAAAATATTTTTCATTTAAATAAATGTATATGAACAATTTAAATACTCTACGGAGGGGTGAAATTAAAAATTCTATTGTACTCTAATTTCCCCTAGACATTTCACATTGAATGCATAGATGGTAGACTTATAAATACTACATATTAAAATCTTGTTCACGTCCAGAAAATTAATAAATAACTAAAATTGGTCACAGGGATTCAGGACAATAAATTACAAACTAAGTGTTGATTTTAGTTGATCGTTTCGTAGAATAATTCAATATATCAAAACAAAATCAGTATACAAAAGGACGAAACGTTCAACTAAAATCAACACTTAGTTTGTTATTTATTGTCCTGAATCCCTGTGTCCAATGTAGTTATAAATACTTTTTTGTTCTGATTTTCTCCTATCATTTCACATAAAGTGCAAAAAATCGCATATTCTTAGATTGCATATATAAAAAGTATTTTTTTCAAGAACGTGAATTTTATGTTTATCATATAATGCATTGTCACACAAACTTAACGTGTATTGAAACATTACTCCTCAATCGGATAAGGATAACTATTTTATAATTCAGTGGCAAGATTTGACCCTAATAAGCATACATTATTGCAAAATTATATATTTTGAAAACATTTTTTTTTCAAACTCTACAAAACATCATAAAAACCATCGCTGTAGAGTAATTCAAAAATTCTATAAAGCTTAAACATTGTCAAAAGCTATATCAATGTTAAAATTTCATATCTTTTATCAAGTTTTCAAAACAATAAATTATTTGAATCTCCTGATGACAAAAACAAAACTGTTATTTTTGTTATGCATGTGAAAAAATACCTGACAATGCATTTTTATTATTTCATTTTAAAAAAACAAAAGTGAAAAATGTCTTTGGCATTAATAACATTTTATAAAAACATACTATAAATTTCCTTATCATAGTACAAACGCATGCTTAATTAACTTTTTAAAAAAGATAATGTACATATTAATAGTTATCATGATCGTCTGCTTATATGTACGGTCACCTAATTGAAAAGTTTCCAATGTAAAGATATATACTTTACCAAGTGTATAAAAGAATACATTACGTCCTCCAGCAAACATCCAAATCAAAAAAGCTGCATAAAGAAGTCTTAATTACGATGTCCTAATTATGACGTCGTGATGGCTTCTTTTTTAAGAAGTCATAATTAACAACGAATTAAGTAGTCGTTTGCTACCTTCGAAATCAGAATTATGAATTCGTTAAGAAGTCTTTTTTCAAATTTGCGAAGGAAGTCAAAATTATGAGGTCTATAAGAAATTATTTTCCGTAAGAGGTTGGAAATAAGAGCTATGTAAGAAGTGTTTTTCCGGATATCCGTAAGAAGTCGGAAATATGAGCACTTTAAGAAGTATTTTTATCTATTTTCATAAGAAGTCTCTTTTAGAACTCGACTCAATTTAATTAGTTTTTGTTTCATAGTCTTTGTGGTTTTTCTTTTTTATTAAAAAATAATTTGGAAGTTAATCAAATGGATTGAATAGCGGTCACATTGTGTTCGAGTCTAGGTGAACCATAGATACTTTTAAATTGATTTTCAAGAATATTTTATTAGTTTTCGTAGTCTAAAAAAGGAATTTATATTAGTAATAAAAGAACAACTACTCTTGAAGCATTTTTATTTATGAAGTCTTACGGTGATCAATAAGTGGCGCATTCATCGTCTTGTATTATTAAATGGTTCTTTTTGAAGATAATTCGGACATCCAAATCATAAATAAGAATTCTTTAGGAATTCTTCCAGAAGTCATATTGCTATATGGGGTACTCTTTAAGAAAAATATCTGCTGTGACACGTCACAAAACTTGCTTTTAGTACTACATACTTTTACTAGGAATATTTATTCATTTTTTAGTTTTTTATTTGTGAAACACACAGAACAAGCTCGATCCCATTGTCAAGAACCGCCTTTATTTGGATTTTACCATAGAAATGTTTTAAATAATAGTTCAAGGTATTGATAAGCTAACCCACTTTATTCAGATGAAGTACTGATAATTTACTCTATATTGGATCATCTAAAATTTTAATATGAAACTTGGTAGACCAACAGACTGCGAGATCTATTTCAAAAAAACCATTTATTTTGAAATCCAGACAACTCAAAACATTTATTTCCAATAAAATTTCGACTTCGACCATTTAATCTGAAAACATAACTCTCTGTGGTTAGAACCATGAAATTCGCTTTTTAATTTTCTTAGTTTAAATAGCATACATTATACGATTTATATAACGTAGGTATTTAGTAACTTTTTCTTACTCAAACTGTACAATAACGAATCTAGCTTATACAATCATTCATAATGTACTAAGTAATATAATATATGTGATAAATATAAGCATGAATGAATGACTAAAATTTTATGCTGAAACATTTTGTGTAAATGACTCTACTAGCTGCTAGATATCTAACGAACTGAGTTATGATATTTTATACATTTAAAACTTCTATTGCCTGCCTGCCTGCAATATTCACATCGGTGCACACAACGAACAAATTCTCTACTAGAACACATTTTAAGTTCATTTTATTATATTATTATGTTTTCTAATATAAATAATAGTTGTACGTACATAACATTATATACCTGCTGAAAATTAGCACATTATTTTCTAACGTTGCATGCATGAAATATGAGTACGTGTTCGACATAGTGTTGAAAATATTACGTTACAAAAGTTGGGAAAGTTGGAAAACTATATTTAGTTGTTTTAATATTTGATCATAGAAAGTACACTTTTGCACGTTACATGCGAATACCAACATTTGGTCAATCTTCCAAAAACAATTTACTATTCGTTTTTTATGTGAGTATGCCAGGGAAAAAAGGGCTGGCGGTATCGGGCTGAATAACCGATATCGTACAAAATAGCTTTCCGAATAACAAATGGAAATAAGTAAATAATAAATTGAAATAAAAAAAACAAAAAAAAAAAAAAAACAAAGCAAAACAATAAATAAAATTAATCAGGTATTTTTCTGAAGTTTCATACAGATTGCAAATCAAACCACTTGAATTCTGCTTGTATATAAAATTATTTCCTCAAAGAAATAGGTACGCAGTTTTTGAGGTTATAATACTAGAAAATTTAATTTTCATTATAAAAGAATCAGCATATAAAATTCGTAAAAGAAGATAAAGTGGCACTATTTCTGCTTGCAAAATTTGACCCAGGTATACTAAAAAGACAAGTTAAAATTTAAAAGCTTCTTAAACGAATAATAGAAAAAAAAATAGAATTTCTCACGTAATCGAATTAAAATTAAGGAAGCAATTCCAGTCTTTAGTTTCTAGTATTGCAATTATTTAATGTTAAGCATCGAAAATACTTTCTCATGTTGGGAATTCCATTACCAAATATGTTTTTTCAAATATAGAGGAAATGTTGGTATTATGGATTACCGTTTTGTTTTTCCACGATAAAGAGACATCAGTTAAAGTTAATGTATAAATAAATAAGTCAAATTATTTGAAATTTAATCAACTTTAGCCGCAATAAGTATCAAAAGAGACTAAGTACTGCATCAGTATATAAAAAAATTGTTTATTTGTATCAAGTGTAAAAATTGTGATTTCTTAGTTGCATATAATAGGGAACATACATGGAATAGAATATAGAATTGTTATTTTATATTCTTTATAGGTAGGTAATCAGTCTTATAAAATTCCTGATTATTTAATAATTTAATATATTTCTAATATATTTTATTCTTAATCATGTAAAATATTATAGAATATTTTTATTTAAAAAAATCGCGAACATAATCTTCAAAAGGGGACATTTTTGCCGATGAAATTATGGCACGGGATTTTTCTCTTCAAAAGTCGATGGTTGCGAATCATAGTGCAGCAAAGATTCAGTTATCTGTCAAACTGCTGGGTTTTGATTTCGCAAAAGTGTAACGGTTAAACGGATTTATGTCTCCAACGTTGATGATTTTGACAGAGATTTCAGATGTTAGTCTCTTGATTTATGCTTTACTAAATATTTAAATAGGAGCTAAAGCTATTGAAGATTTGCAAGCAACATCATTAAGAGGTGATTTATCTTCTTCAGTCAAACCAAAGCCATATTTCGTTCTCTTACAGAAATTATGAAGCTCCTCATTTAATCTGGGCTTCAGTTCCTCCTTTTTTGTTATTTTTACGTTATATAAAACTTTTTCCATAGCTTAGGAAAACATAAAAGTTAAATGAATATAATTTCTCATTATCATTAGTAAAAATGGCCACCGATTAATAAATAATTAAAAAAATAATAAGATAATTAAATAGATATAGTTTAGATATTATTTCAGACAAAAACATTATTTAAAAACATATTTGATTAAAAACCGATCTAAAAATTCAAATTTGTTTAAGTATCTATATAAATAAGCCGATCTTATTACTACTAATTAGTTTTTTACGAAGATGTTCCAAATTAACAACAGTATTCCAACTTTGCTGCTTTTCCTCTAGTCGTTATTATGATACTTTGATTTTTATATAGCAAAACACATTACCTTTTTTTCTAAGACAAAAAATGTCTTAGATATGATTTTTTTAATCATATTATTGTTAATATTTCAGCTTTGTTTCCGCATGTATAAAAAGCTTCGATATTGGATCCGAAATATTGTACATTTATAAAAAATTACGGAAACAAATACAGTTGGATCTATAAAACGAAAATAGAAATATCAAAATGTTAGGTCGAAATCAAAATTTTATTAAAGTTTATAAATTGAAGCATACATAAATTTTTTTTTAGAATCTCTTGCATTTTTTATGTAAACTGAAATAAAAAATAACACAAGAACAATTTTAGTTTAGCTGAGGACAAAAAACTAGTTCAACAATTCGTTTTTACCGGATTAAACCGGAAGACTGATTACGTTTCACATAAATAGAACTTTTTACAATTCATATTATTGCCATGAAACTGAGCTAAAAACTTAAGTTTCAAAACCAAGCCAATATATTTTAGATTAAAATGATTTTAAAATAGTCCCTGATTATCCCGTTATACAAAATTTGCAATATAAGTTTTATGTTTTATCTGTTTTTTGTATTTAAAGTCTGTGTTCAAATTAATTACGATTCAAGGAAAATTTAATATGCATTTTTAAACTTTTATAAGTATCTTCTATCATACGCGGGTAGAATATAGAAGGCACAGTATCACGGTAAAAAAAAAATTCTCAGACACAATAAATTAAAAACATTTCGGTAGTCGGTATTAAATGAAACAAACAACGAAAAAAAAGAAAAATGACTTTGTTAATTTAATATTTAAAAGACAATCTTAAGTAACTCAACGACTTATTTTTTATTATTTTTATTTACTTAAGTAATTTTTAATGTTACTTTAAATAACAAATTTAAACAACATAATATAGTTTTTTTTTTTTTTTTTTCTTATACATTTTGTGTAAAATATTGTTGAAGTGTTTTGAAAATGTTGTCATTTTATTAAAAACTATGACTCTCAACTACTTATCCATTAAACTTTATTTTTGTTGTTGATTAAATTCATCTTATGTGAAGTATTTTAATATGTCAAGAAGTTCTTCTTAAATGTCTCAAATAAACAGGACAAGAATTTATTATAACATTTTAACTACAAACAACGTACGAACGAATAGCTAGTTTAGTAGTTGTTGGGGGAGCATACAGCGAACACAAGCGAAATGAACAGACAGACGTAGGGAGAGATGATAATTACCTAGTGAAAAAAAAAATTAAGAGACAGCATCAGTACTCATTTAAATGGCTATATGAAAGCAAACTTAAAATGTATATAATAAACTTTGTTTAAAGCCATGTGGAAATAATTTTGTTTAAAATTCCATACAATTTATGTGAATTCAGTGAATCATTTAATGTAATTCTACAGAATGTTAGAAATCACATCGGCTGAATGTTTCCACTTTTATAAAAGTCAGTAATAAAAACTTGTATATTAAATAATTATTCAGAAAAATTAAAGTCTCCTGCTTAAATTATTATTTAAATAATATTTAAATATTTTGAAATAGGAATAAAAAAAATACTCGTCTTAAGATTATATGGATGACTAGTTTCTTGATACGAATACGAGATGTCGTTTTCTAAAACCAAACCACTAATTGTCAAATCCCTTCGAAAAATCGTTAAATTGCCAGAAATCTCATTACAAGACACTTTTGATCCAAAAATTAAGAAAATCGTAAATATAGGATTATAAGATGCGTTTTGTATGAGATTATCATTCTTTTTTGAGATATCATGTGATATCTCAAAAAATCGGTCGTTTATAAAAACAGAAAAAATATTTTGTATATTTTAGGCCTTGTTTGCTTAAAAACTCAACCCAAAGACTGAGAAAAAAAATTTTGAACCAAAAATTAAAAATAAAAACCAAATCCCTATACAGAAATTATGCAGAAAAATAGGAAATATTTCATCGAAATTCGAATCAATCGACTCATTTTAATCGTAAAAATTGCATACAGATTTAATGTTAATAATATAATAAAATCTTAGTATATTATTAACATTAAATCTGTCTGTAATTTTTACTATTAAAATGAGTCACATTCATTAACAACTCTACTGTCAACAAATAATCAAACAAAATAATTGTACAAATGAGATTATAAGTATTCGCCCACGCTTTTGTAACACTCAATAATTTAGTATGAGATAAATAAATATGAAAATTAGTTTCTAAGCAAAATTTCATTCTTGAAATCTTATTCAGTCATTCATTTTAATAAATTTGTAGTTGAAAGATACTGATCATTTAAATATAATGGATGCTTTTAATTCTAATTTTATGTTATGGTTGTAATAAACTCAACTTAAATCGTATTTTAATTAATTTGTATTGTAAAAATCATAAAAAATGAATGTTCAGACATCAGAATTAAAATACACTTACTGAGTTGCATTAAACACTAACTGAGTTGTATTACAAAAAGTCTACTTAAATATTATTCTAAAACTATCCAATAACTTTTCTCGTTTTTCCAAGGATAAAAAAGACATATGTTCCGTTCACAAACGATAGGCGTGAAACTCCAAGATCAGGAGACAAATATAGTATTGTAGGATAATTGTTGGAATTATGTAGGATAAGAATGTAGGATAATTGTTGGATTTATTTCTAATGATATTGGGCCTAAACTAATAATTCATTTTATTCACATATATATTACATGCATTACACTTATCCAGAATTCGAGTTTGAATTTTCGAAAAAATAATTTTATTTTTAAATATTGAAATATTTTTATAACACATTCAAACAATATACGGGTAGAATACATCATTGTTGCTATGATTATGATGCCTTTACACATATGCACACACATACTGTCCTTGTAATATACACTGTACAATACCTTCTAACTCATTCCCTCGCACATTAAATCCTATAGACACTTGAATCTCATTATCTAGCACTTTATCCTATAGACATTTCTATCTCATTCTCTAGCACTTTATATCCTATACTTATATGTGGTTTTCTCTTTTCACTGCCTATTTTTCGTTTCACCGAGCTTAAAATCACAACGATACTAAAGACTTTACGCATCAATTTTATAAAATATTAACGTAACCCAACGTAACGTGAAATTGCGAACAGGTACTGCTATCATAAATTTGAAAATAATATTTATGATGAAGGTCAAATTTACCACACTATAATCTTGAAACTAGTAGTGTTAAGTGGATACACTAGTAAACAAATTACAAAAAGTAATAGTTTCATAAATTTATAGTGACGGTAACTCCTATAAGTGGTCCAACTTATGGAAGTTCGTGAAGTGATTTTGCAAATTCGTATCTAATTCGGCTAGTTAAAATAGTAATGAATAAAACTTTATAGAATGACCAATGCCAAAAACTATGTCGTTCAATTATTGTTCAGTTCCGCGAAATTTATATCGCAACTTTTTCAGAATACTCTATTCAAATAATGTACAAATAAATGTCATTTTTAACTCAATTAGCAAATTCATATAAGGTTTTCGATTTTACCGATTTTTTACTGATATTGTAATAATTTTCTTGAATTTATAATATATTAAGATTTTAAAAATATTTTAATTAATTTTTTTTTTCGATGCCTGGGGTCACTATTTTTTTAAAAACATTTTTTATCTTTTTATAAAAAAATGTTAAGTGTCTTATTCATTTTTTTTATAAATACTCCTTTTTTTTTTAATTATCTTTAAGTACGTCTGACACTTTTATAATGTACACATACTTAAAATTAATGCACTGAGAGCTAGTAAATTTATGTATTTATTAAAACTTTTTGTGTATATTTTAATTTTTTATATATAATACTTTTTATTTATTAAATTGTTTATTTTGTAAGTATTCATACGTTTTACACTTATAAAAATAATTTAAAAAAATGTTCATATTATTAATGAAGTGAAAATTGATTGATTCGAAAGTGGTTATTTAATTTGGAGTGACTTGTAAATAGTCATCTATCAGATGAACTTGTTTGTGTCATTTTTTGAGAAAAACAATGAAAATTTTTGATTTTTGAAATAATTTATATTATTTAAAATAAACTTCAATTTGTCCCAAATTGGAGATAAAGTAACATGATACGTCCTTAATATAATTATTTAAAGAAAATACGACTGATTCATTTATACTGGCTATGGTTAAATTGTAATCGAAATTCGTATTTATAAGACAAATTTTGATCTAGAAATTTAAGTGAATTGGAAAGTAGTAACTTCTCGGGCGGGTGATCGGATAGGAATGTTGGGGGCTATTATTGTATAGAATGTACCCTTTGTAATCACTGTATAATCTTTAGTTGAAAAGAGACTTAAAAATAAAAAATTAAAAAAAAATAATTTCAATAAACCAAATAATACATTAAGCTGAAAATTAAAAATAAAATAATTTTAAAGAAAGAGGATTTACATTGTTTGCAAACACCGAGGTCCTGAAAATTTCTATAAACACGATTTATCCAAAGGTAATATGCTATTATCCTTGAAGCTCTTTGATCTCGCTTTGTATATTGCCAGTAGAAAACAAACAAAATTTGAAAATATTTAGATTCATAAATTGTTTATTAATGAGGCTATAATATGATATATTAAAGGAAATGAATTAGCGAATCGAGCCTCAAGATTTGAGTGGATTAAAAAACTTATACTATCACCGGCAAAAAATGTACTTATGCTTTACAATCTTGCTAAATAACTCAATATTTATATTTAATTTTATTTTATATATCGAGCTTTCTAGCAAAATTTCAATTCGAATATTAAATAATAGTCATGCAATGATTCATTGGAGAGTTTACTTTAAACTTACACCGTAAAAACGGTATGACGTAAGTAGTTAGAAAATCAACATGACGTAAGTAGTCAGTTTAGATTACATACACATAAATAATAAATAATCAATGCAACCAACTCAAAAAATAAAATAATAATAAAAATCTCTAATCAAAATTTTATTATTGTCTGATGTTCTTTATAAATAAAAACTAAAATTAAAATCTTTTTTTATACAATCAAATTATATCATGATTATTAATAAATATAATTTTATAATAATTATTATTTTTGTATCTATCAATAATATTATAAATATTATAGGAATACAATAGAACTTGTTTTTCTCCTTTAAGACAATAAAGTAGACACTAACTGCATTCTAGTAATATTGTATACACTTTACCATTTGTTGGATGCATTTTAAATTGTTTTTTACTTTGCATACATCGTGTCTATTGTGGAATGAGATATTATGTGAATCGTGCATACAATAAAGACGCTGGAGCACAATCCATGGACTAAATCTGTGGAATATAACATTCTTGGACTTGGACTTCTTGGACGTGCTATAAATCTTATTCGAATGCATATAAATAGTATGTAATGTGTCGTTAATTGTAAAAAAAACTGTAAGAAGTAAATGTAAATTTTTTAATTTTATACACGTAGTTAAAGTTTTTGGCAATCTAGAAAAAGAAAATTAATAATGAAAATGAATTAAACACATAAAAGTTGGTTCTTTTAAAATTATTATATCATTATCAAATGTCTGTGCTACTATATATAACAAGAAAATTTTAGTCAAAACAATATTTTTTTTAATTATTGAAAGTGACAGTTAAATATTTGTAATGTTTATATTACGTTTGGGTATTTATATATTTGTAAAAAAGTACTCTTGTTACTTTCGAAGGAAGGTTCATATTAAAACAATATTCTTGCCAGTCATAAAAACTGAACATTAATATACCTACAGATTCAAAAAATTCTGAGAAACGGTAAAAAAATGAGTCTTGATGTTCGAAGAGTTTCTTAAAGAATCCAGATTTAGAAAAACTAAAAATAAAACTTATTTCATTATGGGATTGTTAGTTTTCGAAATCTCAAAAACTACGTTTCCAACCGTCGCTTCTTCTTGAATGAACTCTACACCCCAAACCTTTATTCATTTTTTTTTTATATTAATTTGTATACAACACCTTTAAAATTTATCATTACTTTATAAATAATCTCACTGTATATTTTTAATACCTTAATGAAACATTTGTTTCAATAGGTACTTATTTCAAATAATAAAAAAAGAATAATTTCCCGATTACCCCCTGCTTCTTTTCCAAAACAATACAGGTTAGATGACTAGGGCAGACAAATAATAGGATGTACCATGCACATGCACTTAGAACAGCCAAGGAAGCGTCTACAACAATGATTCAACTAAAATATTAGAGCTTTATCATTTGTGTTGATATAAAATATACCATCAGAATTTTGTGTTATGTAACTAGGAAATATGAGCTCTAGATTTATGCTGTTCACTAGTAAAATAATATGTTAAATATGTGTTAAGTTGCGTTTAAAAACAATTGAGGATTTTCGAATGATTTTCTTTAGGAAGTTATTAAATTCTCATATCAATTCTTCATAACCGAAGTCGCCAGTTAATCATATCCAAAATAAATTATGTTCTAAGCTTATGGTCAAAATTTCAGGACGAAAACAATTCAATATCTATCGTAACCACTCAGGCAATTATTCAATAGTTTAGCTGAATAACATTCGCACTATGGAGATAGATTAGACAAGTGAACAAGAAATGATTAGGTGATTTAATGAACCTCTCAATACCAATATTTCGTTAGTCCTCACATATTGCATTTAATATGATGGTTATAAGTACTAAAACAAATTAGAATTTCGGATTTGTCAAAATACACTGCTTGAAAACTGATGCATATATTTTAGTTTTCTTTCCGGTGCCCTTTTTGTGCTGTTTTTAGCGTACCATTAAAATTTACCACAATTCTAGCAATAACTTCGATTTTACAAATTTAAAAACTGCAGCATTCTCTTGGACCAGATGAGGAAACAATGGTGAAAAAGTAATGCAAACCAAAATTTATTCATTTTGACCGTCCTTTTATTCGATTTGGTGATGAAACTAATTGAAAAATATATGGGCGGAGGAGAGGAAGGCTATTCCTTAAATCCTCACAATCGCCAATCAACTTTTTGTAATAATTTCTGCCGTACCTCATTCATTCTTAATTAATGAATATTAGAACTTAACCATCTTCTTAACAAAAGACACGATAGAGCTCCATTTTGGTTGAACCTTTAAGTGCAATCAGGCAATGTCATCCTTCAGTTCGAAACACGATATAGTATATCTTGAGATCCCATAGACTGGAAAGGACCCTGACTGAGAGGCTTATATTTATTTGGTTTCGATGATTTGTTTCAGGTAAACTTTGAGTCAGTTTAACCGATTATCATCTGCTTAGAAGTTCAGTATCTCTGTATTACCTGAACATAGTATTTTGCACTCAAGTATAGAGAACAGAGGTCAGCTACCTGCTAGATGGTATTGCAATAATTGTTATATAACACAATAAGATTTAGTATATTCGACACAAATTGTATCATCATTTTGACTACTTAGAATTTATTTTCTATGTAGATTGTAGACTGAAACAATACTTGTATAATACAATACCGTATGTTGCAGTGTTTATATATACACATTATACACTTCTTGTGTTGTTGTCTTTCAGTATATTTTAAAACCTAGAATTATGAAAATATTATTATTAACAGCTGACAATATTCCGACATTAAATATTCAAAATACTTACTACTACTATTGAATCAGTTAATAACAATATAGTTTTAGTTATTACTTACTTATAATACTTTACTGACGACAGACACATAGACACGGACGGGCGGACTGTATGGGCAGACGAAGAAGACATAGGATTCATTCAATATTTAATTTATAATAGTTTTTTTTTTTTTTTTTTAATATTAAAAAACTTAAAGGTATACTAGAAAATGGTTCCTGTTTAATTTACTAATAATAATGTTTTGAAAATGGAAACTTTCTTCGAGCTATGCATTTTTAATAAAAATTTACTTTTTTTTAATGAAGTAATTAATTTATATATCGTAGTTATAATTAGAGGTTGTTCTGTTACCATTGTTCATAACGTTTGTGGTATTTCATCTTTTATTTTTTGAAGAATGAATTTATTCTTTTTTACCATGCAACAATATTGTTTCAACTTCTATGTTTCGGTTGCTAACGATTCACGAAACATGCCCATAATTATCAAGAAAAAGTTTTTTAATATCGCAACATATGTAGAATATGTAAGAGTATATTAATTCTAAGTTCAGTGAGACATCTAATAAGTTCTTCTTCCCCTGATTGTTATCAATATAACTAAAATACGATAGTGAAATGAAATTATGGTGCCGTAATCTATAACTTAAAGGTGAGTTTAAGTACTATAATGAAAAAAGTCGGTCCATAGGGTTCAATAGTTCCCCGATCCTACTTTTAAATTATAAAAGATTCGAAAGCAAAAAAATGATCGTAATAATTTATTTGGAACATGTTTTTATAAACTGTTTAAATTTGTTACATTAACAGCTGAAATTAAACATATAATTACAATACATGATACTATTATACTATTATATGTATTTAAAATTGCATATTTTGAAGACTAAAGATTGAAAATAGTTGATATTCAACCATATGTTGAGTATCTTAGCAATTAACATTGTTAGTTTTCTATGGGTCTATCAAAGAAAACTTTAGCGTAATCTCAAACATAAATAGTATTCATTAAACAGTAACTATTTTCATTTATTTTTAATACTATATAGCAAGCCTGAAAAAGATTCTAGTAATATTTACGTGTGGCGTTGATAAAATTTCATGATAGAAAAGCTGTCTGTTGCCACTAATGATTCCCAGTGATTAAAACGATAATTTTAATTAAAAAATTCAAAAGCGCTTCTATCACCAGCATTGAACTCGAATTTTAATTTATATGATGGAAATTATTTGTTTATTTGTAGATTCACCTTACATATGACAATTCTCAAAACATGCTTCTAAATTATTGTTTAAGCCTTGTTTAAACCAGCCAAACTTTGGAGCTATTATTTCAAAAATTATACTTTTTTTTAAAATTAAATAAAGTTTTAATTTTTTCTTGTAAATATTTTGTTTTTCCAGTAAACTTGCGTTTAATTCTTTTTCTTTTCTATTGCTTTCGTAGAAAATTACACGATTTAAAAAAAAGTTTGACTTTGCGTGTTTTTTCCTATTGTTTTTTCTTAACAATTTTAATATCTTAAAGAAAACTATTGGATTACATAGAGCGAATGTTAAATTAAATTTTCCTACAAGATCCGAACAGAAACTGTTTTTCGGCGTGTACTCTACTGGACCCCTCATGTGACCGTGACGCCATACACAGAGGTGTTACATATAGCTCGGAAGAGGATGAAAAATAATTCAAAATACATGCTTATTGAATGTTTATCAAATATTATTTTTACCATCCACATATGTTGTATTTAAGTATTAAACTTAAATATTTGTTAGCCATTATGCATTATAGACTGTTTTATATCAATCAATCAATTCGTCACTATAATTTTTTTGTTTGTTTAACATTCTGGTTTGAAAAAATTTGTTGTGAAGCAAAATGGAAAAAAATTCAAAATGAGATAAACAGTTTCTTTTTAGAAATTTAAAATAAAAACCAGTATTCTAGATTATTTAATATTCTGTATACATTTATAAAAACTGAAAAAATAAATAACAATAAAATTGTGTGCAGACATATATAATTTGGTATTAATTTGCCACAACATGAGCAATTTTTTTCATAAAAAATTTATAAATCAATCTATTATTTTTAATAAAAATGTTATATTATATCGACAAATTTCATGCTAAATGTCGATATTGAATCAATACGAAATTACATTCTAATGCTATTTTTTCAAAATAATGTATGTACAAATTTATAAGCTGATAAATAGTTCTTTCTAATAAATTTATGGTAAAAATTTCGTTCAAATAATATATTAGAATTTATAATGCTTGAAAATAGAAGAAGTAATTACAGAATTTTTATATAAAAAAAAAAAGGTTTTATTTTTATTGATAATTTATTTAAAAAAGGTACACATCATCTACAAAAACTTTAAACTGACCGTAAATAAAACATAATTTATATTTACCGACTTATTTCTAAATACGTGGATTGTAGAATATGTCTATTTTCAACGAAAAAAAAAGTTAAATACAAAAACAATGTGTTCTTACCTTTGGTTCGTGAACTGATGACGGTTGTAAAAATGGCCTATGAAGCTAAAGTAAAAACAAAAAACATGAAAAAATTTTTTGTGAATTTAACACATAAAAAACTATTGCCCAATTATTTAATATTTTGTGTATTTTGTGACTAAAAATAAATTTATATATATTTTATACTCAAATAATATATCCATTTCAAATAATATACTCAAAATAATCTATATTCTATACCCCCCCCCTGGGGGTAAGGTAAAGGCTGATCTCAACCAAGCAATAATGTTAAGCAACATTATAAACAGTAAGTAATTGGATGGGTGACCGCATTGAATTTCTATGTTCTGTTGTTGTATAGAATATCCCAAATATAGTCACTATATTGAAGAGTGACTAAAAATAAATTTATATATATTTTATATTGAAATAATATATCCATTTCAAATAATATAATCTATATTCTATACCCCCCCCCTGGGGGTAAGGTTAAAGCTGATCTCAACCGATCAGTAATGTTAAGCAACATTATACGCAGTTAGTAATTGGATGGGTGACCGCATTGAATTTCTGTGTTCTGAATAGTATATATATATTTTATATTGAAATAATATATCCATTTCAAATAATATACTCTAAATAATCTATATTCTATACCCCCCCCCCCTCCTGGGGGTAAGGTAAAAGCTGATCTCAACCGATCAATAACGTAAAGCAACATTATACACAGTAAGTACTTGGATGGGTGACCGCATTGAATTTCTATGATCTGTTGTTGTATAGAATATCCCAAATATATTATTATATATTATTATTGAAGTTATAAAATTCTACCAGCATTATTGAAGTATATACAGGGTATTTAAATAATGAGCTTTAATGACCCAAAACTTCGTTACAATTGTTTTAACTTAAATTTAATAAGTTCGCCTAATTATTTTTGTATAATGTATAAAAATACTATTTGAATAAAACCTATTTTTATTCTATTTATAAGCAATACGGTAATTATTCTAAAAACAAGGTTTATTATTATAAAACGTAAAATCATAAGAAATATTTTACTATTAAAAGTTTATCCATTGGAAAATTACTGTTATATATTAAGGATTGTTTTTACAGTTTGTTATTAACAGGTAGGTTGAATATTTTTTCGTTTTACTTGTAATAGATTTATTAATAATTTTTAATGCAAATGAAGATATAATTAAAAGACTACTTATCATAAATATAAAATTATAAAGAATATTGCAAGAAAATAATATTTACCTGTAATTTCAAATTTAAAAAAAAAATACCATTTGTTATTATTGAGTATCTATTATTTAATATAAATGGGAAAAAATTATACGTTGCGTCGTATAAAAATATAATGAAAACATTTGAAATAGTGTCAATTATATGCACGAGATGTTAACGGACTGGGGTAAAGCAAGTAATATATGAATCTACTAGGTTTTTACCCTTAAATCTTTTAAAATATTTTGTGGTGAATATTATCGGATCAATTGGCAGAGCTGTGACAAATTCTCTAACAGACTTGAAATATTCAACACAAGAAAGAAAAAAAAAAGAAAACACTATGTATTAGCAAAAGTTTCAAAGTTTTTATTGAACTTCACAACAGAAATTTAATCAGCTTACTGGCTTAGCATATTATTTAAATTTAGACATATAAATTTTCCTTTAATTTTGTTTTTTAAAATTAAGTATTCTTTTTATAATTAAAAATTTATGTTCAAAATTATGAAAAAAGAATCCAATAATTAAATAATCATTGACAAATAATAATTAACTTGAATTAATTACTATACATTAATACAATATCACTGTTCGACTCTTGAATATTATAATCGCAGGATATTAAAAACGTAGCAACACAATTTATGAAAGCTTAACGCTCTTTCTGGCACTTATTTACTGGTCATTGGAAATTTCGAGGAAAAAATTTTGTTTTTGTGAATCTGTTATATAATTATAAAATGAATAATCGTTCAAAATTTTTCAAGAACTAAGATTTCAATTTTAACTTAATATGATATTTTTGTTCTGGAATATAGTAAATGTTGTTAATGATTATAATTATTTCTAATCGTAAAAAAATTTGAAACATTTAATTTAAAAAAATTGTTTTATATTTATAAAATTCAGACCAGGGTAGTATTTAAGTTTTCATAGGTAAATTGGAGTAAAGTGAAGCAAATTCAAAACACCACAGAATTATTTTAAAACATTGTTTAATTTTGAAAATAATTATACATCTAAAATTGTTTTCTATAAGGTCTTTATTTTCTTTTGTTTATACTTTTTGTCTATATCTAAGCTTTTTCATTTTATTATTTCTTAAGAAAATTTTTTTTATCTAATTATTGTTCTTGTTTAGAAAATTTTCAGCAATCGAAAATTGCAAATCACTTTTCATACGCGACATAAGAATATGTCAGAGTATATTCATTTAAGTCCTTAGTTTGTAACGCTGTTTAATATTAACCGCACAAACAAAATTATGTCCGTCATCACGATAACTGAAAAACAAAATGATGAGATAGCAAGCTGAAATTCTGGTGACGTATTTGAAACATAAAAAGTGACTGAAATTTCGTGAATGATCAAAATCGGTCCATTGGGTCTAATGGATCCTCGAGCCAACTTTTAAATTATAAAACATAGAAGACAAGTTTAAATACAAAAAAAAGTTTATTTTTATAAAACTGAATTAAAGAAAAATTACAAAAATGATGAAATCTGTTAAAAGAAAATTTGAAATAAAAGTAATCCGATCCCTAGTATAGTCTGACACAGCAAGTTTACGTGAAATGATCTGTATGTAAATTGAAACAAAATTCATTATGATTGAAACTAAACTACCTTTACCAACAGCATACGATACGACTGACTATATAATATAATCAGTTTCTGTAATTTATTGCTACAAATTTGAATTCTTGTTCTCTGCCTTAATGAAACCATCATTATAACAATATTCACATTCGTATTTGCAGTCGAATTGAAGCCTGTTAATGACGTATTAGTGCCTATTAATTAATTATATTATTTATATATATGTAATCATCTCTGACAGTCTTGAACATTCGTCTAGCAGAGTAAAATAGTTAATAAATTATATTATACATATGTATATTTGTGCTTCTGAACTTTATAAATTAATTATGTAATTCACAGAGGGATGCCAAAATAACTATACAGATACATAATGTATTAAAGTTAAATATATGTATACGATTTTCTTAGAAGGATTACAAAGCTGATGTGTATTGGTGGTGTTGGCTCCGAGAAATTGTAAAACTTACATCCTGATTAATGATCAATCAACGAATAATATTTGTTGATAATGTATTCAGATATCTCAAATCATTGATCTGTTTGTATTTCAAAAATACGCAAATCAGTATTAAAATATCATAGCCCAATATCCATCATTATCCAAAATCACGACAACACAAATAGTGCCCGGCCAAATTCGGGAATAATTAAGTTATTCAAAAAAATTTTATTGTCTTTAAAATGTGACAGTAAAATGCTACACGCGTTTTCCTCTTCATTTTTGAAACTTTGAATAAAAATATTGAAATAACGACATATTTTTGGAAAATTAACGGATAAGGATTTTTGTTTTATTTTATAAAGTATCGTATGTACATAATTTAATAAAAATTTTTTAAACGAGGCTTATTCAGATCGTCGATTAAAATACCAAAATTTTGGTTTACATCTAGGATAATTAAGGAGCGGAATACTATTATTCTCTGAAAAAAACTCAAAAACATTTTTGTACATTTTAGTACATACAAAAAATATGATAGAAATGTTGCCAAAAATTTTTGTCTATAAGTTTTTTCTAGCATTGATTCACAAAAATAAAGCAAGATTATTTTCTTCAAAATGGTGGAAAATAGTTATCAATTTTTGCTAAATTTAAAAGGACTTTCTCTTGAATATTTGCAGATAGTGTCTTATTCAAGTGGAAACTTGTTAGTAGATGGAAATTAATTTCTGTAATGTACAATAAATAAATTCAATTTTTTGGCCTCATTTAGTAGCATAAATACAATATCGAAATTTATTAATATTAAAATATAATGAAAAATATATAATAAATTGTTAAAATAACTATTGAACTAGCTAATCTATTATATGTATCGAAAACGAACGACCCGTACCTACTACCTATGTACATAGAAAATTGCCATAAATTTTATTATGTAGCTAGTTTATTTTGTACACAATTTTTTGGTCACATACAGAACGGAGCACATATTTGTTAATACAATTAATTAATTTTTTCAGGTTACTTTGTAAGATGAATTAATACGTTATTAAAACGACACGTTTTATATCAAAATTGATCGTTGAGTATAAATTTGTTTTGCACAATTAATATATTTTAAAACAATAAACAAAAATTCATTAAAAATAATTTTTCATTTGCATAAATCCACTTTATTTATTTATGTTCATTTCGACTTCATAATAAATTATAATAAGCAAATGTACCTGTATTTATACTGAGACATTAACACAGAAAATTATGTAATTATTAGGTGATTTTAGAAAATTAATACTTGAAAATGAAAAAAATCAAGCATTTACAAGTAACCCGTAACGATTGATCGAGAGTTTACTTGTGACAGACTGGTAGAAATTTTAGAATAAGGGAAAGGGAGCATTCAGGATCATTTCGAAATAGTACTGATGAATCTACCTTTGAAAAACACTTAGTGGATTTTGGGCATAAATATAAAGACACCATGGGAATATTAAATTTTGCCTAAAAAATTTCAAGAATGAATCTATTGGAGGTTTGGAAAATCCATAAAAATTGGAAGTTTATGGTTCCAGGTTAAGTAGGTTGTTAGTACCACATGATCAAATGGATCTTACTGGTTTAACCTTATTCTCAAAATGATAGCCTTCTAAATTTCCCCTTTAATTATTTTAATGATTTGAATCTGTTTTTATTCTAATTTTTATCTTGTTAACGAAATTTTAACAATCTTGGATCATACAATTATTATTTATTATTATTATTTTTAATAAACAATTTTATATTTTTGTCCATAAAGTTATTTATTTCATAAAATCACCTGATAATTACGTAATTCTCTGTAATTAGTATAAATACAGGGATAGTTGTTTATTATAATTTATTGTTTTGATGATGACTAACAAGTCGAAATGAACATTAATATATTTAATAGGCAAATCTTATAAATATAGTGGATTTATACAAATTAAAAATGTGTTTAGTTATTAATAAAAATAAACTTTGAAAAATTAGTTGTTCATTTAAAATTGAAATAAATAAAAAAAATAATGTATGTTATAATACAAATATTTGACTAAAATAAATTATAATTCATTTATTGAATCCAAATTACACATTTTTGATAAACTTTGAAAAATCTAATTTTAGATAAGGAATTTAAAATTTTATTATTATATTTCTAATTCACCCCATTATATATTATCAACAAAGTTTATTATTGCCTTTTGTATTGTTGCAATTCAATTCAACTACTTACGCATTTTTTACTCTTGAGGTGGAAGTTATAAAGCCTGCAAGGCGGCCATACTGTGTAATGAATTTGAAGACTCAATTTAATAACTAACCCAGTTCAATCCTCCGATGAACTTTTCTTTAATAATATATGAATTAAAATCAAGTCATGCCATCCAATACTTATATAATATAAATAAAAACTATACGGCACATTTAACAAACTATTAATTACCTAAATATTAAATTGATATAATAAATAATTTACTATCGATAATGACCTCTTGAACTGAAACTAATAGTATTATATACATTAACCAATATATATCATTGAAAAGTCCACCACACAATATTACTGAAAGTGATAATTTTGTATTATTTTTTTTTTATAAATCATTTGTATTCGAAATTTATATGGACAAAATAGCATTATTTATTGAAAATTTGTGTACAAGGTAAATACTATCTAGTAGAAAATGAACGAACTAATCTTTCTTCAAAATTATTAGGTATTATAAATTTTACATTATTCCTACAAGTAGGCTTAACTGTGCTTTTGAGAGTAAATTCATGATTTTTTACAGAATATTAAAAATTATCGATTAAACGTTAGCTTGTATAACTTGTTTGAGTTGCTATCTCTTCCCGATTTGACAGAATTTGAAATCCGTTTTCAGTTATACATTAAAAGGAGCTACAGTTTAAGGTTTTACTACCATCCCCAAATATTCCCATAAATTTCACCCACAACAAAATATTTTATGTATCTCTCCCATATGTAGGCAACATCTCACAACAAATTGGAAACTTCTATCGAAAACAGAATATACAATCAGACTATAATAATAAATGTAATTTAGTCAAATTTTAATGCCAAAGAAAAAACTCCATACTTAATAAAAGTGGAATAAATAGATTAGCATGTCCCCAATACAATGTTGTTTATCCTGGTCCGTCAGGTAGACTATTTTAAACCAATTAATAAGGGCACATAAAACTGTCATAAAATTTCTTCTACCTTCTACATTCATCTTACCAATACAGGTCATAAAATTTATATTGAAAACATGCCGTAGGTATTAAATATTAGCGACAAATGCGAAAAATTAAATTCGCTAGAAACTCTTCAGATCAATAAATAAAATATACATATGTCAATATATATATATATATATATATCTATATATCTATATATCTATATATATATATATATATCAACCCCACCAAAGTTTGTTCATTGAAAATAATCTTACCTACTTTCCTTACATACTTCCAAAACAAAAGAATAATTAATTATTCATTACAATTTTAAGTCAAAAAAGCACTTGTAATTTAAAAAAAAAATGAAAATAAGACAAAGTTAATAGTTTATTGAAAATCAAATATCATTTTAAAATGCTATTTATGTTTTACAAATATTTGAACATTTAGTTTTTTAGAAACAACGTTCAAATCCAATATAATTGCACTAATGTTTTAGTTCACAGCAAGGTATTCTTTAAGAAGATTAACAGGAAAACATTAATTTTAATATTTAAATACTTTATGGTTAAAAATCTGATTGCAGGCTTTCGTTAAACATCCGATCAAAGAAAGGAAAATTTTTAAAAATATACACATCATAAACCTTCATTTTCAATTAAAATAGATGGATTCATTTTTTATATTATTTGTGTAATAGAAAATTATGTTTTATTACTAAAATCTACATAAATTAATATCCTTTTTGACTATTATATAAAATTATAATTTTCTAATGAATAGAATAGTTAGATTGATGACCCCTCTAAATTATATAATAAAGGTTTTCATCATAGATCAAAGGTACAAATGACCAAACGTACCTCGTACACGCTTATGAAATAGAGGGTACAAAATACACAGTCTTTTGTTCATAATTATGGTAACATATTTATATTATAAATAATTATTGTCCTAAATAAAATTTAATTATTACCGCTACCTATATTTTATTCAAAAATATTTAACATATTAAATTATTTATTAATGAATAATTGAAATATTTCATTAGTTTAGTCTAAAACTATCATTTTTTGTTGCTTCATGATATAGGTAAACATAAAACAAAACTAATTTCATAGCAGTTTACTAATTTGGCATAATGTTTAAATTTAAAAATAAACATTAAACACTGGATATGGATAATTCGTCCATAAAAGGTATATTTTTGATGAATAATTTTGATGACACAGTTAAAGTCTATTGGTGAAAACGAATGGTTTAAGTATATGACTCGATCAATATTGAGTAAAATTTTCTTGAGAAAGTATTAAATCTACGACATTGACATTAATTGTTCGAAAGCTACCCTGAAAACAGTAAAATTGTAGTGCCCCATAAATCGGTGCTGAATCATCCGAAATCAAAAAATCAAAGGTATTTCGTTAAATGATTGCTTTACCCAGGTAAGGAGGAATTTACCAAATTTGCATTTTTCAGTTTTTCGGAACACTTTTCAGTAAAAAACGCGATTATTGCGACAAAAATCCGCTTATGTTTAAAATAAAAAAAAAATTAATCTGAAAAAAACTCTTCGGTGGTGAATTTCAAAAGGATCAGTGCAGTACTTTCGCAGTTATGAGGGCTTTGAAAACGTGAGTTGTGTCAAAATCGCTTAAAGGTTTTTAACTTTAAAAGTTTGAAGTTAGCAAAAACAGTCGTAACCGAGGAACCTTAGACTGAATCATCGACGAATCTTGTCTTTAGTCTGTTTTCAGCTTCCTACTTCGCTCGGCAGATAGAAAAGTTAAACAGTGGACGAATGCTTCAACGTTCACAACGTTGTAAATTTCGCACCGATCGACGTGAAACTTTGAAACAATAATCTTGAGATATTATAAAGCGTATTAAAAACAAAATAATTATTATAAAAATTTTAAAACCATCTTCTCCATTTAAAAAGAAATAATGTTTACTATTTAGTTTGTTATTACTCGTGGATTTGAGTCACACCCTGTAACAATTTGTAAACTATCGATTAATTACATGTTATTTATACTTGGATTTCCATATTTAAGACTGCAGAAAGATCAATGTGAAAGTTGCTTTGTACCAGTATTATAATCAAGAAGGGTATAGAAGTAAGAATTTGAATCAGTAGTTAATCGGTGTTGTAAAAATTTCTGACAGGTACTATTGCTGTTGCCGGTGAGCGAAATGCAAAAAGTATTTTGTGAAACACGTTAAACGGAATTTCTATTGTGCGTTAATATGTTCAAAATTTTGTTGTTCACAATCACAGGTTAAAGGGTTACTAACATCTGGTTTTATCACGTTCTACGTTTTTATCAGAAAATGATTTTTACATTTGTTTTTGAATGACTTTCCTACAAAAATAACACACAAAACAACGGATGTCAGTCATTTTGAAGCTTAATTATCGTAGCGGTAATAAGTTTTAGACTCAGTATAGTTAATAAATGAGATAAAGTGCATATGGATACCAGGACTAAATGAAAATAGATTTCATTTGGATAAGTATAGTCCCCGATTAAAATATGACATATTTATATTAGAAATATTAAAAAGTAGTAGTAACTTATATTTTGAAACTTAGGTATTTTAATGTTAAATATAAAAAGTATTCTTGTTTGGTAAACGAATAATTCGAATATGGACAAAATTCTATCATATTGAGTCAATTTAATCGAACCACTTATAATGTGAGGGGCACTTTACCAAATTATTGACATATCATACATACCTTGTTGAGTACTTATCAAGTACATACATACACTATAGGTAAACCCACAATGTATCGGTTAAATTTATATACATATTTTAAAACTATACGAAAAACAACTACATATAAAACTTGTAAAGACATTATAAATTCTACTGATCTTAGTCGCCCTTACCCATAAAAACATCTTCGTATTTACAATCCCCATTACAACCATATAAATGTGTACATAGAATGCAGTTTATATACTAAGTATGTACAAGGACCCTGATGAGTAACTGTAATGTTATTGTTGTTAGAGCTATAGGTAGGTAGAGTTGATAGATAGATCGGTGTGTAGGTGTGTAGAGATATACTATTGGTGTGACATTGATGATTTTAACATAATCCTTTAAGTGGCACTTTATATCCAACATGTTGTTTGTAATTCCTTGATCAATATATCGAAAACATTTTAACGGATAAATACAAATATTCAAAGTAGCTACTACCAATGTAGTTGTTTATATATATATTATGAAATACCGATTGTCCATAGAATCATTTTTTATAGGACAGAAAGGAGAAGTCAATATTAAAATACATACACTATAAACACTTACTTAAACTTTACTATGGACCATACTTAATTCTTAATTTTTTCATTCGTTTCAATGGTTAATACTTCATCAATCAAATGCCATATAAGTCTGAGAATTGTATATGATTTAACATAGGAATTTTTCAAAATTTATTAATAATTTATATGAATAATTATTTATATTTTCAATTAAAAATAATTAAAATTTCTGCGACCCTACAATTTTCAACACAATTAAAATTACATGTTTTTTTTTTGTTTTTTGTAATTATTCAATTATTTTTGTTTGATATTTTCTATACTATTAACAAACAAACAATTGAACAAATAATTATATTTGCTAGAATGAGAATGGAAATTTTAGATACTCGTGGTGCATTAACCGTTCAAGGAGTCCCTTCCACGTACTATGAACAGTGCGGATAGAATAAACACATTCATAAGAGCTATAATATTATTATTATTTTTTAATAATAAGTATAAAATTCCCACCGCACAATGATTCAATAAAATCATTTAAAAATTATAATATTATAGTATGTATGTGTATTGATTATACAAAATAAACATACACTTATAGAATATTCAACGTATTATAATACTACAGACCACCACTCAAATTTTTTTTAAATAAACAAATAATAACACTTTGCTTTTGATTTAATTATCATAATTGTTGTTGTGGATGTAAATTTTTTTTGTTATCGAGTATATATGTATTTTAATATTCGCTTCCCATTTTCGTCCTATGAAAAATGATTCTGCGGACAATCAGTATATGAGTTTGAATGCATGTTATAATGTGCTTTGTGTGTTCATAATAAATGTTGTAAAACAAGGTTTGAAAATAATAACTAACTGTATTAATTGTTTCGATTCTTCTAGTAGAAATATCATGTATACATCAAGATTTGCTGTATATATAATCTTACGTTGACGTTATTCAATAAACTTTAATGTCAAAGTGTGACACAAATTATATGAATTTACACATGAAAATATACTGTAATTGGTCTAAAGAATACCTTTGTCACAAAGCGAGTTCAATATTTTTTGACTTTACTAACTTTTAACTCCTATTTATTTGAAAAAAGTAAGATATCCTATTTTAGAAAAAATAATTGCCTACAAATTCAATAAAACTTAAAATTTTCTTTCTAGACATACTATTATTCCCCGGTTAATATCAAATTTTGATTTCTTTCTCTAAACTTTCCGAAAATTTGCTAACATGAATGCACTCATTAAACCGAAAACCGAAAACAGTCAATTCGTAATATATACAATTCTTAGGCAACTATACTATCGCACGATAAAAATTTTTCAGGAATAATTCATTAATGTTATTTTTGTAACATGTTGCGTAATTTTCTTGGAATGGAATTTACAATTCGGTTTTATGCAGTTTAGAAAAGGAATAAGTTTATGAGCCGTATATTAATTACAGTCCTGTTTTTTTTATTCAAGTATATAAATCTAGAAGCGAAAAGAACGGATAAAAAGCATTCGCAGCATGCTCTTCATATGTAAAGTAACTAAAATGTCAAAACCCAATTAGTAGAAAAAGTCCAATATTTATTTCATAAACAACTATTACTCGAAATGTTTTCTCCTTAACCTCCACCCATTGGTTATTATTACACGGACTGAAAAGTCCCGGGCATAACACATAGATGGTGCTAGTTTTATTGTAGTCACCTTTTTTTCAGTTAATAGTAACCTTCAAAAGACCGCTGTTAAAATTGCATGATATTCTATTCATTAGTTTGTGAGTTATTGTGCTAAGAGTGACGCTACTTTTGTTATTTCCAAAACAATGGATCAAAAACAATTTCGTGTTTTAATTTTACACTGCTTCTTGATGGGAAAAAATACCGTTCAAGCGAAGCAATGGCTTGAAAAGTGTTATGGGGACTCCGCTCTATCAGAAACAACAATAAAACGTTAGTTTGCTGACTTAAAACGTGGTCGTAGAGACACCGATGATGCAGAACGCAGTGGACATCCAAATGAGGCGGTAACACCAAAAAACATAAAAAAAATCTATAACAAAATCGTTTTGAATGATCGAAAAGTGAAGTTGCGTGAGTTAGATGACATCGTTAAGTTATCAAAAGAACGTGTTGGCTTTATATTGCATGAGCGTTTGACTATGAGAAAGCTCTGTTCAAAGTGGGTGCCGCGTTTTCTCACTGTTGACCAAAAAAGAGAAATTGTTGATGATTCTGAGCAGTGTTTGACCATGTTTAAATGTAACAAACCGAAATTTCGCCAGATTTGGCTCCCAGCGACTACTGGCTGTTCGCAGACCTGAGAAAAATGCTCGCCGGTAAGAAATTTCGCTCGAATGAAGAGGTTATCGCTGAAACTGAGGCCTATTTTGAGGCAAAAGATAAATCGTTCTACAAAAGTGGTATTGAAATGACCGGCGCTGGAATGATTGCGTTGCTCTTGATGGAGATTGCGTTGATGACTAAAGCTAATTTTGAACCATAAAAACTGTGTTTTGTTTGTTAGGCCCGGGACTTTTCAGTCCATGTGTTAGTTAGTGTAATGCTAGATTTAAATCACATACATAAAGACCACTCTTGAATCGCAAACATATAAACATAAAAAATCGAAGGAATTTGGTATTTTATGGCAATATTCACTGTTTTTTAATATTATAAGTGGTGGCGATATGGATAAGGATGCGAATAATCAGTACCCAGAAACGCGAATACGGATAACGGTCTTAAGTTTTCAACTTTATCAATGGGTGTAATGTTTTGAATTTCTTTAAAATGTGATTGTTTTTTGAATGAAATGAAATTATATTTTGGAATTTGTATATTGATTAGTTCCTTATGATAGCTTAAAGAATTCCAACTTAGTGCACTACAAAAACGGTTGAAATCCATATCTTATCATTATTAAGTTAGTAAATATAGTTAGTAGTTATAGTTAAGTTAGTAAATATCATTAGTAAATAAACTTAATAATGTAAAAGATCTGTTTAAGATCCGCTAATAAAGAAACGAATACGCATATCCGGCACATATCTGATTATAACTATACCACACCGTAATTTAATGTAATTAATTATATTATACGGAATTATAATATGTTACTAAGATTGTTTACAATACAAAAATCAGTTTATGTAGTAAATTTTTTTTGATCAGGGATTAAGTTTCTAGTTTCTAGTAACTAAATTACTTGTTCAGTGTTAACAAGGCCTTCATTACAATGAACTATAACCATTCCATTTAACTGAAAGTTTTCTTTGGTACACACCGCCATGTATTTCACATATTTTAATACGACTAATGTAAAAGTATATCTATTTGCATGTAGTAGACATCATACGTATATGTACAATGCTTGTTATTTTGTGTGAATATGTATTTGTTATATATTTACAAAATAACATTATTTTGGATATACCTTTACTATAAACACAATGAATTGAATGAATGAATGTAATGTTATTTTGTATTCAAACATTTGGAATATTCACACATTGATCATCAAAATTTATGTATTATTAATAGATAATAGTAAATAATGTTATTTACTTTATATTGATTTTGGATTGTTGTTGTTTTATTATTGCATTATTTTGTTGTTTGGACATATTATTATCACCTGTGTTTTTAATTCTATTAATAATGTATACATAGTCTGCTTTAGTTGTTCATAGTTTTTTAATCAATTTAAGCTTTTTGTCTTTTATTAAATACAGTTAGAGATGGATCTAGTACCTTTTTAGATTCGTATATTTAGTATAGGATATTTAAATTAAAATGGTACTACGGGAATATTTAAATATAGTTCGTATCGACATCCTATTTTTTTGCTTTATATTCAGAAATATACTTTAAATATTTGTGACCTATAATAAGTCGTAGCTCGCTAAAAAATGCACCGGTAATGCACAAAACGCATCCAAAAAAATTCATAATTCTTTTAAAATCAACTTCAATTCAAAGTGCTTTAAAACATTAAAAATTGAATACAAACTTAAAATAAAATCTAGAACGTAAAAATCAGGGGAAGGTATTGTAATAAAATTGAATAAAAATGCATAATTAAAGAAAATTATATATTTTTTGGACGCATCTAATGTATGACCAATAAATTTTTGAGCGCACCGCGCTAAATTTTAGTCACAAATATTTCAAATGTATTTTTGCTAACAACTGCAAGTTGATACTATCTACATTACAAAATTATAATTGACTTTCATTGAGTTTGTTAAGAAAAGCATAAAATGCATCGTTTATAAAGATGCACTCACATAGTGATTAAAAATTTTCAAGTTTATAATTTTTTTTTAGATAGGAAAAAAAAGTGACTTTTATTTTCAATTTTTGTTGCTCTAAAGCACTTTGAAATATATCGTTAAAAGTGCATACAGAAATACATAATAATGTGCATTTTGACAAAATTTGTATCGTAATAAGCGACCTCAAAAACCTTTAGATTCTAATTTTCAGGTAATAATTATTAATTTTAACGGTTTTAAAAAATTAAGCATTTTTTGAATGTATAATGCAAAAAACTGCATATCGATACCAGCTATTTTTCAAAATTTCCTGGACCAATTATATACCAAATGTCATACATTCCTTGAAAAAATTTTTTCATGTTTAGTTTTTAATATAATTAATATTTAGATCTAGTAAAACAAATTATTTTTGTATAAAAATCCAGTGACTTTTGCTTTGAAAAAAGTTTAATTTTTTATGCAGGAAAATACTTAAAGCACTTACCAAATTTTGGATTTATTTTGTTTCCTCGTCTGTTGAACATCTGTATATGCATCCGTGTTTAGATAACTCCAAAAAAGATAGGGCATTAAAATTTTGATGACATATTCTGTAACTTGTTTGTTTTCTAGTGATTCATCTTTTAAACAATGAAACATGAAAATGAATAAAAAATGTTAGTTTCATAAAAACAATTTTCGTTTTAGCAATATTTTCGTAAACTATTTAAATTTGCCACAATTTCAACTCAAATTTAGCTAATTATCATTATATAATATCATTATAATAATGTTTTCATAACTATAATAATAATAATAGTAAGAATAATGCCAAACATCCCAAGAGCGAAGGCCTCCTCTATCAGATGCTATTGTTTCCTATCCAGATCTAGCAAATTTTAAAGCTCTTCGCGATAGCGTTTCACTTGACGTCAACAATAATCATACGGTGTTAAGTATATTGTACGCATTGTCCATCGTAAGATATAATCGTAAGAATTACGAATTTCTGGTGAATTTTATTAATTTGAATAATTTCAAACAGATTTCAATCATTGATTATCATAATTCGATTATATAAGATTTATGAAAAATCAGACTAACAAGATTTTGGTTCCAGAAGAATTCATTAAATTAATCTAAGTTTGTTAAACAGGATGTTCGTGAAAGATAACTCGGTTATTTTCGATCAGATAGAAAATAAATTTCTAAGACTTATGATGACTAATGTGGAGTGGAATAACTCGAATTTGTATAAAAAATATTATTAATAACTTTAAGCAGTTGTACTTCGCGCTTCTCTCTTTGTCTCCCGGTAAAAGAATCCCCCCCCCCTCTTCTGCTTTCTCTTATAGTACGCTCATCATCGGTTAATCATTGCAATTAAACACAAATTACGTAGGGTAAGATCAAGAATCAACAAAGGCCTCCTGTCTCAGAAATTCATTCTTTATCTGATCCAAAAAGTACGGTCTTTAATGGACATACTCTATAAAATACAAGAATTTTGTTTAGTCTGTGATAAACGTCTTTTTAACATTTAAGATCTGCCCTTGAGACTGTAACCAAATTCCTCAATTCTCCAATTATCCATCTATATAATAACATTAAACTATTTACTCCTAGTTCAAAAAATTTAATACGATTCCCACAATAATGTATTCACTGTATGACATCATACAGGCGACGCCAAAATAAAATGCTTTTTAATATTTTAAGGAAGTAAACAAGAGACAATTCAAGAAGGGTTGGCTATGTGTGTCATTGAATTGTCTCCCCCGCTTTATTTTTTTGGGTGACATTTTCAAAAATATCAAATTACTTTTGTATACTATCGAAAAATATAAAAGACAAAACACGTCATCATCATCCTCGTCAAATACAACACGCACATAACATTATATATATAAACAAAGAATTAAATAAATAAAATATATATTAATAGAAAAAAAAAAGTTTAACACCTGCGTACATATGAAAACACTTGACAGAATCTTTATGGATCCTCCATAATAGGTACTGTACGTACGTACGTCTGTCTGTTGTTATTGTTCTTTATATTCTTTTAGTCGGTCATTCGTACCAGCATAAAACTTTTAAGAGTTTTAAAAGAATACTGGACGTCAGACTTTATTTATGACTTTCATATTTGTATGTCGATATGGCAGTATTAGAATGTTATTATATGTTTATGGAGGTTTTATCGGAAATGTTTTGAGGTCCCTGAATACAAAAAGTGGGTTTTAGTAATTGGCCTATGTACTGTGTGACAGCAATATCATATCGAACGTTTTTCCTAAATTCTCCAAACTTGGTAATCTGTCTCTATTTCTCATATTTTTCAATAAAACAAATTATTTTCCAAGTCCTGGTATACGCAGTATTTTGATTGCTATCAGAGTACACTAGTTGGGATGTAAGAGCATTGTGAATATATGGGACTGAAAACATGAAAACTACTGAAGTACTTGCCTCAGTTGGGAGGAGAAACAAACAATGAGATCTCCGCGAGAACCCAACTCTGACTATGCGAAAATTGACACACTTGTGCTAACTTAATAGCTAAACATGGTTAATGTAATTATTTGAAATACGTTTTATGACGATTTCGATGAAAAAAAACGTAACTTTTGAAATAGTTCCAAGTAGTTCAAGTATCTATTATTTTAGAAACGGGAGACTTATTCCCTTTTATTGTACTTCCAATTAACCAATTAACCTAATTAGTGCAAAATAAGTTTTGTCAGTTTCTAAATAATGAGTTTTAGTAGCCCAAAATCTACATTAACATTTTCTATCTTGTCTAAAAATCAAAGGATTACTTTTAAAAAAGATGGAAAGTTTTTTTTTTAAAGCCGTCATTTTCAACAAATTTAAAAATAAAATGCTTCAGAAATTATGCAACATAACAACAGACATTTAAAAATAACGTTGTTTACGAAAGTGACATGAGTATATTCAACAATGTTTTTTTTCGTATTATTTGTTTCATTTAAAGATTATTGAATCAAGTACCAATACCAATGATGTAAAACGTAATCTTTTTGAAGTGAACTGATGTATGGCTATGTATTGGTATAGGCTTTTAATACTTCATTCATTTTACTTAAATATATTTACATTTTACATTTAACGATGGTACATTTTAAGCCTTTATTTCAATATTGATTTAAATTCAAAAGCCTTCTGCATTGAATGTCTATAAATGAAAGGACTGATATTGAGTAAATGGAAAATTTACATCATCCTTTTTGTTTTACGAGTTTTATATTAATTAGCTATTCAGTAAATAATAAGAAGAGGATAGTTTGCGAATAAATCGAAAACTAATTATTTATAATGTATAGGAAGAATATTAAAAGGAGAGCTATAATCTATTATTCGTTTGATCTTATTATATAATGTCCTAAAAAATACTTCCGGAAATATTTGTTTTTTTATGACAAAAAGCTTTTATTTGAAACAGTTTTAACTAATGAACACATACATAATTATAATAGATATTATTATATAATTATGTATTTATGAATTTTTGGACTGGATTAAACATAGTTCAAGTCTAAAAAGTCATTCATATATCGAGTATCCAAACAATGACGTTACTTCTCCTTTTTAGAATAAGCTTTGTAAGCTCGAATGAGGACAGAAGTGTATATTTTATTGACAGGCATAAATATGCATTTTTTTGACATTTTATTTTGTGATAAATTTGATTTAAAATATTTAATTTGTTGAGCCAGATTTTTATTCCTTAATCGCTGAAAACATTTGTGTTTATCAACAAGTGAAGGTAACAACTAACCGAGTTAAGTGTTTACATACACGATACATGGTTTTGTATCAATGTTTAAACCATTTTTGATGATACACATTCATACAATAATCTTTATGTGGAGTACATACAGTTATAAACACATATTGTAATAAAATGTATTACAATATGTGTTTATATGTATTAGCTAAATTTGAGCTAAAATTGAGCCAAATCTGAAAATTTTACCAAAAAACTTTTTCAAACAAAAGTTTTGAAAAAACGAAAATTTTTTATTTTTAGATCTTTAATGATTCAAAAGTTAGATCTGATGGAGTGATTTTTATCATTCACGAATTGGTTCTTACTTTTTATTTCTAAAGTACGGCACCAAAATTTAAACTCGATATCTCTGTTCGTTTTTTAGATATCTTTTCCACGGACGGGTGGGCATGCGGAAATTGACAAATAAGATGAATCGATGAACACCTATAAAAAAATTTTTTTTCGGCGGTCAATAATTTCTATTGTTACAAACTTTAAACTAAAATTAATAATATACTCTGATATATTGTATATATGTCGGGTATAAATATACTCTACAATGAACGATTTGTTGAATGTTCTTCTGAATTTGATTTTCTTCTAAATTCAAATCAATTTCGATTCCTATCTCAATTTCCCATATGAAATATAAATCAAAAACCGCCTACACCATCACCACGAACGAGAAACATCTCTTCGGAGAATAAGTAAGATAAACTACTTCATACTTACGATAACTACATTGTAGTCGAGATACGTATTTATAAAATATTAATAATTTTAATCTAGATAATTGAGGCAAAAAATCGAAATTTATTCGAAAAAATAATGGAGCTGTATTCGATAATATTCGTATTGTTCTAAATTGTTTTTTTACAATACCTGTAAAAAGCAGAAATGAAACGAATTCTAATTTTTACTAATAATAACACGTTTTTGAATTTAAAAAATATAACTTTAAAAAATGTTTATTTAAATGTTATGCGATTAAATAATACTGATGTTTTTTATTATTATTTTCTTATGAAAATGAGAACAAATATGAAATATTTAATTTCCCGTAAGCGTTTAAATAATAATACTAAATAATAATAAAACACATACATACAAACAACACTCACTCACAGAGCAATCCATGTATGCATATAAAAAACATATAACACTATAAATAAATACATGTAGGAATAAATATATCCTGCAAAAAAAATATTGTTATAATCAAATATATTGGCGTGTCAAATATACACAGTTATGATGCGAAAAATTTAACAGGAATGATTGTAGTTTTTGAAAAATGTTCACATATATAAATTAGAAATGGCGCAAAGCATGATGTGTTGGGCTAAAATAACCCATAATGTATAATGCGGGGTTGTCTGCCTAATGTTGTAACAAATTCATTTAATTTTTTCAATTTCAATATGTATTATTTTCGAAGATTTGAAGTTCAACGTGTCAAACTGCTGATGAAATAGAATCGATTAAAGTTTTAGTATAATTATCATGTTTAAAAAGTAAAAATAAACACACACAAAAAAAACTTCATGTGAAAATGGGTGAAAATCAATTGAATAGAAAACGATTATAGGATAATCAAATATACCCACTTCCACTTACTTAACAGGAAAGATGGTAGTTTTTGAAATTTTGTTACATACATCAATTCAAAATGGTCTGAAACTTAAAGCATATTTTAATGACTTAAAATATTCCTTAATGCATAATACACGGTTGCTTAACTGACTAATGTTGTAACAAATATATTAACTTTTTACAATTTCAATATGTATTATATTCTCGATAGATTTGAAGTTGAACGATTAAAAATTCCCCTGAAATAGAATCGTTTCATGCTTTGATATATTTATCATACTTAAAAAGGAAAAATAAACATAAAAACAAATAATTTATATATTTTTTATGGAAATAGGTGAATAACAATTAAGTAGATAACGGTAATGGAATGGGAGATGAAACACCAGGACAATGAAAAAGAAGGTATCATACCTACATTTTACCAAAATTTTATTAACTGAATTTTTATAAAATGTGAGTATCGAATTATCGATGTGGAATGCTTATTGGGTATGCATTATTTCATACTAACATATGGCTGAGCCGTTAATTATCTAATGTGCTTCACTAGGTCATTAATAAGTTCAAAAAAATACGAAGCAACTTTCCAATCCAGAACGCAAATTTATTCACGATAAACAGACATTTTGAAATTGAAACTAACATTTATAAACTCATTCGGAGTATGTAATAAACACATTTCAACATATTCCTTCGAGAAAACAGAAATATATATTTCAAATATTTTTAATCATGATCAATAATAAAATACTCAAACATATAGTTCAGAGTATTTTACAGTTATAGTTACAAGCGTTTGTTAAATATTTTGCGTTAATTCGCCAAATCAAGATGATAGATTTTATGGCGAATCTTAACAGTGAATGAAAAAATATTTCAGCCAAAAATTGTGTTTGTTTTACTCCTCAAAACGTTTTTTGTAACTTTTATTGTACCTCTTATGATTTGAAAGATGGGTTATCAATTCATGAAATCTTAAACTGAGCTTAAACTTACTTTTAAGGTCTAGAGTAGGTACGCCACCAAAATTTTAGACAAAACAATGAATAAGTGATCTTATGAACACCTATACCAAAGATTAAATCGTGCCTTCAATATTTTTTAGCCTGACAAATTTTAGATTAAATTTGATACACGATCATCTATTTGATACATATTGGCTACATGAATGGAAATTGATGTGTATAATTCCATATATTTAATGTCAACTATAGTTTATAACAATAAAAGTTGACGTTTATAGAACAATATTATTCATACTATATATATACCTAGTAGTTAGTTAGTAGTCGTCTCTCACTTTAATCATTCGATGCCGTTGGTTGGTTGGTTCATTTAATTTCGTTCAAACATACACATTTTATAACAACAAATATATTATTATACATAATATTTAACAATTTACTCAACTTTCAATTATTTATTAACTGACTGACTATCATTTATAAATAATATCTGTAGAAATATTTGTAAATAAATTTTACAATTTACATTTTTTTTTTTTTTTGTGTGTGTCTTATATGCACTTTTATAGAAATTATTTCTTACATTGTTTTATAAATTTATACAGTTCATTCTGAAATGACAAGAGATTATTACAAAATAATCAATTCAATAATTAAAAGTGCGGTAAAAAATTATGGAAAAATCGTTCAAATAATAATAATAGGGTTTAGACCTCCATTTCTCAGATATACATGTCTGTAACAGAGATCACCCACATATTTATTTTTAATATTTCTTTTTATGTAAACGACTTCTAACGTATATAATTTATCATGTGGGTGGAGCGATGAATAATAATTGAAGGCTTCGATTTGGTGGATTAAGCATCTAAAACCGTCTTTTGAAGAAAATTATACTGAAATAGGTCTGCTATAGACGGCTATTTTATTATTATTCAGTCATCAATAATCTAATAAATTTACGACCCCGTTAATAATAATTGAATAAGTTTCTGTCTCGGCCCTAAAGCAGGTCCCCTGAATCAGGTTATTATTATTATTACTCACTAAGTTTAAAATAGTCACTATTAACAGTAAGTATAACAAGCAGTATACTTATAGTTGCGAAAAAGTGTACACACAGATAATGAAAATTGCGACACTTTTAACTTAATTATAAACTTTAACATAAAATAGCATAAATTTCGATTTTTTCCCCAATTTCCTAGATCAAATTATTTTGTATTTAATAAATACGTATTTCGACTACAAAGTATTCATCATCAGTATGAATTACCTAGTTGTAATGATTCTCTGAGGAGATGTTTCTCGTTGCTAATTTGGTGACGGTTTGCAATGTGAAATTTATTCGAAAAATCCTAGAGTTCTCATTAATAATTATGAAAAAAATAAATAAATAAATAAATAAAATAACATATAAAATAAGTGTATTTTATAATTTTAAGTAAGCGTGGAAGATTCAGGTCGCCGCGTTGTTGGATTCCATAAGAATTTATTCTCTATTTTTCAGTGATTTTCACTTGTTTCAGATTTAGAGAGTATATAAAACATGTACGAACAATAAAATCTCCATTTTATATTTTAATGATCTTTTTGTGCGTGAAATAACATGATGAAATGTGATAGTTATAAAATATCGGAATTTTAGGATGATGGGAAAATTTTTTAAATATCCTTTTCTCTCTGTAAGTTCTTTTATACAATAATTTTTGAAACAATTAATTAGTCAAGAAGTTAGCGAGTTATTCTACTTTATAAAAAGAAAGTATATAAAATATTCCAAAACTTTCCTTAATGAAAAATGTTAACGATATTACCTAGAAAATTTTTGTTTTGTGGTCCTTCTTAAGCATTCTTTTTTTCGTTATATTATAAAAGTAATCGTTATAAAAGAAATTATATTTTAGTTTAATTTTAATAAATTATTCTGGAGTGATTTATTATATAAAAGCATTTAAGCAATATTAAAATATAAATTCTCAATTCTAATAATTTCTCTAAAGTACTTTATTAGTGTGTTTTCCCGACGCTTCCACCATATTTTTTTATTACATAATTATCATTAATTCATTAATTCAGTACGATAAAATTTGTAATGAGTCACAGCTGGATTGAAAATTTTTTATAAGATGATAAAATCTCCTGATAAACCCCATAGTTGATTATCCTATTGGTTTTACAGACAATTATTTTTGCTAACAATGCTATTAAGGGTGGACCCTATTATGACGGCGGTTTTTCAATTATTTGCACACATTATATTTGAGCAATTACATTTGAAATCACCTGGATAAAATTATATTTTGTATTAAATTTTCGATATATAATTATAAAAAATAAAATGCGATATATATGAACATTAGAATCCAGACCAATATTTCTACATAGTAAAATAATTTATTGTATTTACTTGGATAAACATTATAAAATAATGCACCAATATTAATCGAAATGTCCCCAATTTTATAATCTATTATAGAACAATAAGCTATCTTTATATCCTGAATATTTACATATAGAATCATTAGATTGCATATTTCCAATCTGATTTATTTGATAAATATTTGGATTTAATTTTTATTAGAAGATTTATTGCAAATTTTTTGATTCATTCAAATTTTCAGTAAACTATAATTCTGCTGTGACGAGTAATTCACAACTTTAAAATATTCACTCATAATTTTGTAATGAGGAACTAATATCATTGATTCTATTAAAATTTTTGGGTTTATATTTTTTTGAAACTGGATCGAAAGAAATCAAAATATGCTAAAATTAATTTCAGATCCAGTAAAAGCTTATTGTAAGCCTCAGTGAAAATAAGTCATGAAAATCTTGAACGATAAAAATTTCATTCGTATGTTATTTCATTATAAAAGTTTATTTTTCAAATTTAAAATATTATTTTCACATTAAATATGTCAAGAAATGAAAATTTCTGTTGTAACTAAATCTAAATTATGTTTTTAGGATGAAACCTGAAACTTTCTATCGTAAACATTAAAATCTATTAAAATGAATCAAGGCTACCAGTTATATAAACTCACTTAGTGTAGTTAAGTAGCGCATTCAATAATTGTGTAATTGTACTACATTGCCCTTAGGTGGGCAATTTTGAGACCACCAACAGGGATCACTATTTTTTTTTTCTATAAAAAATAGCACAACTATTATACAAATTCTTTTAAATATTCTTTGAAAATAATTGTAACATGTAATTTATAAAAATTAACACCTGTTAATTACATGGTATAATACTATAATACTTTTTTTTGTTTTTCAATTCCACATTCATTTGTTAATTTTTTCAACTTCATATTCCATTTAATTTTATTATAATTTTATTTTTTTGAGTTCAATTTGTTTAAAAGCGTACAAGGTGGTCCAATAAAGTTCCTACAATACTTTGTTCCTGATTTTAAAGCACAAGGAAGCATCAAATTTTCACAAGTTTATACGAAAAATTTTATAATTTTTATATAAGTTTACGGAATAAAATTTTGTGAACTTAACGTTTACCTGAAGTAAGTATCGATCCGTACATTTGTAAATAATAATTGTACGCTTTTCAACTGTTTTACTAATTTATCTAGAGTATTTTATATTTGAATACTATATGCACCAATTATTGAAATTCAATGTTATTTTTAATTTTCTGTTAAAGTTCATTTTATATTATTTTTGAAAACTTAATGATAAGCGAAAAAATTTATTAAAATAGGCACACCAACTATAAAGTAGTTGTATTGGCCAATAATTACAAACGTTAGAACGAAAATTGAAAACTGTTTATTTTTCACATCAAATTTATCTTCATATTGGAAAATTTATGTGAACATTATTCCATTACTGTCACCATTATTCCACAAAAAAATCCATATGCGATGTCATCGAACATCTTGAAAATTTTTCATCTTTATTTGCCAATAATCAGAAATATACGAACGAATTTATTTTAGTTGTCATAAAAAAGAAGTCCTAAATCGTTCTTATTTATGAAGTCTTAAGGTGCTCAATAAGTGGCGCATTCGACATCTTAATAATTTCTTAAAGAGTTCTTTTTAAAGATAATACTGACATTCAATTTATAAATATGCATTATTTAGGAATTCATACAGAATTCATACCGGTATATATTGGGAAATATTATTAAATAAAATTTAACCAATGATTTGAAATTATTTATAAAAATAATAATTTTTCATTAGGTTTTTTAGTTAGAAAACAAAATACAGTTAATGCTAATACAGTTAATGGTTTAAATACCCTGTCTTTGCATGTATTTCAATATTTGTATAATTTTTATTAATTTGTTTACTTAAATAGAAAATATGTACTTTACTGGATTTGTGGTAAATTTTAATAAATTGACGCAAGCAAATATTTTTCGCATTCCATCTTCTACAATCGCTTGTAGTTGTGTGAAGCTCTTTTGGTGTTTGAATTATCTGAAAACTAACCCTACGCTAATATTTGTGTCTCATACTAAAAAAAAATACATAAACTAGTTTCAAGTTTTTATATTGTATTTAAGATTAAATAATTTACTTTTTAATACTATACCAACTTGTATTCTTTTAAATTGCTTGAGGTTAAATTAAACAGATTTTTTTTAAATGTAGAAATGAATGCTTTTACTAACTTATGCTACTGTTGAGAATAGACTTTTATAACTTATAAGATTAAATAAATAAATAATTAAAAAAATAAAATAATAAATCTATACAATAATAATACATAAAGTCATTAATTAATAGATTTATTTGTATTGTTTGTCATGGTAATAATGATGATTCTTATTTTAAACGTTTCATTTGTTAAATTATAGTGTCTGTACAATGTTCATGCACTATATTTAACAAATACAAGTGAAGATAACAACTAACTGAGTTGAATGTTTAGACACTCGACATACGATTGAATATCATTGTTTGGGCTATTTTTAATTTGCATTTGCAAAAAATACTGTAAATATCCTGTCTATGCAATTATTAATACATGTTCAATAATAATATGCATATGTGTTTATTAAATAAATTTAAGTTCAATAACAAAAGATGTTTAAAAAAATAAAAATTTTTGTATTTGAATTTTTCTTATATCTTTTATAGATAAAGAGTTGGGTCAAGGATACATTAGACCCAATACACAGATTTCGTTCATTCAACTAAAACTCACGTTTCATGTTTAGTATACATACAAAAATTTCACCTCGCTTTATCGTTTTTCCTTTGAGCTAGGGATGTTGGCAGACGGACGGATGCACGGACGGACAAACATCCGGAAATTGAATAATTATGTGTTGTTCTATAATTACCTATACTCAGATTTTGTTACCTTCAATATTAAGTAGCGTTAAAAACTGTAAACTGAAAATAATAGCCTCATTTATATTGTAAATATTTATTTCTATTATAAAAATGTATGGGAACCGTGCAGTAATTTATTTTCTTTTTTTTTTTTTATGATTACAAAATACAACTTTATCAATCAAATTATAGATTTTTAATTAAAAATTATTTTTTACTTTTTAATTCATCATTTAAAGGCGATTCTTTTTTCGAAAATTTTTATATTTTATAAATTCAATAGTAAGTCAAATAGTGTTGATTTAATTTTTCTATTCATTCAATGGTTTTAGTTTCCAGTATGTATAAATTGTTAACTATTTAAGAAAAATATTTTGAATTTAGAGCATTTTGAAAATATTGAAGATACCAAAGAAAAAGTATTAATGGTACTTGTAAAACCGATTCAGGCACGTTAACGAAATTATTTGCTATTTGAATTACTTGACAAACGTAACTATGCATAAGAAAGGCAATTTTTTATTTGATACAAATAATTTGAAAAAAAAAATACTCTCAATAATATTTTCAAATCAAAATAATCCGTTGTCTTTGTTTAATAAAAGATTTTTATAAAATATAGTTTAATACAATAAAATTTTTTATCTGAATAGTTTATCATCCAAACTTAATAAATGATTAAGTAAATAATAACAATAAAAATAACAACAAAAAATGCGTGTGTCTAACTCATCATTTTATATTTAATCGAGTAACATGCATTAGAATTTAATGTTTAATATTTTTATACTGGGTGTAATCATTAAGTTGCTCCATAACTTAAAGAAGGAAGTCCTTTGATTTAACATGCATTACTAATGGATTTATTAGTGAAAATAGTTTTAAATTTATTATTTATTTTCTAATCCACAAGAATTATTTAGTGAACCTTTAGAATATTTTATATTTGTCATTTCTTCTGCAAACATTATCTCATTTTTGGTGCCAAACCGCACAATACCATCTACCTGATGTATATCAAAATTCAGAAATGTAAGAGGGAAGATGCAATTAAAAAAATTTACTCATCCAAATTTTGAAACTAAGATCAATACCCAACAAAATTCCGAGAATTAAATTAAAATTAATTCAAAAAAGAAGAAATTATTAGCTCTTAAATGTTTATTTCCATATCTTTCTTGAAAAAAAAAGTTTTATGGTTAATTCTATGATAAGCGATGATTTTCCAGAACACAATTTTATTCACAATTGACTCATTGTGCATACTAACATTATTTATTTCAAATTTTGAAGGAAAGTGTATACAACTGTACATAAAAGGCATGGACATAGATAGAACCTGTTACCGTAGAATGAATCTTCTACGCCCTGCAAATCTCCTTCTTTGTATAATTAAGCATTTCGAACGTCAATATTCTGGCTATTTTCTATGATTTAAAAAAAAAATAACTTCAAATTCATGTTCGTGAAGTAAAGTTACTTCTTTTTAAGTGATATAAAAAAATTACGCATCTTTCCTATTCAAAATAAAAAATTTAATGGTGGAGGGTACAGGAAATAATATTTTTGATTTATGTACTAGTTTTTAGTCTTTGTTTTAATATCGGTTTAAGAAATTAACGACACACGCTTTCTTCATATTTGGATTCATATTTGGACTAAGAAATATAAATAATTTTAGTTCTAGTGGAAAGTTCAATGGCGAATATCATGACACGATCATTAACACTCCAATTGAATGAGAAGATAGTGGAGAGCAAAACACACCCTTATCAGGTCTGTTTGGAAAATGCCATTGATGTTTAGAATATATGATTCAAATCTTAACCATTTAATTATTATTAACAATTAATGGTGAGATGAAATGGTACACGGGCCCACTAGTAAAATATAAGGTATCACTGTGAGTGACGTTTACTGTTCAATGAAGATCATATGTTAACTTAGGTTTCTTAAATAATTTTAAAATGATTTTATTTGACATTTATATCAAACACATCTGACGTATGATCCTAGCTACAATGATACACGCTGTATAATCCTTTCGACTCCTTCATTAACTGACGACTAAATATCAATCTATGTGTATACCATTTCCTATATTATGCACAAAATAAACTTATCACATTTACCTATGCAACAAACATATAGAACTCCGTGTATTGTTGCACTGACTACGGCCAGTGTACTCGACGACGAGTATACTAATACTGTATGTGTTCATTGTATATATATTATGTATGTCTATTCCATTCCAGTGTTGTCGTTTGGTAGCTTGCGCCATCACACGCCTGACGTCTATTTTCTTCTTTTCCAATATCTCGCATGTGTTCAAATATATAATATCAGAATCAGTATACAACGAAGTGCGTTGTCAGTAGCATTAAAGGGCCTATATATGATTGTTGAATGAATTGTTGAATATTTTGATTGTTGATACAAAAGTTACGTGTTTTGGAGTTTCATATTACTTTCAGTGAAAATATTATATTTTGAGTTTTTTTTTTGAAAATAAAATTTTGTGTTCTAAATTTGTAATGGAAAATTTTAAACGAAAATTTGAAATTTAATTAATAAGTGGTTTTCAGTTTTTGTTTTAAAATTTTGTTTATATATATCACGTGTGATTAGTTTATTTTTTGATATTACGATTGGAAAATTTATGAAGTGTGTTTTCTTTTATATTGATAGTGTTGAATTTGTGTGGATTTGAGGATTTTATTTGTGAATTGGAATTAATTCTTTGTGGATTCTTTTGAAAAATCAATATAAAAGGTTGGTGTTTTTTGTTTATTATTGACATCAATCAATACTTTTGGAGATTTTTATGTAATTAAGCTACTAGCACTATTTAAAAGATCAAGTTTAATTTCTTAACAATTTAATGAAAAAATTTGTAAAAGCACTTGACAAGGATTTTTTTTGGTTTTTTGGAAAACTCACGAATGACATGGGAAATTATTAAAATTATAAATATTGACAGCTATCTTAAAGTGAATGTATTACAATGAGAAAATTGGTCCTATAAAGTTTTCAAAAATAAAATAATAATTTTCCAATTTTTGAAACACATTTAAAAAAAAAGGTTGAAAATGTTGAATACAATTTTTAACAAATTTTTGAGTGAAACCAAACTATTTTCAGTGAAATACTCCAGACTTATTTAACTAATCTAAATTTATCTATTATGGCTGATTACTCTCAATATTTCTTCTAAACAAAATCATTGATATTTGATAATTATTTTCCTAATTTGAGTTCCCATTAATTTCTCCTGTTAAAAGTTGTATTTTTAAATCCAAGTCATATGTAACCATAATTCACATGAAGTTTAATTTGAAGTCTACCGGCAATTTTCGCTTACATATACTAATTGTGAATCATTTAAATCAAAAGTTTACGAAATAAATTAAATCTACACTCGAAATTTATCAAATTTCTGATTAAATTTGATATAATATTTCATTGATTCTATGATTAAAATTTATATCTAGTAAATGAGTGAAGTTTTAATTCCTAAATATTATTCAACTTAAATTATCATTAATTTGAGTTGTGATAACTTTCAAATAATATTAAAACAGATTTGAGAAATGACTGTTGGTAATTAAAATTTTCATCCATAATTAACAAATATTAAACTTAATTTGAAATTCTCTATCGTTTATTATTTACTCCGACTAATAAGGGAGTTTTCATGCCTTTCATTTTTTTTTATTAGATTTTGAGTCAAAATTAAAAAAAAAAAAATAATAATAGTTTTTTATTATTAACTTCATTTGGCTTTTTATGAACAAATAATTTTTAATGGATAAGAGATTTGAAATTTTTAACGTAAGAAGTGAATGATTTAACACTAAAATGCCGATTGATTAGAAAAAATTGATTGAAAACGAAATTTGAATTTGTCTCATAATTTTCACAGTGTTAAAGAGTTTTGATATTTTATTGACTAATGTCTCTAAAACTGTTGGATTTACCACAAATATTGGCCGCGATAAAATACAGTCTTAAGAAAATTTGTTAAAATGTTGCAATTTTCCTATGTTGAAAGTAAATGTTTGTTGACAAATTTGAAATTGACACTTTTTTATACGTTCAATAGATTTTTCAAAGAACATTTATTTCAAATTTTAATTAATGTAAATTAATATAACTAAAACTCAACCGATTTATAACGGTTTAGGATTTTAGAAAAATATAAGTGGTATTACCTATCTTCTAATCGAAATTTTTTGACCAAGACTGTTTCACCCGTTATACAAATGAAATATCGTTTGGTGTGTTGTACATTTAGTCAAAAATTTGATATTGATACTAAAATCAATTAATTCGACAATTTTTGTCTATTTGTTCGCCCACCCGTCTGTAAATTCATCGGTATGTCAGGCATCATTAAAGCTCAAATATTTTAACCCTAAACAATTACTTCACTTTAGGCAATAAGCGAAATTGTTCAATTAGGTTCTTTGGATTCAATGCTCTTTTTTAGAACTGTGAGGGGTAAAGAAAAATAACTTTTTTATATATATATATATGTTTCAGTAATCTCTAAAGATTCACCATAATTACAGCTCATTCAGACTTACAAGATAATAATACTTTAAACCAAATAGTTCACTTATGCATATCTGTAAACGAAATTTGTGTATTTTGGAAATCGACATCCGAACATATTCAGGGTTTATTTTTATAAACATTTTGGTTGACGCCGCCACTCCCAATAAAAATAACTTATAGATTCTCTTAAAATTTAAATAAATTAAATAGCAATAAGTAACTCTTTTGATGGAATTATTCAAAAATCGAATCCATAAATAAAAATAATGATCGGTCAGACATTCCACACGGAATTACAATGTATTATTATTACACTGTACAAATGTAAAAACACATGTATTTAAATTACAATTTTATATTTTTAATGCAAAGCCGCAAATAAAATTAAATAAAAATAAATTTATTGGAAACGGATATAACAATTCATAAATAATTTATTTTTTTAATTGATAAAATCATTGATATTTATATTTATTTTAAGTGTATGGAGTTTAGGTTACATTTTATAAAAAAAATATATGTCGTCTGATAAAAAAAACAACTATATTTTATATTGTTAATTTTAGAAAATAATGTTTTGCTAATGAATTATGAAATTTCTTTAATTTTAATATTTATTTTAATTAATTTCTTATTGATAAGATATTTAGAGACTACATATTTCATGATTGGTTACTAAAGGCAGAATGCCAGTCAATAAAAACATTTAACAAAACATATAATATTATTAAGAAATTAGCATTCACGTGAAGAAATAACTGAATCGTAAATATTAATATAAGGAGCACAATGAATTTAGTCTTAAAAGTTTGTTTAAGATTATAGAAGTCAATTTTTGCGTATTAGGAAAAATGCAATAAAAAAATTTGTTATTTTACCCATCAAAATATGACCCTCGGATCAATACCAAACACAAAAAATAATAAAATATAGTGAAACTTAGAAAATACTTTTATTGAAATTTTTAATACAGGATTAAATAGTGTAGGTATATTATTCAAATATGGTGGAAGTGCCGAAACGTGTCATGAAATGTTTCCATGGCATCATTATAAGACTTGTATATCTCAAAAACGTAGACCAAACTTTATTATGATTATTTTAATGTCTTAATAATATTGTATTATCGTTTGACTTACATGAACAGTTTCGATTTTTCCCCCAATTCCCTAGATCACATTATTTTGTATTTTATAAATACGTATTTCGACTACAAAGTATTCATCATCAGTATGAATTAGTTAGTTGTAATCTTTCTCTGAGATGTTACTCGTTGCTAATTTGGTGACGGTTTGTACGACGACTTTGTAGTCGAAATACGTATTTATAAAATACAAAATAATTTGATCTAGGAAATCGATTTTATTCGAAAAATCCTAGAGTTCTCATTAATAATTATAAAATTACATGAACAGTTTCAGCTCACGTATCGATTGCTCATATAATACTTTACTAAGCAGCTTTAAAAAACTTATATACAGTTTTAGCAAAAAAATACGCCTGTATAGAGAGAAATATGGCAAATAATATTCAAACACCAGACTTATTACCAAAGCTTCTTTCATGGTAAATATGTTTAACTTTTTACACTGATTGGGGTACATCAGTGTTCTTTAATTCTTGAAAATAATAGTTTTTGTCTAGAAGACTTTAGTATTTACATTATGTATTTTAGTATTACAATAAACTTTTATAAACATTTTGTGGTTCTCACAGGAAATCAAAAATATAAAACTTTTAATAAAAAATTAATAAATAAATGACGAAATAAAATTTTTGTTTTTCATTTCGGATAAAAATTGAGTAAACACATTAAATGTGCACTAATTTTCTTTTAACTACCCGAATGTATAAGATGATTTTTTATATTGTTTTTACCTTTAATTATTCTTCAAAAATTCTGATATAAAAGGCTGGAATAAATTATTCGGACCTAAAAATAATTATGATACAAGATTATTTTTCGAGAATATATACCATCGCGTCAGTTATAATGTCTATTCACGTTTGTAATTAATAAAGTTAGTTAATCGTAATTATCGATATCGTCTTTCGTATAGTTTTCCCGGCGGTTTCTATGAAAATCTCATATACAAGAGACTAAATATATTCTCTTACAAAATTTAAAATTCATGACAAACATTTTTTTGCAATTTTATTTGATAGTGCTGTAAAAATCGGGAATAAATTTTTGTTTCGGAATTCGATGAAACTTTGTTCACATGGTAATTTTGTTCTAAAAATTACATAAATCGAGTCTATTTTGGCAATTGAATACCTAGTATTTGATATAACCCTTAAAATCCCTTCCTTCGAGCGATACACCTTATATTTCGCGCTTAACCGTTACACGACAAATCAGAAATCCAATTATTAAACGAAAATCGAATTTGTCAATCCGGTTTTTTTACGATTTGAAAATTTATTAGAAAGTTACGAATAAACTTCATCAACTTGATATTAGATTGGGTTTAAATGGTTATTTCGTTGTGACAAATTGGTCTTTCAGTTTTCGCCAGAGCAAGTTTTAAAAAAAACTTATTGCTAATAATTGAAATGATTACATTATGGATTGAAATACTAATTAAACATGTCCGCATTATTTTAATATTTGAGACATTTATTTTCTAAAAGTTTTATCGAAAAAAATTTTTACAATAGCGCCAATTGATAGACACAGCTGAGCCAAACTTAATAAAATGATTAGAGAATTTCTGGCGTAGACGATTTGTTAGTCGGGCTTGGTATTTTCATTATAAAATTTTTTTTTAATAATTAAGGGTCTATAGTAGATTTGTCGAATACGTTGAAATTAAATTCAAATACACTTATAAGTCAAAAAATTATCAACCTTCAAAACAATGACGATAGGAAATATTCATTAATAGAAAAATATAACATATTTTTGTCGAATTATAGAAAGAAATACTTTTGTTCGAGTAATATTCTTGGAAACCATTTTTCTAAAAATAGAATCACCCGTATATGAAAAAATAAAATAAAAATATATAAATACATATTAAATAATAATAATTATTTTTATACGACGAAAAGAAATCAATAAAATTAATTTTTATTATCGATACACATAAAAATATACGCAAATGTTTTTATTACGATTGTTATTTATATGGTGTTGTGGCTTGCTATTTTTATTATCAAATATTATTTAATTCCGTTTATTTATATTTGAAGTGAGGTATGTTTATGTCTTATGTAAACTTTCTTAATCAGTGGAATGCTAAGTTCAAACTTTCAGACTTCAGATTGTATTTTTTTTTTGTTTTTGATAAAACAAAAATATTTTCTTTTTTAGAAAAAATTGCCAACATTAATATTTCAACAAATTTTAATGCACTTTTTTTACTCGACCTATATAATATTTCTATAAATATAATTAAAATATATATTACATGGACTGAAAAGTCCCGGGCCTAACACATAGATGGTGCTAGTTTTATTGCAGTCACCTTTTTTTCAGTTAATACTAACCTTCAAAAGACAGCTGTTAAAATTTCATGATATTCTATTCATTAGTTTGTGAGTTATTGTGCTAAGAGTGACGCTACTTTTGTTATTTTCAAAACAATGGATCAAAAACAATTTCATGTTTTAATTTTACACTGCTTCTTGATGGGAAAAAATACCGTTCAAGCGAAGCAATGGCTTGAAAAGTGTTATAGGGACTCCGCTTCATCAGAAACAACAATAAAACGTTGGTTTGCTGACTTCAAACGTGGTCGTAGAGACACCGATGATGCAGAACGCAGTGGACTGGAATGATTGCGTTGCTCTTGATGGAGATTACGTTGATGTAATGATAAAGCTAATTTTGAACCAAAAAACTGTGTTTTCTTTGTAAGGCCCGGGACTTTGCAGTCCATGTGTTATATAAATATATTTACTACAAAAAGAGATCAGTTGAACATAATTAAATGTCTAAAAAAATTTCGTCAATAAATTTTATTAATTAATATTTTCGTATTAAATTTTTTATGTTTAATTTACGTTTAAAACAATATTACTAAACCATTCATTCATTTCATCTAAATTAATTTTAATGAAATCTGCATCTGAGAAATTGTTTAAAATAAAAACGAAATTAACAAATTTTCAGCAGCTAAAATACGTTGTATTTAGAATAAATAAATCTAACTAATATAACATCAAAAATTTTGCTTTGTACAAGCGTAGTATGAAGAAATTTTGCGGAATTGAACCTAATTTTTCTTAGAGTATTGATTGAAAAACAAAAAATTTTGGAAAATATATGGTTAAGTAAATGTGCCAAATACGTATTTAACAAAAAAAAACATTTAACATTCTTCTCATTACAGAAAACTGTAATTAAATTAAAACAAAATTTTTTTTATACTTTATTATTAAAATTAATTAAAGTAGTAATTAAAATAATAACAATATTTTTAGATTACTTTTATAAGATGAAAGAGATCTTCAAAACTTAATTAAAAAGCCGTAAAAAAATAATAATTTTTTTATTATTATTATTAATCATAAAATTATTTCTTGTTTTAATATATTCAAGTAATTAATAATTGAATTCAATATTAATTTTTTAGAGATTATTCTTATATTAAATATTGATGTATTGAATTCTAATAATAATTTAAAAATATTATTTTAATTGTACATACAAAATACGGGCTGAAATAATTGAAATTTTATGAGTCTTTTAATTTGAGTATTTTCAGAACATTCAAATATATCTACTTCAATTAAGTATATAAAATTGTTTAAAAATGAATTAAAATATTAAATTTTAATAAGTTATTAAAAATAATAACTTACGGATTTAATTTTAAAAATAATTTATTTTTATTGTAGGCGCAATTTATTTGCAAGGTCCATTTAATGACTTAGTAAATTATGTAGATTTAGATTAAATTATTTTTTGTTTTTAAATTAATGTAAAAAGATGTTAAAATTGTAATTAAAAATTACAACTATAAGATTTCTAAGATTTTAAGAAGGATTAAAAGTAAATGAAAAACAGGCTCTTTTAGTACGTGGACTAAAATGTAAAAAATAATTTCAATACAAAAATAGTGCTTAAAAACAGAAGGAATAACATATTATACATTATAATTAAATTACATGTTACTTTTCATAATTTAAAAAATAATCTTCTTGGTTTTTCACATTATTTTTTATTTCATATAAAAACCCATTAATGACACTATCCAAATCATTTTTATGGTAACCATTCAAATTTTATTTTTGGATCGTATTTTCACATTTACGGTATGATATCAGATAGATATTGTGCTATTGTATTGTGATCGACCCTTCATCGAACACAATTCATCGAAAGTACTAAAAAAATTCCAGGGTCTCAGATATCCATTTGAACTGTTTCATAAAAATTGTGTACTTGATAATTTTAAACATATATGTGTGTTTTTCTCAGAAGCCAAGCCGCGTCGGATGTTTATTTATATTCCACGAATCTATTAAAAAAGATCGGGGATTAGGCAATCTCTAAAGTCGCAGGCGACGGCAGAAATTTAACCCGCAACCTCAGTAAACTACAAGTATGTAAAATTAAAATCATCGTATTTGATTTGTGTAATCCACACATGAACTCACAGTATGCGAATATATGAAATAAAGTTAGTATCAAAGGATAAACGTAATTCCCATATCAGTAAACTCTTAAACTTAAACCGGAAATAAAAAAATTATTTACAAATATTTTGAAATGTTATCAAAAAATTTACTATATTTACATTTTTTTTTTTTTTTTTTTTTTTGTAAATATAATCAAAAATTTTGTATGAAAGGCATTCATGTCTCTTTTTGAATTTAATATTTAGGTATTGGGTACATAATAAGATTATTTACTTACCTTACTTAAGTTTACTTTTTGTTAGTGTTATCGCAGAATATGTTTATAATTTTTATCCTATTAAAATTATAATAAATAAAACTACATTATTATTATCATTATTATTATTATTATCGAGGTAAATAAACTTGCTTATAAACATTATTACTATGTAAAAAATTTATATTAACAATAACGAATTGCTAAGACTATAATTCTTTTAGAAATGTCCAAACGTACAGTATTTATACTTTACGTGTATAGGATATTAATATTAGTCCCAAATTTGTTACACAAAATATTGACTGCAAAAACAAATTTTGCTCAAGGTTTTCATAGAATCACATTTTTTGTTCATTTCCACATGCCCGTCCGATGGGCATTAAGAGAGATTTATTTTGATAAAGGTGGTGGTAGTGTTATCTTGGTTCTACAGCTAAAATCAGTTCGTGAATGATCAAAATCGGTCCATAAACATTTATACATTTAAGGAAAGAAAAAAAATTTTTTTTTTATAACATTTTTAAAACCACTTTTGTTTGATACATTTTTTCGGAAAATGTTTGGATTTGCTCAAATTTTAGATCAAATTTAGCCATTTTATAATTATAATAAATTTTATTATTACGTGTATATGAATTTATAATTGTATAGACTGGGTATAGATAGACTGGGTATACATTTTTTTAAAATTCTAACGATTAAAATTAGTTCAATGATACTCAATTATATGTGAAGGATTTAAACAATAAAGTCTGTCGACTGTCATCCTCAATTGTTTTACTTTAAAACTAGAATGTTTTTGAAACAAACAATTTTTGTTGGAAACATTTTTTAGTAAAATGTTTAAGTTCTTCAGAATTTTAGCTCAAGTTTGTCTAATAAACACTAAAAGGTAATAACAATACATATTTTTATACAATATATATATATATATAACTATATAGACTGGATACTTGTAGTACTTTATGAATGCTAATTAATACAGTCCAAACAATTACATTCAATTATCTGTCGAGTATCAAAACAACTCTGTTAGTTGTTATCTTCACTTGTTAATTATTAAACCGTATTTTTTTTCCTAAAAAATTGCTTCTTGCATACAGTTTGGGATATCCTTTATTTAGTAAAGTGTAATGATTGTAAACTCTCAGAATGGAAAAAAAATTTGTAGTCAATCTTGAAATACGTATAGAAAGCGCTTACAATAAATAATTGTATATCTGTTGACTCAGACTGTGAGTATGAATAGTATTTGTACAACTCCACCTTTTTAACTCACTCTAGACGACAATTGCTGCATCAAACTTTTGTATATATTTTATTTGAATTGTGCAATCAATTCATTTTTTTTTTTCATACAATAAATAATTCATACAATAATTTAAAAACTTATAGTACTTCATTGCTTTACATTTTAATATGAAATAAAATGGTAATTGTAATCAAATCGATTCTTTCAATACTTTTTTATTTATTTATAATTTATTTTAAAATATAAATTTTACAATTTAAATAAATGAACCTAAAAATAAAAAAATAATTTGAAGCTAAATATCTTTATAAATAAATCCCTAGCGACCTTTTGAATTCGGCACCAAAGAATCATTTCTTAGCATCATATAGATTATGATTAAAACGGACGTCGAATGAAATAATTGGTCATAAAGCAATTACTTTTAGAAATATTTAATTTAAAATTATTTTTGTTTTTTAGTTTATTATTTTTTATTGTTTTAATTTTATGCGCACCTCCGCCAAATGTTGAAATTTATCGCAGAGCATTTTCAGATTATTATATCAAGTGCCAAAAATAATGAAAAAAATTAAAAACGAAAAATTATAATGTAATTGTTTAGACCCCTGACTGACGTAACGTAATTACGGATCTTGACTTATCAATAAAGTTAAGCAATAGCAGTCACAGTCAGTATTTGGATGGGTGACCACCTAGCAGTACTGTGTACTGTTGTTGTATAAAAAAAAATAATCCCCTTTGATTAATGGCTATATAGCTTGAAAGTAGCTGAAGCCAGAATAAAAAAAGGAATTTAATATAAAACTCCGGCGTTTTGAAATGACGAACATACAGAAACAAACATTTTTTTTGACATATTCTCCCTAAAATTTGGTTTCACTGCCTCTACCACTTAGAAATAGACTATGGGACTAGTTGATACCTTTTTTTTTTGAAGTCAATAATTATGAAGTTAATCATTTTGATTAATAATTAGGATTTAATTGGCGAAACCTGCGGATAAAAAAATGGTCTTATAACGAATAAAAATAATTAAATGAACATAAAATTTATTAAATTTTTGCTTGGCCATAGCTAAGTGAAAAATTTCCATATCGAGATAATAATTTAACAAAAAAAAAAAAAAAATATGCATATTCGTGGAATAAAAAAATGCAACATTTTTACCAATTTCCATTTTTCTGCCTGTGTTTAAACATTAAATACTGGATTGATATGTTGTGTTGTTGTTGTTTATCAGAATACATTTTGTTTATCTTTAAGAAATTATAAAATACACTATAAAATTAGTGTATTTCATAACTTTAAGTAAGCCTGGAAGATTCAGTTCGTTTTTATTCCATGAGTATACATGGAAGTCATATACCAATTCATATCTCATATAAAAATAAACGCTCATCATCACACTGTGTACATAGAGGCTGTGCAGTGCTCACGCCAGATAAAAAAAAAACTGATTCATGTTTTATATATAATTAACACAAACGCATTAAAAAAAAACTCCATTTATATAATATTTGAAAAGATTATTAATTAATTTAATTAATTCACAATGTAATTTCATTATTATTGAGTAGTAGTAATAGCACAGTTATTATGTATGGTTATATAGACAAGTACTATGCCTGCCAGCCAGGCCTGTTTGTTTGCCCGTCTGCCTATGGTGTGAATAAAATAAAATGGACACGGGTAGAACATTCAGTCTCGCTCGTTATATGGTGGTTGTGTGTTATTTATGTCAAATACATTCACAAATAATATCCCTGTCCTGTCAATAAATTCCATTTTTATAATTAAATATTCATTGGTTTGTTTGATGATATTGGTGATAGATAATACAGAAGGTTCTGCGACGTCGACATGCTGAATCTTTATAGCAATCCAAGTCTACGTCTAAAATATTAGCACTGCTTTCGCCCGACGCCTGAATGTATTTGAATAGGATACTTTCGGTACCAAAAAATAAAGCATTAAATATTACAGAAATTAAATGTAGAAATATTCTAAATTTGAATTATAAAAGCATATTAATAATTTTTTATCTTAAAATTAAAATTCGATGTTTTTTTGTTTATATCACGTGACCTAAAACAATAGATAGCCATAGTGTGACGTCATTTTGATAAAAGGTATTAGTTGTTTTTGTCAGTTCAGTCTAAACAGTTGTCTTAATTACGATATTACATAACCAAAATCGCAGACAGCGTTTTTTCAGGAATGAAAAAGATTTATATTTTATTGTTACTTTATGCCATAAAATCGTGTTTACTTTGTAAAAATATTTATTTTTTGTGAGTTTTTATTAAGAAATCAATATTTTCATGTAATTTTTTAAACATGGTAGACTCTCTTTTTGCTTAAATTTCTATTATAACCTGAAATTTTGTACGCATGTTCCCACTTAATTGTGTAGACAGATACTCTACTTGAACGTGCCAATAGAAAATGTTTGGTTCCTTATTTTCGAAACTACTAAAAGATAAAAAATTGGTGGAAGTATTATTTTCATACCCTTTAATTTGAATCAGTTATAAAAGGTTTCCTATGCATTTCAAAAATAAATTATTCAGGTAGTCAATATACGTCAAGGATCCGCGTAAAAACTTCAACGATTTGGATCACTCATAAACTTCGCTTTTAATATCGCGAACACACTATAAAAATGGGTATGGCTCTTTATCTTTTAATTATATAAAGGATAGGAAGATTGACGGAATTATACGAAATTATAGACAATACTTAAAATATCCCTTCATACATATAAATGTATTTTGAAAAAATAAAATTTGTAAAAATGATTTCTTAAAAATAATTTTATTTTCCCAAAAACCTATTAAATACGAATTTTCTACAAATTAAAGCTCACAACAGATTAACTTTATACATACAATAATTATTCAAATAAGCACAATTATTTAAATATTTTATTTAAAATTATTTGCACTTTCAATGTTTCACGAATTAGGTGTCTCCAAATTTATAGGGTTTGTTGTCTATAAATGTACTAAATGTGTATTATGCGTTTCATTATACTCGTTAATTAAATTAGTATCTGAAAAAAAAGCTGTGAAAAGTACTTCTTTATTAAATGAAATACCACTTCTTCAGATCTTAATTATCAACTTTATTTTATACAATGGTTTCCGTAAATCATTAAGATAGTTACACGTCCTTATAGCAACAAAAAAATTTGGCTACTAAAGTAAATCGCCAAAATTAGTTATCTCTTACGAAATTCTTCATGTCGTTATATTATTAAAACACAACAGAAGAATTCACTGATACTAATCCAGCGTTTAACTTTTAGTAATTTTTTAAATTGAAATGACTTAAGAATTTAATAAATGTTTTTGTTTTTGTCTCTAATTGTCTATAATTTGTCGTCTCTAAGCTTGTCAATTTTTACAAATTTAGCAAAACCCGCCTGGATTCTTGAAACACTTAGAGTCCCCACTGTACCTAATTCATTGTGGATAAACTTTCGATACACACAAGGTAGCTAAAAATACTGTTACCGTTTTTTATTTTTTATTTGGTGCTTATCATTATTTTAATCAGCAATTTTTTAAATTAATCGAAAACAAAAATCTCATTTATAACAAACATTATTCACTATAAATAATGCCCCATGTATTTTTAAATATATTTAATTTAATTAATTTTCGTTCTTTATGGTTTGTAAATATTAAATTTTTCAATATTTTTTTATAATTTTTATAGATAAGATTTTCAAAAAATTTTAATTTTTTGTTTTATTATTAAATCAAAGATAAATTTTAATTAAGGTAAAAAGTCGATATCGGTAGGCCGTTGGTTTTGTTGTCAATCGTAAATGATGTAGTTTGGCGGCCGATTACTACCGTCACCAGAAAAATTAATTGTTAATTAATTTTAATTAAGACTATACTATCAGTGGGCCATATTAGTGATCAAAAACATCTAGAAAAGATCTTAATTTAATAAGATTACTTAATTTTACTCATAAAAAAATGTAATTGCGTAAAAAAACAGTGGAGTATTTTTGAGTTTCAATCTGAGTCAATTATTCTTAGGAAGATATTCTTGTAATTTATGCTGTGTGTCGAATTTTTTATATTATTTTTTCATACACCCATCATCTTATCTAATAAATAGAACAAATGAAAAAATAAAATATTTTTTTGTCTTGTGTTTTATTAAAATATAAAAATATTTACGATCTTTAATAAAGTTTCTCATATTGGCGACGGCTTTACTATAAGAAAATTACTAATTTAAGCAAAATGAATTCAGTCATTTATTTCTTTGTGAATCAAAACATGTAACTGGAATCAAGTAAGCAAATATATATAGACATGCAGACGTGTACTTTAATTGATAAGATGTACAAAATTTTATAAAATTCAATGAATTGAAATATAAAATGATTACTTTATACGTCACTATTTATATATATGATTAATTTTGGAAGCGAAGTTAATAATTTAAGAAAAAGTGAATTTTTTCAACGATCTTACGATTCAAATTGCGAGTGACAAATAGGAAAATGTCTTCAAACCTTTCAAAATTCGGTGGACTATTATATATATTTACAAATATATTTTATGAAACTCATTTACTGAAATGTAAAGAATGTTTTTTCTTTATCAACGAGTTTCCTTTCTAGACATTTATTCTTAGAAATGAGAGTAGTCTAAGACTTATAATTAAATTAGAACTGATAAAAGTTTTTCTATTTTACGGGAGCGGTTTTTATAGTAAGAGGACGATGATCACCAAGAAGATCTACGAAAAGGATCACCAAGGAAATTTCAAAATTTGATTCAATCAAAAATATTTGAAATTGCATCAATGTGGTCCTTAAATGAAAACAAATAAAATTCACAAGTTAATAATTTTCACTAAAATGTTTTGAAGAAAAGTTATAGAATACTTTAAAACCGTTGAAACAAAAGTTTTGTTACTTAAGTTTATCTGGCCAACGGCTTATAATACGGAGCGCATTTTGTGCAAGTACTACTTTTCCGCTTTGGAAATAAAATATGTTAAGGCATAAATATAAAACGAACACGGTTTTTCAGTAAAAAATAATGGGTGCATGTACTTCTCGCGTCAGAAGTTATACTTCTTTTGCATCATTAAAAAACAATTTTTAATTGCATGCAAATAATTAATTACAATAAAATAATAAAAGAACTGGAGAAGGATAGTCAATACAGTCAATAAAGCTGAGTTATATCTATATATATATTTTCTTACATTAAATGTTACATAAATGATAATAACAGCTTCAACCTGGGAATTTTGTGTGACGGTGATGAGCGCACATCTCAAAATTTCCCTCTCATCATTTTTTCATAACGGGCCTAAAGAAGTATAAAAATTTCGAAAAAAGTATCAAATTATTCCTAGAATATTTCGCCATTATATTTTGAAACACCGTGTATTCACATACAGTGTGTATATAAAATATGTAAAATTTATGTAAATATTAAATATAATCAAAACAAAATGAAAATCAACCACAAACATCTGATAACATAAGTAACAAAAAAAAATAGTCGACTGAAACTGAACGTATATATTTTATAGTTTTATTATTATATACTAGAAACATTGTAAAAACAAAAGAAAATCACACACACACACCCACACACAAAACAGTTGAAAACAGAGTTGATAATAATATTCTGAATGACTCACATACTGGGCGAAAACATTCAAACGATTGGATACCACCATGTCTTATATTTATGAGGAAGTATAAAGAAAAATGAACTTATGTATGTTTGAAGAGAATATAAGGATGGCAGAGGGTGTTGGTTTGAGTTTTGGGTTGACGTTGTGCTTTCATGATGATAATACTGGTGTGGTACTGAAGTAATATTACTGCGATACGATACACTTTCTTTCAAATACAAAAGATAATATCAACGTAAACTATATTACCAAGGAGTTGACTCGTTCTGTATTATAAATGTGTATCAAAAACATATAAAGCTAATATCCTAGACTGAATTGATAAAACAAAACTATAGTTAACACATATATCAATATGATTTCTAAAATAATTCTTATTTATGATTTGGACGTCAGAATTATCTTAGAAAAGAACCACCCTTTAAGAAATTATTAAGACGTCGAATGCATCACTTATTAAACACTCTTAAGACTTCATAAATAAGAATGCATTAAGAATTCTTTTTTCTGATTATGAAAATAAATTCGTTTCTTAGACTACGAAAAAAAAAATAAAAATATTCTTTAAATAAATGAAAAAAAAAATTATCTAGGATACACCTGGGTCGAATACTGGAACGCCGACTTGCGAGTCTATTATTATAGCCATTATGATACATTGGCCACACATATTACGTTAAAGTACTAGATATTTTATGTACAAGAATTGATTAATAATTTTTTATTTTCCTAAGTATTAGAAAGTTAAATTTCATCGAGTTCTAAAAGAAACTTCTTGAAAACCTCATATTACAGACTTCTTAAGAATCTCAGAAAAAGGACTTCTTAAAGGGCTCATATTCGGATTTCTTATGGAATCCAGAAAATCGACTTCTCACATAGCTTATAATTCCGACTATCTTCAAATAAATTAGCCAAAGACGAAAATTGCGCAAATTAGTTGAGACCAAAATGGTTTCAAAAAGTACCGTCGTTTTAATTTTGCATAATAAATTGGGTATAAAAAAAATATGTACGAACAAACCCAACAACGGTTTCAATGGCTTAAATTTAGCACTTGAAGTATGAATTAAGAGATTATTCTCCGTTTCAGAAAATCTATCTCGGAGTGGCGTTATTTTTAAATTTAAGAAAAAAGTTCAGCGGACAACGATTTACATCAAATCACTATCATACTCTTCTGGGCGATTAAGAAAGTTGGACGGAAATCTGAACTAAAAGAAGGCAATAGTTATTGAAAAAGAAAGAGCTCATATTACCAAGGTTTTTTTCCAAATTGGTCGATTTGAGAAAATCATCAGGTCAAGTAGAATATCCGTAAGTCAATGATTCTCATATGTTTCCCATATCAGTTAAGTACAACTTTGTCAAATTTAAATATATTGCTTGACATATTTTTTCATTTTTTCCTACTCTCCGACTGCTACACACTTCACTAGTCGCTGTTGTTAGAAGGTAGCAAGCAGCAAGTTGTGTTTATATGTATGGATGGTAAAGAGTCGAGTACTCAAGAAAAACATTTCTCATATCACTCGAGACGTGATATAATCAAAAGTTATGAAACATTGAAGCTCGGAAAAAAAATAAGTAAATTTTTCGAACAAAATATTGTATATATATTATTATATACTGATATTTATTCAAAAGCAAAAAATATTGAAAAAATGACAATATGTGATATCACATAGATACATGCTTTTACCATCATAATATACGATATTACTTCTCATTTGCGTATTTGTTGCTTACAAATATACAATTTATGATTTGAAGATAATGAAAAGAATTTACTTCAAAAGATTTGACTTTTTTTTTTTTATATAAAAATTGTAAAAATTATGTTTGATACTTTTATTGTCATTTTTTAATTTATATCCGGAAAAAAATTTTCTTAACATACCAAATTTTTGTTTTGTTCATACGTTTCAACTCGAAACCTAAAACTATTATAGAAATAAAGATTGTGTGACGCGTTGAAACGATTTTTAAGTCTAAAAAACCTTTGTTTCACGCTATTCGTTGTTATTGGTTGTCGAGTAGAGTATATAAAGAGGGGAACTGCAGACGCGTTCCTTGTACCTAGACCTTTTAATCCCGTGTACCTTCTTTTAGAACAGTCCATCACCTGAAGGCACAGATCAGTCTTCTAGCATAAGGTGGAAACTATACAATTATATAAATATTTAGGTCTACGTAATCAAAATTTCAGATCCACATGTCAATCTGTCGAAAATTAATAAATTTTGTTATTTCGTGATTACGTATTAAATAAATGTGTAGGTATGCTTAATTTTTGCTAAATTTTTGTTTTCCACCCTTATTAGTCACATTGTGCCACACTTTCTGGGACCCATTGTAAATGTAACGATAGTTAGAATTGGAATTGTGCGATTAACCTTGAAAGTCCTATTTACTTAGATACCCAGCCTTCTTGTCACATTTTGTCACACCAAGTTATACTCCTCTCCCCTTATATTTGAACGTATTTAAACAAAATTTACGCAATCTATGTATGTCTATCAATCTGTTATGAATTCTTGAATATGCGTTTAAGATAACAGCGAGCTCAATATACCATCATATTCGAGTTAGTATTACCTTTCACACATTATAGAATCACGCAGATTCATGCAGAAATTTTCTTTTCCGTGAAAACAGTGTCAAATTTGAAATTGCTAATAATTTTTTGGATAGACTTTTCACTACAACATTTCTCTTTTCAATTCACAGATGTGTCAAAAATAATTGTTTGTAAAACTTCGAAATATAAAAATTTTAATTTATTCCCAACTTTCAATTAAAACAATATGGACCATAACTTATGCAACTTTAGTCTGTAAATTATTTCTAAAATAGACACTAACAACCCACAAAAAAAAAGCAGACAAAAAAGATACTACACCAAAACCTCATAAAACTGTATTTAAAATTTACACACACACACACGAAAGAATACACAAAACTAAAGTAGTCATCAAAATGTCAAGTATTTTTACTGAGAACAATAAAATTATATTTTTTATTGTTGGAATACAAAATATATATATATATATATATATATATATATATATATATATATATATATATATATATATATATATATATATATATATATATATATATATATATATATATATATATATATATATATATATATATATATATATATATATAATATACTACCCTTAAAAACATTTTTTTTATCCCAACTGTTTCTACCACTTTATTGTATGGTAAAGTGTGTCTTCTCCACTTTGTTAGAACTTTAGGAGACTGTCGTCACAACGTTTATGTGTAAGTCTGACTATGTCTGTTATTGTCGGTAATATAATAAGTTAAATGTTACATAATGTGAGGTGCAAGTAAGATGGAGAATGTGCGTGTGAGTGTAAGTGAAAGTATGTGTGTGTGTGGGGTTGTATAAGAACAATATTTTTAAAAAACCATAAATTTTATTTTTGTGTTATTTTTGTAAGATTAATAAATACTCATAAAGTGTATACGATTATCCAATTTTGAAAATGCATTTTTATGACATTATTAAGTTTGAATTTATTAGCACTGTATCTCAGTAGTTGTGAACGGAAAACGGATGCTCAGATAGTAGGCCTTTATACGAGTAGCTCTTATTTACTTCGAAACACTTCTTGTGTGCAAGACAAGTTAGACCACCTTAAAAATTTCTTAAAATCCAGTTCCCTTATTTAATTTTATTTGAAGATCAGAAAGCTTTTACAAAATCTGCAAGAAATTTCCATGGGTAAGTTAAAATGTGCATAAAAAGTTACGTTCACATTCCAGTTTTTTCCAAGATTCCAAGATTGATGATTTAACATTCAGTCAACATCCTTTCAACTTTTTCGCAGCCAACTGTATATCTTTCGTTCATTTTTAACGTAATTAGTAGGCGGCGAATTTAGCTTATGTTATAGAATTTATAAACGTGGCTCCAAATCGAGTGTTTTCTTCAAGTTTGTTATCCATTCGATCTTTTCCAATTCTGTAGTGCTCCTAAAGATAATATTTTTGCCTTGTCCAAATTTTCGTTTAACCTTTAAGAATCCAGATATAAATTGTTTTTTACGCTGTAGACAGCTTTGAAAAATCTACGACTTTCAATAAAGGCACTAAACTTATTAGAACATATAAGATCCTCCAGTCTGGTTTTACTTCGAAAAAGAGTCCGGTAGTGACATATGAAAGTGAAAGCTGGATCCTGACTCTAGAATGATCAAGAAAATCTTAGATCGAAAGGAAAATGCGTATATGGCATGGTCCCCTTAAAATAAAGAATGAACTATTTGCTTTATTGGCCTGAAGGCCGTTGGATAGAATTTCTACTAGTATAAACTTAATGATGAGCATTGTCCTCATTAAAAAAGTCCACAATAGACTGTATTTACCACAACCGATGTGGACTTTTTTTTATAGTCCATTAATATAAACATAAAACATAGAGCGCCAGGTTTCTTTCTCGCATCTATCCAAGTAACAAAATAACTACAATCCATAATAGTCTAATGAGACTGTAATTATTTTGCTAGTTGGACTTTCGAATCGAGAAAGATACCTGACGCTCTATGCAATTTTAAATAACACTCAAATAACGATCTCAACATCCAATTTAGTACAATTAAAACTTTAAAATTAGGAAAAATTATTAAAACAATATTTATTCGATATTGTACGAACTTGTCGTTGAAATTCTTTTATATTTATGATCGGTTATCGTCGTAGATTACAAATGATATATAAATTGGGTAATCGACTTAATTTTTTGCATGTAGTTGATTTTTATTTTTTTAAATAATGATAAATCATCAACCATTAAAGTTAACAAAAGTTCAGAAGAGGGTAATATTTCTTTGAAAACAGTATTAAAAAAAAAAAAAAAAATTCAAACTCATTAGTTTCCATTTTTTCTCTAATAAATTTTTATTACAACAATAATGCTAATCATAATTATGTATTGTATTGTTTTACAATCAACTTGGTTCTTGTTATGCTTTTTTTTATTGTACAGTCGTTATAATTTTTTAACGACTCATTTTGTGTTTTGGTTTTTAATTATCCTGTGTATGTTTTTATTTCATAATTATCTACTTTTCGTGTACCATTTGGTGGATAATTATAAGGCGGCTTTAAAATAATCTTTTACTTTTATCTGAAGATTATCCGTAAATAGTTACTAATACATTATTAAATCTCCAAGTAAAAACTTGAAAATGATTTTAAATATTATTTTAAATTGACAATATTATTCAATTCGGCTTCTTGACACCAATTACTTAATTTTATGCTGTTTACTTTATTTTTTCTAATATTTTGGCATCGCCAATTACAGCTGACAAAATCAATTTTTTCCATTGATACCGGCGTATACCCTGATTCAAATTATTATCCGAAACAGCATATTATCAGAAACAACATATTAATTTTTGGGAAACTTCTTGCACTTCCACGTCTCATTATACTCGTCATACGTAATACGTCAGACTTAGTCTAAAGTTTGTAATGCTACCTAATATGGATAGCACAACAAAATTTTGGTATAGATAATCATAATAACACCTAATTAATCAATTTTAGGTTATCCGTCCGTTTAACTTAAAACTTCAGGAGTACTGAGCTGAAATTTTGATAACGTATTCTAAACAACTGAGTTTAAGTTTATGTATGAATAAAATTGGTCCATTAGGTCCAATGGATCGTTGACCCAACTTTTAAACTATAAAATAAATTTAAATACGAATAATGTTTATTTCTTTAAATCAATCTTGTTTTGTTTGTTTGTTTGTTTTTTTTTTAAATTTTCTACATCAAATATATGTTAACACTATGATTTTCAATTTTCTTCTTATTTTGAATATGTAAAGAAGATAATTCTGTGTAAAATTGTCTTGCAAACAACTAGAAAACATTTTTTTGAGTTTGTTTTATTTCAAAAGTTGTATATGTTTGGACGTTCAACTAAACTGTTTGTAGCATTTCTTTTTATTAAATTAATTACATTAATTAAAATTGTCCCTTAGTTAAATATATATATACATAAACTTTTTTTCATTATTCGATGTTGTTTGTCTTGTTTATAAATTAAATTATATTAAAATTTAACCAAATAATATTGTTTATGTTGAATTTAATTTTGTTCTTGTTTACAATCTTTGGTCAGTTTTTTAAAACAAAATTAATGGATGTTTAAAAGTTCAACATCCACAGTCTTGTTACACGATAGCGTCAAAATTGATACACACTAATGTCAAAACACGTTAATGGTATATTTATAGATAGATAAATATAATTTATGAAATAAAATCATAACCGCTTTGACATCTATATATTAATAGGCGAAGTAAAAACGTTATAGCCCTCTTAAGAAAATTGGTCAGGCGGATGTGTATATAAGATTTGGCATACTTATAGTTTATATAGAGAAGGGCTGGAGAATACTAATATTTTTTAAAAATTGTACATAAAAAATACATTTAATCAATAAAAAAAAAAAACATTTCACACACTATGACACACACACATATACAAGAGGTGTGGCTTATATAATACACACTCTTTTGTTTAATATCCTTTTTTGTTTATAGACAGTGAGTAATTATAGTTAATTTTAGATATCAGAACAGAAAAAGCTGTTTAATTCTGTAAGCTGAATGTATTAAAAGAATGTTTCAAAGATAGCACATATAGTCCGTGGGTGCAATGAGCCTTTTTTTTCCGAGCCATGTAAACTTTTGGACGGTGTCCACAACCTTCAAATTGACCGTCTTTTTGTTATTGTAATGGGTAGATTATTCAGTACCGAATATAAAACTATTGTGCGATACTTGTGAAACTTGTAATTAAATCTTCCCATTCCATTAAGAAAGTAGTTTTGTTTTCAGAATTTTCGACTAAAAAAAGTTGTTACATTAATCATAATTTAGATCATATATAATTTTTTAGCTTGATGCTTATCATCTCGAAAACAAACCTGATTGGCTCGCGGACCGATGTGCGTGAGAAATTCTTTAAAAATCATGTTAGCTTGCAAATAGGCAAGTGTAAAAAACCACCATTGAAAATTGCTCAAAACAACAAACAAATGTTCCAGAAACTTTTAAATCAAATATATACAATTTTTTGCTGCAGTAATAACAAAATAAAACACATTGTTTTATAAAATTCTCTTGAATATTCTGTTGTTTTTGTCATTTTAAAATAAAGTTGAGTGTTTTAACTTTCTATTCCCAATTTTGAAAAAAATTGATAACAAACAATTATTGTTATCAAGTTAGAAAAACACATTTGGTAAACTTTCCACTAAGTGGTACTTGAATAGTAGAGCTATATGTCTTGCAACTAACCCTTTCTAGACCTATTTTTACTGACCTTGTATTTACCAGCGCAACGATAAATTTATACCGCGAAAGTGGGAATCGAAAAAATAAGAAATACCCATATATCAAAATCGACATATACCTTCAGGAGTTTGTTATACTTTCTACTTTAAAACAATCGGCAAATCAAAAATAATTTAACTACACACATGACTTTTTAAAAATGTAACAGGAAACATTCTACGTGGTGCCATCTATAAACACTACACAAACTAATTCACAAAAATGAACTAAAAATTAAAAAAAAATTTTTAATTAAAAACTTCTATAAATTTTTTCCTTGTGAAATTCCAATTACCTTCCTTAGCCGACGCTAACTAATCTATTTTTGAACTAAGGATAAGATTAGCACCGAGTTCGAAAAGTAATTGGTTAGATGGAAATTATTTATAAATGTTTTTAATTTAAAATTAATTTTTACTTTTTAGTTCATTTTTTCGAAGGCGGTTCTTTTTTTGCAAAATTTTTATTTTCTACTTTTAAGTGTTGTATACAACGACAATCAAATTTTCATTTGGATGAAATTTAAGAATTCAAAATTATTGTTGCCCTCTTCTCTTCCCTTAGGGACATCAGATCCAGGTTTCTTATCAAGCTACCACCTTTGGTACATCTCCATTGCAACAAAAAAATCCTCAAAATCGGTTCATAAACGACGAAGTTATCCGCGAACACACATAAATATATATAAATATCGAATTGAGACACCTCCATTTTTTAGATTGGTTAAAAGGAATGGAAATTTGAAAATAGGTTAAGCTTTTGTAGAATCATATACCGTGGTTTTTTAAAACAAAAAACAAAATATTTGGTTTTATCTCTTCGTTACTTTTTTTTTTAGAAAACCATCAAATTTAGTTACAGGTATTACTACAATTTGCTTCAATAAAGTTGTAGTTCACTATAATAAGTATAAGAAAAACTTCTCAACTCTTTCGTGTTGGGAATGCATTATTGTGTATATTATATAAATATATTATATATTGTTCATCATATACTTTTTAGTTTTTATTTTAATAATATTTTTCCTTGAATTTTCCGAGGTATTACAACAATAATGATCTATAGACTGACTCAAATAAATTGTAGTAAATAAGCTCTCAATTTATTTAGTACAAACTGAAATAAATTATTATAAGCTTATTTTATTTAGTAAAAGTATTTTTAAGTTAAATTTTTGAATTTATAGTACACCCGTAGAAAATTATATCTGTTATTGACTTCTTAGGAGTCCGTCACGTTTAGATATCAATATTTTCAAGCAAATAAGTTAGTTTACCGTGTAAAAGTATTTCAAAATATTGATTTATTAATATAAAGTCACAAAAAATAAATATTTTTGCAAAATAAACAAGATTCCTTGCTATAAAATTGCATTAAAATTTAAACCTTTTTTGTGTAAACGTCTTTCATGTGAGTGATGTAATATGGGTATATAAATTTGAGAATACTGGTATAAAAAAATATTGATAAAAAAAACACTTTATTAACTAATTTAAATGAAAAATTATTTATTATTTCAATTAAAAATAATTTCTAATGCAATTTCCTCAATTATTCTAACAATTTTCAACCCAATAACTTCAATTAAATGTCAATTTTTGTAATTTTTCAATAATTTTTGTTTGACATTTGCTACACACTTTACATGCAAACAATTGAACAAATTATTATATTTTCTAGAATGTGAATGTTTTATTACAAATATTAGACACTCGAAGTAATTGAAACAAATAATTTTTATATTGATATTTATCGTTATGAAGTAAAATTCTTAAAAAACAAAGCAAAATAATAAAATAATATTTCAAATAAAACTTGATTGTAGGTAAAAAAAAACCACAGTTTAAATATTTACTTTTATCTGTATTTTACGCTTTTTCAAAAGAGTCTTCGATCTACAGGACTTACGATAATGACATTTGAAGTTCTTTCATAATTTCAGATGGTTTTCTATCATGATGTTGGAAAAATAGGGCACACAATTTAAGAGACTTGTAGGCAGAAAATAAAAGGTAAATACGCGACGGCCTTGCAATATTAATAATGTTTAACCTTTGGCTAAAATTAATACACGCTTATATTATTTCATAAAACAGCGTATGGAATTGAGATATTTCTGTAATATTATTATAAATAATCTTTCGTCTCAATGTTATTTATGTGTTTTAAAAATATATATATAGATAAACTTGTAATTCTATGATAAAAAAAAATATGAATATCATCTTCGTAGATAATACGATATTAATATTAAATGTCTGGTCTAGTTTATTTTGTAAAGGCAAGCGCTGATGTATGTATATAAGTGTGTATAAGCTATACATACCATAGATAACTATTTCTTCTATATAATAGAAGTTAACGAACATTTCTCATCACGTCATCAGGTGAATCTATCTCTTCTCTATTCATACATATAAACATTGTTTATGAATAAAAAAAACTGTTTGTTGGTGTCGACATGCATTACTTACATAAAGCAGACTGGCTGTATGCAATGCATGTGCATGATAGGATCAAATGTTGTCATATGAAAAATATGATACCAGAGAGGTCATATGCATACATTATCATTATTTTCTTTATGATCTTATTAAAATTAATACCATTTTTATACTCGACATAATATAGGTATAGAATGTATTAAATTTAGTCTAAATTTTATAACGATAAAAAATTAATTTTAACTTCGAACGTCTATCTATTTGTTTGTTAATCTTCTCACCTGATCGATATCAAGATAAGTAAAAAACAAAATTTATTACGAGGTGAAATCTTGGTGGCTTATTCTAAACCTAAAGAGTCACTTTTGGTTTATAAGTGAGCAAAATTTGTATCCTATAGATCCTAACTGCGATTTGCATACGATATAGAAAAAAATGAGTACCAAAAATGTTACTTACTTCTTAAATGCCATTTAATGTCATACTTAAATGCCATTAAATTTTAAAGTAGGTACAAGTAAAATTTTAAAAAATTAGGTGGAAACCGAACGAAGTGTGGTCTATGGTATAACTAGAAGATTATGCCATTTCGTGGTTATCTATCTATCAATGTTTTTGTTCCACTTCAACTTTCGAACGCCTTGATCGATTTTGACGAAATTTGGTACACAAATTGATCACACTTCATTTTCCCTTAAGGGAAATATAACTTAAAATATCAAAAAAATTGAAATAATTCATCAATTTTGTACACGGATCCATATGATTCGAAAGCTGGTTCTCTCACCACTAAACTACTATTGCACTGTAATTTTTTGTCATATATTATGTAATTTACGATCTGGATTGTGACAGATATTTTCTAAATTTTCCGTATAGTCAGTCCCGTTACAGCGATATAAACGTGATTTTCACTGCCTTGAAACAAAACAGTATATTAAAGAAAAGATTAGATATATTTGATAGTGTGTGAAATATAAGCTACAACTCTTGTATATGTGTATGCCATAGTGTGTGTAGTATTTTTTTTTTTTTTTGATTTAAAGTATTTTTATGCATAATTTTAAAAAATTGTTAGTCTTTCTCTGTTTAAACTATTAGTATGCTAAATTTCATACTCCTCCGTTCACCGAATTTTAGTAAAAAGGGGTACAAAGTTTTGCTTTTTATCTTATTTTTTTTTATGTAACTGAATTCGGAATTTTCACCCAAACTATATTTTGAATTGTCAAGTAAAAAAATAGGAAAATCCATCCCGTACAAATTATTGACAGCTCATTTGCAAATTACATGAAAAAAAATCTAGCCCATCGAAATCCCGAATCATTTATTTATGTGCTATTCTGTGCAATGAGTTCAAATAAATAACTTTTATAGAAAACCAATTGAATGCGTCGGGTCGTCTTCGATTTTATTAAATAATACCCAGACAGACATTCAGTTTTAATCCATTTAAAAACAGTAACAATCTGATAACAAATCACAGATTTATACTTCGCAATCTTTCAATCTTTTATTGAATTCAATTGTTGAAGATAGTCGTCAGTTTTTTTTTACGTCTGATTTCGAACATAAAATAAATATAGTTTCATCGTTTGACTCTAAAACTGACTATGAATTATGTACGTCAAAGATCACACCAAACACTCGTTTACACACATACACGCCCAAATAATTGATTTCAAGTATTGAAAGTTTTACGTTATATTTTGTAAAATGGAATAATATAAGTTCTATAATATAGAGAAAGTCATCTCGAATGTCTACAAGGGAAAACTTGTGAAATGTTATCGATGCCCATAAATAGTTCATTTTACCCAAGTTGAATTTTGAGTAATTTTTCTGAGATACAGCTTATGGTTGGCGTAAAAATATAAGTCATAGGGAACTAGCTCATTGTTGATTTATATTTTTATCATAATTATTTGAGCTCATCAAAACCTTATGATTGGCTTCCGTTACTTAATTACAAATTAGAAAATAAAAATAAAAATTGTCATATAGACAGATTTTGTACCATAATAAAATTTTGCCTCACAGCTGTTATAGAATAATTTATTACAGATATCATTTGATTTTAGTCATATAGTAGCTCATGACAAACTAACATTTAATTTTTGGAGACGATTTAGTGTCACTATTGAATTTTGAATTTCTATTGGCTCACAACTTGCCGAAAATAAATTTTTATTTATATCATTTGTGTTTAGTGGGAAAGTAGCTAATGGCAGGCCATTATTGAATATTTAGAGACAATTTTTTTTCCAGGGATGCGTTTAAATTCAACTCGAATGGTAAATTTCAAAATTAGGTACTGCCTGTTAAATAAAAAAAATAATTTCTTGTTACATAAATGTTATCCAAAAATACTTTCCAAAAGATGCTAAGAATATTTTTGGCGAAAAAAAGTTATTTGATTAGAATTTTTAATAATTTTTTCAAATTATTATGTTTCGATAGAATGCTTTCAAATTATTAGTTTTGCATCAAATTATAGCATACGTAATGTATAAATCCTTGCTCAAAAGAAAGCAGAAAGATACAACGGTGGGCTCATTGTTTTTTTGTTTCTAAATTCGAGTGCACTTTCCACTTATAAAGTCATTAGCAAGTAATGAATAATTATTCTATTTTGGAAATATATTGGGAAAGCAGGTAAGATTATTGTGAATAAAGAAACTGTAGATAGAGTTATTTTTTTCGATATTTATAATTTCAAGGGGAGTTATTAAGGTCTATTTGATTATTTAAAATTTTTTGTTTAATTTATTGATCTTCTAAGGCTTCTAGCAAATTTAATTTTTGGGTTTTGTCTCAAATGTGTAATACCTGCGGCTTGTGTTCACTATTGGATCATAAAATTGATTTTTTTATAAAAATGAGATTTTAATAATTTAACTTATCATACATAAATGAGTTACACTTTTCCACTTATCATATACAATATGAATTTTTCATTGACAATGATGTTTGTTTCGGTACCGTCAACCTAGAAAGTATTATATTAGCCGCCTATCAAACATTAATACTGTCATTCACTACAAGTAATACATTATAAAGTATACATTTGATATGATTCATATGTTTTGTGGTAAATTGACTGAATATTTTGCAAACATGTGGAAAAGTCATTGATGCTTATCAATTCATCATCATCGTATCGAACGTATCGTATCGTATCGTATCGTTTACTATTAGTTCATTTTCTCTTCTCTGCTCTCAATATAATATTATATGTATCATATTATTATTATTATTATATATTGGTTTGCTTGGTTTCACTTGTGTTTTTGTTGTTGTTTGGCTCTGTGTGTTGTGTAACTGAACTAACTTCTATATAGTTGAACTCGATCGTTTACCAAATCTATAATGTGTATGAAAATTGTTATAATAGTTTATCTCTCAATGTGTGTTTGGTTATGAAAATGATTTCTGATTTTCATTATATATGCCATATAAAATGATATATCAATGGATAGTTCGATCTGTTTTTACTTTATTGATTTCTCATTGGCTATTGCTTTAGCGTAAGCCGGAATTCTTGGTTGTACCTTCAGAATGGACATTTCTCAGATAAGTGTACCTTTTTAAAATGAGTTGTACTTAAGACATCACCATTTCAAAATCATGTCTTAAGATTTTTTCAGGTAGTTGGTGTTATAGTTTCTTATTAAAGAAATTGCTTCAATATTTCTTAAATTTTTTTCGGATAATAAAGTATATTTTATATGCAATAAGCCAATCAGAAATGATTTTGGGAATGAGGCAGAGTGACTTTTGTAAAATTATGTTTAGTGGCGTAAAATTATAGTATAATACAGTGTATTTTTAAAATTTTAAATTTATTTTCTAATTACTTTAAAATTGGTATAACTGATGGTAATTATTTTGAAAAATCAAAAATTAAAAATTTGTTTTTGATAATATAAAATTAATAAAAATAATACCAATACTTATATAAATTCATTGTATCACATTCTCTTTAGTAAAAACCAAAATGGATTGTGTATTTTTGTTTGCTTTTTATAAACGTTTTCAATGTTTTATTCGCTGTAATATTTATTTTAAAGAAGCGTCATAAAAAGTGATTCTTCATCATTATCGATATCACTCCAATACCACTAGAATCCGACAAAGACAAATTCATTTTTATCAAACTTCGATATAAATACGCGTTTGGAATTTGGGACCTTGGGCTCAATAAGCACAACTTCCCAGATCAATTGTAGGATATTTTTCAAAATAAAATTTCGAATAACGATTTTGTATGTGTTTTAAAGTAAACATTTTGAACTATTGATAAAAATCAAAATGTGGATATTTTATACCTCATATTCGAAAACTTCAAATTTTTGGAGTATCTAACGATTTTCGATACATATAAAATTTTAAAATCTACTTCTCAGATATTTTAGGACTAGCTTCACAATTAGGGCAAACTATTTTGTATCTAAAAATGTTTTGGACGATGCATTCGAAATTAGTGATTTCCAATATCCATGATTAACGAATAGAAAAAAGTACATCTCAGACCATTACACTGTACAAATTTTGGAACATCAACTCAATATTCGATTTTTTTACTATATGGACATCGTGCATCGAATTGTGTCCTTTCGTTGCTATGGTCATGAAATACTACTTTATCAATCAAATGATTTATTAGGCTGTGAATAGTATATAGTATAATAATATAGGAAATATCTCAAAATTTATTAATTAATTAAAATGTTTAATTATTTATATATGGAATAACAAATAATAACTAATGCCATTTCTTCGATCACACAATTAAATACTATTTTTTGTAAGAATTCATTAAGTTTTACATGATATTTTGCATGATATTTGCTATACTATACATTTCTTATGGGCGAAAGTTTCATTACCAAATCTAGCTACTTGCGGATCAATCAATTTAGAAGTCCTTTCTACGTGCTATACATGGTACAGATACAGTCAAACGATCCTATCTGTAACATTAAACATTCCAAAGTTTTGTATACCAGTAATATCTACAATTTATACCATTAATAGACAATCAATCATACACAATATTGAAATATTTTTCCGCATAATTCACAAGTAATAAGTAGAAAAATTACTAGTTTTTCAATAGACACTTCAAGTTTTTTAATATTAGTTTTCAAATGATTATTGTATACGTTTTTCGTTTTGTTTTTATTCATAACAGATTTCAAATTGTTTTGTGAAGAGTATTGAGTAGTGCCATACAATATTCAACGATTTTTAATGAGATGGAATATTTTTTTTTTAATGTATGTATTAGGAAGTAATAAATTTTGTAGTTTGAATATTGAGGTTATGGAACTTTTTTTTTCTGTTTATATAGACAAAATATTAATACAATAGTCACGAATTAATATTAAATAATCGACTCATAAATAATTTTTATAGTATTTTTCCTGCATAGAATCCTTATTTGGTACCGTAAACGAGATTTATGGACAATGTATTAACTTATGTATTATGAATTTTGGAATCTGAACACAATATACAGAATCACAGTAGCCAAACTAAAGGTTACAAAAACAATCCCAAATTAAAACGTAAAGTTAAACGTAAAACCACGTTCTAAGCGATATCCAAAAAAATGCATACCAAAATTTTGTACATCTTTTCCTCATCAAACGCACATCGCAAACTTTTCTTATACTTTCCTTAAGGTCTATTTGCTTTGTAAATATTTGCTTGAAGGTTTTTCAGTAAAAATGTCGACTATGTTCACATCTTCAGGTGAACAGGTGTTAAAATCTTAATATCTTTAAAGTAGTCCACAATTCATTGTAATTCATTTACATCCATTTTAATTCCTAAAAAATTTCTTGACAGAAGTTTTAATTTAGAAAACAAATTCTTATAAATATTATTATTTTGTTTAAAATAAATAAATGACCTTTCAATTTGTAAACGGACTACTCATCCAAATTAAAACACACACACAAAAATTAGCATAAAGATCAATTCAAAGCCATAAATTAACTTCTTGTATCGTGCGAAGTCATTCAACAGCACCAAAACCTAGATGCTACCTCAGTCAGAGCTGTCATTGTATAATGGTGGTATTTTTTAAAGACGAGTTATGTATATTACACAATGTTTTTTGTTTTTGGTTTGATGCTGTGTGTATTAATTATTCAAATTACATGTGGAGAGTTTTGTTTTTTTCCAGTTTAGGAGTATTTATTTGCATACATAATTTATAAAATAAAAACGGATTTACTTGCGTACATAAAAAGTAATATGCTAATTGAAAAAAATAAAATAAAATGATATTATTCAATTTATGTATTTTTATTAATTTGTTTTTTTTTTTTTCAAAAACAGTATGTGGCCACTTACAAATTATATTTATTGAAAAACAGTTTGTGGTATCAATGTGAAATTTTAAAACTACTTGTTAATTAATAAATTTAAAAAAAAAAAATAGATAATGGTAATAAATTGTTTGTCATTAGAAATTTAGCCAAATCATATATTTCAACACTCTAAGCACTTTGAATGTCACTTAATAAACAAGTGGATAAGGTGAGACCCATGAGGTACACACGAGTAACTTCCTTATGGAAAGTAAACCAACTAGTATTTTTAAACATTGTGCATAAAAATTAGCTGGACAAATTATTCTTATTTTACGATAATTTATGGTAAAAATAATGGTCTTTTGTTTTCGGGATGCTAAATTTCGGGATGCAAACGCACGTGGTAATAAAATTTACCATTTTTGTCAGTGTTTTGGCATATGTTAAAATAACTTTTCAGCGGGAAGCTAATCATTTGCTTAGAGATAAAGTAGACAATATTATTCAGGGAATTTCGAAATATTCTGTATGTTATTATTATTATAATTTTTTAATTAATATAAATATAGTAACATAACATATTTTTTTTTTTTTTTATAATTATTAATGAGAACTCTAAGATTTTTCGAATAAATTTTGATTTTTTTCCCCATTTTCCTAGATCAAATTATTTTGTATTTTATAAATACGTATTTCGACTACAAAGTAATCATCATTAGTATGAATAAGCTACTTGTAATGATTTTCAGAGGAGATGTTACTCGTTGCTAATTTGGTGACGGTGCAAACGAGTAACATGTCCTCAGAGAATCATTACAACTAGCTAATTCATACTGATGATGAATACTTTGTAGTGGAAATACGTATTTATAAAATACAAAATAATTTGATCTAGGAAATTGCGGGAAAAAAAATCGAAATTTATTTTGAAAAATTTAACATTACATATTTATCTGAAATTTTCAAGTAAAAGTTCAAGCAATAGTCTTCGGGAGTATATATTCCTGGCGTAATATGTCCTTAAATTAAAATAAAAAAAATCCTCCATAATTAAAATAATGTTATTTTAGAAAAAATTATTCTCATATTCCTTCAAATTGGAATTTATAAAAAAATACCACGTTTATACGGAGTATCATTCCGTAGATTTTGGAAAATAAAAAAAAATAATTATTACTTCTCAGGCTAATATTGCATCAGATACATAGCTTTAAGCATGTGAATTGCCTATTTTGAAATTTTGATCTCCCGCATTTTATAATTTCTTGCATGTGGAGATTTTTGGTAAATTTTCCGCCCATCGAACCTGCATACCACACGCCCACAAGGATATTGCCCATTATTTTCGGTCTTGTGATTAAACAAAATGATTTCTTATGTTTCACTATAATTTCAGCTCAAATTTAGCTTAAGTATAAGCACATTATTGCAATTAAATATTATTATTATATATGTGTATTTATAACTATATGGACTGAGTATTTTATGAATGCTAATAAATAAAAATAGTTAAACAATGTAATTGATATTGAACTATATATCGAATATCTGATCCATTAACACTGTTAGTTGTTATGTTGACTTGTTTTTACATTAGTTTATTAGAAATTTATTTTGTAATGTAGAGACAATCCAAGATAGAACATATTATTTTGGGAATTTTCAACTGTATGAACCGATTTTAATGATTATTTTTTATTGGAGAAGGAATAAAAACAATTTTTAGTGATAAAATTTTTCTCGTTGTATACAACACTCAGAAGTAAAAAATACAAAATTTCCCAAAAAAAAGAACCGCCTTCAAAATAATGAACTACAAAGTAAGAAAAAAAATATTTTATGAAAAGCTTCTATAATTCATTTCCTTGTGACCAATTACCTTTTGAAGGTGGTGCCTATCATATCCATAGCTTAAAAATTGATTCGTTGGCGACTGAGAATGGTCATTGGTCACAAGGAAATTATGGACTTTTTAGTTCATATAGCTGGTTATTTTTGTTAAAATTTTTAATAACAATTGGCTTTCATAGGATTATATTTTTCAGTATCATTAATATAAAACATATTTAAATACCGTGTTTTTTTCATAACGCTTGTACATAAAAGACACAAAATAGTTCTAATAATAATAACTATAATGTACAACCCTTTACATAATGAATAGATACATAATTATATAACTATTTATATTCAATTTTTTATTCTTTTTTTAATATTAAACTTACTTTACAAAGTCCAGTCAGTATATCTAATATTATTATTAATTTTAATCTTGTCTATTCATCACTACGTTATCAAAGTAACAGAATCAACTAAGTGTTGTTTCATTTTAGACGTAATATGAAATATAATAATAAGGTCATTTTAAAAATGTATGTATTCATTATATTTTATTAAAATATCTATTAAATATTCCAAACAAAATATATATATATATAGGTGATTGAACCATTGAATTTATATTTATTTATTTATTGTCTTATATGATACAGTCAGTGTGTTTAAATATTTCTAAATATTTATGTTGTATATATTTATAAATATATTAGAAGTATATAAAAAAATATTATACTTTCATTTTAATAAATACGTATATATATTATTTATTAAACTGTTTGACAAATAATTTTATTAAAATGGACTATGTAAATTTCGATTTTTTCCCCCATTTCCTAGATCAAATTATTTTTGTATTTTATAAATACGTATTTCGACTACAAAGTAGTCATCATCAAGATGAATTAGCTAGTTGTAATGATTCTCTGAGGAGATGTTACTCGTTGCTAATTTGGTGACGGTTTGCACCAAACCGTCGAAATACGTAAACTTTGTAGTCGAAATACGTATTTATAAAATACAAAAATAATTTGATCTAGGAAATTGGGGAAAAAATCGAAATTTATTCGAAAAATCCTAGAGTTCTTATTAATAATTATATTAAAATAAAAATGGACTATGTAGTTTGGAAATATAACTATGTCCCATACGAAATCAATGCTAAGTTATGCTCTGTAAACAGTACGAATGTATGTTAACATTATTTCAGCAACCATGTAACATGCACAAATACATACTTTTTACGGAGCATAATTCTTGACATTGAATTTCTATGGGATATAGTTATATTTTCGAACTGTGCCCTTTAAAAGCTTTATAAGAATGGGGTCGTAATCAGGTAACGGTAAATGAATGGATGGTCAGTTTTCTTAATATTGCTTAAAATCTGTCCAAAGAATCGACGTCTTTATCGAATATCCGGTAATATCTCAAAATTTAAGCACCAAATTGGTAAATGGATGTTATTTTTGGAATCTACATGTCGATCTAGCGTATTAAATAGAATCGAAATCATAATAAGTAATATCAATAAGTAATTTTCTTAAGAGATTACAAATCGAAAAAATTTACACAAATTTTCATGCATGAAATTTTCAAAGAATTGTGTTTAAGGTAGTTTCATCTGAAGATTTCACAAATAACATCCATTTAATGATTCGAAGCGTAGATATCACATAAAATCCAAGCTGTAAGTCAATATTTCCGGAAAATTTCTTTGTTTGCTAGATTTTATTATTTGCCAGAATTTAATTGCCTTATAAACCCAAAAACACCAATACATATGTTTAGGAATTTTTTTGAATATTTTAAGTTTTTTAACAGAATTAGACAAACTTGCTAATGTAGTATGAACGCATTTGTTTCTAGCAAGTTCTGTAAAAGTTTTCCGAAAATTACAAAACTATATAAAAGTATATAATACATGAAAAAAATGCTAATTACATCTAAAAGTCTAGAATTTATTTATATTTTACTTCTATTCATTCATATTTTTATTTGTTTCAGGTACGTTTAAATTTCGTGATTGTTTCTCAAAATTAATAGAATAAGAAACAAACTTTACATTTATAAATGGACGTAGTAAGTATTTACGAAATTTTAAATATTTTTGTTATTAATGAATTTCAGAATCTTTTGTCGTATGGCATCATACAAATTTTAGAAAATAAAATGCTAATGGGCAGACTGAAACATAATGCACCTTCCATTATGTAAAAATCTTTCAATTTTTCCACCAAAATAACTAAAAAAATTATTATCCAAATATTTTTTAATTTGGTATCCAGAATATTGACTTCAAATATATAATCGAAATTTTTGTTGTTATATTAGAAATACATTTTCGCGAAAAGCTCTTCTACAAGTCCTCTGTTTTCTTGTCAATATTGTGCATACCAAATTTCAAAACATTTTTATTACTATTTTTTGAGTTATTTAAGCACAAAAATTGAATCAAGTGTAATACATATTACATGTTTTAGAATTCAACAGCTTGTTAGAAGAACACTCCCATATGTCAATAACAGCTGTGAATAATCGTTCTTAAAAATTATTGATATCAAGTGATTCTTTTTATTCGTCAAATGCTGTGTACAATATATTAAATATCAAACAGTTTTTATAAATTGAATTTTATTATAATAATTAAAATATTTTAATATAAAATATTGTATTTTTTATTAAAATAAAAAATGTAAATGGTATTATAATATAAAACATAAAACCCCACACACACACATTCACTTGTGTTTTCTTGATTTTTGATGCCTTGTTTTTTAAATTTAATAACAAAAACAGTGTCTAGCGACTGTCAAAAAATAATTCAAAGGAGTACATTATTTTACTTCATATATCGTTTATTTGTTTTTTTAGTAAAATTATTATGTTATTTTCATTGATGATAGTATTATTATTTTCACTTGAATGAATCAATTTTTCAATTGAATACAGTAAAAACAGTGTATTGTGATATTGAATTAATTTGTATATAAGAATATTGTGTACCTAACATGTGTGGATTGACTGGTTTGCTAATAAAAGATTGACTATGGGTAATAATCTATTCTGAACTGCCATTTTTGAAAAAAATGAAAAAAGTCGTGTTCATCACCAGCTACACATAAAAATTTATGATAATTATTCACTATTTAATTAGCATGCGACGTTAAACATCTTTTATTGAGAATTTAAAATTATTATATTTCAAACTTTTTTATAAAATTATCAGCCTGATTTTGTAACTAAACATATGTAAAAAATCTCAGAAAATAATGTTAATCAAGAAAATTATTTCAAACAAAAAAGTTGAATTAAACGGGAGGCTTAATTTTATGAAGAATCATATTTAACTTTCAGCTGAAATAAAATTTAGTACATGCATTGTTTTGAAGATATGTGCAAAAATTAAAAGATAGTTTGTATAAAAAATAATCGTTTATACAAATATATAGTGGAAAAAAATTGCTTAGATTTCAGCTAGAAATCCATGAATATTTTTCAAATTTTTAAATACGATTATAAACAAACTTTTTTATTTCACCTTTCTTTATTCATTCTCTAGAACATTTGTATAGTTGCCAATTCAAAAAATTGTTAAAATTTCGAAATCCAAAACTAAGCTATAATAAATAACATATATCATTTATTTCATCGTAACGAGTCTGCACTATAAATTGTCAACTCAATTAATGACAGACAAAGAGTTCAAATACGATATGAAGTTTTTTCGATTGAGAAACAGACGCTACGAGTTAAAAGATAGGAAGTAATGAATGATACGAAAGAAGTAATTTTATGGTTTTATACTATGACTAGAAACATAGCATAACAGCGCAGACTTCATATTATAGAAATTATTTCAATATCAAATTTATTGATTTTGGTTTCGATGGAAATGACGATCATTTAACGTCATTTCCATCGAATCGAATTTCTAAAATACTTCAAGTGATAGTTTGTATCGTCGATTTAGTAGATTTTTATGGTCGTAACTGCAAAGATTAAAACACGATGTTTGCTCACAGGTGAAAAACTTTTAATTACATAAAATTTCGAAAGTTTCATTTTTTCTTCAAAACTTTCGAATCTGAAATAAAAAATATAGGTTTCCATTCCAAAACAAAAAAATGGAGACAATGCTCATTTAACCCAAATCCATCCTCCTTATTACCTTTGCAATACTTAAATGTTTGGTTGAAATAAATACCTCGATACACCAAGTTTTTACATTTGTCACGATGAAAAAAAATAAAAATAAGCATTATACGACGACTAAATTTTCGTTGGATTTACATTTATGATTTTCAAAGAATTCATTTTTAAATTGCATATTTAAGAGCAAACTGCGCTAAATTTTAAACCTCATTTAATAAGCACTGAATTGGCTGTTAGTGTGTAGTGCACTTCTTTAAACTATTAAACTATCTGCATATATAAAATTCTATATATTTCACTTGCAAAATTTCAACAGTTCATCAATGTCGCCATAAACAATTTTTACTGTAATTATTTTTATTTTTTGGTTCAAATTGACATTTTTCTTTTATCGTTTCAATACATGAATGTATCTTATTATTATATCTACGCTATAGCAACCACTAGTATATTGTATATAGTATTCATGAAATATATTTATTTTATATTATTTGTATACACCACCAATCATAATGTATCAAATGTCTGTCTATGTCTATCTATATTTATTTATTGTTTTATGTCTTTTTAACAAAAACAATATGACATGTTGTTTGTTTGCTTTATTATTTGTATATTTGAACAAATGGTTCAAATCATCAAGGTCGAATGGTTTCTATTTGAATATAGTAATATACGCAGAGCTTTTATCTGTAACTAGTATATATGGTTTGAAATTATTTGCCAGAATTTATATATGTTATGGTAAATGTACTCTCTTGTTTATATATTATAGAGTATGTCGTAGGTTATGATCCCAATATTCATAAATACAATTTTCGTCCTAGTTTTTCAGGACCAATACGATGAGAATCAAACAAATAATAATAATAACCAACTTTTCTTTATTATAACAGTTAAATTTTATAAAACTATATAGAAAGGAACATATAGACACTATAAAGGAACATTTAGAAATTTCATGATAATAAAAGTTTTACTTTTACCACATTACTATAAGCACTTGCGATTTTGTATTTTGTATGCTCACATTTACCAAAACGACATGGTCATTGTTAATTCAATGTACATTTCCCTTCTTTGAAATTGTAAATGTTAGTTGAATGCACATTACCCAAACGAGGAGGCAAATGTGCACAATATCTACTTTTGCCGTAACATAAACCATTATAAAATTTTTGCTAAATAATTATTAGTTTTTCTTCCAACGTTCGTGTTTTTTCTTTATCGAGAAAAATAGTAATCGCTAATTTAATAATGCAAAGACTATACTCCGCTAAAATATCTTTGTTCCACTAAAATTTAGTTCTTTTTCTAATCTGTAATTGTTCTAAATAATGATAAGGTTATCAAAAGTTGGTAAAAAACCTGTAGCTGTGTACGTAAGTATTCTATGAAAATTGTGTATGTAATAATCTGGCCACGTGTTTCCATTGCTCAGTTATAAAAGGTATGTTAAAATAATATTATGTGAAATCGTTGAACACAATTCAATTGTTGTTCATGAAGAATATAAAAACTTGAGATTTTCCATTTTTATTTCATTAATATCAATTTATGAAATTGATATTCTCAATTAATACCATATGAAAATTAAGTAATTATTAAAACAGATAACAAATTACTCATACCGTCAACTATTAAAACTTATGAAGCTCTCCATACTGCCATTACTAACAACTGATGTAATTGATATTATATTAACTCGAAACCAACGATTATAAGCTAATAGAATTTAATAAATAAATTACCTAAAAATTACTTAAAATGTCCTTAAATTAGATTAATTCGAAAAATAAGTTCTTTTTGAAAATATTCATAGTCACAAGAGAGTTTCAAAACGTATACTAAATAAGTTCCCAGGACGAATGAACATACTACATTCCAAAAGTATGATTCACAATGAAAATTATTTCGTATCGTAGCATATTCATTGGATTGATAACAGATTTCTATACGAACAAACTGCTTCAGTAGTTGGTGCCAATAAATATAATCATTAATACTAAAGTGGATACTACCAGATAAATGTATCTAGTAAAAAAATAAAAATAAAACCAAAACGTTTTAACCACACACAGCTTGAAAGAAAAAGATAACCGATAGTTTTAGTTACAATACTCGTAATTTTAAATGAAATTGAATTTTCGTATATATAATAAATATATATACCACCAACCAACAATTTTATACCACACTAAGAGTAAAGAGATAGATATTTTTCAAATTGACTACTAGAATTTGTTATCGTTAACATACTGACTTGGAAAAATGTTTATAGTCTACCGCCATCCTTTACTATTTCATATACACGGTGTCTGATTTTATGACTGGAATTTAAATATTGGTACCATACACATTCAGTACGAGAAATGGGTATTGGTTAAACAAGGGATAACGACTCTGATTCAGAATTGTGCTGGTAGAAATTATAAAGTCAAATGTTAATTTCATGATGTTTTTAAACGAATCCATGGAAGTCGTTCATAATTGGGAAAAGTAGCCATCAAAAAAGTCTTTATCCAGGAATTTAAACAGCCATTAATTTTTTTTCATTTTTAACATTGTGCCATTTGTGACAAAACAATTGCCGCTCAAATGACTTATTTCTTATGTAATCCAAAAATAGAAATTTTTATGTCAATCACAGCGAAGCTTTTAAAAAAAAATACTTTTTTCTTCATTTTTTCATATAACTTCACAAATATTACCACTATGAAATTGTTAATTTTTGTTTCATTATATTTTTCAACGATACATATTCGTCCAAAAATAATGTCTTGAGTTGTCATTTACCCAGTAATTTAAACAGCTATTTATTATTTTTTTGCAAAGATTGTGCCATTTATGTAAATATTAAGACACGGAAAATCTCGCTCACTATCTTGGGTGACTTATTTCTTATCTAATCCAGAAAAATCAATTTTTTATAACGTATGTAATTTAAAAAATTTATTAGATTCTTTAGGTTTGCGTGTCAGACTTGCTTTTTGAAAAATGCATTTTTCTTCATTTTGATGAAATGATTTTGATGCCTGCCCCTGTAAAAAACTACGGTTATTTATTATAGGTACGACATTAGATCTCTTCCTTTTCAATACTAAGTTTTTCATTCATAAATCTGTATTTCATGATTTAAATGATTAGTAGAAATATCGTAATTTATGCAGACCATTTCCATTCACATTTTTTACTCGATGTATATAGAATATGTCAGAATTTTAGTCTATAGTTTGTAATGCTATCAAATATTAATAGCACTAAAAATAATGTTGATATAATTGTTCAAAAAATCCCCAATCAGTCCATTTTCCATTGCTCGCTCGCCCGTTATCAAGATAACTGTAAAACGAAAATAGATAGTGAGTTGAAATTTCAGTAGCGTATTTTGTACCTAAAAAGTTAAAGTTCGTCAATGAGCAAATATGTTCTCACTATTTTCTACTTCAGTCATAAAATTGAAATGTACAATACTTTCAAATTGTCGAATGTTTCTGCATCCCATTAAACGCTACTGTAACCCCAGTTTAAATTTACTTGGGATTCTCTATCATTTTGTATCTTTATTTATTTTCTTCACAACTTGAATAAGCTGGAGAGCTGCTACCATGTTCTCAGGTGTACGTAAATTAGCGGCTCACTGTGTACTTCTTGCTCTAGGTTCACTGTTGGACATGAGGCATTGATTATTTTACAATAAAAAATTGAATCTTGTTTTTATCGATTGAATGTCTATGTTGAATGTTTAATTTAAATTAATCTTTTTAAAAAATAATTTAACATTTCGAATTACCACTAGTGGACAATATACGCGAAAGATAAATCTTCAACTGTTGTACATATTTTGGTACTATTATGGATAGTTGAATACTTATGGTTCATTGTTGGACGGGCACAGTTTGCCTACATGATTTTTATACTCAGATGGTTAGATATGAAAATTGGAATGGAAAAAATCTAACGCCGTGTATAATTGATGTTTGATGTCTCCCATCATACCATCACATACCATCAGAAAGCATTATCATCATCGGTTTTGTACCCATAATACATACTCGCTCTCGATACTCGTTCAGTATATAACGTTCACTTCTTGTCAACAGTAATTGAATTGTGAGACATCAATTCTCGGTATACACAATGTTGTTGCTGTTGTTGTTATTTAGGAGGGGTATGATTCAAAACCTCCCGAAAATAATGGTTATTTTATGTATTATTTGTGCAAGTATATTTTTTGTTTTTTTTTTGCGTTCATTCTGACTTGGATACGTAGTGTTATTTATTTATCTTGATCAATATATTGGTAATTTTTTATTTTATTTGGATTTTATACGCTGGGTGTTTGTTCATAAATTTCCAAATTTTTTTATACCGATTATTTATTTCTAAACTTTCCATTAGTGTTCCTTTTTTTATCGGATCCAATTAAGGTTCTGGTAATTTTTTATATAAGCATGAATTGTAAATAACAATGTTAATGAAAAATTATGTATATTTTTTCCTGTTTTTTAAAGTGAGTAAAAAAGACTGATAAAAGTATCATGCCTACCTGTATTTGACACTCGATAAAATCCAAAATGAGAAATATACAAAAACGAAATTCTTATGTCAAAAAAGTGTAAATACAAAATTTGCAGAACTTTTTATTACCAACAACTTTTCCATCTAATTTTTTCCATAGAACTAATATTTTTACCAGAAATCGAGATAAACTGTGTTTTATTCCAACTCCCAACCTCAGATCTCCCGTAAATTATTTTTACTTTATTATCTACTAGCAGACCCGGTCACGCGTTCCTTTGACATTTTGGAGCACCCGGTATTTATTGTCGGACAATCGGGTTTTTGGTGTAGGAAACCTGTGACACAAAATTTTTATATGTACACCCGGTATTTGGAATGGGCCTCCCGGTGTCTCCAGGCCGGCCTTCGGCTTTGACTCCGCGTCAGAAAAAAGTACGAAACCCTTGCCACGAAATTTATATATATATATATATATATATATATATATATATATATATATATATATATATATATATATATATATATATATATATATATATTATACACGTGATATGTGATATGAGAAACTTGATATCGGTCCCTTGACCCACGGGTTGCAATGTAAGCGAAAAAATGTAATTATTTACAACCTCAAAAATAACACTTTCTCCACTATTTAATGTATGTCATTTTACATATAACCGCATCAAAATCCGTTGCGTAGTTTTAAAGATTTAAGCATACATAGGGATGTAGGGACAGAGAAAGCGACTTTGTTTTATACTATGTAGTGATTATTATCCATATTATCTTCCGTTTCCAATAGGTTTCATCCTACTATAATTTTTTTAGTTTCAAAAATTATCAACCCTGGTCTAGAATTCCTTTTTCGCGAATAACTCATCACCATGGCCTACTTTTTTTTCTTCATGTCAACTTTTTGGATATTAAATTTTTATTACGTTTGAATAATTATTTTTTAGGTATGTGTTTGCGAAAATTGAAAGCAAAATGACAATGTTTACTACATTATAGTGCATTTGAGATTTCCTTCTTGGGTAAATAACCCATTCTCCTTAAGTACAAGTAATACATTTTTTAAATATTTGAATCTGCATGTACTACACATGATCAGAGACTATTATTATGCAGATATAAGGTGGAAGCGTTTCAACGATAATAAATTCAAATTCTATATTATACAAAAATTTTTAAATTTATTTACACAACACTTCCGCCATTAAACATAAATCAAATTTTTTTTCTATGTACGTAAAAGGTTTTTCATTTTCGAGTATATTATTTAAGAGACTGTGTGTTACGAACAAATACGAAAATAAATTTATTATAAAAAAAAAAAAAAACCAAATAAAATTGATATCAGAAAAGGGCAATCAGTGTGAGTTGTAACTTGTATGTAGTACGGTTGTTGTATCTAATAAATTCAATTTATTTTTAATGTTTAAAAAAAAAATGTTTATAAGAATTTGTTATAAACAGGGAAAAAACCACAATACAAATGATTTGCTGAAGGTTATATATAATTCAAATATTGATTTTTGAAAATTTGTTTTGAAATTTTATAAGCATTTTGTGGTTTTATCATATTAAAAACCCTATTAATTATTACTACCCACCCTATCGTAGATTGGATGTTATTTTTGAATTTTGTACCCTGGCTGCCTTATGAGATTAGTTTTATCGAAATCATAGACTTCTAAAGTACATGGTTGAAAAATCAAGAATGATAAACAAGGTATTAGAGTACGTAATAAGGCCGATTCTGGCGCACTTTTCCATAAGATTTAACATGGGGACTAATTGTGACTTCCGGTGTAAGCTCACCCATCCAAGTACTAACTGTGTATAATGTTATTTAACATTATTGATCGCTTGAGATCAGCTATTACCTTCTCCCCAGGGGGGAGGTTGTTTATATAGATTATTCTGAGTATATTATTTGAAATAAATATATTATTTCAATATAAAATATATATAAAATTATTTTTAGTCACTTTTCACTATAATGACTAAATTGGGAATATTCTATACAACAACAGAATATAGAAATTCTATTCGGTCACCCATCCAATTACTAACTGTGTATAATGTTGCTTAACATTATTGATCGCTTGAGATCATCTATTACCTTACCCCCAGGGGGGGGAGTATATAATATAGATTATTTTGAGTATATTATTTGAAATAAATATTATATTTCAATATAAAATATATATAAATTTATTTTTAGTCACTTTTCACTATAATGACTATATTGGGAATATTCTATACAACAACAGAATATAGAAATTCTATTCGGTCACCCATCCAATTACTAACTGTGTATAATGTTGCTTAACATTATTGATCGCTTGAGATCATCTATTACCTTAGAAATTGAGAAATATAACTTCTGCCTACACGATCGCTTTATCTTTTCCACAAATTTCTGCTCGTATTTACTCTACAGATTCATTAATCCATTCTCTGTGTATACTGAAATCTAATAAAACATCTAAATAACAAAATACTGACCAATAAAACAAAAACAAAAAATTTGAATTAATTTACAATTGATGTTGTTTTTATAAAACTAATAAAGAAATCATTTTCTGAAATAAATAAAATAAAAATAAAAAAGAACTCTTTAGTTTTATTTTATTTTTTTCGTGTAAGAAGTTTATTAACAATTCAATATAACATATAGCTTTACAACATGTACGACAATGGTTCAGAAATTAAGATTTTAAAATACAACAACACACAACAACACAAATACAATCTGATTACATCCAATTTTACTTACCAATAAAAATATTATATAAACGCCATATAACCTCTATCCGTATCGTGCATAGTATAGGGAAGGGACTTATTAATCGATTGACGCACTACTAGTGTCTAAAATTTATAATAAAACATTATTATTCCAGAAAATATAATTATTTGTTCAATTGTTTGCATGTAAATTGTATAGCAAATGGCATATAATTGAAGTTATTGGGTTGATAATTGTAAGAAATTGTATTAGTAATTATTTTTAAGTGCAAATAATTCAATAATTATTCACTTATATTAGTTAATAAATTTTGAGAAATTTTCTATATTAAATCCATACACCATTCACAGAGTTATATATCATTTGATTGATAAACTTGTATTTCGTAGTCATAGAAACGAATGAGAAAATTTTGATGCACGGTTCCCATACGCCATTAACTATATGAATTTACGATTATATTAGAATTTTAAACAAAGAATCAGGTCTGTGACTTGTAGATCTGACTTGAAAATAAATAACAAAACCACATTTTCTTTGATTGCACAAAAAAAAAATGAGTGGAGCAATTCACATTTGTCTTGATTATTTCATTTCCACATTCATTGTAATACACCTCATCTGCATAGATTGCGTAGAGTTGGTTTTTTCAAAGATTTTCCAAAATGGAAGTGAAATAAAAATCTTAAAAAATATTTAAAATATGGATGTACGCCAATTAAACAAAGAAGGAGATTTGCATAAATGACACATCATACATTTTCAACTACATAGTGATTATACATAAGGGCCATTCTACGTTAAGACGTCGTATCGATGTCCATGGCACTTATATACACTTTTCTTCAAAATTTTATATAAATAATGTTAATAGGCAGAAATAAGTTGATTTTAATTAAAGCTGTTGTTTAAATTAAATTAATGTTCGCTTATCGTAGAGATTCACCCATAAAACTTTTTCTGCAAGAAACAGGTGGAAAACAATCTTGAAGAGCTTATAATTTATTCGAATTGGGATTAATTTTAATTTTCGAATTTTGTTTGGTATTTAGCCTAATTGCACATTTTGATGTGTAAAATAGCCAATTTTCTTAGTCCAGTTCTTAAGTTTTGTATATAGACGTTTGCTCGCAGTCATCAGAGAGACTTGTTGTTTCTTAGGTTGTTATTGTCTGTAGACTGAATTGACCGTATGTCGTGAGATTGTCTATACTTTGATTATAATATGTGTTTAATATCGTAGTACAACGCGCCCCCTATAATGAATGCACGATTTTTTTGTACTTTTGTTTTTACTCGTTTTTTTTTTAAATAAACACGCACGTATATAATAAGTATATGTCTAGAACAATCAATTTACTACGAATTATTCGACAAAGGTGAAAATTACTAATCTTGAAAATAATATACTAACATTATATTTTGAATAGAATTGTTCATTTGGGATAATTTAAATCTGCAATCGATTTAAATATTATTTATGTAAATTAACGTATTGTTTTTCTTATAGCCGATATCTATGAATATACAAGAATATATTAAATTTATTAGGATATTATTCTAAAATTATATACTAAAATAGACATGTTAAATTTTTTTAAAGAAATTATTGGGTCATTGTGTCATTGGACTAAATTTTTCGAAAAGGAGAGCTTTTGTGATGTTTTTAAACGTTATGCTTTTTCTAATTAAATTTTAGATTTTTTGCTATTTGTGATTCTATCAAAACTTGCATAAAAAACGACTGAAAGTAAAAAAAAAGTTTAATGGTTGTTTTTGGGTTTTGTAGGGTGAATGAATCTAGTCTGAAAAAATAAAACTTTTTTTGACAATTGGATGACTAGTATTCGAGATATCGCTTAGAATTTGTTCAGAATATTGACCTCCTGATCGGATTTTACTACAACAAACAACCTTTTTAAATGTAATTACCGATGAAAGTGAAAAAACTTTGCGTAATTTTCTTAATAGACTTTGATTGAAAAAAAATTGAATCCCTGATTTTGACGAAATGATGTCTATAACAGTATCTCTAAAAGTATTCAATAAATCGTTAAATAAGTGTTATTTTTTGTTTTACTAGATCTTAGTTACTATAGAAAATCCAAAAATAGATTTTAAATTTTTTTTAAGCTTAGAGAAAGTCAAACTTAAAAAAATTTCATAAATCTCTCTTTTTAAACAAATCTCAGTACACACATCGGTTCGGCACTAGGACTACAACATTTCTTGTAGTATCAATTATTTTTAGTTAAATTGGCAAAAATAATATTCAAATCCATTACATATTCTTTTTTTTCCAAATAAACAAAAAAATGAACCCAAAAAATGTGTTCATTATTTCCCCACTCAAACGTATGTCATAAAATTTCCTTTTACTGTTCTTATAAAATTGCCATAAACTGCAAAATTCTACGTTTTATAGATGACATAAAAAAGCTCTTGACTTTTAGGCTCTCAAACTAATTGAGAAAAATATTTAATATGGTAAATTACAATTTTCATATTAATTTATTAACACTATATGTCATAGTAAATTTATTTATATTCGTACTTTCTTTTTGTATTCATATAATTATTATTCAGTTTGGTATATTTATATTTTCTATCGACAAACATCATATATCCCACGTTATTGGCGAAATATATAATCGAACACGAGCTTGAACGAACGCTTGACTCATTTGGTTCTGACAGTTTTAATATAATTGATGTGTGAAAATTATATAAATCGTTGTTACCTATTCTACTATAAAAACAGTGGCACCAGCTACTTACTGTATTTATATTTTGATAATATGATTGCGTATATAATTTAGATTTCCCCTTTTATTCAGAATTTGTAACGGGTTAATGTTCGTTTTCTTTGTTTTATTTCTATTCTCTCTAGTATTTTTTCAATCAATCAATGTTGTTTGTTTTTAAGGTGGGTACATTCTTACAAGCTGTTATCAAATCTTGATGGTTACATTTTAACACCATTTCTCAGTGGTCGATTGAGCTGGAATTGGGGAACCACATGAAAATTAAGTATAACAACCTTTAATCTTAAAATAATATGGAAGCGTCTTAAAATTTAATTCTCTTTTTTCCATACGCTTCCACCATATTTTGGTAAATTCACTTTTGTAGTTGAAAATAATTCAAGAAAAATTCCTTTTTTAATAGCTCTTTTACTTTCTCTACCATAAATACTCATTTTTGTTCCATTGAATTGATTCTAAAACTGTTTTTAAGGAATTATAGCGTTCATGATGTGATCTGTCAAGAAAGTTGTATTTGTTGTTTAAATTCTGTCAATTTTGAAGGAGTGTGGAAGAGTCTTATATAAAAGATTTAAAATCCCCTTTGCATTTGACCCTCAATACAGTCCACAAATCTATATTTTCGGAAAAAATACGACTTAAAGCAAACTTCTAAACAAGTGACGGTAACAACAAACAAAGTTGTTTTGATACTCTACTTCCTTATTATTGTTTCAATTATTGTTAATTAGCATTCATAAAATATAATAATATTCAGTCTATATAATTATAAATACATATACCTATAATAATAACTTGTATTGTAATTATATATGAATACTTGCTAAATTGGAGCTCAAATTGTGGGAAGACCAAACATCTAATGAAAAACTATTTCAAACAAAAGTTGTTTGTTTTAAGAAACCAAAAATTATTCGTCTCTTTTGGTTAAAAAGTGGGGTAATGGATCCATTGCATGTAATAAACTGATTTTTCTTATTTACGAACTTGATCTTACTTTTTATGCCTAGAATACATCATCCAAACTTTAACTCTTAAAGTCTCCTCTCGTTTTTTGAGCTATCTTGATGACAGCAGGACGAGCGGGTGGATGGGCAAAGGGGACTAATAAGATGATTCTATGAACACCTATACAGAAATTTTTTTTGCGCGATCAATATTATCTAGCGTAACAAACTTTAGACTAAAATTAATGTACTCTGTTTTTAAGCGTAGTGTTTGAGAAAGCATATAAAGAAAACATGTGGTGTCCCCATGAAATTTTTATTAAAATTTAAACCATCAGATAGAATGAATGCTTAATAAAGTTGTAAACATAATGAAGTTTGATAGTATTTAACACGAATGTTATGTTGAATAAATATCATAGATCGGTTACGGTTATGACGTTACAGGTAATCAAATCAAAATCATTTGTGAATACCACACACACATTCATGCATTATCATGCAACGAACATTAAGTAAAAACATACGGACATACATAAATACAAACATACCACTCAATTAAATGAAACGAAATTACACGCAAACACATTTAGAAGTAGAATTCATGTAAAATACCAAACATTTAAATTTACTGCATATATCATATAGAAAGTAATAAATATAGACAGGGAATGATGCTTATCAAGTAATGTTATTTTATGGGCAGGCGAGTACCGATTACAGTCTGAATACGCAAATATATTTATTAGATTGTATCTACCGAAAATAATTCATGTTATATAATACAATAAAGTTATTAACAATCTAAACTATTCAAAATTATTTAAAAATAATTCAAAAGTAGGAAAAATATTCTACTTTTTTACCAAAATTCACAATTGGTTTTTTGAACATGGATTTACTAGATCAAATTTAGTTCCGAAGACTTCTCAAAAGTCACATATTCAATAATAAAGTTAAATCTAGGAAATTAATTTTTCCAAGAACCGTTCGTCTAAATTTAACAGTACATTACCTACACAATCTGAAAGTCAACAAGTTAAGATAACAATTAACAGAATGAATTGTTTGGATACTCGACATATGATTGAATTTCAATGTTTGGACTATTTTTAATTAACATTCTTAAAATACTATAAATATCCAGTCGATACAATTATATATGTATATATGTATAATAAAAATATGTATGTTTATGACTTTTATGTGTTTAGTAGCCAAATTTGAGCTAAACTTGTGGAGAAAATTTTACGAAAAATTGTTTTTTGTTTCCAAAAATTAAACATTCTGTGTATTTGAACTTCTTTTATCTTTTACAGTTTAAAAGTCGGGTCGAGGTTGCATTGGACTCAATGGACCGAGGTTTTTCATTCACGAACTTAAATTGACTTTTATATTTAGAATACGTCACCAAAATTTCAGCTTGCTATCTTTTTTTATTTTTAAGTTATTGTGGTGACGTACGGACAGTTCCAAATGGACTAATTAGGTGTTTCTATGAACACCTATACCTTTTGCCGGTCAATATTAGATAGCGTTACAAACTTTAGACTTAAATGAATATACTCAAGATATATTTCGTATGCCAAGTGTAAAACGAGAGAAACTTACATTTTATCAAAATTAAAGTACAATAATTTCGTGTATTTTTGCTTGTCATAATGTATTTGATTTATAAAACTGTGAAATTTAGGTTTATTTATTAAATTTACCTACTTTCAAATGATAATACAGGATCATTGAAGTGTCGATAGCTAAGACACCTTAATAAAATGACCTATTTACCAGTGAATTTTCTGTCTATGTGTAACCTTACTATATAATACAAATTTATAATGTAATAATTAATTATAGACATAATTATTTAACCAAACATTTAGGTTGTTTCGAATAATTTTTTTTTTTTTGCAAATTAAGCATAATCATTTCCACACGCTTTTATTGAATTGTGTTGTTGTTGTTGTATTTTAATCTGTTATTAAAATAAACCGACCGCACTGATTATATTCTATTGATTCTACAGAATAGAATGTAACACACACATAATATAGGAGGACCATCCATGACTGATGACATGACATGCAAATATTTTATTAGTGTTTATTTTATGTTGAAATTTATTGTTTATTTAATTTATTTTTGTATATTTAATTCAGTAGTTTTTGTTAATTAGTATTATGGTCAAAAATTTGTTGTTTGATTGCAAATATAAATAACAGAAAACAAAATATTCTGTCGACATGTTCATCAATTTATTATTATAGAACACAGTACATTGATAGTCTCTCATAACAATATTCTAGAACATTGATAACGTTCTGGCGTGCATGGAACGTTTCTTGTGTTTTGATTATCTATGCCAGCAACCATCTAAATCACAAAAACTTCAAAAAGAATACTTTATTAGGACTTTTTTAAGATGTCTCAATTGTGACGTCCTGATGAAGTCATAATTAATAACTTTTTAAGTAGGTTTATTTTTTTAACTAAAACATTGTGTTTATATGTATTTCAAAAAATTTATATTTATCAATTCTCTCGGTTTAATGGACAAAATAACGGAATCGGAAATGGTAGTGTTCCAGGCTAGTTTATTCTTAGATATTTAATTTATTTTCGTAGTCTAAGAAACAAATTCTGGCTTCTTAAACAGCCAGAGAAAATAAATCTTAAAACATTATTATTTGTGAAGTCTTAAGATGTTCAATAAGTGACGCATTTGACGTCTTTATGACTTCTTAAAGAGTACTTTTTATAAATATTTCTGACATCCGAATCATAAATAATAACTCTTCCCGAAGTCATATTGCTATTTGGGATGAATTTTCGTTGAGTCTTTGCTATTTGTATTTGGTGGCAATCTTATAAATGATGAAAACCTATTTCTTAATTGTTTTCAGAAAATAATTCAAATGAAAAATAGGTATTTTTTTGGTCTAGAATCAAAGGACTTTGTGGAAGGAAACGAAGGATGTCATGTAGCTTTTCTTTCAGTTTTTAAAATAACTATTAAATACCTACTAATAGTTACATATAGAAAAAATAGTACTTGTATATTTTATGACTATGATGAATTAAAAAAGTCCCGCGAACTGTCTCAAGCAAACTTTCAGAAGGAGAGTATCCGCTTAAAACTATCACTTTTACGTGCAGTGATTTATTATTTTTTCCTACCGAGGAAACCATTTTTCACGAAAACATTGTAAAGACACACACAATTGATGTTTGTATGATTAGAGTTTTTTTTTTTTTTTTTTTTTTTTTTTTTAATTTCTGGCATCAGCTACTTTTAGCTATACAGCCATTAACTAAAGGGGATTATTTTTTTTTTATACAACAACAGTACACAGTTCTGCTAGGTGGTCACCCATCCAAATACAGATTGTGACTGCTGTTGCTTAACTTCATTAATTGGTCTATGCATGTCATTACGTTACGTCAGTCCGGGGTCATGATTAGAGTTAACACATTTTTTTAGTTGAATATGGATGATACTCGAATTCGTTTTACCAGTGTATTAGAACACTTAGAATTTCTACTGACTCTTCTTCGCTACCAACACTGATGATTGCCAATCATATGCAGGCTAGATTATCACCGACCCTTTGCTTTCAGAGCTCATCAAGATCTCCCGCTTCAATTGAATCTCATGGAGAATTAAATTTAAAAAAGTTCAAATGGTCGAAAATAATTTTTGTTAATAACTTTGACAGAGAAACTTTTATGATGTTTGAAAAAAAACAAATAATTCAAAATCAAAATAAATTTTTGTAAATTAAATTCTCATAATTTATTCAAAAAAAATTTTGTAATAAAAAAAAAAAAAGAAACGAAAGTTAATGAAATATTGGAAAAAAAGCATTAAAATCAAGTAAAAATAACTGTTTATTTGAACCATATATCATTTTTATTATTATAGAAGTAATTTAATAAATTAGAAATTAAAAGATTATGTCACACATTAAAAAAAAAAAAAAATACCTGTAAAATATTAATTAAATAATATATTGTCATATGACAGTTTATTATAATTGTTATTTATGACCGTATACTAATTTATATCTTATTTAGTTAAGTGTTTGTTTTTTAAAGAATTAATTTTTTATTTTTAATAAATATTATTAATTTATTAGTATAATCGAAATTAGATACTTTATTTATTATGTTTCATATTTAATTTAATAAAAATTTTAAACAAAGTAAATTACAATTTGAGCTCTTTAGAATAAAATTGTGCAAAATTTTTAGTATTTCTTAATCTATGGGACAGTGTGTTCCAATAGCATTAGAAATATTATAAAACGTAAAACCTGTTCATGAAAATAACAAAAAGTTTTTATTATCATTAAAACGAAAACTTTCCTTGGTGTAAAATTGATGATAATGTCTCCATAGTGAACTGTCGTTTAGTTAGTGATAGACATTGCTGTTTTGGAGTATGCCAATGGAGCCACTAGAATCTCCGAAAATTTTCACATAATGATGTGTCAACTTTCGCATAAATCAAAATAGTTCAAGTGCTTTTTATGAAAAATTTCGAACAGTGATTACTAAAGAAATTAATAACAACTAGTTTGGGTCCTATTTAAGATTATCAAGATAAATTTTTTAGGTTGCACGGTTGTAAGATGTACGATCAAACAAAATTATTTTTTTCTGGAATTGTAAAATATCCAGTAAAATGTAAGCTTTAATCAACATTTATAAGTATGTGTAAAACATAATTTTTACTATCACACATAATTTGTTTACAATATTTTTATAAATTTGATAATTTAATCATATAAAAATAAATGTAGATATGTGTAAATGATATGATGTGCGTGTTTGATTATAATTATTAAAATTTTTTTTATTTAAACATACCTTATGTTTATTTTTTATTATAATTGGGACAATTTATTGCTATGTTAATTGGAACCATTAAACATATATTTGATAATTTTGTTTGTTTAAAGTTATTAAATAAGTTAATAAAGTTATCAGTTTTCATTCTTAAATTTTAAACGACAAACTACTATAAATAGTTTTGATTAAAAACTCGTGTGATTGGATCATTTTCTTTCACCGAAGTCGAGAATATTAAGAGAGCATGAAGCTGAAATTGAGAGATGTCGTATTTTCTTTCTACTCTAAATAATCGAGATTTAACTATCCAACACTTCAAAAATAGTGATAAAATGAAATTTCTGTTTATCTCTTAACCGGCATAGCTTTTCAATCAATAGTTTAATAAATAAATATTTAAATATTTTTATTTAATTATGTTTTTTAGTATTTTTTGTTATAGTATCAACAGAAATACATGATATGGGAAAATCTCAACGGTCTAAGTATCACGGTTCATGAGATACAGTCGGGTGACATATCGACAGGCTGACAAACAGACAGGCAACGGAGTCTTAGTAAGGGGGTCCAGTTTTACCCTGTGTGTGTGGAACTCTATAAACTATAATATTCGTTAATTTAAAAATTTACCGACCATATGAAAAAAACCACTTCATTTACCTGGAATTTTATAGACGGAAAAGTTGTAAATGAAAATAAATATATCCAAGTAATCTAAGAATTTCTATAGGTCTATTTATGCATATAATATGATTTGGTGTCGAAGAATTTCATTGTAAATAAGAGCACACATTAAACAACAAACACAAAATCTACTTAAAGCTAAATCAGAACTTAAGGCTTCAGATTTTTTCTTTTTGTTTTGGTAAATAGATAACTTGGTAAATTAATTTTTCTTTTTCAAATTAATACTATTCACTTTTTTTGACTCGGTCTTTTGGTAAAAGTTTCTACAATTATTTTTTGCTGGTTATATTAAAAATAACGTTAAAAGTTAACTACTAAAGAAAATACTATCCTGTTGGAATAATTTACGAAAAAAGCAAGTACGCATTGAATGCAATTTTAGCTTGTGATACCAGCCAACAGATAAAATATTTTAAACTAAGTTATGTCTTGTTCAATATATAAGGTAACTAAAGGCTATTATGGATATGATTACTTATTTATATACTACATGGCTATAAAAATATTTTAAAATTCAACTTCGGGCGTTAATTTAATAAGTTATATACACATTACATGCACAATTCTCGATTTTTACAACCGGCTAAAACATATGTTGCGATGTGATTTAATAAACATCTTTTTTAATGTAAGGTTTTGAAAAACTGCGAAGACCCGATTGATGCTGATGCGATGTGGAGTTTGTATTATTTTATACGGATTTTACCGAAAATCTAAATTCTTATATTTCAAATTTTTACTGTAAAAACAAAAAAATCATTATAATTTATATAATATAAATAATTTTTGAAAATGTTAAATTTAAAAATTGGGTACATGAATTTAATGTTTATTTTTTTTGAAACAGACAACATTTGTTTGAAACATTTTTTCGTAAAACGTTTGAGTTCTCTACAATTTTATCTCAAATAAACACATATATGGTAATAACAATACATATTATTATACATGTATAAATATATAATTATATCGACTGAATATTTATAGTATTTTATGAATGCTAATTAAAAATAGTCCAAACAAGAAAGTTCAATCATATGTCGAGTATCTAAACAACTAACGAAAATAAATTCAAATTTAACATAAGTAAAATACACAACGTTAATTTTGTTAACTTTAAAAACGTTTTATGGAAAAAAAAATTACACGAATTCGTCAACTTCTAAAAACACTAAATAAATATTCAGAATACACAAAATAAAAGAAAAACTCATACACTGCCATCTATCGATATAAATTACTACAAAACTAACTGACTTGAGAGAGTATAGTAGGAAGGATAGAGGAGATTGGAATATTTATTTTTAATTAGTTAGTGAGGTTGTGACCTTTTACTTGACTTTTACTCTGTTATTAACGTTCTTCTTCTTATTATTCGTTTGGTTTGGTGTGTTTTAGTTCGTCACTGGTGTATGTATAGAATTGTAATAGCTGTAACGACACACACACAAGTCACAAACAACTACCATTCTTTGCGTTTGTATCTATGTTCGAAGTGTGAAATTTATTTTCGTTTTCTTTTATTGGGTGAAAAGTCTGATCCACATTATTCAAGTTCTTTTAACTGTGGACTGAGCTTTTATTTAGTGGAAAGTCATGCTTAATAAAAAATCCATACTGAAAAAAGTAATAGTAGTAGAGGGTGCCAATAAATCTGACCAGTAGGCGTTTCTAGGTCTTTTTACAAATCTTTTTAATCCAACCAATCGGTTTAATTATAAATTTCGTATAACAAAGACAATCAACTAACTTGACGAGGCTCAAATTTTTCAATATTGTTGTGTATAAAACCTACAAGAAAAAGGTGGAGCACTCCTTCCACGCAACATATGGACGGATCGACTCGTTGTAAAACTATACATTGCTTCTGGTAATCGGTTGAAACATATAGCATTGCAAAATCTCCACGCTTTGCATTTCAGCGTAAGCTGTTTAAATTCCAAAACCTTGACTTAAATCTTCTCAACCTCTTTTAAAATACGCTCCAATTTTGACTGTTTCCAACGAATTAAATTCATTTATTATTTAATTATTGTATCAAAATTAGCATATAGAAAGCAGTAATAAACGCGTACAATATTTTCACTAAAGCTATTTTTGATTTCTTCTTATTAAGGTCGTTGGGAATTTGAGAAAGTTCTTACTTCATTCATTCATAACCATTACCTCACTTTCCTTCCAAATGACACTGAGAATTTTGTCATTAAAGATCATAATACTCAATTCTGGAAGCAGACAAAAATAAGACCATTCATAATATTTAGTTTACTTGCCGAACGTAAAATTGACGTTTATGTTATAAAATCTTATTTAAATTCTTAAGCAGCTTACATATTTGCAACATTCGTTTGTAACGTAACACCGTAGCGTAGTGTTACATGTTACATGTTATATGCTACGAGCCTAATGGTTTGTAGGTGTTGCGATGTTACGATGTTGCTATGTGCATTCTATCTGTTTACCAACCAGAGTATCTACACTTTAAGTGTTTGTTTATTTTGATAAATTTCAATAAATTTATTGTATTTTGTTCGTTCCATGCCATATCGAAATATTTAAACACAATTAAAATTAAAATGAATAGTGTTTACGTCTTGTCTTTGCAATTGTTGCGTTATAGAGTCCATAATATTCGTAGCCTCACCTAGCAACATCTTTTGATGCGACTCAAATTTACCGATAATTTGTGCAACGCGATGTAACATTGTAATATTTCAACTTTTGTTCAACGACGATGTTACGCGTTCACATCCAAATAAAAGTTGCTGTTACGCGTCAAGGTTACATAATGATGTTACGTTACATATTGACTTTAGTAACTAATAAAAACTTACGAAGCGGCGGAATATAGTTAACGTTATACCGAGTAACGCAATTACTGCTTAGTGTGTGTCAGGCATATTGATCGTAATTTACACTACATAACAATATCTTTTTGTGCGATACGTAACGAATAGAGGACTAGCTATAGTTGTGTCGTTTGACATTAACGAAATCCCACCACATCAATGTGATTTATTTCGATATTTCACAAGTCTAATTTACACTTACAATAAACATTCAAAGTGTTTATGGATGGATGTTCTCTTAATACTTTTAGGATATTCTCTTGTGTGTAAACGTGATCACATGGTGTGTCAGTCACTAAGAAGGCAAGAGAAGTACGTCGTTGTTTATTGATATCGTTTTTTTTTTTAGTCGAAATTTGAAACTTTCGTACAAAAAAATACAATAAAAATATATAAAAATAGAATATAATTTATTTGTTTCGTTAAAACAATTGAAATTGAAATATGAATCACATTAAATTTTAACAAACGAAACGAAAAAAAACTACCCACAGATTGTATGTCAAGATTTGTTTTTGGGTAGAATTGCTTTGTGGATATATTTATTTTGTCTTAATTTTTATCAATGTTTATATTTTTGGCTATGTTAACAAATGTTGTTAATAATTTTTACGCTTAAAAGCAATAAATCTCGATTTTTTATATATAAATAAAAATTTGAATTACACTCGAAAGTATAATTTAGAATATCATGACTTGTATAAAATTTATCGTTTTTGTAATAAAGTTGTAAATTAAAGCGAAAATTGTAACCATATCAATGTCAGTTTAATGTGACTAAGACTGGGAAATGTTAATTATATTCCTTGTAATAATTCCCATACAGCATTAGTTTATTTTCTAAATTTCTAATAAATTATTCGAGATTCTAATGATGAAATGAGTATAAATCTACCATTCATAACCTGGAATTATTTTCAAATTTTTTTGGAAACGCTGTTCTCAAATAAACAATAATAAGCAAGTTTGGGAGAGCTGCACTTTTGCGGGATCTGAACCTAAATGTGTAAATAACTTTTTTTTTTTATATAAATACCAAATTTTAGCAAAAACTCTAAATCGATTTAATTATTGATGAATTGAAATAATTTTAATTTTGTTACTAAAGTACCTGCGTCCACGTATTTATTCCCGAAATAGTATACAAAGGTATAATAAATTAAGTCAATAGTTAACGCATAAAAACATTGTAAATATAGAGGACACAAAATAACAAAATTTTATCCACGGAATTCATAGAATCATCTAATCGGTCAATTTTCTTCTATCTGCCTGTCCTCCAGTCCGTCCATCATCAAGATAACTGAAAAATAAACATGGGTAAAGAAAGAGTTGAAATTAAGGATTTGCGTATTTTAAACAAAAAATTTCAGTTATTGTTAATAAGCAATATTGGTCAGCTGGGTCCCATGGATCCTTCACTCATATATTAAATCATAAAAGACCGAAGAAAAATTGAAATCTTAAAATGCTATTATTTTTTCTACACCGTCATTGTAAGTTATTTCATTTCCCCTTAATTTCTAATTCTAAAAATCCTAAGAATTGATACTGTTGGCTATTTAAAAATTAACACAGTTAATTGGCATCCGTACTTATTTTAAAATAATTTTATACAGCTTTCGAAATTGTAGTCCATATTTGTAATGTAATTTCCGAGGTTTTTGAAATATTTAAAAAAATATAAAAATTAGCTCTGTTTAAATTATAAAAACAAATTCATAAAGCTAGTAGCCGGGTAAATAGAATATAATTATAATGCACGCATAGCTTGTTCAAAATCAAATTATCATGATTTTAAATGACCTCAAATTTTATTAAACTGGGAATTGAATATTTTTGAAAATGATACATAAAAAAATTTGTTTATTAAAATATAAAACAACACATAAATATTCGTTGTAATTACATTAAAAATTTTAATAATTCATTTTTTTATTATACCTATCCAACAAAAAATAAAATTGAAATGAAATATTTTATTCATTTAACAAAATTTTAAAAATCAAAGAACATGAATGACTTTGTTATCAATTAGGATGTCATACCAAACTTGTGCTTGTTGAAACTGTTACTTTTTTTTTTGAATTAACCATGTTCAATCAGATGGTAACAATATTGGGAATCTACCTAGAATCTATAGATTAGATATAAACTAGGAACGTAAACATGTCCTTATTTATACTAGTCCTTGTTATATTATACTAATGGACCTGTGTGCAGCACTAATTGTTGATAATAATTTAATAGCTTTAATTTTAATCTTAAATTCTAAATAAGTGAGGCAATTTCCCAACAGACCTGACACTGTTAATCACTCAAATCACATAAAAAAGGTGATGACTGAGTGTTGTGATCTTAACAATCTCCAACTTATCCAACTTCAGTGTTTAATAGGTCAAATGATAGGTATTGAGTCTCTGTTGATGCGAAATTATATAACATTCATTTTATATGAGGCGATTCTTTCTCCAAGTGTTGTGATAGTTTTCTATCCCGATGTCTCCTGTTATAATGAAAATAGAAAACTCGTTTTAGCCTAAGAACATTCAACTTAACATCAATTTTTTTTAAATATCAGTTATTTATACACAAAGTACCCTTGTGTCACATTATTTTAAAATGTAATTAAAACTTTTTCTTGTTTTACAAAAATTTTTGAAAAATTAAAATTATTACGATAATCTTAATATCATATAAAAAAGTTCAATTTACAAATTATATTTTCTGTTTTGGTTTTTTACTATAAGAAAATATGATATTTGTATCATCTGTGTATATAATAGATCCAATTCTAATATGATAATTTGCTAAAATTATTATTTCTTTACTTGTGATAATTTTAATTATCAAAATAATAAATACAATTAATTATGATATTGTTTAATTTTTTAGCCTAATAAACGGAATAATGAAAACATGTATATACGAGTAATGACAAATTGCACATTTCCCCATATTAAAACAGTTAGACGGTCTAATTGGACTTTTGATTTGACATTAATGTTATTAAAAAAAACTATACTAAGCGTGTAAAATTCTAAATGATAATGATTTTAAGATTATCAAGTATGGCAAGGAATCTTTGAGAACTCCGACATATTTATTATATACATAAATATTCTTATAAATAAGCACACTAAATTTAACAATCAAAATAAAGTTAATTAAATTTAATGCATTCTTTAATAGAATTTCTATCGAGAACTTTTATAGTAAAAATTAATAGTACTTCAATGTGATTTAATAATACTTTATTTTGATTCTACTAATTTACCATAAATATGTATGCACTATTGAACCTGAATTTGATAGTCTTGTTTCATGATTGAACGATAATATACATTTTTTAATTATTATTAAATACTGTTTTTTCAATTAATTTTATTATATATTATTTATCCATATTATAATCATTTTATATATATAATATTTGACAATATATGGATATTATTATATTTTAAACTGAATAAAATATTATTATCTAATGTCTTTTTCATCGTTTTTAATTTAATTTAAAACAATTAAATTAATTTATGTTGTCATATTCTTATTTAATTAAATAATGTTTTTCAACTCAGTTGTCATCATAAAAGAGATAGATAGATTATTATACGTTGAACGTATGACATTGTAAGATCAGAAATTATTATTTCGTTGTTAACAACTGTGTTACAGTTATAATATTTTATAAGTATAAAATTTTATAACTGACGATCATCAGTCATATATTAACATGTCTTACGACTCAACGAATCATTAATCTGTTATGATTCCTGCTGACTGTCGTCTGTCCATTATAACTTGTCATACACTTTATATATTTAAATAGATTTATATAGATTGGGAGCTCCTGAGCTATTTATGTAACGATCTTCCAGTAGGGCTAAAAATTTCTCTCGTACACGTATAGCTGAGACAAAATGGGTAAGAGTAAGAAAAACGTTTCAAATACAAATTTTAGAGCATAAAATGTTGCCAAAAAATAGGATATTTGTCTTTTAGACGCTCAAGCTTCATTTTTTTCTAATAATAATCAAAAAGATAAAGGTTTTTTGTAAAATTTTATGCTCAACATTCCTCTTTTTCTAATTATTACCCTTTTTGACTTTTATCCCTTTTTAAATATATAAAAACTGATATGATGACGTAAAGAGCTGAATCCTGTCAAAGCATGGAAAATTTTTAGCTATAAAGAAACACCGTAACTCCAATCGCCATCGAGTTCATAGTCATACAGTATCTACACTCCATCCCTCAGACTTTCATTTTAATCGTGGAAGAGCGATTGCTAAGTTTCAGTGGCTAGATAATTGTGTCGGATAAGTAAGAATGGCATACACCAAACTTCGTTAGCCAGCTAATTTTTGTTGATTTTTATCATGAAAACAAGTTTCTAATGGACTTTTCAGTACTAACAGAATATCAAGAGAGGTAACTTGCTAAGGGAAAAATTTTCAAAAAATGTATCCTCTTATGATTCAATTTCTTTTTTATGGAAAACTATTTTTGAGTAGGAGTCATAAAATACTAGCCCTTGAAATCTTATTAAATTAAAGTTTTTTATTGGCTCATGTGCGTTCGGGTGCGGAGCTGAAAATTATTTTATTTTTATAGTGCAAGCAATGTGAAGTCACAGACATATAACATATCTTCTTTGCCTATAAAATAGTGCTTTAATATTGCTTTAACTGTGCTTAAGTCAATTTATAAACAATGTATTTTATTTGTTTTAAATAAAATGGCACAATATTTCACAACATTTTCTTGTATTTCAAGATAGGGTTCCAAATACTAAAGCATATTTTTTGAAATACTTTTTAATATTTTTTGAAAAATGAAATAATTTTTATTTAGTGATTTAATGATTATTATTTTTGTTGCAGGTATGTTTATTTTACTTGAGAGTCACTTGGAGAATCTTTTGGATATATTTGATAGAAATTGTAAAGAAGGTAATATTTACTTATACAATATTCCTTGAACGAAGCTTATGGAATTCTTAATGATGGTGAAGTTTTCAAATCTGAATACATTATTTCTGTGGAAAGAGCGAACCACAACAAACGAGTAATTTACCTAAATATTAGTTACAAATTATTTTTATAATTGAAAGTTAAAAAATGAAAGTAGTTTTAAATAGACAAACAAAAATTTAATAACTTTTTGAAGGTAAATTAACACTGACATTGAAAAGCGAAATAAAACATTTCAAAATATTATAAAGCATTTTGTCTCGCATTTGCAAACGATTTCAATTAATACATTAAAAAAAAAAACGAATTAAAAAAGTAATACTCAGAAAAAAATTCGTCATATTCTGTGTGTATTCAACCTGTTTTGAATTTTAAATTTAGTCGATGTTTTTTTTCTGTGTTTTATTTCAAAGCGATTGTTGTCGTGATCGGTTTATAGTCAACAGAAAATAATAAAAAAAAAATAATACGTACGTCCATACGTTTAACAGCCGCTCTACCTACAATAAGTAATGATTTCTATATTTAAAACAAAACACATAATAAATACAACAAACTGATGGTATTTTATTTGAAATGACCAACCGGAAGGCAGATGCATGCAATAGTGTTTCATTTGTTTATTGTTTTTTTATATTTTTTATGTTTCCATTTTTTATTTTTTTTATTTATGTATAACATAATGTAAACGATACACTCACTATGTATTACATGTAAATTTTATGTATAGTGTGTTTTTTATTTGTAGAGTTTGACTCTACCGGCTAAAATATAAACTAAAACCAATGTATCACTTTCTTCATAAATATTAAATGTGCTTTTTAAAATAAGATTAGAAAGGAACACTTGACCTTATGCATTTTATTGTGTATGATAGTTTGGTTCGTAAATACGATAACATCACAAAGTGTCCACATTTTCTGTGGAATGTTTTTACAGGGGGCGGGGGACCATAGTGCCCCTTATACAGTTTAAAAATAAGTGGCAAGTAGCGCAAAATTTCAGATTTTTAACACTTTTGTAGAGAAATAAATTTTCTATAGGCATGTGTCTTTGAAGAATTAATAATCCTATTTTTGTCCTCAAAATATTCCAAAAACAATGCTAAATATTTGGAAATAACTGAATGAGAGAAATTATAGTCCTTCCCGTAAAAACGCACCCCTGAAAATGTGGAAATTTTATGATTTTATCATATTATACGTGCCGAACTAACATACAAAACAATAAAATAACGCAATTTTTCTTCTTGTACCATTAAATTTTCTACATTTTAAATAATCTACATACACATGCGAAGAAGTTACATATATTCGATGATGTGTGTACACTATTATTTAATTAATTTATATTAATAGTTACAAAGAAAAAATGGCATTATATACTTGTTGCTGTAAAAATATCAATAACTCGGAATACAAAAATATTCAAAAAATCTTAAAAGTTGAAAAGATAATCTGAAGCGTCTGATATATTATATAAATTTCCGTTTTAAATAGAAAACTATTTTTTTTTTATAAAATTATATATTGACTTCAACGGATGATTTACGGTTGTCACTTTCATAAAATTATAATACATTTTATTATAATATATGTATTTATTGTTAATTGTTATCTTCACTTGTTAATATATAAATTAACAAGAAATGTTAGCAAATTTTAATTTATCAATGCGAGTGTGAATAGCTAACTTGAGACTTTATTAAAAGCTCAAACATGCCCTTTACGTCTGCTCAGAGTATCGCCCGTTCGATTCCACAAACTTTGAAATGAGCTAAAATATGACGGATTTCCTTTAATCCAATATAAAACGTGAATGTTTGTTAATTCGTATGAACTTTTCTGTGTGGTTATAAACTCTAGAGTAACCAAACACTGAATAACAATATTATATTTTCTTTAAAAAATTAACACACTGTATAACGAATATCGTTACCTACCTAGCCTAAAACTCGAAAGCTACGAGACGATGTAATGTAAATGAAACAATATTGTTAAAAAACTACCTTTAAATACTAATTGCATACTGTTTGTGCCATTACTGGTCGGTCGCATGGCTGTTATAATAATGTATATTAAATGAAAATTAATGATAGTTAAAAATTACCCATATAAAAATTTTACTCTCATAACATCATAGCATATAGCATCGCACAACTAGGTAGGCAAATAGGCGTGAATTTTTTTTAACAAAACAAAAAAAAAAAAATAAATTAAACAATTTATTTGACCAATTATTTACTTATGTATACGGAACATGTTGTAAGTTTGTCAAGTGTAAAATTATTGTACACTTTTAAATATGTTATTGTATTTTAAATTAACTATTTAAAAAAAGTTTTTAATGACTTGATTTTTGTTGAAAATTATAATACATAATGGTTTTGAAATTCATTTTACAATCTTTTATAACAATATATATATATATCATAATATTTTCGTTTATTTCACTAAACGTATAGCAAGAGGGCTAACCTATAAATGTCCTATGGATCAATAGATCAGGTGCATAAACAATTTTGTGTGAGCGTAGTTTTACTATAGACCAAAAGGTCGAATCCTTTGAAACTGTCAAATTTTTTCTGCAAGCACAAAACTTTCGAACGGTATTTCACTTAGATACATGAAACCAATTTATATCACGCGGAAAAAATATGTATGTGGGTAAAATTGGACAATTTCATGGTATGCATTTGATTGGGAGAAGAAAATCGTGGTTTTACGTTATACTTTTCGTGATTTTTATGATTCTGTGGGAAACCTTTTTTTTAATTTTATTTTTTTGAACGACACTCGACTGATAGTTTTGTAAAAAACCTTAAAAACTTAAAACGTAAAAAATTGCAATTTTAAGGTTATCTAGCTAGGGTGATTAAGGTGTAGGAAATTTATTCAATGTTCAAATGTATGTTATTTTTGAAATCAATAGGTCGAACTAACCCACGTGAACATAATATTATAGAATTCGGAGTCAACCAATTTTACTTTAATTTTTGAAGTGTTCTATTTTGAAGGCTCCTTTGAAAAAATTAAATAAAATCGAGTAAATATGTTTGTATCTGATTTGAGAAAAATTATATCTATAAGGGTAGTTTGACGTACAGCTCTCAAAAATAACATGCATTCTGCTATTTTTGTTTACCTAGAAAACCTGGCTCAGTTGCCAAATGAGTTAAGGCACTTATACCATCATTCATTTGATTACTTGTACTGGAGGTTGCGTGTTCGAATTCAGGCAGTTTAATCAATTATAATAAAAAATAAATAAAAGAAAGCGTGGGTTGATCACACTGTCGTCGCTTGAATAAGAACGAAGTAACCGGCTCCAACAAACATCATAATAACAATATAATTGTCACGTAGTGCTAGAAGGCATCTTTGTCTTCAGTCGATAGTGTGTTCTAACCGAGGGTATAGAGGACCATAGGTACAAGGGACGCGGTTACGAGTTCTCCTCTTAATATATTCTACCCTAGAAAACATAAAAACAGCTAAAAAAATTATTTTTTTAATTTCGATCAGGAGGTAACAACAATAAGTATAATAACTTATACATATACCTATATAAGTGTACAAACTTTATTGCATAAGAACAATTAAATTTAAATATTTCTTTTCAATAGAGTTCAAAGGTCATCCGTAACGTATATAATAATCGAAAGTAAATAACATTTGTCACCCAGCAATCATAACAATTGATGATGACAAAATAGACAATAACAATTGTCTTCGAATACATTATTTTATTTTATTTTTATTTTTTTAAGTTTTGTTTTAAATACAAAGAATACGTACGCCATATCTAAACTACATGCTATTCAAGCACTATGTTGACTCTAAGTCTGGTGTTATTAGCTACAGCTCAAATGTTTATTTTTACATAAAACGGAAAGGAAATGTATTATATATTTTTTGAATTATACATAATAAATTTACTATTATTTGAATAAACACGAAGTATTATGATTTCCTCTTTCGAATAGATATATTTGTTGGTGACGGTGGAGACGAAACGATAATGAAAAAAATTAACGGAATATTTATTTGTATATCATAATTTTGGAAATCGTAAAGTTTCTTAAACTTTAAATGTAGATATATTATAATTTAAATGCACGTGGATGAACCATTAACTCGCTAAAGCAATTAAAACTTTTGAAATTTTTAGTACTAATAAAAAATGATATTGGTAGATTTGAATTAAAACAGCGAACCTAAGTAAAGTTCTTGCCCCAATTTCCTGGATCTAAATTTTTTTTGTATATTATAAATACGCATTTCAACTGTAAAGTAGTCATCATCAGTGGTTGACGGTGACGATTTGCATAAAGATACTTTGGTACATCCGCAATTTATACTTTTCAAGTATCTATCAAATTGCTACGTCAACCAATCAGCTTTGATCACGTGTTAAGTGTTCGGCCAAGTATTGGACTACGTGATTTTAACAGTTATAAAATCTCAGACATAAAATATAAAATTACAGCGAACCTGGATAAGCGACGGCTTAAAGGACCCTTTGTTTTCCCTAATGAAGGCTTTGTTTTTCCTAATAGTGGTCTCTCATTTATCTTAGTTTCTAGGGGTTTATAAAAAATACAGCAGATATGTGTGTATAAGTGATAAACATAAATATGTTATTAATAATGTATGCCATTTATAAAAAGTTTTTCCCAATTTCATAGCGAAGTCTTTAGATTATTGTTCAGGATTTGTTTTATCCTTTCTAAAAAGCACTTTTCAGTTCGAGAAACTGAAAAAATTGACACCTCTTAATATTTTCCAATAGTACTGAGAGTTTATAGAATTTTTTGATTTTATAATTTTATAAAAGGTAGATTTTGGTAAGCCAAACTAACTGTGTACATCATTTCCCCCCATTAAACATTCAAAATTTTGAGTTTATCACTTAAAAAAACACTTTAATTTTTCGTTTCGACATTATGAGTACGTACCGAATCTATCTTGGCCATTGACACTTTTCAATTCGAATAGAATACCAGGCAAGAACGATGTTATTTAGTTCCTCGAAAACTTATAGACAAAAACAATATTTTCATGATACTTGTGAGTAAAAATGACGGGACTTACTAATTACTATCACTTATAGAGTTTTCTTGCTTACTCAGTTCTCCATCACTCAGGTTCGACTACATACTTAATATTTTAATATTATAAATGTGGTTTATACCCGAAATTATGAAATATATAAATGTTTATTAAATTTAGTCTAAACTGTAAAAGCCTAGGAATTAATAATATAAGTCACTTACTTACATAGTTAATCCAGTGCATGTACTGATGAATAAGGGAAAAAATTTTTAAAGTTATTATTTAATCGGTCAAGAATGATTAAAATATTTCAACACTTCTTAATCTCTAAATTATCCAAATTGTCTACAAAGAATAGATAAAATGTTTTTAACGAATTTTTTTATGTGTGTTTTTGGAAAAATTTAAATTGAATTTAACTTGATACTAATTAATTGATTTCTAAGAAGATAGAGTAATCGACATCTAAGAATACATGGTGATTTCATAACAAAGATATTCTGCGGTTTAAAAGATTTTGGTGTTAATTTACGATAATAGACAACCACAAAAGTAGTAAGCTATTGATTATAAGTCCACTTCAAGAATTTCCTGAAATTCTTAAACCCGACTTCTTAATCATTCATATCATTATGTCACCATGTAAGGAATGTGTTAAAGGAAATGTAATTTCAACACTTATGAAATTAGTCACAATAAATTTTTCTGTATCTTTATATTAATACGAGAAGCAAAAACTTTATACCTCTTTATACGAAAATTGGCCGGACGGAGGAGTGTGAAATTTGGCACACTGATAGTTTATATAGAGAAGAACTGGAGAATGCTAATATTTTTTTTTTTTAATTATGCATAAAAAATACATTAAATCAATTTTTAAAAACATTACACACACTATGCCATACACGTATATAAAAGGTGTGGCTTATATTACACACACTACCATACACATGCAAATATACTTTTTTGTTTAATAAATTTTTATTTAAAGGCAAGCATTTATACTGTTTTGTTTAAAGGCAGTTAGATTCACTTTTGAATAATTATGATCTAATTTCCACCGCTGTAACGGGACTCTTGTTAATATAAATAGCCGTTATCTAATTCTGTTTGTTCTTTGCTTCTCTATGTTTATGATTATCCTAAAAAGGATAAATTATTTTCTATGTTTGATTTTTGGCTCTATTATGTATTGAACTAAAATGTGTTCTAAATTTAGAAATACGAATTAGGAAAATATATTTTTACTTAATAACATCACTGCAACTTACATTGTATTTTTTGTTATAACTACGGCTTTTCATAAAATATTTCCTTAATTTTTTGGGGTTTTGGATTTTTTTAACTCGAAATTTCAATGCGATTTAAGTTTTAGCTTCTATTCCATACGATGGCTATCTACAATAATTCAGGTATTCTTTGTACCCACATTTTTTCATTTTTGTTTTATTGCTCTGTCTATAACCAATTCAAAGTAGAAATTCAAAACAAAATCTAGATAAAATAAGTTAATAAGAGAGATTTTTATATAGAATGAAAATAATTACAAAGCTACAATTTTTTCTCAACACGTAAAACAGATATTTTCACATAGAATCATTTTTATTCGTTTTTACATTTTGTTATCCGACTTTTTAATTATACAATTCTCACTTTTTATTTCTGTACGAAAAAAATAATACAACAGTCATCTTTAATTATAAACTTTTTTAAAAATGTGTTGCAAAAAAGGATATTCTAGACAAAAGTATTATAAAAAAAAAAGTACTATTTTTTCTCGAAAACTAAAGTTCGCATTTCACTCTTTATGCAAAAAAAAAAAACACAATATTTGTAATTAATTAAGACATAGGAACACTTTGTTATTAAAAAAATTTTACAATATCTTTCATGGAAAAAAATACCTTATTATACAAAATGTAACTTAATCCTTACGAAAAGAATTTATCAAGAATTTTGGCGTTACGAGTTAAATGTGAAATGGATAATTTATTCAATAGAATACTTTTGCCAAACTTGTATTGGGTAAAAATAATTGTTCATGAATTTTGATCTCTTTAACGCAAAATAAATTTGGTGGTAGTTCACTTGGATGTATTAGTTTGATATTTCTGAGTTGACCCAGCCCCCGCTTCAAATTTAAAAATTCAAAATCCCTGATTCCGCCACACGTTCATCTCAATTTTATGTATTTTAATAACGCTTGTATGAAATCTGTTAACTTGATATCGTCACTTCACTTAAAAAATATCGGACATTCGACTAAAACAAAGATTTCAGTAATTATTTTGAAGAAGATTTATGAAAAATTGGAATTATATTATAATTGCTCTAAACTTTTTAAAATTAAAGTATTAAAGCTTTAAGCGAGCAGCTACGAAATTTGAGACAACTCATAATATTTTTTTCCTGCTCCGTTCTCATATGTAAAATTTTCATAAAAAAATTTTAAACTGCATTCGCACAAGTGACTCGATTTGAGGTAAGATTATTGAGCACTTTCAAAATATGTAGAAATCTATATTTTTAAACAGTAAAATATCATCAAATTTTCTTGGTGAAAATCTGTGAAATTATTCTATAAAATTATCATAAAATAATTCTATAATTACCTGTTTACAATATTTAAGTTCAATTCAGAATTACACTTTTGTTATTCTGAGAACTGTTTTACTATTTCTTTTATCTATTTCTTTTAAATAGATAAAACAAACCTCAAAATATATTTCAATAAAACATGCCGCAACATAACTCATACTAAAGTCTATAAATATAAAACGATAATCAAAACATTCATAAAATACAGAAATGGAATTTGTAGGTATTAACGCATCAGTTACTTTTACACAAGAAATTAAAATATAATGCTTAATCCTGTTAATTTTCTCCCATCTACCAATGTTTTTCTCATCATATCTCTACATAAAATTATATTTAACACAAAAAAAAAAAAATGCTTTTTACCTTTTCCGTTTTAATAATTAAACTTTATATTTTCAAATAATATAATTTAAGCTCTAAAGCAGATATGTAGTAGCTTTAATCTCCAATTTTTTTGTTTTTTTTTTTCATTCTAATTAAACTTAAAAATTATAATTAGTTTTATATGATGTTGGAATTTTTTAAATAAAATATAATTTTTATGTTATTGACCTAATTATGAATTTATTTTAATGGAAATTTGTTATTTTGATTACATCTTTAATTGGTTTGCCATATTACACCTTGAAATGGAGTACACGACGTTATCACAATGTTGGAAACATTATTTTCGAAAACCAGCGGGTACTCGCCGCTTCGCTACCGTAAAAGTACAAAATTTAATTTTAATTGTCAATTTGTTGCTTTTTCTTCTAACGCTTTCTCAGGTCAAAAATAGGGGATAACTTGCAAACTTTTTTCAACCCCGTTAGATGATGAGTTTCAATAAAATACGAAACACGTCTTGCATCACTTCTGTTAAAGAATGTTTATGCGAAATTTGATGTAGATGTGACCAAGAAATTGCGTTGTTCAATAAAAACATTGCTTCTATTATCACCCTTTTAGAGGTAGAAGTGAAAAAAAAATCCTTTCTATCGTATCCTTTATTATGTATGCACCCAAAAATCACCTAAATTTAGTGTTTACATTATATTATTATAGTTTTTATTGCCGAATTACTCTTCCAGCGTTATATCTCGGCAGCAGTACATCATAATGACTCAATTTCCAAAAAACATCTAAATTCAAGCGTGTTTAAATTCAATTTTGAAAGCATTGGTAAGCAAGCTTGTTGGTCATTTGAAGCACAAGCAAGAGTGAGTTTAAAATCATTAAATTTGTACGATAGTATGAATTTCCAAAAATAAAATCTTTATTCAATATACATCACAATTCCTAACTACAAGGCTTAGAGTTAACTGCGAGATATAAGTGACACGAGATCGGAAGCTTTTAGCCTCTACAAATTTGTTAACGTGTTTAAGGAACGTAGCGAGCCTGGAGTGGTCACGGTAATCAAGTTCCAGAAAACAATGAAAACAATAAAGAACAAATTTTTTCAAAGTGATAAAAAAACACACTTTTCATTTAAAAGAAAAACTAATATGTATGTCATATTATTTGTAATTTTCTCGAAAATATGCAAATCCTTCAAATAATAGATATGTAAAAAAAATATTTCGGTCGATGAACATAGATCAGATTTAACGGAATTTCACGCTTTCATGCTTGTTTACATAGTCGTCAATAAATACCATCGATGTCTTAATTAGTTAATTAATTTGCCTAATCAATTGTACGTTGAACGTAAATTTGTAGAAAATCCGATATAAATATTACTATTTAGAAATACTTTCGGCTAAAATTGCTTGAAAAGAAAACCCTATTAAATTTTTTATTTAAAGTTGGCAATAAAGATGTCTACACTTGACTCTTTCAAAAACTTTTAATTACTGTTGAAATTAAGGATTATCCAATGTAGTTTATTGTGTAAATCTTTTTTTAACAATAATTCTTGTTAGTTTTTGTGTTATTCTTTTTCTACTTCTAAGCCCCGTAAAGTAAACATTTAAATTACACACATCAAAATACAAAAAAAAAAAAACCTTTTTGTCATGTTTTACCAAAAACCATAATGGTTATACGGAAAAAAATGGTATTTTTTTACACACATTTTAACTTGGGTTTAATGATATGTGTTAGTTTTTATCGGACATTTAGACATAACTCATCAATTATAAATTTGTGTGGAAGTTTTTTCCTTTTTTTGGTGTTGTGTCTTTTTTTAGTTCATCTTCTTTTTTTTTGGATAGTGTAGTTCGTCTGTTTTCTACATATTATGTTATGGAACTCACCATGAGGTCTTTATGTTAAAAGACATGTCTATAGCATTAAATATATTCTTTAACTACCTGCTTTTACCAAAAAAGTTTATATTACAGTCAAAACTCCTTATAAATATACAAGGTTTATAACTTCTGAACATTTGTTCGGTGGCCGTCAGCGTAAAATTTTTATCTACGCTATTGATAAATACATCTCTAGAAATTCATGTCAAAAATATCTCTACGGTCGTTTTGTTTCACGTGGTCTGGAAAATAAAATACCTTTCAAACAAAGTTTAAATTGTCAATGGTCTATCTGATGCTTTGTTTATATCCTTAATGAAGAAAAAAATTAAATAATTAATTCAAAATCTATTTGTTGGATAAAATGGAGAACGCGTTGACCGTCAAAGTTCCGTTGCTAGTTGTTTTTTGAAGATTTTTATAAGTGTATTTATTAAAACATTCATACCCTGAAAGCTCATTTAGATTACCTTCAAGATAAATTCTCCCATTTTGTAATAATTCTGTGTTACCTCTATCATAATAAATATCTCGTTTAAAATATATTTGACAAATATTATGCAAACAATTATTAAAGATATAATAATTTGGCGACGACGATGGGATCACCTTTTATTGTTTATAATCACGATTTCAAGTTCAAACAGCTTTAAAAAAGATTAAAGATTGATTAATGTGTAAAAAATTAGTTTAACCTGTCCCAGACTATCATTAATTTAATAAACCAAAGAAAAAATATATTAGTCGCTTATTGGAATCATGCAGTTTCTCCGTTGCTTAGAAGCGAGTTTAAGAGTGTTTTTATTCAGAATCTTCCTATAAAAAAAGAACATCCTTCGATTGAAATCTTTTCGTAATCCGTATATATTAGGCAGAATTGTGAATGACAAATTTTATTTTCAAATGTTAATTGAAAGTCTACGAAATATCAGTTAACTTGAAAGTCAATTTATAAAATACTCGATAATTCGACTAAACTAACGCCAAATATATTTTTTCGAGTTTATATGAAACAAGCGTTTAGAATAAACGAGACTGACTAGCGCACCAGATATAATTGGGAAATAAATAAAATTCTTAATGGGGAAAACATTGTGAAGTTTGTCAAATCACAAGGGTTGAGATGGCTTGGGCATGTCTAGAGGAAGGAAGAATACTGTATGCCCAAGAAAAGCTCGCAGGGTCTACACAACCAGAAGCAAGAGAGAGCCATGACCCAGATAGATAGATGATATAATGAGCGATGATTAAGTATAATGCAAATAAGAGGATGGTGAGAAAAAGTTAAAAAGAGAATGGGACGGCGGTGGATATTTGAGGAGGCGGTGGATATTTCTGGAATTCGGCTAAATCAGCCAATGTAATATTTGTATAAGTTTGTATAATATGCAAGTAATAGGCATCGTAAAAACATTTGTTTTATAGAAGGTTTCACTGTACACAAGTATAAAATTCATCAGATATAAATTGTTAGAGGTTAAGTTTTTGATGGAATTTGAAACTTGAGTTGAGGTTTGTGAATGTATCAGAGGATTCACAAACTCAATATTTTGAATGTGTCTGTGTATGTATATAAATATATTCAAAGATTTATGTTTTAGATACAATTCAAAAATGATGATGAAGATGATCCCCCTTCAACATGAAATGTTTGTTACTTCTGTTATATTATTAGTCATTTTCAACATGATCATTCATTAACAAGAATATAATATAACTTTAGACACATCAATGTATATGTTGATCGATTTTGAATCAATTTGAATTGATTCAAAATTATGCTCTTATATTTTTCCTAGTCGGAATCAATTATGTAGCACTACGACTTTGTTAGCATGTTATTCTACAGTTTCTTGAGTGGCTAAAATATGGTGGAAACTATGAAAATTGAAACCAATAATAAATTTCTTTTTTGGCACAAAATTGGTATTTTTAACTGACTTCAAAAAAAGGAGGGGGTTCTCAGTTCGACTGTATTTGATTTTTTTTTATTTGTTACCTCAGAACTTTCGATTAGATGAACCGATTTTGATGATTCTTTTTTTATTTGAAAGCTGGCGTGTTTCCATTTCAATTTGGTGCAGATTTGATGCTTCTAAGGGGAGAGAAAGAGTAAAAACAATTTTTAGCGATTAAATTTCATCCAAGTGAAAAATTTTTCGTGATTGTATACAACACCATTTTATTCTTAGTTTTATTCTTAGTTTTATTCTTAAGTTTTTTTATTCTTAGTGTCCATTTTATTCTTAGTTAGAAAATTGATTGGATGGCGTTGACTGAGAAAGGCTTGGCATCAATTGGTCAAAAAGAAAAATTTTCAATTAGTTATTAGCCTTGAGTTCATTTTTTTTAAATTTTTTATTGAAAATTTAGAATATGTATGAGTATATTAATTTTATCTAAAGTTTGTAACGCTAGCTGATATTGAATTCTGCTTCTTCCGTCTATGCGTTATCAACCTAACTTAAAATCGGAAAGTGATAGCAAGCTTAAATTTTTAAGGTTTATTATAAACCTAAATACTGAGCTTATGTGCTTATTTGAAACATTGTAAACTAGTTAGAGTTGCCACAATTTCAGCTCAAATTTAGCTTTATTATTATATACGTATTTATAACTGTATGGAATACATGTTTAGAGTATTTGCTGAATTCTAATGATTAAAACTAGTTCAAGCATTGCATCTCAACCAAATGTCAAGTGTCTAAGCAATTTACACTTTTAGTTGTTATCATCATTTGTTTTATTATCAAAAAATTCACCTTTTACAATTTTTTAGTTTTTTATTTAAACTAAATCAACCTGTATTGTATGATATTTCCATGTTATGTTTATAATGTTTACTGTTTGTATGAAATTTATCAAAATATTTTTTATATGAAAAATGAGTTACTCATTTCAACTGTGTGGATGTGTATGAAGGTATTACGACTAGAAGATATGCATGCATACAACGGACAACGATGATACGAATAATACACAATTTTTTTACCTCTGTATACAGGTTACATTTTGGATGAAAATGTACTGGAAAATATGGATGTCTTTAACAATTTTAATTATTATAAATAGCATATGTGGAAAAATTTTAATATAGAAAGTAATCTAGAGTAAGTCCGGGGGGAGATGGCTGTACAGAAGAGATGTTTCGATATCATAGCCAGATGAAATTATTCTAAGCTTAGTTCACTGCCGAGGCTACTTGCAGTACGTGGTACGCCGGCAGAAGTAAACTAAGCTTAGATATTAGTATCTACATATGGGTTCCGAAAATAATTAGAATGGTCATCTCTTCCGTACGGCTACCGCCCTCGGAATTACCCAATATTATAATTGAAAAACTACCCAGAGAAAGATATTGTATTAATGCAAATTTTGTCAAACTCGAATTTTGACGTATCCATACGTTTGAAGGTCATTATAATCCAAATCCCTCGTTTAAGAAAAGAGGTATGTATGTTTGTATGGGTACATGTATGTTTCTACTCAGTTTTTGTCCAGATGATTTCCAGAATGAGTTAGTATTCTGCAAAATCGATCTAACCGTGTTTTTTTTGAGCATAATTAACAAATTATTGTTTTTTTTTTTTTATTCAACTCATTGGGAAGTTCGTTATATGGACCTTGCGGGTTGGACGTTTAATATTAAATAAGTTTTACTTAATGCTAAAACTACTTAAAGAAATTTTCAAAAGATATTAGTTTTTAAAAATATATTTTATTTATATTTGGTTTCAATCAAATATTTATTTTTCAATTTTATTCCAGTAGTTTTAGTAAATTGCTCAGAAATAACACCCATCAAATGATTCATTTGATGGATGTAACGATATATATTTTTATCTTTTGCATATGGAAGTTATTGGGTAGTTAACCAGATTTTTTCTTTTTTTAATATAAAATGTAAAAGAAATCAATTATGAAATAAATTTTTTTATACGTATTTTGTTGTTGTTTTGTAAAAAAAAAGGTAACAACACAAAAACAACTTATGATGAATTAAATCAACAATCAAATACAAATAAACACTATCATTTATTTATATTATTTTTGTGTGTGTTATTTTTTCATTCGGTATTTTGTTTCTTTTCTTCTCTTTTTTTCGAACTGTATCACGTTTATCATTTGTTAATGTTCTAAATGTCTAATAAGATTCATTTGTTTTATTTAATTTTTGTTTTATATATTATGTATTTATTTTATTTTATTTATTTAATTTATCTTAATGTTGATTTCTGTTTTTTTTTTTGTCTGTTACAGGTGAGTTTTAATGGTAATCTTTTTGAGTTGTGTCATAAATCATCAATCAGGAATATAAAAATGATGAGATAAGGTAATGGCTATTAGCATTTATGTAATAAATATATTTATAAACATTTCCTATATTTTATGGTTAGTTTATTATAATATTGTAATTTTTATCATCGATATGTAAAAAATATATGAGAGTATATAAAGTTTAGTCTAAGCTTTGTTATGTTTTGTGAGAAAATATTGACGGTTACAACATGTAGGTGCTAAGTAGATCGTTTTCGGATGTTTTTCTGTCTGTCATCAAGATTGTTCAAAAATAAAAAAGTTACTGGAATGTTGGTAACGTATTTTTGAACTAAAAACTGAGTTCTAAAATGTTTGTGAATAAGCAAATTTGGTAAGTTTAAAATTGAAATAGGTAATGAACTTAGGTCTCCAATTATACTAAAACCTTGCATTGAGATAATTTTCACCGATAATTTAAAAATCGGTCGTATTAACGACTGGATTTTTTTAGATATCTCTTTAAATTTTATACACTGGTTTTTAACAACATCCAACTGATGCCTTTTTAGACAAAGCTGTAGCAATGCCTAATATCAGCATATCAAAGAATGCCAAGCTGGTGTGAAACCTTAAGGTTCATATCTCACCGATTCTCAATAATAATAAGGCGATACATTTCAAAAACATTATTAAATGAATCATTTTCGAAGTTTGTTTGAAAGGTAATTCATAAATCAACACTGAAAACAAATAAATGAATTAACATTTAGGGCGTTTAAAGTTTTGAGTCAACTTCAGTGACTAACAATGAAACTCCTTAACCATCCTTGAATCCTTTCTTACTAAACACATAATGCATTGACGCCACCTACTAAAAATATTAACAATAATTCGTTTGTTTATTTAAATAAACAATAAAAAACAGTAAACGTAAATAAATAAATAAATAAATAATGCCCCACATAATATTTATAACAAAGCAACATCATCGTATTATCTTAAAAAAACATACAGCAGTTAGTTTATTTAATATTCAAAATATTCATAATACACGCACTTTTTAATCCGAGAGTAAGTGCTCAATTTAAGTTTGTCATTTTATAATCCTAGCTACCTATAGTTTTAATAGCGATTGTCCGAATTTGTGAGGTATTGATTAATCATGAGTTTTATATATTTTGATGTCTTTTTATTGAAACTAGTGGTAAAGTCGATCATAATCACTTAAAAGTGAATCTCACTGCCTTTAAACAAAACATTATATATCCGTCCCTTCAAACAAATCAGCATATTAAATAAAAGAGTATATAAGCGTGTTTATAGTAGTGTGTGTAATATAAGCCACACCTCTTATGTGTTACATGTGTGTCATAGTGTGTGTAATGCTTTTTTATTAATTTAATGTATTTTTAATGCATTATTAAAAAAAAAGCATTCTCCGGTCCTTCTTAATATAAACTATAAGTGTGCCCAAATTCATAGTAAAAAGGGTTACAAAATTTTGTTTCATGTATTATTTATTTAATATAAAGTAAACGGTAATAATCCCCACTGCTGAAGGTATGACCTTATGGCAGACTGTCTACTCCTGTTTATGACCGAAGTGGATAAAATTTAAATTTTTAATTTATTTTATAGTCTTTAATGTTTTATTATGAATAAAATGTGATCTAAAAAATTTTACATTGTATTACACTTTTCTTTCAATTTGAACTTTCGTTCCAACCCAACGGAAATGCTTTTGATTGTACGATATATTTAACTAACGGAAATGAAACCATACTTCTCGCATTAGGTTGAGAAGAAGTATGGAACAACAAAAAATTACTGAATTTATGGTAATATTTAAATAAATAAACACTGAAAATATTAATATTTAAATGAATATAATAAAAATATTAATATTTTTTTAATAATACAATGTTTTTTTGTTATTTTTTTATTTTATTTTCTATACATCAAAAGTATACGTTACTCATTATTATTTGAGTTCAATTTTTTAGAATTGTTAGTTCATAATAGTTGAGAACATACGATGCTACATGTACCAAAATAAGATTTAAAAATTTGTTAATATGCGGCGAATTTCCATCAATTTCGAAAATTTCCAATTTTGTATCTTAAAGCATTAGATGTTAATTTTCTTTGTGAAAATAATTTCTTCAATTTCATTTACAATAAAAATATCAATTTTAGTGATAATTAAAATACCAAAAATGGGCAACATTATAAATTCCTTCAAGATAAAACAATATAAGTTTTAAAACATTGATCTAAAGTGTTGAACTCTATGTGAGTGATGACGATTTTCAGGTATAAAGAACAATTTTCCGAAAGCATATAATCTAGGTATATTGTTAAAAAATCTTATAAATTATATCTCATAGTGATTTTCATTACATTACTCTCAAGAGGTTAGTTAATGTTTTGTATAAATGGAGAATCAAAATTAAATAATTTTCTCATATTTTGATAAAGTGGAACAGGTAAAAATATAACCAACTTCAGAGACCTGTATTTTTTTTACCTATTTTCGAAGGGTAATTAAAAAGTAACTTTTACGGTTTACGTGGATTTCAAGATAAGCCTTCATTATTATCATGATAAAGAAAGAATTTGTAATCCAGGTATTAATATCGATAATACTACGCAAGGGTATTTCCAAAAAGGGTACTGGACTGATTCCAAATTCTTTATATTTCACACCAAAATGTGAAACTAGACTCGATACTGTAACAAAACTTGAAAATGGAAATTGATTCAAAAACAGAGAAGTTATAAGCCTTGAAAGATTATTTCCCATTTTTTTTATTGAAAACACTGTATACTATGTAGATAAATGGGTCAAGGTGTTTGTACCTTTACCCACTTGGAGTCGTTCCGTTCTAATCTACTAGACAATATTATGGATACAAATTCATATTTTTTGTCAACGTTAAAATACACTTCCAGTACATAATATTGCTGTGTTATTATTTTGTTTGTGATGATACTCCTCTTCTTTGGTGTGGTTTTACTACTCTTCTAGTACTCTTGGTCTGTATTACTATGTATTCATATACATAATAATGTAGAACATCATATACATTTTATATAGTTATGAATCTCCCACAACTTGGGAGTTCTTTTTTTTTTATCCCTACATGTTCCATTAACCGCATCAAATAAATATGATTGTATGGTATATATGTGTATGTATGTGTATTACATGTGTTTATCATAAACAAATAGTAATTGTTTATCAGTTTTTTTTATTTTATTTAAAAAAGTAGTAGTTAATAATATATATATATATTATTTATATTCATACAACAGACAATCAGTTGTGTATTTTAAATATGCTGAATCAATATGATTATTCTTTGAGTTTATTAGTTTGAGTTTAAAATTTTATGTATAAAATTCTTTTTAAAGACTTCGGATTGATTTTGGAAAAAAATGAAGAAAAATTAATTTTTCACCCGAATTACTCATAAATGGTTAGTGTAAAACGTGTATTAAAATGCCCCGGAATATTTTAGATTGCGTGTCAAGTTTTTTATTAACTACGGATTACTAAACAGGAAAAACTTATTGTTTTTCGTGTAATAATATTTTTTACTTTTATTTTTGATTTAATACTATAAAGAATAAATATATCAAAAAATAATGGACGCGTTAGGAAGATAATAAAAAAAGATACTATAAAATTTATCACAAATATACTTTGTGAAAAAAATAAGATCTTCTAATATATAAGTATCGATAAACTATTCATCATAAATTTCTATTTTTTGCACCAAGTTCCTAGATCAGAAGATTTTGTATTTTATAAATACGTGTTTCGACTACAAAGTGGACATCGTCAGTATGAATAAGGTAGTTGTATTGATTCTCTTAGGAGATGTTACTCGTTGCTAATTTGGTGACTGTTTGCACCGTTATAAAATACAAAATATTCTGATCTAGGAAATTGGTGTAAAAAATCGAAATTTATTTAAAAGTTATGATAGTTGAATACATTTTTAGTAGGGATGAGTACCCGTTCTCTACTTTGGCAACGGCGCTATGCCATTATAAATAATTTAGCAAAAAATAGAAAATAAAATTCAGGAAAAAAATACTGCCTGCCCATGATGAAGATGTTATGCCTGAAATGGTTTCACTTATATAGTTAAAATTTTGATATCAGGTGAAAATATTGCATTTTATATATGTTAGGAAAACAAAATTTTCTGTGGCAATAGCCTAACATAATTTTTTTGCTATTTCCAGATATAATTTTTTCAATTTATTTAATAAACATTGATTTTTCGGAATAATCGATATCAACATAATTAATCTGAACCCATATATTTTGGTAATATAGTAGAGGTAACACGCATGGATTGTGTTTCCAGAACGGTAACTGTTTGATTTTAACATTCAATGGACCGCTACACCGATCCACAATCGACTTTTTTGGGATATTAATAAGCGCGGTCAAATTGCTCTGCTAAAGTCAAGCCAATTGAAAATTCAGAAAAAAAGTGACTAACCCAATTTGGTGGTTTATAAAGTACATTTAGTTTTATTTGGATACAAATAGCATCGTTTATCTGAACGTTTTAGAGCGTTTAATTGTAACTTAGATACATGAAGGTAAGCAATTCAAAACGAAACTAACTGAATGAATAAATAAACAAACAAAACTTCTGGAAATATCTCTAAGCAGTTATTCGAAGTATCTCTAAGCATTTATTATTAAAAAAAAAACTAATTTCAATCTTTTATTGAAATTCTTGTTAGTGACCAGTGTTGTAGCAGTTACGAGAAACTTACGCAACCATCCCATTGAAATGAAAGACTAAATATAATTAAAATAGTTAATTTTATATAATACACTGTGACCTAAATCTCCACCTTCAATCAATCATTTTACAAACAATGTCTCCAAATTTGGTAAAAACATAATTTTTTATTATTATTAATTTTATTTAAAAATAAAAATATTTTCTCTCTAAACAAATTATTCCATATTTGGTACAATAAATCTTAATATGTACTTAAAAATAATATTTTATATATTACAAAAAAAAATAGTAACAATTTAAAATAACATAATATTTAAGTAAATAAATAACAATGGCTCAAGGGAAGAAGAAAGGTACTTGAAGAGATGGAAACAACACGTTGAAAGTAATTTTTTATAAAAACAGTGTTGAATTCATTTTTATTCAAAAATATGTGTAGTTTATGTTGAACAACAAAAAAAAAAAAAAAAAATGTATATCAAACAAGGAAATCTTATTCTAAATACTATTTTTTATGGTTGTAGTTTTTAAAGTATATTTTAACTGTTTTCAAAAAACTTGAGGAAGTATTCTCCGATTGAGAACATTATTAAAATATCCTCATTTTTAGAATTGTGTAAGATTCTTTCAGAATCAATTCTCAGCCATATGTATTTAGGAGTTAAAACTGGTTTTGTATAAATACGGTGTTTCCTTGTTATAAAAAAAATTCCTGTCAATCCCAGATAAATAAATAGTAAAATTGAAATAACAAATATTTAGTTTCTTGATTATCTGCAGCATTGTTTTTTATACTCGACATGCATAATATGTCAGAGTATATGAATTTTTGTCTAAAGTTTATTACCGCAAGGAAATATTGACCACAAAAACAAAATTTTGGCATAGATGTTCATAGAAACACCTAATTCGTCCATTTCTGGTTGTCCGTCTATCACGATAACTCAAAATCAAAAAGAGATAACAAGCTGAAATTTTTCTGACTTATTCAAAACGTAAAAAGTTCAAATTCAAAAAATGTTAATTTCTTCACATCAAATTTTTCTTCGAAACATTTTTTCGTAAATTGTTTGAGTTCTCCACAATTTTAACTCAAATTTGGCTAATAAACACATATTGGTAATTACAATACATATTATTATTCTACATGTATTTATATATAACTGTATTGATTTGATATTTATAGTATTTTATGAATACTTATTAAAAATAGGCCAAACAATGAAAATAAATTATATATAGAGTATCTAAGCAATCAACTCTGTTGTTATCTTCATATGTTTCACATTACTTAGAAGAAGATAACTTGTAGTCTACAGAATTTGCATACAATTATACTCGACACATACAGAATATATGGAGTATATTAAATTTAGCCTGAAGCTTGTAACATTGTAGAATTAAACGCTCATATCAAATTTTGATATAGGTGTTAATAGAATTTACGCTATATGAGTACTTTATGAATCCTTATGATTAAACATAATGATACTTAAGCAAATTTGGGATATTTAAATAATTAATACTGTCAGTTGTTATCTTGGCCACAATTTTTTTATCTATTTATATATGGTAATCCATGGTAGGGTTAGGTCCTCGATAACATTAAAACAAGGAATTCATTAAAAGGCGGAAATTTTTTTATTCTTATGGTATATTTTATTGAAGTTATTACTTATAAAATACTTTTGAACTTAGTTTTAAAATATTTTCCGTAAAAAGTTCTTGTTGTTTTTTGTACCTTTAAAATGTGGTATTATGATTGTTTATGGATAAAAAAATATGACAACAACAATAGCATCAAAAACACAAAACTATGGAGGATTTTTGTTTGTGTAGATGATATATATATTTAAGAATAACAATTTCATATTTTTATAAAAAAATTTATTTGTAGGTACACTATTGTTAAAGATGTTATTTACTGATAGATGTTATCTTATATTTGGGACATCAAATAACTTTTTTGTTATAAACATTAATTTTATTTGTTATTCTGGTCTTGAAACTAAAAATGCGGTTTATTTGACAATCCATAAAAAGTACTGCTTTTAATTTAAATAAGGAAATTTTGTTATCTTGTTTTCAAAATTCTGTATGGAATTAGTCTTAAAGCTAGAAATCTACCAGTATAAATACGCATAAATTTGTAGTGTTTGACTATGTCTACACATAAATTGCCGTATATCTAGAACAGCTTGACCGATTGACATAAATTTGGATATACGGTAGAAATATGGATTTTCTATACCTTAGTCACATTTTTTCGCGATTTCCTGTTCCTATATTTTTGCTTCACATTAAAATAGATTTTCCGGATATTGACTAAATGCAAATTACTAATTTAAAACTTCAGAACGGTTCACGAGATATCTGCATTGAAGTGAAAAAGTAACTAAAATTTTTAGGGAAGTGTTGGTCTTAATAATTTTAATAGATCACCAGACCTCCAGACAACGTAGTAAAAGTTGCTCAGGTTGTTCCGAAAAATCAAAAATTTTTTTACAAATCGACCATCATTCTTTAAATATACTTCGATATAGCTCGGAAATAATTACTATAATTTAATTTCAATACTCAGATAGTTTTTCATAAATTAGGTTGAAAGCAATATTAGTGTAATTGATTATAATAAGCCAAAAATTGAGTTATGAATTTCGTAAAAGCCATATTTAGGGCGAGATCCCATAATTTTTTTATTTCATTAGAAACTTAAAGATAGTGAATGGGATTTATGTTAATAAGAACATAAGTTCAAGAATATATGCAAAAATTTCTATAACAATAATATTTTCCTCTAAAGTAATCATTTAATGCATTATAACTTTCATTAAAAAAAAAAATTGAATAATTCTTCAAGTCCGCATGTTTGTTCTACAAACACATAAACTACGGTAGAGTATCTTCAGGTTTCAGACTACACGAAATACGATTTCCTGAATTAACCGCTCTAATGATGTTATGAATCATTTATATTGGTAGAACTATTTAGAAACGCGATTAAAATTTCAATATTGTGAAACGAGACGTTAAATTTGTATGTCTTTTTATAAACTTACCAAAAAAAAATGTTTAATAATAAAAGAATTCAAAATTTCTCACTACAAAGCTTATGGGAATTATTCCATTATGCCCTTCCACTTTTACTATGGAACCCAATCACTTTAAAAAAAGTTCAAAATGCTAGAAAGACCGTTTCATAAACATTAAAATCGGCTGCCATATTCAAATGTAATAAATCTTTGAATTTAAATAAAAAATAATTTGATTATTTATGGCCCAAATCATTTAATTTGCATACAACATAATTTTTTAAGATAAGTAATAGGTAAATATAATTATTATCTCACATAAATTTCAATATTTATTTAATTCAAAAAAAAAAAAAACTTATAATTTACATCTTAATAGTTCACAAACATAAAACCCAAAAATAAATTAACACCCACCTTCGAATTAATAAAAAAAAAAAACAAATCAATTGAAATGTAAACTTATTTCATGATAAACGATACCTAATAAAAAACTGGAAATCAAAACGAATATTTCCCGTTACCCAAAATATTTCAATTTGGTATAAAAATAAAAATATCAAATAAAGTTTTTTTTTGTATTCATTGTCCCGTACAGGATCAACGTCCTCATTTTTTTTTGTCCCAAAAATAAAATTGATATTCATTTAACATTATTATTCTCTTACAATGAATATTTAGTAATAAATAGTTAAAAAAACTGTATATATTTTTTTGATAGAATATTATATGTGGATATAATATGTTATTTTTATTCTAAATAGGATGAATACAGAATTAGAGGGATATAATAACTAAATAATTTATAAGCTATCAGTATAAAATAGAAATAACATTTTTGTTAATAAACCTGTTCATTTTGTAAAGTTTATTATATTTATATTTTATGTATATGAATCATATTTAAGTATTATTACAGTAAATCTGCTATTGAAATTTACCTGCGATTCATCAATTAATATAAAATATGATGGTATATGAAAGTTAGTTTATAGTACGCACATAACAGGACGAGCTTCAGGCCACCGAGTATGTTTGCCGAAAAAACACTTTCAAGTAACTTAATGTTGTAATGCTTAAATATAATGAAAGCTGTGCCGAAATGTTGGTAAAGATATTCATAAAGTCACCTACTTGTACATGTGTTTAATTATTCGTCATCATTATCACTCAAGAACGGGAATACATACCATGCTAACATTACGGCGGGTCACATTCTTTAAGAATTCTTTAGATACTCGGAATATTGTTGAGTTGAAGATATGTATTCTATTTAAATATGCGCTTATTAGCTAAATTTGAGAGAACCTCAACTTTTTACGGAAAAATGTTTCAAACAAAAAAAGTTATTTAAAAAAAAAAAAAACTAATATTTTTTGTCTTTGAATTTTCTTTTTTTCTATCTTGACGGACATGACGGGCAAACGGGTGGAAATGGACTATTTAGGTAGCTCTTTGAACACCTATTCCTTTAAGATTTTGTTAGTTTCTTTTAATATAAGTTAATACTTCAAACTTAATACTAAAATAAATAAACTCTGGCATATTATGGAATGTATGTGGAACGAATTACTGCATTACATAAAACTCAAACTCTGGCCACAGTTTTGTGTATTACCGAAATATTCCATACTTTGTATTTTAACCTCCCTGTTTATTCCTGTCGTATACGCCAGTAATTATCTAATTAATTTACCATTTAAAACGTTCTCAAGCTAGAAAACAAACTGCATTTAAATTTGATTTATGTTGTGGCAAAAAATGCAATGGGTTTTTCAGTTTTATATGAATGAAATATACGTCAAATATATTTTTAAATGTAAGCCATTAAAAATATTTCAAGAGAGATATTAACAATTATTTTTTAATTTTAAAAATAAAAATTTAAAGTATTTATCAAAAACTACAAAAAAGTAATTTTTCCCCCGCTCTTGACTCTCCTTCATTACTAACACTTTAGTCCTACATACGTCATATTCATGTTAGGTATTCCAAATTGTTGTTTATAGTATCGTCTTGAACGACATTAAGTTTTTTTCAAAAGATTTTCACTAACTTTATAAAAGTATAAAAAAAAAAAATTATTTTATTTCAATATAAAAGTTGACATATAATGAAAATGATGAATTAATATAAAATTTATAATTCTTGTTGAAAGTCTATATATAAATTTTTTTGAACAAAAATTAATAAATTTTTGTAAAGTTTCTTAATATGCTTATTTGTTCACAATGTCCACAAAGCTTTAGAAAGTAGAATCATATTACTGAATCATGATCAATTACAGAGAAAATTGCATACGGTGGAAAGCAGAGCTTTATATATATCAATTACAGAGAAAATTGCATACGATGGAAAGCAGAGCTTTCATATTGAGCGGATTTTTTTGAAAATTTTTACTGACACCATAAAAAGCACCTTAAAATCACTTGATTTTATTACTGAAATTATATTTTTACAGGAATTTTTTTATACGTTTAAGTTAGCTTGATATTTAAATGACAAAATTAAAAGCAAATAAATGGGCACCTAATTAAATTTTACAAGACATAAAAATCACGTAAAATATACCTAATTTTCAATACTTTGTGCTGCTCGGTGGTAGATGGATTTTAAATCTGTCACATTCATTCTTTTTCTCACACTTATTATAATAAAAAGATATTTTTTAATACCTTAAGAAATTAATTTATTAACTTTTATCGTGCATATGATACGATTATAAATAATGTGATTATTTACATTAAATTTTGTACAAAAATGTTTTGAAAATAATTTGAAATTTATTAGTATAAGTATTCGTAAAGAATTTTAAATAATTCACATAGGCGTGTGATAAGATTCGAATAGATTTTTTATAAATGTAATCGATATATTTTGTTATTAAAATTGATGACAATTAACTATATAAAATCATGATTTACTCATTAAATGCACGCTTTTTTATGAAGTTATTAGAAGCCTTTAAGCTATTGTGTTTTAAAACGAATCACTTTGATAATACTTATAATGTATATAGGTATAGAATTTGTTGTTCATTTGTGTATGGGAAATTGACTATTTTCGAAGAAAATAAAAATATTATACTGAAATTATTATTTAACTTATATAAAACTATTTTTAAAAGAGAAGAGAATTTAAATAAATAATGCAATTATAATTCTGTTAAAATAAAACATTTTAAATATGACAAATACGTCATCTAATTGTAGTATTCAATTGTTTTAAATACATTTTTTGTTTTATTTATGACATTTTTTATAAAATCGAAAAAATAAAATATTTGGTATAAAATTTTCAAAACAAGAACTTCATATTATAAATGGTGGTTTACTTGATATAAAAGATCATTTGTTTTTGGCCTGTCTATTTTATGCGAAAATTTTATATTATGCATTTTATACGAAAGGTCACGTAAATCTTAATTTTCGGGAAAATTTGGTGGTTCTAAGAGGTAATATTTCTATTCTTTATAGATGTGTAGAGACTTTTGAAACGCTCTCACGTACATAATTATAATAAAAAAAGAAATTTTGTACGAAATAAACACAGTTTAATTGAATTTGCATCCATGTGCTCACGTACAGTTTTTCTCGGAAATAAATTACTTCAGTATTTGAATACATCATCAATGAAAGTAAGTAAGCCTGTGAAATTGATTCGTTGTGGAATAGAAAACTGATTATTTTCTTATAGTCTTGAAAAATTAAATATTTTCACAATTTTGTCTTTGAATTTAAATTAAAAAAATATACGTACACAGCGTCTGTGTTTAAAAGTTAAAATGAAATTAATATTCATTTCAAGTTACATTTGGTAAAAACCTCAACAAAAAAAAAAAGGTTTTCGATATTCGTGGCTCGTTTTTGGACACAGGTTGTTATATAATATAGGTATATAATACATAAATGGTCAAATGAATGTTACAATAATATTAATAATAAAAACAATATTTATTGTATCAAAATCAATAAATTGCTTCAGTAAAACGATCATATAATAGAATATAATAACATTTAAACCTGTTTGTTATACGTAAAACGTGTGTACATGATGGTATACAAAAATAACTCACTGAATGGTATTTTCGAATTAGTTTAAGTTTGTTATTCGCGCATGTGGCCTGTTTATTTACACCAAATAATTTTCTCTGTGCTAGTTGCTCCATATAGACTTGAAGGCAGGCCTTTCTAAAAAGAAATATTCTTATATTTATATAATATATATTTATAGAAAATAATTCTCCATGTGTTGCTTCTATTTCCTGAAGTTAGGTAAATCTATTTATCAGAAGAAGAACAAAAAATTATTTAGGATGCTATTAGAGTTCTATTCATAGATAAATTGATATTTCAAATTTGAAGTTTTCAGTGTTGAAAAAATCAAAATTTCAACATCTACTTCTAATAATCAGAAATCGCGGGGACAACTAATCTATACTAATATTATAAAGTGAAAACATTTGTATGTTTATTTGTATTTTTGTATATAACGAATAAACTAAAAAACTACTAGACCGATTTGAAATACTCTTTAACCGTTGGGAAGCTACATTATCCCCGGGTAATACAACTCGAACCCGAACACAAACTTATCTATATTAATTGACTTAAATCTATTTGCACAATTTTTGTGTGCCATAATGATTCCATACAATACAATATCAAGGTATGAACCAAAAGGACCACACCATTTATTAATATTTTATATTTGAGACGTGATCCATTATATAAATTGTCCACTTTATATTTAACGTTTAAAGCAAACCACTTACATATTATATTAACGTTTATTATTAAATGCTTACCAACGACGTTCATATACGTTCTTCATACATGGAAAGTAAGTGTTTTTTGTGTGACCATCGAATATATCGACATTGATTATGAGAAATTATTGTACGTTCTGTAAATATTTCCATGTAATAAGAAAAAAATATGTGTTTTTTGTAAGAAATTACTAAATTATTTTATAGACGTCTAACATTTATATTATTAGGTTTTGTATGTGACGTAATAAATTGTTAGAATATAGAAAGGCTTTAAATAAAATTGTTTGTATTAATAATCGTTAGATTTATGACTGCTATGAGAAAACTTATAATGAGACCTTTACATGTATTCGAAGAAGTTATTTATTACGGAATTTTTATCCAATTTCTAAAATAATAATTAATCAATTCGACCCGTTTATGTGTAATATTTTTGGTATTGTTAAATATTCGTCTATGTTTATCTGTATGAATTTCTAAACAAGTATGCCTAATTTTATATATATTTGTATGTTTGTATGTATGTTTGACCATGTATTTCTTAGAAACTAGGAATCGAATTACACTAATTTTTATTATTTCTTTCTTTCAACTTAGCGAACAGTATAAGTTTCATCAAAATCGGTTGAGTAGTTGTCAAAATATGATCTATATTGAAGATAAGTATGTCCCAAACTGCATCATCATATCTAACAAAAGAAATACTGGGCTTACCTTATTTTTATGTTTGTAATATTAAAAAAAAAAAATTTTAAATAATTTAAAAAGTGCCATAATTTGGACGTAATGAAAATTTCTAAATGGCAAATTAATTTAATACCTTTAAAGGTGTTCTTAAAAAACCAGATTATTCAAATAATTTTTTGTTTGTTTTTTATTTTAAGGCACTTTTTAACAACAAAGGTTATCAGTGACTACAAACTGAGAATAAATGAAAAACAAGGTTCATAGCAATTATATTCTATTGTAAAACTGGATTAATTTTAGAAACTTAAGGGTCTTGTTGATGCCGTATACACTCTTTTAAAGTTCTAGGAAGATTTACAGCTCTCAGATTATTGACAGTTGGGCACTGCCTGAGCAAATTTTCTCACTTTTTTCATTATTTATCAAACCGTTTATAATTTTCTAAATCTTTAAATCCTGCGATATACAAGCTGAAGTTTTTCTGCTGCAGGTTTTTTAAGTAAATGATGTATTCGTAAATTGATGTACAAAGAGTAAATAAGCATTGTTTGAAACGATGTATAAATCAAAATTTTAATATTAAAGAAATTCACTGTTGAAATAAAATTGAAATAAATATTCGATCGTATACAAAAAACACTTCAGTTTAAATTGTCAAAAGAATTTAGTATTTTTTTATTATTCAATATGTTTGTTGTCAAAAATATTTTTTAAATTGTAAATATTTGTCTTCAATACGTAACGTATTTATTCACAGTGTAACGATAAATGAAAAATAAAATTATCTTTCTTATACACAAAATATTATAAAAATATCAACACAAATATTTTATGTATCATTTTGAAAGAAGACACATTTTGACGAAAATAGTTCTTAAATAATTCCGTTAGTATAAAAAGTGACTGTGTTATCATCTTAATGATTTCAATAAATTATCAACATTAAATTACAGACAAGGATGAATAGGCATAAATCGGACAATCTAATATAAAAATAAAGTAGAATTTTCAGACAAAATTTTAAAGCATATGCGGGTTTTGGACGGCATATTTCTAAAGAAACAAAAATATGTATATATAAAGAATGGAAGGGGAGTCGAAGCGGAGAATTTTGGATTTATTTGTTCACGTAAAGAGTAAGATATCGGAGATACCTTACCTCTTCTTCAGTACCTGCACCCAATCTTAGCTTTCTATATGGTAACGCGTGTATAAGGTAGTCGATCAGAATAGTGGTGAAAAAATCGATAGTTCAATTTAATTGAGTGTGTCAGATTAAGATATGGTAGGTTGATTACGCGCTGAAAAGTATACATTTAACTTATCTGAGAATGGAGTGGAACTACAAAAAACACACGTCACTTGCGGAACGCTCAAATGGTCAGATTCGTAAAATGTATACTTTTCATCACGCTATTAAACTACCATAATTTTATCTGGCGCGCTCGATTAAATTCAACTGTCGATTTTTTTTTCTATTCTGATCGGCTAACCTGTATATGCGACATCGTGCAAAGAGCTAAGATTTGGTGATGGTACTCAAGAAGGAGAAACATATGTCCCAAATCTTAATCTGATGCCCTCGAGTAAATAAAAAAAATCCCCGATTGGGCTCCCCTGCCACAAGGGAAGAAAACAACCCAAAAGATATTTGTCTGAAGTTGTTGCAAATCAAAAGAACTTATAAAATTTTTAAAAATTTGTTTTTTCGGTTATTTAAATTTGTTTTTTATTTATTTTTATTTTTTTCATTATCATAAATACTTAAAAATAGTACTTGTATTTTTATTTGTACGTATTTTCGAGCAAACACGTCTCTTTTGAAATTATTTTTAATATTCTTAGCAGTTACATAATTTTATATGAATTTTTATATATCTTTGAATACATTTCTTAAATCAATATTTAGAATGTAAATACAGAATCAAATAAGGATAAAATAAACTACATTTTAATTTCAAAAACGTTTGATTAAATTTAATTTGAATTATTTATTAATTATATATTTCCTGATAGGACACATTTATTGATTGGTTACGATTAATAAAACATAAAAACTTATATATATCGTTTTAAGTTTAATAATAAGGTAAATGTTCTAATTTTCATTCCCAATTATGTAACAACGTTCGATAGGTAAAAGATAATTAATTAGCTCTGAGTTCTATTTAAATATACTCTACATATATATATTCTTGGATAAATACACGTGTACTGTGTGTGTATCTAGTCAATGGGTCTAGAGTTAGTTTAAAATATTTTTTTTTTTTTTTTTGAACCAAACAGATTATTTCAGGCTGAAATCTTTCTTTTAATTGTAAAACATATATTATCTACCCAAATATATGCCATGAAATAAATAACCGAAAATAAATTTGAAATACGAAATGTTTATATTTCAGATATATCCATTTGATATTATATTCCCGATTTAATTGAATTGTACATACCCGATTAATCAGAGAATAGCATGTTCTAGTTGGTTTAGATTATTTTAAAAAGAGAACCGCAACCGCGTAATTTGCATCTAGACCTTTTGGTACCCCCTTTTAGAATAATCCATCATCTGAAGGCAAAGATGCCTTCTATCACAAGGTGACAATTATATTGTTATTATGTTGTTGGTGGAGCCTTCGTTCTTGTCCAATCGACGACAGTGTGATCAACCAACATATAGTTGGGATAGTTAGCTCACTGTTATAAAAAATTGTATGTTATTGAAATCTACAAAATCCATTTTTCACCTCATAACTGCAATTTTAAAGCCAGGTTGAAAATAAGTCTCTTCTAAAGTGAAAGTAATTGACTTTCATTACCTAATGTTTTCAGTCACGACCTGTATGTGGGTATATATCTGATTGAATTGATAATATAGTGTTAGTACGTACTACCTTTAAATATGTTGCTAGCTACTACATAACTCTCAATAAATTCAATAGAATTACGTAGGTACATGTTTAATTAATACCTTGATTAGAGTATATTCTATTTTGAAAAATAAATACATATATAAGTAACAAACTCTAAAGCATTTATTAACATATAAATATTTCAACATAATATTCATTAAACAAATGTAGATTTTTCGTTCTTACTAATAATTAAATTACTTTACTTACTACTACGTAGGTATAAGTTAGTGTTCTATTTATTTATTTAAAGTTAATGTAATTTTATTTGACATTAAAAATAATACGGTAATTATTCTTTAAAAAAACAACTGGAAGTATTTCAAATATCGAAATGAAATTTTTTATATTTTTTTATAAAAATAATAAAAATAATAAAATATTCAAGGAGGCTATTTTTGATGAAATAATGGGAATTATTCGAAACCATGTTAGATTCGTTTTATAGTACAACTTTTTTTGTTCGTAAGTTACATGATATTTTGTAAAGGCACTCTTCAGAGCCCTCCATTATTTTCTTTTTTTGGGAAATTTTACGGCTCTTGTTTGCAAATAACATAATTATTATTATTAACATAATTATATAAATTTCAAAGTAGCCTGATCATATGTTTTCTATTCTAACCCCGCCCTGCATTTTCCTTAATTCTCGATCGGTTTTTTTTTTTTGTATTGGTAAAGTTTAGATATTTATAATGAATGGAGCTAACTTTCAGCTCAGGAAACAAACCCAGTGTAAAATCCTATGCCAAAACCTGTGCTTTTGTTCTAAGTGTGTAAACAGCAGGAATATATGGTCTTATAAATCAAAGATATCTTTATGAACTAAATACTCTTATTGAAAGAGAAGCTTTGCTGTCGCAGGTTTTACTCATCTATTGGAGGTGTAAGTCAATAATTATAAAAAGACTCAGCCCTTTTATGTATCGAAGATTAGAAAGAACGAGAAAAGTTTTAATAAATTTTGACTTGTCGAAGTAGCGGAATGGGAAATTGCTATAGAAATTTTGTGTTCCCGGTGAAACACTCACTAAAAGTGTTAGATAAATTTTTTTTATAAAAAAGCGATACATTTTGTCAACACTTTTAACAATTTCTTGTTTTCACATTTGACGCCAAAATCAACGTATAGAAAATCTAAAACTGCTAGCTATCGAAATATAATGGTTTGATTAAAATTATAGTAAAAGGAGGTACAGTTTTTAATAATTTGATTAATTACAAAATCTTATTCAAAAATATCCTTTATTTACGATATTTGAATCAGAATATTTCTAAAACTGTTCGATTAGATTGAATCATAAACAGGTTTTCACAAAACTCCTAGTATTAATTATTTTGTTCTCTGGAAATGAAAGTACATAAATTATTTGTTCAAATTCATCGATAAGAATCGTAAGAATTGTAAACGAAAAATATCGATAGGTAAATGATTTGTGTAAAATGGGTTGACCCAACTAATGTCTCTCAATCGAATACATAGATATAAATAAATATATTATCTTCTTCTCAATACCCGTTAAAAACAAAAAAATAAAAAAATAAATCAGAACCAATAACAGTTAATTAAGACTATTAATTTATGTTGGTACCTATGTTTGAGTTGTTATTAAATTTATCAAAATATCACGTGTTAGATAAAACTTAAAAAGAAAAAAAAAAAACAACTTATTTCATTTATTTTGGATTTAATGAAGTCATTAAATTTTTTATTTTTGTAGTTATAAAATTTATATAAAATAAAATTTATCGATGTAAATTAATATTTTGGAATAGTCACACCTCCTTAGCTCATCCTTTCACAGTATTTTTGATAATCTGGAGATCTAAATCAATATATTCCTTCATACGTTCAACGAGGATATAATAAAACCCATTTTTTATCGAATTCATCTTTGATAAAACTCGAATTTTTATCATAGTACAAATAATACTGAATAAAGTTTTCAATGAGAAGAACCGTTCTTTGAATTTATTATTCTTTGTTCTGATCATATACATTCATTGAATTGCAAGCAAATCTTAGGTCAATTCTATCACAATCATCTTCACGACTATTTTCTCCAACAAGTTAGAACTATCTAGAAGAAGTACAATTCTTTAATGCTAATAGCTCTGTATATTCTAGCCTACGTATCTCATGTGCATTTTAATTATTATACTTACAAACCTGAATTTAAGTCAAATCCATGCTTGTTTCTAAAATAAAAATATAAGTTAATATTATCACGTCTTAATCATTTTCACAACATGTTCATAAATTTATCAAAAATTAAAATTATCATGGTGAGATTAATTTATAAAACAAAAAAACAAAAAAAATTACATTTTGTTCGTAACGACATTTTGAGAAATGACCAACATTAAATAAATAAATTCTATACATAATATTAACAAAAACTATTCTTTTAATTTTGTTGCATTCAAAAAACCGGAGCATTTATTTAATAAATAAAATTTATGAATATTATTCAAAAGAAGAATTATTATGTATATAATGTATTTAAATTGGAGGATTGGTCAGTTGTGTAGTATTCACTATGTGCCCTTGCTTACTTGCGCTTGATGCTGCCTGCATCTCACATTCTTCATAATCTCTTCTATCTACAAATACATATGTCGATCGTTGATGATAATTTTGGTTAGTTTATTTCTTAGTAATATGTATTAAAATAATAAATATAAAGCATTCTGTTGATGGACATTATTTATGTTTAAAAAATTAAAATAAATTTTAAACATAGTACATAGAGTATCTAGCTGATCCATGCCCGATTCAATGGATATTTTGAAGTCTGTTCTAACAGATCTTCTTTATGTTCCAACTTTGTAGAGATTCTTTTAGCTTTTAATTGCCCAATAGAATCTCTGCTATGTCCCGTTAATCCTTCTATAAATTCATCACTGGTGCCTTAGACTTCCAAAGAAAATTGTATTTCACTAACGAAAAATTGTCTCTCGCTATCGACTTGATAAAACAACAGAATATGCAGCATTTATATTGTATTTATAAAAAAATTTATTATTTTTGGTTTCACCTGTTGAGTTCTCTGCATGTAATTCCATTTCAAAAATTTTTATTTATCCCATTTCTCGGTGGTCACGCAAAGCTGAAATTAAACATAAGCAATATAATCTCAGGACAGAAATAAAGCATATATTATAAGCAATTCGGTTGTAAATGTAAATAATTTTTTTCCATGCGCTTACACCATAATTTAGAAAAGCTTTTTGTTTCACTAAAAAATTTAATAAGAAATCTTTGTATTGTGGAAAATATTTTACTTTTAGTATAATAAAAGCTTGTATTTAAAAAATGTTCAAAATAAATGAATATGATAGACTTATGACAGCATTTTCAAGCATTTTTCTTAAGTATCATCAGCTGTAATTCTAGGCAACTTTTTGATACTTAGAAAACGTCAGTTGAAATGTATGCTAGTAAAGTCATTCAAGTCTGAAATGTATTGTATACTTATTAATTAATCAAATAAAATTACAGCTTTAAATCTTTTGTTGGACGTTTCGTCGTATTTATTGAGACTTCTTCAGCGACTAAAATTTTTATTATTTTATGACAATTTATTATGAATTATTTATAATAATTTAAATTATTTTTATAAATATTTTAGTTGTTGAAGACGTCCCAATTGAAGGGACGAAACGTCCAACAAATGATTTAAAATTGTTTTTGTCACTCCAAACGTCCTGGTTTTCTTTAAATTTTATTAAACTATATTTCTGGGAATGATAAATAATTAAATACATATTAATTTTGAGTATTCTTGTATTGTTTTTTTTTTTTTTATTAAATATCCTCCAAATGATACACATTATTATATTCAAATTGTAACATACCACATAATGTTTCAACCAAACATTATAATGAATTGATGTATGTAGTGAAATCCTCCTCGACACAACATATATACATACATATATATATAGACCATATTTACATGATGTATATCTAATTAAAACAATTATAAGAACATGAAATATCTTGTTACTAATTTAAATATTTCATCTTGTGATAGAAACCAAACTAAATCTATCACACATAATATATATATATATATATATATATATATATACAAATTGTAATATGTATTTATTTTAACAACGTACGGCTAACGAACTTGTTCTGATCATTAGAATTGTTACAATTTTGTTCATAAAATTTTAACATGTTTTAGTATTGTATGGATACAGGATCTTTGAAAATAGAGATTATAAAATTTGGGATTTTGACTAAATTTTTTTTATTGCTTTAATTGAAGCGACTTTTCTTAATGAGCATGTATCTGAACTTATTTTTTTTTTAAATCTCTAAAAATTAGCAGGATATAGGACATTCAAAATTCTTAATTGAACAAAAATGGAAATATAAAATGTTCCAATCTATATATAAATTACAATTGTAAAACATCGTTCTCAAGAATGAGATGGGTATATAATCGTTTATAGCTTATAACTTTTTTCTTATTGATTCAATATTAATTTAATTTTCATGTTTTGTAGTAGTATTGAGTCTAGTTTTACCGTTTGGTGTTAAATATAGTAAATTCAGTATTAGGTAACATCCATTTTTTCGGTAATCTAATATCTTCGATCAACATTCTAAAATAATTAAAAAACAATAATTTGATAACGATGCGTAAGATTGAATAATACCAAGGTACTTTTTGAATTGGAACTTCGTTCAATTACCAACTTGTTTTTACTATATCTATGACTTTTGAGACAACCGTCTCCAGTTATTTGTTCTATTAGGATTTAAAAAGAGACCTCACGCTTAAGACTTGAAAAATTCAGTTTTTAGACATATAAATAATTGTTAACTACATTGAGCGTTAATTTGTGTAAAGCCATATCAATAAAAAATAATAATTCATTAATATCTATTAATTTGTATATATGTGTTTTTATATATAACTACTTGTATGTACTGCATATTTAGTGCATTTGATCAATGCTTATTACAATAAATAGTTTAAATATTGATACTCTATATTGAAATGTTTTACATTAGCATTACCACGATAAAATTTTGAGATTAAATCAGAATTAAAACGAAAAAAACAAGCAATTGAAATATATTTAAGAAAATTTATCGAATTCAAAAATTGCATCGATCAATTTCATATAAAATTTTGTTTTGCAAATAAAAATGTATACAGTTTTTTTTTTCTCAATAAATAACAAAAACTTGCATGGGATATATATTTATATCTCTTTCTATATCATATGATAAAAATATATTTATGTACGTATATTATTACAATCGAATGAAAAATCGTTTTTCTTTAAGTTTTTCTTACAAACTTTTCAACAGTTGTTTGTAGTTTTGAAAAATCACAAAACAATCTTTCTTCTAACACACACACACAAGAACAGAAAACAAGAAGTTAACTTTTTTAAAATAACAAAAAAAAAAACAACATATCGTTCATTCAAACCATATGAGAAGAAAACTATTTTTAATATAAAAATTTTGAAAGTCATTGTAATACAATTTATTTTATACTTATTCTTATGTCGTATTCTATTTCTCTTGACTATATTACTTACGGTTCAGTCTGTATGTTGTACTCTACTGAACTAAACAAAACAATATGGGTATACGTATGTACGTATGCATGTATGTTTGTTTGTTGTTCAATTGAGTTTGACCTAATTTTTGCTCCTTATGTGCCTTTTTAACCATTTGTAAAATATATAGTATTTTGTTTGAAAATATGTTGTATCGGGTATCTTAAAAATGTATAAACAATAAATAGTTCAGTTTATCAGCTTCATATTTGTGCAAAATCTAAGCTCCATTACGGTAAACGGAACGTTTTGTGGTATGAAGTTATGAGAAATGCATACATACTACATTTAATTTCGATTTATTCTAACAACTGGAAATGAGTGAAGAAATGAATGCTATCAATTTATGTGCTATTTATAATAAATAGAGTCCGGGAAAAGCGGTCGAAATATGACCATAAAAACTTAAAAGTGATTCTCACTGCCTTTAAAGAAAACAGTGTATATGCGTGCCATTAAACAAAAGAGCATATATGCATATGTATGGTAGTGTGTGTAAAATTAAATTGTGAATTGTGGTAAATTTAAATTGTGACGAATCTAAACAGTTTTTAAGACATTCACAAACATTTTGTTGACGTTGAACTTTTCTGCTATTTATTATTGTTAGTAATATGGGACGTGAATCTATAGGACCTAATGTCGTGATGTGGCCTTTCGCGAACATCAACTTACACTTTAATTTTAAAAAATGCCATCAAAATCTATGTTATCTGTTGAGCTATTGTGATAGCGAATAAACGGTCAGACGCAAAAGTTATATACCTATTCCAATATTTTCAGCACTTCGTGATAGCTTAAATAAACTAGGTTAATAAATAATCGTAAAAGGGTATTTCTCTTTAAAAATTTTACGAAAAATCAAAAAAGCTATCATTTTCAAATAAATACAAAATAATTTACTTTAAAATAAAGAACAAGTACATCTCGATACCTTCCATAGTTTTAAAATTAACAATAAACAATGGAAAGCAGGCTTTGTATAAAGAGAAATATTTTTCAAGGACCTTTGCAAAATTTTTCATTTAGTTTTATGTTTAGTATAATCAGTAAATATCCTGTTTTCAATCATTTTCTTTGAAGGTAGACAAAATTGTTTTGTCTGACAACCGAGAAATGATAATTGCGAATGTCTCTCCCCCTCTTTAAAAATAAACCTACCAAACAGGCTGACAATCTTAATACAAAATATTTTTTCGAAGCTTTGAAAGAGAATTCGTAACTTACTAGAACTATCACAAATCTTGTAGATATATGATCGGATTTTTTATTGATAGGCAAACAAGAAACCATTTACTTTTATTTAATAATTGTAAGAGAATGATTTTGAGACCCCCGATACCATTATTTTATATATAAGACAATAATATCTCTTACATTCATCTATTTTTATTTATTACCATTATTTTCTGTATAATATGTGTTGTGTTTCGAAATATAGCCTAGCTACTACTACTATATTTAACTAAGCATGAATTTTAGATGATTAGAAGTTATTTAATCAATTGTTGTTAATTAAAAAATATATCCATGTATTTTATAAATAAGACAACTATAAAGACTGACTTGGTTGTTCGTACATTTTATAAAAATGTCATTGAATAGTTGAGTTCAGTTAAAATGAGTATTTCTTTTTTTAAATAAATAATAAAATGTAAAAATTTTATTCAAAATTTTGTTTTATTCATTCTGTTTTTAAACATTACATAATTGCACAGAATAAGTCAAAATAACTGAATAGGGCATATGAATGGGAGGGGAAGGTATGCAGCTATGGCTGACTTTATCAGGAACTATCGCAATTTTCACTTTGTGCAAACCAAATGAAAAAAAATATCAAACCACTACTGTGACCCGACAGCTGCCACCCGATACTAATGATCAGATACCTCCCTAATAGTGAACTGGGGAAGTGATTCAGTTCGGGAGTGGATTACACTTAATACCTGAAAATTTTTAATAAAACCTCTAAACTTACAAGAGTAACAACAATTAAGTTTCTGAGTTGAATCGATATAAGAATAAGAAAAACAAAAATAAAAAATAATTAATCAATCAAAATGACATCGACGTAATTGAAATTAAAATTTAAATCGACTATTTATTATCGGTTCATCTGGGAAGTCAAATTTGTCGGGGAAAAAAATTCTTACAGAATAAATATAATTATAATCAAGTATACATAAATCTATTCCTAATACAATTGTGCGAAACGCATTGTAATCATTCAGCTAGCAAAGTGTGCTTGTCTATAATTTATTAGAAAGAAATGGAAAATCGTGTCTCAGAGCAAAACTTCCACTAACGAATATGGACAAATATTCAATAAATGTTTTTCTGATCTATTTTTCTATTGGTTTTCAATTTACAAATTTATTTTACAAAAGAAATTTACTGTTCAATTTTAATTATGACACAAATATCAAAAAATCGTTTCTTCGGACAGGTTCACATTAAGAGGAAAACTCAAAAATATTATTTTTTAGTATCGTTCAGTAAAACAACTTTTATATTTTTATGATTACATTTAAAAAAGAATAAAATAAATGAAATAAATATTTAAGAACATATATTTAAGAAAAAAAAAAGAATATATTTATTACCGACTAGAATACATTTTTATAAACAACAAAAAATCGTGTACCAGTATTTCTTCACATAATTAATTAATTAACTTTTCTTTTTTTTTTTAATATAATAAAATGTATTTTACAACAAATCTATTTATTTCTATTTCTATATATAATAAAATTAAATAATAATAATTAAATTGTTAAAAGGTGTGGTTAAAACAATGTTTATATCACGTAAAACTTGTATATATGGTATTACTAATATTAATTTTTAACAAAATAAGTACTATTGTTTTCAGGTGTATTATTTTAATTGATTGTAGATGTCAAAATTAATTTTTATTGAAAGTTTAAAAATACTTTTTATAACGAAAGTGACCTGGCTGCGACCCACAGGGGCCACACGGCTAACTTTCTAGTGGAAAGAAAAGAACAGACAATAAATTTATAAATTGTACGAAATTCGTCGTTATAGTTTTTTGATTCTTCACAATACTACGTAATTATTTAAAAACACGGGATGTGCCAAATTCTTCCTAAACAAAACTGGAAAAGGATTACAACTTTATAAACCAAATTTAAATAAGTTGTAAAATTTATTGTAGTCATAAAGGCATAATATATTGTCATCTGGATAAATAGGATCTCAAGGGATTGGGAATTTTTTGTGAAATTTTTGTAAACAAATGATTTGAAAAACCATTCGACCATAAAAGTCAAACTCCTTAATCGTTGAACTATACCAGGTAATGATATGTCAGTTATAATGGTTCAAGTATTCCTAATAATTGGGATATTTTAGTACAACAGTTTCGAAAAATCATTGTTATAATTGTTCTGCTATTAAATCAATAGCAGAGATTTAAAATATATATTCCTTATGATATCAATTTCTTTACAAATGCTTTTCTGAACAATAGGGTTCCTCTCATCAATCCTAAAAGATTATACACTTAAATTTCATTTTTTTTTTCGAAATATTAAAGGCCCCTCTTATAAGACCCCAAATCTATACACTGAATTCCTTGAGTGTGTCAAATTTCGTTGAAATTGGACTAACAATTATCAAAATTTTAAAATAGGATACCATAAAAATATATCACAACAACACTTTAAAGTTAAATTAAAATGGGTTCAAAAACAAATCAGAATATAAAGAAGCTATAAGCGGCCAAAGATTCTTTTCTATCTATTTCTTAAAAACGATGTTTAACATGTAATTTATGTGGAGATACAAATAGTTGATGCCATTCATAGGTATTTCCCTCTTTGTTTAATTAATATTTTTCAATGTCGTTACTTATTTTTAAAGATTTATAAAACATAACTTTAGATCTATGTTCGTGCAGTAAAGATGCTTCAATTGATGATAAAAAACTTCAGTACCTTAGTCCAGTACCTTATAATTAAAACTTGGTCTTTACTTCGTTCAGACTATAATTTTTTTACATCTGTGAGTACGTACAAATGAATAGGTTGCTGGTAAAACTGAATGGCTATCATGTTTTAAATGCGTACAGTATAGTATATATTTCGAAAAAAATTATGATGTCCTCCGTTCAATACATGACATCAAATCAAAACATTATCACTAAATGGATAAACTCTTAATTCACAAATCATTCAAATTGATTTATACAAAGTGAGTACATACAATACCCACATACTAAATCTAAATTCTTTTTTACTGTTTTCTGATAAGATATGTTATAAGAGCAATTGAATAAAATATATAAACATTCTCATCTGTGTGTCTATTCATACTGCAGCTTTAAACATAAGAAAATGGCTGTAATGGGTGTGACTTTACAAATACACACCAATAACTTTCTAATAAGAAAGTTCCATAGACACTGAAGAGTATTTTAATGAAATGCAAATATAATTTATGAAAAAATATTTCTTAACAAAATTTGTACATTTTGAAAAAATCATCTTTTTTTATTGAATTTTTTGGAATTATGTTCCTAATTGAATGGTTGACGAATGAGGTCTAGATGATAAAATGTGCCCGACCCATATTTTTTCCGTAGTTGCGTTATAGCTATGCATGTAGAGCGCTAATATCTTAATAATAGATAGAGTGAGGAAACTATGAGCCATGCCTCTAAGATTTAGTTAATTTATATATTTTGAATTATCCGATAGACATTGAACTTTGGTAAATTTCATATAAATATTAAATTTATTGATTAAAAAATGATGCAAACGTCTATGAGGTACACACATTGAAGGTACTCAATAAGTTTAGTTATATTTTTAAAGTTTTAACTTGATAAATGCAAATTTAAAGAAAAAAATGATACAATACAATTTTACTTCCATTCCTTCCATTGTGGTAGTTATTTAGTAACACATAACGAAAATGGCGTAGTCTCACGAAACTTCATGCTTGTTTTTCTTGAATGTTACGTAATTTAAAAATTAGGTTTAGGCTCGTAGTACCCAATTGACAGATTTGCTCCCAAACGTAATGATCATGATTTGTATGACCACCAACCTAATGATACGCACTTACGCATTGCACACATTCACACACACAGACATATATTTTTGTAAAATGTATCGAAAATGATTTAAGTGGCCTCAAAACATAAAAATATGACATAATTCACAATGTTGAATTTTGAGGCGATTCCAATAACTTACTTTATAAGAAAGTTAAAAAATAATAGTTACTTATGTTTGTTAAAAAAACATAAGAAATGATTTAAATTAATTGACAAAGCGTGTTTATTTAATATATAATGAGAATGCTTCAACAAGATAACATTAAAAAACAGTATGGATCTCTTTAAATATATATTATAATCTTATTAAATGTACTATCATTATCTGTTTGACTATATGAGTACTTACTTATTGTTAAATAAATTAATATTCATAGGTATGTGATAATGATTATCACTTGATGATATATTGGCGCCTATATATTTTTTTTCTGGCCACAGATGTTTTAAACCACATTTTGTATAAATTATCAAACTATTGAAACTTCGTTACGATTCAGAAGCTTTTTTCACTTCAACAAATTCTTGTAAATCTTGTGGTTTCTTTCAGCTTAGTCGAGATATTTTTAAATTTCTAATTAAATATCTGGTCTTATAAAAACAGAAACGAAATTATTTTGGTTCGTTGTTTTATAAGACGAAGTGTATTTTGTTCATCACTCAATTCAAAAATTTTCAGTCGATAAAACATGCTCTTGTTCTGTAATATGTCTGAATAAATAGCTTATAAATTTATCGTGTAAATTACTACTATGAATATTTAATTTTTTAAACTTTTATTTAACTTGCAATGACTGTAATTTCTTCGGGAGGAATCTTTGAATTAAATTTTGAAGCAGATATCTTCAACCATGACATCATTATAAATCCAACACGGCGGCACACCCAACAAGGCCATAAATCCAATATGGCGATCTTGTAAAGCTTGAAACTCAATTTTGAAGCAGATATCTTCAATTTGTAACTAAATGTTATGAAACGATGTTATCCAGCGATAACTTAAAAATAAACAAGAATGAAAAGTAAAATACTTTTTTAAAACAAGCTGTTATTCAAATGTCTTAAAACGAAAAAATAATCTTTTACTATCAACTTATAACGCCATTATACAATTTATATGATATAAAAGCTTGTTTTTAATAATGTTTTTTTACTTTTAATTTATATTCTTTGGTAGTGTGAGCTATGAAAATGAAAATTTGTATATATAACCTTTTAACGAAAAATATGCAAAAGTTTTTTTTTTGAAGATTTTTGTTTTAAAATGATCTTTTATTCATTTCAATAAAATTTTGTTTTAAAAGCGTTATTTCTTTGACCACTTTAAAATTTAAAATATATAATACTTATATTCTATGTTACATGACCTTAAATAACCTATCTTTTGAAAAATATTATAAACATTTTTGAGAGTCATTTTAAAATGATGTCTTCTCATTCTCATACTTAATAAAAAAATTAAATTTATTAATTATATTTTAATACTTAAATTAAAAATCATAAAACAAAATAGTATTCTTATTATATGCCAATCAAATGTCCAAATGGCGGTGTTCATATAAAAAATTAGTATTGTACGCATTGGTTTATATGGTGTTTTATCAATTCTCACGCTGAAATACTAAACTTCCATCAATATAAACAATAGCGTGCAAGCGAACAGTACGTTTTAGTATGCTCAAACTTACCAAAACACATTCATAGATATTTGAGAGAAAGTACTCAACTATGAAGTACGATAGTCAGTAATCAAAAATTTAAACTCAATACGATTAATAATTTTTGAGTTTTTCCAGATAACCCAAAAATTATCGAAATGGCTATGCAATTTTCGCTCTCGACATTCCATTGTTTTTAATACCAAGTAACAGTGTTTCCTGAGGTTAAACTCATATTTTACGTGTAGAATTTTTGAGTCATCTTGATGACGGATATGGGATAATTAATTGATTCTATGAACACCTACACTAAAATTTGGTAGAGCCTTTAATATTTGCTTTTGTTCCAAACTTTAGACTTAAACTAATGTACTCTTACAGATTCAATATATGTCGATTATAAAAATACAAATCCATAAAAAAACCTTCTTATATTAATACTCCTATAATCTAAGCTATCAGTAATTTTATTAATCAAAAGCTCCAAAAAAGTAATACTAATTTAAAATAATATTTTGTAAAATCGGTAATAAAATTGTGGATATATGAACGATATAGAAAATTACCTACCATCATTATTGCACTTAAATTGTGAAATCATGAATGAATAATTCGAATGGGAAATTAAATAAGAGGAAAAAAACGTGCATGTACCCTTAAAGTAAATATTGGCAGTGGTTAATTTGGTTTATTTTATTATATAAAAGACGAACGGACGGATACAATTATTGTAAGTATACCAGTATTTATACTACCTATAATAACTATTAGTGATGGACAATGCTTATTCAGAAAATGATTCATTTGATTTCGTTTAAAACAAATAAACTGTACTCTCTTTTGGAGAGCTTTGTAAATTTTATTTTATATTTTATTTTTAAAATAGATAAGAAATATAGCTATTTATGCTGGCCTTTAAGTGATATGTGTCAAAAACAATTACATTTTTATTATTTTAGGCTGAAAAATACCCGAGTTCTAAGTTCACTGAAGTAGACGTTCAAATAACGGTGATGAAATTAATTAATAATGTCAAATTAAGACAATTAATATTGTCTTAATTTGTGTAACTGATGATTGATCTAGATGAATTTAAGATAGATTTCAATATTTTAAAAAAGAAATAATATTTTTAGATTTATTCTGATCAATCAAACAATAACTACTTACTGATAGCATTGAAAATTTCACATAAATCCATAAAAATCATTATTTCACTTTTCTGGGACCAATTTACATCAACAACAATAAAAGGCATCACGGTTCAGAAAATGAATTAAAAATGAGTTTATTTGAAATGGCAATATTGGGAACAGTGCCGAATTACGCTACCGGGGATAATGTAGCAGTTGTGAACAGCGGGACCCTTGAATGTAATTATGTATTTAAAATTTCGATGTAAATAAAACACAATCACTTTTCGTGATTAAATCTGGAGAAATTTTGAAATATCACTCGTCAAATCAATATTTTTAAGTAAATCATTTTACATCATCATTATAGAAAATCATTATACATTCTTGTCCCATTATAGTCTTGCATGTTGCTTTTTTAGAGCACAGATAAGCGCGTCCTCCTGCTCCGCAGGGCCCGTTGCATTTGCTGCTTCTGCTACGTGCTTAATTCGACAATACTGGAAGTTACTATAAACTTCTATCGCTTGTAAATGTAGATCGATTAACTGTGCCTGATTTGAATATCAATTTATTTTCTTTACCATTGAGCATTTTACATAAGTGTTTGTAAGCGTGGAGACAAAAAGGAATACAACGTCTCTCTTATCTTAGAAAAAATAGGTAATTTACCATAAAACGGTGAAATATAAGAGAACTAGCTAAACGCGGACACAATTTGATGGGGCTCCGCCTGATACTATATAAATAGTGACCAAAAAGGGGGATGACTGAATGCAGGAACTGTTTCTATTGAATTTACCACTCAGGTGAATTTAATGAATCAATCTCTTACTGCCCAACACTATTAAATGCAACATTAAAATATTTATATACTTTACCATTATAGGCATCGTGAATAAATAAATATATATATGTACACTTAGTTAATTTATTAATAAGTAATATCGAAATCCAACAACCAAAAATCCATATAAAACATGAAGCGATAAAGATGGATCGTTCGTTTTTATGTAGATATTTTTTTGATATTCGGTGGTACTCACTATATAATATTTTAGTAAAAAGGGATTTTCATAATTTATTAGACCAACATTTTGTTTAATATTTATTTTACGGTTATGTATTGTAAAGTTATATCGTAAAATTATATAAATGTGTACTGAAAAACTGTTATAGTAATACTAGAATTCCGTTTATTGATAATTTATTTTGTAGTAGAATTGAGAATCTACCTCATGTTATGGAAAATGGAAGTATCTTAGCACTGCACACAGTTTTAATTCTCAAGTATTAATAATTAATTTGTTTTTTTCTTGAATAAAATTCATTACATTAATACTGGAAAAATATAGTCTACTTTTGGATACTGAAATCTTATTCTGGTCTTTGACTTTGAATAAAACATGAAATCTTCAAAATTAATTATTCAGCGTCTTTTTACCTTTTCTACTATAATCTATGTGTTTTGCTTTAATATGAATCCATTTTATTTCACTCAATTGACTTTTAGTTTTTATATTATTAACTGTTATAATAATAAGTTAACTATAATTTATATAAAACTATACTAAAGTTATTTCGAATTTCTAAATTGTTTTCTTTGTTTCAGGTATGTTTTACAACAATTTGCCAGTTTTATTATTGAAAATGTTAATTTTGAAAAGTGAGTATTAAAAAAAAATACAACTATCAATAAAATAAGAAGGTTTTCTGTCTTAGTTCTCCTGTAGGATAACAATCATGGTACTAAGAATGGAAATAAAAGCACATGTTTATGCATCCAATAAGTAAATGATATTCTGTAACTTTTCTTCGATGTAGAGATAAAGGAAAGCAACTTTTATTTAAAAAAAATGTCATAAAATATATGGTGCAATTTTTAATGGACGTAGTTTTGTCTTCTCAGTTTAAAGGTACAAATAATTTAAATTTACCACTCAAAAATGTAGATATTATCAAGAATCAATATAAGTGCTTTTTCCAAATTCACCAACCAGGTTGGTGCACACAGCATTTCATGAAACTTAAATTTCTTTGGTTTCAAGAAACTGGGTTTGTAGAAATTTGTTAAATCGGTTTCCTGTTGAATCAGTTTCACGTTCTATAAGTCGAAGTGTATTTTATTTTAAATCCGCACTAAGACTGATTTTATTAGTGGATTCACTAGTTCAAACAAATGTAAAAAAATAGGTTCGACATTCGAAAAAAAATCCGTAAATTTATGAGTATCTTTGTTTAGTTCGCGAGCTACAACAAGTCCGTTATGTTGTCGATCCTTGATTCCCAGGAGAATTAATTACTTGCGTTTTTTCTTATTTCTAAGCCACCGACACAACACGAGCATCATCAGAATCAATCATGAAACTGATGAAAACCATTACTTCTGTATGCACGTTGCAATAAAACGTTTTTCTTAAAACATATTACATGAAACCAGTAATGAATCAAGTTTCTCCGGTATGCACAGGGCCTAAAATTTCCTTTGAGATGTCACAATCCTTAAGCAGCGTACACACATACAAAATACGCGTGTAACGTAACACCGTAACGCAACCTTGATACGCGTTATCATTGTTTGGACGTGAACGCGTACCATCGTCGTTTAACAAAAGTTGATACGTGACAATGATTCATGGCGTCCCACAAATTATCAGAAAATTTAAATTGCAGCAAAAGATGTGGCTAGGTGTGGTATCGAATAGTGTGAACTCAACATAACATTTGCAAAGACAAAACATTCTTCATTTTTATTTTTATAGTATTTAAATATTACGCCAGGATTGGAACGAATAAAATACAATACAATTTATTGAAATTTATCAACATAAACAAATACTTAAAGTAAAGGAACTCTGCTTGGTAATCAGATGGAACGCTATACAACACATAGCCACATCGTAACATCGCAACACTTACAAACAATTAGTCTCACGTAACAGTACAGATTTACCATCCGCTGTTACGTTACGAACGAGTGTTGCACGTGTGTACGCTGCTTTACATAACACTGTGTATCAATGCTTAAGTAATGTGTATTTTTATACGAAAATACAGTCTGTAAAGTATAAAATATATACTAAACATATTCTAAACAGTGTTGTTCCATAATAATATGTAATATATATTCATCCGTATAGTATCGATATTACTACTACCTGTATAATTTTAATAATAATAACAATTTAATAATAATGTAAATAACAATATGGAATTGAATAAATTAATAATTAATATATTCATATAAATTCTTATCATATAGTAATTCGTGTCGAGACAAACTATTATTATTATTACATATTAAATGTTTTACGGTCAATAACACATTTATTTTTCAATGTTTTTTTTTTTAATTTTTATTTTACGAATGTCAGGTGAAGACCACCTTATTGTTAATTATTAATTATGTTATTACGTAGTAAATAAAAGAAATAGCATATTTGTAAATTTTTATATATTTTTTTTTTATATATACAATCATTTATTGATTTTATTACAAGGAAGTTTAAACCAGATATTACCAAAATTAAGTCTAATTAATAAATAGATTCGTAGTTTTTGAGATATCGCTTAAAATAATATCCTTAAAGCGATAATGCGATGTAGATTTTTGCAATATGTGAGAAACAACACAATGGTTAAATAATTGTTATTTTTTACACTTAAACTAATAACCTTAGAAAATTCATAACCAGATGAAAATTTTTTATTGGGTTTTCGTTAAAAAACCAACCATGTTTTGCAACTTTTATCATATCAATATATGGGCATCTTACCTTGTTATTTGTGGCAATTTCTTCACATAGCGTTCAAAGCCGTTCGGAAAGAGTCGTGATGCAGCCAAAAGTATGCTTGATGTGATCATGTACTCGTAATCTTTGAATCACTTGTATTAGGTATGATTAAATCTTTCGCATAATTATTTATATAGTTAATAATTAAAATTTTTATGTTTATGACGTTTAGGAGAAATCATAAACATATGTTTTGATGTCTTGTATTCTTGCTAAAAATATGTTTTATTGTTTGGTATGAAAATTGATGAAGACATTCAACTTTCCAGGTCACTAAAAATACTAGAATTTCCTATAAAAAAATCAATTAAAATTTAAAAAAATTTTAATTACTTAATTATTTTTTTATAACCAAATAAAAGAGGCGTTCCATCTTAATTTACGTAAATTAAAATATTATCCACATACTGATTAATATCTGATAAAATAATTCTAATTAATAAAAAAATTTCTAAAAAAATTTTTTAGACATCCGATGATTATAATTATTTTTAATTTGATACTTTTTTTGGGTCTATCAAAACATATTTTTTTGGTAATTTAATTTTTTTTTTTTTTTCTTATAATTAAGAGGCGGAAATTTATCTGAAACTTCAATCGATTGAAAGCAAATTTAATACGTAAAACCTCTTCAAAATTTTCAAAACCGGTGGCTGATTTTTTATTTTGATTTAAAAAATAAAACGGCTTAGGTCTACTTACATATAATTTAATAACAAATTGGATAATATTATATTTATTTTACAATTCGGATCAAATAATTAATAGTTAAAATCGTTGTGAATTTTGGTGTTTTAAAGCACGGATCTATAATTTCAAAATGTAAAAATACGCCTTAGGTAATTTTCGACAGCAGATTTTTTCTCTGAAATAATGTAAGGTTGAAAGTTTTGCAAAACTTTGAATGGTCGGTCTATAAATTCTAAGCATAATTCGATGCTTTAAGGATGCACCGAATGAATCAAATAATAGATTACAAAATCCATAGAGAAAAATTTAAAAGATCATTTATTTACTGTATTTGCAATGTTTTGAAAAAGCAAAATAAAAAAATTACTTAAAGGAAACGCAAGCAAAAAATTCTAGTGGAGACTTCAGGAAGGTCTTAATTGTAGCTTAAAAAAGTCAGGCTTTAACCAAAAATAAAAAATAGTTTATTTAGTATCTGTAGTTAATATGAATATTATCAAAGAGAATTCTAGGTTTTTACGAATAAATTTTTTGCCCCAATGTTTTAGATCAAAATTTTTTTTCTATTTGAGGTATAAATTCTTATTTCGACTAGAAAGTAATGATTATCAGTATGAATAGAGCTATTCGTAATAATTCTGCTCTTAGATGTTAAACTTTACTAATTTGGAGCAAACGTCACCAAATTGGATAACTATGACGATTAGCTAATTCATACTAATGATGACTTCTTTGTAGTCGAAATACGTAAAATTTTTGATTTAGAAAATTGTGGCGCAAAATCGAAATTTTTGTCTTTGTTTATAATTATTAACATTTTATATCTATCAAATATTCCACACAAAACAAAAAAATGTTTAAATTTAAAAAAATTCATGGATATGGTTTTATTTTCCTTTAATTTTACATGTACTCAATTTAAATGTAAACATTAAATTTTTATACTCAAATATCTTACGTTTTTCGAGATTTCTCGTTATTTTGGTTTTAAATTTTTTAATTTAGATTTCTAGAAGATATTTTTGACAAATGCATTTGAAACATACTTGGATTGTCAGATAAAGAATTGTAAAATTAAACATGAATATAATACCTAGCATAAATATATGTAGGTTTATTGTGTCAACCCTTCAAAAAATTTTCAACAAAAAAGAAGACCTCCCATTAACATTTATAACCAGACAACACAAGCACATATGTTTATTTTACCTGTAATATTAAAATTCAATTATGAATTCAAAAGAACCAATTTAAAAACAATAGAAATTCAAAATACACAAATAATATTATATTGTTTGTTTGGTTGTGTCTTTTGTTTTATTTATATCTTGTTGATTTTTTTTTTTTATTGATTTATTGACAAAAAAGAATAAAAAGAAGAAAAAAACGATACAAAATTATGCAATATAATTGTAATTAATAGTTTGGGGAAAAATTCAAAACAATAAAAACACAATAGAGAGGTTAAGTTTACATTGTCATAGCGAGAATAAAGGTTGATCCCTCTATGAAATGCAAGCAGATCAACTGTCTGAGTCATCTTGTATAGTAAGTATATATATAGAAAGGAAACAGTGAATATCTTAGCTTATTTATAGAACTCCATTATATAAAGAATAAGCAAATCCAATATAAGATTACTTTCGGAAATTTTTCTGTGTCTTGTGACACCTTTTCTATGAATTTATTCCACAAATCAAATAATAAATAATTATCAATAAATATCACGAAATATTTCGCTAATTTCACTTTTTTTTTTATTATTAATTATCAAAATTATTAAGTATTACAAAACACACGTATTTCGTTTCGATGAAAATAACCATTTTCAAAGAAGTTTGTTTGAAAACAGTTATATTAACCGATACATTATGTGCCAAAGTTCAGCATATCTTTTGAAAAGCATTCAGTAAATTGGCATAAACAATGGTGCAAGTAGTATAGTGCATTGAGAGAATAAATTCGTCGAAAAATACGATGACGTATCATATCATCAGGCTGCCCTTGTCAACGGCTTTCTGGTCAAAAACTGAACAAATATTTTACAGACATCTTATTGCTCTAATAAATCCAGTTGATAAAAACAATTTAAAGACATTTCTTATAAATTTAAACACAATTAGCCAATAAAAGAGATGATATTTTATCGATGATATTAAGTGTGATGATATGCATATATATACATACCTATAATTTTTTGTGTGGGTATTGTGTATTGATGTTATTGAAAATATAATGCATAGCAAAGCAATCTTTGCAATTGTCTAACGAATATGTAATTTAAATACATTTAAATATACAAGGCAAACATAATTAGTGTATTTTTCGAATAACTCTCTAAAGAAATTATTTTTATTATAATCGCATGGACTGATCATATTAAATCAGTTAAAGCTATGCTTTTATATTTCGTTGAGTCGTAGTTAGTTATAGCAAGTATAATATAGCTGTTAATATAATACATTCTGCGGAAGATAATTCGTTTATCATTCATTATAATAATTTCTTTTCAATAATATTTTCCTTAACAAAACCCATTGAAACGTGTTTTGTCATTTAGTTTGTCAAAGTTGTAGACAACACTTTCGTTGATTCTTCAATGAAATAATTGGCAGAAAAATTAATTTTAAAATTTACTATGTCCCGTATTACATATCTATGTGGATACTTGCTATCTTAATACTCAACGATGTACATTTTTTCATCGTTTTGATACATTGTAGGCTCTGATAATGTGATGTGTGTGTGATATCATATGATATGTTTTATTCAAGGAAAGAGAGACTGTTCTAAAGTGGATTGTAGGTGTTTATAACAAATGAGGGATGTGGCTCAACTCTTCAATTTGACATTATTTATTGTTTTTAAAGTCCAAAGTATATAAAAATTTATACTCATAATTCATCGATGTTGAAACATTATGGTTAAATATTTGTGTGGTTCCTTCCTTGTTATATTTTAAGATGTTTTAAATTTATTACTAAAAAATAAATACATTCAAGTTTATTGATATTGTTTGATTTAAATTTTGTACATGTTTGTATAAATAGAAATGCCATTCAGAAACCAAATCATATTCACCAAATTAGAAGTATTTGAATTATTTTTATTGAAGGCCTGACGCATATTACGGTGCATGGGACATTGCACGATTTTTTATAACATACACAAATGAATGGGTCAGCGCAGATTGACGACATGACTAAAAAACTAATTAAGAAAAACAAAACATAAAATAATCAAAAGCACGAGTCTACTAGGCGATTGCCCTGTGTCAGTCGCGTCATGTCGCGTCGCATTGTGCCACTCGCGCTAGGATGTATTCAGTTGTTTTCAATATTTAATGTAAACAGTTTCAAACAAATGTTGTTTGTTTTTAAAAAACAAAAATATTTTATCTTAGATCTTTTCTAATTTAAAAGTTCGTATATAAAACTATTGGAATCAATGGACCAATTTTGATTATTCAATTTTTTGTCCGAATATTAACTGCATTCAAAATTTAATTGTGAATCAAACTAAATAAAGTGATGTAACACATTTGTTCATAAACACCATTGTACAAACGCATTTATTTGTTCTGTAAATATTTCAGAAAAATATTAATTTCTGAATACACTAAATATTAAACGTGCAACGTTTCTAACTTATACTTATAAAGCTATAATTTAACGATCATTAAACATATTTCGTTCGTATCGAAATTGTTAATGAATACCATTAAAAAAAAAAAGATTTCCATTGACTGGCAAACTCATGTGTTTTTATATATTTATAATAATATAGAAATATTATTTATGAACCATATTATGAATAGTTTTAAAAAATCATAAATATATATTTTTAGTGGCCGGTACTTTTAGTGACCATAAATTATAGACCAAAAACTATATAAAATAATAATATGAATCTCCACATAGTATTGTTGTTTTTATAGCAGGTTGAATAGTAAAATATTTACTTTTGAATAGACGGATGGACACAAAAAAATTAAAAACGGTGTAATTATTACTCCAAAAATTTATTATGTCTGTATACCAAGAAATTTTGAATTAGAGAACTTAGTACCTACATAGTTATCGATTAAATAAAGTAGGTCTGTCGGCTGTATATCACACCAATTAAGCTAAAACCGCATTTTCACTGCACAAAAGGGGGAGGGGCAAAAGAAAATATTAATTTTCTGATTTCATTATTTCATTTCACATCGACTGAAAAAACTTCATACAAAAACTCAATAAAAAAAGGAGGCATATTTGGATATTTTTCATAAAGGGAAGAGGGTCATTTCCTAATAAACTAAGCTACGAAATTTCATTTAACCAAACTAACCACATCTATCTAATTCGTTTAGAAAACAATATATTTTTCGGAGATTTTCTCCAAAAGAGCAAATAATATTTTCCCAAATTATCAGTAAATTTTCTAAATGTGGTTGACATGCCTAACAAATTTGATCAAAAAACGGACAATGTGTTGGTAAGTTCCAGCGTAACAAACATCGATAGATTGAAAGAAAGGACAAACAAGCAGTTGCTTTTGATGCAACTATTATAACGTATTATTATTATTATGAATACAAACGTGTTTTCGTTTTGTGTAATTCTTCAACAAGATAAGTTTAAAAACGTTTGTGCTGAAGATCGAGCCGGGGGCCATCCACTAACTTGTCAGATGTGCCACAAACTATCAGGTAGCATATACGACTTGTGTAGTTGGTTACACATCCGACTTGTAATTAGATGATCCTGGGTTCGATCCTGTGTATTGGCTAGTATCTTTCAATATTTTGATTTTTTTCTTTCAAAAGTTAAAAGTCAAAAGAATTGATCGTCAACCATTATATAAAAGATACTTTAGAGTTTCAGTTAAATGGAATTCAATTAAACAATTGAGACATTTACTTTAATTCTTTTTTTCTGTATGTTTTCTTCTTGTTATAAATTGGTAACAAAAGGTATATTTTCATTTAACATTTCTTTTCTAAATAATGTTCAAAAAGATCGTTAAATGAAATGGATATACTCCCATTGTCATTACGTTTTAGAGACAATTACCAACCATGATAATGTCATTACATTACTTAACCAACAATAAATGTGGGGGAAATGAAAGAAGATGAAAAATACTCTTTGTGAGTATAAGAATAGTTAGATTACATTCTCTATTTGTAAAATTATACTATTTGAGCCTAAATTTGGAACTGTTATATCAGTTTACACATATTTTTACATGTTATAAAGCTGTGTTTAAACGAACCTAAAAACATCCGTTTTAATTATAAAATTAATTAATTAAATTTGTGGATTTAGTTTTTTGTAGTAACGTTGCCGGGATACAGATACGCTGTTTTTTTCATGTCTTATTATATAAATAGCTACAGTAAAACTGGAATCTAGATAAAATGGAATAGAAAAATCTGTAAAGAATCTTATTTAAACTTAAGAAATTTTATTATTTTTTGTTTTTTAAGTAGTGACTAATAGTAAAATAGTAAAACAATAATTTAGTAGATAATGATCCGAATTTCTAGTATGTTATAGTTAACATATTATTATATAAAACTAAATTTTGGGTAACTTGCCTATTAATTACGACAATAATTATAATTAAAATTTTTAATTTTTATTTTTTTCGATAATAAACTACTTTTACTTAAAACATTTTTTGTAAACTGCTTATATTCTCTACAATAAGCACACAAAGTTTCAACACTTATTATTAACGTATCTGTATTTATAACTGAGTTTATGAATGGAAATTTTTTAAAATACCTCAAACATTGATACTGATCCATACGCCGAGTATCTAAATAATTAATACGAAGCCAACTTAGTCACCAAAAACCAAATACATTATTTTACATTTGATTTGAAAATATTAAATAATGCTGGAGTTATGATAATTACAATTTATGATTTTTTTCTTTTTCAAAAATTAAACGGAAAAGGAGAAACAGGTCTTTTGTTATTCTTATTTTGGAAATAAATGATTTATAAATTGTCCAAAACTTAAAAAAAAAAGGTTATTTATTAACAAGACCAAAACAAGCGCAGGTTGCTTACTTTGTACATTATGTGGTTAAATTTGAATAAACAAATGATATATAAATTTTAAACAATTTACATAAATTGTACGTAAAATATTGGATTGTAATTGTTTAAAAGACAACAAAAATATGAATATATGTAACATACTAAAGCCACTTCCATACATACTATGAAATTATAATATGTATGTCTTCAGCAGCGCCATTATTAGGCATAAATCGTAACATGAAATAATGAATATTTCTAGAGAAAATATAATTGTAGCAATATAATCAATTTTTTAACATTGATCTATAATTTTACTGACATTTTGCTATCCATATATTTATAGACCAATAATTAAAATTTTGATAAACTTTAAAATAATTAATTCATGGTGAATTACAGAATAGTATTTAAATTGTGTATAATTTGTGTCCAATAATTTTGATTCTTATAATTTTTTAGACTTAAAATGAGCGTTTTACTTATATTATCAAAATTATATCAGATGCAGATTTTAAAACCCCATCAAAATCGAATATGTTGTAATTTCAACAAGAAAATTCAGGACGGTGCGTTTTTTTTAAATTTTATTGTGTATACCACACTGATATTTTCCGAAAATAATACACCAGGACCAAAACTAATTTAAAAATAAAATTTAGGGGCAAACTGATAAGATCAAAATAAAAGCATACAACAGGTAGTAATGAGGTCATATCTCAGAAATCACCAACTAAATAGCCTACCAACCAGCGGAATTTGTTTCATGTAAAGAACACCTTTGATAACTTCCTCAAATTTAAAGCTTTGCTAATAATTATTTTACAATTTTTTTAGTTTAAAATTTTTTTTATCAAATAATAAAAGCAACAGGATACTTCATAATGTCACGCACTTAAAAAGATCGCAAATAAAATGAAAAATTTGTTGTATAAAATACATGCATGTTTCATTCTGCTTACATAATAAAAAGTACATATAATAACCATTCGTATTTTTAGGTCAAACCCTAAAAAGGTAACACATCAAAATAGGTTTTTATGTTTACATTTTCGTTCTCTTGATTAAATTTTAAATTCAAATATTCTAGTTATTTAAAAAAGTAACCATATTTCTTTTCACGGCAACAGCTCTAAATAAATAAATTTTTTAATAATTTTTATGGAAGTGAAAATTTTTTTACATTTTATGACAAATAAAACAAATATGTGTTGGATTAAAAAAGTTTTACAAATTGCCTAATTTAAACTCAAAATTTCTTTAAAAACATAATATAATAAAAAGACTTTAATGTTTCATATGCTTACCACAGTAGCCATATGCAAATGAAAGTTCATTTCTTGAGGATCTTCACTTAACACCCTTTTTTGATACGCTGAAGCGTCGAAATGGTTAGTCTTCCAACAAGACTTAATGAATCAGAAATGTAGGAAATTTTGTCTACTTTAATTTTGTACCCTAGAAGTTTTTTTGATAAAGTGCTTTCTTTTTGAGATTTAGGTCAAAGACAAGAGAGGGACCAAATTTTGTGGAAATTTATTTTTTCAGCTTTGAACGTTAGGAACTGTTTTTTCTTTGTAGTTCTCAATATTCAATAGGAAATCGCAAAATAAAATTAGGACTTAGATAATATATATTTCAAAGAAGGAATTTGTTATTTTTCCATAAATAATTTATTTATTTACGAAATTATAATTTTAATTATTATTAATTCATTCTGCTAAATACTAGTGAAGCTAGTAAAGAACAAAAGTATTCTAAATTGAAATTAAATATGCTTAAAATTAGGTGCTATTTTGGTGCTAGAAAATAATCCCCTAATTCTAGTACTTACAATATATTATAAATGTAGGTTTTCTCGTTGCTCTGTCAGCGTTATTTCACGACAGTAATACATTATTATGACTCAATTTTCTTCATTAAAATTTTGAGCACACTATTTTAATTTTGCAGCACCTAAAAAGTTCCTAATTTTGAGCACATTTAGCTTGACTAGTATTTCTGCTTTGCAGAATATTGTGAATAATCGAATAACCTTAAGAATCTTCATTTTTTGTTTCAAATATGTTGTGTTACACAATTTCTTTTTTTGTTTCTGTAATTTGACAAGCACACATAAGTATTTTGTTTCTTCTTAACTTTGTATGTAGTTACGTACGCACCAACGATGTTTTGTTTTTATTTAAATATTTTTATAAACTAACATATTTTGGTATGTTTTTAATATTCCATAAATATATTTGAATATATTTTTTAACAAAAAAATTTGTTCTTTAAAAAACATAGCAGTTCAAAAATATGAACACGACATGTACGATGATATTTGAAAGAATAAAAATTATTGTGAAATAATTGTGACGCCAAGTTATTGCGTCTATGCATTTTGATACCGACCAAAAAAGTTTGAGTTTCATTACTATAAAGTGTTTTTTTTTTTAAATTATTCTTTTTTAATTCGGTCAATCCAGGAATTATCAAGTCTCTTTATTAAAAACGTGTTCACTCATGATAATACGACTAAAAAGTAAAATGATACATCATTCGATTTGGAATGACGCCTTGAAAATTGTACGAAATTTCCATACCCGTATAGAAACAATTATTAGAATTAGAAAGGTTCAAAAAATAATTATAATGGTCTATCCTAATATATCCTAAATCATTAATATATTAATAGTAATTTTAATAGACTTGTATAGTTTGATAAATTCTTAATAAAATAATTTTCTTCCCAATTCTCGAGTTCAATTATTCATTGGAATTTCAATTTTTTACTTACTGAATTGAAATTTTTATTCGGATTATACAGAACAAAAATGGTTTTTTCTGCTATGAAAAATTAATTTAAAATTAAAAAAAATTGACTCATTTATTAATACATCAGCCGCTTTTTTAAGAAATTTATTTTCGCTTACCTATTTCGATTTTGGTGATTTTCAAAAAACGCTGAAAATAAAGTAAGAGTGCCAAAAAAAAAAACATGAAACGAAAAAATGTATCGTCTATTTAACTCGTTTAAAAATCTACTTGAAAATTGATTGAATTCATTTTTTTATATTAAAAAGTAAGTTAATCAAAATTATAAGGAAAACAAATTAATAAAGTTCTGTTTTGAATTGAATATTAATAATTAATTTATCTAATTAAAAATTGAAATAGTAAATTGAATAGTCACAGTCTGACGACTGTTTGATAATATTTTATTTTTATTCATTCTCTTTTGAATAGTCATTTATCTTATCTGATAATAATATTGTCTTTCTTTTTTAAATTAATTGAAATATAACAACGAAATATACAGAGTGAAACAATTAAATATTGGGATAAATATATTTATCTTGTAATTTTTTCTGTTATCAAAAAGTTATCTTGCTTGTTCTGATTTTTACATATTCATCAATTTTTGTACTTTTATTTATTTACTTATGTATATTTCTACTTTAGATTTCTAGCTTTAAGGAATTACACTTTTGAATAATTTAACATTAAAAGGAATTTACTTTTTTTTAAATGTAATTTAAATATTTCTACTATAAAATCAGTTCACTTTACAATAATTTAACTTAAAAAACATAACACTTATTTAAAACTGAATTAACTTCTTAATTTTCAAGAAATTCTACATCATTCAATTTCATGGTTTTTCCTTCACTTTTAAAATATATTTTTTCTCAAAAATTTCAACTTAGTACACACTGTACATTCTAACTTCACAGTAGTTGTGAGAAAATACACAGTCTGTTCATCAATACATTGACATATTATCTTTCGAATCAAGAAGTACAATATAAATAATTCTCTATCTAGAAATGTCTCCGCAACCGGCGCCGATAACAAATTTTAAAAAATTTGTGTACTTGTGAATTATTAGAGATTTATAATTATTTTAGTGAAACATAAAATTTTTCTATTTTAGAAAGAACAGAAACATCATTTGTTCCAAATATCACCTTATTAGTGCCCTATTTCTAAATTGACTGTATTAGTTTTGTTAAGTGTACCGGCTTAGCCAAGAAAATAAAAAAAATTAAGGTCACTAGGGTCCCGTTACAGCGGTCACAATTCATTAAAAAGTGAATTTTACGGCCTTTAAACAAAACAGTATATAAGCGTACCTTTAAAAAAAAACAAGTATATTATTCAAAAGAGTATCTATGCGTGTGAATGTAGTGTGTGTAATATAGATCACACCTATTATATATCCCATAGTGTGTGTAATGTTTTTGTTATTGATTTAATGTATGTTTTTTATGCTTAATTTTAAAAAAAACGTAAGCATTCTTCAATCATTCTCTATATAAACTTTAAGAATGTTAAATTTCATCCGTTTGCTTCACGTATTAATATTTAGATAAATTAAAATTGTTTTGTTTATTTAACCAATTTTTTTTTGAAATATATACCCCTTAAGGACTCATAGTTTTTTTTTTGGATGATTAAGAAGATGTATGTTTCAAAAATGAATTTTATTGGGAAAATTTCTTTCGCTGGTCACGTAGCCGCTATAGTTTCTATATATTTATTTTACTGTTATATATATTTTATTTTATTTTTTTAATCGCCCATATCCCCACAACGAACGAAATAAACGAAGACCTACGAATATACATAAGTAACAAAAACAAAACTATTATTCAATCTTGAATTTAATAACGAAATTTAATTAAAATCATGAAACATTTTCTGTTCCTAAATGATTAATAATATCCAAAAGATATCCTACTGTGTATTAGTTAGTGCTATCTATCTATCTATTGACTATATATGTATGTGTTTTGTAGGAATTAAAAACATACATACACGATACACACGATAGAACGATACATTGAACGATATTATTGTAAGGAAAAGATAAATCACTTACGGTCAGGAATAATTTTTCTATTTGTCTTTATTTATCGAATAATAAATAAAATCTAAACAAATACAAAATTAATTTTATATAAATGTTTTATTTTGTTGTTATAAAGATAACGATTTCAATTGTTTATTGCGCTCAGAAAAAATTGATTCACATCAAATATTTGATATGTATTCGTACTCCCTCATATTTTTTATCAAGGAATAAGAAATTCCAAAAGTTGATCCCGGCTATTAACGCTTATTACTGTAGCACTACATCTTTGTGTTCGTGTCTAAATTTAAATTATTGAAACACGCTAAAGAAGTATAATAATATACTTCGAATGAAGTTGGTTTGCAATGGGTGCAGTATCTCAAAATAAATAAGGGGTCTTAATAATTAGCGAGAATAGGTATTTCAATGGGACTTATTGGCTAACTGTGTCCTACTTGTACAGCCAATGAATGCACTAATCAAGGCAGTGGTAATATATTCAAATAATATAAAATTTGTATATCATATATAATAGATTTGTCGTATTGATTAGATAGATTGATAGAGGAAATAATACATGTGAAGATCCGTGGTTAACCACCAAGCATCATCGGTGGTGCAATTACGTAGCATATCTGCCAAGCAATTCGACGAACCATTGCTCAGTTCCCATTATATGAGTAATGTTTTCAATTCTATCCGTCTTTCAATTAAATAGCATTAATCATGCTTTCCCTTTTTGGAGTTGAATTTCAAAAAATACTTTTTTTTGCCTCTTTCATGTTTTTTCACTAAACAGTTTGGGTTGTACATTGATCGATATATCAAAATTCGAAACTCCTCTTTAACCATTTAGTAGTCGAATTTCTAAAAATCCCTACTTATTATATATCAAGCTTTTAGACCAAAGTTTTTCGGTCCTGCGTTTATAAGTCATTAATCCTTTTAAAAACAGGACGATGTTATCATTCAGTTTCATATTTACTTGAATAAAGTATCCAGCTCAAAAGGGAGAAACGGGTCAATTTTATTGATTAAATCTAAATGAAAATTTTTTTGTGTATTCTACGCTCAAAAATAAAAAATAATAATTTTTCAGAAAAATGAACCTTATACCCAAAAATAATAAATTTCGATTTTTTGCCTAATTTCCTATATCAAATTATTTTGTATTTTATAAATACGTATTTCGACTACAAAGTAGTCATTATCAGTATGAGTCACCAATTCATACTGATGATGACTACTTTGTAGTCGAAATACGTATTTATAAAATACAAAATAATTTGATCTAGGAAATTGTTGAAAAAATCGAAATTTATTCGAAAAATCCTAGAGTTCTCATTAAAAATTATAAAACGAAAAATAATAATTCAAAACTTCTTTAAATAACTTCCATGTAATTACTTATTGAATTTGGTGTCAATCATATGCTTAGCTAAAAAATTGATTCGTATCCGACTGATCTTACCGGTTTGTCTTACTTTTATCGAAACGTAAAATTGATCACATGGAAATTATTTATAGAATCTTTTAACTAAAAATTATGTTTTACATTTTAATTCATTTTTTTAATGACGGTTCTTGTTTTTTTAAATTTTTATATACTGTATGGAAACAAATTCATAGTGATATATTATATTGAAAAGGTGTGAATATTCAAAACACAAACGTATGAATATTATATGCCTGCCACCCTGATTTAATAATTTTATTAATACAAAAATTGGTGTATCATCATAATATTTATAATTATTTTATTATCACAAAAGCATTTTATTTACCTTCATAGCAAATAAACATTATAAAGCCTACCACATATTTTTTTGCCATATTTACCAAAGTATTTACATTATAAATAAAAATTACCATTTAAAATATATTCATTCTACCACACATAGACCAGGGTCGATAATTTTTGAAATCAAAAAATTTATAGTAGGATGAAGCCCATTCTAAATGGAAGAGAATATAACAAAAATGAAACGAAAAATATTTTACGGGCGATCTCAGATCGGGAAATGAAATGGTATCAGTTTTTAAAGGTTTATCTCGATTTCCAGCTAAACTACAAGTCCATTGGAAAAAAGTTAATTGGCAAAGTTATAGGTAATAAAAAGACCTACAACTACAAGTGCATTAACACTTTTTCGGAAATTCTCAAAATTTATTTGGAAAATTAAACCAAGTTTTTGGTTTTTATTTCTTTTACAAATGAAATTTTTTTTTAACGAAAACTTTTATCTTTTTATCTTCCAAATACACTGTTATTTTGGATATTTATTTTTTCACTGTATTAAAGATCGAAAAAGCACCCGTTTTTTCAATGGAAAAATTTTGAGGTTATGTGAAAACAGTGTAAACACATAAGTTGTCCATCTTTTTATTATATACAACTTTGCCATTTAACTTTTTTCCATAGGACTTGAAATTTTACCGGAAATCGAGATAAACCATGTTTTACTCTTGAAAGCTCACCCCTTTCCACTTCCCGTAAATTAGTTTTCCTTTCAATTTTGTTATATTCTCTTCCGTTTCCAAAGGGTTTTATGCTACTATATATTTTTTCTTCACTTTTTACCATTCTTAAAGGCTTCTACCCTGGTCTAATATTATATAATTGTATTATCTCTTTTATATTATATTTTTATATTTCTGTTGTATGTTTTTGGTGGTTAGATATTAAACAACTATGCGAACATAGAAAACAAACACTTAGAATATAGTTAGTACCTATAAAGTATCAAGTAAATGTATTGTTATGTATGTGTGTATTTGGATGTGTAAAAAGGTGTACAATCAAGATAATTTCGACCCTAATTTATAATCTATTATAGTAATCTAATCTTAAAATAAATATATTTAACAAAGAAATTTCTCTCAACTAACTACCATGTGATATTTTTGGTTCCGATATAATATATGAATGTTTTTGGTATTATGTTTAGCAATGGGTAAATTTTACTACAATGTTTTAACTATGAAATCCTTAAATGTTCCTTCTTATTACAGTTGAGTTGAAATTTTTAATTTTTTTTTTAAGCTATGTTAGCTAGTCGGCAAGATATTCTTTGGTATCGGATTGAAATATACAAACTTTTAATTTAATTATTAAACTGGTAATATTTTTTACCTTATTAAATAAACACTGGTTTATTTTATTAGAAGCTAAATATTTATATCTTTTTAAATCTAAAGCTACTTACCAAAAAAAATTTAGAAATATTGAGAAAAATTTTTATCTTTGAATTGGGTAAAATTCGATTTATAAGGATTATTTGACCCATGAGCTTTAATCCGCACGGAATCCCATCTAAAGGCCAATTCCTAAGGTAAATCTCTTGCAATATCTAAGAAACTAGTCACTCAATCGTAACAAGAGTGTTATTTTTGTGTTTTTTCTACTTCGATTATCCTAGTAAAGGCATTTTGCGAGTTTTGTTATCTATTTTTAAGAATTCTACTAAATTTACAAACAACTTCATAATATAGAGGATCACAGAAATGTCATAAAAGATCTCAGAGTACCTCAAGTATGGTTGTTTTCCTATTTTCCAATACTGATCATTCGTATAATGGTTTATTTTAAGAATGGCTTAATAGTCGGGGTAACTTAATTTTACTGAAGTGGACATTAAAAAAAATGTACAAATGTGTTGTTAAATCAAAATACAGAAGTTTACTTTAGTTCTTTCGAATTGATGAGTGTTTCTGCATAGATAAATATTTTTTTTTTTTGATCTACTAAATAAAACTTCCATGAACATTTAACAAATTTTTCTATGCAATTTTAAGATCTATTTTTAAATGGCTAAATGCCAAGCTTATTAAAAAAAAATTTTTTATATATATAAGTGAAAACACAATAAATTACATGACGTTAAAACATCTGGTTTTAAGTGGAACTCAACTATAAAAAATTTTATGTACATAAATATTATATCATATGCCCTTTTAAAATGTTGTTCCTTTTTCAGCGGTTGATTTTTGTTAAGTTTTAGACTAAAGCAATAGTTTTAATACCAAAACAACCACTCATTCTTCGTTTTACCTCTCCTAACACACATCCATATACACATAAATACATATGACTGGTTAATATTCAAGTGAAAAGGTAAAACCCTAAAACTCAACTAAAAGTTAAAATATTATTCAACTGTGTATGTAGGGTCATGTGAAGCAGTCATTTCAGTTGACTAACATCAGTTTAAATATCTGCATCTACCCGAAATAGTCAAACTAGTGTTGTTTGTTATCGTAAATGTAGTTCGTACGTTTTATTTTATCAACTATCTTTATGTTTTGTGAAAAACCTTTTTCCTTTCTCTATGGGACTGTATCAAGAAAATTGGTCATGAATAATTGGTCTAATTAACTATTTTAAATGGAATGAAATCCATTAAATCTCTTTTATTCGTGATTTGTGTGTTAATTAACTAATTACCTTCTTCATAAAGTTTTTGATATAAAATCAACTGTGATTTTGTTTTGTGTGAAAATCTCATGTTTTATTGTTTGGTGTAATTGAAAATATGTTTTGAAAATGTGTTAAAATTTGTGTGTTTGCGTGTTATTGTTGTGATTCATATATTATTTAAGCTTAGTGTCAAGTGGCTACATTGTTTGATTCTTTAATCGGCTGTGTTTTATTTTAAATTTTTAACATTGGATAATTACATGAAAATTTGAATAAGGTATGTTTTTCGTTAAAAAAAAAAAGAAAACAATATGACAATCAGTTTTCATTTTTGTTCAGTTTTTTTTTTACATTTAGATCACAACAAAATAAGGTTATTTTGTTTGAATCGAAATAAACAGTTTTGGATTGCAAATATTCGTTAATTTTCTGCGTTAATGTAAATTTTATAGTGAATAACTATATAAAAATTCGATTTGATTTATTGTTCTGGATAAAAAAACTTCTGATAAATTACTAATTGTTGTTAAATTTCGTTATAACTGTTGAATATGTTTGCCGGTATTTATACTTTTAAAACACAGTTTATTTTATGTACCTATTTTATTTTAAAGAAAAGGTGTTTTTTTTAAATTTTAATAAAATAATTCACAAACCTAAGCTAAAAACTTGATTTAATTTAATAAAATTTTTCTTTATTGTTGCAAATAAAAATTGAATATTTTAAACGTTTCTGATTGTTATCGAAATTATTTTTAATATTTGAAACTTTTTTCTCTTGAATGACATTGAGAGATTTCAACAAATCAACAATAAAATCTTTTTAATGTGATTTCAAAAAAAAAAAAAAAAAAAAATTAATTAATGTATAAAATATGAATTCTTGACAGTCTAAATTTTTGAACTTTTCGTTTAATTTTCGAATGTTTGGTAATATAAAATTACGATAATAAATTTGGATTATTACTTGAATTATGAATTTATACCTAACTGAAATTAAATTTTGTACAGGTATAGAAAGAAATGTTATCGACGTTTTTCTTAAAAAAAATTCTAAATATTGGAACTAAGAAAAGTAAGATTTTTTCATTGTTAGAAATAATTTCATTGTTAGAAAAATAATATCAAAAATAGACTTTCAGCCAAAATTTTTTAATTTTTTCTATATTCAATATATAGAAAAAATTAAAAATTTTTGGCTTAAAGTGTATTTTCGATATTATTTTTCTAACAATGAAAAAAATCTTGCTTTTCTTAGTTTTAACCTTATAAATTTGTTACTAAAATTATAAAAATAGAAAATTTTTTAAATAGCTTTGTCAGATTTATTTAAAAAATTTATTTATTTTTTCTAAAAATGATAAATGAAAAATTCGTAGGTTGAAAATTAGTTAATCAATAATGAAGTACCTAATAACACTCGTGTCAAAATAGGTCACCAGTCATAATTATATATCAGATGGTAATCAGACATATAAATAAAAAGATTGTAGGTAAATGTAGAAATGGACGCATATTGGGCATTCCAAGCATAAACAGTAAAAATGTCCTACATATAATATGTTAAACAAAAATCAGCTAAAATTTGGTGTATTTCTTAATTTTTGCATACATTCAACGAAAAAAACAAAAAAAATTTAATAAACAAGTCCAGTTTTATTAAATTTCGATTTTTACCCCAATTTCCGAGATTCAATAAATTTTTTGTATTTTATAAATACATATTTCGACAACAAAGTAGTCATCATCAGTATGAATAAGCTAGACGTAATAATTCTCCGAGAGATATTATTCGTTGCTAATTTGGTGATGGTTCGCACACCGTTACTGTTAAAATTGTTTTGATCTAGGAAATTGGGACAAAAAATGGAAATTTATACAAAAATCCTAGAGTTCTCTCTGATAAAATTCGAAGTCCTTAAAAAACTTTCAGGTTTCATCTTTTTTGTTTTTCTTAAATTTCAATCGCCGATTTTAAGTTATATTTTAGGTACGAATTTTTGACGGGTACTTAATATTTTTCAATATATGACGGTGTGATATGTGTTCGACATAAACACAAAATAATTTCCTTTTTTTTTTTTAATAAACAATACACGTACTTAACATTTTTACCCATTGAATAAAACACTACAACGTTTTTTTTGGTTACCTATACGGTTAAAAAAAGGTATGGTACAAAAATAATGTTTTTTCTTCCTGTTTTGTTTATGCGTGTAGAATGGGTTTTAAACATTATTTAAAAAATAAAAAAACAAAGGTATGATAAATTTTTATGTAGTAAAACGGTGTGACATATGACAAACTCTTGACTCTTTTTTTAAAGAATACAACAAAATTTGTATAACTTTTTAAAATAATTTAAAACATTTAAAAAAAAATAAATGTTACTGCACCTTCATTATTTTGTTTATGACCATGTTGGTACTTTCGGATTCAAAAAAAATTGAAGCACATTGAAACGACTGTTAGTTTCCTTACAGTTTTTAAAAGTAATGTTCCTTTTGGCGTGTTAGGAGAAATTGACCACAATGTTTTTTTCTCGATAGAGGAATAGTTCCACTAGACAATTTACCACACTGTGATATTTTATGGTTATGTTCTCTTGTACATTTAGGATATTGTCTTAAGACACCGAAAGAAAATCGTAATGTTTACACAACACAATCCTATTAGAACACATACAATTAATTCCTTCTAGAAGCTCAAAGTTTAAGTGATTCAATCAGCCGTAAAACTCAGTTTATGCAATAAGTTGCGCACTTAAATTTTATAATATTTGACAGAGCTTTTGAAAAGAAAAACGTACTAAGCGATGGAAATAATTTATAATATGAAAATAATAATATTTCTCTATTAAACTATATGAGACTTGTTTCGATAAGGGTTTCAATAAAATTGGCATGAAAAAAAATTTTATGGTCTAAAAATACCACACGACGATTGGCTCTAACGAATAAAATTGGTAATTGTAGTTTATGAATGCCCAATTCATACTCGACATATATATACGTCAGAATAAATTGGATTTAGTCTATTGTTTGTAACGCTAGAAACTAGAAAATAAGTACATGAGTAAAATCGGTCCGTTGGGCCTAATGGATCCATGCCCCTACTTTTGAACCATAAATGATTGAAGAGAATTTTAAAGTGAAAAAAACCTTTTTTGTAATAAACAAACAACATTTATTTGAAACATTTTTTTCGTAAAATTATAAGATTCGTCTCAATTTGAGCTCAAATTTAGCTAATAAGCACATATATATTTATAGCTGTATAGACTGGATATTTAGATGAATTTATGAATGCTGTTAATTTAAAATAGGTCAAACATTGATACTTAAACATATTTCGAGTATCTATTCAATTAACTGTTTTAATTGTTATAAATTTTTAAAGTTTGTATTAATGAAAACTCCTTATAGTCATATCAAAGTGTTTGAAAAAAATTAACTGACGCAAACGCTCCTAATTATCCAACAAGTATCTTCCCTTTTAAAAAAATTTTAGCTCGAATATAATTGGTACGAAAACTTTATTACGAACAGCAATGTAGAAACAAATTTTAATCCTTTATTACCCAAAAAGAATCTGAGGTTGGTTCAATATTTTATGAACCTAAAGTACTCTACCAGCGGTGTAATATGAACATAAGCGGTAAATGTAAATTAAATATAATAAATTAAAACACAAAAACTAATTATTCATATTTTTTGTTTTGTATACCAAAAACAACGACTTGGCTCCAGAGATACCAAAACATTACTTAAGTCATCAACATCATCTTTATAGAATATTCATATAAATATTAATAAATTAAAACAGTGTTAAAACTTGAGTATTTTAAATATATAAACATATTTCAACATAATTGAATATATTTTGGGCTAAATTTGTCATAATAAATGACAAGGCAAGTTTGAAAGATGATGTGATTCTATGATGACGTTAGATCAAAGACTGCTACAATTGTATGTAAAAATTTCCAAAATTAAGAGGAGTGTTTTTGTATCACATTTCTGTTGAAATGCATTCTTTCAGGGCTGAGTATCTAAATATTAATATGTGAACTAAAAACTTTGTACCCCTTTTTTAAGAAATTTGCGCGAACAGAGGAGTATACAATTTGGTACACTTATATTTTATTTAGAAAAGGTAATATTTTTTTAAAATTATGCATTACATCAATAAAAAAAACATGACACACACATACATAAGAGATGTGGCTAATATTGCACACACTAAAACGTATAGGGTCTAAATGATCCGAAAAAATTTGGCGTGGCAGTGAAATTATAAATATTGTTTATAATCATGATTTTCCATCGATTTCATTGAACAATGTCTCCCTGGCTTGCAAAGAAAAAAGTAAGTATTTCTCAAAATGAGGTGACGAAATATGATCTTTCTCTCACGTCCTCTCATCATTTCACATTGATTACATCTCATGTGCATAGAAAAAAGTTGGGATTTTTGTAGATTTTCGCCAGAGTTTGTAGACTGCCTGATGAAGTGTAAATAAAGTACACAAAACGTTGTAATTTTATTAAAGCTTTGTCTTCATGCTTTCAACGATACTTCATCCTCTAATTCTTAATAAATATCTTATAACTGAATTCAAACACAAACCAAATATCTTCGAATAATAAGTTTCGTTTGAATGGTTCATACAAGAGTGTGACACACTTTAAGTAAATTCAATACCACTACCCAAATCTGACAAATGTAAATTGCTTAACGTAAAAGAAAGAGCACGTATATTACCAAGTGGTTTACATGTAAACTAGATAATTTATGTATAATATTCCACATTTCAAGCCCTGCAGTAGAGACTGTAAACAAAAATCTGTCACCTTATAATAAAACTTCGAAGATATCATAGAAAAAAAAAACTATGTTAAAAAATTGAAAAAACATTTACCCCTTCGAATAACAGTACGTCTATAAGTTACATTTATATGAGCAAGGGAACTGTCGAGTTACGCATATCTGACACAATCAGTTGAATAGAAATTATGTTAAGAATATGTTTTAAACTATAAAAATTGATACGCTTGATTCTTACGTTATATTTTTTTTTTCTTTTTATATCATCTAGAAACGTATTTTTTTACGGTAGGTTACTTGTTACATATTTATAAAAAAGAAGAGCTATCATAAAAAAATATACCAAGAAGAACATTGTAACGAACTTGCTTTATATGCATCGTAAAAATACTATATAAATGATCTAACCGAACTATATACAGTGTGTTCTAGGAATTCAAATTCAGATTGAATTAAATATCATCGATAGTCAGCCTTCAATTAAAAAAGTTATCATTTTTTTCTAATAAAATGAACCAGAAATAATGTCCGTATACTTGGTGGTGATTTAATTCTGTATCCATTGAACTATATACAATTTAAAGCAAATTCAGTTAAATCTATGGTTTAATTGTAACGATTAACGTTTGGTTTTTTTCGAAACGGTTTTAACGATCATTCAGGGTAATTACGAACCTGTTACTCTACTTTATTGAGAAATAGCTAGGACTGATGATATCTTCCAGGAATTAAACTGGACCCTTCCAGCTTTTTCAACCGCTTAGGAATTACTTTATAAACACTTTGGTAGTCATCCGAGTGTGGTAAATTTAACAGTGACTGTACTGTAAAGCCGCGTACACGCGTGCAACATTCGCTGATTACGTAATGCCGTAACGTAACTTTGACGCGTAACAGAAACCTTTATGTGGACGTGAACATGTAACACCTTTTGCCAAGTTAGTCATACACTACATGCTTTAATCGTACACGACGTGTTAAATAATTGGATATGAAGTGAAACGAACAAAATACAATACAATTTTTTGAAATTTATCAAAATTAATAAACAAATACTTAACGTGACTCTACTTGGTAAACAGATGGAACGCTATGGAACACATAGCAACATCGCAACACCTACAAACCAATGGTCTCGTAACACATAACAATACAGATTTACGATACGGTGTTACCTTACGAACGAATGTTCGCGTGTTCTCGACTTAATGTTTTCAATCTGTGCAATCTTTTTATAATGGAGCGTAATAGATCAATTGTATTGCAAAAATTAATTTCTACTTCTCTAAGACTAATTCAACGTGTTTATACAATAAAAGTTATAGATTCGGACAATTGAACACAAAAAATGATATAATTGGCTTGTGTTCATAATATTAATTACCTCATTGATATATCGTGTTACTTCTTGTATAATCGACATATAACGAGATGAATTTTTATACACTTAATATTATTTTTATACATACATTCGGCGGTAGTACGTATACTTTTTTTATTATGAACGAAAAATTTTTTAAAAATAAAAAAAAACCTATGTTTTGACTGTTATGAGCTTTTGACTATTCGTGTGATATGTTTGTGATACGCGGAAATTTTATATAGGTCGAATTGGTTAAATGTTTGTGTGTGTGAAGGTTTACGAGAGAGTGTTTTTTATTTGTAAATATTTGTGAAATAATAATCTTTGTAACTTTGCACGTATTTTTGTGTGTGTGTACTTCATAGTGGTTTGCGTTGTTTAAATAGCCTAAACTGTGTGCTGTTATACATAATTTAAATCAATGCGATCGTAAAACGAGAAAATTATTTTATTTTATTTCGTAGAAAATCGTTATTTATATGATCTTATATATACGTAATAATGTAGTAGGTGAAAATATTTTGGACCCCCTACGTAGTAGCAGAGTGGACGGAAAGTGCCAAATAGTCTTCAAGCTTAAATTATTGTTGTAAATAAACGCTTCTCCACCCTCGAATATCCATACAAAAACTATTGTGAAAGCTTTGGGGATATTCGTTTTATTTGCACTTGTACTTGTAGAAAAAGGATTTCCTCTTCTTGAATGTTGAAGGGTTCGCATTGTTTAAAGAAGCATATAAGACTCAAGAAGTATTTTATTGATGATTGCTTTTATTGGGGCAAATAAAAATTTGCTAAAACTATGCAGACATTTTTTTTATATTGTGTTATTAAGTACTTAAGAAGCATTAAAGAGCTCCGATTTTCCAAATTAATATTGCTCGGGTGGTATACAAGAATGCTACGAGACGAATGAAAATTAAGTAGAATGTTCATCATTCAACTCTTATTCACTTGTATAAATTACAAACCAATTCCCTTAATTGTTAAAAAGTTATTTCAGTTTTGAAAAAAACTGTTATTTTCATGTAATTTTTGTGGATATTCGTTAGCCGAACAGATTAAATTTATTTTTATTAACTGAAAACAAACTACTAGGAGTTTCAAATTTTTATAATTAGTAACTTGTAGTGTAGAGAACCAATTGATCACAGCTAATTAAAATTCACTTAATCGAGAAAAAAAATTAAAAACTGATTGATGTCGTTCTTAATGGAAAAATTAATTAATGCATGAAAAAGTTCGGCAACACTTGTTTAAGTAAATTTGGTTTTTAAGACTTAAAACCAAAAAGAAAGTTGCAAAAGATAAAGCTTATGCACTAAGAGATAAAATATGAATTTTAAAATCATTTTTCCCAGCAATAATATTAACAGGAGATCAAAGAATCGTTGTTTAACTATGAATACGATTGACATGAACTTCAATGGTCGTTATTCTCAAAGAAAGGTGTTTGAAATTGAAATTTTCGTGTGGAGTACTTAAGAGTTTTTTTAAATATTAAATGAAATAAGTAGCATAAATTTTTGCCTAATTACTAAAAATATTTTTATGTAAAATCTAAATTTGTATTGAAATAAATAAAATAATTTTTTAAATGTTGAGTATGATAATTTTTTTTTTTTTGTAACAAAAATGGGCATTTACAATCCATTTACAAAAATGCATTACACATATTTCGAAATGTAAAATAAAATATACAAAAAAAAAAAAAAAAATTATTTATATGGGGGATTTATGAACCACCCAGAGCCCAACATACAGACCGCTTATAGGGTACCTACATATTTTATTGAAAAGGATTTTTAAGGAGTTCACTCTTCAGTTCAACAGTGTTTGGTGGTGTGTATATGACTATTTAACCCATATGTTTTTATGTTATACAATTTTTTTTCTATACCATTTGATTTATTTGGTTTGGTACATACAAAAACAGGTGTAAATTCCTATGAACATTTAATTTTTACAATACTTCATTAACTTATCATGTAAGTAACAATTTCTAAACCACGTTTTTATTTTTCCCGATATGATATGCGTAGAATAGTTTGTGCTTATCACACATTTGCAACGTTTTAATAATCGGGTTAATTTTTAATGTCATTTCTGTATGAAATATTTGAACTATCAAATATTTCATACAGAAATGACATTAAAAATTAACCCGATTATTAAAACGTTGCAAATGTTTGATAAGCAAAAACTATTCTTCGCATATCATATCGGGAAAAATAAAAACGTGGTTTAGAAATTGTTACTTAAATATATAAATTCCGTCTAATATTCGGGAAAAAGTGTACAAAGTTTTTGATTCACATATTAATATATAGATATTTAAAAAGTGCAAAAACTTTGTACACTTTTTCCCGAATATTGGACGGACAGATGAGTATGAAAGTTGGTTCACTTATAATTTAAATAGAGAAGGATTCAAGAATGCTAATATTTTTGTAAAATTATGCATAAAAAAATAAATTAAATGAATATAAAAAACATAACACACACTATGACGTGTGGTTTATATTACACACACTACTATACACATGCATATATACTCTTTGTTTAATATGTAGTTTCGTTTAAAGGCAGTCAGTGATTATGATCTTGATTGAAGACTCTTATTTTTTTTAAAATGATATTTGTTTCCTAAGAACCCTGTTTTGTTTTGGCCAAATTCTCTCATTTTCTTCGAAGTTTTTCTTAATTAAGAGTTGGGTATTTCAAAGTAGAGAAGTAAAGTGTGACCAAGCTACCCAATTTTCCAAGACAGAATTATTATTGATGTTGATAAATCATCTTATGCTACAAGTTAAATATGCCCGTTTAAATTCAAGACTCGTTAAAACTAAAATGTTAAAATTTTATATTTTATATTCGTAACACGTGAGTTTAAGGTATACACTAGTAGGTAGGTATATATAACATACTGACGACTATACGTATATAGAAAAGAGTGAGAGAAAACAAGTAAATTGGTATATTTTATGTAGTAAAAGTGGGGTACTTCACGTATATAGAAAGGTAGAATGGAAAAAAAAAGAAAACAACAAACATATTCACGATTCTACTTTAAATGCTCTCTATATCTTGTTTTCTATTTTCTATAGTTTTTCATTTTCTATTAACAAAATTAATGTTAAAATTTATGTTTAAGTGCAATTCGATGATATTATTTCAAGTTTATTTCAATCATAAATCTCTTATAACTATTTAGTATTGAATTTAAAAAAATTGGATTTATAAAACTTATATATATTAAAAATCCATGAGAAAATATACATAATTTGATAGATTCCTAAAAATAATAGTCTCACTTGCAGGCAAAAATTAATAAGGGTGCGTAAAAACATTAATTTGTTTGTTATTACGTAGGATACTCTTTTTCTTTTTTATATGCTCAGCAAATTTGGATGGAGCGATTTTGCTGAAAAATATTCAGTTAGTAATTAGCGTCGATAGAAAGTGGTTCCTCAAGTTGATATATATTATTGAAATAATATCGACGAAAAATTCCGGAATTCATATACATACACGTACAAAGAAATCTCTCTAAAAACGCTTTATTTGGGTTCTAGTGACCTTGAAACGTAAAAATATGTCATAGTTTGGGGTTCACAAAATCGGCGCCATTAAAGAAACTTCCCACTGGGAAGTTAAAAATATAAAAATTAAATTGTTAATAAATTTCTTAAAAATAAATTATACAAGTTTGATATTATTTTAGTTTTTATAACTATAATTTGGAAACTTAACAAACTTTCACCGATATCGAATATGAAAAAAATCATATAGTACTAGCGAACGCCAAATAGATTCACCTGAGCGGTTGCCGTTTACGGTGGAATACATGGATAAAAATGGCACCATTGGCACCCGGGGATAGTGTAGCTTCTAAATGAAATAATTTTTCAAATCGGTCTCGTAGTTTTTAATCCATTCGTTACATACAAAACTGCATACAAATGTTTTCTCTTTATAATATTAGTATAGATACCTAGATGTAGACTAACATAGTAAAGTTTCAAGAAATAAACGAATTCCATCGAATTTGATCGTTGGTGAAAACAAATGATTTGCATTTCTTCATATGTTGCCATTTTATCATAACCATAACAATCTCAACTTTTTTAAGCTTTTTAATTTAAAATTTATTTCATCCGTTTTTAAATTATTGAAATAATAATTTATAATTCATTCAAATAGGATACTTTCGTTAGAAGAAAATCGGCATGAAATTTGACAAAATTTAACATAAATGTAGAAACATTCATAAATATTTTGAATTTGAGTCACAAAAGTTAAAAAAGATTAATTTATTATCTTAAAAGTAAAATTCGATTTTTTATCTTTATATCACGTGAAACACTAGGCTGCCATGGTGTGACGTCAGTTTGATAAAAATTGGTTGTCATCTGGAAGTTCAATTTAAACAGTTTTTTTAATTAGAAAAGGTTAGTTTATGTTTCGTTATCAATGTGTATATATTAGTATTATATCAATTGGCAGACAGCGTTTTCACGGGAATAAAAACAGGTTTAAATATTAATATAATTTTATGGCAAGGAATCTTGTTTACTTTTCAAAAATATTTATTTTTTGTGACTATTTATTAAGAAATCAATATTTTGAAGAATACTTTTTAAAAAATGGTTAACTACCCTTTTGGATGATTTTAAGTTACTCTTTGGTCTTATTATACAATTATTTTATTCAGTTTTTCTGAATGTAGCCCCTTTGAAGATTTACCAGATATAAAAAAGCAAAAATGTAAAAGCATTTTTATTCTCCTTATAAAAAATTTCCAATAGTCTTTAACTGAATGTCTGGTAACAAAATCGAATTTTTTTTATTAAAAATATTCGGCTTAAAGATAAAAAAGTAAAATTCTGTTTACATATTAAACATGTTTACAATGTATATGTTTTACAAATATCACATAGAATGTATACAAATAAACTTCTATAGACATTATACATCATATATGCGTAATAGTCAATATATCGGGATCACATTTAGGACACGTTTTGGTGGCTAAAGGGTGGCCCAACAGTACCAAGATATATAGTTATTTAATTTACTATAATCCAGTATCATTTTTATTAGGAAGTTGAAATTTTGGTGCTGTATTTAAGGCCAAAAAAGTAAGATGCAGTTCGTGAATGAGAAAAATCGGTCAATTGGATCCAGTGAATTCAGAACTCTTAAATCATACAAAATAAAAGAAAAATTCAAAACAAAAAATATTTGGATTTTTAAATACAACTTTTGTTGAAAACATTTTTTCCGAAAGTGCTTAGATTCGCCACAATATTAGATTCAATTAAGCTAATAAACACATATACAATTAGTAGTTTTTTGGCTAAATAATTAATGTATTTTATGAATTTAAATGATTAAAAATAGTTCATATTGATACTCAACTATAGGTGTTAAATTCATTTGTAAAATAATAAATTTTTTTTATGTTGAAAGCACCTAGTTTTGGTACTTACACTATATTATTCATGTTTTTTTCTTCATATTGCTATGCAAGCGTGATTTCACGGCTCATAATTTAATTTGCAGCATTTAAAAAGTTCCAAATTTTTACCATATATAAATTCAATTTTGAATACTCTGTTTTGCTAACTTGTCTAGTAAAACTTAATCTGGTATTAAGAGTAAAATGTCTTAGTTATTAAATCAGTACAAAAATTTCAATTATCTATTATTTGACTGTGTTATATTTTTAACCGAAATTTGGGCTTCTTGTTGGGCACATCCTGTATTATACGACATTAACGCAACGCACCAAACCGCCGATATAGACTAAAATACCGACATTGGGAACTCTTTTAGAGGAGAGACACATACATATTCAAACATTGTGATCAATGGTGGTTTTTTCATTCCTATGTTTATGTTTTAAAAAAAGCTTTTTTTCCTATCGAAACATATTTTGTTTTTCCTCGTTCATGTATATAAAAACTTAGTACTTTATTTTATTATAAATTATTTATATTCAAATTTTGTGTTATTTTTTTTTTCGTTTTTATTTTTTTTGTACTTTGTCATTCACAAACATTGGCTTTATATTTAAAATAAACAAACACGATATATTTGTTGTAACACTCGTTGTGGCATATGTGACTTGAATATTCGATTTTTTTCTTTTCGATATGTTTATGGATATAATTGAAAAATGAGATGAATTTTGAATAAAAAAAAGTTCAATTATGACTACTTTGGCTTTAATTTTGATCCTTTATGTAAATGAATATTCGATTCGTGTATGCTATAAGATCACAGTGGAATGTGAGACCAGAATTAAATATCTCCCGAGCCAATAAGAGAAATGTCAAATTATTTATTTTACATTTTTTCCTTTCAATATAAATATTTTAAATTTCTTTATTTAAATCGATAAACATGAAATGCTAATCTTAATTATAAAAAAAGAATTAAGTTGTTTGAAATATTTAAAATATTTCTTGCTGACGTCACGCGGTTTCACCCGCCTTGTTCCTCTTCCCGCGCGAATACAGGGATAAAAATTAGCTTATGTTTTCCGGGCATAGAGTAAAATTTTTACAAATTTTTATTGTCCTATTTATATCTACTCAAAAGCCTAAATAACAAGTTTCCATACAAGTTTTCATTCCTTATTTCTTCCCCTTACAATCCTTTTTTCGCATTAAAAACGCCTTTGTTATTTCTCAAGCTGTAGACTATCTCTGTACCAAATTTCAATTAAATCGGTTCAGTATTTATAGACCTGATTAGGTTACACACAGGCATACGAAGTTACTTTCGAATTATAATATTATTAATTATTAACATTATCAAAATACAATAAATGATTTTTTTTTTATTTACAGGTAATTTTCCAATATTTTGCTGAATTATCCTTGAAAATGTTATTAATTCACAAGAAACACATGAAATAATTTTCGTTTTATTACCAGGTGAATATCTCGTTAATAAATAAAATTTCTACTATAATTGGATGAATAAACCTTATTTGCTGTTATTAGGATCGATCTGCTTGTCTTAAATTTTGTGATTTTCCTAAAATTGATGATTTCAAGACTATTTCTCCACTTGAAGGAGGAGAAATAAACCTCACAAATTCATAATTATAAAAAGTGAATTTTGCAACTAAACTTATTAATTATCCAAATACTCAATATAAGTTCATGGACAGCATGCTGTCAATAAATTCTTGTATTTCTTAACTTTGGCGGGACACAAAAGTGCCGTGACCAATGTTTGTGATCAGCTGTCTACATTACCTGAAAATTATTATCGATGAAAAGTAATTAAATTTAGTCACCATCAAGGAAATGAATTATATCAATTTATTTTTTATAAATCAAAAAGTATTTAAAACTTATTTCATTTTATTCAATTCACAGTGAAATATTTTAATAGCTCTGAGTCATCAAACAACCGAGAAACATTATGCAGTCGATTAAGTGAAGCTTACTTGTAAAGGATTTCCTGGCAACTTCATTTGAGAGTTATAAATAAAAAAGTCCTTGAAATTCGTTCGTATAGAAATTTCAATAATAAATACATAAAATTAATAAATGAAATCTTTTTTATTTTCATATATCAAAATTTATATTCCACCCTTTTTTAACTCCCTATTCAGAGTTTTATGAATAGGAAATAATTATTATATTAAATTTTATTTAAAATACATTTGTATCAGATTGAAAAAAACTTGAAGTGGTGACCTTTCTATAGCAAAAAAAGAGAATACAATTGTATGTTGAAAACAATCAATATCTTTAGTGCACTATAAACTACTATACCCATTACATTTAGTTCTATATGTTATAATACATACCTACAGAAAGTTCGTAATGATCTGAAAGTTGCATTCCTATAGTTTCTTTAGCCAATTTGTAAAAAAAATGCTTAGAAATATGAATTATGGGGTATAAATCACTAGTAAATTAAATCGTAAATATTATCAGGCATAATTAAGACATTACCTGTTATCTGAAATTCAAAATACCTGCCCATAAATGTAAGTTACGATGATAAGGCAACCATTCTTCTCAACTCGAAATAGTTTTGAGAATGATGTTACAAGATCAATAACTTATCTAATTGATTACAAAACACTGTTGACTGAGCACTACCTTCGTTTTGGTGACTTTGAAGGGGAAATGGATTATTTTCTATCTTCAGTGTAGTTTGCACTGCTATCCAATTCTATGAATAGTAGATTCATGCGTATTATGTCTGCATAGTCTGTGTAACGCTCCAATAAAGAGATACTATCTTTTTAGTTTCAAGAAGACTTTTTTTTTAGCACAAAGTCAAGAAGACTTTTCGAAGGCTAAAAAAACCATAACTTTCTAATTTCTTTCTAATGTAATTATTAAAATATTTTATTCAAACTTTCTTATATTTTAAGAATTCACAAATAGTTTTTGAATTTTTAATTTACACAAAACCTTCAGTTTGCTACTCCATTAAAAAATTCATGAGGATCATTGGTGATTTTTCGAGGACGAGAATTAGAAGTGTATTGGTACACCACCTCCAATGAATCATACACCTTATGTATGTTACCTATATAGAAATTGAGTAATATTAAATGGAAGCAGGTTTTCAAAATGATTATTATAACCAGGTGTGCTTTGCTTTGCACACTCACTGGCTTTATATTTAGTACGATATGGTTTATAATGGCATCAATTCACTGTTAACTTTATGCACCGGTATCGGTATTGTTGTGTATCGTATAATATATAGGTACTTTAATACTCTATAGATATGATTACGACTACCGCTTCTACAAATATGGGAATATGAATGTGATTACTTAAAAAGTATGCACTGAATTTATTATCAGAGATTGCATAATATTAATCATTAAGTGCATTTTTTGCAAAATTTCAATTTTCTTAAGTATAGCACAATATTAGACAACACAAAATTGATGTTGATAATCTTGACACAAAAATTTGATGAATTTTGAACACAAAGTCAGTGTTAACTCAATTATTACAGGTTATTTAATTAATTTAAAATAAAGAAATATTTAATGTTTATAAGGAAAATTATTTAACATCAAATTTGATTAGTCAAGTATCAAGAGTCTTTAAACTTCAATTACAGCAAATATTTTTAATGTTGCAATATTATTATTTGAAAAAGTATATAACTTCAAAAATCAAGTAGCAAAAGAAAACCGACAAATAAATACACAATAATTTACACACAAAATTTTATTATAAGGCGCTTTTCGCATAAATACAAAATTATTATTATTAACTGTGCAATTATTCTCTAAATAAAAAATTATTAGTTCTCTGTGCTATACTTCAGTTCAAATTCAGTTAATTATCACATGTTATAGTCCCGAGCAAACCAGTATATGCTTGCATTTAAAATTAAACAAAATAATATATATGAATGTATATTGTAGTGTGTGTAAGATAAGCCACTTATATATATGTGTGTGTGTATCATAGTGTGTGTAATGCTTTTTTTATAGATTTAATATATTTTTTGTACATAATTAAAAAAAAAACATTATCATTCTACTACCCTTCTCTATACAAACTGAGTGTGGCATATTTCATACTCACCGTCTAACCAATTTTTATAAAAAAGGGTACAAATTGTTTTGCATCGCGTAGTAATATATAGATAAATATAATTATAATACATATAACAAACTATTATAACTGTATAGATTGCATATTTAGTGTATTCTATTAACGCTTTAGAAATAGTTTAAAAATTGATTCGCAATCAAATGTCGAGAATTTAAACAATCAACTCTGTTAGTTGTTAACCTCAGTTGTTTCAAAATTGAGTTATCTAAATTCGAAGAAGAAAAAATTATAAATTCTTTGTACACATTCGCACATTATAATATATGCAAATGAATTATAATGATTAATATTAGAGTCTTTTATTAGAAACTTGAGGCATTAAACGGCGATAAAACTGAAAACAATTGTTTAAGAGGGAATTGCCTTATCAGATTCGTATTTATGTTCAAGAGACATTTACAACTATATTCCAATTCGTGTAATTTCTGCTAATGTTAAAAGGACGACCGTACTTTAACGGACTATTTTATATCTTATTGATTCTTAGATTCTGTTTTTGGAACTTCCAAATTACTATGTTTACACTAAATTTTCACGTAAGAATACTTGCAATTTTTATTTAACTAGAATTTATATTTTAACAAGTTCGAATTGATTATTTAAAATGAAAGGAAATTTTACTTTTGTACAAAACTAAAATATCTTCCTTGTTTTTATTTAATTCAAAGTAGTTTTTTTTTTCATCTTGATTTAAATGTTAACAACACTAAACTACAAATAAAAACATCCCGTGCGTTGCACCCATAGACACGTGTAATTACCTACGTAATATTACACTCTTTTTAAACAACAAAAAATATATACAAGCAAGTTTCAACACTATATGTCTATATATACATAGAGTCCAATATGATTCAGTTCGTATAACCATTTTTAGCATGTACGGTGTAATAATGATAGTTGAATATCCTTTTTCCCTTAAATTAATGGGTGAATGGTCTCAGGTGGTAGAGTACCAACAAACCACATATAGTCAAAGCGCTATAGTAGCTCTAACTTTATGATGATGATAATATGGAATTGAAAATATGTACAATTTTGTTACGAAAATAATGAGTCTCATAAACTACGAAAATAATTAAAGTTTTCTCTTTATTTTCTGTTTATTCATTCATAATTTACCCACAAGTTCGTTCACCCTCTATTATGCTTGATTCATTTTCTTCAAATCTTTGGTAACTAAGGACCCTGCCTGCTTTTTAAAACGTTAGGTTACCGGTAGCCACATTGATTGCTTAATTTCAAGTGCCTCTATTTCCGCCGACCTATTCAATCATTATCAAATTGCACAATTTTAAAATCAAGTAAATTAGTCTTAACTTAATTTATATAATAATAATAATAATACAACTCAAAACTATACAAATTTGCCTAAGCTTTATTTATGATACAACATCTTATAAATTAATATCATCGAGATTACATCTTTGATACATTGTTTAAGAAATGCAAAATTAACTATTAAAAAAATATGACTTAAAGAAAATATATACAATAATATTACATCGGAATCAAGTGCAAATGACATTGTGTGACATGGTAAATATTTCGCTGAAAAGCTGTGTACGTGGGTCAATTAATTTTTACGAGAAGATTGGAAATAGAATTTTGAGGTTGTTAGCATAAGATTGTGGATGGTCAAGTGTCAAATTTTATGGTAGTGTCCAATTTGTCGAGATCACTCGAAGGCAATGGTTTTGGAATCGTTGCATTTACACGATAACAAAAGATGCATTGTCCAGATGGGGACTGCGTAACTGAATATTGAGCATATACATGACTTGTAAAGTCGATGATTTAAACGTTCCACCAGTTTACTCTTGGGACAGAGTAATGGGATTGCAGGATTATTAGCACACTAGGTATAATAGTAACTAAAAAAACCGCTATTATTTAATGTAAATCCTGATTAATAGCCTTGTCAAACCGGCTATTATTCAATTTTGAGTTTGCGTAATAAACTGTTAAACTCTGCTTTTTGCAAACACTGGGAAAACTAGTGCCGTTTAAATTTTCAATCTTTGCAATGCGATGTAGTTGTTTCTTCTTCAGAAGAAGATAAATATTTAAGGTACATACAAAATATACCTTAAATACCTTTCTGTTGATGCTTATTATACCAAAAAAAATGCTGGACCCAACGACCAATTTGTGTTTACCTGCTTATCAATTTTTTACATTAGAGCGTACTTTTTTCAATAGTACGTATAGTTACATCATGGCTGTAATACAATTCTCTATACATAGAAACATAGAAGACCATGTAGATGTATTCATTTATTAAGGGGTTGATGGTAACCTAATGGCGTATGCTGAGAAGGTAGATAGTAACATTTTAATAATATAGCAAATATATATGTTAAAAAGGAACTTTCAATTAATTCAGGTGTAAAATATTTTATATTATATAATAGCTGTCTCTTTCTCTCCATACCACCCATCATGCTTTTCGTGTATTTTTGTGGTACCACTACTCTCCTTCTCCACCTCTCAATAATAATAATAATGATGATCATGCAATTGAGAGGAAATGAGTGTTTTGTAAACATTTGGTTGATGGTATTCTCGGTGTTATTTTAAGGTAATTTCATGTTTGCAGTTTTATTATTGATATATGTGTTTTTGTATTTTGTTTGGTATAGAAAGTTAGAATATGTATTATAATCTCTTTTGGTGATTAATTAGTAGGAGTAATTTATTGAAAATTGGTAGAAAGTTTTTTCGAGTATAAATTTTTAAATGAAAGTTTGAAAAATTGTCTATTATAAAATTTATTTATTATTGAATAATAATGATATTCTTGTAATAATTCCTAATCAAACAATACACAGAAAAAATAATGATCGTATGTTCGCGGTATTAGGGACACATGCTTCTAAACCAAATTTTAAATAAAAGTATACAGGCAGTTCTTTCCCACCAGTATAGCGGCAAAGTATTAGCTTATAATATACATCCTTCGTATGTGTAACACATATACTGTACGAAGACTGATAGCTATATTTTTACAATGCACTTTATTTATAACTTACACTACACATACACTCACTCACGATCGTAAACACTTACCTGGAAATAATATATAATTACCTGGAAAGGAAATATTATCTTTTAAATGTTTTATTATTTGAATGATTTATCTAAACGACGTAGTAAATGCATCCCAGTTTTCTTCTAGTTATTCAGAACAGATTCTTCTAATAATACTAATTTTTCATCAAAACTGTAACATTCTCTCTAGGACAAAGATTAACAAACGTGCCCTTATCCCATGTTACGTGTACAAAAAATGCGATTTTTAATTATAAAATAATTATCTCACATTGGATACGGTAAATCGTCTTCAAATTTTCAAAATTTTCTTTTTTGGAAAACTATATTGTGCGTAATATCCAACGCATTATTCAATACTTGCGTTTTTATTTTATTTTAAGGTGCTATAAAATTAATATTTTCATTTAGAAATAAATAAATTTGGTATGTTTCTTCATTTGCCTGTGTGCAGGCGTAAAAATCTCTTTAAAAGTTGATGTTACAGAACAAAACAAATTTTCTCAAATACACCCAAGACAACAAATGTATTCATTTTTAAATGATCACCATAAAATTATTTTATCTATTTTGAATCCAGCATGAAATTATGACACGGGAATATTGGTAGTCTTAAATAGAGTACAGATATCATAGAGATCGGATGAGGTTTTGCTCATTTAACATATTCCAGAATATTTCATTGAAATATGCTCGCATTCTTCAGTTTCAACTTCGGTGAATGCATAAAATTATTCAGAATATTTTCAAAGGTAATTAAACATTTTCATTAGAAAATTAAAGTAGAAAAGAAGTTCAAGATTGATAGGTAGAAATAGATTTTCTACTTTTCAAGGACGAAAACAAAATATCATTCTTATCTGTAATTTATTTCGTTAATTAAAAAATTTTGAAAATAATTTCAAATAAAAAATTGTTGAACATATATATTATTTATCAATTAGTTCATTTTTTGTTTTGTACGTTTAATACTCATGGTGACTTATAGTGGCTGTTTTCTTTGAAAAAAAATGCTTGTAGTCATTTATAATCAATTTCACTAAACTATCACTTGGTTTTACTTAATAAATTGTATAACGAAAATAAAATTGAAGCATATCGATTATCTTACAATCGCCTGATAAATTCCCATATATTACACATTTTTTGGGACCACCAAAATTGTATTTCACTTACGTCACATAACAACTTACACCATTGAAGAACTTAAAGTATAGTTCCTACAAAAAAACGGAATATAATATGATATCGAACACTAGACAATCGCGTGTGGGTAGTATGTGGTTCTCATATGAGACGTTTACTTACATATATCATCTCGTGACGAAAAACAAATAATAAATCAAACAAGAATGAAATGATTAATCGCGGAAGTATTTGTTTTTAAACAGATTTATTTACCTTTTTTTCTACTTAAATAAACAAAAATATAATCATAAATAATAAAAAAATATGCAATAAATTCATCATCATCATAGGGTTCCATATCCTATTACAGGATTTTGGAGACCACTCGATTCCATTGAATTCGGTCCATTGCGGCCGACTTTAAACTGTGGAACGATTTAAAGTTTGAATATTTTTTAATATTCGAGATCCACGTTATCCGCTTTCTGCCCCTTGATACAAAGCCATCCATTTTACCGCACATAATCAGTCTTTGAAGTTCGTATCTATTTCCTCTATAAATATGGCCGAAGTATCCCAATATTCTCCTTTTAATCAATGCAACCAAACACCTGTCATATTTAACCTTACGGAATACTTCAACGTTACTTAATTTCTCCGTCCACTTTATTTTTAGCATTCTTCTAATGCACCACGTTTCAAATGCATTCAGTCTGGCTTCACATTCACTTTTTAATGTCCAAGTTTCGCACGAATACAGTAACGCGGACCACACATAGCACCTTAACATTTTAAGCCGATTATTAAAACACAATTTTCTGTTACTTAAATAAGCTTTAAGTTTTATAAAATTATTTTTAGCGATGGCTATACGTTTTTTAATTTCGTTTATTTGGTCATTATTGCAGGTGAATAGTTTTCCCAAGTAGTTCATTTGGTTAACTTGCTTTAATTTTATGCCATTACATTTTATATTAAGTGTAGGTTGAACAGATTCTTTACTGAATATCATACACACCGTTTTTTTTATATTGATTTTTAATCCATATTGTTCACTTACGCTGGTTATTTTGTCTACGATAGTTTGTAAATCACTTTCACTTAATGCTAGTAGTACTGTATCGTCTGCATATTTTAAATTATTAATTATTTCACCATTAATTTTCACACCAATTTTATGTTCACTTAAAGCTTCTTCTATCACTTTTTCGGCATAAAGGTTAAACAATATTGGGGACAGAACACATCCTTGTCTTACACCCTTCTCCACGGTTATATTTGAAGTATTACCGTAGTTAGTCTTAACCGTTACTTCTTGGTTCCAATACAGATTTTTTAAAAGTCTTAATATTTTCTTCTCAATGTCTAAACATTCCAGTATATCGAACAGTTTATTATGTGAGATGCTATCGAACGCCTTTTCATAGTCAATGAAACAAGAGTACACGCGTAAATTATTTTCTATTGCCCGTTCAATTAGGAGGTTAAGACTAATAATTGCTTCCCGCGTACCCATTCCTTTCCTGAAACCCATTTGAGTTGGACCTATTTCATTGTCTATAGTCGTCTGAATTCTTCTTCGAATGATTTTTAAGAACATTTTTGTAATGTGACTCATTAAACTGATCGATCTGTAATCTGTACATTCACTGGAGCTTACTTTTTTTGGAAGTAGGATAAAGGTCGACTTACTTAAAATGTTCGGGATTTTTTCCTCAGTATATATTTTATTGCATAATTTCCATAATTTATTTATCCCATAAGAATTTAGATTTTTTAAATACTCTGCGAAGATTCCATCCTCTCCACATGCTTTACCATCACCAATTTCTTTGACCGCTGCTTCTACTTCTATCAATAATATAGGGAAATTCGATGAGCCTTCTCTACTATCCTTATTCACTGGATTACGGGTTTCGTCACAAAATAGTTCTGTAATATATTCCTCCCATCTATTTAATATTTCGGTTTTACTAGCCAGTAATTTACCATCTTTACTTTTTAGGTTTGCAGATTTATTATTACGATATATTCCGCACATATTCTTTATTTCTTTATGCAATTTACCTGGGTCATTTAATCTTTCGTACAATTCAATATTTTTGCATTTATTTTCCATCCACAGCTGCTTTGCTATTTTTATCTCTGATATAATTTGTTTATTCTTTAATTTATATTGTGTTGGGTTGTCCTTAAGAGTTTTTCTTTCTTTCATTAAACTAAGTATATTTTCTGTCATCCAGTTCTTGTTAACTTCGATTTTTTCCTCATTTTTCAGTGCTACTTTAGCAGCTGTTTTGATTGCCTGAATAAAATTATCAGTTTCGCCATCTATGTCTAATTCACTGGACTCCTTTGTCGTAAGTTCATAATTTTCCTCGAATTTTTCTTGGAATATTTTTTTAATGTCTTCGTTTTCTAGTTTTTTTTATGTTTATGTATTCATTTTCTTTCTTGTTTCCCTTCTCCAACACTTTTAATCTCATTTCCATATTTGCTAATAAGAGCACGTGATCGGAGTTGACATCAGCACCGGGACATGTTTTAACACTTTTAATTGCGTTCCGGTATCTCTCATTAATCAATATATAATCTATTTGATTTCTGATTATTTTCGCAGGAGTATCTCCTGGTGCCTTCCAAGTATATAACCTCCTAGCGGGTTGCTTAAACCATGTATTGGTAATGATGAGTTTATTATTGTTTGAAAATTCGGCTAAAATGTCTCCTCTCGAGTTTCTTTTTCCAAGTCCAAATGGACCAATGGCAGGTTTGTCTTCATTGCTTCCCACTTTTGCGTTAAAGTCTCCCATTATAATTGTACATTCTCGACTTTTAGTGGTAGCAAGTATATTTTCCAAACGATAATAAAACTCTTCACACTGCTGTTCGGAGCTGTCAGAAGTTGGTGCATATATTTGAATTATGTTTGTTGCTGTCGGTTTAGTGTCTACTTTAACCATAATAATTCTTTCAGACTCATATATTGTGCCTATTATTTTCTTTTTTAATTTATTATTTATTACAATAGCAACTCCGTTGTTGTGGGTTGTGCCCCCCGAATATATGAGAGTATAATTATTTTTCTGAACTATACCGGTCGATATCCATCTCACTTCACTAATCCCAGCAATGTCAACCTTATATTCCTCTAATTCTTGGAGTAAATTATCTAATTTTCCACTTTGGTTTAAACTTCTTACGTTCCAAGTAGCTATCCGTATATTTTTATTTTTATGAAATTGTATCCCATTTTTGTAGTATAAATCGTCGTCCTTGTTCGTTATCGTGGTCGTCCTGGGCACTTTACGATGGTGGGTTGCCATTACCTTCCATCGGATATCACCCCTATGCTTCCCGTTCGTTAGAAACTGTTTTTTCTCGTGTATAACTGGGGATTTACTGCAAAAAAATTAGTTATTTTATCACGTGCTACCTTTGCCACATTTTCCTGATTTTTGCTGTTTCCCATTAAATCTCTTTTTCCTCTTTTACCTTGACTTTCGTCTAGTTCTTCTTCACTTCTGGGTCTCTTATTTATATCATCCACTTTTGTATTATTTATTTCTGTTCCCAATAACATCGCTTCCTCTTTCGAATAATATTTGCCCTCGTACAAGAGTTTGTTTCCTCTCATTGCAGCCCTCTTTCCCATTTGTTTAAGTTGAAACATCACTTGACCGATCTCTTTTCTGTCTTCGCGCACTTCTTTGGGTAAATCCTCTTTAATTATTATGTGAGACTCTTTCATCATCCTTTTGTTTTTTAAAATTACCTTTTTAAAGTTCCAGGTTGTGCATCCTATTAATACTGGTCTCTCAAACTCCCCTCTTTTGCCTATACGTGCAACAAAATTAATGTCTGTATCATGTACATTTATTTTTAATTTTTTACGGATAATATCCTTAATTACAGTTCCAAGCTCATCATTACTTTGTTCTTTCTCCTCTACTCCTAACATTACAATATTGTTTCTTCTATGCTTATTTTCTAAAGCTCTTATTTTCTGACCCTGTTCATTAATTTTTTCTTCTAAGATCTTATTATCCGTTTTTAGCTTATCAATTTCCTGCTGACTCTCCTTCAATATATCTTTTAATTGGTTTATGACTCTCTCTTCGGTTTTATCTATTTTTGTATTCAGTACCTTCATTTGAGTTAAAATTTCATCCAGTTTTGCTTCCATATTCACCTTTACTTTTAGTATATTTTATTAGATAATAACTGTATGTAAATTTTTGTTTTAGTAGATACACTTTCCAAAATCACTCTGTATATGGTATTTAGATTAATTGGAGGACAATATATGATTTGTTTCACTTCAACTTATACCGTTGAATTACTTTATCGCACTTTAATTGTCATAAACAAAAACTATGCAATTTGTAGGTTATCAAAAAAACAATTATATTTTAGTTTAATTAAATTAAATTTAGACTGCAGATACTTTCAGTAATATTATTACACTTATTAATAACACTTTGCTTTCTTTTAATAATTATCTTATTATAATTAATTACACTTTAATTCAGAAATACGACTATATTTTCAAGACTAATAAATAACACATATAAATTACATAGATAATAATTTAATCCTCTTAATAAATATAGAATTAAACTCATTACCCTCTGAAATTGTTGTTGTTTGGGTTTGTAACAATTATATAGAGACGCTTTTCAATTTAGATTTGAAATATGATATATTCAATGTTTAAAATAATAGATTCAAAGCATATAATAAATAGTAAATAAATGTATTTTGTAAAATGAACTGAAATTATAATAGTGATTCAAAAGATTCTTTTCCAAAAATATTATAAACTTAATTTGGTGAGGAGTCCGTCCGTAATACTGAAAGTGCACGTTAATGGAACTTCAATTTTTCATATAAATCGGTAATATACACTTTGTTTTTATTTTGGTAAAGGGAAAATAATCTTATATATATTATAGAACATTACAATATTTTTATATACATACATAAATTATTTAAACAAATTCATTGATTAATTATGTACACATCGTATAACACATATGCACTCGCTCAAACATCGCATGTTAATCAATTTGAATAAGTTAGTATGTATGCATAAATTTGTAACATTCTATGTAATAGTTCAAGAATTTCATAAGGCTTTTATCACTTTTACAAAACTCGGTGAGCAATTACTACGTTCAAAATACAAAAATAACTGCGTTCAAAATACAATTTTATTGTCTTCTACTAACGATTTCCTTGAGCATATCAAAATGACAATCTGGATTCTTATTGATTCCTATTATTTATCTTGATATTCTTCTTGTAAGATCAATGCCAAAACTAAATGTTGCAAAGTGGGTAAGTACCATAACCAAGCTTGAAAATTATTTGATTTAAAAACAAAGAAATTATAAGCTATTAAATGTGAAGCAGACGTTTCAATTGAAGTAATAAAAAAAAATTAGGTTATCCCCAGCTGTTTTTATAAATCATACTGTATTAGTTGAATGAATTAATGGATAGATAACACATTTACTAATAACATAACAATTTGATAAACTATTTTCATACATCGAATAAACTATATTTAGTATATCCAGCAATGAGACTATTGTATCTATGAATAAATTATTTGTGAAATATTCATACCATATTTTAATCTGTCAATGAGACAGATTTAACGAATTATATTTTCATTGTCAAAAGTTGATTTACGTCAATGGTCAGTTGGCTATTTAATGATAATATGCAGCAATAACTGTTATTATTAACATAACATAAAATAGTTTCATTGAATACAGCGGAATTCTTTGAATGTGACTACGTTTGAAAAATAACCTAAAGCTTAAAAAAAAGTACGTAAACATGTTAGCTTCATGGACTAAAAACTATACAATGATTTTTGATTGTTCTGTAAAATGCAATGTTAAAAAGCCTAGGGTGCATTCTACATGAATTCTTATAAATAAACAGATATAGACCACCTTACGATTTTTTGGATTGAATTCTACATTGAAATTTATTTTATTTTTTATTTTAAAGTCCATATGAGGTTATGAGAAAAAAAGTGTGAATACAAAGGTTGTAGATCGTTTTATTACCTACAAAGTTGCTATTAAATTTTTTTCCATAGGACTTGTAGTTTTGCGGGAAATCGATATAAACCCTGTTTTAGCTTTAAAAACTCACCCCTTTCACTTCGTAACCTTCGATCGGCCGTAAATTATTCATTTATGATATATTATCTTTCGTTTCCAAAGGATTTCCCAAAATAATTTTTTTTTGGTTTCAAAAATTTCCAACCCTAGTCTAAACTACTAAAAATAATGTGAAATAGTAGTTAGATAGGCAAACCAAAAATTTTATTTTGTGAACTGTTCTGAAGAATGAGGTGAAAATAAAATGAACTTAATAACGAAGAATAATTATAAATAAACATAAAAAATTAATCAAATATTTAAGATATCAATATTCTTTCGATATTTATCGAACTGTACATCTCATTAATACGTAATGTGAACGCTTGAAATTTATTTGAATACATTACATATTAATACAATTTTTAATAAATATATTTATTGATAAAACTGTCAATAAAATTATTAACATAAAATTTTATATATACATGTTTGATAAATTTATATCGCGATCCGTTTGTTTCATAATTATAAATATCTAAATAATGTTTTATTATTTATAAATAAATACATCAAAATTTATGAGTGTTCAATGATTATTGATTATGGTTATATATTTAAAAATGTATCACGTGACAATCGAATACGATGAATCAATTCAAAATTTTAACATTAAAATGGCACATAAAATTCCACGGTTTTATAGATAAACAGATGTTTGTTACACGTGGATATAACAATTATGCAAAAAGTCTTCGGTTCCACCAAGTATAACATATTATTTAAACCCATTTTTTGTTAATTTAATACACTTTGCAGACGTTGAACCTAAAATATATATTCATGCGAGTTTTTGAATACGATATCTACGGAACCAAAGCCATTTTCTAGAAAAAAAAGACTAAGACTAACTGTGCCTTTCAAAGATTTTTGACACTTCACTTAAAGCTAAATTTAAAATAACCCCAAGTTGGACTATTGCTTTTATAACATATTTAACGTGAACTCTTTGTTCCTAAAGGTTTCGTTGAAGAATCATTCAAGCGATTCGTTTAGAATAAAACATCTAATTTAACAGGAAGTGAACTATCTGAACCCGTAAATTACAAAAAGATTGTTTTGTTACCAAATCAAAACGCGGTGACCTTAATTAATTAGAAATGTTGACGTTTTTATCTTATAAATAATACAAATTTCTATGTGTGAGGTTTTAAATTTAATTGAATTTTGTTATTTCTTTTGAAATTTTGTGAAATAAATATTTTGAATTTAAATATTTTGATGATGTACCTATATTGTAACACTGGCTTGGTTCGTTCGGTTGGCGCCTGAATTTAGTATTAACCTAATTTTATTATTTATTTATAAAAAATATAAAATATTATGTATCTTAATTCCAGCGCCGTATTTATTAACAAAATTTATTAGCAGCAAAAATATCTGCTACTTTTCTGAATTACTATTGATATCAAAACATCACAAAATACCTAAATGTATGAAATTTTTTTACTATTATTTACCTTTCAATTTTGTCATAATGGTTTTTTCGAAAAATTAAAAAATTTGCATTTTTTTAAGGAAAAATTTTCTGTTAAATGAGATATTTGTTGCTTAAATACGACTGAAATCAATAGCTTATATCTCCGAAACTTGACAAGGGTGCCAAAATACCTGAAATAGACAAAACATAATTTACAATTCAATAACAGTTTCCTAAATCAAGAAGTAGAAAAGCTTTTTCTTAAACTTGTCAATGTTGAAAAATGCTTTGGCTCCTCTAATTTCAATAACTGAAAAATTCTGATTTCCGATTTAATGGACTATTTCTCAAATTTAAAATGGAAAAAAATGTGAATGTTTTAAAAATCGATTTTTATAAAGAAATATATAATAATAAAATCTGGCGTAGATTTGAGTCTTAATACATCTCTGTATTCGTCAAGCTAATTACCATATGTGAAAAGCATTATGATGAAACTTATCCACTAATTGATTTTTAATGTTTTTAATTTTATTTATGTGAGAAAAAGATGATTATGTGAAATGCTTTATTTAAATTACAAATATATGTTATATTTTATATGCATTTATTTTATTAGGAGGAATTTCTTTTGATAAACCTCTATCAAAACTTAATTATGTTGTAGACAAACAAAAATATTTTTTATATTGTACAGAATATATACATTTGAATTCTGATGTTACTTTTATTCAAAAATGAATAATTGAAAAATAAATTATTTATTATTTGAAACGATGTCCAGAGGACCAATATGGCTTTCACGACATACACTCAAGTGGCCAAAAAACAGTTACTTGGGTGAAAATTCGAAATTGAAATGCTGAGGAGCCTACAATAAATTTTTTTTTATAGTAGAAAAGTAAAGTAAAAAAAAAGAAACAAAAAATTATTACACAGTAAAATTTAATTTGTACTAATCCATTATTTAAATTATGGAACACTTCTTTACATTTCCATGAAAATTATACTGATTTTATTTATTGCGGAAGAATTACATTTAAAATAAATAAATAAATAATAATTGCAAATATGATATAATATTTAATATCGATTTCATATTATTAAATCTGAAAGATTGTGTATTTAAATTATAAATGTCTTTTGTATTTGAATAAAACAAATATATACAGGATGTAATAGAAACAAAATAGCTGGAGAAAAAATTCATTTTTTTTATTTCAATTTCATAAACACCGCACCAGAAAAACCACTTATCTGATGTTTTATCTACGATAACTGTTAATCTATCCATATCTTTGAAATTACATCCTAAATAGGTAGGTATTTATCTCAAAGTAGGTGAGCGAATATTGATGAAAACTGGAAAATTAATAACTCAATTTCAACAATATAGTTACGGTTCTAAAATCAATATTTAAAAAAGGTTTTTCTGTAACGATTTTTGTAGTAAAATGAGATTCATAAATTTCTTCAAACTTTTTGCAGTTGTTGATTGTTTTATGGAAGGTTAATAATTATAAGCTTAGTTTAGCGTAAAGTTAAAATATAGTTAAATAGTAAACTATTCTTCCAAAATTTTGAACGGGACCTTTTTATTAGTACTATAGTAATGGATTCTAAAATTTATATTTAAAAAAATGGCACAATAGCAAAAAATATGCAAACATTAATTTTTAGTAAACTATAAATATAATTGGCTGTGCGGTCACCCATCCCAAAGACATATGTATATGAACTTTGACAGCAAAAAACAACGATGTCATGTGAAGTTCTGACTGCACCTCTCTTATATTCGCCGTGAACTCGTTACGAAGCATAACCATTAGACATCATGTCCTCAGGCCAATAAAGCAGAAAAACCTGTTACGACTTTAGAGTTGTAATATTTCCTGAAAAAAGTACAAGTGCATATGCTTGGAATTTTTTAGTCAACCCGTTCCATTATAGTAATATTACACCTGAAGCTTTCATTGAAAAGCTGATAATTGAGATATTCTAGGATTGTAATTTTTCCTATATTGAAAAACTCAAACTCCATCATTAAGAAAGATTCTGTCTGAAGCTTTAATTGAAAAGCTGGCAATTTAGATTAAGCTTCAACGGTACCAGTTCAAACTTTTATTCTATATTGAACTTGAAGTACCTATGCATTAATGCTAATGCATAACGATGCTACATTTCTATGGAAGAAAATTTTTTTAGGAATTTTGCTACTTATTACACTGTGTAAATATTATATATTTTATTATTGATGTTGGAAAATAAATTAAAAAAGAATCATACATAATAGGATTCAAATTTTTTATGTATTAATATTATATACATAATCTTTTTATTACGCTTTACTTATTTTTTCAGTATTTCATTTTCATTTTCATATTTATATTTGTTTTTTTTGTTTTTATATTTATTATATTCTTGTTTCAAATAAAATTTAAATTGTTTTATATATAAAAGAGTTATTAAAAATATTATTTCTATAAACTTGATTTCAAAACAAAAATCTGGTCTTTGAACATCTTATATCTGCTATAAATGTAACAAAAATATGTTTTAAAAAAAAATAATAAAATTTCGATTCCAATGCGGCAACACTTTAAGAAATATTGTGTTACTTTCCTTAGCTAAAAGTGCAACATTTTAAAAATATTTGGAATTTACCTCGAATGTCATATTGAAGAGTCAATTTGATTTAATAACTCTCTTAATTTTCCTATATTCAATAGGGAAGATGCACAAAGTTTGTTATCATTACAATTGAAGCGTCTTTACTGCACGAACATGAATAAGAAGTTTTTTTTTTTTTAATTCTGGGTCATTCTTCGGTAAGAGGTCCTATTAATGTCCATAAATAATATTAATATGTACAATTGTTATTAAAATGTTCTATAAATTACATTAATATTCAAAAATTTTGTCATGCGATTTTTCCATAGAAAATGAGCACGTATGGTAGTACTTTTTTTCAAGAAAGAGATGGAAAACAATATTTACGAGATACTTATTCGTTTTTAATCAATTTTAATTTAACTTTCGAATTTTGTTTGAAATTGAGCCTAGTTTCACATTTTGATGAGTAAAATAGCAAATTTTGTTTATTGCATCTTCCCTATTCAGTTGGTTCATTTTTTTATAATATATAATCGTGAAATTTGTGTCCAATAAATTTTACCGTAAGAGATTACACAATAACGGATACCCAAAGGCTTATGAAACTGACTGTATATTACAATATGTAAAGTAGGATTTTTGAAGGATTGAAGGATATCAAACAAAGGTAAAAACATATTATGATAATCGTTTAAAATGAATATTGTGTGGTTATATATTTATATCCTTTTAAAGTGGTTTGATCCGATTTCTATCTTCTCTTTCTGACATAAGTATATTTACAAATGGATTACATAGAATGCAACAAATTTATGATAGATATTGCATATTGGACATTACTACAAACATACAGACAGTTTTCTTTGTTTATTTAATTTATTAAAGTTTGTATTGTATAGCAATATTGCAAGCTGCGAAATTTTAATTTGAATCGTCTACCTAATATTCATTAATAATCTATTAGTTTTCCCGTGCGCTTTACAACGTAAATTAGACACGTGATAGCTTGACACAAAATGGCTACTAAATATTAAAAAAAAATAGATATGAGCAAAATTGGGTTAAAGCATGTTTATCTCGTGGCCACATAAAGAGGATTACTGGAGGATTAGAATCTAGTAAAATATGCAGGATATCCAAATTATGTTTTTTATTATATTTTTATTGTGAGCTCTTAAGTGGCTAAGTGTTTTTGATAGAGACTTCTAAGGTTCTTTAAAAAAATTGTGTGGGATTCATTTACTTATATACAATTTTATTGGCCGAAAATTTTTTCATATTCTTGCATCAAAATGTTTCCTGCTTCTTACTTATTCGTAGTTTATCTAAAAAATATAAAGGAATTTGAGCATCATAGAGGTAATGCAAGAGACAATCTGTATTATTTGGCATCAAACAATTCTTGTACGATCATATCATGTAAAACGTGCTTTTCGTAACACACATATCACACAAATCTATTGAATAACATTTATTTGATCAAGAATCTAAATAATACCATCTCAAATATGGAATGATTACTATTATAGGTGGATTGTATTTGTATGCCATGCCATTACAACAGGAACAAACAAGTACCCAACACTATTGAATGTTATGGAGTTTAGTCCTGGTTCCAGTTAGCATATAAAGTCTTTTTCTCTATTATAGTGAAAAATTTTGAACGTTGGTATTAAACAAGTGATCATTATCATATGCGCATGATACTAGTGAGTATCGAAAGATGTTCTAATGTTTCATCGTCTTTATCGAATTCGTAGTCTGCTTTATCTAATAATATTCATCTGCGGTCACAAGAATCTTACCTTTCCTTTGTAAATTCATTAATAAAATCCCTTACCAAGTTGATGGGTATTTCTTACCTCCTTGTTTCCTTTCATATATCTGTGGAAACTCGGCATAACTAAAGTAGTGGAATGCTTGAAAGAATAATAAAATCCTGTTTACGACGAACGTAGAGGCGATTCAATAGGTAAAGTTCACCTAGGGAAGAATCAATCCCGTAATCTGATAAAATGGACTCCCTGGTCGAGTTTTGGATAACAAGATCGCGAAAATTCGTTGAAAAGGTCAGTTGGTTCTATGAATTTTCGGCCCACATGATTTTTACAACCAATATTTATCTATTTTGCTATTGAAATAGCTAATGATCATATTCCAACTCCCGTTAAAATCAATAATTTACGACAAATTTATAGAAGATCCAGTAGGTAGAAGGTAAGTTCTGGTTAGTAAGACTAAGCGTAATTAAACTACCAAATTTCTGAAGGTCTATTTCTCATAGTGATATCGTTTATTGGACAGGCACTTAGCCTAGTTGTTTCTTAAATGCATTCGATATGGTCGTTATATTGGTTATACGAGAGAGTTTCCTAATACACCATAATAATAATACTCAATTTACACTCTAATAAAGCTGTGCTGTAAACGATCTTCTCTTGGACGTAACGAACGTAACGCATATATGTGAATTGGATAATAGTACATTTAAAATAATAATACATAGTCAATTTAAACAGTGTTTTAGTTTTATAGTATCTTTAACACACACTCACAAATTGAAACAAACGTTCAATATATTAGTAGAGAATGTTGAATGAACAAGAAACGAGACATTACCATTTGAAAACATAGTTACATTACTTTTATATCTATTGTAATTGAGGTAAGGTGATAGATTTACGATGATAGAATTATTTTCAGTGGATTGTACCTACCTAGACAAAATACTAATCAAACTAGCAGAGAAATTCAAACTTGAATTTAAATATGCTCAAAAATAGATAATTTGTAGCTATTATAAAATTAAATTAGTTGCTCAAATTTGTAATTAAAAAAATTGAGTCATTATGATGCACTGCTGCCGTGATATCACGATGGGTGAATAAAGAAAAAAAATAATATTTGTAATTTAATGCAGTAAGTAGCAGAATTAGGTGCTTTTGTGGTGGTTTAATAGTGTGCATTGATAAAGCAATTTTACCAAAATTACAATCAAAATTATTGCACTGATTCGCTAACGTGAGTCGCTGATAAAAAAGAAGCGTCAAGCTATCTTGAAATAACAGAAAAAAAGATTGGAAAATGAATTAAAATGCAAAATTAAATGAGGTGATCAAATATTTAATTAAAAAAATTGAATCATTAAGATGTAAGCTAACAAAGCAGTACTTAAAACAAATACAATAACAATATAATGTAAGTACTTAAATTGGGTGCTTTTATGGAGTGCCTTCATCAATTTGAAAAAATTTTCATTAAAATCCGCGCAACATGCTAGCTTGACAATTTTCTTCGGTGATCCATGTCGGACTGATTTTTTTGGTGATTAAATTTATTTATAGAAGGCACACCTAATTCTTATACATGGCTCTGACAGCACGATCACGGCAACAGTGAATCATAATGACTCAATTAAAAGTTTGGGCATCTTATTTAATCTTGCAGCATAGCACGAGTTTTGAGTATATTTAAATTCAATTTTGATTACTTTGCTTTGCTCGCTAGACTAGTATCTAAACAAAAGCATATCTTCTTCTATTACACTGCAACTATTCAATATCCAAAACACTTATGTGGTCCACTTACTGTGGACGATCGTGTTGTATGAATAAAATATACAATTCTTCATTACCAAAATTATTAAAATGAGTAACTACAAATCAAACTATACTGCTGATTCTGTGGAATTTTTCCAAATCCTTACATTTGTAACCTTAATTATCCTAATGTTTATTCATAATTAATTGTTAATTATGAATAAACATAAATAATGATTTTTTAGTAAAATTTTTTGAATCCCACTGAATTAAATTATTTTGAAGTAATATTATCTACCACATATACCACATCATTTTTTACCTCTTCCAATATAGATCACCTAATGTAATACAGACGAAGAAATGTTATTATACTGCTTAACAAATTGCTTATGTAAACGGTTGACGAGTAATGTGTCGGTTTTTGTTGTATATTCTTCACGTTTATTTGTGTATTATTACACGTCTCTATTCCTGTTCTAATAAAACAATTAAAGTGTTTATTTAAACGTATTTAATTGAAATTTATACTAACTGTATTATTATTGTACCACATAAAATCCCTACCATAGAATGATACACACAGACAGACAAAATAATGGAAAATTAACAAAAAAACTAGATTAATTTATATTTGTTATTATTAGGGTCGTTTTTAAAAAGCTCTAGAAACTTTCATTCAAAATGAGTTACGAGAATGTAGTAGCTCTAAATATTCGTGCTTATAATATGACGTTCTAGTTGGTGAAAATATAGCAATATTCTAACATTCAACTTTAGTAATGATTCAAATATTTAAGTTTCAGATTCATCAAAAAGTTATTCAAAAAGTTTGAAAAAAAAATATGCGTTAAGACTGGTTATATATATTATACTTTGCTAAAAAAAGTATTTGTAAGTTGATTTTCCAATATTGAAAAATAGAAAAAATCGAAACATTTTATTTAAGAGGAATTTGACGCACATTCCTTTATGCAAGGGGTGTGTTCCTTAAATCACATATAATATACATTGTATTTCTTACAATTTTCGCGACCACATAACTCAAAAAATACTTATCCTAATGATGTGAAATTTTGTATGTATAATATGGACACGAAAACGAAAGTCTTATCAAAGACTTCTTCTAGAAAAACAATAACTAGTTTAAAATTAAAAATTCCATTTTTATTTAGAATTGTTTTCTCTACAAGTTTAAATATTTATCTATTTTGAACACTCACGAATAGAAACTTTCTTTTAAAGATCTAGAAACTGGCTATATTTTTCATTTTTTGAGGTTGCAGTTTTGTTTTTCATCTTAATGACGGACAGATCAACAAAAATGGAGTAAATTAGTGGTTCTAAGAATACTACAAACTATGGACTACTATTTTACTAAGTTATTTAATGAAAATAAATTGGTTAACTTTCTATAACTATAAAAACTATTCATGCTTAAAAATTATTTTCAAATTTTTAGTATAGTATGCTATTAAAGTATTTTTAAATTTTTAGACTTAATATTTTATTTCATAGAATAAAAATATTAATATTGTCTATAAAAAAATTTTTTCACATTTATTTATCGATTTTCGAATAGGGAGACAGTTACTTTGCCTTAAGCAATTTAAATAAAATATTTTGTTAAAATATCATATTTTAATATACACGAAAATAAATTAAAAATCGATCATAAAATAAATTATCACCTATTTTTTTATATCATTTTGCACGAAATAATCAAAAACAATTAATTACTACCTAAATGATTTGTTAAAAGTTTTTTAATTATACAACATTTTTATAAATGAAAAAAAAAAAAATTTAATTTAAACCCATACCCCGAAACCATAAAAAATTGTGCTAAAAGTTGTGTTAAATTGTTTTAGGGGTGTTAAATTTACCACCATTACGTCATATACACGTATGCGTGAAAACCTTTTTATAATAATTTTCATTCATTTTATATTGTATATATAATTAATATTGGCTATTTCTTTTTTTTTCCAGGTTTGGTTGAATTTTAATTATTTTGTACGGAATGCGAGAGAATTAATTCAGAAAATGAATAACATGTTTTGGATGTAGGTAAACGATAATATTTATTATTCTATAAACTGAATTTTTTTTAGTGTCTGTTATGGTGGAAATTTATAATTTAACTTCTAGATTAACTAGAAGTTTAATAATTAATTCTTTCTTTATTTAACATTCATAATCACAGTTTTATCAAGATAATTTTTAAAAAACGTCGATTCACATTCTGGAAAATATTTATTTAAATATTATTTGTTCAATTGTTAACATGTTTATCGCCTAGCAAATGTCAAACAAATATTATTGAAAATTACAAAAAAATACATTTAATTGTAGTTATTATGTTGAAAATTGTAAAAATGATTAAAGAAATTTCACTACTAATTATTTTTAGTTGCAAATATTTTTACTTATTCATCTTAATTTGTAAATAAATTTCCTATGTTTAATCATATACTATTTCAGACATTTGATTGATAAAGTAGTATTTCCTAACCATAGAAACGGCAGAAAAATAAATGCCCGATACCCATTTATTAAAAATAATTTTTGTTTAATATACTTAAAGAAAATCGTTAATAACTTTTAGCCAAGTAGAATTTTAGTTGATTTATGAATAATAACAAAAACCATATTCACTCGAAAAAACGCAAAAATGATATTTTCAATATGATGATGAATTCATGTTGATATCGACAAAGTACACAGATTAGAATTAATTCCTTCTATTCGACTTTTATACGAAGTAGATAAATTGAATCACAAGTGTATCCATCTTTTTCTAATATTATATCTCTCAATTTTTTGTTGTTGTTGAAATAATCATAATAGGATAGATATTATTAGCTGTATAATAGTTAGAAATATATAAAATATCTCTCTGACAGACAAACTGTGTTGTTCGTCGTGATACCATTGTGAAATATATATATAAAATTCGTTAATAAAAGATTTTCTTCTCGAAAATAGTAATAATAATAATCGTACTTAAGTAAACCAGCTTAAAAGATAGTTTTTCATTTATTTTCTTTATACCTTCAATAATAATAATAATATTATTAAAAAGGATATATCTCATCTTATATAAAACCAATTTTCAGGATTATAATAAGAATTTATATTGATGAAAATAATAATTACTTTTCTATTATTGACTGTGAATGTAACAGACAAACTATTTTCAAAATTACCTTCTAATATTGTTACCAATTGGCACTATTATTAAATTTATTTCTATTTTATACGATATTTGTCAAAAGTTCTGTTATTGAAATGGAAAAAATAATTGAAAATACTGTATTTAGTCGTACCTAACTTTCAGATTACCTGTCTAATATGTTACAACATAACAGAGTTACTAATTAACTATTAGTTTTATTTGTTAAATCTCTTTTTTGCAACTATGCGTATGTCAGTTGTACATTGTCTATTATAAGAAAGTATAGCTTGATTTGCCGTAATATTTATAATTATGATAAATAAAACACATTATGCAAAAATTCGGCTATATTTGTATATTATAGACAAAATACAATCAGTTAAAAGTTAAAAAAAAAAAATACTTCCTCCGATAAAACAATATGATGCGTAAAATTGTTAAGTCCTGAAAATTTAGATTGACAATTAAAAATTTGATTAAAAACATTATTAGTCTTACGCGTTTAATGAGCAGATAAGACACAACAATCAAAGATTAGAAAATAATATTATTTATAATTAATAGCTTAGAACCTCAAATATTTGGTGTAGCCATGAAAATATTTCACACGAGAATACCGGCACGTAGATGGAATATAATATCAGTGCAAGACTGCATTTCTCATTCTTGATAATTGAATATCGTCGTATTTATTTACTAAACGGTAGATAATACATGAGCTTTCTATTCAGAAAAAACCTCATTTTAGTCCAAAACGGATTAAACAGGTTTACGAATCATGCACGACAAAATATTATATTAGATAATAATTGTTCGTCAAATTATATTTTAATTAATTGTAGAAAACATCAACAGTTTTAAGTAGATTAAAGAATCACCAATTTTCTCATATAATTTAGAAAATGAAGATATAAGAAACGAAACTATCCAAAGTTTCTTTGCTTTTCTTTATATAAATACAAATTAACCAAAAACAATCAATTATCTGAAATACAGTCCGAATACATACATGCACATTCATGTTGTAATAAAGATTAAGAAAAACGCAATATCTGCAAGAAAACATACATAAAATTGAAAGATAAAACACAACTTACTCTAAGTCTAGAGCCGCGTACACACGTACAACATTCACTTGTAACGTAACGCAACTTTGTCGAGAAACAGCAACCTTTGTGTAGACGTGAACGCTTATCACCGTCGTGTATCAATATCGCGTCCCATAAATTGTTAGATGGAGTTACGAATAGTGTGAACTCAATAACGCATTATTTGAATAGAAATGGCGTTAACATTTTTCATTTTTATTTAATTGTATTTACTTATTTCGAAATGTGGAACGATGAAAATACAATTTATTGAAATTTTTCAAATTAAACAAATACGTAAAGTGAAGTTAGGTAACTAGATGGAACGGTATGAAACACATAGCAACTTCGTAACATCGCAACACCTACAAATCATTGGGCTCGTAAGACGTAGCAGTACATATTTACGATACGGTATTACGTCAACGTACAAACTTAGAACTAATGTTGTAAGTGTGTACGTTGCTTTAGACCCGTATATGATAAAAAAGGATAAAAACAACTAGCTCTGAGAAAATAGATGTATAAATGGTGATGTAGATATATGTAGAAGATGTTCTAAGTAAAGAAGAAAAAAATAAACAAGAAGGGTCGATTTATTTTCGAAATATCGATTCTTAACCATTGTGTTAAGGAATTTGGTCTGTATTGGACAACTCGCTAACAAATATAAATGTCATGCTATTAACTACGAAAAAAAAACACAGTTGAGTGTACTTATATCAAATGGAAAAGAGAATTAAATTATTTGAATTACGGAAAACATTTTCTAAAGCGACGTGTAACTTCGATATTTTCTAAAGCGACGAGTTCAGCTTTGTAGAATATTTTCGACTGGGCATCCAAAAATTTTGGATATAATTATAATTTCTAAATTCATTTTCGAATATTACATAAACATATCGAGAAAAAGTTTACTCACTACCTCGAATTTCCATCTACTAGATGCCATGTAGACCTCATCTGTTTTAATTGTGCGAATTATATTGTAACTGAACTCAGTATACAATTAAGAAAAAGATATGGTTTATTTTATATTTTGAAACAATTTGTTTTTTAAATTTATTTTCATTTAAGTTACGGTAGTAACGGGGGACTTGGTACAGTTTTACTTATTCGTTTTTACCGTATGGTTCTAGAATTTTGCAATTCATGTACCCCGCGGAACTCCAGACTGTCTCACGAGATCCAACTATTGTCAATGAGAGTGTGTCATTTTTTCTGAATGTGATAAATGTGCCCACAAAATTTTGCCTGTGAATTAGGCCTTCTCCTTCGTTCGGTCATTCGCAATATATTTTGCTGTTTACAATCCTTTGAGATCGACAATTATTTACAAGTTTTGATTTTTCTTGGTATAGCTTCAAAGCTCTTAATCGGAGATAAAAGCTTGACGTATAGTAAATAAGCCCAAAAGAAGTTTAATAGTTGACAAATTGCTTAAAGAATTCTCCTCATATTGCAAAAGCTTTTAATTACCCATAGTAACTAATTTTGAAAAAAAGTTCCGTAATATTAAGATAATAATACAATCAATATTTTCAACACGATATTTTAAAAATATGAATATCCAATAGAAACAAATATGTTCGGTAATCAAACAGATTGATTACATGGAAAACATTCTTCAAAGAAAATAACAACAATAGAATTGAGTAAAAAACAAAAAAAAGGAATGCATATGTGTTGATTCGGAAAGCAGTGTCATGCTAGCAGTATTTGTGTGAAACGAACCATATTCTACTTCTTTCTAACGTTAAGGTTTAGGTTAGAATAACTGAGACAATATAATATTAGTAATGTATGGATTAGAGAAAGCTAGCAATAGATAAATATATCACTTAGTATCATTTTGGTGATGGCATACATATAGGTACATATTACACTCATTCATTTCAGAAGTAAGCACGTGGTGTGATAAATTAATCCTGAAGACGACGTTCTAACGGCAATTCGAAGATATTGAGATGCCTCTATTATTTCTCATATCCAACAACGAACAATATGTCTCCCTAGATATTTCTCCATTAATAATTTAGATTCGATGTAATTGCCTTCATGGTATGCATATATAAATGTGGCTATAAAAAAGTTCATTGATACCATTTAAATGTCAATTATTATACTTGATATTATCAATAAATGAGGGTTTATCAAGTTTTGTCTATAATTTGTAACGCTGGTAAACATTGAAGGAACTAGCAACATTTTGATAGATAAAATGTGACAGATAAAATTTGTGCCAGATAATCTGTCCGTTCGCCACAATTTCAGTTCGCATTCTGAGTATTTTATCGTCTATAGTGTAATCCACATTATTATATAAATAATCTTTAACTAATGAAATACGTATTTAGTGTATTTTAATAATAGCAATAAATAAAAGTAGTTTAAAAACTGATTATCATCTATATTTCGGGTATTAAAACAATAAAGAGTGTAATATTCCCACTTTAGTACCTAAAGTGTAGGTTTACATATAAAAAAATGTAAAGGATAAGGAGACAAGTATAGAATTTCAGGAATAGGATATTTGTAAGGATTATTTCTGATGATATTGATATCAAGCTTAAAATAATTATGCATTTTATTGTCATATATATTACATACATTACACTTTCAGCCTACGAGTTTCAATTTTCCATAAATGTTTTTATTAAAATAAAAAAATATCTTATAGACAGTTCTATCTCATTTTCTTGGACGTTAAATCTTATAAATGCTTTTACCTCATTCCCTCGTTTTTAGTTTAATCGAATTTCAAATCAAAACGATACTAACGAAGTTTCGTTGATCGACCATTTAAAACTCAACAATTTTTAAGTTTATTAAAAGTTTCAGTGGTAAAGCTAAATGATAACCTATAATACGTGAAACAATTTTATGAAATACCTTGTATTCGAGATAAAGAGTATTGAAGTAGGATATAAAGCAAAAAGGTTAGTTAAAAAGAACTCTCAAAAGACGATTGACGTAGAACGACTTTGTTGGATATGCTGCTAACTGCAGGATATAAGAATCAATCGTCGTCGACGGTGTATTGTCATCGTACAGTAATAGATATATACATATATATGTACAAAAAGAACTTGTATGTAGGAGAATGAATGAGCTTTCTTTGTTCAAATGTTCTCGAATCATTTCTATTGTCATCAATGAAAATTATTTTCTACTAGAATTAATGACTATGATTTCTCGTAACTTTTTCAACTATCTCTTAAACACGAACTTCATTCTTTCTCTCTATCTCCGTTTTATTTTTAAGTTGCATCGTTCTGATGATGATAATATTTTATTATTCATGACTGAATTTTATCTATATATGAATTATAAGAATATTAATAATATCTTTTTATGTCGAAGATTAAACACTATTTTTTTTATTATTTCAATATAGAATTTTTATAGAAAATGTAGCAAATCGAAAAGAGTTGATAGATTGTTTGATGTTTTTGATGTTTTATTTCTGCCACATGCATGTATAAATAATATGTCATTTACTTCATAATTTATGTCAAAAGATGTCCATAAGCTGACAATTGTGTACTCAGTATACAAAGAAATTTAATATATATTATAATTATACAAATTATTGCACGATATTTAAAAGGTTTCATCTGAAGTTGTAGATTTATATCGATTTCAATCGGGAATTATTTTAAACACTTCTTATGGTTCGATATGCAGAATGATGTCAGGCCATTTGCTTCTTGAGTTTTAGATGTTCATGATATTGCATGTGATCATTTTACTACTCACAGTGCACCTTCTTCATGAGGTTTTTCAAGGTGGATTTTGACTCTACTTCCCTTTTTACACAATTTCTTGGGAAGACAGAATTCTAATCGAAAATCCTAGTTAATGCTCAAATTGTATTCGGCGTAAGTTAATATTCTTTTGTTTGAGACGACAGATAAACAGGTCATTGATATGTAGAAAAAGCCAGTCTGATATTTGATTTTTTTTGGTATGACTTCCCAGAGATGGAAATACAACAATGGTACTTGTTTTTAATAAATATTGCGTTGAGCATCTCTACCCAACATTGCCTTTTAATAATTAATAAAATCTCTAATGTGACTGTCGAAAGCTTGCAACAACTCGGCCAATGCAATAAAATTACCGACCATTCAATCAAATTACGAAAGATGGGTTAAATGGCATTGTTCTAATTTGAAATAATTTATTGATGAAGAAACTTCTATATGTTTAATAATTTATTTTTATTTGAATGAATTGAATTGTTCAAAATTACGAACAAAAACTTATAATTGAAAAACGTATCTTCTATTATGATTACTTAAACTCAAAAATAGAATTTAATAAAATTTTAATGATTGGCGGCTCTTTATTCATTTGTAACAAATGTTTTTAGCATATTTAGCATTAAAATTCATATTGGTGGTTGGTTTTGGATGGGTTGATGGTAGAGAATATATAATGTTTATATTACAAGGAGAAAATAATTACTTTCACCGTGTGATGGCGATGAGATAGATAACATGAGAGAGATGTGTTAAAAACTTTCTCGTCAATAATTAACCATCATTTAACAACAAACAGTAGAAGTACAATTATTCACCAAAAAACTTTTTAATAACTGTATTTTGGGTAATTGAAAATTATCATTTATACTTTTGTTCAGATATGATTGTTGCTTCGTATGCTGTTCTAAGCATTTATGGTTCATGTTTCAATCATCATTTTCGAGTTGTTAAACTTATTTTTTTTTTTAAATATGCGAATTTTTGCATCAACAAATGTTGTGACAGAAACTGCAATACATTTATAATACGTTCGAAAGAAATGGAAACATCGTGGATACAATTACAGGGAAAGAAATAAATTGCTTAAACGGCGCCTTGCATGAGTTAACATATAGGTACAGAATGTTTTAAAAAATAGTAACGCTATAAGTTCTTTGGAATTCATCACCAACGAACAGTTTTAAAAACTAATAAAATAAGCTTCTTTGACATGTGGACTAAACAACCCAAAATTATTTGCAAAACTTTATAATGCGAATAAATTGCAATGACTTATAAGTTTTTTTATCGGCTTTTGAAATTTAAACAATCAACGACAAATTATTATCTTTTTTCTAAAATTGGAGCCTTATTTTATGAGTAGATACTTGTTCCATCGTCATTTACTAGTACAGAAATTTTTTCAAACATTTCTACATAAATATTTTACAAACTCTTTATATTATTGATACTAATTACTTCACATACAAATACCTTCTGTTTAACTACTTCGTTCTCTCATGCTCGTATTTTGACTGATGATGATAATTTAAAATTGAACTATGAATAAATTTTATAATTAATATAATTTTGTACACAAATTTTGTTCATTTAATCGTTAATTGTTATTAATAATTTTGTGTTTGTATGTTAATTAATATGTTGATTATGTTGTTTTAAACTTTATGATTGACAACATAATTATGTTTTTCGGTTTTGATTTTTTTATTTTTTGAATTAATTATTCTGATTTTAATGTTATTTGGGTTTATTGTTTTACATTACATAGCTTAAACCAAAACATTGAGTAATCATTTCTCTTATAACCAAGTAAATTATCTAAAGTTATGTAACAATATTCTTTAACAGATTTATGCCCAATAATCAGAAAAGTGATAATAAAAATTTCTGTGACTGAACGATCTCATAAATGTTTTGTATTCAACACATTATTCAAATGCTGCAAAGCGTTGTTTCGTTAATAAATGTATGATTTTTTAATATATCCCTTTATAATAATTTTGACTCTTCGCTTTAACTTTGGATTCGATTAATTATTTGAGTTTAAACTTTATTCATTTTATTGCCCATACACTCTACTTAGAGTCAGTCCGATGGCTGTAGATTTAAAGAGAATCTAAAAAAATCAAACTAGTAGTGTTTTTTTCAAGATATTCTCGACTAGCCATTTCTCCTGTGGTGTCCGGGGAAAATTGCCATGTTTGTTTTATTACCTTTACTTTCTTATTTTATATTTTATTGTCGTTTTAGATAGTTCTTAATTTATCCTCTTTGGCTTTTTTTTGCCTTTTCTTTGGCTACGTGCGTTTGAGAAGTTAAAGTAATGCGTATATACTCTTTGACTGAGCTTTGGTATACAGCTCGATTAGGTTATTACTGCTAAGAAAAGCATACTTTTTTGTGTCCGGGATCTGAATCAACCGGAGGAGATAGCCACATGAATTTAAAAATTAATGACTGTGGAATTGAAGGTAATTTTGAGGTTAGAATGCAACACATCCACAATACCAATCAGGGTAAACTATAAAAGTACTAATTTCTATTGAAATTTTAATACCGTGAAACTAGATGTGCACACATAAAAATACTTTTTCTTTTGGAAATCCCATTAACCCGGTTAACATGTTTTTTTATTTAAGTTCAATATAATTTTGTACTGATTGTAAACTATTACAATCTACCTACTCGATCCGACAGTCTTTGGACTGGGTATCTCTCCCGTACGGCCATCTCCCACGGTCTTACCCTATACTGTTCCTGATGACTGGATTATTATCTCTCATTCGAAAAAAGAAACAAATATAAAATGCGAAAGCTTTAATTTAAATTAAAATAAATAAATAAAAAATAATTTGGACAGCCACCTAGAGTATGTTCGATTATTTCGGCAGTTAATCGATAATTTAATCGATACAAAAACTGGTACCATTCCAACCCCTCATATTTTATATATGTTTTAAATAGCTTTTAAAGAAACCTTCCATGCTACCTTTAAAGCCCATTTACAACATCCAAATAACTTGAATTGAAACTTTTTAAGCCAATAATGAATGACACAAGGTTGATTTGTTTTCTCATTAGTTTGTATATTGCGTCATAGGATTATTATGTAACAAACAATTAATACAAAGGTATTTTCTTTCCTTTCGCGAAAAGACCAACGCCTTCATCAATTTCTTTGAATTTAAAAATGTTTCAAATTGAAAATAGCTAAAAATCAAAGGTATAGAAATTTTCATAAATGATGTGTCGGCTAAAAATTTACCCGTCAATCCGTCAATGTTTTAGCACTTCAGTGATTAATATTGCATGTAAATATTCCAATAAAATGAACATTATAATATTATAAATACGATATACGTTTTTTTGTTAATAACTTCTTGTAAAAGCTAAAATGTTAAGTAAGTAAACATATTTACATAAAGTTAAATCGACAGAAGATAGACAACAACATACCACCATACATAGATCAATATAATATGATAATAGACGTATAAAATAATGAATTTAATTTCAATATTAGATACACACCGACGAAGAAGAAGAAGACGACGATGAAGTGAAACTAAGAGTGTATATAATATGTATGATGAAGAACACGAAGAAAAACCAGTAAGAATATATAATAATAGTCTGTAAAATGCCCTAAAAAAATAATTAGATGCAAAAACAAGCGAGTAAAACAATGTAAAACTTAATACAAGTAATGGTTGTCTCACTGTAGGATTGTGATATTATAATATAACAAAACCCAGAAATAAAAAATGCACAGAGTTGGTGTGAATGTAAAATTACAAAATACACGATTTATATGGTGTATTTAAAAAATTATTAATTTAAGTGCTACTTCCATAAACAAAATTTAATCTTTAAAACACTTTATAAAACGTGTGTTTTGTAATTTTAAATATGAAAGTTCAAGTCGGTGGTTTTTTTTTTCAGGATTTGACTATTCATAGACCCTATTAAATATAGGTTATTTATATTTTACAATAATTTAATGTTTATTAATTTAAAATTTTCGACGATTAATTTGGCAAGTATTGTAAAATCAACTTATTATTGACGTCTGTTCATCTGACTCAACAAGTTAAAAAAATAAAATGAATCCAGTTGAAATTATCATTTTGAAAATGACTTTAAATACAATTAAATGCAACACGGGTAAATTTGGTTAGAACTTTCAAAAAAAGTAACCTGCAACTTAAATAAATACACCAAAAAAGTTTTAATAATACAAATTTAAAAATAATTATTTAAAAAACAATCCCAAAAAAAATTTTCCTTTTATGCTTAAAAGCGTTGCCGGTCCATATTGTGAATTGTTTTTCTATCCTATACTTAATTTCCTCAACGCTTAGAAGTAAACGAATGTAACTCCGTGTTTATGGGTAGTATCATTTGATATCCTCTTTTGGCTAAAATCTACCAAAGTTATACTTATTTAGGTGCGTTATGAAAAAATGATGACAGTGAAATTTTAAGATGCGCGCGTATCACCGTCACACAAAATTCGCATTTTGAAGCGGTCGTTATGATTTATGTTATACTTAATGTATGAAAATATGTATTTATTTATTTAATTTTTCAAATTTAAACTGAGCTTTATTGACTGTGTTGATTATCCTTCTCCTGACCTTTTATTGTTTTATTGTAATTAATTATTTGCTTGCAAATAAAAATTGTCTTTTAATGATACCAAAGATAATAGTACTGTTTTTTAATGATACCAAATATAATTTCTGACGTGCGAGTTTCGAAATATTTCTAGGAAACCAAAATTTAAGTTCAATCGAACCGGTAAATGAACAAAATTTATCTAGAAGAGTCAGAACAAATTAAAAGCTTGTAAAAAATGATATAATTGAATAATTTGATAGACATTCTGTATAAACCATTTTTATTCTTCTACAACATTTACAAAATCCAAGCAGCAAGTCATCTATGTAAAATAATAATAATCATAATAATAACCTAATGATTGAAAATTTGAGACGTGCGCGCAGTAATCCCCGATGGGCTTTCTCCCATAAATGTATATATTTACCACGAAGAAAATGTAGACGAAAACCACGTATTTTGTTTGTTGTATACCATAATAATGCTTACAAACGTACACAAACACGCACACAACAACACGTACAGGCTCACATGCATTGATAAAACATCTTTGAACAATATTCATCTTCGTCATCATGTATGTGGTTTAGTATTGTAAAATCATTTATGTTCACAATTTATAAAGGTAATTTTACTACTGATCAAAACAGTTACGTCATACTAAAGTCTTGTTTACATACATCTGGTATTTTAGTACAGTGGTATTTATTAGTACAGTGGTATTTAGTAATTGGTATTTATTACCAATTATACAAATTTTGACAAGATTCGTTGCAATTTGGAGTTGTGAATTATAATTCATTATCGAATGATCTTAGTTTATGTATCGCATTATAAGTAAAAAATATCTACCTACTTTGAATTCCCATGACTCGGGTTGCTCCCTAAACGCCAATAATAGTATTGAAACTTATATTAGCTAATTACATGTTTCACCTCTTCGTATGTATGTATCTCATGGGCTCATTGACTTGCACCTGTCAATCTATTAATGCCAATCGGGAAAAACATGGTGTTTATAATGGTTTTGAAATATTTGATCTAAACGAAGTAGTATCTTATTCTAAGACAATAGAATTCATTTAAAAACTGGTATTGGACTAATTTTAAGTCATCTGATTAACAAGGGCCATTCAATTGTAGCAAGCTGTTTTAACTTCTTTTTTCGATTTCGCATTTGTTGGAATTTTAATAAAATAAATTTAGACGTTATGAATTAAAATTGGATTGATTGTCCAAATTTTCGATTCTGATTGTAATAGTATACTAATTTTAGTCGAAGGTTTGTAAATCTAGAAAGAAAGAGACCATTTGAACTCCAAACAAAATGTAGGATCGTCTGGTTGCCCAACCATTAAGAAGATAGTTCAAAAACAAAGAGAGATAGCGACTCATTGGTGACTTTCAATTTGTCAAATAATTTTTACTACATCCATTTGTGTAAACGACTATTTGTCCACATTAAAATATTTGATTTGTATTTGGGTATGTAATACAAAGTTTATGTGTCTAAATATCTGTATGTTTTGTTGCAAATCATCTAATGAGTAGAATATTTCTTTCTATCCTTATTCTCAATATTGTTGTATCTTTGTTTACAGTTTGTTATAAATCCTATCGTAGAAATATGAAAATATCTCTCATGTCGATGGATAATTATTACATCATGTAATTTATCTGTAAAATAGAAAATAGTACAAAAAAAAATCTATATAATTATAACGTGGACTCCATACAGTTGTCGACTAATTGCTGTTTCATAAATTAAATTACTATTTCCACTGGGTAACAACTATTCTTTATTAATAAATCACAAATCATCCATTTTTTGTAGTAACAAATCATTATCTATTAAAACGAATTTTGTGTTTAATTTTTAAATAATTTTTACTTATTTTAAATAAAATGAAATGATTTATCTTGCCGGATAAATCCGGAAAATTCTAGCCACTATGGAGCATAGGGTTACCATAAGCGTTAATGTTTTACAAGCTAGCATCAATATAATTTTCTAGTTGTCTTATTTTTGATGTTTTACATCAAAATCAGTATCTATGAGTAGGGCGTAACAGTGTTAAAGTGTAACATGAAGGCTTAGAAAATACGCAATATTGTAAATGTTTATTAACGAATTTAATATATAAAGTGGATGTTTTTATATGAGAATATCTTTATGTAACACGGTATAAAAATTTGTTACATGTATGTGTAACATGATATTAAAATTAGTAAAAAGTTATAAATAAATTAAAATATCAAAAATTTTATTAAATAAATAAATATTAATTTTATAATTATTAATGAGAAATCTGGGATTTTTCGAATAAATTTCGATTTTTTGCCCCAATTTCCTAGATCAAATTATTTTGTATGTTTATAAATACGTATTTCAACTACAAAGTGGTCACCATCAGTATGAATTAGCTAGTTGTAATGATTCTCTGAGGAGATATTACTCGTTGCTTATTTGGTGACAGTTTGCACAAATGATGTTTATAATGAATTATCAACCTCAAATACATTTTTAAAAAAAATCGAAATTTATGAAATAAATATTAAAAAAATAAATAAAAATCTTAAAAAAAATGGACAAAAAATAAGAAAAAATTATGTGAAAACATTAAATTAGAGAAATAAAATTTAATAAAATAATAATTATAAAATGTTTCAACAAAAATAATCATTCTTCGTTAAGAAAAATCATTTCGAATAAAATGTTAATTTTGCAACACTCGCTCGTTTTTTTTTTTGCACATTAACGTGTGTTTTAACGGAACTCAAATGAACTATTTTTTTTCTCTTGATCACAATGAGTGTCATAGCTGTCAGTTAAATTTTTTCAAAATTTCAAATATATAAAAAAAAAAATTGTATTTTCTATAGGTCAGCGCCAGGTCGTCTCCTGTGAATAGTGAATTATGTACAAACGTTATAATTTGGAATGTAAATGAATTCCATGTAAATAACATATAAAACATATATTATCCACACATATGAACTAACTATATATAATAATGTGTATATTTACTTTAGCTAAAAATATAGATTAGCCTGTTAAATTTGTATACTGGATATATAGTGGTAAAGTTTGCAATAAGTTTGCTACATTTGGAATGTTAAAAGGAATATAAATTATGTTAAATTAAATTTAACAAATTTCTGCTTTTATTAAAGCTTAAGACTATTGGTACTTGACTGAAATTTAAACATCTCTGTATTTTCAATTAATTACCTAACCTCTGTTACCATTTAAAAGTGTTTGACTTTTATCTTTCTCTTTGAGACAAAATTTTAACGCAAAATTTCTGTATCAACGTATTGTTTTGTGTTGATATTTAACGTTAATTTTGAGTGGACTGTTTCTAAGAGTTAAATTGTGTTGATATTACACAATACTTTTTTAATTTCTTAGGATCATACAGACACTACAATAAAAACCAAACTATTCCTGGCCGGTCACTGATCCAAGGACTGACTGTACATGATGTTGCTTAACTTTGCTGATTGATTGAGATCAGTAATAACATTACGTCAGTGAGGGGTAACAAAACGTTTTATTGTGTAGTTCAACCTGTAAATATTTATTCAAAATAATTTTATTATTATTTATCAGTAATATATGAAAACACTATTATTTTATAACCTCCATTCATTCATTCACTCATTCATCTACATATTATAATTATTTGCATAAAATTATTTGTATAAAGTTTTATGTTAATTGTACAAAAATTAATATGCAACAGTCATCATCACTAAATAATTTAAATAGCTTTTATATTTTGTCTGTTTTTGAATATTATTTTTACCACATTTTAGTGAACATTGTGTTTGTAATATATTATCATACCTCCTACACTCAATATATTATTAATATATATATGCAAAAAAAACACTGTTAATGATAGGATACTGATAATTAAAGGGGGTATATCATAATAAAATATCAAAATTTAATTTATCAATTTTATATATTGTTGAATAAATTTTATAAATAAATGTATTTTTATACCCGACATACATAAAATGTCAGAGTATATTTATTTTAGTATAAAGTTTGTAACGGTGAATTATTGACCGCACAAACAAAATTTTGTTATAGGTGTTCATAGAAACATCTAATTCGTCTATTTCCGGTTGTCCGTCCGTCCGTACTTCATCACGATAACTCAAAAACTATAAAAGATAACAAGATCAAATTTTGTGACGTTTTCTAAACATCGAAAGTGAATTTAAGTTCGTGAATAAGCAATATCGGTCTATTGGGTCCAATGAACCCTTGACCCAACTTTTAAACTATAAAAGACAGAAGATAAATTCAAATATAAAATATGTTTATTTCAATTATTTCGGAATTTATTAGAATTCGCCACAATTTAAGCTCAAATTTAGCTAATTATCACATATTGGTGATTACAATACATATTATTATACAAGTATATGAATTTGTTTTGACTGGTTATTTATAGTAGTTTATGAATGGCAATTAAAAATAGTCCAACTAATGGTATTCAATCATATATCGAGTGTCTAAATAATTAACTCTCTATCTAAATTTGTTTTTGGAGTAATTCTAAATACAACATTATAAATTCCCTGTTCCTAGTTTTTCCTAAATTTACAATATGATTTGGAATCAATATTTAGTGTTTCACCTGGAAAAATAGTTCAAGATTCTGGCCGTGGCGTGGTTTTTGTCAATGATTGCGATTTCCTATTAACACAAAATAATTACAATAAAAAAAATTTTAGTTATAGACTCGATATTTGGAGAATTTTTTGAATGGTAATGATTAAAAACTCAAACATTGATGCTTAATTACACAATTCCAAGTATTTAAAGAATTAACTCAGTTGTTATCTTCACTTGTTTGAATTTTCGCCAATGTTGCGATTTCATAAGGTGTATATGTAAGGAACCCTATGATGATGATGATGATATGTAGTACTAAAATAGTGTCTGTTTATTTTTAGAACAATATTTGACCGAACAAAGTGATGTCTATGATATAACATCGATTTTACATTTCGTTTTTATGTATCTATCTATCTATGTTTGTTCTGCTGCACCTTTTGCGCACCTTGTTCGATTTTGACGAAATTTGGTAGATACATTTATCACACCAGAAAATAAAGTTTTTGGAGAGTTTCTGCATAATTTTTGCACTTTTATTGTACAATATAAACTGTTTTATTCTAAAATATAAACTATTTAAATCAAACACGGGACTTTTTGTTTCAATACCAGATTTTCGCACCTACTATACTACAGATAGTATTAAATTTTTTAACATAATTTTGTCTAAGATTATATTGTGGATTGTATCAGATATCTAAATTTTATGTTCATGTTATTTATATACATTTGTTTATTATTGAGTGAGGCTTACAGTTCACAGAAGTACTAGTATGTTATTGTATAATATAAATATAAAATTGGCATGAAAATTCCAATACACACACTAAATTCACAATGTATTTATTCAATAATATGTATGTTGTATACATATACAGTTAATAGAATGTAAGGAAGGAACCGTCTCTCTAACGCATTTCTGTTGTTTTCTTAATATGTCACACGCATCAATGATTGACTTATAACGTAATAAACAAACGTTGTTACATAACACAGAGTACACATAAACATAAAATAATATAATATACTTTGTTTTCAATATCAATAGTGAAGGGATGAAGTTTCACAGTGCAAAAGAGCAACAACATTCATTCAATGTATCAACGAATGTATTATATAACCCTTTCTTTCTCTTTAACCCTCTCTATATATTGTACAAAAATAATATCATGTCTGATCCACAATACAATATAGAAGAGACAATCAATTAGACTACTTTTTTGCAGAATTGTATTTCACGAAATTAAGAATCAGATTACGTAGTGCATTGTTATATGGATGTCATCTTCAATAACTTTTTCAGGCTTAATATTTGAGCCTAGAGTAATTCCCTCATCTTTTAAACTTGAAGCTGAAAGTATTGTTTCCATTATAACTTTAGTGGTTCGGGTAACTCAATACTTCTTGTGATTTACTACCTTGTTGTATTGAAATCTTCAGCTACAAAATTCGAACGGTGCTATTATGGACTCTATGCTTACTTGTATAATGCAATGTTGCATTCGTTTTATCTAAGATATCAGCCTTCCATTTCTTATCGACATTGAATAGCTATAGCCATCTGTTGGTCACTACTGGCAATCACAATAAATACCGACTATAACCTTAAATAGCAACTAGATCCAACGAGTGGTCACGATAAGTACTTAAATGATAACTAAGACGTGCAAGACATTGCATTGCATACTCACTCAAATTGAATTCATTGAAGTATCGTTTTGCCCACAGAATGAGCCTCACAAGAAAATTTAAGGCATTAAAAAATTCAGATAATTCAAAATTTGATTGAGGTGAATGATTTGCTTAAATGTTATTGTGAATCTTAACCTAAGAGGCTAGAAACAGCAGTTCGTTTATAAACAGGTGGATCTAAAGCCTAAAGTAGTAAATTATTTGGTCAGAGAATACTCTAATATTCTATATCCAATTTATTGCTTATAATCAGAAGAAACTCGTTTTCCAAATACACGATTTTGATTGTCTTTTATGGTTTATAAATAATTTTGTTTATCTAAGCAAAATTTTTGCCAATTTTAAACCCAATAAATTATAAAATACATTATAAAAATCGTGTATTTTTAATTTTAAATAAACAAGAAATATTCAGGTCGGTGCGTTATATTTTTTGGAAGTTGACGGTAGGTACATTATATGAAACATTGTTCCTGTTTTTTCCCAAAATTTAACACTTAGTATAGAGTAGGCATACAATTTCCAATGATATATTCCAGCTGAGTATAAATTTACCTATATATTTATTTATTGACTCGATATTATTTGTACATACAAACCTAACGTTTGCCATCATCACACCGAGTACGATAAAACAATATAACTTTATAGAGTATCTGCAATATATGTAGGGGTTGTATGCGGGTGCAGAATTGAGAGACGGGAGAGCTCAAGATATAATGGTATGATGATTACTACGGAATAACTCTTAATATAGAAAATAATGTGGGGTTTGTGTTGAAAATTAATGTAAATTTACACAATTTCAAATAGAGCATATAGCGAGTGATCAGTCAATGATGTGAAGATGGTATGATTTATCATAAATAGAAGAAAATTTTATCATAAATTACAAAGAAAAAGTTGTCGACATATTATTACGATCGAATTATTATTATTGTTATTGCGTATCTTTAAATTAATAGCGCAAACGAATAATATTTACTTTTTATACTTGACATATATTCAATTAGTCAAATTATATTAGTTTTAAATATTAGTTTTAACGCTTGAAAATATTGAAGCCACATAAAAACTTGTAATTTCCATGAATTCACAGAATGTATGAAAATGGCGTAGCATTAGAGATTATAGATTTTTATTTTTGTGTCATGCAAGCGTTAAGAAATCTATCAAACTTTGAATATAGGTAATAATTAAATGGATAATACATACGTTGTTAAAATTTGAAGACGATTTACTTCCTAAGATAATTGCAATAACTAATCGCATTTATTGCACACGTATCATGCGAGAAGCGTGACAAATTTGTTTATCTTTGTCCTAGAGAAAATGTTACCGTTTTGATGAAAAATTAGTAATTGTTGGAAGAAAATGTTCTGAATAACTAAAAGAAAACTGGGATGCATTGATCACGTCGTGTAGATAAATATAACAAAATATTTCGAAGATTATTTCCATCTATGAACACACTAAAGTGATATTATGTGTTTATATACGGTAGTGTAAGTTATAAGTACAAAAAGTTATAGTAATATAACCATCAGTCTTGATAAGTGTTATACATATCCAGAATTTATAGACTAAGATAATAATTTTGCCAATGGACTGTCGAAAAAGTACTACCTTAAACTTACACACAATTAATTTCTAAATTTTTGTATACAAATTCCATAAAAAAAAGTATCAGCACGAATGAATCATCCTACACTTATTGTAAATTGAAATTAAACTTTAAAGACTTGAACAACACAAGCTCACAAGCCTTACACTCCCATGATTTCTCAATGAACCCCATTGAAGTCGTCGTCACTTGTGAATAAGCATGTTTTCGAAGTAGATATGTAATGTTGATTTTATATTTAGAATTTGGTATACCTTAATAGGTACACAATATTATTATTATTATTATCATTATTTTGTTTATACAAATTTTGTTATTTTCTAATTGTTAAAACTTACACATGTTGTGTGTTATTCTTGTTTTTGAACGTTTATAACAATTTAATTAGGAAAATAACAACATAATCATTTTATTTTAACACCTTTTTCGGTTATAATTAAAATAAATTTTGTATAGAAGTGAATTATTTATAATATAGAAAATGTGTTTAAGGTAATTTATTTTTGATTCTTAATTAGCTATTACTGTTTGTTAATTAACTTTTTGGTTTATTAATTAATGATTTATGAAGTCATTTTACTATTGACACTGACTTATTATCAAGTTCTATGTTCAGTTCCATATCAATCTAGAGATTTGTGTAAAACAATTTTTTGTTGTTCGATACACTTAATGATTTCCTGTTCTTTTGAAGTACGCTCTACCTGGGTTGGTCAAAGTAGAAAACAGTTAAGACAATTATCTGATTATTCATTAATAGTCCGTCAGCTCAGCGGGTTTGTTTGGAATGATATGCACAAAGCTGTAAATATATATGTGACTTATATATGATTAGAGCAACAATTTTTACCTCTTCGAAAGGTTTGAAAACCTGCCGATTTTTTCTTTCTAGTTAATAATCAAACAGATAATTCTTGTTTTGTTATTGTAATAGAAATATCATCTAATAAAAATTTAAAGAACTATGTGTTTCGACACGAAGAAAAATGAAGTGTCCTTTGTACGATAATCTGAAAACAATAGACATCGAGTTTTTTCAAGTACGCGGGTAGTATAAATTTTAAGCTCTTGAACGTAATCGAAGATTTTGTGAAAAATTTGCTACATTGAATCTAAAATACGTCTCATGAAAATTTTTAGCTGAATGCTTATCCAAAAAAATCCAAAAACGATTATTAATTTTATCATTGATTGAAAAATTTAGCTAGTTTAGTTTCTGTCCGCCCGTCTCCAGGCTGTATCACATGAACCGTGGCAGTAAGATCATTGAGATTTTCACATATGCCGCTATATCAACAAATACTATAAATCAGAATAAATAAATAAATATTTGAGAGGTGAATTTGTAGAACGGTACGCAGCCCGTTTGAATGGTTTTTGTTTTTGTTTTTCTGTTTTTTTAATTTTGCTTTAACAAAAAACGACAGACCAATTTTGATACAAAAATGTTATCAGTTCTATAATACATAAAATATTAATGAAACTGGAATTTAATTTTGTTCTCCAAATGATCGAGGCGAAAGGCAAAACATTTAATTATTTATAAAATGGATTCCATCATATAAAATCCTACCATAAGTGGGAAATAACAAATGACAAATAATACGGTTCACAGAATAATTGGAGCTTTAGAAACTTGGATCAAAGCTATCTAAACGGTTATATTATCCAGAAAATTGTACCCAGAAAGTGTATAAAACAGACGAAGTATAAATGATTTCTTGAAAAATCATGTTATCGAAATACCTTACCTGTCGAGTTAGTTCCCAAATACGAATTATATGATTTTTTTCTCATTATTATTCAAATGTAACAAGTGTGACACTTTGGTTAGGCGTACAAAAAAAAAAAAAAAAAATATTGAAAATAATGGTGATATTATAAAAACACTATTAAATATAAATTTATTAGAACCCTAGGGGGTTATTCAATTAATAAATAAAATTTATCGATACGATATTTTATACTTGCATATATACATAATAAAAACCTAATTTTTCCATTATAATAATAGACATACACCAATTTTTATGTAATTTTCCAATAAATAAATTAATTACATATTTCAAATTAATTAAAAATTTTGTGTTTTTAATTATAACACGTTTGTAATATTGAGAATAAAATTTTCATTTACAATAAATAATGACAGTTATTGTAACACCAAACGGTTTATTTTATTATTATTATTTTGATTATGAGTATTACAATTATTATTATTATCTACAATCAATATATTGAAATGGAGTTAATTGTATGTTGTCAAAATAATTTTATCAAAATCAATCTTGATTAACTTTCAATCTGACGAAAACAGTGTTGGCCAAATTTAAGTATACCCAAATTGTGACTGGTAACTTTGAAATCTTTCAATTAGTATGGATGTTACAACCAACTTCATTTCTGTTAAATTTGGACAAGTAAATGTATGGTTCTTCAGTTTTTGCAAAACACTATCCGATAGCTGTCAAGTGATGTAATATAAAAAAATCACATAAAAATGGTATGATTGAACTGACCTTATTTCGAGTTGATAATTTTTTAATTCACTTAATTAGTGATAGAATTACTATTAATACCGGTGCCCTTGAACCATATCAAGTCATTGATAAATACTCTGGTAAAAATTTGAATATGGCTGATTTATCGTTAGTGGTTATATTTTCGACTACTTAGGTCATATAGTGAATCATTGAGGATATTTTATACAACAACAGCACACAGCAATTCTATGTGGTCACCCATCGAAGTACTAACTGTGTCTAATGTTGCTTAACTTTGTTTATCGGTTGTTATTAGTTATTACGTTACTATCAGTGGGGATATATTTATTAGTTTTTTTTCGAAGAAAATGGTTTTTAAATTTGTTATTGAATGATGTTCCTACTACAATAACAAAAAAATGGATGTCCATCAATTTAAGGCCTGTGTAGATAATTGATAATTTTACGCGCTCTGAAAAAGAAAATGGCCAACTTTTCAATATTTTTGTAGAGGAAAAAGTATTTGTACTAATCATAATTAAGCCATATAGTATATTTATCAAGACCTTATATGATAACAGCCAGCCTGTATTATAATACACGTTTCAAAAATATATGACAAAATCTATTGAATATCATGATACAATATCTGTTATTATTAATGGACAAATCGATAGACATATGAATAGAACTATTTTCAAAGTGTTTATATCTATTTTTGTGTTTATTTTTGATAACACTAACTATACACAAAAGCAAGAGTGACACGTTTATTCTTAGACACATTTTGTTCTCTTATCGATATAAAAAATACTCTCTCTGTTGTTATTATTTACAGAAAGATGAAAAAAAGAGCTTTTCTTCTACCCATCATGAGATACATTTTATCAAATTATAGGGTAAATGTTTGTTTTTATGAACTTTTAGTATTATTAAAATATCTATCATCTTTTTTAAGATTCAAATAACTTACATTCAAATAATTAGTTTCTATATCCCAAAAAGCTACCATTTCCTGGCCTCCACAATGAAACTCACAAAAATTCCCAAACTAGACAATAATTTATTTCGAAACTTATGAAATATTAAATTTGGTTTGTTCGTAATTACCTAAAATTAAACTAAAAAAAAAAAAAAATAACACATACAAAACCTGCCTTAATTTTTAACTCTTGCCAAAGGTCGTTGATAGTTTGATTAATTAATTTTTCTAATTCATTAGTCTTTATTAACATCAGAATAATAATGCAAGTAAACTTAAAGAACTTTGGCACCTAGCCTTAGCTCTATCTATAATACATCATCTTATAAACTAGATACGTCGAGATTACAGTTTTTGATATATTTTTATAGTTTTAGATATATCTATCTTAAAAAAAATTTATGAGTTATAACCTTAAAAAATGCTTTCGACATCGTGTAGCATGGGAAATCTTTTACTGAAAAGCAGCGCACGTGGGTCGAATTGATTCAGTTCTCTGATTTCCGGGAAGAATCGAAAAAGGATTTTGAAATTGTTAGAATAAAATTGTGGATGGTTGGGTGCCCAGTTTTGCGGTGAAATATTAAGGGTTTTATCGAGATCAGCCTGATGCAGTTTTGGAATTGCTGCATTTTTGTGACAAACGAAGATTAGCACAGGCGGTGGCTGCGTACATGAGTACTGGACTGATACATGATGATGAAGGAATCGCCGCATATCTAAATATATTGAAATTTTTACACATCAGTAACTTACTCAAAAAATGGATATTTGTATTTCGAATGATTTGAATAGCCCGCGCTTAATATACTACAAATATGAGGGTTATTGTATAAGTAAATCTCATTATACCACGTTTACCTGTATTCAACCGTCAAAAATGAAAATCATTACTTCTGCTGTATCATAATAATAAAGGAATTACAGATAGGAAAAGATGGTGTCGCCTCGCCTGTCTCAGATTGTATTGTATTCAGTAAACTTAATTGAAAACAAGAAAATTCAAAAAAAATATTAATTAATAATTGTTATGTCCTATCATCTTAATATCTTTGTTGTTTACTTAAAAGGAGAAAAATGACATTTTGTTTCTCTTTTGTTTTGTCATCATCATACCGTATTTTGTTTTTCTTGAATAAATCCATTATTTTTTATCCTTCTAGAATTACGTATTGTTGTGATTTTGATGGTTAATAACATAAATATTTTTTTTGTGCTCTAGATAAAATGTTATATAATTAAGGCTTTAATCTGGAGCTATTTTCGAGTGTGAGAATCAGCTTTAAGAAAAATGCTGACTCATTAAAAACAATTTCGAAAATAGTTTCTAATGCTAATTCTCTGTACTTATTCTATTTTGTGTTATATTTCAAATTCTGTGGAAATAGAAAAGAAAACTGTCTGAATAATAGTTTTCATATTTTCTTAGTAATGTTGATGCTGTAGCAATGACAATTTTATACATATTTTTACAACCAGAAGAAAATGCTAACAATAATTATTATTATAAAAGATAAGGGGCTTTACCCCCGTTTCTCAGATCTATACGTTTTTAACAGAGATCACACATATCATAATTTTTACTATTTATTTATTTTAAACTGTATCCGATATTATGATGTGGGTGGAGCCGGTTACTTCGTTGTTATCCGTGCAACGATTGCATGTCTTATCAATCATCCGTATCGTTAATTATAATTGACCAACGCTGCCGTGATTCGAACTTATAATCTCCCAGTCTAAGTATTCACTTCAAACGATATAAAACGCCCTGACTCGTTTGACTGCTTAACTGGTTAGTCCTTAACTCCTATAAGTTTAGAAGAAGTGGTTCTCAAATGTTTTTTAAGCTATATTGGATAAAAATTCAATAGGTACAACTTCTGGACTGAAAAATGATGGAATTAAATTGCTTTTACATTTTTTTTATTATTAGTAAAATAACAGACAAACGAATATTCATGAATATTCATTTTATGGATAATTTAAAGTGATTCCGTACACTTGTAATAAAGCTCTACAACTTTGCTCATAAATTGTGCTTGTCCACTTTTTGTATTTCTGTTGTTTGTATGTAGGCGAAACTAGTGCATATTGATAATCATTATTAACAAATCTCTGTCTCTGTGGAATTATTTAATTAAAATTAAGTGCTTTAAATACAGCATTAATATTAAATATATTATGAATATCTATAATATATGTTAACCTAAATACATTATTATAATATTATTATAACAGCATTTAACATTTATTTTATAACATTTATAATTTTACAAAGTGCATATAATATTTATAAATAAATATTATTTCAATATTCATAATGAGCAAAACATATTTTTAGACGAGTCAACCTTACTACACGTAGTAATCATATACTTCTAAAAACATACCGATATATTATTTAGATATTATCAATAATAATATATTGTGACTGTATATATAGCAAATTCTGCACAATATCTTAAGTTTTAATTAACAATTAAGAAAAACAGTACACTGCTTTTAAAATAAACTTATTTTTGAACTAAATTATTTTAAAATTGAGTCTATAGTGATTATATTGATTAGATTTAAGAAAGAATGGACAAATAATGTATGATAAAACTTTTTATTTTTTTCGCCAACGTTTCATCAACTTTATCGCCTTCTTCAAGGCTCAAAAATAAGACATTATTAGCCCTGAATATATTAACAAAGTTAATCAAACGATGGAGAGAAACAAAAATTCCCAACAAATATTATTTGTCCGTTATTTCATAAATTATTCAATAAAATTATTTTAAAACTAGAATTTGAACATTTTTTCACCAAATGTTTGATTTCTCCACAATTTGAGTATCTAAATAATTTATTTTGTTAATTCTTATCTTCATTTATTAGTTTATATATTCAATTATTCTGATTACTTATACGTGAATAATCTATTGGTATTTATTGTTGGTTATTGCTGGCTTCAAATTGTTTCGGTTTTTTCGAGAAAGAATGTCTCAAATGAATTCGCCTATCAGGTAATGTATAGGTGTACTAAATAAGCACTTCCATATTAATATTAGTATTATAATATTGTTTACATGAAGGTATACATTTACCTATTTTAAACATCAAATGTATAAACATTTTATACATCAAATTAAACCATCAAAATGACACTTCTGTATCATAATCAAACTCATAATAACAAACAGCTAACTGGAGAATTGGATACATGAGCTAGGTAAAATACACCAGTAGACAGACATACAGTTAGTCAGTAATGTATTATTATTATTTTACTAAATAGCTCATGAGATTTGACATTATTGTGACATTAAACATCCATTTATTATTTAAAATTTCACAATGGTAGAGAGGGTAATGGTATGGTTGTTTTTCTATACAGGGCTTTCAGAAATTGTGGTATCCACACGTAAAGAATGAATTTTGTCGGGAAATGAATGAAGCAAAAGTTTGCACATCAAATTAAACATTATAGTGATATTATTTTATTTTTAAAATTTTTATGGTTCAGACGTACATCGTTGTTTTTTATCGTTGGCATTTAGAAATTCGATTATGCATTTTCAAAGAAACCTTTTCTTTTGAAAATGGTTCAAACAAAAACGTATGGTAATGATATGGTAATTTTTTTTTTTTTTGTTTATAGTTAATTTTTACCTGAAAGTTTTGTGATGATATTAACGTTAGTCTATAGTTTTGCAAAGTAAAATTGTATTTTAAACAACTAAAAAATTTTGTAAAATCACATAATTGATCTATTTTCGGCTTTGTCCATTGGCTTTTCATTCCTTCGCTCTAAAAACTGAAGGTTACTAAACATTTGCTTCTATTGTTTTTACTTTTCTTTAAATATTTTTACTCGCCGACGTTATATTTTATATATGTATGAAACAACTAGAAAGAATCGAATTATAAATTCGAGAAATATTCAAAAGCTGAATAAGTTATTGATTCATAGGATTATAGTCCAAGTATCGAAAGCAAAATCCAATTATGTAAATCAAAAATGATATTTCGTCAAATGGAAAGATATATCACGATTATAACCTTAAAACTTATATATTGTGAATTGAAAAAAAAAAATATATATTTTTAAGTATTTTGTTGTAAGGGTAAAGGGTATTTATCTACATCTTACAAGAAAAAAAAGTAACCTTTCAAGTTTCTTTCTTCATTTTTTTTTCTTCTTGATATAAGATCGGTTTTTTCGATAATAGAAAATAAGATCAAAGGTGATAACAACCAGCATATGTCTAGTTTAGATCAGATTATGTTACATTATAGCTTTTTTTTCTATCCATTAAATTGGTTTTAGTGTATCAAATACATGTAATAGACCGTAATATTTATTCTACCATTCATTTTCGATTACAATTTTAAACTGATATTTTTCGAGAAAATATAATGTCAATTATTGTGATTTGAAATTTAATGGTATCCGTACCATGCATAGTTAATGGAAGGGACTTTATCGAATTATGCGCTACGAGTGTCGAAAATTTGTAATACCTTCTGGAAAATATTGTATTTGTAATTATTTTTTATATAAATAATGATTTATTTAAATTAGTTAATTAATTTTGGAAAATGTTAAATCATATACTATTCACCACAGAGTTGTTATATTGATAAACTAGTATTTCGTAACCATAGAAACGAATGAAAACATTTTGATTAACGGTGTCGAAACCTTGATTTGGGGTAACACACATGATATATGGGCAATATGGGCACCGTGCATCAAAATTTTTTCATTCGTTTTCATGTTTACGAAATACAAGTTTATCAATCAAATGTTATATAACTGTGTGAATGGTGTATGATTTAATATAGGAAATTTCTCAAAATTTATTTGCTAATATAAATGAATCATTATTTATAATTTCAATTAAAATTTAAAAATAGAAATAAACAATTTGAAAAAAATTTTTATAAGCTAAGATTCGCTTAATTTGTCTATTCATAAACGCATAATTTCAAATGAGTTTTAACTAATTTTGTGTATTTAATTATATAATAATTATAAACAAGTTAAAATATTGATTTACCTAAATTTGAGCTTAAAATTGTGTGGAATCCAAACTATTAATGACAAAATGATATATTTTTTTTTTTTTTTTTTAATTTTTCCTTTTTTACATTTCAAAAGTGGGACCTATGGATCCATCGGGACGGAAGGATCAATTTTGCACACTCACAAACTATTTCATACATTTTTGGTCTAGAATAAACCAACAAAATTTCAATTTGCTATCTATCTCTTCGTTTTTAAGTTATTGTGGAGATATACGCACGGGCGGGCAGAGGGTAATGAATTAATTATATAATTTATGAACACTTATTCCAAAATTTTGCTAGAGCAGTCACTCTTTCCTAGCCTTTCAAACTTTACACTAAAATTAATTACTCTGGCATATTCTAGTATTAAAACGTATATTGTTTCTTTAAATTTTGGGTTCTATGCTTCATTTTTTTTTTTTTTTTTGTAATTTAATAGTTTTTTTATAATTTTTCCTACACGCATCTTGCATAACGTAGGTATAAAAGCATATTTACTTATATATCTCATATGTTCCACGCGTGTATAAAATGATAAATGATTATATTAAAACAATACTATAATTCATTTCCTGTACGATATTCTTATTTATAGTTCTTTATCTTTGTCTATCACATGTGTTTGTTAGTTTTATTGTGGCCCTATAGACGAGTGTTACAACAGCAACACAACGAACGAACACCCATAATGTACCTTATATCAAAGTAAATATTCTATTTGTAAGGTCTAATTTAATTATGAATATAATAAAATATTATGATGATGATGGTTCAAGAATTGTACAGAGTATTTCAATATTATTAAAGGTGAAAATAACTAGCGCAGTGGCCAAGTGAGTAAATGCTCTAATACCTTCTCCCATTTGACTACTTAGATTGGCGCTTGCGAGATCTAAGGTTGCGGCTGTTTGATCAATTTTAATAAAATAAAGGGGCTATTGATCTAATAACTTCTCCCATTTGACTACTTAGATTGGCACTTGCGAGATCTAAGGTTGCGGCTGTTTGATCAATTTTAATAAAATAAAGGGTGATCATACTGTCACCGCTTGGATAAAAACGAATAAACCGGCTCCACCAACAACATAATAACAATATAAAAAAAGGTTCTCGGTACAAGAGACGCGTTTGCGGTTCTCCTATGAATATACTCTTAAATGTGAAAATTCTAATAGTTTAAAAATTATTGGATACCTATAAATGTCGAATTAAATTTTGATCCTTGGGCTGTAAACTGTTATTTCTTTGATTGACTACATGAACCTTCATACGAGAATGAATGCTTTAAGCTCTTGGTTCATAATGTAGTTTGTAAAAACTATTTGAAAATTTACAAAAAATCAAAAATATATCCTCTTTCAGGTTCCTAGTATAATTTAGGTCTTTTGATATTTCAAAAACTACGAGCTTTATAAGCGTAATTTTATGTAAATAAGATATCAAACACCTTTTTGCGATTTTTTGAAATTTTCAACGGGAACATCCCTTTAATAAAAATCGCAAAAACTAAACAAAAATAGTTTTCTCCGATTTCGATAAAATTATATTTAAAAGATATATTTTAATCTCTAGATTAATAACACCTACTTTTCAATTTGACGTGTGTTCTTTTAGATATTAGTTAAAATCAGATCTAGAAATCAATATTCGAGACTTTCAAGCAATATATTAGAAAGTTAAATATTCTTGAATTTGTTCGAATCGGTCAGAGCAAGGAGAGTAATGACTAATATAAATGATAAACGAAAAATTTGAGTAATTTTGAAATACATAAAATAAAAAATTTTGATTTGCACATTTCTATCTTAACTATGTACCATCGGGTATTACACACAGATCTAAATACGTATTTGTACCACGTTTAATATTTTCTGAATCCTGATGAAAAATAGATAACTATAGGAAATGAAGGAATGTAAGAATTATGAGAATGATAGACATAGAAGATGTAAACAGATGTATTTGATATAAGAACGATAGCATAAAACAAAGCATATGAAATACATAAAATTATTTTATTATTATTCATTTGTATTATGACAATATTATTCGTTTCATATTCGAGAATAACAACAAACGAATATTTATAATAATATACCTATACAAAATATAATACGCGTGCTACGGCTTGCAGTTTGTGTGTTAAAACCGGAAACAAATGAAGAAGATATGAATTTAATACAAAAGCAAACATAACCTAATTTTTAATAATATTTCAATTTTTTTATTCGTTATCTTTTTTATTATGTTATTCATTACTTATGTTTAATTTCTTCTTGTTTTTTGCCTTTAAGCGTTCAAATTATTTTTAATCTTATTTTACTGAATATCATTGAAAATTTTATTTCGAATTTTCTACAATCGCAATCGTATGCCGTCTAGTGTAATAACAGATATTCCATAATGTGTGGCAAAATAAAAGCTGAGCAGAATTCTGATTTGTAAAAAACTTTTGCTCAGCTTTACTTTTGATACATTTCCTATCATGTATTGTAGGATTAGAATACCCTATTTTTATATTATCTTACGAATAAATAATATAAAATTTTCTATTATTAAAATCTTTATAATATACAAACCAAGTGGAATGATATACGTTATACGTATTTTTCAATTTTCACTGACAAATAACTCAAAAAATTATTGTATAAATACTATAAAATTTATTATACATTATAATCTTGATGAAAACTAATTAATGTTATTTAATGTTAAATGTATTTTTTCAAGTAAATCTCTCTTGCCAGATTTCATTTCAAGATGGAATAGAAGAAATTAATAAAATTTAGATAAATTTTTTTTATTATTATTTTAACATGAAAAATAAAAAATGTAAGGGCCCTTAAGGGTGCAGCCATAACTTATTTAAGAAGGATTGAAATAAAATACTGAAGCACACTCCTTATCGGCTTATCAAAGAGTTTTTCTCGAAAAACATTTTTAAATATATAAAATCGAATTTTAAATTTCATGATGGTTACAAATCTTTATTAATATTATAACTGGTAGAAATTTACATCAAAGAAAAACATTTAATATTAAAATTACAACATATATTGATACTGGATTTCAATAAAAAAACAATCTAGTTAGCCACAAGATACAAATTAAATTGATAATCAAAAATCAATTTTTTAATTGAATATTTATAAAAATATTTAATATGATCGATCATGCGCATTAAACCGCATTAAACTAATAAAAAAGTAACCAAACCGCAATCTTTCAATATATATGTATGCAATTATATTCATAATAATAATTTACAAACGGGACTACATAATTGGACTAAATCGACCAGTAAGATGCAATAATATACTCACTGAATGCATATCAAACAAATAATAGACCCTACCAAAATAGAATGCAGTAAGAAGACGCAGAGCCCCCAATACCACTTAAAACTTAAATGCATATAGGGAATAATAAATAGTCGGCTTTATTATTATTAACTTTTTTTTTTTTTTTTTTGGGTATTTTAATGACTATTAATTATCGTTTGCTTTTGTATAGTTGATTATATAGCATCGAAAAAAGAATGTATTTCGTTTGATTAAATTATTGTCGAAAATTCTATATAATTTTTGGTTATTATTTATATATTTACAAAGGTAATAATTTTTTATTATTTTTATTATTTAGTTCAAAAGGTCTTCTTTATGTATACTTTTGTGGTGTTATTTTGAAATCATAAATAATTTATGATGGGAAAATTAATTTTTAGCTTCGAGGTGAAAAAATATAGATTTATGTATAATTATTTATTGATTTGAGTGCATTCGAATCAGTTTAATTGAGTGATGTAGGTCCTAAAAATGTATGTCTTCATCGAATTCATTATTGAAATTCAACGAATTTGATTAGTTTGTGAAAAACACTCATAATTTAAGAACAAATAATTTAAATATTTGTTGTTTACATTGGTTTTCATTCGATTTGTTACAATTTGTATTTTTAATATTTAAATTTTTGATATAATGATTAAGTTTATATTATTACGTTATTTACGACACACAATAAAAAATATTTTTCTTATTTATTTAAGCAAACTTAATACTAAACCTATTTTGTGTTAACTGTTTACTATAACTTTTTTTTCCGAAAAAAGTGAACTAAAAAGTAAAAAATAATTTTAAAAACTTCTATAAATTACTTCCTTGTGACCAAATAACTGCGAAGTCGGACCCAATTAAATTCTTAGCAAAAAAATAATCGCTGGCGCACTCCAATTTCAATAAGTCATCTATTTCAAGGGAATTATTTATAGAATTATTGAAAATTTAAAAGTACAACAACTCTACTTTTACAGTTTTATTTTAATTTTTGTAACCGAAAATTCTAATTTAAAGTATAGTGTACAGGTTATTCATAATTATTATTTAAAATAACATTTTTATATGCGAAGAAGGAGTACAAAAGTGGAAAAGGAGCATGTCTCAAAGGATAATGTAATATATTACGTAGTTTTGACGAAAAAGCAATTTATCTCAAAACATAACTTATCCATGCTATTTTGAGTAAATATAATGCATTTCCCATAATTGTTGACTCATTTTACTCAAGTGGTTAAAAAAAACAATACACCCCGATCAAAGGAAGAGCATAGTGTTGGCTCTTGGACCAGTTGTGTTTTCAAATTGTAATATACATCGAAAATATTTCAGTATTTGATATTCGACTGAAATTATTTTCTTCCAAAAAATAGTTAGATTCATAAGCTGTAGTTAAACTACTACTTTTAATTAATTAATTAATACACTGATGAGTTAAAAAAGTGAAAATCAGTCAAAGGTACAAAAGCTTATCCTACCTTTAAGATAGTTGACAATTGAATGAATATATTTTTTAAAATTTATCAAAATTTTATTCTTTTAAATATCGTTAATGCCCAGTTTAACTGTAATTGAACCTAATAAAATTAGAACAGCAATAAATTAACGTTTTAACAAAAGATTAAAATAAAACTAAGCTTTGTTAATTCATGTATGGATTAAAATCTTTTTATTATTTCATGAATTTAAAATAATGATTTGAATATTCATAAAAACATCAAATAAAACATTGAGTTTTTATTACATCGTCCATATTTTCAGTCAGCCATTTAACATATCTACTTAGACTGTCTACACACTGATATAATATAAAAATTGACATATATATATTTGAACATCGTAACAAATTTTGGTTTTTTATAATTTATATTTTATTTTTTTATTTTTGAACAATCGAGTTAGCAGTAAAAAAATTGTACTAGCAATTTATAAATCAATATATCTAAATTCACATTTTTTATACTCGATATGAAAAAATTAATATGTCAGAATATATAAGCTTTGGTATAAAGTTTGCAACGCTAGTAAATATTTACCGCAAAATCAAAATTTTGGTATAAGTGTTCATAGAATCATCTTATTAGTTAGTTCATTTCGTATTGGCCGTCCGCCTGTACGTTATCAAAAATAAACAAATAAATTAATAAATAATAATAATAATAATAATAAAAACGAAAGCTTTAATTTTGTAGGTATCATCTGGATGCATCATGATCCAACTTTTAAACCATAAAAGATTTAAAGCTTTTTTTTTTAAAACAAACTAATTTTTTCGTAAAATGTTTGGATTCCCCACAATTTGAGCTAATTAGCATTTATATAATGACCATATATTTTATTATACGTATTTATAACTGTTTAGACTGTATATTTGAAGTATTTTTTGAGTGCTAATAATTAAAAATAATCCAAATATTGGTATTCAATTATAAGTCGATTATCCAAACAATTAAGTCTGTTAGTTGTTATCTTTACTTTTTTTCTGTATAGTCTTTGATATAAATGTTTTATATATATATATATATATATATATATATATATATATATATATATATATATATATATATATATATATATATATATATATATATATATATATATATATATATATATCTTATGTATCCAAAACGAGATGCATCGAATGTAAATTTTATTGAAACTGAGATCAATTTAAGAATCTTCATTTTGTTCAACATGTTGATAGCCTCCAAATTGAGTACGTCAATGACATAAATGTATAATTTATGAGCGACACAACTTAGTCGATAGCTTGAACGTACAATAAAAAATTATTTAATGATGCCTCTTCATTGTACTGGCTGTGTTCGCAATTGTAAAAATGTGGGAAGAAATAGCATTTTCAATACTATTTATATAATATAATAATTCAATAAAACTGACAATCTATGAAAAACATGGTATTCCCATTGTAACCCATGAAAATAAACTCATTAATGATGTGAATCGTCACTAAAAGACAGTCACTCAACTTGATATGTAAGTGTGAACATGAACGTACAAAAGAAACTCAATGGAACTTAACGACAACAAAGTATGAAATAAATAAATGCGTTTGTTTCATTTTTATTACATTTTCATAAAATTATAATAAATTTTTCACAATTTGAAACAAAATCATTATATATTATGATTATTATTATTTGCCAATATAATAACAATCTTTTAATATGATTTATGATGTGTCCAATAACACACAATTATTGTACAATAAAATCGTATATTAACTCAAAACGATCATATATATGTTGTATATTATGGGCTCTGTATAGCGAATTGAAACTCGTATAATTACCGATTAAGTTGCTATAAATACCTTTCATATCATATACCATATTCATAAATATTTTTAATAATGTACCATATACAGTATGTATTAAATATTTGAGGCAGAATTTGCTTTGTAGACATTGGTTGGATATTGCCAGAACTTTGTTTGATAATAATTAAATTTCTTTGTTCACTACTGAAATCATTTAAAATTGTTTGTTGTTGAAAAAGATTCCAATGTATGAAATAAAATGCCTTTAGGACGTTCCAAAGAAAATCATTTTTCTAAAAATATTTTACTAAATTTAGATACACATACTTGAAAGTGTCCTCTTAATGTAGAAATTTATAACACGTGGAGCCCATTCTGGTCGATGTTGAAGCAAACGTTTTATTAGATAACAAAAGCAATTTTCTCACGATTGTCTGAAAAAACTGAAAATCATTAATTGAAGGTATAATAATTACGTATCTTTAAAAATTATGACAAGCGGTATAATATTAATATTAAAATTGAAAAAAGTTACTAACTGAAATTACTTTTGTATTTCTACGCTCAGAAAATTAATGGAAGAAACTTAGTGAATATCAAACTTTTTTAATTGTAGTCATCGTTATTTACATATGGAGTGTCTCTCAATCAGTTGAGCATGCATCATCTGTGGGAACGTCTCAAATTTTGTTTATAGTCTTATATAAGAATATGACTTAAAACTTTGGTTTAAAATGAACAAAGTCTTGAAACAAATAAAGTTTATTATTATTATTATTATGTGTATCAACATAATATGCTAGACTCTGAAATTTTTGACACTAGAGTCTTTCTGGAACCTAGAATGTAAGAAACATATAAGACTGGAAGCAGCTACCCTTATACAAACGAAAAACATAATTCGAACGAAAGAGATATTTGTAACCAAATATCTGTTTTGCGCATCCTTGAATGGTTGCAATATTGGATTAAGTGAAATAAAGTTTTTTTTATATACTGGAAATAAATTTTATCAAATTTTCAGTTTACATTTCTAATGAATTTAATTATCATTAATAAAAACCTATTTCCTGATTTTGTTTACGAACAAGAATAATATAAATGTAAAGAGAGCCTATAAAAAAATTTTACGATTCTATTCTTGTTTTCTATTAGTAGATCTTAATATTCGTTATTAAATATATATATATATTAAATAAAAAAGGTACTTTGTGCATAAGTACACGCGATATTACTTTGATTCTGTTCCTATTCGTGCAATAATATTATATTGAATCACTACTAAATATAATCCTTCGGATATTAATTAACAGTTTCATGATCCTGTTTCGTACTGTATATAATTTATTAATGTATAATGTACGTTGCACACAACACACAACTTAGAAAAAAAAAAACTAGTTAAGAGTGAGTAAGGTTCATGAAATCGGGGTTTAGTTTTATAAAGTCAGTGTGAACTATTATTAAAATTAACATTGTCAATTTTCTTAGCATAGTAATTGCAATCGTAAATTACAATGAAAAGAATATTAAAAAAATCCGGTCTGATTTTTATGATGTCACATTGCCATATAAACGTAATCGGCATATACTTTTATTTTTAGAGATTACATGAGAATTTTTTAGGATGACATCGTTTCCTTGTCAAATTTGTGCAGTTTTGGTTAACATTGTATGGACATCAAAGTTGACGATATCGTTTTCGTTGATAGTGTATGGTCTTCTTTAGATTGTATAAATCAATAATTTAATTAGTTTAATAAACCCAATAATTGGTTTTATTTGTAGTTTATTAAGTTTCACAAATTTATAAGCATTAATACAGATCCGCAACTGGTTATAGTATTAAATTATGACATTTTTTAAAATCAATCTTTTGGAACCTCGTGAACTTCAGAATTTTCATTTAATGCCAAACCTACTGAACGCGTTTAACTGACTAACTCGAAAACTACTGAACTAATATTTATAAATGTTTTTTATCAATTGGTATGTCGCAGAATTCAAGCTCAAATTTTTAATATCACGAACCACAATTAATTCTATTTTATTGAATAATATGGCAGCTTTATTTGTTTAGAATTCAAGGATATCGATTGCTTAACAATTTTAAATTGATATGCAATCGATATATTTTTAAAATGAAACGTTTTGAAAGAAACTAACACATAAATAAAATTCGGAGAAAAACTTACTCGAAAGTCATTTCTGAAGTTTTCAAGATACAAAACGCTAAAAACCTATAATACACGCATATAACTTATTATTGGCTGGCGTAGTCATACCAACATTCATATATAACTTTATATAAATAATAAAAAGTACGCTTGATGTATATTTAAAAAAAAAAAAAAGAATAACAACAAAACAAAAAAAAACTATAAACTGCATAATTATAGTTTTTAAAGACGTGATCAGTAAATTCAATTCTACCAACATATATATAACACAAACTATAATACTAATAATTGGTAGACTGGCTCGGCTCTAACAAACATCATATGCTCGTATATATCAACAGAAAGACATTACCCAGTACAAATTTATATGAATTTATTTTTTATTATAGAATGCGATATTAATTTTTACGTGAAAACTTTCTAGCCGTATTAAATTTTGTTTAATATCGACGGTTTTTTTTTTTATTGCCATTGATTTGTGAAAAATTTGCATAGTATTTGAAATTAAAAACTACTAAATTATTATTGAATCCTCATAACTACTACATGTCTGTAGATTTATATAATATGTTAGGATTTACTGTCTCCCATCACAAAATTTCTATGCTTGGAAATTATCATCGTAGTAAAAACTGGTAGCAAAAAAAAAAATTACATAACGACCAAAATTTTGCTCTATCAATACTACCTTTTTTTTATTTTAGTATTTTCGGAGGTATAAATTAGAAACATATGAAACACATATCAAAAATGATATAACCCAGTCACACAAATTTTTCCTCACCTTCCTTAAATTCAAAAATGGTAATTTAATCAAATAATTTTTAAAATAAATTTTCTCACGTTTGTTCAAAATATCAGTACAATTTATCGTAAATAATAAATTTAAAAAGTAACTTCGATATTTTGATTTCATCATTATCGATTTATCAGTTTTATTACTTAACTGAAGTTAAGCTTTAGTTACTGTAAGTGGTAGGTATGTGAATTTAATAAATGATTATGATTTCACGAACAAAATAATATGAGATCGATTATAATTTTGTTTGTAGTCAGCACACATACAAACACTGCAGCCAGTTCGTTTGTTAGCTCTATATCTGATTATTTTTGTATTGATTTGTAGTTTAATTCTGTAACTATTTATCCAGTGTAGTCACATACACACACACAATGATTATAATCAAAGTATGTAAGAGTAAAGAGATTTTATGATTGTTAATCAGTAAATATATTATTATGCTGGTATTACAGTATTTGTATTAAATCATTCGACATTAAATACACCTTTTATAATCACAAAGACTGTAAAATCGGGGTTTTTGACAGATTTGACTAAAATTATTCATGGTAGTGATCATTAATTTGTGGTATTCTATAGTATATAACTGCAGTTGAATATGGAGTAACATCCGAAACATGTCGCATAATAGAATATAATAAAGTGGTTAAGCAAAAAGTAAATTTATTTATTTACATATTTTATGACTAATTATATAGAAATAATTACAAAAATGTGTAGAAAATTGTAGGCAAAGTAAAAAAGTTTTCAACCTGCGTAAAGGGGTTAAAAAAAATAAATACTACCCAGAAATACGATTTTTCGGTTATATTTGGAAATATAAAAAAAAGTTTTAAATAAAACTTATAGAGCATATAATTTTAGGCCTACTTCTCTTAGGCCATTTTTAGTATTTTATTATTTAGTATTTAATTTTAAATCATATTTTTGTCAAAACCTATTACCAATGTTAGAGATGGCCAGAAATTTACGCAATAACCAATTTAAAACAAAAAATGTTTAAAAGTATTTTTTTCTTGATAAAAAAATTTGCTAAGGTCCGATTTCAAAAATTTATTTGTTTGCCCGTGTTTTGGAACTTCTCTAAGCAATTTTCATTGCAATACCAGTTTAGAAACATCTAACATATAAATTACCGTTCTGAAAATATAGCGCTCGAAACTTAACTTTCATTTAAGTGACAATATCTCATGAACCGTTCATCCGATTTTGATGAAATTTTATATCTACATACAATCGATTTTTTTAAAAACAGCATTACTAAAGACAAATAAAACATTGGAACTAATAAACGTGAAAAAAATAAAGTCTTCCCTAAGTACTTTTTCTAAGCTTACTATTCCCATTTAATAAACTACAAAAAAGTTTTCTATACAAAAGGCTTTCAATTACAAACAATTTTGTGCAATTCGATCGGTAGTTTATAAATAAATATAACAAATTATTCATTACACAATCAGTGTACAAAAATTATTCAACCATTAAACCAATATATTGTATGTATCATCGATATATTTTATAAACCTTTATATTGGTTTTCTCATGAAAATAATTACTGTATTGATAATATTGATAAATTGTTAATGGTTGATTTTATGATTAAATAATTATTATTTACTGTACATTCAAATCTTTTATAAATACTCTATTAATATTATTTTGTTGTTATTTTATCTTTTTTTTGTTATTTTGTTACAGAACTGCAACAGTCAACAACATTGCTGATTTAATTATTTAATGATTCGTTGATCGAATATCCATCCCGTCCTTCGATAAATTGAAAGTAAGTACTTACAAATTGATATCTTTAGTTAATTATTGGCGACTTGAGTAATTTATAAGTTAACGGACTTCAAAACGTAGACATTATAAGTCTGTAATTAATATTGAAGTACTTTGTTTATTTTTAGCTTTTATTAAGTTGTAAGTATGGTTATCTATGTTTTAGTTTAGTTTATCAACTATTAACGTTTAACCAAAATGATTCAACGAATTTACTAATTAAAATAAATTGCTTCATAGGATAATTAAAAAAGGGTAAAAGCTAGAAATCTTAATAGTTTGGTTACACATATACAATTTCTCTGTTATTTTGAATAATAACCCAAAAAAAAATCATCAACTTTTTTGCCAAATCTTATGTTTTACATTAGACATGCTTCGTATTATTTTTAGTGAATTTTTCAAAGAATCGACTCAGATTAGTTTCACCTTTCTGTGATAAATATTTTTCGAGTTATTAACTTTTTGATTTGAAAAAATGATGCCATTAAATATATACAAAGGGATATGTACACAAAACAGCTTTGTTTTTGTAGAAGAAAGGTTAGTATAATGGTTTACGTCAGTGCATGCCATTACGCTGGCACTTGGTTCGAGTTTTAGAATATGGACTAATTTTTAATTAAATTTATAGAGTAGATGTTAATTTATAACTTTTTTTTCTTCAGTTTAATTCCAATTAGCCTTAGCTTTTTCATTTTGTAAAAAATTTAACACTGATAAATACACAGAACATTGACAAATTGTATAATTCAAAAAGAAATGAAATAATGATTAAAAAAACATTTTTATAAATTTCTAAATAGTTGAACCTTATAAGATAGTGTTTAAATATTATTGTTTTTGAATAATCGTTAAAAAGCATTTGGTATTAACATTGTTCATTCTTCCTACTAAAACTTTAGAGTATCAAGCCTTACAACTCCCAAACATCGATTATCACATAATTGGGAACCTATAGAAAGAATACGTTCTTATTCGTCTTATTTTTTAATATAGATTCTAGCATGTTCCAACCGTAAGCCTGTTACAAATTTATACATTTTATTTGTTTAATTCAGCTTTAATTTTAATGCGGTATTATAAATGAAATGGAAAATAAATCATTTGAAAACCGATCTATTGTATTCTCCAATAAAATTCATAAGTTTTCAACACTTTTTATAAAAATGAATTATTGTTCGTATTTACCAAATTATTAATTTCCAACATGAGTATTAAAAGTTTAGATAAACCTTAATTGGGTATTATTTTCGCCATTTTGATGTAAAATACCACAACTAATTAAATCGTTTTCATATTCAAAACATTATATGATTAAATAATTATTATAGTGAGCTTGTACAATTGATTAGAAAGTATTAATTAATTATTATTATTATTATTATTTATAATATAATAATTAATTTGATACATACTGTATCATATGTATGTATGTACATACTAATTAAAATAAATGAATGTCAGTTATTTGAGTGTTGTTTTGTTGCTGATTCATATAATTAATTATTAATAAACAATGGATTATTTATTATTCTATATAAATATATAGTGTGGTGGCTGGCTCATACGTTTGTATGTCATTTGTGTATTAGTGATGTGTTTATTACCGTAGACACATGAAATTTAATACGACGTTTATAAATGATGGTCATATTACGAAGTTTTTCTTATGTTTTGGCCTTGGAACTTAATTGGTTTGGTTGGCTTAATTTGATAAACATTCTTAGTTTACCGTCTCAGTGGTCAAGTGAGAAAAGGCACTAATAACTTCACCCATTTGATTACTTAGACCAGAGATAGCGGGTTAGAATCCGACAGCGGCATTTTGATCAATAAGAATGAAAAAAGAGCGGTTGGTAGATCAAACTGTCGTCGCTTGGATAAGAACGAAGTAACCGGCACAACCAACAACATTATCACTTTATAATTGTCAACTTGAACCAGAAGCAATCTTTGCCTTCAGGTGATGGAGTGTTCTGAAAGAGGGTACACAGGACCAAAAGTTCTTGGTAAAATTGACGCGGTTGCGTATCTCCTCTTAATATATTGGAGGTTAAAAGACTTACTGCTTAAAAGCTTTTAAGAATGACATTATTGACCCTTTCTTTTATGAAATCAAATAGTATAAAGTTAAATTTGACCCATTTCTCACTAAAGTTAAAATTAGCATATGAATGTTAATCGGATAACAACATAAGACTAACCACACTTTTCATGTCTTATATATGTTACCAAAATTTCACCTCGCTATCTTCTTTATTTTTTAGTTATATTGATGACAGACGGACATGCGGAAATAATTATGCGATTCTATGAATACCTAAATATCTATTTTCAAATAAACTCTGTTTATTGTTATTTTTACTTGTTATGTTAAAAATTCAATAATCTTTTACCTTTAAATACTATAAAAGGTAGTATTTAAATATTTCCTTTAATCAACACACTCATAGAAGGTATCTTTTATAATTTTCAAATTTCTAGTTTATTTTATCATTATTTCGGAGCTTATGTAGGTTGATCCGGATAATCATTCAAGACTCCCTAGTCTGCACTTCAATATATTTTGCTTTATCAAATTTCATATGCAGATCTATCGCTCAAAGCAAAGCATTCATTCGTTTATAGTTTTTTACGGATTTTGTTATGTTTGTTATATGGTAAAAAGTAATCATTGTGACATTTCATCTAAATCGTTAGAACTGAGCCTTGTTTAAAGTTTTAAGAAATTTTCAAAGCGGTCATGAATAAATAAAAAAAAGGGGGGAGATGCATGGAATCGTGACCACTAATGGCCTGGGATCACTAATCCGGCACGTTCATCATTGTATGGTATGATCTTTTAAAAAGTATTTTTAAAGTACTTTTTTTACGAAACCAGCATTTTCTGAAGAATGAATCTATTCTAAATCAGCTGATAAAGCATACTATCTATATAATCGTTAAAGTAATAATAATTGATTATTTGTCGTTTTACAATTGTGTTTGAAATATGAATAAGTAATTAGACGATTATTTTAATTAAAATTCACAAGAAGTCCTAATAGCCTGAAGCGTTATAATATCTGTACCAAATAATACGTAATGTTTGTTTACTTTTAATTATTGTCAACAGATAGTGTTGGCAGATTTCGTGTACGGACGTCAACAGTTAAAACAAAAGATTATCCATCTATATTTATAACATAAATTCTCTCTCTCTTGATTTAATCTGATAATAATGCTGAGTTTTATTATAATTTTTTTTATTTGTACATCAATTCACCTGATACTGAATATAAATTGACAGATGACATTCATAAAATATATAATTTGTGCTATTTTTTGCTACTATTTTTAATCTAGAGTTTCAGTTTTTTAGTTTCTTAATTAAAAATATAGATTGAATATGTTTATATCACATTGGCCCCGTTTTTTTTTATTATTTAATGATACGTAAATAAAAAAAGCAAAGTATTGAAATTAACTTGAAGTTTGTTGCAATATATTTTTGGTCATATATTATCTTAAGGGGGAGAGGAACATATTACTGCAGCACCCTCCATTATATAAAAATCTTCAAATTTTCGCACCCAAATAACTGAAAATATACCCTTATCCACATGTTTTGAAATTTGGTAGTTACAATATTGACATGAAAAAGGAGGACTTTATCGAAGATTTTTTTCAGGAAAAAATTATTGAATATAAACTCTTCGACAAGCCCAAATAAAATAAAATTTCAAAACATTTGTATAACTCTTTTTTTTTAGCTCTTTGGGAGCGAAAAGAAATACAATGCTACATGTAAGGCTTGAGCCCGTCCAATTTTTTAAGGATAATAAATCAAGTAAATCGAAAATCAAGCTAAAAATATGACTTAATAATAATTCGAGTAACAACTTTTTCGCATCAGTATGAATTAGCTAGTTGTAATGATTCTCTGAGGAGATGTTACTCGTTGCTAATTTGGCAATTCGCACTTCAATAATTCTGAAAAGTGAGTAGTTTTTCGTTTTCCGATACCGTAAATTTTGCGCCAACAAGTTTTAAATTGACGGTTGCTTGTTTTTTGTCAGAGAATTGTTTTTTTTGCTTATAGGAAGATTATTTAATAACAATTTTAAGAAACGTTTTATCCGATACTTAGCAAGACCAGATGCTCTAGCTGCAACCCGCAAGATCCACACGAATAAGTTTCCATTGAAGAGAATAAAGAAAGAACTTTAATTTGTTAATTTTATGAATTGGAATGTTTTTTATCTTTTTTATCTTTCTTTTTAGTTTTTACCCTGAACAAAAAATGTCTGTTTTTGAAAAGTAATTCAGTATTTAATTTACACAATATCACGTCGAATGACGATTGGCTTCATGTCGATATCTATATTTGTTCTCGAGAAAAGCGCGACGATTTTAAAAAGTTTCATTTGGGTTCCAGTAACCTTGAAACGCAAAGAGTTGTCAAAACTCGGTATTAAAAAAAGCAGCCCATTACAAGAAATTACCGCTGTGATATTTAAAAGCCAATAATTTAATAAATTGTTGATTCATTTAATATATAACAAAACTATATTGAAATATTTTTCGATTTCCATAAGTTGAATTACTAATCATCTCTATAAAATTAATAATTCATAGAATTTTTCTTAATGGCGTTTAAAAAAAAATTTATACTTGACAGAGTATAATTAAAACAATTATTCATTTTTATCTTATTTTTTTATAAAATCAAGCTACCAACACATAACAATTAATTTACAAAAGTATTCAGTCTGGTTTTGAACAACAAAAAATAACAACAAAAGGAAGTCTCTTGAAATTCTCTTCTCCTCGCCACACGTTATAGAGCTCTTCAAATGTTTATCATCATTGAACCGAAGTTTTTTTTTTCATTTCTGTTGTATTTTTATACAATTATAATTAATTTATGAAAAAGATGTTCTTTAAAAAATAAAATAAAAAATTAAATTATGCGTAATCATTAATGGAGGTAAGATATAAAATTATTTACTATTAAAAAAAATTAAAATCACTTTTGAACGTTTTGTGTGTTGAGTACCTTTTACAAGGTGTCCGATCTGAAATAAGATCATGTATTGGAAAATATCGTTTTGTGGGGCTTAGGGTTTTATAAAATCATGGAAAGTTTTATCTTTGTTCTATTTTCGCTTTAAAGTTTTTAAAAAATTATAAGTGCACTTTCAACTAATAAAGTCATTTAATTAATGAATAATTATGCTTTTATTTTGGAATAATATAAGGAAAGCAGGTAAGACTATTATGGAGTGGATTTGGTAAATATTTTTACCATATTTTAAATGTAATAAAGGAGAATAATTTTCTATTTGATAATTAAGAATTGGGTTTTTATTTAATTTAATTAAATTCAGGTTTTCTAATAAATTTAATTTTTGGCTTTTATCACAAATATATAACACCACCGGTTTGTGTCCACTATCAATTTTATGGCCTGTATTAGTAAGATGAATGGAGAAGCTAGAAGAAATTTTAGGGCTTTTTATGTGCTGTTTGTACCTGATTAATAACTGTCTACCTGACTGATGAACATAAGCGGCATTACGGACTAGATAATCTATAAACACTTTATTAAGGGTGGGGGTTTTTCTTTATCATTTAAATTGATTTGCTTAAACTACTATTCTTCATTATTCATTCAAATTCTATTTTTAACATCAAGTTTAGTAACGTCCCTAACGGAGGCACAAGAAAATTTTACAAAATAATATAAATTAAAATTTTATTTATATCAAATTTGAAAAAATCCACTAGGGAGCATGTGATGATTAGGTTATCCACCTAATTTATCTTGTGTCTGAATAAATATCAATTTGAAAATTTTGAAAGTTTTTGAGAACGGGTCACTCTGTACACAATTATTATTTTATATGAATAAAAAAAAAAAAAAAGTTACGTTCATTTTGTTGAAAATAATAGTGCCCTTAAGGTCGTAATTATCATCCCACTGTTTATGGAGTAGATATGCAAACGAAAAAAATATGCATACATAAAATTATAATCAGTGAATAAAATGTAATGTATATACACAAGTTACATTTTAATGTGTGTATTATTTAGTATTATAAACATTTAAAAGTCTAAGAGCTTATGCTCAATTTTCTACGAATAATGAGCTAGGTACAGCAATAAAAATTTATATTTTTATTAGAAATCAAATACAAAATAAATTAGTATTAAATTTTCTGTAACACAAAATGCATGATAACTCTAGGCATTTGAAAGGAATATTCATGTTCGTCCTTATTAAGAAGCTCTTATTGAAGCTCCATAATAAATAGTCCTGAAAATTATTTTTGGTTTAAAATTTAATCTTGAAATTTATTTTATCATTAACTACTATTATTGTTTTTATGATACAATTTCTTACTATTTATATATATTTTAAAAAATATTTGTATGTCTAAATTTTCACAATGTTAAGAAATATTAAAATAAGAAAATTATTCAATGTATTATTTATTTCGTGAAAATCTTTTTTTATAAAATAATAATAGAAACTTTTAACTTTCACGTAAAAAATTTCGAGTGCACTTTTGATTTATTTTACTTGATAATGACTTTATAAGTCTAAAGTGCATTTGTAATTTTTAAAAGTGAAATTTTTTATAAAGTGAAAATTAAAAGTCTCCTTTGTTATTTCATAAATATTAAAATGTCAATATTTTTCTAGTTTTAATGTTGTCAGTGATTATTTAATCAGTTCTTAACAGTTTTGGGAAAAAATGTTTGTACTCCCAGTTCTGACCAGCTGCCGAAACTATTTCAGCGTATATGGAAAAGCTTCAACAACGTATTTGTATTAAAAGCTATCGAAATATTTCTCCATTTAAAAAATAATTTGATTGTTGAAAACATTTTGTAACCTACATTTCCACTCTTTTTGAAAAGTGCTGACTACACTTGAAGCGATCTTTTTAGCATACATACTTGACAGTATGTATAACTTTTTTCACTATGAAGTGTTAAAACTGGTGTATAATTTAATAAATTCATATTCAAAAGCTCGCCCATTATCTGCCAAATTCAACAGGCATGGTCATCTCCTGGTTTCTAGTAAGTACTAACTGGTGGTCAAGTAAGATACACTAAACTTTTTTTGAATATACAAAAATAGGACGTGATGAGATTCTATGGACGTTTGTACTATTTTGTAGTACTTCATTTGATTTTTATGAGCCTAACTGTACTATTGTTGCAGTTTATCTGTAGGAGATGAATAAAATGAAAATTATAGTGACATTTTGCTATAAAGATCATCTAAGATTTCATAATTTTTATGAATATAATAAATTTTCATGATGTTGACAGTTTGAAGTGACAATATTTATACTTTTATTTAAATATTTTATCGGTTTCTAATCAAAGTAATTATTATAAATGACTATCACAGTGCTTGTCTGTTACAATAAAACTGTTAATTTATGTATACAGTTATTTCATTTAGGAGAAACTCTCAAAAGAATGGAAATCTAAAATTAGATGTTTTTTTCTGAATAGTAGCTTCGCATCAAATGGATTAGTAATTTTTATATTCCTTTTTAAGTTTTTTGCAACAGAAGCTTCGGAGTCTCCCTTGAAAAACAGGTACCATTTGGTTATTCATCTTGCAAATTCCATTTATCCAGCATTTATATAAAAAAAGAAAAAGATAGAGAATATGAAAATGCATTTATTTCGGTATTAAATAAATGCATTTTCATATTATCTATCTTTTTCTTTTTTAATTCAGTACAATATATAATAATACCTCTTCTTTTCGATATTAATAGAAATATTTGCTTTTAAATTATTTAAATGTATCTATGTTTGATTGTAATACAAATTTCTATTTTAATTAGATATCGATTTTAATCATTATTATTTCTACAGAGATTTTTGCTTTCAATTTTAATTATTAGTTCAATCAGTAGTTCAATTAAAATATTTTCTTCCCCTATCGGAGTAAAATTATGGTTATTTACTTATCTTAACAATTATTTTAATTATGAAATAAGTTTAATTTTTAATTAAAATTCTATTAATACTAACTTTCAAATTTGTTTTCAGAACTTAAAAATCACTAAATCAGCTTCTGACCTACTAACTCACTAGGCATAACACAAATATTGATGGTCGAATATTGTTGAAAGTCAATCAAATGATAAATAGCCTGTGATTGGTTTGTGATAGAAATTTCTCAAAGTTTATTAAGATATTTAAATGAATAATCATCATATTTATTTCCAATTAAAAATAATTCTTACAATTGTCAACCCACAATTAAATGCCATTTTTCTAATTTTTCGAAAAATGGCATCTAATTATAGGTCGAATTTTGATCATAATCACTCTAAGGTGAATCTCACTACCTTTAAACAAAGCATTTTATATGCGAGCCTTAAAACAAAACAGTATATTAAACAAAATATATGTATGCGTGTGTATGATAGTGTGTGTAATATAAGCCATACCTCTTAAATATGTGTGTAACGTTTTATTTTTTATTGATTTAATGAATTTTTTATGCACGATTTAAAAAATATAATAACATTCTCCAGTCTTTCTCTTGCTAAACTATACTTCTTTCCCTTCCGTCTGCCCAATTTCGTAAGAAGGGGTACACAGTTTTTGCTTCACTTAATATATAGATTATCAGGCAAATTAATTACAGTTTCTATTTGATTAAGTTGGTTTTTATTAGTGTAAATTTGATATAATATCTCTAATAACTATTTCCAATGTGTGTTAGGATCTTTTATCTGGTCATATTTTAAAATGACAAAATTTTTTAACATATCAGTGTCTCGGTATCCTGCTATGAAGCAATTTTAAATTTATATAAAATTAAAATTTTTGTAAATTCAGTTATAATAAATGGTAAATAATTTTATATTTTTTTACAACAAAAACAAATTTAATATTTTAATTGAAAATAATTTTTGTTTTTTAAAATTATTAATAATTATTATATTTCAAACAGAAGTCATTGAAGTAAATATTTTACTATCTTGTTAGTTGAAGACACTACCGTTTGATCAGTAGATTGTAGATATTGTTTGATAAAAATCATATATTTATATTTTTATTAAAAAATAAAATGCAATTAAAAACCACTGACTTTTATATTGTAAAAGAACATGAATATCAATAATTTAAAGAATAATGTCTCTTTTTTATATTATTCCTAACTTTTTTTTTAAAGTTTTATTCAATTCGTGTAATAATTTTAATATATTTATTATTATTGAAAAAATTTTATATTATTTATAACTTCTTTGAGTATACCGTTTTTAAAAATGATTAAATTATTTGTTTGATATTGGAATTTACACTTTTTCATAAAAGTGAAACAATCTATTGATTATGTTTATTTTACAATTGAAACTAACCAAAATTAATGTTTATTTTTTTTCTAAATATTTGATTTGGATAGAGAATACTTCTAATAAACCAATGCTAGAAAAGACCGTAGAAAATTATTTAAAATAACCCGAAATTTAGATTATAATTTTTCAATTAATTTAGTATAAAATTTCAATATGTAAAATTATTTATACTAAGAGCTTTCAGGGTAACTCTTTGAAAATCATCAGAATATGTTTTATTAGAATTTTCTTAAAAAATCCGGGTCCACTCGATTTTACACCAAAATATAATCGTAGGTGCGTTACTGGCGCATATTTTAGTAAAGGTATCACAGACCTTTCCACAATTTCGATAAAATTTCTTATATTACAAAATAATGTGACGGTTTAGAATTTATCATTTCTGTCAGTTAAAAATTTTTATCATCATACCTTTAATAAAAAACAACCGGTTTGGCTTATTCACGAACTTAAACTCGCTATTGTACTTTTGAGTTACCCTAATGATGGACAGACAAACGGAATAGGACCAATTAGGAGATTCTATGAACACCTTTACCAAAAATTTTTATTCTAACACAGGTATATATATATATATATATATATATATATATATATATATATATATATATATATATATATATATATATATATATATATATATATATATATATATATATGTCGAGTCTACTAAGGTATATTTAATAAATTGAATAAAATTAAATTGAATATAAAACGGTGGGTCATATAGAATTCATAAACTCGACGGTTTTAAATCAAATATTAATTTCAGTAAGTACACATAGCATTTCATGTATAAAAAATAAACAAAAAACTAATGCTATTTATATAATAAATTCTATAAAATATTTTATTTTATATGAAAATAAAAACTATATACTATATAATGTCCTTAATGAAATAGTCTGAGTACACGTATAATAGTGTTTTATTAAAAGTTAAGGACGTTTCTGATATTGAAATTTGTATTAAAAAAGAAATTTTAAAATGAATAGATTGTTAAGGATATTAATAACTACAATTATTCCTGGTTCTTTTTTAAAAAATTATTGTACACGGCATGTTTTTCAGAGATAATTATGGATATAAAACTGTTTACACGAGCTATACGACCGCACATACAAATAACTGTTTGAAAAACCTTTAATTCATTTTAAAAAATGAGCTTTAATCAATGGATGTGGATTCCATCGAGAAGGAACAACTTCTTCGACTGGAAAATTAGGTGTATAAATAGTAATAATTATAAAGTTGTTACTCCGCAGAAGTACAACAACATAGATATATCCATTATTACTGGTATCAATAACTTGGTAAATTAAATTATTTTGACAATTGAGTCATTTTCCAAATAGACCTGATATTATTAATCATTCAAATCACACAAAATGATGAGTGTGTATTGTGTTCTTAACTATATACAAATCATCCAATTATTTTGGAGCTCAAATGACATATCTTGAGTGTTTTAAGACCAAAACGAACTCTCTATGTTCATTAGAACAGGGGATATCCAACTTTGAGTGGAGAAAACTACATAAACAGTTCAATGTCAAATTGAATGTCCGCATCTTAGTCTCCTCGATCTCATTAAATTTAAGCCTCTAATTGCACAAAATAAATATATTGGGTGTCTGAGTGTTCTTAGACCTAAAACCCCCTATCTTCTTTAGAACTTTTGGGATACAAAATTATATCAACATCGAAAAAAGCGCTCAATAGAGCTGAATAGATCGGCCGGACGCATTCGAAAGTGTAATAAATCACATACAAATTTATTACAGTTAATCTACATGTAAAATTCTCACATTTAATAAAATCTGCGGTGCTTTTAAAGTATTATAATAATTATTTGAATTAATTATATTGTAATTACTTTAAAGAAAGATATTTGTTATGCCTTCAATTCAGATGGAACATAAGGTTGTTTGTTTTCCAAAATTAGAATTATTATTTAGTTAAATATTTTACTCAAAATCGATCGGGACAGCGTTCATTACGCGTTCAACGCCAATTATTCACTCATAACAAACATTCAATTGCATAGTAAGCAAACTTATTATTTGGTAACGTCCTTATTGTCTGAGTACACGTATAGTGTTTTATTAAAAGTTATATAAAAAGCTTAGAAAAAAATAAACCGGTAGCTTATAACTACAAACATTGCCTAGCAATCAACTTTATTACAACTAGTTCGTTAAATATTCAAATTCATTTGTTTACAAAACATATATTTATATAATTGGTTAGTGGTATGTGATTTTATGAATATTCTTATCATTTGGGTGTTGTGCTGTGTTGTTTATACTCTGATTATATATGAAATATATGAAGGTATATTAAGTTCAGGTTAAGCGTTGTAACGTTTTAAAATAATATTTCTTAAGTAACGCAGAAATTTTTTTCATAGGTGCTCTTGAAATCATATTTTTACTTTTTTGCCAAATTTTGGCAGCTTAAAAATTGCTAATTCATATGTCGAGAATCTTTGGTATACTAGGACAGAACGTTTGATATACTAGGGTGGTAGATATAAGATGGGAGGATTTCAAACACAATATTTCGACTCGAGTATAATTGATCGAAATTTTCAACTATCACGGAAAATCGAAGTACATACGAATGGAATTTATAAACAGTTTATCAATTTTTACAATTTTCTAACATATTTACGCGTAGAAAATTCCTATGAGTTTTACTTTTCATATTTGGTACGAAATGCTGAAAAATATTTTTATATCCAAACGTTACATGTCATCAAATGGTTGTTGGTATCTTACAAACAAAGATGTGTGAATATTGCATGTTTAAAAGTAACTTATTAAGCGATTAAAGCATCATGGCTTCAGGCATGCAATGCATATTATATACACATAAAAAATCTTTGAGACTGGATTGACTTCTCGCCTGAGAATTAAATTGTATCTAATAATATATTTCAATTAGTTTTTTTGGAAAAAATGAAGATATATTTCCATTTTTTTATTTTTAAACTTGTTGGAATTATTTTATTCCTTGAGGATACTTGGTTCGATTCAACATCAGTTTTTGATATAATATTATGATAAAAGAACTTTTTTTCACATAGAAATTTTACGAAAGCCTCACACTGTTTGAGAATTTAATTTTATAGTTTATCGACATCAATTTAAAATTATTTATCGATTATATTCATGTGTGTATTATATTAATCATTGATTATTGAAAAACGATGAAACCGATTTACATTGAAGATTTTAATTTTTAAAACATAAATAAGTCGGTGATTTTTGAAAATCGATCAAAATATTAACGCTCTTGAATGATGTGCTCAAAGTTAAACAAAACAAGTGAAGATAACAACTAACAGAGTTAATCATTTAGATACTCGACATATACAAGTTGGTACCCATAAAGACTATCATAACGCAACAGTAGTTTGGAAATTTTGAATTGAGTTTTTGGTTCTCTTATACCTTCTGGCATATAATATTTTACAGTTCAAAATCTGAATATGAATGCGCTCGCAATATTAAATCCGAAAAATCAATTTGGTAAGATTTAAAAATTAGGTTTATTCGTTGTAAAAACTAAATTATTTTGATTTATGTACGTAAGTTTGAAATCTCATAAATAGCTAGCTATATTTTGTAAATTCAAAGAGCTTATCTTAAATAAATATATAAAATAAAGGTGAACCACTGACTTCGTATGTAGAGTATATTTTTTTTGTCTGTACTAGAATATATTTAAAGGTTATCCATAAGTTCATCAAGGGATCATTTCATAAATTTCCCAACTGATTTGTGTTATGTGCGTTTAGTAGACATACAAAAAATAATGTCGTATTTATGTAAGAAACCATAGTAACACTACTTTATATTTTCAAGAATATTACATTGAAGATTTCTTTCTTGCATTGTTCATCATCTCATATTAAGAAATGCAGAATATTGTCTGTCCGTCTGTCTGTCTTGTTGTACATTATCCGATCATCTTGTACTTATAATTTTCATTATACAGGGGCGAATTTAGTTTTTATCAATTTTTTATAACCCGGTACAGTTAATGAATATTTTGAATAATAATAAATTTGATTAAAGCCGAAACCGAAGTAAAGTTGACTTAAAAGAGGCGTTAGAGAATCCTCAAAGGAGGCGAAATAACATTATTATAAACCGACATTTTATATTACTAAAACTTATGATATATGTTTCGAAAATTTATGATATATGTTTAAACATATTTTGTATATTTTGATAACGTAAATAACTATAAAAAAAAACCATTTCAAAACTGCAAACATTTATTAAATGAAATTTCTTTACAATGTACTAAGATTAGGAATATTATTGATTAAGAATATTATATTGATTATTCCAAAACATCCTTTTAAGATGGACTGGATGTTATATCAATCAATTTTATTAGAAACAAAGCTTGATTATGTGTTGAAAATAATTCGAAACGAAAAATTATTTCGAAATTATAAATATAGAAACACAGAAAAAATACATGTTATAAACATAATGATTCATCAAAATTTCATAGTCGAATTTTATCACAATATAGAAATCTTAAATGAATTTTAGGAAAAATTGGTACTCATTTTAGGATACCTTAACAAAATTATTCTTGAAACTTATATCACAATCTTTAATACTTTAAATAAAAATGTTTATCTGATTTATCCGTTGACTATTTTTTCCCTTTTTTCCCGACGTATTCTAATTAAAACTTCAAATAATTAATATTTAATTTTTATAATTCTTTATTCATCTTGCATATTTAAGAATATTTTTTTGTGAAGCACAAAATGTTTTTAAAAAAATTTTAAGTTTTCAAACTGAAACAAATTCCCCAACAAAACAAAATAAAACACAAATTTTCAAAGAAAATAAGTTTAAAAATTCTAGAAAAGTACTACTAGGTCGAGCTTTCAGCCAGCTCAATCGACCTTACCTAAAAAGCTCGTAGAAATACGCACAAACATACAAAACCGTGTATGAATAAGTCCAAACTCACCACTTTCCATTCATTTTTTTCGGTCAGCAAAACATAAATTTCACCATATCTATATAATATCATCTTAAATAGATATAGAATATCTTAGAACTGTATATAATAAAATGCATGTATCTTTTTATTAAAAGAAAATGATATACCAACCTAATCAATCAAATAACCCCAAAAACGAACGAAGAAAATGATGAAGAATGAAGATGAAACCGAGGCATATATATACATATGCGATAGTATAAGACGAAATATCATAATAATAATCATAATTCATCTTTTCTCCATAGTGTGTACTACGGTATCCTCCAAATAGGTAGTCAAATATAATACCATGCGATATTATTACTTTTACAATATAATATTTCTATACTTATTTCTTTTTTTGTCTACTTGGTAAAAAAAAAAAAACGAAATCACATCGATGGTTTAATATGATTGAAAAAAATCTGTCTAGTACAATGATGCTTTTATTGAATATCATTATGAAACCTAATACGTTCTTTTAATTTTATGGAATCTTGATCAGTTTTCTCGAAATGTTTTTGACCGTGCATCTTTGATAACGAAAACAATTAAAAATTGTACTTTATTGTATTAATTTCGCCCAATTTATTTTTTTCAATCTAAATTTTTTATTCAGCAAATTCTTTATACTGCAAAAAATGGGATAACAATTTTCGTTTTCGAATTCTCTTAAACTCGTGTCTAAAATCGATAAATACTTAATAATAATTTGGACCTATAAATTTCAAAAATACCTCCAATTAAAGATAGGAGAAATATTTCTCGATATCGCCGAAAATTATATCCGCGTTCGTTAGACTTTAGACTTTTAAATAGAAAACAAAGTTTAAAAACACTGGTAAAATTTGAAAATCAGAGAATGTTAATAGAATCAAGATCGCAAGTGCATAGGAAATATTGATTTTTCTTCGGTTTTATGTAGCTTACAGTTCACAAATATCTCACTTAAATGTTTATATCTGAATCCTCGTAATTACTCGACATATATAGTGTATGACAGATTATATTAATTTTAGTTTAAAGTTTATAACGGTAGAAAATATTGATCACACATACAAAATTTCGTTATTGGTGCTCATAAAATCACCCAATTAATCCATTTCCGCATATCCGTCCGTCTGTTTGCCTGATCGTCTATCTACTCGCCTGTCTGTCCGTCATCATGATAAGTAAAAATCGAAAAGAGATTGCGAGTTGAAATTTTAGTGGCGTTTTTTCGACATTATAACTGACTTTAAGTTCGGGAAGGAACTAAATCGGTCCATCGAGTGTATTAGGTTTAGGATTCGACTTTTGAACCATAAAAGAAGAAAAATTGAAATGCCAAAAAATTAAACTGCTTAGATTTACAACAATTTCAGCTCAAATTTAAGAAGTAAGCACATGTATGAATACAATACATGTTATTGTATATTTTATTAATATTTTATATTTTTTTATGAATCCTAATGATAAAAAATAGATCAGACCTTGCTATACAACCATATGTCAAGTATCTAATCCATTAGCTCTGGTAGTTGTAATATTCACTTCTAATAAAAAGGCATTCAGCCTGATTGATTTATAACAAATAACATATTAATCAATTTTAATCAATCTTTTAACTAACATTCTCTCCGTGCCATGCAGATTTTAATATAATTACTTAAATATTATAATGCAAGATTTGCCATTATTTTCTCATTTTATATTTTCTATGAACAATTTCTACTAAAAAATACAGCAGAGGATAAAAACTATTTTAGTTTATATAACATATTTATTTTTGAATAACTGTGTACATATTATTAAAGTACCTACCTATTACACACAGCTCCACGCATTGGAATGCAATAATACAAATACGAAACCGATTCATTCCCAATATACGTACGTATATGATTTTATTTCATTTTTTTTTTTCATCTATATTTTTGATTTAGGATTATGTAATATTTATTAATAAAACGAGTATATATTATATAATATAAATAAAAACGCCCGTTGTTGCCTTGTGAATGAATAGAATTCACGTTGTCTCCGTGCATATTTTGTTTATTGAATTGTGTGTTGTATTTCGTTTTACAGGGAAATGCATCGTATCGTATTTTAAATAAATTTCTATACATTTTCGTATATTCGTTATATTGAAATATACGAATTATAGTATAAATAAGCCTATTATTGTTATATTAATCTCAATAATTGAAATTGACAGAAATGAGGAAATGTTCAGTTACTTTTAAAAGATATGATAATTTAGTTCATTGCGTTATCAAAACATATACAATCACTGTGGTTTTTTGTACAACCACTCAATGAGTCTCCGGATTAATGAAGAAAAAATAATTGGGTTTAGAAATTTCACATTATACATCAATCAACTCATTAATAACTTTTCGATACCTATTTTATAGATGTATTTAAATTTTCTAAAAAAATAGCTCTAAGTCTCTTGCTTGTTTAAGCCAAATATAATTCCCTGGAACACATGTCTTGAAAATCATCAAAAAAGCGAAGAAGTAGGCATGTTTGGAGAGCATGTTAGGGAAGCACTTTGAAGCGATCTTTTTACAAAGTGCACTGTCTTATAACAACAAAACAAAAACCATCCTAACTTTATAAATACTTGGGTTAACATGAAATTTTGACATGAATTATATTAATGGTTTTTGTATCTATAAGACTAGTACTGTATATTATCAATACATAAATTGTTTTTTGAATCTTTTTACGAACCTTTATAATAACTTTTAGTATTGTTAGAATATTTGAGAAAAATCTTGAAGGAGAATGAATAAGCTTCGTAAGACACATCGTCTTACGAAGTTGACATTTATCTTTTGGTATAGTATCCATGATAATGCATTTTTATAATAAACAAGTCATACTTCCACCTCTTTTCAGCAAATTTCTAAAAAACCAACTTGTAAACTAGAATGGCGTGAGAGGGGGAGGTGACAAAAGGAAAGCTCGTTAAAAAAATATTTTTGTCAGTCCCTTTCTTTAGAGAAACTTCCGTAAATATATACTTTGTTATGAATATTATTGACTCTATTGGTTGAGCTCTGACCAATCTTGTAACGTTCATCATAAAAAGAAAATACAATAATATATGAATTTTTATAAATTCTCTTCAATTACTAACTGTACCTACTTTATTCAACACCCCTGATCAATTGAATCACTCGATCACCATACTTGACTTCTATTATCTCAGGATATTATCACGTATCACTTTTATGAACTAAACTCAACTGTCCAATGACCGGCTATATATACCCGTAAAAATCGATCGAGATTTCTCTAGAACTTAAAATTTCAATTTTAATTTATTGTTGCAGAACAAAATTTTTAAAAATTGAACTATTTATTTTTAATCATAATAAATAAAATTTCGTTAATCATGAGTTATTATACAAGATTTAATAAAATAATTTTTAATTTTAATAAAATTGAGAACAGGGGAGTATTTAAGTTTTAAGAATCCATCAACTTTCTTGCTATGCAAGTAAATACCTTCTAAGATTTTTGTAGTCTATTTTGAAAGAAAAATTATTTAAATAAAAAAAGTATAAATTTAAGTTTGTTTTTAAGAAATTTATTTTCCTTTTCATTATTCATTATTGATATATGGAGAGATTGATAACAGAAGACTGCACGGTATTCGTGAAAATCAAGTAATCCTCGAACGATTAGCGAGGCCTGCACCACAATAAATATCAAAGTAACGGCATTTGTTAATAAAACTGCTATTAGTTTTCTCCAATCATATTGGAGATAAATTTATGGACTATCCTTAGAAAAAAATTTCAGTGTTATCATAAGTCAAAGTATATCGGGGGTAGTTCCTTTGAAAACTCATAACTGATTTAACTAATATATAAAAATGCAATATATTTATATTAATTATCACGTTCTTATACATTTCGAATGCAAGACATCAATTGTAGAAAGAAACCGGTCAATGATCATTGTGTGTATGTTGATAGTTTTATGGCGCGTGAAGTAGACATTACATTTTTACAATATCAATAACAAACAATAATAATAATAATGTAATAACATAAAAAAGTTTAAAATATCGGTATATAATTCGATATCTTTTCATATATTTATTTGTACGTTTTTTTTCTTCTTTTTAATAAAATAACAAAACCACGATTAAATGTATCGATCAGATTTCTGTAGAACATTAAATACTGTTTATTAAACCATGTATCGATATAAATACATGATAAATTATTAATGATATGAAATACTGGTTTGTTTATAATGATTTTTAAATCAGTCCATATATGCATTAAAACGCATTTTCAACTGAATATGATGTGTATCTTAAGAAGAAATATCTTCAAGATTTCTGAAGAATAATAATTAAATAAACAAACAATAAATTTTAGAATAAATAAAATTATTCACAAATAGAAATATTTTACAGAAGACAGTATGCTTTTTTCGTAACCTTATATTTTTAAAATAAATACATGGTCTTTTTTTTTATACCTTACATACAATCCTAATATAATGAATAGAACTAATTCAGTCCCGACCTTATCGAATGTAATTTGTCCGATTTGGTTTTCATCCAACTTAGTGGAGACGCATGAATTTTATTGTTTATGTGTGCAAAACTTTAAATATTAATTTAACTGTTTATTTATTAAGCATGAAAATTTTCCAATATTCTAACTTCATATATGAATAGAACTTTTGAAGTTTGGAAAGAGTCACTGAAATGTACGATTTATGATAAGAGGATTCTGCTGAATTACTTATGGCTGACAGTGAAAATGAAATTATTGAATAAACTCTCTGTTATTCAACGTTCATAGAACATGATGCAATCTAAATTTAGACCACTGCCATTGTCTAAAATTAATTTGTTGTTAATAAGTCTGCAAATATAAATAAAGAGATTATGCGTTTATAGGCCTCCTTATTTAGTATTTTATTAAATTTGCAAAAAGAGATGCGTCCATAGTAAGGTAATAATCATTCCATAATAATATTGTAAAGTTGTTTAGTTGTGCAGAGTATTTGTAAAGATGTTTGTATTTTGTCTAGTATAAATAGGCTGTAGTATATTGAAAATTAATCGAACTGTTGTTTCAAATCTAACACTGGAAGTGTTTGATTTAACCCTTAAAGCTTATTTAGCTTTATGCTTTTAATATAATGACAATAAAAAATTTGGATAAAAAGCAATAATTTGACATCCAAGTTATATCTCTTAGTATCGAAAGCATTATGCTAGTTTATTAAAAAATTTATTGTACTCCGAGTACAAAGCTTATCAAACGTATCGACAGCTTGGAAACACATTGAGCAACTCTCATTCGTATTTGCCTGTTTAGTGGTCTGGAAATCTTTGGATCTTACTGTTTAAATCATTGAACTCAAACGGTACTGATTAGAAATTTTCGTAAACACTGATGGAAGTGGTCATGATAGTCCAATCATATCAATGAAATCGGAGATCCAGCTTTTAATTTGTATTTTGTTATTAAAATATTCCATCAGCCATTCATCCGATTTTAATGAAATTTTAATATTCACACATGTAATAAAGTTGTAAATTAGCTTAAATGATCTAAGTGAATAACATTTTTTAAGTGAATTTTTTTTTTACTATGCCAAATTTAAACTCTATCTAACTATTTGAGTAAACATATTTATAGATAAAACAGAATGTTAGTGTTCATATTATTAACAGAGTATTTAAAAAAAAATCATTATTGACAGTGTATTGAATATAGAAGAACAGATTCCAATACACCAGCACTGTCGTAAACTATTCTGTATAAATATCGTATATCGTTCTGTATTCAATGAATGTATTATTATACATATTGTTTGTTATTAATTTATGAGATAAAATATCAGATATAGGTACACGTTTTATTACTTGACATATGCATGCATGTATGAATGTTATATTATTACTAACAATTAAATTAAATATACACGTGTATACCTACTCAATTGTAATCGATAATATTAGTATACATATTGATTTCATTTTAGCATTCGAATCAATAAAGATCATTTGTTATTTACTTTTTATAATGAAGCTGCGGCTACACTAGGCTTCAAGTTTTATTATGAACATCAAACACACACAGCAGCCTTAAACGGGCAACAACGATGTTATTTGTGACTCTGTACTTGAAATTTGTTTTTGTACTAGTAGCCTGTATACAGTCATACAAAGATCGAGATCAAATTCGTTCAAAATGCATAAAATCAAATTTATTTGTGGCGGAAGAAAATGTTAAAGCATTACATGTTATTGTCGTTAGAATCATGGTCATTGTCGTTAGAAATGGGAGAGCTGATACGCTTTCAAAATAGTTTGGAGACTCTATTTAAAACAATCAGAAAGTTTTTTTTACCATCAACTAAATCCTTTTCTTTTGCGGATTTAAAATCGATTCTCCAATATATTTTCAAAAACAAATGAACAAAATATTCTTTTATCAGTTAAAAGAATTATCTTTTCAAACTTCTTGTTCAAATTTCGCTGCGTTTTCAGTACAGTATTATCTCAAGTATGATGTTCCCAAGTATTATGAGCTTAAAATTTTGTGGGATGTATGTAAAAACTATTGTTTATTTTTGTCTTAATATTTCATTATTTAAGGTGAATTTAATGTTGAATAATTGTTTATTAAAATAAATTAAAAATGCTTTGTCAATTTGGTTTTTCATTCCCAATTTTGTAAACAAATTATTTTATTAAAAGGCTTTAAAATAACTTCATAATCGTATAATTCCCGTCTTTAAAAGTCAATAAATTTTTTAGTAGATAATCGGTTATAAAAAACCATTTTTAGATTGTATAAAACCAAAACCGATCGCTGAATAAGCACTTACATCCATTTTTTTTTTTTTTTTTTTTTCATTTAATATCAAAACAATGTTCGAGTTTATTTATTTGCTCTCTTAAAATGGTTATAAATTTTTTTTATTGCTTAGTGATTTTTTTGTATAAACTTTTACACCACCACGTGAGTGCAGATTAAAAATATTTAACTAAATTTGGAAAACATTATGCGTTGTACTTTTTTTTTCAATAAGTATAACAAACTGACCACTTAACTTTACAACAAAATCATGTTATGCTTGGCTTTCGTAATTTTTTTTTTTACAAAAAAGAACCATTATTACCAAAAAAAAAAAAGTTTCATTGTATTATTTTTCTCTATTAAAACAATTTACACAGGAGATCGGACTAATGGGGGACTTTTGGTGGTCGACAACCAATTTTATTTATTACTATGTCGTACATGTTTGAATAATATTGTTTTCTTTGTATTTTTGGTTTCAACTATAAAAATCACTACTGCAAATGGGCATTTTTAATGGTTATTTCGTGTTAATAATTTTTTTTGTCGTTTCTGTTTTATTTTTTGTTTAATTGAAAATAATTCCCTCACTTAGGAGGTATTAGAATTGTTTTTGAAATTAAATGGAATCATTTGTCATTAAACATTTTATTATTGTAAAAAAAGGTTAACTAAAAAAGGATCGATTTCGAAAATTTTTTAATTAAATTTTCATATCATTCATCCATACCAAAACAAAATTATATTGTAATTGCTAACAATATTATACTAACGATACCAAATTAAATTACTCTACGTAGATATTTTCGACTTTCATAATCTCGTATTTACTGGAATTTCTACCGTACGTCACCTGAAAAAACTACTATTTTACTGGTCATAACTAGAAAGAAAATTGTTGTATTTCCAATTAAATTTCCATTGTGGTAGTAAATAAAGTCAGATAAAATAATGATGAAAATTGTTCGAAATAATGAAAATAATTACATTTTTAATATGTAAAATAACACAAAATTAGGTTTTAAAGTAATGCACAGACCAATTATTGATCAATCAAAATATTTGATCTGTCGTAGAAGATATATTGATGATCAAGTTTCTACTCAAACATAGAAAATTCCTCCAAATTTGAAAAAAAAAAATTCAACATAAATTCAGTTTTTTTTTAAAATAATTTTTCGTTTTGCTTTGATATGAATTTTAATTGAACTCAGTGTCAGGTAAAATAAGTTAATATCTTAGGTCCTTTTTGACATCCAGATATCACAAATAAATGTATATGTTTTTCATTCTATGTTCTATAGTACGTTTTATCAAGTCCATATTATATAATAAATTATTTTATCTAGTGTTAGTCTAATAAATGTCCTTTTTGTTGAGAATTCCCATAAATTTGTTAGAATTTGTTTGTTTTAACAGACTTCAAAAAGAAATACTAAATTGGATTACTTCATCTATATAGTTTTTTCACAAAAAGGTATATAACGGTTATATTTGAATAAGTTTAATTCTCGAAACCCGTTTCAGGGTAAAAAGACTATTTACATGATATTTGTACGATTAGTACATCTCTAATTAAAAAGCACTATAAATAGACCAATATACGCAATTATTGTAAAAAGAATTCTCATTAATTTAATTTAAATATTATTTGTATAATATTTAGTTTTCTTACATTATAGAGTTTAAATACTTGCAAATAATGCAGACACTTACTCAGTTTCTTCAACATAAAGACTACGCTTATACTCGTTAGATGTAAATAGGTTACTGAGTAAAATTATCCAATATTCAATTATAAAACACTACAGACCAATACAAGCAATCATTGGAAAAATTACTCATCCTAATATGGTCTAATATTTAATTGATTTTGATACAGATCAGAGTTAAAATGCAGGATCAACAGTGCAGACAGTCACTCATTAAGTGGTTTTAGTCTTACACCAACCGATAACTCGGCCGATGTAAGCAATTGACCGAGAAAAAATGCATACTATTGCTATTTAAATTTTGATTTGCCTTAGTTATTTGTGTACTCGCCTTGTGTAAGCTTTGTGTAGCTCAGCCGACACCGAATACACACTTTAAGAACTTTACTTGGTCGATCACTCGCCTTAGTTATTCGAGTGCCTGGTGCAAAATTATCCTAACAACAAGTTCATAACACATCTATTAACATTTTCCTAAATAATTCATCTTTTTCAACCGGTCTCCTTGATTTATTTTTTCTTTGAGTCGGTAGTTTTTTTTTTTCAAAATTTAATTTTGTTCCTAAAAAAATCTTTGTACAAAATAAACGACATGAGATAGTAATTTGAATGTAGTTTTTTTTTTGTGCATTCAAACTGATAACACTTTATTATATTTCTTCTGTTATCTATAAAAAAGGAATAACCTTTGGAAATAATTAATGGAATACACTTAAATTTATTAACCATATATTTAGGATGTCTGGTGATTAACAACATGGCCTACAAAGTCAACCACCACCATTCACACAGTATCCATTTAACAAGATGTATTCTGTTTGTTTTTTTTTTTTTTTGTTTTATATTCGTTCGTAGTATGTGAAAAGGAAATAAATTATGATTTGGGTAAAAACATTTTATATTTTTATTATTAAAACAACGTATATATCTATCTATTCAGGCAACTTGAAATTTTGATAAGGATAATGGATATTATTGTTGGTTAAATGGATTGAAACCAAATTGTATAACTGCTTTGATAATCGTTTATGTCTGGGAAAAAATCAATGATAAATCCGTTCATATATGTTTTTTTCATCTATCATGTATATACGGTGCAATGCAGAATTTCAGTTTTTCTCCAACAAATCAGTTTCAAATTTTCAACGTATCTTACTATTTTTCACCGTTTGATTAATCTTTTGAATGTCAAAATTTACTGGTATATAATAATTCGAAAATCAAAAATATGTTTCACTTCCTGTGTTTTCGCTTTAGTTTTTTCAATATGTATATTTGAAGATCAAAATCATATAAATTTTCTGGTTTTATTGGGGTATTATTAACTACAATAGAGCATTATTATTATTGTTTAATTTTTAATAATAATTTTATGCGTTACTCTGTCTGTGTTTATGTGTTTGTGTGTGCATATATGTGTTATTCATAATCATTTTCCCATAATCCTAGGGCCGAGAATTCTATCGACAGCCGATTCCATTCGGTTATTTTACAGTTTATTTTAATAATTTTATTTTGTTGCAACTATTATCTAGCCAATTATTCGCAAGGACCTTAAGGGTCGCATACATACCTTACTTATTTATAAATTTATTTAATTTCATTTTTTTGAGGTCCACATTGTAATATGCGCTAGCAAATCCTTAGAAATCTCAAATAGTTTTATATTATCAATGTTAAAATAACCTAGGTTTTAAACATATTTTGACAATTTTTAGACATGCATAAGATAGACGGATCTTTTGGAAATCCAATCGGATTCAAAGTAAGCTAATGTCTATTAGGATGTACAATGCAATTACTTAAGTAATTGTGTAGCTCCGAAATTACTATTGATAGACAATAATGGATCGTAAAAGTCACTATTAACGCTATAAACTTCCTTAAAACAATAATTGTGTTTGTTTTAAGCAAATTATTTTAATATTAAGCATAGAACATCCATAAAAAACATCGTTAATATCATTAGCCTAGAAGACGTTAATGAGAATTATTAACAGCTCCATTGATAAAACAACGCATTAAAATTGCTGGTATTAAAATTTCCTTTAAAGACACATGCGTTTTACACATTATAAGAGCTATAAATTTTGATATTTATGGTTGTCAAATATTTGAAAAACAATTACACTTTGGCATTTATTAGTCTTATCGTTTATAATGCAATCAATTCTTCGTTAATTGTATCCAAGTAGTATTCAAGTTTATTTGATTATTCAATAAAATATAATGATTACAATTCAGGAATAAAACATTACTTGACCGGGTGTTGACTGATACAAATAGCATTCATTAGTAAACATATTTTATTGGACATGATGAATAATTTTTTTATATTCCATAATTATTATTTCATTTGAAACGTTCATAAAAAGGGGATAAAAGTTAGTATTTAAAAATCATTAAGCAAAATCAAAATTAGGACGTTTAAAAGCCCTGATTAAGAAATGCAAGTCATACTTTAAATTAAAAATCCACTAAAAATGATTTTTAAAAAGAAATGGAAAATGATCTTTGAGAACTTATAACTTTAGTATTTTTTATATAGGAAGAAGTGCTCAATGTAAAAAAATATTTGTCATTTGTCAATTTTAAATTAAAATTTTATTAAACTACTTTACTAAACTAAACGGGAATTGCATCTTTTTATTAGCGACACCTTAACAAAAACATTATTGTCGCGCACAAATAATGCAAAAGTACTGATCCAAATGTTATGAAATTTAGTATGCACAATTTGTACATGAAGGACAAGTAGAGGAATTCTCCTCCCACAACAAATAGAAATTTTATTTGATATTTAAAAAAGTTTTAATCAAAATAATCTTCGACATTCCCTCCTCTTTCATGTCAGGGTTATACACACTAAATTCCATTACATTTTGAAAAGTATGTTTCGAGGTATTTTGTCTTATTTGTATATTTTGCTACATATCTTGTAAGCCAAAATTTTTTACCAGAAGTCTCTTGTCGTTTCAATTTCAGATTGTCCCCTATAACATTACACTAAAATTTTGCAGTTGTATGTTAACTACTTGCTCCTTGATTACATTACATTAATCTTGTTAAGATAAGATACGTTCAAGGAAACCTATAATCGTAATGTTTCTAAAATTTTAAGTTTAACGACTATATTGTAATGTATTGAAGATAAACCAATTTTTGACCAAATATTGATAATAATATTGAAATAATCATACTTTGAACACAAGTTTCCTATACTTTATTCAAGTTAGTGAGTGGACTGTCGGTTTATTACAAGCACTTCACACATATAAACCACACATGAATTGACTGAATTCTTTCTTCACTGTAGGTAAAATTGATAATATTTATTTAATAATATTGATAAATCCATTAATAATTATCGTACTAATGGATTATAATAATTGAATATACCTAAAAGAATTCATCGTTCAGGAACAACGTAAATTAAGCGAATTATACATATGAAAATTTTGATTTTTTTCATATTTATTAACTCATCATCAAATTAAGTTTAATGATCTTCATTATATTGGATCATTTACGATTTTTGATTATACAAGAATTTGATATATACAGAACAATTTTAAAATCACTTTTCACAGGATCATCGGGGAAATCAATAATAAAATAAACCTATATAGAATTAACAAATACACAAAATAAACATACAGGTGCACATGGGTAGTATAAAATTATACATATTGAATCTCTAATTTTGAATATATAAAAAAATTATAGTGTTATAGTATGCATTCTATATAGGTGTTGAAATTGATTTCACCTATTTGCGTGTGAAAATGATTCTAGAATCGATCTGAAAATAAATTTCATTTAATTAAGAATTCAGTCTAAAAACATTAATCAATTCATCCAAATATACCGGCAGCCAGCCGAATGAAAGTCCATTGGATACCACTGAAATTATCCAATTTTTCCGCATGCTTGTTACTTTCGGTTAGAGCTTTTGAGCGTTATCTTACTTTAAAACTGAATTGAAAAAGAACTATATCAAAATAAAAGTTTCAACGAGTGTAATAAAAAAGTCTAGCTTCGACTTGTCCCATTGCTCCCCGCTACCATTCTTTTTACGTCTATGAAAAAACAACTCTTCCAACACATGATAGCGGGCATTAGGTCTGGTCGACCCTAGAGACTGCGTCAAAACCATTCTTTGATATAATTATGGTCCATGCATCCTATAAAGTAAGGTGGCTTGTGAAATTATTAGAGTGTTTTGTCTTATTAACGGATTGCTTGAACAATAACGATTTTCCATGCTAAACCACAACTCCGGTTACAACTTGGTGAAACATTTCACTCAATAGTTTAACCGAAAGCAGTATATTAGTTCGATACCCATTCAGGTATACTTTCTTCTTATCTACATCACTGATGATTTAAATGTCTATAATAAGTGTATTTTGTACGTCCGATAAAGAAAAATGCACAACAATTATTACTGACTGCACAATTAAAATAAAAATACTAATACAATTGTATATATAGTTTGTCGTTCGTCGATTGTATTGCAATAGCACAAGCGGCTTGGCACTCAGATGAAAACAATTAAAAAACTTTTATTATTAACTTTCATCTTCTGTATGTTGTGATTTTAAAGTGGCTTTTGGTTGAAGAAGAAAATACTCTTTTTTTTTATATTTTTATTTTATTTTTTAAATCCATTATATTCTCTTTTTTAATTTTATTTGATCATATAAATTACAATTTGAAGTACTACAAGATAATACCTATATAGAGCAAAAGTTTATTCTTTTATAAATCTTTTAAAACGAAAAGAACATAATGCATAGAGAGAATCTTTTAAATTAGTGTTGGAATAAACAACATTAATTCAATTATTGAATTCTTAAATTGAAGAATATAAAATAATAATTCGTTAGTCTCATTATTTCGAATGATTTTTATTTTTGTTAAGATCATTCATAATTGGTCTATTTTTGATCACAAACAATACTATTCAGATTGATGTTACATCTACACAAGTACATATCGCGACAAGCTTTTATATCATATAAATTATATTGAATTTAGAGTGACGTCACTTTATTTTTCGAGTTATTCTACGCAAGTATTCTTGGAAGTACCATCATGTTGAATTAAGAATGACATTACATAACTTTATCCAAACTAAACGTGTATACAAAATTTCAGCCCAATTGGTTGAAGATATCTACTTCAAAATTATACGATTCGAACTAAGATGAGATGGATATATAATGATTGATTGCTTAACTTCTTGGTTTTTTAATCAATTTTAATTTAATATTTAAGTATCAAAAATAGTCCAAACAATGATATTCAATGATATGTCTCGAGTATCTCAACAATGAATTCGGTTAGTTGTTACCTTCCCTTGTTTATAATTTACGTTTAAATATTCTTGTTTGAAATTTTGTGTCAATGGAATTAAATTTATCTATACTTTCAAATTCATTAATTCTTTTTGTTTCAATTCACATTTTAATATGCCCAATATTATTTCAGATTTAAGTAAATTAAAAGCATATGGTCTGTGCGCGTTTGTTGTTTTCTTGTAGGTACATGGATGGCATTTTTTACACAAGTAATAAACAAAGTATTATTATTTATTTTTATTAAAAACGTTATCATTTAAAATGCATTAAGATCCATTTAACGATTGGTTTTTGTGATGCTTTTATACTTATATTGTCTTTATAGTTTTAACGAACGCAAAGTGGTGTTGTTTTATATCAACTTGTCTTGTTTTTTTTTTTTTTTTTTAAGTAAGATCGCATTAGGTTTGTTTCTTCACTAAATGGTACAATTTTACTGCACCATAACCAACCACAATCAATAAAATTACAAAAAGGTATAATACAGAAAAAAAAAAGTTGGTCAGATTGAATTTAATTTAATCTTACTCTTTTACCTTTCTTTTTATTTCGAATTGTCTTGGTTTTTGTAGAAATTATTTTTTGGGATATTTTCAATCTGTTCTTTTATAAACCTCGAAAAATATTTAAGTACCTGAGTGTACCAGAACGTAGTTTCTGTGACCGAGTGTAGTATATTGCAAATGCCGTTCTAAAAATTTTTTAAACCATTACCAAAAATAAAAACTTTTGTACGCATTTGTGTTGAATATTCTAATGGATAATAAGGGAAGAAATTACATTTTGAATATGTTAAATGTAAATAAATATAATAATTTTCGATGACATATTATAGATAAATGAAAAATTTGAAACATTTCAGACAAAAAACAAACTTTAAAAACTTCTTATAATAAGTATTTTGAAATTATAAAATTTAAAAACACAGGTATGCTTTTTATATGGACCACAAAGTCATTTGTGCATATACTTTAACTACAGTTAGAGTAAAATATATGGTCTAAGAGCCAGTAACCAGCTGGTTAAGGGATTATTTTTGGTTTTAAATGTGGGTAACGCCAGTAACCAGCTGGTTAAGGGTTTATAAATCATTTTCATATTACATAAAATATTCTATTTTACTTAAAAAATACCTCTCGTAGACAAAATTTTTGGTTTTTAAATAACGCACTTTTTAAAAAGCCCTTCTCAAATGACATTTATTTTTAATTTTATACTATTTAGAATTCCTTTTTTGTGAACTGAGACTAAGTATTTACAATTTATCACGTCAAAGTGTTTAAGTATAAAATACAAAAACAAAAAGTAAAATAATTTTTTGCAACCCATTTTTCTTCGTGGTTAATTCTTCACGGCCAGAATCGAACGCACTTTTTGTCAGGTTCATTTTCTATATCTTTAATGCCTTGGAATCCCACACATTTCCTTACGCAAACGTTAAATAGTACACTTTTTAAAATAACAATAATTACCCCAAGTCAACTGGCTACTGGCTCTTAGAGTAATTTCGTTACAATACGTTTGACAACCAGATGGATGTAGAAGACGTAAAAATAACACAATATTTTACGACCAACCTAATGTTTTCAAATGATAATATTACTTTGAATGATGTTTGAAGCTGAAGATGATATTTTATATGTATATATAATAAATTGATATTCCCGATCCTTTTCTTTCGTAACATGCATTTTTACCATCTTATGATAGATACATTTTTTCATCGTTTTAAGATAATAATATACTATTTTTTTTCTTTTGAAATCATATTATATTTCTAATATTCGTATACAGTCTAAGAAATAAGGTATTGTGATTTTGAAATGGAAAATATAGTAAATGAAACTATGAATAACTTTTTTCTTTAATTTATATGATTCCAACTGATGGAAAATCGTTTTCGAATCCAAGAAAATAAAATTCTTCAATATATAAGATATATTTTTAAATTTTGTGTCGAATTTGTTGGAAAATTATTTCATACAAAAGTTGTTTGTATTTTTGTTAGGGATATTTTTATCGTTTTTCTTCTATCTTTAACCATTTTTAAATGCGATGCGGGGCTTCCACTTGAATTTATTAGTTAGTTAGGTATGCAAAATTATTATTATGGCCATGTTTGAATGAGAGGTGAACTTAAAGTTGAGAAGGAATCGAACCAGGATAATTCACTGTGAATTCTGCATACTAAGGTCAGATGCATAGTGCGCGGCCTGTGGCACAGCGAGACGCGACATGACACTGCTCGATTTCTTGTAACATACACAAATGAATTGGTCAGCGAAAAATGACGACACGACGCTATGCATCGCGAAACGCGACAAACTCGTGGCATAGTGCACGAGATACAGTTTCTCATGCCACGCGTCGTTTTTCACTAGTCTACCAATAAAAAAGTAATAAACGAAAACAAAACACTAAATATGCAAAATATACGCCTATTGGGCGAGAGAATTGTGTGGTAATATGCATTCCCTTTTACGACGCGTGTTGGATCATGTCACTCGTGTCATGTTGCGTCGCATTGTGGTACATGCGAGGCCCTAAAGAAGTATAAATAAGTAAAACTTACCTTCCCACGTGCGTACAGTAATTATATGCACTTAAAATTGGAAAATATACAATTTTATTTAAATTTTGTGAGAAATTCTCTGAACCCTATTTTCTTGTTTAACTACTCAAATTGTAACCGATGTCTATCATTAAGTGGACACATCCTTAAATATTCTATTTTTTGAATCCTTTAAATTCTAATTTTAGCAACTCATAACATTTATTCATAGACAATAATAAAAAAAGCATATGAATGCATTACTTTGTGTTATATGAATGATTTTAAAGAGTTAAACTTAAGTGCATTCTGATGTAGTTTTTTACGTCCTAAACGGTTACGATGTTAAAAGTAATGTCTAGACTATAGATATAGTTAGTTGTTACTCTGAATAATATGGGCAATGAGGTAAGGTAACAACATTAAACAACATTCATACAGAATCTGGGTAGATTGAATACGCTAGGGAAGAATAAAGCGGTTTATTATAACATAAAACGTTAAGCAGATTGTGTATTACCATTTATGTATCTACAATTAGATACTTAAAAAATGAGTATCACAATTAGTTCTTTAATAATTTGTAGTAAAGTAAACGATGGAGTTAAATTGGCATCTATATAAATAAAAGACACAAATGTTTACAGATTATAATAATATAAATTATGAAAATATCTGAAAAGTTATCCATAAAACTATCAGAATATATTATTTGACTAATTTTTGAAAATCATTTTAAATAATTCTTTATTACATAATTATCACACTACATTGATATTTTCGAAAAATCTACACTATTATCAATGAAAAACAATGTTATAGGTTAAATTTTCGAAACAACACGAAAAACGATGTTCCTATAAAGATATTTGTCACGTGATACGTGTAAAGTAGCACGCTATATTAAGCCAATTCATATACATACTACAAAACAGGACAGCATCCGTCATGGTATACTTGTTTAATGAAATATATTTAATAACATATATTCTACAGTTGCCAAACTAGTCACGTCACCAGAGCAGTCACAAATCACAGTGCGTTTCCGTGTCAGATGAAAATTCAAAAATTGTAACATTTTATTTTGTGAAATTCGCAAAAAGTAAATACAATTTATTTTAAATAAAGTGGAATATGTTTTTTTTAGGCTATTATCTTATGGGATGTCCATATTTTGTAATATATTTTTAATGTTGTCAATTAACCTATTTTCTTAACTATTGTAATTGAATGTCTATTCATTTTAAATATGTGAAAAACGCATTAATATATAATAATAATTTTATTTGAATTTTTATGAAAAATAATAATTTGCTGTTATAAAGTATTTGTTTATAAACTTGTTATTTATATTTTAAACCTCCGCTCGGCTGTAACCCAAAAAAAAAAAAAAAAACTTTTGCGCAACCTTTATAAATTCAACAAATTAGGTAGTATATAAATAAAGTCCGGGCGATAAAGCCATACGATGAGATCAGTCTATTTATTATCGGAAACCTTGATGGCAATACTCTAAACTAAGTTAACTTATGTCATATTATTAGGTAAATTGATTAATTCAATCAAAATTATGCTAAAAATTATTGAATACCACTTTGAGAAATAGCATTTATTTATTGTTAATGAACAACAAAAATTCAGGATCGTTGTATGACAAACATTTCTAGTATTCATCTAGTATTGATTATGAGGAAAAAATTAGTCAAAGATAGCCCAAGTATTATAAACTGAAGTATTGCTCGGGTAAGTAACTGCGGACGTGGTTAGATATACTTAGTTTGATAAAAACTTGCTCGATGCTGTACCTACAAAGAATCTTTACCATATTATGCAGCGGCGGCTTCATAAGTCACATAATAAAAGTTAATAGAAATTTTTTAAACAATTTTTTTTTTTCGTTAAAATTCTATTATTTACTTCGACAATAGATACCTTCTTTTGTTTCAACATTCATCCCATTCTTTTGTCTTCTATTATTAACGTATTAATTTTTGAATTTCTTCTCTTCAACTGTTTGTAACATTATTCAATTATTATTATATTCGGCGAACGAAGTTAGGCCTTTGTTTTATTCAATAACATTCACAATAAAGAAACACAATATAGAAAAAATAAAAAATTAATGATTTTAAAATGTCATAAAATATAAATATGACAGTTATTAACGATGTTAAAATTATATTATTATATATTTTAACGATAATTTACGACTCGAAACGAAATTAAAAATTCATATAATGATCCTGTCTTCTGTTCTTTTTCTTAATTCTTGTTATTGTTTTTATGATTTTGAAAATTATTATTTATTTTTTTTTGTCGGTCGTATTATATGGATCATCAAATCATAGAACTTTTAACGATAATAAAAAGGCTTATTATATTTAGCATTTTGAAATAAAAATAAAATGTTTGAAACAATTTAATGGCTGTAATCAAATACAGTAAATTCAAATTCTACGTGGAGCTATGGATGGCTGAAAGACAATAAATACTACAAAAAAATAAAATAAAATTGAACATTTTAGACGTAAACAAATTTACAATGAAAATGCGACAAAACTCAAATAAATAAAGTTTCTTCAGAAGTGAAATAACCTCTAATGAAAGTAACCGAGGCTTACTTTTAAGGCTAAACAAAAAATTGTTCTCCAGAAAAAAAAGAAACCTACTTGATAAAAATCTTTTTCTATTGTGTTATATATTTGGTTATTATTTTGTGGACAGCTAATTCTACATAAGATTCAATAATATGTTGTTTATCTCCCAGCATATACCTAGAGTTAAAATATCAATTCTTCTAAATTTCAGTAATATTTTCCTGTAATTTTATAAGAGTAATTAATGAATCAAATGAGTGCTGGTGTATTTAATTTAGTCCAAAATTTATAGACTTGAATAATAATGATCAAAGAGTTTACGAAATTTATTTGCTATCCTTAGACTTTGCTATCCTAGTAGTTCCTTTTTTACAATGCAACAGTGACTTTTATTCGTGAATGAAAAAAAAAGGTCGATAGCGTCCCTTAGATCGATGACAGTATTTAATCCGAAATATTTAAAATATTACGCTTGTCCGTCAAAATCTTAAGTTTTGATTCCTAAAATTTTTGGACATTTTAGATATCATATAGACAACGTATTTTATGTATTTGAATAATGTAAATGGTTATAAGTATATCATATATATATATATATTATAGGTATTGTTTTAGAGAAATTTTATAAAACAATGAAATTTAGTTTTACTAAGATCAAAACATTCCAGAAATTAAGGCAAAAAATGAGTCTCCTAAAATAAAGACAATGTCTAATGTAAATTACATTGTAATATATTCAATTTTCGTAAACAAATAACTTAAAATTTAAAAAAGAAAACGGAGGTATTTAGTGAAAAAACATTTCTAAATATAAAATAAAATTTCGATATTTAATTTAAAAATTTTTTCACGGGAAAATTTCTTCAACACACCTTTCATTTTCATGTCAAGACTGAATGTGAAAACTGAAAAGAATACTACATACTTCATTGCAGATTGTCTTTATTATAGACGTATTTTACAACTGTACAAATAGTTCCAGTGGGAATTATAAAAACTGAATTCTCACGTTAATTTTATTACAACGTTTTGTAAATAGACGGAAAAAGACGTCACAAATAGACAATGATATAAAATTATAATATAAAATAATCATCTCTCATAATTACAATTCTGGTTGGATATTTTTTTTCGGTCTGTACATTTCTTTTACGTTAAAACAAATCTCATAAAACCTTAAGTAATCATTACGTTAATGATAAATTAACTTGGGAGAACCAAACATCATATAACGATAGACTCATCATCGTTCGTCTCATGATCGTCTTCCTGTATTAATGGCTTGCTGTGATGTTCAGTTGATTATTTCATTGGGTATCATCAAAACAACATACAACATTCAACCAAAAACAAAGATGGTAAATGTTTAAATCTGTTAACCCTTCTAATGACTAACAAAGTTCACAAATTACTGGAAAATTATTAAAATTATTTAGTGTTTTATTGATAAAAGTTTGATCATAGTTTTCGAATATTATGTTTGTTTCAAATTTTTCAATCAACGATTCGAAACTATTGTTAACACAAAAAAAATCCATATAATGCTTTTAATGAGAATATTCATTGCTACTCTCTACATTTGAGAACTAGGCGTAAAATGTTGAAATTTTTCATTTATTTAGGAAAGACAGCCTTGGCGTTTGTCTGCGATCCTCCCATTTTAGTTAGTTATGTTTCATTTCGTGCTTCGTTGCAGGTAACGCTAAACCAAAGATTCATTTTGTCTATAACTGAATTCAATTTGATAGATATATACATTCAAGAATACTTGGTACCTTTTGATTTCTAAGGTGGCTTAAACCATTAAAGCATCGTCTATTATGCATTATACCTTAAATTTCACATACTAATTTCTCGATGGCATACAAATTATCAAAAACACAAAAAAAAAATCTACTAGTAAATGACGATTTGAAATAATTAAAAACTAAGTATGGGAGTTGACATAGAAGTCTAATTAACAGTCTCTTTTTAATGACTTATACTTCTTCTATATTGCCCACAATAATGTATTCACCTGTGTTCGTTTTGTATCGTAGCAATTATCTTGAGAACTCATTATGATATCGACTCTGACATTCATTCGACGCCTAAATACGTCATTTAAAACTTTAATACTTTTTAGCCAAATCGGTCCAGTCGTTTTTGGTTAATTTTTTATAATAAAGTAATTATTGTTTTTTTATTCTCCCCATTTTATTCTATTTCTCTTATTCTCCTCCTTGAGAATTCGAAGTGTGAATGTTTACCCGAATCAAAATTATTATTTTGTGACTCAAAGGTAATTAATTTCAGATAAATAACTGTAATTTGGTATTCATAATGGGCAAGAGGGCACACGAATTTAAAAAAATTAAGATTGTGGAGTAATTCTCTGAGCGAATCAGTGAAGTTCACCTGTCAGCGAATCAGCCTGTCTTGAAAAATGCCATAAATAATCTTAAATTTTTTTCAATGTGAATAATTCGTTGCTTAGGCTTGCAAATTAAACTTTTAATTACTTGAACTAGACCTAATAATTAATGACGGATTTTAACCTTTTCCTCCGACATATACCCATTTAGTAGAGACGGTTGACTTAACTTTGGTTTATAATCAACATCAACAAAACGCATTCACAGAGTCAAAGTAAAACCACGAGATAGGAGATGAGTATAATATGTATCGTATACATATAATAAAATAAAATAAAACCAGTCATATTATCATCATCATTGGATAGATACTATGAGTTTTAGAGATCCAACTGGCTGGCTGGCTGGTTGTATACCATAGCTTTTTGGTACTACAAAAGGGGTACAAATATAGCGGAATGCAGACTCATTTACTGATAATGATGAATTTAATGTACTGTCTACTTTATAAATATAATACTATTTGTATTGGGTGTATATTTTAACATTATATTATGTAATTGAAATCTTCATTTTTCTGTAAATAAAGAAATATTACGAATATTTAAATATTTTGATAGTTTGATTTCTGTCTCGGACATAAAAGGCTCAATTTAAAGAAACTTCACAGTTATCATTACTGTAGAACATTCGGTTTAATTGGAGAATAATTTTTCCGATAAATCATTTTTAAAGACGAAAGATCTATAATAAAATATTTAACTTGCTGGGAAAGAGAGAAAGGTTTTTAAGTTTATCATCGGTTTTGCATCACTTTCAGTTTTCTATTTCTTTATCTCGCCAAGGCAAAAGTTTTTCAGTTTTATTTTCGGTTGTATAAATATCGGAAATTTTTTTAAATTTATGTGTAGTACTACAATCTTCATAACGTATTCTAAAACAAATTTCCTTTCATTTCTTAAAATTGTATATAGTTTACGAATTACGTACCGTTTTTTAGTGAGGATCTCGTGTAAGTTAAAAATGATTCCCCTGCATCGTCCTATAATGATACAACTTTTTTTAAAACAAAATTAAATAATGAAACTTATTAATAACAATAATTTGCAATTATAATCGAAGTTTTGTTGATTATTTTGGTAACAATGCAATTTAAATATTTTCCATAAATAGGTATTTAATCCAGAAAATAGTAGTATTTTTAATCAGTTGAATAATAGTCATGGAGACTGAAACATGTCAGTGGTTTTGTAAAAAGTCTACTTACATATACCAACGATTTACCATATAAATGCAAAATATTTTATTTGCGTTTCATTCTTATTACTTTTTCGATTCTTTATTTGAAATTGAGGCCTTATTTCGAATTTATGAGTTTATAACTTTCCATCGGGAAGTTCTTCTAATAAGGTCGATTTTGTCAAAGTCACTAGGATCTGAATCCAATGTTTTTTGCCTGTATGTAAAAAAAATAAATAATAGACAAAAATACCAATATTCGTAAAAATAAACAAATTATTGTTGTTTCTCTCCACTGGTAACTTAGTTCTGTGTACGTTGCGAGTCGCATCTGTACTACTTGTACAAGGTGGTAGTACATACATTACACATCAATACATAATCGCATAAAATTTGAGACACTTTGTATAAAATACTTTTTTTTTACATTTTATTTTAGTGAACATAGATGAATATAAATAGTTTGTTTGGTACATGCAATATTTGTAATCAGTGTCGGCTCATTTTTAAAATTATATATCATCTATGCACTTTACTTATTATTATTTCCATAATAAATCATACAATTTCAACAATAAAATTGTACTGTTTACATCCTAATTACACCGTATACTACCAACATACTATCATAGTAAGTAAAATACTTTTACCTATCTACCTACCTAACTATATATGCATAATAAGATAGAGAGCATTTGTTTTTGTTTGGTACTTGATGTTCATTTGCTTGTGAATAAGATAAATAAGTATCTATATATCTATGAACATGAATTATTCAAATTTGTGTAATTATCAGTTGAATAATAATATGGAAATTTTCTATTATTTTATAACAACTTTGAATGAACTAATGATGAAGAAGGTTTTCAGTCTGATGCTCATCTAATGATAGCGTCCAAACGTTTCGATGTAACAAAATACTTTAAAATAAAACAAATATTTAAACTCAAAAAGAATGCACATTGCAAATGCAACAACTTCGTTCTACAAAACTTTTTGGCTAAAAACGTTTTTTACCAGTATTCAAACATTATAATTTAAGTAAAACTTTTAATAAAATAAGTTTTAATCAATGATAGTGCTTATTAACGTTAAAATATATTAAAACATTTTTAAGTAAAAATAGAAGTAATACGAATTAAATAAGTCGTCCTGGAACACAAAAAACGCACTGTTTTCATAACAGATGTGGTCCATTTTATTTATTTAAAGAGAATTAATGCATAGTTTAATAGAACAATCTAAGAGTTTCTGCTATTCGAGTAACTCAATTTGGAGAAATTACCAATTTTATGTTGTATCCGAGTTTTTGTTTTCTTTTCACCAAGATCCAAGTAAAAAAAATATTTGCGACTATAATATATATAAGAAAAACATTAGAAAAGGAAAATATTTCAAGAAATTGTTTACGATAATATAAATTACTGGGAGGAAATTTACATTCAGAACGTCGAATATTTATTTTCCTGGAAGACACGGAACTTTTAAAAATTAAACAGATACTCAATTCGATTCGTTTTCATTTATGTATTAAAAAGTGCAATTTTTTGTATTACAAAGTGTCTTGCATGTAAGATTATTGGAGTCAAAAATTTAATTACGAAAATGTATTTAATTTCCATATTTTACATTTTGTTGAATTTTTTTCATATCGTTTCTATTCTTTTTGAAAAATTGTTATTAGTATTTGGTTGGTTGAAGATTAATGTTGTTTTCCTAAATTTGACTTGTTTATTTTTCTTTTTATTAAGGATGCTAGATCAGTGAAAACGTCTATGTGGTTTTATTTCAATTATGTATATAAAAAAAAAAAAAAAAACATTCAAAATTAAAATAATATGTAAAATTTTAAAAACCTATAATGAAACCCATAGGGCAGACATGTATTTTACATTTTAATAATATTCGAAAAAAAAAAATAGTGGTTTTTTTTTTGGTATACTTTAAAAAACACATCATTATACTTTGGATCCTAATTGAAAAAACATAAAACTAATCATTTTCAAAAAGTAATTATGTATCAATTTCCTATTCTAATTTATGCAGTCTTAAATTATTGTAATTAACTGTATGTTTTTAAACAAAATAATGGATTGAGTGAGTCGATTCTATAGTATTTGTTTTAATATTTTTATAATTTAATTACATAGTTATCAACTAAGTAAATAATTATTAATTTTGGTTAGTTTTTATTAGAAAAATAAATATTGTAGTCAATAAATTATATATAATTAATATTGATTGTACATCACAGTAGCAATTATGCTTGATTTTAAGAGGTTTCTCATTATAATCATGTTGAAATTTTTACTATAAATTAATTTATTAATATTTATAAAATATATTCAAATATTTATTGAGACTATTATGTGGGTCTAAATTATCTCTCATCGAGCCAGCTTAAATTTTAAGACTTTACTTCACGTGGTAAACCACACTTGAAAGCCTCTGAATAATACATCTTTCGCATCAATGAAAATAACTTTAGAATCACTTTTTCAATTAAAAATAGTTTTCATGTTTTTTTGTTCATCACAATTTTTATCTTTTAAAATGTTCTATTTATCTAAGTATTTAGATCTGTGATTATGCTCTAAAGTTATTTCATTGAATTGTTTCAAGCCGTTCCCTGGCTTGTACTATCTTGAAAAATGTAGAGGAAGTTATTCAATGTTGAAATTTGGGTGTTGAACTTTTATCATCGTTCTGATTATCCATGAAACCGATTTAACTAAATTTGTTTACCTACTAAACATATCCATTTAAGAAACGGTTTCGAATATATTTATGAAATCATAAAATGATAAAACTATGGGTCATAAATTTGTTATTTTCATTTAGCTGAAATAAATCCTACGGCGAAATTATCAAAAAGTATTTATTTATTGGGCATGATTAATCGATTTACTAAACGTATGTTTCACTGATAATTTATTACGTTAGGATTAATTATCCTAAGCTTTTAACTTCTTCATTTTATTAACAATATAAAATTTATTTACGATGTACTTAAGGCTGTAACCTTTAACTCAGCCTAGACAATAATAAAACAACTCATTTTGTCTACAATAATTTCTTACTCAGTTAAGTACAAACAATCAATTGTTTAATTAACTATTAAGTCGTTTTTATTTTAAACAATTATATAAATATTACTGTAATTAAAATAAATACAAAATAAATAAAGACAATTATTATTACTTTAAAAGTAGACAAAAAAAATAAAAAAATAAATTTATTATAGTAAAATAGGAAATTAAATATAATTATTTAATGAAAAAATTCAATTTTATTGAATACAATTTACAATTAATAAAGCATTACTCTGTATTCCATAATTGATCAAATAATAACATTTTGATCCAAAAATATTTATAACGTGCCAAAACTTGGCGGTATTTAAGAAAAAAAATTTAGCATTTAAAAGATCATTACAAACTTGTAAAACTGAAAAACTTCTGTATTGATAGAATGTTTGAAAAATTATTATAAGAAAATAATAAATATAAACCATTCTCTATATTGTTATAGAGAAGTAGTAGTTAATTAATTTTTTCTCTGAAAATCTTAGTGTTTGATCCGGAATTATTTGTTGCTTTTCTGCGTTAATGTCTTATTATTAACAAGTGATGATAACAACCAACAAAATTAATTGTTTAGATATTATTAGATATTAATGTTTAAACTATTTTTAATCACAAGCTATCATTAAAGACTCTAAATATTTAGTCTATATAGTTACGAATACATATATAATAATAATTATAATAATATCTATTTTAATTATGAATGTGTTTAATAGCTAAATATGAGATACACTTGTGACAAATCCAAAATTTTACTAAAGAATGTTTTAAATAAAAGTTTTAGTATTTTGGGCTCAAAATTTTTATCTCGCTATCTCTTTTGTTTTTTAAGTAATCTTAATGATGGACGGACGGACGAAAATGGTAATTCTTTGAACACATAAACCAAAATTTTGTTTGTGTAGTCAATTAGCAAGATTCAAACTAAAACTAATACACTCTGACATATTCTACATATATCGAGCATGAAAACTTACCTGAAGAAAGCTTTATTTATATATATGCATGAACCAATACTTTATATGGAGGTTTAACGATTTTTTTCAATATATTTTCTTCCAAACGAATTTTAATTAATATCGTTAACACTTTATTAATAATTATTTTCTTTTGTTACAGATAGAAATCATCTTGGAAGAACTTAAACAATAAACAATGATTAATATAAAATTATTAAACATTTTATATAAGTGAAAATAAAAACAAAATACAAATAAATATAATTGACTTTGATTATCGTGTGATAAAAATTATAAAAATAACGCTACAATTTTATCATCATTAGTGTGAATTATACGAGACGCGACGTGTTTTTCTAGATAACAAAAACAATTAATTTATTATTCGAAAATAAAATGTGAAAAACAATTCGTTAATTTGTGATTAAATAAAAATTCCTATAATTTTATTTTGTGTTTTGTTATTTTTATATTTCGTTCCTTAAAATTTTTTTGTCTCAAAATGAAAAAGTATTTAATTTTATTTTCGTTTGTGTTTATTACAACAATTCAATTTGGTGATTCAACATCGGATTTAGATGATGAAGGTAAGTTTTTCAAAATTAAGATTAAAGTTAAATCAACTCTAATTTTAATATTTACTAATGCATTGTTCTTCAACTGGGTATCGTTTGAAATTAAAATGAGTGGCAATTGAAATTAGGATTTAAATCAATAATCTTTTATGAACACAAATCAATGACAAATTAATGTAAGTTGTCAGACATGTTAGCTTATTTTAGTGCAATGAACTTCGATTAATCTGTTATCGATTATTTCGTTGGTATAAATATTAAAGTTACTTGAATCGATTTAGTATAGAGAAGTCAGATCTCTGAAAAGTAATGGTAAATTGGAGAATATAAATTATTTTCCCAAAATAGTTGTAATTTTTTGTTGCTGATTTATTCTCTGGATAATGGATAACTGAATAATACTTATTGTCACATAAAATATTTTTAAAAAGCCAACTAGTGAAACTAATCCGAAATAAATGAATGTAACGAAATTAGATGAGTTTTTTGGAAAATATTGATTAAATCATAAAATCAGTCGACATACGACACTTGAAAATGCCAAGATAATAAATTCTTAAACTCGAAAGTTGGTAACGGTAGCAGATATTACAGGCAATAACAAAATATTGGTACAGGAGGTCATCGAATCGACTAGTTAGTCTATTTCCTTCGATCCGGCTATACGTTCGTCCGCCTGTCATCAAGATGACTCATAAACTAAAAGGAATATGGAGCTCAAATTTAGATGTCGTATTAAATCATAAGAAATGGAAGGAAAACTCAAAAGGAAAAACATTTCTTGTTAACACAGATTTTCGCAAATTGGTTAACTCACCACTATTTTTGTCCAAATTTAGATCAGAAACATACATAAATATAATTAAGAAAATATATTCATATCAACAAATACTTATAACTGTATAGACTACACACTTAGGGTATTTTATTAATGCTAATGATTAAAAATAGTACAAATATTTATCAATCATATCGTGTATTTAAGTATTTTACAATCTTAGTTTCTATCTTCACTTGTTGTAAATATTATTTATTCCCGTATTATCGATAATCTTTAAAATTAATTATTGATGACATGAGAGATATTTATAAAGAACACCAACAAAGTTGGGTAGCGACTAGTAATTTTTTTTATATTTCGTGCTAAGTAATTATGTCAAAAAAAGAGTTTCATCCTATACAAATCCTTTGCTCTTATTACTGGCATAACAAAAAAAAGAATCCATTCCAACTAACAATTTTCTTAGAATGTTACAATAAAATATAGAAATTATTTAATCATCTTGTGAGGTCTTATTTAAAACTGAAATTTGATATCTCATCCATTCCAAGTCTTCGTGTGTATGGTAAAGAGTGATGATTAATTTTGATATGCCCCAAGATAATTTTACTATAATATAAAACCACTGCCTGTGTTTGTTCTATACTTCTTATAAGATTATGCCTTTTTTTTTTTATTTCAAAACTAATCAGTATAAAACAACGGAAAAAAAATTAATATAAATAAAGCTATTATATGTTGAAAAACATAAATAATATTGCAAAAAAATAAATAATATTCATATATATATAAAAGTCCGAAATGTTTTGTTAATTAGTTAAAATGAATTCGGGTTATTTAAATAAAACCATTTTTATACTCCGTAACATAGTATATGTCAGAGTATATTCATTTGAGTGTAAAGTTTTGAAACGGTGCAAAATACTGACCGCACAAATAACATTAGTGTTCATAGAAAAGCTTTATTGGTTTCCAAATGTCCGTGCGTCTATCTGTTCGTCATCAAGATATAACAATTACGAAAAGAGATATCGTGTTGAAATTTTGGTGACATATTTTGGGCACAATAATTCCTGTATATTTATTGGTTCAAAAGTTTGGTCCTGGATTCATGGCATACAATGGACCGATTATGCCCAGTCACGAAATTAAACTCAGTTTTTATGCCCAAAATATGTCACCTAAATCAGGGGGATGTTCCGTCGGTCGGATATTAATTTTCTCTTATAAAAATTTTATCGATAATTCTTACTACGTGTTAAGTTATGCAAAATCGGTTTATATTTTAAAATCAACAGATTCAAAAATAGAAAAATGTTTTACTCAATAATTACTTAAATATTCTCGTAGATTAAATCCTGTTAAGAATTTTTGAATTTTTCTTCTCTAAAAAAATAAATAAATTATAGAAAATCAAAATTCAATTATAGGAAGACATTAAATAAAAATCGAGCAAAATAAGGAGCTATAACGAATCTGAAACGGCAGGCAATAGTATGAAAAACAAAAATTGATTTTCTGAATTTTAATTGTTTATATTTTAACATTAATTTTTAAAATAATTAATAATACAATAAAATAAATGTATAAAACCAAATAAAATAGCATATCAAGGACGCTTTTTTTTATTAATTGACTATAAATATACAAATAATTAATAATTTTATATCTGAATTTCGGTTCTATATTGTAAAATATAAAATCGTACGTGCTAAGTTCGATGAATCGTAATATAATTGAATAGCTTGTAAATATCAGTTTTAAACAGTCATGCATGATTGGATTTACAATATTTGTAAATTTATTAAATAATAATTCATTTTTTTAATTTATTTAAAATATGTTATTAATAAATTATAGGCGTTCTATTGATTATATCTATATCGTCTTATTTTTTTATATGTATTTTAGTTTATTTCAATTTACACACGAAGATGCTTCTGTGAAATATTTTTATATAATTAATTATTATCGATTTTAAATAAAGTGTTTTGTTGAAACAAAATGTAAATTTTACTTAAATTGGTTGTTTGGCAAGAATCGAATTTTTGACTTTCTTTTACTTTACTTGAAAAAATAAAATATTGTAATAGTGTCAAAATTTGGATATTGAATTTTTAACGGATTTTGAAGTGTCCTGAATCCAAAACAATGTTTTTAAAAATTAGTCTTTTATTTGTACTTTTGTGTGCGTGTATGATAGCAATATTTTCCTATAATCTTTAGTTATGTCCCGAAGTTTGGTAAAAATTGGACAACCGGAAGTCTTAAAATCACTTATATTAGTGATCTTTATCATTTTCTCGAATATGGCTCAAACGATTTTTTTCAAACTTAGTACATTTATAGAACATTTTAAACATTACAACTTCTATTTGAAACATTTCTCTGGGAATACTCAAAACAGGTAGAAAAATTCAATTAAGTCACATTATTTATTTAGCCACACACAAAATAATTTATGTCAATTACTTATTAGATTTTTGTGTTATTTGTTTCGCTTCACGTTTTATTTGTTTACACTTACCAAAAGAAATTAAATTTTTTTAAAGGTATACGATAGTAAAAAGTGCTGTGACGCGTCGCAGCAGAAATTTTTCTATGAATTAATAACGTAAATATATTATAGACAATATAAAAAACAGACATTAAACATCATCTCAATATTAAACAAGCTTAAATTAAAATGATCTATAAAATTTGATTTGTTTCTTACAATGTGGACAGAGCAATTTCAAAAACGTTTTTAGGTCTCAAGAGCGTAGCTCGTTTGGTTCGGAAAATATCTAAACTACAGACAGATCGACCAATTTCTCAAAACCATTTATTTTGGATTCAAGGGATCTCAAAACGTATATTTTCAGTAAAATCGAAAAATTCTCGAAATCGAAAATTTTAACTCAAAAATATTACTTTGTTTTACTAATTTTATTATTGCATGTTAAGAGAAATTTACAAGCAATGTATTTATTTGATTTTTTAAAACGAGAATTGTATGGTAAAAACAATAAGAAATATGTCAGACAAATAAATGTCTTTTCGATTTGCCAGTTTACAAATAGCATAGTAATTTCATAACTTTGATATAAAATAATTTTTTTTCCAACAACTGTTCAAGTCGTCATCATCATCATCATTTCAAAACAATTTTTCTTTTGTTTTTTTCATAGTGATAGTCATACTAAAGTAATACATTATTTTTTTAGACACTTCTGCTTTTTGTTTTTTTTTTTTTTTCTAGAAATGTTAGTTTTTTCTTCTTGCTTGCTTCTGTGTTGTCATGTCTTTGTCATGTTATAATATTTTTCACGTATCTGTGTCCTGTGAGCTAGCTCTTGTTTGTTGTTTGTTTTTTTTCGCCTTGTAACAGTGTTGTTACTGTCTTTATAACTTGACATTATAAAATGTTTTCTCTATCTCTATTTTCTATTTTTCATCTTTTTTTTTGTTGTTGTTGGAAGTTTAACTTAACATATTATGGTCAGAAAAATCAGTTGTTGGTTTTATGATTTGTTTGTTAGTTTTTTGTTTTTATTCTTTCTTACTATTGTTTTTGTATTATGTATACAAAAGTTTTTCATCAAATTGAAAAGAAATTGCTGTTAGTTTATACAATTGCATTTAAGTTTTTCGTACCAAGTTATACAGTTTTAGACTAGAACATTTTTCCGATATTATTGAAAGTAACGTAAAAAATAGTATTCTTGACTTAAAATGAAATTATTAAAAAATGGAATTTCATTGTCAAATATTGTGTTTTTGAGTTTGCCCAGTAATGAAAAAAAGTAAAGTCTTGGAAAATTTCAGTATTTTATTATTCTCTTTATATCCTTTCGTTTTTCTGCCCTCTGTGATTTCCAAAAGTAAAAAATAGTATTTGAGAAATCAGTTTATATGTCTTTTAAAGAAATATTTATTTACTGGATTTTATTATATTCACTTTTATGATTTCACTGTATTTAAGATTTATCCCTACTAGGATAAAATGGATAAAGTTTTTCAATTTATGACTTCTAGCAAGAAAAAATAAAAAGGTTTTTTTGGCATAACAGCCAAATGTCAATTTCTCCACTCTGCTTATGTTTTTATTCTTAAATATTCTTCGAAATAACTAGTTCCTTTGATGTAAACCATTATATTATATTAATTTTAATGTCTAAAGGCAGTTTAATTTTGCAATAATTTATAAAAAATTCTAAAAATTCAATCTGCTTTGAAGAGTTGAATAAACACGATAGTAAAGATCCTTGCAATTGACAGGTTGCCGATTCATTAGCTCGCCTAAGTTTCGTAACAAAAACATTTTTCTTAAAACTTATCATTTGTAAGCGTAAACTCTTAAAAATCTTATATACTTTTGCTTACAGTGTATATAGATCTATCTATGCTATCTTTGCCATTGCAACTAAACTACCATCTGTTAAATAATGTCTTATTAGTTGAACTGATTAAATATCTCGAAGAATTTTTGTTTGGACTATTTGGCATTTGTTTAAAATTTTTCTTTTTTAAAAATTTGGTTTATTATTATTTTAATTAATTTATTTAATTATGTCTTATTGTTATTATTTTTTAAATATTCCGTATAATATTTTTTAAAAGTATACAATAAAATAATAATGTCTGAAGATGGAGAAGAAATCATCCGAAATATATAACGTTTACTACCTAAAATAAAAAAATTAAAACTTTGTGTAATTAGTTAATTATTTTACATTTAAAATAATAGAGTGAAATAGTCTAAATCAAAAATAAATATTAATAAAAAGAAAGAATCAATTATTTTGAGATGTTTAATTACAGAAATTAAAAAAATTAAAAAAAATGTATGTAAATGATTTTATTACTTCAAATTTCTTCTTCTCAGAATTGATAACATATTATTTAATATCAATTAATTGGAGAATTAATATTTTGTAGGTACTGAAATTTTTTTTAACAAGATAACAAATTTTAATTGATTTCTTTTGAATATTATAATAATTTTGTTGATGAAGAATATTTAAATAAGAATGTTTTTAATACGTACAGTAAAAAATGTATTAACAGAACGACCCATATCGGATGTCTATATGCTCTAGCCTTATACAAAGATGATCGGATAATTGTTTTGTGGTTTTTATTTAATAGATAAATGTTTCAATAGTTCCATTTTTTTTTTATTACATTCTGACTGTAAAAAGTTTGATGTGCGATATTTTTTAAGTGGAATTACATGTTTTCTACATTTTAGAAACATAGTGTCTTTTTTTTCTCTTTTATGTACAAAGTTAATAAAGTATATATAAAATTATATTATTATTGAATACACATAGTTTTTTTTTTTGTATAGTTTCGAAGAAATTGCAGTTTTACTTATTAACAATACAATAAATTTCATAGATTATATCTAAGATGAGTTTTATGTTTGTTGAAGATGCGATCTTTTAAGTAAGAAACATTTTTTTTTATTATGAAGACTTTTGAATGTATTTTTAATGAAATAAAAAAAAAAGAATAAAGTTATTTATTTTATTTATTTTATATAGAATAAATAAACGTTATTTATCCGTTTTGAATTTCAAAGTTCGTTTAAAAACAAGAATGAAAATTAATGTCAGGCATTGCAACAAATTATATCTTCGTTACCATAACCCTTTATTATCCTGTAACTAACCCTTATGACCTTATAAAACTTTCTTAAACCATAATGACTTTCGACTACAAAGTGGTTTTTTCGAAATATTGTATAGACATTGAAGTTTGTACTATCGTTCCCACGCGGAGATCAAAACCAAATTTACTTTCAATGATTTCAAAGATTAATAAAAACTTCACATTCTAAAAGATTTTGCACATCATGTCATGCTTCTTGTTCTTCCCAAAAATGCAAAATACCGTATTTCACAAAAAATATTCTTAGGGAAAATCCAAAACATAATAGAAAAACTGCGATTAGTACAATCTAAGAACATCAAAATTATTCTGCTTGAATAGTCCTTCCTTCGACTTCACTAACCATAAGAAGTCAATTTAGAAAGTTCGCCAATTTTTTTATCATTTAACGAAATTTTTACATTACTTTTTCAGATGAGTACATCGTTATCAATAAAACAAAGAGAATTCTGATAGTGATTTATGAGCCTGACCCTAATTTATAAATATTTTTATATGTTTGTTTTGACACTAGAGGCCCTTGACCGTTATTAAAATCCCCTCTCAATTAAACAAGAAGTAAAAATTAAGCTTTTGAAAGCAAATTCTTTAATCGAATAACATGTGACATTATCAATAACCATAAAGCGTTAGTAACAGGTCAATGCTTTTATCCAAACAGTTATAATTTTGAGTTTTGTAAAACAACCCCTACTAAAAATACATTTTTTCAGTTTCAATCATTTGCACCAAGGAGAATTCAACAATTCTCAATGTCTAATAGGTCTAAATTAACAAGAAATTTATCAAATATTAAAAATACACTGAATGTATTTTTTAATATTTATTACTGATAAATTAGCCTTTAATTTGATAAAATGTTAAATATTTCGTAGAATGAATTATAGATTTAAAAACTATATAATAATGGAAAAAATAAAATAAAATATTTTTATAAATAAGTATATAGGTACCTCTATATACTTACAACACACTTATTATTATTGTCATAAATAAATAAATAACATACCTCCAAAAAAAAAAAAAAACTAAGATGAGATGAGATATTTAAATATCTTATAATAAAATCATAATATATATCATTCAACACTAATGAACCTTCAAGAATAATATCCGCACTTAAAAGCAGGCACAGTCAAACATGCATATATCCATGAGTACACATTTATTAAATAATATTGAAACTACGTTGAAATTTATATTTATTAAGTCTATTTTTTATTTATTCTTTTTACTCTATTTTATAAGTCTATTTTTTACTGGACTATGGCAAAATTAAGAGAAAGTTTTATGACATCAGCAGTTTATGTATGTTTGTATGGGCATGTGTGAAACGTTGCGTAATTTTACTATATTTTTGACAGCGCACTGTCTTTCAAAAAATAAAACGACTTAATAATTCAACCAAATTTAAAATCTGATTACGAAATAATTTCTCTCTGAGAAGTATTTATAATTTTTTTTTTTCGTATTTCCTGATATTATAATCTGATTTTACATTCTATTTAATATTTATCGTCTAATAAGTAGAAAACTTACAAGTATATTTTAATTTAATATAAAGACCTAATGATATTTTGAGGATAACAATAGTCATAAGTCAACTTGCCCTAAAGAGCGCTTACAATTGCGTCAACATCCCATAATATAAAATGGCATACGAAAACGGCTATCCACCAAACATCACTATGTTGATGTGTTAAACTAAAACATGTATGGCAAGTGTCTACTTATAAGGTGATAAATGTTGAAGATTGTTTGTAGACAAGAATCGAAGAAAATGGTATTTTCTTGCTTCATAATTTTTAGAGTGCGATTTTGGTAATAGGAAATTTGGGTCATTTCTATATCCCTCTGAATACATGAAAAATCATATTATCACACAAACCTGTTCAATATAATTCTTAAATTTTTCAAAGTTTAAAAATACATTATGTTTCAATCACAGACATAGAATTTGTAGACAGCTAGTTCATTGAATAACTTGAAGTCAAGATGCAGTGCCCACAAGAAGGATAACGATTTTTTTTGAGAACTAGTAAAACAGAAATATACGTATTTAATTATTTCAACGGATTTAAAAAGCTTATAAAAATAAATAACCGTGCATTTTTTAATAACCATTGTTCATGTTTTAATTTTTTTCAGATATTATTCCCTTTTTCCTTACTAGATAGAAAAAAATAAATATTTTATGTAAAATAAATAAAACATTTATAAAAATCCATATTTTATATGTATTATAAGACAACACCATTATTCATTTTCTATGTTAGAAACTTTTGGAATCTTATACATTTAAAATTACAACATAATCTAAGTTTTACTTTAACTATGGATGAACTTTTTATAACAATATTGTACATGCACATATTTCTAAGACATATATAATAATAAAAATATTTACGCCCTATAATTTTCAAATTATATTTAAATCATTTTTCTTATTTAATAACCATCTCAGAACACACATAACCTTAAAATACATTTTTTTCTAACGATGCGTTCCAATTGTGTATATGATAGATACACACGAAGAAATGTCTAACATGAGCCTATTAAAAATTGTAAATGTGAAAAATATTCGTTAAATCATGATTGGTATGTATGTTTTTGAAGATGATATTATGATGATTATAATTCTTGTTTTTTTCTTTTTTTTTTTTTCATTTTACCTTAATGTCAACGTAATGTCAACGCCATACTGTGTACATTAACATCCGTGACAAATATTTTTTTAAATGAAAGTTTTTTTTTTTGTTGTGTAAGATTTTTGATCTTGTTAAAAAATATTCTATAAATTACGTTTTCGTTTTATTTAATTTTTATTTTTATAATTCTAATAATATTTATTATTTTTAATGATATTCGTAATTGGAGGTTTAAACCTGATTGGTCTTAGAGCTGGAGAGTTGTTAAAAGTAAAGTCTAAAATACGTACTTGAATTCATAATGGTCAATAATATTTAATAAGAAAATTTTAGATTTTTTTATTACCTTCAACTTTTAAATTCAACTTTTTTCGAATAGAGGCACAATTTAGCCGCAAATACAATTATGCCTTATAGAATTGACTGATCGCAAAATAATGAACCCAAAAATATAAATACAAGCCATATCATAACTGTTTGAACTTTGTTTTTACACAATTTCTCCAAAATCTAATATCCGTAAAGCAATTCTCCGAAACTAATTCATAGTCCGAAATAATTTCATATCGGTATTCGAAACCGATATAATATTATTCCAATTTTCTTACCAGTATATGTATACGAATTTTGATATCCATAATAACCTTGCAAAAAAAATTTTGCAAGTAGTGACTATATTTCCATGAGTTTAAAAATAAATAGGTATAGCTTTTAAATGTTAAATTCTATTATGACAAAATTGAAGCTGCGGTTAAGCACCACGAATGTATTCTAAAGTTATTCTTGTTAACATATACTATAAATAAGTGATCTTCAAAATTTATTTATGGCGTACCCTCTTATAGTGAAAATTGTCATGAATGAAAAAATGTCAATGTTGTACGCGGGATGTTAAGAATAAATTTTTAGATTAATAATATTATTAATAATAAATTTTCTGATAAGTAATCATTTTGAGTGAATTGTTTTTTGTTTTGTTTTTGTGATTGATAAGATTTGTCAAAAAATCACAAATGTGCTGGACACAGGATACTCTTTAAAAGTCTTGATAATAATAATACAAGAATACTACAAGACAGTTCCTTTTACTGTCTAACATGATATTCGTTAGAATGTTTTAAATAAGAAATAACTTGCAGTTCGCAAATGAAACACTGCTTTGTATAGTTTTAAATAAGCTTGTGGGAATGTGTCAATACTAAAAGAAGTGATCAATTGAAACATTTATGTAATGAATCCAAAGAAAATAAATTCAATGAATGGACAATTTTTGAAGAGAAAAATGGTTTACCCTCAAAATTTTTTGTGTATTTCACTTTTGAGACCACTGCTATAGATGTGAAACTTTTATTAATAATGTTTAAATAACATTATACTAGTTTCAACTTATTTAAATATTACAACCCTATATAGATATTATAATACATGCACATATATAATTGAAATAAAATAATATTATTTTAAACTACAACATGAACTTGGATACGTAAATAATTGTAAATTTATATTTTCATGCTTTCATTAACAGGTCATATCGATTATAACATTTATGTATTCAATTACCTATAAAAACCGCAATATTTATCAATTTTACTATGAACACTTTTTTTTTATATTGATTTGATAGTTTGAGAACAAAGTTTGTAGAAAATTATTTTAAATACATTTTTGAAACGCTGCAAATGATTACAGTCAGAAAAGTAACCATAATAAATCATTTTGATGTGGAAAAAACTTTCTCTTAAAGGAAATAAACTTTTAAAGTAGGCTTATATCAAGACCAAATGCCTTTCAAGCTTTGAGACTGAAAATTATCTTGGTCCTTCAGTTAAATGTACCCCCTGTTCATTGTACCCTCTAACCTTCTATCAGTTCTCGAAAAATAAGCAATAAAAGCAGAATCGACGATGTACCTCCACTTTACTTTACGGTTTTATACTCTTGTGGCAGCGTATCGCCGTGTACCAGCTTTAAACTAGCTGGTAAATTTTATCAAAATATAAGTTTATGTCGTATCAAATTGTTTCAAGAGCTTTTAAAAAGATCTGTTTTCTTGAATTTTAAATATAAAAGTAAAAGTTAAAATATATATTTTACAATTCTTCCACAAAATTTTCGTGATGTATAAGTATTTTATGAATGCAAATTAAAAATAATCGAAACAATGATATTCAATTATATGTCGAGTATCTAAACAAATAATTCTGTTAGTTGTTATCGTCCCTTGCTTTAAATATATCATTTCATAATATTGTGTTCACATATTTTTGCTAAATTCTAAGACAATTGGACACTGGCGCAAACGGGTCAAAATGAATTACAAACACCGAGACAGTTAAAAGGACATTAAAGGGCACTAAAATAAAAGCTTGTAAAAACGATAATAATCGATATAATTATAATCACTGTAAACTGTCAACAGTACAACCTATAGACTAATATTGATAAATATTACAAAATATTCACAATCGAATTTTTTGTCATTACATAATAATAATATATTTGTTGTTGAAAGCACAAATAATTGTAGATAGAGACAGATATAAATAAAACAAACTATTACAAATACTTACTTATCTTTCAACAGTTGTTTTATAATATAATACTGATTATTTATCAATTTTAGCCTTGATTATAATACGAATGTATAATATTAATTAGAGAGTTTGAGGTAGAGATACTATTTGAAAACAATAACTATATGTAAAATTTTATGTTAAATTTAATATAAATTCATTGTACTGTGTATGTTGTGTACAAATGTGTCACTAGTTACAGGATGTGTTTCACTGAATAATATAAAAGAACCACCCATATTGTGTAACAAAAGCGGGTGTTTTACACCCAACAACTTCTGTCTGGAAGCCAAATTGTGACCTGTAAAAATTAATTTTTACTTATGTGTTGTGGTTTTTGCATAATTTTTACATTATCTCATTAGTTTTTCCTCAGATTTAATACAAATTCATTAACTAATAAATATATGCACGTGTTGTCAAGAATTATTAAGTGTTAATCTTGTCGACAAAGTATATGTAGGATATTTAAACAATTAAATGTGTTGTCATTGAATCTTAACTAATAATATCAATAACTAATAAATAAGTGACTTGAAGTAACAATTGAAGATAAATATGATAAGAAGAATTTTCTCCACTTATTATAATTTTTTTTTTCTGAATTTTCTTACTAAATATGTTGTGAATATACTTAGTTTAAAAAAATTCTACGAACTCATTTCGAACTCATAAATTCCAAAAAGTTTAATTTTAAATTTTGGTGATTGTAGTTCTTTTGCCTCGTTAGATATCTTGATCACAGAGAGTTAAAATCTAAAAACCATTTTTTGTTTGTTTGGACTTTGGGGATCACAAAACATGTAAACACTCAAATTTCTAAAATTTGACTCGAAAATTACTTCATTTTACTATTGTAAAAGAAAGTAAAAATAAACGTTTATAGATACTATTGATTACTTATGGATTAATCAGTTTTCAGAAAGCAAAGATTGTTTTTTTTTGTAATACCAACCAATCATTATTTACTAACGTTTATAACTTAGATAATAAATCACCTTGTATGGAAGAGATAGCCTAATGATTTATAACACATATACTACGTATGTGTATATATAGTTATTTAAATGGCATTTATGTTTCAGTTTTGTTAATTAGTTTAATTTATTTTGTTGGTTGTATTACTACTACCGATTCAATTCATTGATAGTCCACAACTGCACATACATACATTTATTTATTGTTTTAAAATTTATTGTTGTTCTAAGAGTAATTGTTCTTTTGTAAACTGATTTAATTGAGCTTTGAAAGCTAGTAGATAAATAAGTATAAAAATCTTATAGAGTAGTTATAATCTTAACATAATTAATCTTAAATTACAGAGTTCTTATATTAGAATGATATTGCCAATCTGGAATTTGAACATTCCTTTTGTATTCAATATCTCTATAACTCAAATTCTACCTTTTAAGAGAGATGCATTTGTATTTGTGTGTCCCATACATATGTATGTTTTCTCCTCGATTATCTAATGATAAAATAATGTTACGCACTTTCATTCGACGCATAATAATGTATCTTAAAACTGAATGAATTTTCAGAAAAATCAGTTCAGCCGTTTTTTTCTGAGCATAAAAAAACCAAAAACGCAATATATACAATATATTCGTAATATTAAAAAAATAATTGTTTTTTTGCTCTCAGCAGGAAAGTTTGTCTTGTGGAGGTTGTGGGTCGCACTTCGACTACCTGTTGAGTTTTGCCAACATTCAAAATTTTAAGTAAACATTTCTTTGACAGTGCCAAATATCGTTCAAAACTATGTTTTGTCATCTCGACTTACAAATTACGCATTTTTAAAGATTTTTTGAGTATAAGACAATGAAAATTCTGATTGCTATTATACACTTTTTTTCTTAAATATGTATAAAAGTCATGCCTATTCTCAGTAGGAAGAAAATAAAAGCCACTCTTCTTTACCGTAACAGGTTCATATGTTCCAAACTACATATACTAAACACTTCATTATATCTTTCGTATGAAAAATAATCATTTTTGAAAATTTGTTACTCCTGAAAGCCCAATGAGGCACAATATATTATCATTTACCATTGATATTTCATACAGGACATTATCACAGAATATAAACTTTATAAACTTAATTATGATTTAGCATAACGATGCAACCGAATATAAAAAAGTCTTGACGCCATATTGTCGAGATGTGTATTTCAAATTTAACTTCACATTTGACAGGACCAAATAATTTCATTATTTGTTTACGCTGTTTTTGTTTCACATTATATGCTATCTTTGTCTGTTCCCATACCTGAAACATGGTACAAAGTCATTGAATTTTTAACTGAAACATGAAAGCAACCGACAACAGACCGTTTTGTAGCATTATTTTTATCTATAGCAAGCATTGTCTGTTCTGTAGCATTATTTTGATCCAATTTAAATGGTGGTGCTTTTTTTCATGCAATCAAGCTTAAATATTTGAGTTAAATGCAATTATAAATTTGATTTAAACTATTAACATAAACATAATGAAATTTATACTGAATTACAAATATCGCCAATATTTGGCAACATATTCTACTCAGAAGACAACTATATTAATTGAATATGCACAACTATGTCCATATACAAAATTACACTAAATGTTTCCAGTGATTAAACAGACTACCAACCTCCGAAGCTCTACACTATTATTTAATAAACTAAAAACCAAAAAAAATATTACTTTTTACTAATGTGACCAATATATATTCGGAGCCGCAGGAATAGAATAGGCGACCAATTGCATTGTGATAAATAAAAATGAATCAGACACACACAATTTTATGTCTCTAACTTTCACATATATATTATGTTTCAGTATTTTTAATTGTTAAATTGTAGTTTGTATTTTATCTGAACGATTTAATCAACAATAAAAAAATACTTTGATTATATAAATATAAAAATAATAAAAAAAAAATTCAATCAGTTATTTAAAATATATATATTAAGTATTTGTTTCGTAAATTATATAGAGAAAAAGATTTTTCCATTTTGATAATACAAACCGAGTCTGTTGCAATCTATTTTAATTTCAATCGATTGTATTTAATTAATTGTATACTGAAAGGCAAAAAAGAATAGTACTCATAATTCAAGAATAAAGCGAAAATAGAGCGTATATACTTTCCTCAAAAAATTATTAATTCTTTGAATATCATCTATCAGAATTTATCGGTTTAATTATTTCAATCATACTATCGAAATTGAAACTGACATTTTTGTTAAATATTTTTTGAGTAATGACGTAATTAGTTAATAGGAAAAGTTTTAAAGTAAAGTTTAAGTGTTTTCTATTTAGGGCATTTAAATAATATCTTATTTTTTAAAAGGTTTTTTTTTCTTTTAATTTATTTTTTACTTTTGCGTTATTGCTGGACTAGAAGTCTGCTATATTATATTGAAATTGACTTTATTTTTCGAGATATTGTTAGCAAGCCCATTCATTTGATACTAATATTGTAAGAGTGCATTGAAAACAACTAGTCGGCCATCTACTTGAGTTGAAATATTTCACCTGAATAAACAGATAGGAAGTTAAATAAAATCTATATAGAACGTTAGTCGACAAATTCCTTCAGTGTTTTGAGGATTGTTGAAATTTTTAAATAACTATAGCAATTTGTGACATCTTTGTCCGAAATAGAGTTTCTGTTCGAAATTGAATATTTTTTAGATTTTTTTGGTAGTTCTGTTGTCTCACTTCTTATACCCCTCTGTTTTTCAGTAAATAATTAAAAATGTATAAAGTGATATTTATAAAAATATTTTATTGTTTCTATTCATTTTATTTAATTTAATTTTATCAATTTTTGTATTAATTAAAATTTTTAATGGCCTGATATTGAAAAAATTGACTGAAAGATTAAATAATTAAACCTAAAAACAAAATAATACTTGTTTCATGAACCAAAAAATGTTGTACTTTATACTTAAAAAATTGGTGGATATAAAATTTAATAAATGTTAATTTTAGTCGAAAATTCTTTAAAATTTATGAATTCTGTAGAAATAACATTACCTGGATAAATGCAACATGTGTAAAGTCCACAATTCGACCATCATGGTCGAGTTTCAGGTGATAACTCAACAACTACGCAGACTAAATGCATGTTATTTTTAAACTCTACAAGGAAAACTACCCTTCAAATTAACTCTTTCTAATTTTATCGAAGTCGGAGAAAACCACCTTTACCGAATCACGAAAAATCGAGATATATACTTATTGTTTCTGACTTCTATAAAATTATGTAAGTAAGATTATTTTGAACTGTAGATTACAACAATCCAAAACATCGATTTAACAATATTTAAAAAAATAGTTTTAATATATCGGCAGACAATCGATCCAGAAGACAATATTCCAGACAAATTTCAAGCGATATCCAAAAAACAACTTATTTAAGTATTAAATTTCGTTTCCTTAGACCTTCACTACTATCTTGAAGACTGACACACATAAAATACATTTTTTGGAATTTTTTTGTTGACTAAAAAGGTTTTTTCCCTGAATCACGAAAACTACGTAAAGCATTTTATTTTAGCCCATAAATTCACTAAGCTTCTCACGATAAATGCATTTTATATCATAATCGGGATATTTTATACAAATTTTAGTCTTGTGATATTACCGCCTCGGAGAATAGCACCTGGTGATAGTACTGTCTTTACAACTATTGTTTTATTATTCAATTGGCGGGAAATGCTGTCATTTAATAAACAAAGTCATTAAATATTCTGTAATAATTCAAAACTTTAGTAAATTATCATTAATTTCTGCTATATCGAATCGATATATACATTGCATTTAACTAACTAAAATCAGTGAAGTAAAACAGCAATCACTATCAATACTTCAAACCAATTTGTGTTTTTTGTTTTTTTTTCAATAATTTTATTATCTAACAATAATTTATTCTTGATAATTGGCTACACTTAAAACATTATAGATACGGAAATCATCAATAAATTTACATTTAAAATATATAAATTGTACATATATAATATTATTATTGTTTGATTTATGCATCAACTAATAACAATTCACCAACAATCAACATTTTATTATTGAGATATGCAGTTTCTAACACTTTTAGTCTATTAGTATGGAATCAATAATAATGATAATAATAATCATAATCATAATAATGATATAAATAAATACAACATGTAAATTATAAAATACATGCATACATACTTATTTGAATGTAAAAGTGTGATTTATGTGACTTTAATTATTTAAACATTGCATACAGTATTGATATTTTTAAATGAATTATGGCGATACAAAGTGTCTAGTAAGAAATGAATCGTGATTATATAAATGTATGAGATACTCATGTGAGTTTATCGTGGATATTATTGACCCAAAATCACGAAACACAATATATTAATAAGTGTTCAAAAAGTATTTATTCTACTTGGAATAATTTGAAAAATTGTTTCAAAAAGGAAAATTAAAATAATTACAAAAATTATATTAACTCACAGCATTTGGTATGGAAATTAAATTCTGACGTACAACCATTACTAATATTTTTAAAAATTTTAAATATTTTTATACAAAATTTTAAAAATTATTCAGGAAATTTCAAATCAATTATCTATTTACTGGATTAATTTATTTTCAATCATACTTGGTCCTAGGTTCAACTTTTATCTAGAAACAATTAGGTATAATAATTAAACAAACAAATATGGAATGAAAATTTTTTTGTTGACGAATTTTCAATCCGTGTTATATAATACTTTTGTAAATTTTGAAATGTAAAAAATTATTAAAATATTGTTTTAAAGAAATCGAAATTTAAAAGTATTTGATTTCCAAATTTTGATGAATTTCGTGTTTAAGCGCATCAATTTTACTTTACTTAAGTCTAAAATGAATTTCAAAATAAGCAATACTGCTATATAGCTTTTTTAAGCTATTTTAAAAGGGTCGAAATTTCAACTCGAATAAAATTATTTTTAAATAAGAAAAATCAAAACCTTTTCGGATCTTTATAATTTTATATGTTTTAATATCTTGTAAAATATTACTTCATATTTACAAACACTTAATGACAGATTTAACAAACATATTATAAAAAATCAAACACCCACTGATATTCGTGATAAACCTTCAGAAGAGAACGAAAGTATTTGAAACTAATTCAAATTCGATATGCAACAATAATTTCAATAATGAGTAAATCTATATAACTGTAAATTTATATTCAGTTAAATATGAGTGACATAAACACTTATTTTTATTATTTTTATACAATTATTTTTATTATCCAATACATCAAATGTTTTTCCACTCTGTTTAGACTTTACTCGGAAATGGCCTCATTGATTGGGTAGAAAACGCATTTTTTTGTCTCCGGATGACCGAAAATCACCGATTAAGTTATACTATAAGAAATTCTATATGAACATTTTGCAATTATCTCCGATATTTTAGATGATTTACGAATTTCAACCGAAATTAATATAATTACGTGCCATTTCATTTTACCAATTTCCTTGGATTTTTATAAATAAGATTTTCTACTAAGTAGTCATCATCAGTATGAATTTTCTAATCGTTATTATTCTCCGAATATGTAATACTCGTTGTTAATTTGGTGACTTCACATCTCCTCGGAGAATAATTATGTTTACCTTATTACTGATGACGGCTACTTTGTGGCCAAAATGTGTATTCTTATACAAAAAATATTTTCCTACGAAATTGTTAGATCACGTTAAATCGATGTGATGGCAAATAGATTGTATGTTATGCAATTTTTTTGCTAAAGCATACATATGCCCTGAATAGAAAAAGAAATTAAGTGTACAATTCTCAATGGTCTTTTACGTTCCAATACACATAAAACAACCCTTATATAAAATTGATAATTTATTATAATTATTCTTCACCATTTTAAAATTATAAAATAAAATGCATTTAAAATTATTTACATTTTATTTGAACAACATTTGAATTACAAATACATTATACAAATATTTACAAAAAGCACCAGTAGTTAAAACATACAGAAACAGTGGCGTAGTCAAATTTATTTATGTATATTATTTACAAAAAACAACAAAAAAAATATTTAAAACAAATTTGACAACCGTACATACACACACTAACTGCTACTAAACTGCATACCAAATCAAATAATAAAAATCAAAAATACAACGATTATTCTGTGTGTATACATTGTGGTTTGAAATTTCATTTACATATTTATTTAAAATAATTTATATATACAGTTTAAATAGAATAAAAAAAAATAAATATATTTAAAAAGAATAACAGTGAAAAACAAATTATGTAAATTTGTAACATGGATTTGAGTTTTATTGTTTAAATAGCAGATACCTTCGCATTCGTAAGCGAATTTCTTTCTTTATGTTGTGAAAGAAAAAAGTATTTATTTACGTATTGTCTGTTCAAAAAATTTTGCCGGTTATTTTTGCTATGTCCACTCTTGTTTTCACTTCCCATAAGAAATTTTATCTTTGTTTTAAAAATTTAGTTCATTAAAAAAAAAAAAAAAAAGAAAATATACAATTCGAATACATGAAAATTTGATATAATTTGCTTTGAAAAAAATTTGTTAATTGCTTTTTCTCAATTTACACTTTTTTGGAAGTTAAATATGTCAAAATGTAGAATATAAAATGTTAATAAGTAAGTGAAAATAGATTTATTACGTAAAAAATAATATTCTCTGACATATTTTGTATATGTCGAGCATAAAAATTGGGACTTAAAAAACTTCACCTGATTGTACATATCAGCTTGATTTTAATTTACTTGTGTGATGTATAAAATTTCATCAAGGGATTCTATTTGTGATAGAAGAGACGATCGTTATTGCATTCTTACAAATTCGTTATTTTTATCTCCCCGTAGTAAGATACAATGATTTTCATCCCAGAATTCTGTGACGAGTTTATTAAGGAATATAATATTTACGCCCAGTTTTGATTGAAATAATTTTGGATTTAGGCATATGTTTCACTTAACTTGGATTTAATTTGTACATTAGCAGTCCAAAATATCGTTTATAATAAGTCACAGAACACAAGGCAAAGAATAATATTCATATTTGACATTTAGGACTGTTGTAATAATTGATTTTCACATCCAAAGTAAAATCGAATGTTTTATTAAATTTTGTAAGTGTTTTCTGAATGGATTTTAAGCTATTCCCGAGTTCGTTTTAAATAGTTGGTAAGATTAATGATTTACGGAATAAATGGGTTTTTGTAAATAAGTTTGCTTTAGTTATAATACTAATTTTTGTTTCAATAATTAAATGAAAAGAAACTGCTTATGCAAAACTTTTTTTACTGTTTTGTATTAATTAGATAAATATTGTAATAACATAATATTTATTATAATTTAAAAAATCTTTCAAATGAAATAATATTATATTCAACCATAACAGTAGTTATAATGATTATAATTAGCAATTTATTATACTAACTAATATAAGTACTAATAAAATAATTATATTGTTACCAAAAAAATTACTTATATGTGAATATAATAATAATATATCTCTAACTAAACGAAAATACAATACCTTATACCAACGGATTATTTAAAATAAATTTAAATTTATGTTAGAAATTAACACGTTAAACATGTTAATTGAATTTCTAGGTTAGACATCGACGTAAACTATAAATGTAGTATATGTATGTATATTTCATTATATTATTTCTAAGTTCATATTTGAACAAAATTGAATTTGTATAGACTGACTAGAGAATTCAACAGAAATATATGTGTGTCTGTTCCACATTCATTTGAATATTAATACATGCAAGAAACGGTTGATAGACAATTAGCAAGTTTTGAACTATTACTTTTTACCCAAAGATATTCCTTATGTGAGTAACCGTTTGAGAGTGAAAACTAAACGTTAACATGAAAATAAACAATGTTCGTCGTTTATATATTCTTCATATGAATAAATGTCCATTTTTGACCTATTTATAATTATTAACATTTCTTAAATACACTTCCATTCAATAAAAATTTTTCTTATATTATAATTGTCATTATAATCTTGGGAGTATGAGTTAACTAGTTCAATATGAGCTTGAATGGAGTCTAATATAAATAGTGTATTAAATAATGTTTCAAACAAAAGTTTAAATCACATTATCATATCTTAGACTCCTATCTGTACCGCAGAGCACGTGAAAGGGGCTTCCTAATCGATTAATTCGCCAATAGAATTTAAAATTTTTAATTTAACTTCCACATTCTAAAAAAAAAATTATTTGTTCAATTGTTTGTTAATAAATTATTTAGCAAATGTCAAACAAAAATTATAGAATAATTAAAAAAAAATGACATAACTGTAGTTTTTGGTTCGAAAAGAATGATCGAATAAATTGCATTAGTTATTATTCTTAACAATTATTATTATTATTTTTTTTAATTTCTGGCTTCAGCTACTTTCAGCTATATAGCCATTAACAATTATTCATTAAAATTTGTTAATAAATTTAAAGAAATTTTCTATGTTATTCTCAGATTTAAAATATGATACTGATTGATGAAGTAGTGTAACCATAGAAACGAATGTAAACATCTTGATGCACAGTGCATATACTATTAATATTCAAGCATTACTGTGTATTGCTTGAGAATTATTTCTTGTTCTTCTCGGAGAATATTGTCAGCTCCACGATGGCTTCATACACACAACAAAGGCACAAAGCTGGTTAAGTAACAGAAGATATTTAGCGGGAGATACTACCATTCTCTCAATATTGGAAAGCTTCCATTTATAGGAACTACACATAAAGCAATAGTAGATACTTGATAAACTTTTTTTAAATCTTTTCTTGTCTAGGAGATGGGTCATGCATTCATGAGATCCAATTGACCGATTATGGCTTCGATTATGGCATTTACTTCATATGATATCATACGGAAAATATCTTAAGGTCCTTAAAGACCGCCTAAATTGTTTATCCGCATAATGTCCAACATAACAATATTTGTATTTCAATTCATCGATACATTACAAATATTAAACTATTTATATTGATAAATAATTTTTAATCAATGTGTTACTGGCATTAGTTTACCGCACTATTGTTTTAAATAGAATATCTGACGGACTAAGAAAGCTTAAAATTGAATCATTTCAGAGTACCGAGAGACGCACACATATAATATATTGTAATACGAAATAATTGTGATACTAGAAAAATAAACAGTAGAATTCCATACTCTATTTCAAAGTGAACTTATTTTTGAAGAATAAGTTCACTATACCATCTTAAAATGTATATAATGTTTTATTATAAACACAATTCATACACAATAATTTGTCCCGAAAGTTTTTACTGTAATTGAAATTGTGTATTAAAATAAAAATTAATAGAAAAAATTTCTTATAACCGTCTGAATTATATTTTATCCATATTTTTAATGTAATGCGAATTAAACAATGTATTAAGCATTGATCATAAACGTGCGTGAAATACAACACTTTAAGACACTTTTATATATTAAAAAGTATTTCTTTAAGATTAATTAATAAAGAAAAGAGTTTGGAAATAAATATTCACATAAAAATTGTAGACCCTAAAATTACAAACATAATATTTTTATATTTTGCTATGATTACAAATATTTCGGAATTGATCGGGAAGGTCTCTCGGCAGTAAAAGAAAAAATAAATAAATTGATATTGATCCGAATTTTTAGTCTGTTATAGTTAACGAAACAAACTTTTTTATCAAACAAAAATTTGGGTACCTTGCCGATCATTTAAGAGATAATTAAAAATATATTAAAAATATAGAAAAAATTTTTATTTTTTCTATTACTGCCTAGGCATGTTTCTGAAAAAGTTCTTTATTTTGTTTCAATATTCAGTAAATTTTAAAATAAACTTTAATATATTCTTAAAATTTTAATGAAACATTCTATATAAATATATTTTACATTTGACTATGTATAAAACATGGAAGATGAGTATTATTATTTGTTCTTCCTTCTTCTATCACTGTTCCTATTCTTCAGAAAATTATTTGCATATATTATAATAATATTGTTATAAAGAGTTTATTTGTCTTATTAAAATAAGTTAAAACTTAGTTTTGTACTGTGAGTTTTGTGTTTTCTTTATTCTCCTTTATTTTCATTTTACTACTCACAAAAAAAAAAAAACCGACTCTATTTATATCAAATTTTTCTTTGTAAATTCGTTTTTGTTTATCAAAACCACAACCACTTAAAATATTGTCATTATTTTATAAATTTTACAATAAAAATGCAAACTATCGCCTATTCATGATGTGATTACCATTTTGATTTATAGGTACCATATCTTATAGTGACCCGGAAAATTAGCTCTTATTTAGAAAAATTTTTCGTATATTTCAAGATTATAATTTGTAAATTCAAACAAATTAAGCGATTTATAAAAGAAGTGAAAAATCTCAAAGAGATTTTTTCACCCGAAAAAAAATAAAGTAAAAATTAAATTATATTTTACACTAGCTAACACTCGCTGCTTCGTTACCGTAGAATCACAAAAACAAATTAGATTTAATAATATTGAGTATAATTGTCAATTACGTTTTGTTGCTTTTTCTTCCAACTCTTACTCAAGATACAATTAGGGGATATAAATTTTTACTCCTTTTTAACCCCGTTAGGCGATGAGTTTCAATAAAATACGAAACATGTCTTCCATCAATTATATTGACGAATGTTTATGTAAAATTGGAAGTAGATTGGAACAAATAATCACGTTGTTCGATACAAACTTTGCCCTAGTTTTTTCACTTCATTAGGGATAGAAGTTCGGAAAATCAGATGTCCGGTATTTGGTGTGGACCATCCTTTATTTAGTGTGGAATACTCGGTACTTCGTACTGTGCTACAAACATGTTTGATGAAAAGTATTGGGTCGCGAACTTCGTTTTAAAAGATTTTACATGCCGTATTTTTTAAAATTTAAAGATTTATTTTTGTAGTTATTTATGCGCAGAAATTAAACAATATAATGCATTTTAAAAAAAATTTAATATATAAGTTTACTATCTTTCAAAAATAATGATTTAATGACAATCATCTCTTAAAAAATCAACTACAGTTCTACTTAATACATTTTAAAGACGTTTAACTATAATTTTATATTGCCTTAAGGTTTATATAGAATAAAATATATAAGCCTCCATAATAAAATCATCGTGTTCTTACAAATAACTATCTCAAAGTATACATCGAATTAACATATATAAACATATAATATTCTTCTAACTTCTTCGTTTGTTTTACAATTTTATTCTTAAATGTGTGTGAAAATTGCATTTTCTTTCAACTGAAAATCTGTTAAAACATATTTCTTATGTAGTTATTATATTTTATTCTAGTTTATGTATATTATATATCATCGGTAAAGCGCATTTAATCCGTTGAAGCATTCATGCAGTGTTATACTTCATTGTTAGAATTAAGTTATAAATGTCTCTACAATAAAATTTAATATAATTACATTTAAGTTGGAACATTTTCATAAGTAAAACTCTTTATAAGATCTAGAATTGAAGTTTAATATTTGTCACTTTTAAAAAACATACAAATTCAAATACATTATATATTTTTATACCAATAAAAACTAATTCGTTAAAATGAGCCTACAATTAATTTGTGATTTTACATAGCATTGTATCGATTTATATCTTGTCTCAAATTTCTGCAAAGCTCTTTTCTCCAAAATTTTGTTTGAAAAAGTAAATTGACATTTAATTGAAATTTTGAACTATACAATTTCTTAATATTACTGGATACTAAATTAAACTATAAAAATTACTTGGTTTTTTTTGACGACGATGGGATAGAAACAATAGATTCACGTATTGAAGATTAAAGACACCAAAATCCAACTTCATAATTATTTGACAAATTTTGTGAATTTTAATAATGTATATGTGTTCAAACAATCCATCATTACGAATTTTTAAGTTATTAATTCTGTTCGTTGATATTTTCAATTGCTTTTTAGGACACATACCTGATTATACAGAAAAAATTTAAGAATATAATTATATTGAAAATATTTCGAATATTTAAATGCACATTCTTGCCACAATAAAACAATTGCCACTTTCTTGCTAGCTTGGTACAAATAAACACGTCAACGTTAAACAATTTTTTTATAAAAATAATTATTGAAAAAATAAGTATTTCCAATTATTAATAAAGTAAACCTCATTTTTAATTTCGCGTGTCAGAAAATGATTGATAAAATAATTAAAAATATATTATTTCCGATACATAAAACAAGCTAACGAAAAAATAATTACTTAATGATATTTAATAATTGGTTAAATTAACAAGATTTCCTCTTTGATTTTGTTTTTTTTTTTTTACACAATCAATTTTATTTACAATATTGAAATATTTACAGTGAAACTGATCATTTTTATTTTTCATCATTTCTTGTCCTTGAAAAAATAAAAATTACAATGTCTTAATACATATCTAATTGTAAATCAATATTTTTCTAAAAAAAGTTAATGAGAAAAATATATCTGAACGGGAACAGAACCAAATGTTTTTGAATTTCGGGTAAGGGTGGTGACTATCTTTGTGGGTTACATTTCATTATGCAACTAAATCAGTTGAATATGGAGTAACATCCGAAACATGTCGCATAATAAAATGTAAATCTATACTAAGATTATAAAGAATAAATATTTGTATTTTTGTATGTAACGAATAAACTTTAAAAAAACTGGACCGATTTGAAAAATCATTTCACCGTACAGTATTGCCGGGTGTTATTGGCTTTTTATCCATGTATTCTCACGGGAACGGAAACTACACGGGTGAAACCACGTGACGTCCACCAAAATTAGATGTGAAAATTTATTTATTCGCATAGCATATTCAATACTATGGAATACCACAAATCCAAGCTCTCTACCATGAAAATTAACTAGTAATATTCGGTTAAAAATATCGTAAAACTGATAATAAGTCTTTTCGTTACCCTAAAGAGTTTGTACTGTAAATGTTTCTTTTTCAACAAGATTGATAATTACTGGTTAAAAATATTTATGAATATAATAATTACACTGATCCTTAATGACATGAATATAAATAATTCTAAATCATTAAATTGTAATAATCCATCAATTAAGGATATAATATTTGAGTAGTGTGTCACATATGTGCCAGCGTATGTTATCATTTTACGACGACACATCAAAAATCAACCCTCACTGCATAAAAATATGTGTCGACCTTACACACTCATTAAAATTATTTCAAAATAGTATAATGATATTTTTTTTTCCACGTACGTGTGCAAGATAGTGGATGGATGATGTAACGAGGGTTGGATTTTATGATGTTTCTTCGTTTTTATGTGTAACAAATATATACGTATGCATGCATGTATCCATAATATGTGTCAAAAATAATGAGCAAAGTTTATTAAGGCTTTGTATTTCAACACTCATCATCACTAAAACTTACTTTTAACTTATTTAGTTTATATTTCCTTCATAAATGTATTAAGTTTGACTCTGAGAATATTAAATTAGTTTATGTTTGCTGTTTTTATGATATACAGTGACTGTCAATAATATCTTGAAACAAATGTTTTTCTATACGTGGAAGGAATTTCTTAATCGATTGATGCGACACGAGTAGCTAAAATTTGAAATAAAACCTTCTCATTCTTAAAAATATTATTATTTGTATGTAACTTGTATTGCAAATGTCAAAGATTTATGAATAATGATTTTTATACATAAAGTATAAAGATTTGTATATATAAAGTATATATTTTGTGTATATAAAATTTCCTAGTAAAAACCACCATATTTAATAAACTTTTGAAAATAATGAAACAGACCTTTCGAGAAAATGCGTATATCGATATAAAAGTTTTTGTTCTATCAACGAAATTTCAGTGAAATCATATTACTCCTGTACTAATTTCTTTTCATGCATTCGGCAAATATTATTATTGTGGAATATTTTTTATGTTTTTTGAAGTTATGTACGCTTATTAAATTTTAACCAACTCACAAAAATAGTGGTCTTTCCACTATAAGAAAAATATTTTATTCAATATATTGAGCGTGATGTCATGGTGTGACGTCATTTTGGCAAAAATTATTGGTTGTTATATATCAGTTCTATCTAAACAGTTATCTTAATTCGTAAAATAAATATTTGAAAGTATTAGGTTATGTTTTGTTCTCAATGTGTTATACATACGGAATTCTCAATATTACATACCGATATTACCTCACCAAAATGGCAGACAGCATATAGGAATAAAAAATGTTTCGTTTTGAATGTAATTTTTTGGTAAGAAATCGTGTATTTGCATAAATATTTATTTTTTGTGACTTTTTATTAAAATTTTTGAAAATTTTGTTGTACTTATTTAAACATGGTAAACTTTCCTGTTGGCTTGGATTTTTGAATATTCTTCTAGTTTCGTATTCTTTAGGTTATTAGCTCCATAGTTATGAGGTTAATAGTTTTTAATAAATTTATAATTATACGTATGTTATCTAATATAAAAGTTTTAGGAAAAAAATAATATAATATTACATGAAAAATTTGCATATATGATATAAATGTCTGCACTAATCACAAAAACATCAAAAGATGCTTTCTGACATTTGAATAAAGTCACATCAGCAAAAAGTACCTATTTATTTAAATTTTACATGTATAGTTAGACCACCCCTCTTTTTAAAAATACAGAGAGTAAATACTGTTTTTAATTGGTATCAAGGGACCATATTATTTAAAACTAAAAACTTTAGGATGTAGGTATATTTTGTATATATTCAAATATTTTACGAAGCGTTGTTACCTCTTTTTTACTTCCATATATAAATACAACTAATATTTGTGCAATATATTTGACAACGATTCAATGCACGATCTGATATATTGCTCTATAAAAACTACAAAGTTTTCTATTGCAGTCAACGCGAAACGGTTCACACGTTGTAGCATGTGCAACTCAATAATTTACGCTCAAATATTAAAGTTACTTTCTATACTAAAAAATTAAATAAAAATACTTAACAGTTTAGATTATTATTAATTACATGTTAAATATCATTTGGTGTAGCTTAGAAAGAAGGTAAATACTTATTGTTTGTTTGTTTAATAAGTCTTTATTAACATTATAATAATAATACAAGTCAACTTACAAACTACAGAACCTAGCCTAAGCATTATCTATAATACATCATATTATATACTAGTGACATCGAGATTACAGTATTTGATACGTTGTTTAGAAAATAGAGAAATTTTAAATAAAAACTATTATACATAAATTCAGTGTTTGAAAACTGCCTCGTTGTAAAATGTTGTTAAAAGCTTTGTCCCATGTCATTTGAAATTGAATATTTGTGCGCATACTGTACAAATTCAATATTGAGATTGCTTACTAAATCTTTTTATTTTGTTTTACATATGGTTGTCGCGTGAGTCTTTTCTAAGCAGATTTGATATAAAAAGAAACAGTAAATATAATTTAAATAATGATTTAAACAAAGATAAAAATTATCTACGTAAAATTAGTAATAATAATATAGTAGTGTGGCAGTAACTTTTGACAATTGTCCGTCGTCCGTTTGATAGAGAATAATGTAGTATTTTCACTAATGAATGGTTACGCCTTAACCGTGTACTAAGGGTGACAATAACTGACTGATGTGTCCCAATGGGCATAAACACTCACATCCTTAAACACAAACACACTCATACACACATACACACACAACCGAATAAGTAATTCGTAGACATTGTCTTCTTTACGACTTTGGTCCCGTCATGATGTAGAACTAAACTTTAATACATATTTTATCATTATATTGATGACTGGTTATATTTCATTTAATCTACAGTCTTACCGAAAATTCTAAAGACTTAAAATAGTAAATTTTTAATAAAAAAATTACTTGTCATCGTAATACATTACGATGAAAAACTGTTTTAGATTTCATGTTTGAATATTTTAATTCAGATAACTTTTACAACCTTTCATCTTCGACGTGAATGTTGAAATCACCAAGCTTTTAACTGAAAGATTGTCGATTATGATTTACAATCTGTGCAATTCATTTTCTAGATTCACGTGATCCAGCACATTTAGAAGAAAAATATGTTTTTATGTCCGAATTGTTTAGTAAAAATTGAAGACCTAGTCAAAAAATTAAATTACGAAAACAAGGTCAAAAATATGATCGTTCAAATTATCACAGAAAGAGATAGATAGTTTTGTAGACTTTGATTATATTTCGTTCTGGTTGTTTCGAGAAACATAGCTCTATCTAGGAATCTATATGTTCCGAAAACATAAAATAGAAATTTTTTCTAAATGCGTATGTGATGGCATTCATGCGGAGTATACTTTCAACGAAAAAGGTTCGAGAAGTATTCATGACTACTTGAATTATTTCGTTAAGTGAGCCGTTTTCATTTTTAGTTTCAGTGAAGACGTTGATAGAACAATTCCCTATTTATTTCATCCTAGTGAAGAATTATCGCCCCTTAAGTAGACTAAGCGTTTAAATGTGCTCTATACTTTTTTCTGTACGGTGTACTATTTAAACTCTAAATTACAGATGTTCTATGATATAATCAATGCCAGGCAGTAAAGATGAAAATAAATATTCATTTAAATGAGACTAAAAATTAACTAGTAAATGATTTTACAATTCCGATCATTCCATTTTTAAATACAAAGTTTTAAACGTACGTTCCAACCAACATTCATTGTAACCTAACTAAACTAAACATATTTAATTACAAAAATAATATTTTATTTAAATTTAACACACAAAAAGAAAACATTCTTACCGCTATTCTTTTGTAATATTTGTTAAAAATCGGCGCTTTTGTTTATATAATATTGTTTTTTCTTAAATATCTAACAAAATACTCAAAAAACTAAAATGTTAATTCAAATAAACTAATTTTTGAGAAATTTTTGAGTTCATTTTTATGTAGTTGTGGTGAAATTTATTTTTTAAGCCTTAAATTGATGTCTATTCGTTTTTTATAATTCTTATTGTGATTTAATTGATCAATTCACAATTATTTTTTTGTTTAATTGTTTGTAGTACAAAACCGAATTAAAACTTGAAAATTTTAGAAAGAATTCTCAGGTTATTGTAATTTAAACCCCATTTATTAAGGTTTAATAAATTAATATTAAACTGATTATTACGTGTTATATCCATTTTTTTAAATGCTTAACTAAAACCATTTCCGGGACAATCGTTTCAAATAAAAGTTTGTTGGAGGACACCGTACTTTTTACAACAAAAGTAAACCAGAATTCAATTCCAAGCCCATTATATTTTAAATTTATTTAGGAATTCAATACATCATGGTTTCTAGAAAAATTTTTTGCAATCAAGAACATACCTTTCTTAAATAATTAATAGTTTAAGAAAGAACTCTTATGGCCAGAAAAACAAATTGTGTTTGCAAAAATGATCGCTACAAATAAAGATTTTGAAATTGAATTTATTATGAACTGTTACTGTGTGGAATTTCACCATGGAAAATTGACCATGTTTCCACTTTTATTGAGTATTTAAAATGGTGGTACAGACCGGAATGTCGTCACATCATTCAAATATTGACACAATCAATACAAAAAATAATTACAACCAATTAAAGTGAAGATCTAACTTATTAAGTAACAAATTATTCTATAATTGACAAACCGTGTGAAAATGTAAGAAAATAAATTCTGATGCATTCAACGCATTGAAGACGATTAAAAAAAGTTTTTTTTACACATTTATGAAGGTTGTATGAGAATATGTGTAGTTTTTTCTTTTATTTAAGACCAAACGAGAAAAAAAAAGTATTAAACGAAAAAAAAATAAAAATACAAACAAGAAACGTTCAATCAAACTGCTGCCGTCTGTCTTACGCCAATCAATATAAATATATGTAATTGAATCAGAAAACTTATCAAAAAAAAAAATGTATATAATGTGTATAAAAAGAAACAAGTTAGACTGCTGATTAATAGTGATTTCGTACAGATAATCACCAGTGATTATTTCATGTGTGGATAAAGTATACACACTCTTATATATATAAAAGTAAAAGAAACCTGATTGGATATATTTTCTATATACATACAATTTGTTTATATACAAATGTGTTTGTCATTTTTGATTAATGCCATTTGATAAAGGGTGAAGAAACCAAATAACGGAGCTAATTGTTAATATATTGACCATATGATTAAGTAACAATTTTTTGACTGTTATTATTTATATAAAACGTAATATGAATAAAATTCGACATATTTACTATACCTATATGTTCAACGACATTTTTGTGCCAAAAGTTTTCGTTCGTTTCGAAAAATTTAAAGAATGAGTCATGATGTTCGAGAATCAATTTTTGATTCTGTGACACATCCAGTAACAAAAGTCTTGGCTACTTGACTAAATTACTTAATCAATTTGAACACAGTTTAACTGCCTCAAACCCAAAGCGAATTCTCCGAAGCAGCTATCGTGCTTGTATACAATATGGAATTAACAAAAATCACCTTATTGAATTATTATCTTTTGTTCAAAGTTTTTCTTTTAATATTAATAAAATCATTTACAATTTTCATGGGAAGTAAAAGTAAACATTTGTCTCTTTTCATACTATCACATACACATTTTCAAGTCATCTCATAATAAAATAAATTGATAATTTGAAGTTCAAAATTTATCAGTAAATACATATTAACTGTTTAGTTTAAAAGTTCAGTAAATGTTTTAACTCATATGTAGGTAGAGTTAAATTTTGTTTATGCATAGATTCAGTGTAGATAGTTTTAATATCTATATCATATATAGAAAATTTCCACTTTCTGAATAACTAATTAACTCAAATCAGATATATATATATATAATACAATGTATATACGTATATATTTTATTAATGTATAAAATTCCCGTGTTACTCTGCTAGTCTTCGATTAACTCCGAAACTAGTTACCCGATCTTCATTTATTTGTTAAAATATAGTTTTATTTCTGTTTTGAATTTTTTTTTTTTTTTTACCACAAAATCAAGGATTTTGGTATTTAATTGTCTATAAGTCTCATAAATTTCTAATAGGTGTCAGTGCAATTTACTTATTTTATATAACCTGTTAATTTAATGATTAATAAATGGCAATATCATATATTCTTGACATGATGGAAACAAGCGGTTTTGCATTCAATATGATAAATATATTCATAATGAGAAAAATTTTTTTTTCTTTATCCGTTTTTCTTAAAGAGAGAAACACCAAAAATTCCAGTTTCTATGAGAGCTAGGAAGATGTAATTGTTTGAAATCAATGTAAAATAGTTTAATCCAATGGAAACCATACTTTACTGCTATGGTCATCAGTGACTACAGTATTTACTTACAACAACAGAACCCATGATATCCAGGCGGTTACCCATACAAGTACTGATTGTGAGATTGTGTCAGTTGTTGCTTAAGGGGTTGCTTGCTTAACTTTTGAATGTCAGTTTTGATACGGTATTAACATTGTATTTTCGGTGGAGTCAATGGGAAAATTGTTTTTCAAAGTTTTCTGAAAATTGTTACAGTAAAGCGTGTTTGGACCTGCTAGTATAAGTATATAGTAATTTTCAAATACATACATATAGATCATACTCATTGATAATATTATTATTTTGTTGTAAAACTGTGTAAACTATTTAAACTACAGAAATCATGATGAAATAAATATACAACTTAACTTATATATACACTAATTTTAAAATTGTATTTCTAACTGTGTTACAGTCTCTCTAGTTTATTAAAACATGGTTTTAATTTACATCTATTACTGTGTTTGTCAATAATACTAGTGTTACATTACATCAGGGCAATCATACATGAGGCTTAATAGTAAATAGTGATTTTTACCTTTAATATTCAATAAGCATGATGGCTTGATTTTTTTATTATTTCATTATTACCTCATAAGAAGCGACGTGATTTTACTAATAGGGAACATTTTTACTGATGTTATTTTATTTTCAAAGTTTAAACATAAACAAGATGATAGATGACATGACAGATGCTGTATTGTTTTGGTTGTATTTCTATGAAATGGCTTACTAGCGTACTACGTCACGTAATAATTTCATTGCAAATTCTGTTGATTTCCTAGAAATATCAATGTAGTGCTTAATATGTAATAAAGATTAATTTAAAATTATTTTCAAAAACTATTCAAATAGGCTATAAGATAATTATGCGTGAAAATTGAAAGAGTAACATTGTATATTGCATTATATATAATACGGTTAAGTCTTTACTATAGAGGTTTTTTTTTTATTTTTTATGTCAGTTCCACTTAAGTTTCAAATAAAATTCAAAAACAGTTGGTACTCGTCCGATTTCAGCGTTATGTGCGAATAAAATCCTTACAAGAAAGTAGTTTTGAAGTTTTCGATTTTTCTGTACTGTTGATGAAATAGCGTTTAATTACGTAATTCGTTATCTAATGAATATCCTTATACAACTTAAACAGTACAAACAGTACATGAAGTGTAATTAATAACTATTACTTGATATTTAATACATTCATATGAGTACTATCTATTAATACATACATACAAAGTTAATAAAACTATTACATATAAATATAACAAATTAATTATTCAATAAGATTTTAAGTGATTTAAGGTGAAGTACACTGTATTTAAATGTGCATGTATTTAGTTTTGTTGTGAAATACTATACTATTATTAATTAACTTAACTATACCAAATAATCTGACATATTAATTTGTTTAAGTTTATTTAATAACAACGTTATTGATCACGTGACATGTTACGTAGAACGTAATGATATTAGTTACTAATTTTAATTGATGTTAATTTTTATTTATATTGTATCAAAGAGAATTTAATATACGTTAATACAAGTATACAGATAATTTATCAACTGTCAGATTATCCTAAAGGAATTGGTGATTATATTATGAAAGTTGAAGGAATGAATCGATTATTCAATATCAACTAAAAGAGAAATACTCCATAAATTCAAAACGGCGGCTCTTTTGGAATTCGAAGAACTAAAGTTCGGTGACATTAAAATCTACCATAAGATTATTACATTACGCGATTTAATACTTTTTCTCTACGCTATCTGACAATTGCATTAAACAAGAAAATTAAGTTGAAGATGAAATGTTATGGGCCTAGGTAGAGCCATGGAGTGGTTATATTTCTTTTAAAAATGAGAAAAATTCAAAGTACAGTGGAAATGTATTGTATTATTTAGAATGAATTGAAAACTATAAAAGTTGCGTACCTGGAAGATGAAACTATAATATATAATTTAAGGACTATGAAAACTTAAAAATTACAATTTAATAATTCTAAGATAACAATTTCCAATAATAAGGACAATCTTATTTTGAAATAACCCATTATAAGTAATCAAGACTTATTTTGACTTTCGTAATTTCCCTTTTTCGAAATGACTAGAATACATAATTGACTAGCTTCTATTATGACTTAGTCCGCATTGACTTTAAAATTGGATCCAAACCTACATCATGTATTGGGTCCAAACTTATAAATAATTTTGTAATATGACGATATGACCAACGTACTATAATAAGACGAACATGAACTTCACAGAAGACATTTGGTTGTAATTTGGCACACAGACAGCTTATCAACCCTAAATTTAAATTAAGGTTACCTTTCATCACGAAATAATAATGGGCTGTAATGTACCTCTATATCAAATATTAAGGGAATAAGTAGTTCATTTTTAGATAATCCAAATCCGTGGATAATTAAATCCAAATCCGTTCAATCTTTTTACCGTGATTGAATAACAAACACTCAAACTTTCAAATTTATAATATTAGTAGGATAACTAAACTTTGATAAAGAATGAAGAAAAAAAAAGGATAAAATGAATTGTCCGTGTTATTTATTTATAAAATTTTATCACTTCATTTTTATAGAAACAATGATATATCGATATTCGTTCTTAATTTCTAATTTTCAAACTGCATTACCTATATTTTTATTGTATTTCAGAATGTATATATTTATCAGTAATTAATATGACGTTTCGTTTGTTTCAGGTGAATTATTGTTAGAAACCCTACCTCATATACCAGTTGAACATGTTGTGGAACCATCAGAAACACCACCTCAAGAAAAAGTTGATCCTGATGCAGATCACGTAAATCATGGTGAACCAGACCATCATGGTACATTATTAGAAAACACAAATAATCTACCAATATTTTTACAAGAACCAAAAGATACATTTGTTATAAAAAATAAACCAGCAATTCTATATTGTAAAGCTGCACATGCACTTAAAGTGTATTATAAATGTAACGGTGCTAAAAATTTACAATCGATTGATTCGGCATTTGTGGATCCACAAACGGGTGTGCGTGTTATCGAATCGGAAATCAATATTACGCGTAATATGGTTGAAGAGTTTTTCGGTCGGGAAAAATTTAAGTGTGAATGCTACGCATGGACATCACGTGGTGAAATACGAAGCCAATCTGCCACAATTGAAGTTGCATGTAAGTACCAAATATTTTAAGTTTCTAATTAACATCCTAGCTCAAAGGATATGTGTATATATGCTCTCAAGCACAGGATAAGTTGAATATAGAGAAAATCTAGATCTGAAACAATGCAATTGGACATTATAAGGTTTTTAAGTATTTTTCTAATACTTATTTTGTATGAAACAATCTTCGCTACAATCAATTACTGTGTGTTTAGTCTTAAATAGTTGGTGCATTTGACGCCATACTTGTCGAATTTCATAGTTTGGCAATATAGATGAAGACTCCATTATCAACAAAGCCTCCTGATCAGTAAAAAAATGAAACCCTTTTTTTTGGAAAGGGTAATGTGAAAAGAAACAAATGTCGTTACTCACTAAGCTGTTCCGAAATTCAACAGCATAATTTAAAGACGATAAGAGACAATTATGTGATACAAAAATTAAAATAATTGATTGGTACAGCAATACATTAAAAAATGGATCCATCCTTAGCTATGTTTTTAATAAATTTGTTTAATTTTTTTTATTGTTAAAAGTTCTATAAGATGGTTCAAATTTTTTTTATATATAACTGTACCAATTTAATAATTGAATCACCCATTTGTCACTAATCGTCTTTAAATTTCGTTACAATAAAACTTTTCCAATTAAATTTATCTTTTCACCGATCTTTTTATACGGATGGCTCTTAGCCCAACTGATCGAACGTTTTTCTCTCCACTCCAGTAAATTGTATTTAAGGGTCAGCTATGTATTTTCTGTTATTATACAAAAAATTCTTCATAACTACACTGCAAATTAGATATATATTTTTATAGTTACAATATATCATACAATTTTACAATTGACTATTTTCTGAGTAGTTAAACAATTGACAGTGTAACGTTAATTTCTTCTGTCGATCTACAAATTAATAATTCTAATTGCCAGCTTTTCTATTGTGGCAATTTCGCGCATTAAAATTTTTTATGTTCGTACACATCGAAAAGAAAGAACACAGCATTTTTGATAATATTCTCAGTTCATAAACGTCGTATCTCCACGTACTAATAATTAATACAGTAACTCTGATGTTATATAAGCTTGAAGCCAATGAATTAAAACAAATTCTTGGGTACATTTACATTGAAATAAATTTATGACTTTCTGTCTTGAATGAGCTATAATTATTTGTTATTTTTTTTTTTTAAGAGTACGACGTTTGTTTATGATCCGCCCATCTTAAAATTAAAAAAAAAAAAAGGTTTTCTATTAAAAAAAATAAAGTTCTAGTTCATTAATAATGATAATTAATTTATTTTTAACTGTAAAATAACATAACAATATAAATGTTATTTTTGTGTCATTTTTAATATGGGGTTTACGTATGGTTTATTTATTTATTTTTGTTGGTAACAGTTGTTATTTGTTGGAAGTATTGCTATAATGAAGAAGAAATCATGCAAAACATTCTCATTAACGTAATAAAACAATCTTAAAAGTTGAATTGTCGTCGAAATAGAATTATTTTAATTACCCTTTCTTTTATTTTAAGATTAAAATTTAAAAAAAAATTAAACTTTCTTTGATATATTTTTTTAAGGCAATTAATAATGAATGTAATTAAATTTATTTAATTGGCTTTTACACATGGTCAAGGTTGTCACGTGTTCATTTTTATTTTTAAAAGAATTTAAAAATACAAAATGTTTTTAAACTTTTGACATGTCGAAAAGAGGAAACTTTTTTATTTTTTTTAAATTTTAATATTCAAAATTTATAAATCAATCAAAATTTCCATCAATTTTTTGTAAATACAGTGATTAATTATGTGATACTATAAGCATCGGTATCCAAATTTTGTTAATTCCGTTAATGTTTTCTTCCATTAAGTTAATTAAATAATGTGTCGAAACTTCAGTTACGATGGAAAAACTTAGCAAAAGATTAGAATTTTGGACGATTACGTTGCTTAAAATAATAATCCCTAATTCCAGATTATCTTCCCTATTCCAGATTATGAACAGTTTGGAATGAACCTGAAAAATTGTCAAAATTTATTAAATTGTTTGAATGATGGCGCATGCTATTTTTAATTTGTCTGGCATTTCTTTTAGTATTTTTTGCAGTCTAAATCATTTAGCTATAGAATAATAGCATCTCTTTTACGAAGTATTGTAAAAACTTATTTGTTCCAACTGTGTTAAATTGTGTATAGCTTGTATTACGAAAGCACCCTTAAGGTTTCTTACTCTCTCAATTTATAAATTATACTTGCCGGGAGGTAAATGAAAATTAGGTCACATCAGTTACGTAAAGAGTACAAAGATCATTTTTAATAAACTTGTTTTATTTTTATGTTTTTTTTTTATGTTCACTAACCAACTCAACAAGAAAAAGAACGAAAATTCAATTATTACAATTACTTTGCACACAAACAAAAGACTAATAAATATGAACAAATTCATCGTCCAAATTTTGTATTTATTTTATGGAGTACACTTTCGACTTAAAAATTCTATCCTTCAAAATCTACATTCATGAACGATTGAAATTGAAAAAGAAATCAATTTTATCTTAATTGAATTTCAGTTTATCCGACGAAGTTATAATTAATATCAAAACGGAATTATTTAAAAATGTCTTGTTATGAAATAGCAAAATTGTTTGATAATAGGAGCATTAGAAAAAATTAGCCATCTATATTAAAGAGTACCCATACTGCAATATGTCTTTCTACCTATTTACACGCACAAATAATTCAAAAACTAGTTATCCAAAAGTTATGAAATTTGGTATTGTCATACTTAATGAAAAAAAAATTTTTCAATAATTTTTTAGTTTTGAAAAATGCTGAATTTAATTTCATTTGAACTCGTGAACCCAGTTGCTGCTTCGCCCTATTAATTGTTGATAATAACTTAATAGCTTAAATTTGAATCTTAAATTCTAAACAACTGTGGCAAAATCCAAAAAGACCTTATACTATTAATCATTTAAACCACACAAAAAAGCGTTATCAGTGTGTGTTGTGTTATCAACTATCTGAGTGTTTAATAGCTCATTATAGGTTTTGAGTCTAACTTTTAGATATCTAACTTTGAGCGGAGAAAATCTAACAAAGAGTTAAAAGTTGAATTTCTACGCCTTGTTCTCCTACATCTCGTTCAATTTGAGTCTTAAATACCTATAATGAAAGGTTTTGAGTAACTGAATGTTCTTAGACCAAAACAATTGTTTCATTAAACCGGGAGAAATTGAGATTTTGCTTGATACTTCATCTGGGCATTAAAACCTTTGATTTTAACAAAATTTATGAAAAGTGGCTGGATAGATCGGCCGGACGAACTCGGAACAATTTTTATCAATTTTTTTTATATCTTGATACTTATTTTGTGCGCTATTTGTGCTCCAAAATAGATATTGCAATGTATTTGCATTACAGAATGTACTTATTATAAATCTCTCATTTTAATTTTTTCTTCCCATGAATAAAATGTTTATCGATAAATTGTTGACTATTTAGTATAATTTCTAACTTGTAAAAAAAAATTACGTATTTCAAAATTGAAATTTGATTTATGATGGGTTCAATTTTAATGAAATTCTAGTGTACCATCAAGGGTAACATAATGTAACAAACAAACAAAAAAAAACAACAGAGAATTGAAGGTGATAAATTTATCACAAACATAACACAGAAAATGTGGTACACAAAGGAAAAATTTATATAGAAAAATTACCTTGTTGTTGTATTCACTTAATTTTTCTTTTCTTTTTCTCAAAATAAAAAAATAAAAAATAGGAGATATATCTCCTTCGAAAAGAAACAACGTTAAAAGAAGAAAAAAAAATGATACACAATCAAAAAGATGAAAACTTATTTACGTAAAGATCATTATCATCATTATGAGTAAGCAAGTGAATGGATGACGATGCTCTGATGAAAACAGGATGATGCGTATTGATAATGTTTTCAGAAGGAGTATAATATGTTTTCTATCAAGTACAGTGTGTCTATCATACAGAGCATGTGAAAGTGCATGGGCTTATTTTGATTAACAAATAGAAACTTTTTAAAAGAATTATCTTCGAAAATACAAGCAACAACCATAAAATATTAATAACAGATAAAAACTAATAGAGTTGATTGTTTTGATACTAGACTTATGATTCAATATGAATGCTTGAACTATATTTAATGATAAGCATTCATAAAATACTCTAAAAATGTAGTCCACACAATTAATTATACACAGATATATAATAAGAATATGTATTGCAATTGCGATTTTTAGCTAAATTTGAGCGTATCTAAACAATTTACAAAATAATGTTTCAAACAAAAGTTATTTGTTTTAAAAAATAAACATTTTTTGTTTTCTTCTATCTTTAATGGTTTAAGAGTTGGATCATGGACCGTCATTGATCCAATGGACCGATTTTGCACCTTAACGAACTTCATCTGATGTCTAAATTCAGTCACAAAAATTTCAACAGGCTATCTCTTTTCTTTTTTGAGTTATCTTGTTTACGGACGCACGGACAGACATAATTTACTAATTAGATGATTCTATGAACACATATGCCAAAATTTTGTTTGTGTGATCAATATTAGGTAGCGTTACAAACTTTAGATTTTTATACTCTGACATATTATGTATGCTGACATGAAAATGGAGGCATAATCAAATTATGCTTTTCAAAATAAAAAAGTTAATATGAAACACATTTTATAAGTATAAAAAAACATTTTTTTTCGGAAAAACTTCTCAGTCAATCATTTCGCTTTCATGTCAAATTTCAAATCATATTTCATAACATTTTGAAAATTATTGATTCAATTATTTGCGAGAGAAAATAGTAAGAAAATGAATAGTCTCTCTTTTTTCAATCACCAGAAACTACAATACTTAAAAAGTTACCATGAAATGCTAAAAACTACTAAAGTACACAGTAATGCAATCCACATCGGATCATGAAAGTCGAGAATAAACCGTTTGAATTTTGTTCTATTATTTTTCTATTAACACTACCATTTTGTATTCATCAAATTTTTGAATAGTTTTCTTTTGTATTCTAATTTATTCAACCAGAGAAAACTAACAGAAAAAAATAAATAATTTATTTTACAAAAAACTATTTTCCACCATAGAAGAAAATTTTAAAATGATGTAAAACAGTAAATAATTTTCATGAATACATTGTTTAGTAAAAAAAAAATAGAATGAGTACTGTTCAATGATGTGGATGATTCTCGTTGAATCATATGGTACATTATAACAAATGAATGTCATATAAAAAATAACAAACATCTTAGAGACTTCTTTCTTGTTACCTTCACCTCATTCCACAATCCATATATCCCAGCAGATGTTTTGTTACATAAATATTTTAAGAAGCTATCCTTTTTTTCCATTTTCGTAAAAAAAAAAATATGTATCACGAAGAAGAACTTCTTTTATGTGTACCACTATTTCATTTTACTGTTTTGATTTAAACTATGGCGTTCATTTCTTGTAGCTATGCTCCAGTTCTCCTCTTGTAACTGCCACGGCATAAGAAAGTATTAAAGATAAAAAATGGTTACGTAAGCACAGTGACATCATTGTATATAGTAATAATAGTCGTTGTTACGAGTATTGCGAGAGGGAAAATGGAAAATGAAAAATAAAAATTCAGTTTGCAGAAACTACGTTTACTATGCGAATTCCTGCTTTAAATATATAATAATATCTTTCTTTTATTAATAATAGACTTTACCACATTAGGCAAAACTCAAAACTCACCATGCGTCAAAATATTTTCATTTGTTTCTATGGTTACAAAATTCTAGTATATCAATCAAATGATATATAACTCTGTAAATGATGTATTATTTAAGATAGGAAATTTCTTTATATTTATTAACTAATTTAAATGAATAATGATTTATATTTACAATAAAAATAAATACTAATGCAATCATTTACAATCATTCTTACAGTTTTCAAACTAATAACTTCATTTAAATGTCATATTTTGTAAGTATTCAATAGGTTTTGTTTGGCATTTGCTATACACTTGCAAAACAAATGAACAAATAATTATATATTCTAAAATGTGAATGTTTTGTTACAAATTTTTTTACGTTCCACGTACAATGCACGGGTAAAGCATTGGTGAAAATACAATCAACACATCTTTAAAATAATTTTTAGTAGTACATAAAACTTCAATACTTATATTACAAACTCTTATAATTTTAGGAATTGATTATTTTGAAAATAAAGTAAAATATAAAATTTTCTCCAAGTTTTATATTTGAAGAAAATACTTATGGATTTTGCAACACGATAACGCATTATCTTACATGCGTGAATTTCTAGGCTCGGTCATCCGCCAGCCATCCTTTTTCCCCTAATATGGCTCCAATAAATTTTTCGTTTTACCAAATTTCAAATAACCTCGTCAAGAGGCTCGTTTTCAGAAAATCCATTAAGAGAATTCGAGGCAAGTACTGCAGTAGTTTCCAAAACTTTCGTTTCAAAAAAGTTTTGATGATTGAATTTTATGAGAGAATTTTTTTGAAAGAGATCTACTTTAAATTCAATGCAAATAATTAGGATGAATAATAAATATTTTTTGTTTAATATTTTTTGCCTTCGATGAAATTAATTTGATGAAATAAATTTTTTTGTAAATTTCAAGTACAAAATTAATAGCTCGTTTTCCTTCAAATGGAAATTCTCTTGAAAAAGTAAACAGGAAAAGAAAAACAGTGAAAAATTATTTAATATTATATAAATAGTTAAACATTTTTCATTTTTTGCTTGAGTTCTATGTTGTATTTTATATCTGTATTATATTTTTCGGGTCGGTCGCTTTATTCAACAAATAGGTGATGTCGACTAGTGCACTTACACAACATATTATAGTCATTACGAAATGAGAAATTATTTAAAGAGGCGTTATTGTGTTGGGTTGAGTTTGGATGTTGGAGGATGGCAGTAGGTTATATATGTGGATGATATGATTCAACAGTGTAAATAGAAAATTATTTTTATGGTAGCAGTTTTTTGTCACACCGTAAAGTAATTTCATATTTTGTCGTTCATAAATTCATTCAAGAAATTTTCTTTTATACTAGATTAGGTTTTTTATTTATTGAATGCATTTTTCAACAATTTTCATGAGAAAAAATGGAAAGTTGTTATCTGTTCTCACTAGGCTTGATGTCAACCGTTCTCGAATTTTCTTTTCTAAACAATGATTCGTAAAATATACAAATTATTTGAACGTGAAAGTTACTCTAATTTTCGTTTCTTTTTTTTAACATAAACTGAATGTTGGATACTTATTGATGGCAAATTAAATTACCGGAAAAAGACGAAATATGTGAATATTGTTTTCAAAACTATCGAATTAAGATTCCAAACGATTATGAACTAATTTAATGTCAATATGGGAATGAAATTATAATGTGGTATGTTTGGCTACTATCATTAATCGGGAACGCAGCTATGACAAAATACTCTTGTTTCATGACATTAAAGTTTCGTAAATAATTCCCTTTATTTATTTGTTTTGATTATGTGTTTCGATCTCAAAAAATTAGATCAACGTAATAAATTTTTTCATAACTCATTCAAGTGCTTTGTCAGATAACAGCGAGGCAGACTTATTTTTACATTTATAAGTATCGATATTACTATCAATTATCGTATAGTATTAATATTATTAAGGAGTTCGAATCCGGAATATCATATAAGTCGCCAAATTGTTTTAAATCACTTATTTTTATTGTAATTATTTTTACTAATCATAGGCCGATACAGTGGCCAAGTGAGGCCACTAATACCTTTACCCTTTGACTACTTGGACTGGAGTTTGCGTGTTCGAATTCAAGCAGCAGCAGTTTGATAAATTATAATAAAAAACTAGGGACGGTTGATTGGTCACACTGTCTTCGATTAATAAGAAGAAAGTAACCGTCTACAACAACAATAAAATGAACATTTCATTATCATGTTGTGCTAAAGACATCTTTGCCTTCAGGTGACGGAGTATTTAAAAAAAAAGGGGCACAGAGGGCCAAAAGATATACAAGGGATGCTTAACTTGTTTGTTGAATTCTGTCATTAAGGCGATTGATTCGATTGAGCTCCGATCTCAAAAAATTAGTAATTAGTTAATGTACTATAATATAATAATGTTGAACTATTTTGTTGATTTGAGGATATTTTTGACAGTATAGGAAATATTTTACAAATTGAAATTCATTTAATAAATATTAATTTTTATGATTATATTTGAAAAAATATTTTGTTAAATAAAAATTCATTTTATAAATAATTTTTTTTTTTTTTTTTTTATGATTATTATCGAAAGAATGGAAAAAATAAACAAGGCAAATATTAATAATAATAATAATCGCCATTTCCATTTCTCATATAATTTAATCTATTTCCTTGAAGAGAGTTTTTCTTCAACATCAACAACAACAACGAAAAAAAAATGGAAAAATGTTGTTGAATATAAATAATAATTTATTATTAATTTTTCATTCATTTATTTTTCTGACACGGTTTTTTTTTCTCACTTGCAAGTGTGCTCGCTTACACAATCATAAACTGTACTGTACAAATATGATTTAGCTGTACAGTTTATTCAGAAATACCAAAATATTTTATTATTAGTAATGAACCAAAATAAGCAACATCTTAAAACTAAATCACGTTCTATTTTTTCCCGGTTTTGTCCACAATTGGCACACACCGTATTTGAAACTGCTTTGAAAAATGCTCCGATTCAGTTTGTTTGGATTAACGGCTCGATATTATTGCAAAAATTAATTTTAATAGTTATAATGGGCTAGTTTGAGTATATAAATATTGTGTATCGCATTCTGTACGAATAAAGGAGGTATTCATTCAGCCCCTTAAAATAAAGGAGTAACTGAAATAATCAAAAAAAAATCATGGTCATAAAATAACATTTATTATGTAACTTTCAACTAACTGTATTATTGAAAAATGGCATATTTTTCATTGAGTTGACATTTCTGAAAGCACTATATACGAATATTTAAAAAATATAAACTGTATGGTAGAAAGGACCACTGTTGGTGAGACCGATGGATTTGTTTATACATTCTTTCATGCATAAACAAAATTAAATTAGAAAAACAAATGCAAAAAAAAAAAATTAGATTTTTCAATTAATCATATTGAATAAAATTATTTTTACACACCATATTTGTTTATAACACGACAAACTTGTCATCATTGCTATATCATTATTTTATGTTTTAGCTGCTCATGAATGGAATCCCTTTTTTTTATTAATATAAATATGTTTGCATATATCAAAAACAGAATTGTATTTTTCATTTTTAAAATAGGTCATTAATAACAATTTTTTTAATGTTTTTTTTTTTACAAGTCAAGATATTCTTACATTTCCAAAACAGTATTCTTCGTAAAAGTGAAATATTTTGAGTTTGATTCTAGGTCAATATTTAATCCTTAAACAAATTGCAATTGCAGTAATTTAAAGCAAATATTTCCCAATTGATTACTGCGTTGATAGGATAATGATTTCTTTAAATAATAAGTGGAGATAACAACTAACAGAGCTAATTATTTAGATATTTGACATATGATTGAATTTCATTGTTTGAACTATTTTTAATTGGAATTCATAAAATACTATAAATATGCAGTCTATACAGTTATATATGTATATATAATAATATGTATTTTTATTACTTTTATGTGTTTATGAACCAAATGTGAGCTAAAATTGTGGAGAATATTTTACGAAAAACTTGTTTGTTTCAAAAAATAAACAACTCTTGTATTTCAACTTTTACAGTTTAAGAGTTCAAGGGTCAAGGATTCATTAGACCCAATGGACCGATTTTGCCTATTCACAAACTTAAACTCACTGTTTATGTTTAGAATTCATCACTAAAATTTCTGCTCTCCATCTCTCTTTATTTTTAAGTTATCGAGATGACAGTCGAAAATGGACTAACTAGGTGTTTCTATGAACACCACCTATAACAAAATTTTGTTTGTGCGGTCAATATTACGTAGCGTTACAGCATAAAAATATTTCCCCATTTGGATTTTTGTTTTCAAATATGTATGTTAACTTTCAAAATAATTCAAATTTAAAATAATTCATAAAATAACCAAAATAATTTTTCAACTATAAATTAAGTAGGTATCATATCTACATCTCCTTAGCTTTAAGGTTGAAGAGGATAAAAATTATTCTGCTTCTTCTGACTGGAAACCTATTCTAAACTTATGCCATTTTGATATACTGTTTACCCTGATAAATTTTCTTACCTTTTCCATTTCTTCTTCATAATAAAAGTCTGAATTTTCAAAAATTTTTTTGTAATGTATGTGTTCAGATTTTAGAAATTTAATCGAATTGCAAATTCATTTTTCTTAAGGAAAATGGGAAACACACTGGCTTCTTCGGTTTGTCAATTCTTATCAACCTTTTTTCTACTTGTTATTGCAATTTCTACTTTGATGAGTATTTTGAAATTTTTCAAATCAAATATAAGGAAGTTTTATTTTAATTGTTATCAACTTATAATTGGAATCAATTTATTATCATAATATCATACAAATGTTTCTATTTTACAAACCTATTAAAATATAACATTTAACAATTTCTCGTAGAAGAATAAAAATATATATATGAAAAAGAAAACTGTAATAAGAAATATGATTTATAATTTATTATATTTAGTTAAACTTTGTTTTATCTTGTCTCATTTGCCTGTTAAATAACTTGCAAAATATTCAATTAATTTTTGTGAGTTTTGCTCACGGTAAAATTAATGTTATATTTTAAACAAATTTTTCAATGTAAATAGTAGGGCAAGTCCCCCGTACAGTCGTATGGTCGTACGAGAGATATGCCCAGTCTAATTATCTTCTTAACCTACAGTCATACTCAAAATGTTACTCATTCGTTAAGAGATATTGAAACATAATACTGAAGCACCCTCCATTATTTAAAAATCAATAACTGCACCCAAATAACTCACAAAATATTTATCCAATTTTTTTAAAAGTTTGGTATGCACAATATTCCCATGAATATCGAGGGCTCTTAGAGTTTTTCTCGAAAAAACGTTTTAAAATACAAAATGGAATTTTGATTTTTACTTATCAAAAGTAAAATATAATTTTTTCGAGAAAACCTCTGAGACAAGACCCTCCGTTTTTATGTAAATATTGTGCATACCAAATTATAAAACATTTCCATAAGTATTTTTTGAGCTTTTTGGCCGCGAAAATTGAAAGAAATATAATACATAGGTATTGCATGTAATTTATGTCAACAGCTTGTTAAAAGCATACTCAAAAAGATGTACCAGGCAAAAAGCTTTTTAAATGAGCATATCCGTACATCACGAGGAAGTTTTGTGTCCATTGTTGGTTGTATATTTTTATAAATGTCTATTTGATAAAAAATAATTAGTAAATTTAACTTTTCGACTACAAAATGATATTTAGTTATGAAAAACAAAGCATACAGGCATAGAAAATTTTGACTGGATATATGAAAGTTTACAAATGAAATATAATTATTTTGTATATTAATTAGTAACAACAAAAATAGATTTGCTATACGATTTCTAATTGGCAAAATTTAAATTAGTTTATGCTATGAATAAAACAAACTCAAATTATTTAATCATATATGTGTTTATTAATTAGAACGAAAATAATAAACAAATGCATTTGATGTTGAAATGCATTTACCAAATGGTAAAGTTCATATATTTCTCTAGATAATAATTAATGATGTGATATTTCCCAAAAAGTTTTCTAAATAATATTTCGTTGGTCTGATGTGCACTTTTAAAAACAATTTTATGGAAATATTGTTAATTCAAATACACTTAGTAAGAAAACAAAACTTTTATATTCGATATTTTTTTACAAAAGAATGCAATTTATTCTTTATACCGCATATATTAGAAATAGGAAAAAATTAAAATTGTTTTCCCCAAAATTCCCCGATGTTTCACTTTTAATTTTACAAAAGTTTTTTTTCGTATTATTTCAATAAAATTTAAATCCCATATTTTTCCTGTGTGCAACGCTTATAATATTTTAAAGAAAATTTATGATAAAAAATATATAAATGAAAGTATATCAAAACTCAAGAGACAATATAGGAAAAATTACAAGTTAAGATAACAACTGACATAGTTAAATGTGTAGATACTCTATATCTGATGTAGTATCAATATATAAACTACTTTGTATCATAGACATTCATAAATATAAATGTTATTGAATAAATTTAATGCAAACTGTCACCGAATTAGCCAAGAATAACATCTCCTCGTTGAATCATTATTGCTAGCAAATTCATACTGATGGTGACTACTTTGTAGTCGAAATAAGTATTTAAATATATTTTGATTTAGAATATTGGGCAGAAAATCGAATGTTCTAAATGTCTTATTATATATTATGTTTTATTTGTTGAATTTGAGCTATACTTGTGGAGGAGAATCGTAACATTTTAAGAAAAATGTATAAAACAGGAATTTTTTTTTTCTAATTGAATTTTTCTTGTATCAATTATGGTACAAAATTTGATACATAGATCCATTATACTCATTTGACCTATTTGGAATATTCGCGAACTTCAACTCACGTTTTAGGTTCAGAATATGCTACCAAAATTTCAACCAGCACCTGCTTAATGTGGGACAGACAAACGGAAAACGTCTTAGTAGATTATTCTATGAAACCGTTATACAAATTTTGTATGTGAGGTTAATATTTGCTAGCGTTACAAATTTTAGTCTAAAAACAAAATAACCGTAATTATTTTATAAATGGTAAGTAAAAAGACAAAAGAAAGAATCGAACTTTTAGACAACAGGATATTTAAAAAATTTAGTTTTTTTTTTACATTGCATTGATTTATTTTAACAATAATGTATTTGAATAAAAAAATAAAATATTATTTGGTATTAATTATTAAAATGGCTCATAAAACTAAATAAATTATTATTGTATTATTTATATTATTGTCGTGCGCCTACCTACATTGTTGCAATAATAATGTTTTACTTTATTTTTTTACTATATCATCATCTGACGCACAAAAAACAGCCTTCTTTTTATATGATGTCCCTTTCGTTCGTTTTTTTTATAACATATATAAAATATATACATTTTGATTATAGTGCGATAATTGTGGACATACTTACTCTTATTAATGAACTTGTTTTCATGTTTTTATGTTTTACAAAATGTTACAATATTATAAATTTTAAACTTTTGATTTTTATATGAATTTTACATGTGTTTTGTTTTCTGTTTTTTATTAAATTTATTTATATAGAACTAGTTGTTCTCCAGCATATCGAATTTGACTTCAGCGTTGGGAAAGTCATATCAAAACCGAAATAAAGGTTAAGTATTATCAAATATAAAAAAAAGCAAAGGATTATTTCTTTTAATTTGTATTTAGAGTTTTAAAGAATAATAATAAAAATTTACAAAATAATAAAAAACATGGTTATATTATAATCTATATTAGATACCACCTCCCCTTGAGGTAACGTCATTACTGATCTCAACCGATCAATAATGTTAAGCAACATTACACACAATTAGTACTTGAATGGGTGACCGCATAGAATTTATGTATATATATTTTTTTAATATTCAAATAATATATCTATTTCAAATAATATACTCAAAATAATCTATATTATATACCCACCCCCCCTGGGGGTAACTTAATAACTGATCCCAAACGATCAATAATGTTAAGCAACATTATACACAAATGGTACTTGGATGGGTGCCCTCATAGTTTTTATATACTGTTAAAATCTATCTATATATATATATATATATTATTTTTTTTTTAAATATTAAATTAATATATCTATTTCAAATAATATACTGAAAATAATGTGTATTATATACCCCCCCCCCCTGGGGGTAACGTAATTACTGATCCCAAGCGATCAATAATGTTAAGCAACACTATACAAAGCATGTACTTGGATGGGTAACCGCATAGAATTTCTATATATATAATTTATTTAATATTTGAATAGTATATCTATTTCAAATAATATACTCAGCCTTGAATTTAAGAATACAAATAATGAAATAAACATTGGCACTCCTGTAAGGAAAAAAAGTTTATTTTAAAATATTATATAAAAATTAAAACAGTCTAAAATTTTGAAAAATTTCATTCATCGTAAGACACAAGTGCGAGCCGCACTCGCGCACAAAGGGTTCAGTACCATTTTCTTTAAAAGACCCCAAATATTTTAATTTGTGTTTTAGTATTTGTTGTTAGAGCGGAAACAGAAATACATCATTTGTTAAAATTTCAACTTTCACGGTTCATGAGGTACAGCCTAGTGAAAGATGGAGACACAAACAGACAGACAGACTACTCTTTGGGTACAGAATCCTACAAATGGATAATTGAAAAAATAACTGAAAGTTTTTGCGCTTTAAAAAATATAAAAGTATAAAAAAATTGCAATGTACCTGTGATTGATGATTTAATTTCAATGAAGCCAAATAAACAGTAAATATGTATATATCGTATGTTAAGTCCTGGCTAAGTCAAAACAAATATAAAATTATGAATAATTTTACCCGAAATAAATTTAATAATTTTATCAAAAATGATAATTTCATTAGTTTTAAGTTGACTAAAAATTTACCCAAACAAATTTTCAAACCTAAAACGTTAGGACTAAGCATTTGAAAAATTTCGGATATACCGAAAACTTTTTATTTGTCTAGTTACAGAAAATTATTTTTTTAATTTTGTTAAAATATATTTTGGTATATAAAGTTATTGTTTCAAGCTATTGAAGATGGAAGAAAATTCGATTAAAATCCAAATATTCCGATTAAACAATTATTCAATTTTGTGGATCGTTAAGGGCATATTTAAAAAACAATTTAATTTTGTAACCAACAGAGAGAAATTCTTATTTAAATTTAAATAAGAAAATATTAACTGAGAAATAAATTGAAATTTGAATATTTGATGTTCTCCAGTCACCAGAATTATTAATTGATTACAAGCACATTAAAATAGTAAAATTATTTTAATTCTCTAATATATTATATAAACAAGTTAAAATACAATTATAAATGAGTGAATTTAAAAGCATTAATAAATTTAAAATCAACTTCCGTTTCTGTTTAAATCATTTGTAAATTGTAAAGTGTGAAAAGCAGGCAATATATAACAAGCAGTACACAATAGAGTCGTATATTTCTTAATATTATATATATTTAACGCATCTGAACATCGTCGAAGTTGTATCACATTTACTACGACAATTTATTGTCTATAGTCGAATTAAGAACAATTGAGTTAAAAGATAGAAATAAGTAAAAAATTAAGTCTTTCTTAGCGAAGTATGGAAAAACGAACGCAATTTTAACGAATATTTGAAACACTAATTATTATAATAAAAGTTCATTTATTGAGATGCCATGAGGCCAATCAAAATTCGATACAATAATTTTAATAAACATATTACATTCGAAATATAATAATAATTTTTATATTTGTTACACATAAAATTAAACTTTATTCTCTGACACAAAATAAAAATTAAAGAAAGAAAAATATACAAAATCATACTGTTTTGAGATATGAACTGGACTTTTTCAAATTTTATCCTTTCGTTTTTTTGAGGACATAATTCAAATAAATATAGATTATTTTTATATTATCGGCTTAATATAGTTCTGGCTTAATATTTGGATTTGATTATCAATTCCAACTTAAAAACTTCATCTCGTTCTGCCCCTTCTGTGCCTCGATAATATACTAAAAAATTATGCACACTTTCGATGCATTCATTACAGAAAACACATATTCTTTCCCTTTCACTTTTTCTATTCCATAATTAAGTTTAAACATTCTGAAATTAGCATTCATCTTTCTAATTCCCCTATTATTCACACTTAAATATTTCACACCGTCTTTAGTCAATGATCAACAAAAACCGTTTATACATCTTCAAAAGCAAATCAATCAAAAACCATAAATATTCACGGAACACAACATGAAAATGAAATTAATCTCGAATCGAACGTTTTAGAAGTTCTGAACAATATAGTAAAAATTAATATAACATCAAATGTATAGGCGAGAAATAAATAATGGGAGACCAGATAAGCCCATTAGTTAATTTAGTCATTTATGTTTTCGAAATTCTAAAAATCGATGTTGAAATTCTAACAATTTCAAAACGTTAAAAAAATATGATTTCGTCATCTACTAGCAGTATGTAGCAATATATTTACGGTTTTATGAAAAATTTACAGTTGTATGTGTGTTTTTTTGCTGCGTCTTGTGGAACTATTTTTTGATTCATCATCGTTGTTCATTAGATTCAAAAATTTGATCATACTTATTCAAAATAAAATAATTTACTATTCTCAGTAGTTCTATAATTTTACAATTTGTTTATAAGCATATATATCTTTTTAGTCACAGAAGATATAGAATGTTTCTATATGAAACTATTGTCGAAATTCATATAGCTTTATACATTATACCCACTTTTAGATACAAAGATAGATAGCACACACAAAACCATTTAGAAAGTTTCGGTTGTAAACTAACTGTTAACAACTGTATGATGTCGACTGACTTCATTCCAACAACGAGCGAATGACACACCGAACAGAATCAAGAGAAGCAAGAATATTCGTTAGTAATAGTGCCACGTATATCTATTTATCTATATACATGTATACATTCACATTAAACATAGATGTATAGTATTCAAACGACAAAAGCCCTGGAGTAAAATTCTAAAATTCAGTGATGTATGAACCATTTAACTGAATAACTCATGTAAGCATACAAAATATCCGTACACACGAAATCATAAAGAAAACTAACCAAATTGGAAAAATTTTTAATTAAAAGTTCGTAATATTTTACTCCCAAGTTATACCTACGATGTTGTAAGTATTGTGTTCGTGCTATAAAAAAAATTCTGCTCTGATTTCAAAAAATTTCGTATAATCCGACGGTTTTGGAACTTTCTGAACATGTCGGTTTTTTAAACTCATTTACACGAACGTGCAAAATATAATGGAGATGTTCGGGATGGCATTTTTGCATTTTTGGAAAATCTCATCTACCTTATATTGTTGCGGGCACATAACCTTAACAACTTACTTCCTATTTAAGTACGGCTCTAGAACTTGTGCATCATTTCCCCATTTCTCTTAATTTTCTTGTACTGTCCTTAAAAGATTGTCAAAATCGAAAAGTACACAGTGTTTGAAAAAATTGGCTTAAAAATGCTATTCCAATTACAAATCGTTTAATTTTTGTTTATCCACAGTGTACATTTAAAGTATTATACTTATGTACATTGTACTAAAATAAGTACCGAACTTTACATATATCGTTTTGTCATCATAATATATATCACATCCCGTGTGTAACGATTATAGGAAAGGTAGAATATTCTATATGTGCTTTTAGACAAAAACAAAAAAACAAACAGGAATCTCTCTTTTGTTTTTTTGTATTTTTGCTTTTTATTATCCTTTCGCGTATATGCCTGCTTACACATATATATATATAGTTATTTTGTAATTATTTCACTTTACAAATTTATACATACATTGTTTTATGTCATAAATCATTTTACTTGCATACTTTACATAAAAATTTAGATGTTTTTCGGTTGTTTTTATCTTGTTGATTCGAAAATTTGAACAATTTATTTTGAAATGTTAAATCAAATTTATCTATTTTTTATATTAATGTGGGGCAGGCACTTAAAGCACCATTTTCTTGTAATTAAATTTTGAACACTAAAGTCTTGTTCACATTGATCAAGTTGTAAATAGTTTAGTTTTTTGACGTATGTGAACAGCTACATTTTAGTCAAATGTTTAGTTAAGTTGTTTAGTCAAGTAATTTATTTCAATTTTATTTTAGTTCAATGAAGTAATATGTTTGATATTTAATTGTTGTTTCAGTCACAGTCATATAATATAAACAGTTTTCTGAAATAAAGTTATGTTACACGACTGTTAACATAGTTTTAATAAATTGCTTATTTGACTAAATTATCATATCATAAATTTGAACGATATTTGACCAAGTGCTAAGGGTTTAGTACTAATATACTTCACTAAATCAATTACTGTGAACAAGGCTTTACAAAGAAATTATATATATAGAAATGTTAATCTGCTAGGAGTTGTTCTCTGTAAAGTATTTTGAACTTTCTAAACGTTAGCACTGATATTATAATACTAATATATTGGGAAAAAATCTATGAATAAATTATAAAAAAAGTGTCAAATTTAAAAGTTCGATATCTTTTCTCATTTCAAGTTCCCATGCTATTGGACAGATGAGTAGATGAAAACAGGCTAGTTTGCGATTTTTATCACAGAATTTTATATTTGGGTAACAAACAGCCACTTATTCAAATCGGCAAAATCCTGTCATAATTACATATTACTTCATCTTTGTCATACCAAACCCACCCATTAGCATTTTTTAAGATCCACGTCCTAAATGCTCCGAATGCAATGAACATCTCACCATTAAGCACATTTTACCAATTTGCGAGAAATACGAACACCAAAGAAAACACATAAGCTGTCAGCGGAAATCTTAAACAACTTGACCGACAACTTATATATAGTGAAAATTCGAAAAAATCTCTAATAATAAACCCACGGTCGAAATAAATATCACCTTTGAAGGAGTAAATTAATTTTATGTAGAGAAAAGCGTTAAAGAATTTTCAAACAAAACCTAAAAGATATAGATTTTATAAAATTTGAAAAATTAAAATTTTCCACAAATTTTGCATGGAGAATTTTCTGGGGGCCAAAAATATGTTGAAATTTGTAAGCTTTAAAGTCTTTACGATCAATTATTATATATTATTTACTATACTAAGCTTTAGAAAAAGACAGTATTGGGCAAATGAACAACGTATCATCTTTGTATCAAATATTTAAAATAACTATAAAAAGAAAAGAGATATGCCTTTGTTCTAAATGAATTTACCGACGTGACACTGTACTATGTATGACATATTAAAACGTTTAGATTTTTTAGACACCATATCGTAATATTATTTACTAACGAGTAAAAAATATTTAAAATATTATTGGTATGTTTTGTGTATATATGGGTTTCAATATCTATCTATATTAGACAAGGGTAGAAGCCTTCAAAAATGGTAAAAACTAGAAAAAAATTATAGTAGGATGAAACCCATTGGAACGGAATAGAATATAACAAAAACGAAAGGAAAAATAATTTACGGCCGATCTGAGGTTGGGAAATGGATAAGGGTGAGATTTAAAGGATAAAAAACGATTATCTCGATTTCCAGTAAAATTACAAGTGTTATGGAAAAAAGTTAAATGGCAAAGTTGTAGGTAATAAAAAGATCTACAACTTTTGTATTTACACTTTTTTCACATAACATTAAATTGTTTTCACATAACATCAAATTGAAAATGAAGGTGCTTTTTCAATGTTTATTGAAAATTAAATGGAAAATAAATATTGTAAATCAAAAACATTACAGTGCATTTTCACCAAATTTCGTAAAAAAAAAAGATACTTGGTTATTTTAATTTTTCACATAAATTTTGTAGTTATGTGAAAGAAAAGTAAATAGAAAAAGTCTTTTTATTTTCTACAACTTTGCTATTGAACTTTTTTCATTATAGTTTTGACTTGAGATAAACCATGTTTTACCCTTAAACTCCACTTCTCGACCACAGATCACCCGTTAATTATATTTCCTTTCGTTTTTTGTATATTTTCTCCCGCTTCCAATGGGTTTCCTACTATAATTTTTTGGTTTCAAAAATAATCGATCCTGGTCTATATATACTCTTCACTTTCTTGTTATATATATTATATTTAAAAAAAAATACCTACACTTTTAAAATTGAATTGGAAATTCAGACTGAAAATAATAAATATTTCATGTACAAAAAAACAACAAATAGCAAAAATAAACAAACATTATATATAATATTATTATATACAAAATTCATGCCGATATATTTATTTTACATGTACTGAATGGGTTAAGTATAAAGTGGACTTGATTTAAATCAAGTATGTAACAAAGTTCATAGTTTGAGTAAAATGCTAAATTGAAGCGCAAGTCTATGATGCTTTAAGGCGGATTGAAACATGATACTGAGAAACCCTCCATTATGTTTTATAAAAATATTTTAATTTTCGCTACCAAATATTTCAATAATTAATTTTCCAAATGTAAAATTTAGTATGCATAATATTGACATGAAAACAATTTTTTCGGGAACAACTCTTTGACATGCAATTTATTATCATGTGAAATTGTGCACACAAATTTCATTAATTTGCATATTTAATCTTTGAGTTATTTGTGAGCGAAATTTAAAAGGATGCAATTTATATTGCATTATAGATTGTCATTTTATAGAGGTCCCTATCAAAAGAATATTCCTTCTTTAATTATAACATACAACAATGATTTGATTATTTTGAAACTTAAATAAATTTTTGGGTTATTTTTCAGCAATAATATGGCCTCGTAGATAACAATTAAATCAATATTAACTTCAACCATTTCTAATCTTCAACCTTTCTCCATATTTAATGTACTTGCTTCACATAATTCGAACTACCAGCTCCACGTAATTTTTCACTGTACTGTAAAGTCTTTCGTTAACCATTTTCGAATCATTTTAAATCAAATTGGATTCTCCAATATTCCGAGTATCGAACTTTGAGAATTTAGAAATAAAAAAACAATTTAAATGCTTCCATCTAATATCTAAAATATTAGCCGAATTTATAATAAGTGAGAAGTTTTTTTCTTTGCCGCAGGAAATTTTTTGACTGCGTTGATCGACATCAAATATGTTTTTCCTTGTTTTAAATATGGAGTGTCAATAAGTTACATTAAACATTTATATAATGTACACTTAATATTTTATAGATTTGTTTACTTTTACATATTTCTGTAATATAATGTATATAAAATACATACTTTTAGTTCCAACACTGAATATGTAACAAAAACAATTTTACTTAAAATTTATGGATTTGATATATTCCATTTACATGTATGTATGTGGAATTCAAACCACACATTCAATGGAGGACTGACTGTGTGTAGTATGTTGTGGAAGAACTTGCTTTATTTGTAACTATATATACAGATAGACGGATACACCAATATCATTTATTTTATTACTACAAATAATAATAGAAATATCATATCTCCGAAAAATATGTTTTATGGTAAAGAAACGATCTAATGGAATATACATAGATAATATTCGAACGAAAAAATTACAACATAGAGTTATGTTATTTTTACATATCTTTGCTGTTACATTCTATTTGTTCAATTTTTTAAATTATGCATTATCTTTTGAATATTTATTTAAAGCTAAATATTTTTCTACATTTTTTTGTTAGATTTTCCAAAAAATTACAAGTCGAAAAAGAAAATTTGATAGAAAAAAAATGTATTCTAAATATTATACTCGACAAACATACTATGTTATGTATATCGAGTATGCTGTTGTGTATTTTAATTGTAATCTTCAGTTTGTAACATTACAATTTATTGACCGAGCAAACGAAATTTTGCTATAGGTATTTATGGAATCATTAATTTGTCCGTCCGTGCAAAGTCCGTCCCGTCCGTCCGTACAAAGATAACTCAAAAACAAAAAGAGATAGCGAGTTGAAATTTTGATGACGAACTTTAGGTATTAAAAATAAGATCCGTGATCCAACTTTTGCACCATTAAATACAGAAGAAAATGTTACGATAAATAGACAAAAAATGTTAAGAAAATCTAAAGAATTTAGATTAAAATTTAGCGTAGAACGAATTATTACTACATGTCGAGTAACTTGCTATAAACGCGGCTTTAGAAATTTCGTAATAGCCCGGATTAGTCCGTTTTCTCGAATAACGCAGAGGCTCCGTTGATCAAGGGCCATATTAACCAGTTTTTTCTGTAGTAAAACTGCATATTGATTGCATTTGTTTTCTGAGAATCGTGGCACAAAAATTTGAGATATACAAACGCATATACGTACAAACGATACACACACGAAATCTTATGATGTATCGCAAAATAAACTTGGGTGACCTCGATAAATAAAACTACGAAATTGATGTCACTACTGGGTTTTATATTCGGGGAAATTCCAATATCTTCCGTTATAAAGAAGTTAAAAACCCTTTTAGTGTATCAATGAAATACTCCTTAAAAAAAGGAGTAAATAAAATTGATCATAAATGTTCCTGATTTCTCAATCTAAAGGCTCATAATAATAAACCGCACATAGGATTGAAGTCTTGATAGTCCTCTGTTATTGTACTGAAAATTGAGATTGTATGAAAGTTTTTCGTTGTGCGTAAATTAACTGAGCAGACATGATTTTCACATTATTATTACAAAATGTTGTTTTGGTTCCGATATCTAGATGCCTTATCCACTTGGTTTGCACTTCTAGTTTTAGCCATGCAATTAAATGTTGAAGAGGTAATCAAAAGATATCGTTAAATATAAATAATAAATTGGTTGAAATTTATAGGTTATTAAGAAAAAAATAAAAGTTTTCAATTAATGAACAAAGACGATATTCACGGTAGAAAACAAGGAAAGATAAAGAAAACTCAATACATTTATAGTGTATGTTTGTATAATTAAAATTATTAATTACAAACAATTCATTATCATGTATTTAAAATAAACATTTTATTTCACTCTCTCTCTCTCAATTCTTGTTTTATTAATCACATATCCTCATCCATTCAGTGCTATTTAAAATGGATTGCAATAAAAATTTAATTGCTTTAAAATTTTGCAATTAACACACACACACACATACAAATACCTACAAACAAAACACCAGAGTGCTACCAGCACCATACAAGTTTTGTGCTCTGTGGGGTGGGCGATATTTAATTAATGAGAGTAATAAAAAGTATTTTCAATTTTTTTTTTTTCGATTTTTTATTACAAATTATTATTACGTACTTTATAAAATTGGTTTTGTCAATTTGTTTCGTTTACCATAGATTTTTATTTATTATTAATTTGCTGCTTATTTACTATAAGATTTTTCAAAATTCCGAGTTCTTTGTTGGTAATTTTCTTAAATTTATGATACCTATGGACACAGTTCAGCAGATTGGTTTCTTTCCTTGCTATGGTTACGAAATACTACTTAATCAACAAAATGATCTATAAGGCTGTGTGATTTAACATAGGAAATTTCTCAAAATTTATTTATTAATTTATATGAATAATTATTTATATTTGCAATTAAAAATAATTAGAAATGCAAACTATTCCAATCATTTTTGAATTTTTCAACCCAATTTCTACAATTAAATTTTATATTTTACTATTATTCAATAATTTTTGTTTAACATTTGCTATATAATTTACATGCAGGAAATTGAACAAATAATTAATTTTTCTAAAATGTGAATGTTTTATTATAAATGTTAGACACACGTGATGCATTAATCAATTAAATAATTAAAATCGAACTGTGATTCTCATTCGGTTGAAAAATTGTGAAAAACAATTTTTTTATTCCATATTTGAGTGTGTCGATCAAGATAGCCTGGTTGATTCAGCAGAAGTTTTATACAGACTTGAAAATATTATTCAAAAATACTGTAAGCCTGCCCGTTCCTGATTCTTAGAAAATAATTTTAAAATTTATTAAACTCATAATTTTTTTGGAAATCATCACATCACAATCATGAAACGGGTTAATTTTATATTTGCTTTATTTATTATTATTATTTTTTTATTCATTTAAAATTTTTATTAGTTAAATCAAAATTTTTTGTATTAAATCAACTGTAAATTAGACGTATACAAAACACAAAATTAAAACCATATTCATAATTGTAAAAATACATTTTGATTACATCATAAAGATTAACCATTTAATTTATGTGAATACTTTAGTTTTTCAATTCAAATTCCATTTTTATTATCAAATTATAATTTATATTTTTTGGTTATAATAAATTTGCTATAAAAAATATTTCCACAAATTTAATATTGAATGTTATCATACACATATCGACCAAAATTAAAAATTAAAAAAAAAAAAACACTTAATAATAAATAATGACCTTTTTACATACTCTCCATTCGTATTATAAATATGATATAAACATGACATTATCACAAACCGCTTGCTGTGTTAGATATTAATTAAATTTATTGATTATATATTTCATTTGGAATTCATGAAAATTTAATAAACGTTATGATTTTACGTTTCTCGTGTTTTTTTTTTGGTGAATTATTTTCGTTCGAATATTAATGCCTGACTCACATAATATATTTGTATGTTAAATATTGTATCTTTGGTTATTTTATCTGTATTTTCATACGATTATGAATATTAAATTACAAATATATAATCATGTATTAATTACATATTGATTCAATATTAAGATATTAATAATTTTTTCCATCATTGGTTTTATTTCATTAAAAATTGAGAAATAACTCTATCAATTTCAGACTTAATAGCTCGCCAATGTATATTTAATGCTTATAGAAAATTTTTCGATCTTCGCCAATCTATTTAGCACACCTTAGTGTAAATTAGAATAAATAATTTTAAAGTCTTCTAACATTGAAATTTTAGTATATTTGGGAGATATATAAAAATGCTACTAGATGAATGAAAAGTTTAGTGGAACGTTCATCATTTCATTCTAAATCACCTGTATAAATTACAAACCGTTTTACCAAGCTATTTCAAAGTTATCTTAAAAAACTAGAAAACGAGATTCGTTACCTGAACATATTAAATTTTTTTTTATCACCTTATAAAAACTACCAGGATGTCGGTTTTAGTAGAACAACAATAAGTAGTGCATTAGAAAGTCTGCTAACACTGTCATCAACTGTGAGCTATATTCACCGGCAGTTCGTTTTAAATCATTTTGAAATCGTTTTAATCCGTTTAATTAAACTTTGTGGAATATTATTGTATTCTGCCTTCAATAAAGACATCATTTTGGAAATTTGAGAATATAAATAATTAATATTAAAATCTTAAGCAATATTTTTAAATGTTATGGTTTTAATTTGACTGTTTATAGAGAATGTATGTTATAACAAATACAATGTATTAAAGAGAGCGCAATATATAATCTTTGAATATTATACCAACATTAGAATTATATAACTATTTTACAGTGATGGCTAAATTTCATAAAATAAAATAATAAGATCTTTTTAAATAAATATACGAAAATAAATTAAATTTGTAAATTAAAATATTAAAGCATACTCTACTATTCAACCATAAATTAAAGCTTTTCTGTTTAAAGTTGGATTCAAGTCTACTTGTTGTGACAAAAGTTTTCTATAGAAGATTTAAAAATTTTGTAATTTGCGGGCCTTAAATTTCATGAAACTGAATTGAAATATTTTTTTAAATTTTTATATAACCATAAATAATGAGTTCATTCAGTTTAACATACAACGTTTTGTTGTCGAAAGTCGAATGCATGATTTGATTAATTTTATGAAAACAAATAGTTATAATTCGAAAAAGAAAAATTCATATGCCAAATAGAGATTGGTTTTGCATTCGATATCCATCAAATATCTCAGGTTTTCGAAAACATGTTTCGATTAAATTCATTAATAGAAAGCAGTTTGTTCATTTTCATATAAAAAACTTATTTTATAGACAGAATTTTCTGTCTCATATCAGTCATTTGTTTCAATAATCTAAATTTTTCTAGAAAGGATGCCAACCTTAAATAACTCCTGAACAAACGAAAATAATATTCTAAAACAAACAAGCTATTCATGTGCCATTTAGCTTTCCGTGGTGTCGTTCGACAGTCAAATATAATACTTATGATAATCCAAGTTCTTGAAGATTAGAGCTTGTTCGTATTTATCCATCATATTATTCAAAATCAGATACAGATTTCGTCACAAGAATTACATGATTGTTTTATTATTAATCGTAATGACCACAATACTAACCCTGTTAAATGTGTTTCCATACTGATGACCCCAATTAAACTCAATCTATTTTTGAGACCGCTGCTTCTCACATACAAATACACATACACCCACCAAACGAACCCTAACTAAATTCATTATAACCGTATTATTTTTTCGGATAGGCGTTAAAAGTGAGAGTATTTTAATTTTGATTTCCGTAAACCACATATACATACAAATCTACATACATATGGTATAAATGTGTTTTGTGAATATATGATCAAATACATTCTGCTATAGATATGTATATATAAATTTTTGATTTATTATTTGTGTTTTTCAAAATGAATTTAAAAATCACTGGTACACACTACTATGAAAAACAATGCCTGTTGTTGAATTGTATGTTGTTTTGATTATTATGCATGAATGATTCTTCTATATAATAATTTATCAATACTGGGTGTACTATGTACTCATTTGAAAATGACTAATGTGTTAAGAGGTAAATTTATATATTGTATAGAGATTGAATATTAAAGTAATTCTGCAACCATCCAAATTAGAATGACTTCAAAAAATAATTCTTTATTAAGACTTTTTTATGATGTCTCAGAATTTTTTTTTTCTGATTTTCGAAGGTCAAAATTATGATGATCTCTATAAGAAGTCATTTTTATGAGTTCCTTAAAAAGTCGGAAATATGAGGTCTGTTTGGAGTCTTTTTCCTGAGTTCCGTTAGAAAGCGGATATTTGAACACTTAAGAAGTGTTCTTATCCACTTTTGTAAGAAGTCAGAAATATAAGAAGTCATATTTCGCTATGGAATATGGCAGAACTGTACAAAGAAAACTGCACTGATTAAAGTAATAAAATTGACTGTTTCATCGAATATTGCAATTCGAAGTAAGTGAGTGCCTAATACCTATCTTGTAATTAAAAGCATATTTTTTACAAAACTTGGCATGGAGATATCTGTTTAGTCACCATTTTTCCAAAATGGAGGCCACATATTTTATTTATCTTGTAATTTCCTGGGATATTTCAATACGATTTTCAAAAACAAAAATGTTTAAGAAAAAATTTCCAGCAAAACCATGTATTTTTTTTTATATGTGGTTTATTTTGTAACATAACTTCAAAAAATTAAAAAGTTTTAGTCAGTTTGTAAATTTGGATTTTCTTTAAGTAGAAGAAGAGCTGTAATTGGTTGCGCAATGTAGAACTTAAAAAACTATCCAAATCGGTTATTTATAATAATAAATATTTAAAACATAACCTAAAAAATCGCGAAATTTTAAAATATATATTAGTTTTATTGAAACTTTATTAAAACTATTGAAACTTATTTATAATCTGGCCATTTTGTCGTTGTGACGTAACATTAATTAGAAAAGTTTTGTCTATTATAATTTATAAAATTATTCTTAAGAGATTAATTGTTAAGCTTTTAAAACTCCAGGTTGATTAATTTGTATGGCACATTATACGAATAATGTACATGCACAAAGATTTTAGAACACATAGTACCACATATACTAACACCATTTCACTTGCTTCTCTTCTGATATGTATTATACAAGTATGCCTCTTTCGGTTTTTTGCATTCATTTTTGTACTGTAAAATAGTGCATTTGTGTATCTGATAGTATACATATATATACTACCGTTTAGTACATATCACAGCACAGATATTGTATATATGTGTAGAGTATTGTAGTACCCTCCTGCTGGTTGTAATGATTTATATGTAGTCCAAACCATTCGACAGTTAATTCACGATTGTGTATAGTAATTTTTCAATTATTTATTATCGATTTAACTTAGTGTCTAACAACTCACGTTGTTTTTAAATATGTACTTTATGTGCTTTGCTTTGCTAGCCTAGCTATTGCTGCTGTTCTGTTTGAGTGATCATCAGTCGTTCGTTCGATACGTTTATTGTGTGACATTTGGCATAAATTTCCTTTCAAATTATATATTTTTTTTATTTTATTTTTGTTTTGTGATATCAAATGAAGTATTTTCAACTTACGTACTATATTGGTTTAATAATGATTGAGTAATAAATTAATTTTTTAATTAAAATAATTACATGGATACTTCTAGGATAAAATTACTTCTTTTAATGCTTACAAATACAATTTAATATTATCTATATTTCACAAATAGATTTTCAGATATTTTTGTTTCAAAACAAATTTTATTGATTACAAAAATAATCTATGAACTTTTTACAATATACTTTTTTAATCGATCTATTTTTTGGAGGAGAAAACTTTCAAATCAATAAAATTTCTCCATCCAAAGTTAACTTAAATCCTTATAACGGAATTTTCCATCGATTTATTTGTGGTAGAATATTTTATCATGGATTATTTTATTAAAATAATAATCAAAACTTTGTGTTGACTTAAAAATATTCAAAAATTACTAGTGCACTTTCGACTTATTAGGTCATTATAAAGTAATGAATATTTATGATTTTATTTATTGTGGGTGGGAGACACAATCCACCGTTTCTTCATTCTCAATTATCTTACCTACTATCCCTATATTTTTTTCAAAATAAAAGAATAATTTTTGATTACTTGATAAAGACTTTCAAAGCACTCGCAAGTGCACTCGTAATTTAAAGACCGAAATCAAAAACATTTTTTTCCGTCAGATCAGAATTTGAAAATTAAATAATTACAATATTATTGAACTTCTATTATTCAATAAATAAGTATTATTTTTCGTTTACTTTTATGTTTCCATCCAGATATTAAAAGAAGCATGGTATTGTGAAAACAAATAGGTAATGCTATATACATTCTACTATAAGAGGTCTTATCGATATCCATGACACTTATATACACTTTCCTTCAAAATTTAAGATAAATAAAGTATGCACAAATAATTTGATTGCGAATAAAATCGTTAAATTAATTGCATTAATATTTAAAAATGTTGTTGTGCGATTTCTTCATAGAAAGTGACCGCTTATTGTTGAATCACCCATAAGAACCATCGTTGAATAATCTTTTATTTGCAAGAATGAGATGGAAAAAAATCTTTGAGAGTTTATAATTTATTTGTTTTTGAATCAATTTTAATATAATAAGTCAAAAGATTTATTTTAATTTAATTGTTTGGTTTTAAGCCCAAATTTTACAATTTTATACGTAAAATAGTACAATTTTTCTATTGTACCTTCCCTTATCAATTGAGAAGTGTTTCATGTGTGTGAGAGAAGACCGTATATTTTATTTTGATAATAATCACAATCATTGTTTGAAATAGATGTGATTAATTTTTATTTAAAATATTTCCCATGCATGTAGTTTATGTTTGTGAAGCAACTCCTTGTTTTTTTTTTTCAAAACATGTCACCTCTATTAATTCATTATAAAAACAATAGAGTATACATGATGTTGTGTATTTGTTTAGTGGATCAGTTGCACCACCTTATTCACTATGCCAGTTTTATTCATCCAGTCTGTTCCATTTTGTGTTCGTTTGTCTGTATGGCCATATTCTACTATTTGTGTTCATCCACGGTTGTACGTTCATATAAAGTTTTGTTGTTGTTTTTTGTTTTTTTTGGAGGGATTATTATTTAACTATGATCAACACACAATAACAAAACAAGGCAGTATATATTTTATATTTTGTATATTCGGTAGGGGGTCCGCTTTTTAGTTCTATCGTATATTATCTGTGATATAACATTTATATAATAATACAAAGTGGTTTGTGATAATGGTACCATCGGCATTTACCATTGGGATTTCTATTGATTCAATAAATATTTCCCCATTTTTAAAATTTGCTTGTCCTTTTGTTTTTGGCTACAAACTAAAATTTTATTGTACTTGCTTTATGGCTCATTATTCAGTTTTTGGTTAATGTGGCATTTTACTTAAACTAGACTCCCGTTACAAAGGTTGGTTTTCGACCATAATCACCCAAAAGTGAATCTCACTGCCTTTAATCAAAACAGTATGTATGCATGTTTTTTAACAAAACAGCATATTAAACAAAAGCGTATATATTCGTGTATGTGGTTGGTAGTGTGTGTAATTTAAGCCACGTGTGTGTGTATGTGTCATAGTATGTGTAACATTTTTGTTTGTTTATTAATTTGATGACTTTTATACATAATTTAAACAAAAATATTAGCATTCTCCAGTTCTTCTCTATACAAACTATAAGTGTGGCTATTTTCTTTCTCCACCGTGCGCCCAATTTTCGTTAAAAGGGGTACAAAGCATTTGTTCCGCACGTATTAATATATGGTTACCTTTATACAGAATTGAACTGAATGCATAAGTAAACATAGAATGTTACTAGCAATTTTTAAAACAGATCGGAATTTAAAATTTGATGACTGTTATTTTATTTGAGAACCGGTAATAAAATTTTAATTCATAATTTTAGTATCTAAATCAGAAAAAATCTGTCTTCTTGCATTCAATGTGAAATTATCAAGATAAACAGGAATACTGCATTATTTTCTTACAAAAGCCACATTGCAAAAAATTTCCAAATACCAACAATTTTATTTGCAAGCAGGAAGACGGAATTTTATTAACCAATGCGAAAATGAAATGCGAAAAATGGGGAAAATTTTTAGTTTACATAAAATTCCCGCTCCCCTTTTGTATTAGCAAGAAGGATGCAGTTTTTTGCTTTTTTCGACGTGAAGTTTATAGCTTAAAAATTGTATCTATCGATATTATTGGCAGGAATCCTAATTATCATGACTTATAAGATTGTTTTTGACTTGGATTAAATTTACGCACCACAAAGTTTGTCTACTTCAAGAACCTTTTGTTAGCTTTTTTTTTGTAAAAAAAAAAACAAATCCAAGCGCTAACATAATACATCATAACATTGAACCATAGCTTACAGATATAATACGAAGATTCCGTATTCCATTTCGCTGTGGTAGGTATAGAAGCACAAATATAATACACATAACTATATTTTACACACAAACCGTCTATGCAAAAGTATTTTCCCGAACATCGAAATATTATGAATTGTTTGTTGGTTGCTTGCGTTCGTACCTATGGTATTTTTTTGGGACAATAAAACCCAAACAATAAATATTGTCATTTTAAACTACAAAAATATATTTATTACTTATATACATATATATGGTGGGCCAACGAATGATCATCATAAGGTTCTGTAGCTCCCCTCGCTCCCTCAAGTATATAAAATATAACTTGACCATTTTAATTTCCAGAATATTATTCAATTTATTTATTGTTCTTATATGTCCTGCTGCTCCTGTTATGTTGTGATTTTGCCTATGTGTGTGAGTGTGAAGGGGGTGAAAAAAGGGATACATACAAAATTGAAATTTATTATTATTACACATTGCTTTTATAATAGTATTTTATTGGTCATTATTTATTATTTTGCGAGAATGTTATTATGGTGGAATTTCCGGTCTTTGAATTACTTATTGTTATTGAATTTATGATGACTTATATATGTGTATTATAACCTGGTATTGTTGCTTTTGTTATTTCGATAGTCGAATAAAATTGTAGATTTTTCGTTATTGTTAAAAATTTGGTTTATCTCAATTGGTATATAATTGGTATATAATAATTATTATTCATTACATGTTATTTCAATTCTGTACCGTAAATAGTATTGAATATATTCACTTTTTTTTAAAAATGGTAGATTACAAACGTCAACAGGACACAGTCCGATATTTTCGAGACACACTAATTGTAATATATGTATATTAACTTATTTTGGCAAACCGAAGAATGAATGATGTAAAAGAATATATTTTTCAAAAATAACGAAAAATATTAACGATATTATACTATAAATAGTAGGCACACTGTGTCCTCAATTAAATATTTAATTGTATTTACTTGTATAATTTAAAATAATGATTTTCTTTTGTTTTAGGTAAGTGGATTTTGGTTAATAAAAATTATCAAGTCAATAAACTGTAATTTGTGGTGAGCGTCCATTTGTTTTTGCGGTTAAAATTGGGGTAAAAAATTATGAACGCTTCTTTTAAAATGCTTCAAAAGTTTGAATTAGAGGGTATTATGTAATTTGTACTTATAATTAATAGTTTTTCTTCAGTTTGAAAGTAAAATATATCTCATAAATTATATATAATTTTCGATTTAAAAAAAATTCATAAGCAAGAAGCTTATAAAAACAAGTTAGAATTACAATTTTTGTAAGTTTAAAAATGGAAAATTTTAAATCTAAGCGATAAAAATTTGTACTAGCCGACTATTTACGCCTATTGCAAATTTAAAGAAATTCACACAGATCCGTTTATAAACTTTAGTTGCCTTCATATTTTATTTTCTAAATACGTTTCATTTGTTTAGAGGGAAGTGATTAAAATCTTAAAGGTTATAACATAAACCTGTCAGTGATAGAGTTAAATAAAAAGATCTTACAAATCAGCGCTTAGTTATTGATAGCATTTATATGAACTGGTCAATATTATTAATTATTCTGTATCCTCATTAAAATTGTTTTTTATGTCATTTACTTCATTTTAATAATAATAATTTATTATTTCCTTCATTTTAATACCTTTTCTGTTCGAACACAATATAGGTCAAAGCAAAATAGTACCAAAACACCTGTATAACAATTAATAAGATGTTTAGGTAATTAAAATAATTACATTCAATAAATACTAAAAAGTAACTAATATATGCCAAATATAAATGTTAGAACTTTACAATAATTTATTAAAAATTCTTCTGAATATGTAAAATAGGGACCTTAGCGTACATAATGATCACCATACTCTTACAATTTTCAAATAAATACAAGTAGCACATTTTAAAGTTGAAAAAAAAATATCAATATTTTTGCTCATATTTGACAAATATTTGACAAACTCCGAGCTTACTACTGTAGACTGTGTCAGAGTCGGAGCAATAATAACAGTTGAATTTTTTTGGAATTATTTGAAGAATTATTTAATTGCTTAGCATTGGTTATAATAGTCAATGGCTTAGAATATTTCATTCAACATATGTTTGTATTTGTGTATACTTAATTTTAATTATTAATGAAATAGACAAAAAATTTTACCCGAACATAGAAAAATTATATGAATTGTAAACATATTAATGAGGTAATTTTCATTTGAAGTTTAGTAATTTAAAGAACTAACGAAAAAGTTTCGTGTTAAATAAAATATATATATTTTTTGTATTTGCATTTTTTAAAAATTTATTTTACAATTTATAGTATGGACTTTGAATTTACGGGAATCCACTGATTGCCTTGTATTGTGATCTCTTTTTCATTTACTGTTAATTTTCTTTTATAAGTAATTTTAATATTGTAATTCATACTGAAAATATTGTTATAAGATCTTTTCTTCTTTTCTATTACTAGCTTGATTTATTGGAAGTGGATAAAAAAAGGTTTATACCAGATTGAACAATGAAATGCTTCTATGTATTGATCGGTTTTATATTCATTATTTTTAAATTTATCTCGAACCAATAGCATTTAAACTTTAGTGAATTACTATTTAAAAAACTGGAATCATCTGTCATTTTAACTGAGCGTATATATAAGTAAAGATAACAACTAACAGATTTAATAGTTTAGATACTCGACACATGATTGAGTTTCATCGTTTTGACTATTTTTAATTAGCATTCATGAAGTATCCAGTCTATACAGTTATATATGTGTACATGTATAATAATAATATGTATTGTTATTATCTGTATTTGTTTATTTGCCAAATTTGAGCTAAACTTGTGTAGAACACAAATATTTTACGAAAAAAGGTTGTTGGTTTGAAAAATCAACAATTTTTTTTTATTTGATCTTTTATAGTTTAAAAATTGGACCTATTTTGCTCATTCTGAAACTTAAACTTACTTTTTATGTTCAAAATAAGTCACGAAAATTTCAGCTCTTTATATCTTTTTGTTTTTGAGTTATCGTTATAACGGGCTGACGGACAACCGGGAATGGACTAATAAAAGTTCTTATGAAAAGCTCTTACACCTATACTACAATTTTAGGCATCGGTCAACATTAGGTAGCGCTAGAAACTTTAGACTAAAATTAACATACTCTGACAGATTATGTATGTCCAGTATAAAAACGTATAAATAAGTATAAATAAATAAAAAATTGTTTATATCATCTATATAATATTCCAGCTATCCATGCTTATGTATTCATAATGTTAGTTTATGAGAGTATCGTGTGTCAGGTACATTATATAATGTTATATAATACAATATCATATTTATACAATGAACTATTTTATATATTTTAAGGAATGCTGTTATATGCCTGGTATACCTATCGTAATATATGCACAGATTACATAGGTAAGTAGGTAAAAATATTCGATTTACCTACATGACATAACCATCGACAATCAACAAAGAGACCTAGTCAACCTCGATATCATAAATCATATTTTGCATGTTAAAAATATTTTATCTCTGTTATTAGAATTAATAATATATTTTTGAATATTACATAAATAGGTTAAAATTATTTTTATAATGCCAGTATTTGGCTATTAAATTAAAAAAATCGGTTAAAATATGTTTACGCGTCTGTTTGTAACATTTTTTTGAATTCATTGTAAGCTGCAAACGATAGTCTATATATAAATTTTAATGCGTGATACGTCTCCACAATTGTTATAAAAAAGCAATACAAAATATATTTAGTTAAAAAATGTATAGTAACTAGCCGACCCAGTGACGCGTTGACGTGACAATTTTCATACAAAAAGTTTGAAAAAAGAATTTTCCGATTTTTCACACGATATTGCATCAATTCCATTCAAAATTGTAACTAGATTGGACCACGGAATCATATTATACTAGACAAACTTAACCTTTTTTCACCTCCATTGGGTAGAATTTCGGAAAATCCTTTCTTATCAAATGCCCGGAATTTGGTTTGGCCACTTAGTACCACACGATGTGCTTGCACCTGGTCCTTGCAAAACGCCATCCATGGAATACTTATTTAATCTAGCCGATAAATTACTTTCCACCATCATCGGTTAGAATCTTATTGAACTCACAGATAATTATAGCTCTTTGTCATATTATATATAATAAACAAATAATTTATAATAAAAAATTATAGCGACTATAAATTTAGATAAAAACTAATCTCTTAAATTAAAATTTTATTAAAATCGGTCTAGTAGTTTATGAATTCATTGCTGAAAACAACGTGACTCGAAATTTTTATATAATAAAAATTTCAATTTACTATGAGATATTTTAGAATTTTGACAATTTTCAGTTCTTCCAAAAATCGAAAATACAAAATTTAAATAATTCTTCAAGTTTGAACTTTAAACTGTTTATCAACATACGATATTCGTAAAAATCTGTTTAATATAAAGCCTGAAGTAATAAAACTTTCAATTTTCTTTTCATTGTCCACTATTTTTGTTTAAATATTCGCACTATCATAATTAAAGTATTTTGATATTTTTCAAACCTTAATTACAAGTTTTACTACATCTCTATACATTTAACAGATTAGGTTAGAAAATGAAAACTAAAGATTTCCAGTGAAACAAGTTCAGTTTTCCTACTAATAAAATTATGTTTTTTGTTTGTATAAACTTTTTTGTTTGTTTAATGCGTTTGTTTATTTAGTTGTAATTAATTCATAGAATAAAATATTTTATGCTAAAATATACAATTTTTTTCCTATATATATTGAATTTTACAAATAATTTATATCGTATCTCGAAACTAACAAATATTTTTGAATGGAATGTATCAATACACAATTTTTATTGAATTAAATTCTTTGTACGATTTTAAATCAAATTTTATGCATATAAAAAATATTGAAAATAAATACGATTTGTTCGAAAACTTTCCCTCACTATTCACCTGAGAGTGATGGATCAAATCAATGCAAAAAAATAATCACATGAAAACTGATACAAATAAAATTTGAACATCTTCATTTAATACCATGATACAGAGACATGAGGTTTTTGACCGAATGTAACACTATAGTACTTGAATAAAATAAAATATATTCAAAAGCTTATATTCTTGCGGTTCTGAAATGAAAAACTTATTCGGTCCTGTGATACAATAATTGTTGAAACCATGAGCTCTATATCATATTAATAGTACAGAAAGTACTTTCATTCCAATTAACCCTTTTAAGAACTTTGATTAACCTTCCGTCTCTCACGCTTTGAGGAAATATCTCACGTATTCCTCCTTCCAAATTCGAAAAGTCGATCTTAAATTTTTCTGAAATTGAAATAATCGAATTTAATAATTAATGTACCACATTGATTGAGTCAGTCAGTTGGTTAAGTAAAAAAGATGAACATAAGTGTCTTTAAGTACATGTGATGTCTGAATAACAGAAGAACGCTGTATACAGATGCATTTCTTATCTTGTCTTGATCGTGTAACTGCAGTATACTGTACGCGAATACTCAGTCAAATATGTAAATATAAAAATTTATTATGGGTGAATAGGTGAAAAAAAGGAAAAAATATCTATTTCTCTTGATATAATTATCTATTTAACGTGGCTTACATTACATCAAACAAGATTCACAAATCGATTTATAATACGTTATACAACTTTATTAGCAGAAGTATAAAAAAAAAATATTTATATATATATATATATATATATATATATATATATATATATATATATATATATATATATATATATATATATATATATATATATAAGTTTGAGAATAATCATATTGTCCGAAACATGTCGTTAAATTATTTACTTAGCATACAACAAAAATTGAAATTATCCAGAAATTTTATTTCTTTAACTTTTGAAATATTGTAATATTCTATATTTACTGTTTCTATTTTTTAAAATAATTTTCACTGCATAACTATCAAAATTTTCCAAGGTACAAGATTTACTACAGTAAAGGTGCCAGAAAAATAAATGCTTAAAATCAATTTCTATCTCTACATCGTGGTAAATACAAAATAAAATAAACTACAGTTTTTTATTTCAATTGAAACAGTTTTACATAACTAAAAACTATTGTAAAAAAAAATTTAAAAAGCGCACAGGAGAATAATATTTCATTTTAAATTCATTTTTTTTTTTGTAATGATAACGTGGTGTAAAACAACACAGCAGCATCATCGGTAGCGTGGCAAGTACATTCCAATGCTCTATCATTTATCTGTATCATATCTATCGGATTGGTCGCTTGAATGAATGCATGAATGAATGATTTTTTTTAAACATAGAATATATAGAAAAAATAAAAAATTGATATATAACAATTTACTTCTAATATACGTTGTACATCGATTTGAAGGTAGAATAGTATACGGGTCTGATTCTAAATTTGTTATATTTCATATCAAAATATGAAACTAAACTTAATACCCTAAAGAAAATAAAATTAAAATTAATTCAAAATTGATTCTATTTTCTATCTCTTTCTTAAAAACGATGCTTAAAATTTAATTTATATGGAGATACTAACAGTGGACGTCATACGAAGATATTTCCCTCTTTGTTGAATTAGGAATTTTAAATGTTCTTATCTTGCTTATTTTTTAAGATTTTTAAAAACTAATTTCAGATTCATGTCCGTTAAGTAAAGACGCGTCAATTCATGGAATTTAAACCCTTTTAGTTCGGTTCCCAATTAATTTTATTTGATTATGATAGAGTTTAATAGTTAAAAGATAAATATAAATTTTTATAAAAACATCTAACAGTGTTACTTGTTTCGATATTCGACATTATGTTTCTGTATCATTGTTTGAAATATTTTTAATGATACGCTTTAATGAAATGCCTTAAATACTGAATACAGTCAAAAATTATTATACAAAAATAATATGTATTGCACATATAGGATTTTAGTACTTTAATTTCGAGCTGAAATTGCTGAGAACAGTTTATAAAAACATATTTCAAACAAAAGTTTGTTTTCTTTTTTTTTACAATCTTTTACAATTTAATTGTCGGGTCATAGATTATCCTTTGGACTCAGTGGAATTTTTTGTATGTCTCAAATATGTTACCAAAAGGTCACCTCATTTTTGAGTTATCTTGACGACCAACAGTCACATGGACGTATATGCGAATATATTCTATTTAGCCAATTCTATGAATACACGGAAAATTTATGTGACCAGAAACTGAAAGAACCAGCAAAGTTCAAATTTATATAAAATGGATTTTTTGGGTGCTGAAATCAAATAATTTGTTCCCATTATAGTCTAGTTAAGAAGTGCCTTTCTGGAAAAACTATTTTCTCCGCTTTCGGAAATAATGATGATGGTGTTACTCTATTCGAAATAGAATTTAGAACCTTTTTGAGAAAATTGGAATATGTTATATACTTTTAGAATGTTTTTTTGAGTTTTCATATATCTGTCTTTAACAGTTCTTTAGATATCCACGAAAAGCAAAACCCTTCCCTATTTTTACTAAATTTATAAAACATTTGACGAATTTTTTGTTGGAGTTATAAATTTTTCTGAAAGTTTGCCATTCCGAATTCAATTCTATCATCATAATATTTTTTGGAGGCGGAGAAAAAAGTTTAATCTAAAAGGCACCCCCATGGTCTACGAACAGGGAATACGTTACACTGACTTTTACTACTTGAAAATAATTTCAGATTATATTGGAAGTAAAAATGATTTAAAATGGGAACAAAATTATGGAAATACACACAGTAACACGGTGTTTCCGATCACACATATTTTTCTCATGTACTTCTAGGATGTAGCTTAACTCTCGAGCCTGGCCAGAGTATGCCTACCTATCTATATGGTACTATTGTTACACAGTATATTAATACAAACAACTCATCATAGGACAAGCAAGCTAGCAGAGCAAAATATTCAAATTTGAATTTAAATATGCTTAAAATTAGATGCGTTTTAACTGTTTGTTAGGTGCTGCAAATTTAAATAAGGTACTCAAATTTTTAATTAAAATAATTGAGTTATTTAGATGAACTGTTGCCGTGATATTACGCTAGCAGATCTATTCTGAAATAAATACTAATATAATTTAAGTGCTTAAGTTAGGTGCTTTTATGGAATGCCTTAATACATAAATTTAATCAAAATTACCATAAAAAATCCGTGTAACATGTTTGCTTGATACTTTTATTCTGTGATTTATGGCGGACGCATTTTTTTGGTAGCTTATTGATGACGATACATCATAAAAACACCTGATTCTAGTACTTACAGTATATTATGAAGTTTTTTTTTTCACATTGCTTGCCATCATATCATGGCAGCTATGCATCAACTAATGACTCAAAATTAAATTGAACAAAATTAAATTCATTTTTGAATATTTTTTTCTGTTATTTCAGATATCACTGCAATCTTGATACTTCTTTTAGCAGTGTTTCATGTTAGTTAATCAGTGCAGTTAGTTTTATTATTTATATTGATTTATTGAATGCACATCATAAAAGCACCAAAAAAACATCTAATTCTGGTACTTACATAATATTATAAAAATTAATATTTCATACTGGTCTGCCATCGTGATTCCATAACAGCAGTGCATCTAATGACTCAATTTTTTTAGTTAAAAATTTGAGCACCTAATTTCAATTTTGATAACTTTGCTCTGCTAGCTTGACTAGTATCATCACACCACCAAATCATGATCATGATGTGGGTGATGGTTGTTATATTTAAATGAACTGTATGTGTGTGTTTTATATTTTATGAATATTCATTCAATGTTACTTACACTACTGGATGGATACTGTTGGATGTCCATTGTGGGGTTCATTTTACATAAGCAAAAACCTCATCTCCAACCATTTATGTTTTCTTAACGCCTCTCTTTATTGAATGTTGTTTATATGTCTCTCACTTGTTTATATAACATTGTCCATATTTGGTTTCTTTATTTATTTCGCATCATGGTGGTGATGATGCGAAATTTCATAGTGTCCTCTTTCTGTTATCACCCCGTTTATGTACTTTAAGCTTGTCATTTTCTCTCACTCTCTCTCTCTCTCTTGGCGTAATGGTGGAGAATATTGTAATTTTATATAAACAGAGTGTAATCAGTTTTGATTATTATGGATTTTGTTGATTTAAACAAATGATGGTCTAAAATATACATTTTGAGTGTGATTTAAAAAAAAAAAAAAAAATTAAAAGCCCGATTTCGTGTACTATAATATATTAAATATTAATCATAAACATTATATAGTATCCGTACTATACAAAGTATGTAGAAGGGACTTAAATTTGTAGTAAAACGTTCATATTCTAGAAAATATAGTTATTTGTTCAATTATCTGCATGTTAATTGTATAGCAAATTTAAAACAAAAATTGAATAATTACAAAAAGTGACATTCAATTGAAGTTATAAGGTTGAAAATTGTAAGAATTGAAGAAATTGCATTAGTAATTATTTTTAATTGCAAATAATGATTCATTTAAATTAAATACTGAAGTTTGAGAAATTACCTATGTTAAATCATTTTACAGAGTTATATATCATTTGATTAATAAACTAGTATTTCGCAACTATAGAAACTATTGAAATCATTTTGATGCACGTTACCCATGCACTATTTAAATACGAAGCTAGAAGTTAACTATTTTGAATTATTTCTAACAAGTCAAAAATTTATTAAGCTCTGGTTCTTGAAATTATTCTCCAGCTGAAAATTTTATTTTCACCATTTTAATGTATGCAAATTTTTCTTTTTAAACACTTAAAATTTTCTAATTGACGAAAAGTAGATGCACTTTTTTAGAATTACATATTACATGAGTACAAAAAACTCGATAAAATTTCGCCCAAAATTAATCCTTGTTATGAACCAAATTATTATGGAGTGAGATTCCAATATTACCAGGTAAAAAAACATGTTTCAAATGACCACAAGTGGATTTTTTTCCGTATGATATCCTTATACAGGTAATACATGTTAAACCAAAATCAACGGAAAGATTTGATAACAACATTATATATCAATTTTGAAAATTGTATAAAACGAGACCATAGGAGTGCCGAAAAACTGCGGTTTGGTTTGTTTTCTAGTATCTAACAAACTCAAACTACATCATTTATCAAACAAAAAAATCTCTCAATATCTTGACGTGAAATAACATGATTTCAGAAGCCTGTAGAATCTTTCATAACTCTTATTAAAAGTAAAGTCACTTTTACTTCGTCACTAGCATCTTGTTTCTAAACTTTCTAAGACTAAGAAGAACAATTATCGAAAAAGTCCAACTCTGTTTTGAGTATGTAATGTGGTAATTCAATAGTTTCCACTAACATTGCACATAGAATGTATACGCGATGTAAATGAAGTAACCACTTGGTGTTTGTGATAATGAGATCTAGTTGTGATTATGCCACTGCTATTACAATAATACTATCTGAAGTGAACATCGTTATAACATTCAACATTTTTAATGGTCAAATCTACTTTATTTTAATTAATAGATAGATATTATTATATTAATTTTGTGTGAAATTTCTTATTTTCTTCACATACACTTACTAAAAGGATTTAATTATTTCAATTGAAACTAAAAATTATTTTTAATTTAATTGGATCTAATAACTATTTTAAGTTCAGTTCTTCTAATTTTTAATCACTAATTATTTTAATGCAATATATTACATAATCAATAGATGATTATCAAATGATTAAAAAAAAATATAACTCTAGGTTTTTGTTAATAAAACTTGAAAGTTTGAATGTATTTCGAATACAAAGTAATCACCGTCAGTATAAATTACCTAGTCGCAAAATAACTCTTTAATTATTACAAAAAGAAATAAAACATAATTTAACAAAGATTAAATTAAATGAAAAAATTAAACAAAAGTAAATTAATATTTATCAAACAATTTTTATAATTGATTTTGTGATTAGTTCAGAATAGCTTCAAAATTGTCTCACTAAAATTTAAAGAAAAAACTTCAGGACAAAGAGGGAGAGGGCAAAGACAGTTTTTTATTGGTTGTGTATCACCCAAAAGACAAACGATTGAACACAACAGTTTCGAAATGCAACTAATTTCGTAATCAGCGTTGATCATAACCTAACTCACAAGGAAGTTATTTGCAGAAATTTTAAACTTTTATTATTTTTTTTAAGTAAATCTATTTTTAAAAATATTAACCCAATTTATATTTGTTTATAAATAAAACCATAAATTTATTGTTTGACTAAATATTAATTTTGTAAATGTATGTCGCTTATATTTAGGAAAACAAAACAAACCTTGTCCAGGGAATAGTGAATGTCCGGAAATGTAACCTAATTTCATTTGAACTATATACACAAATGTCATGACATTTCAATATCAATTTAGAGTGTTTTATTTTAACATTTTAGTAGAATACTAGTTCTAAATAGCTATAAATAACATAATCCTAATTTAATACGTGTATCTAGTTATAAAATTTTATTGAATAGATAATGTTCACTATATGTCTGATCTATTAAGTATATTGAGTAATCAAAATGTTATCAATTTCGAAACACTTTGGAGGAACAATGAGAATTTGAAAAAATTACCCGTGGGATGAAACGTTGGGTCTAAAACCATGATGCCGAAATAAAAACCTCGAAATTACTTCTCTAAAAAACAAATCTTTCAAACTTTGAATAAAGGTAATTAAATGCATAATACACGCGCTCTTGAAGGCGATTTACCGCATCCAATGTAAGATAATTGCAATTAAAAATCGTATTTTTAGACATTGCGGTCCATTTGAAATATCAGCGATTTCAGTAGATATTTCAAAAATTATTCTTCCAAATGTGCCATAGTTTTTTAATAAAATTTTTGTAATTATAAATAAAGTTTCATCGAAATGTATAAACACAAAATAAGTTTTTTGAAAAACCCTAAAATGTCAATAAAATAGTAGTTTTTTAGATGCCGTTTTAAACGATTCTGAGACATTACAATCTAAATATGTTTTCGAGAACTATCTAAAACGACAATCTAAGTTGTATCTAAATCCTAAAGTTGCACTTACAGAAAATATCGAAAAATTTGTTTCAAAAGTTGATACCACTTTGTTATTAATGTAATAATTAGAAAATTACAATGACAGAAATGAGATTGAAATTCCAATTTGAGAAAATACATTGAATGTTATTCAACGGGATTTTTCATCTCCTATTAATATTAAACACCTATAGTATAAGTGTTCTACTATATTTTCAAATAAATAATAACAATAATTTCAGTTGTAGTTCGGTAAATAATATATTGATTACCATTTATAGATAAATCAATAAATAATAATTGCTATTTATTAATAAAATATCAATTCATAATACATAATAACAATAATAATAATAATAATAAGAAATAAGAGCTATAAGTGGGTTTAATATAGGCGCCATAAATATTATATTATTTTATTTATAGAAAAAATTCATAATTTAAATTTATTTATTTATACTAGTTTATTTATTTTTAGATTTTTTATTTTTTATTTTTTATTTTTTTTGCAATTCAATATGTGTAGGTTTAATACCAAATATGATTGCATTTAAATAAAAAATGGTTTTAAATCTTTTTAACGTTATGAAGTTGAATAAATTGTTGAAAAAAATTATGTGATTTCCTTATATATTCATTTTTAATGTTTTAACAAATTTTTATGTTGCTTAAAAGGATGTCAAAACAAAAATATATATTTGAAAATATAGAGGCGGAAAGCTTATAGAAGTAGGTAACTTTTAAAGGAAAAAAATTAAAAATTTTGTTCTTTTGCGAAAAATAAATACATGAGATTCTAAGATTGCTGGTAACGAATTTAATTGACAAAAAACGAAGAACTGAATGTTAACGTAGTTCTGAGTTTAAAATTTTAACATTTTTTTTATGGCCTTCCCAAGTGGACTATGTGAGATACCGAAAAATTTCAATATCGTTACGCACGAATGAAAGAGATAATTGAAGCTACACAACTAAATTTTACAACCACAGATAGAGTAAATAATATCTGAAATATGCATAAAAATTATTATAGACTTGATGAATGCAAGCCAAAATGTAATTTTTACAACAAGAATATTTCCAAGAAACAAAAAAGCAGGTAATAATTTTTGCAACTGGCAAATGAAAAGTTATATCGAAATATATATTATATTAAATGATTTCGCTTTCTACAAATTTAAAAACACTTCATTTCAAAGTTCTAAAATAGAAACGCTAAATGTCCAAAGGTTTAAAGTCGTTTCTTTTTAGTTCTGTTGCGAATTCTTAGCTTATTTAACTTAACTTTAAAAGAGTGTAATTGGAAGGAAATAATTTTTTATCAAAGATTATAATTGTTATTCCAGAACCTTGGAATAAGATGATCGCAATTATTAGTGTTTTATTAGTTTTTGTTGTAATTAGTAGTGGAGGGGAGACATATGCCTGGCAAGGAACGTTTCTAGGTCTTTTAACGGATCTCTTTTTATATACTTCAACGTATCGTTACATACAAATTTTGAGGTTACAATGGGAAATGAAACCTCAACCTCGTCAAAATGCTTAAATTACAGTCGGTAACATGGCCAACGCATTTATCGATATTGACTGAGATCGAGTGTTGAATTACGAACATCCGTTTTGCCGTATGACAGGGAAAATATATTCTTAGTTAAATTTCGAAAAGGCAAATATTAATTATATACTTATAGATGGATTACTTCTACCTATAGTTTTCATATCAAATCGAAAAACCATATTCTCAGTTTTTTAAGACGGCCAACATAAAATCATTAATAAAAAATAATCAGTGTATAAATTGTTTCATGAACTGTTCAAAAATTAATAATTGAAATGTGAATTAATAATGGGTTTTTTTCCTATGCATATTTATTCAATTCTTACTCATTCGTGCACGCACAGCAATATTATATTTTAATAAAAAGGAAAAGAGAAAAAAAATTGATTGTTCGTTCATCTTTAAAAGGAAATTGATCTGAATCATTATGAACGGATATCTAACTTATTCTTCAATATTGAAATAAGAAATGTAAAATATATCCCATAATATTACTACTACGATCTAGTGAGTCAGAGCAGAACGCTTATTTACATTTTATTTATTTCAATTCATTTTCTTCTACTTGTAATTAATAAGTTTTATTTTCTTTAAATCCTTAGTTAAAAACGCTGACCTGGAAAAGAAATGAATATCATCCCGAAAAAATAAATTATAATATTTAGATTCAAGATTTTTATATCTGTATAGAAAGAAGTATATAAAAAGTATGAGAAGGCATGTTTATTTTATTAAGAAATTTGTAACACTTAAAATTATTGAACACTCTCTCATTAGGTAACTAGTCTGTCATGATAAAAACAAACTTCTTAGAAAATAGTTCTGACAATTTGTCTCGGGTTATTTGATAAACGATTAAACAAAATTCATAGGGTGATGATTATTCCAAAAGCTAATATGATTCAAATGTTAAAAAAAAAAACCTTTCAAACTTTGATAATAGATAATTTAATGCATAATACAGAGGCTGTTAAAGTCTTAAGGCGATTAACTATAAACAACGTGAGAAAATTGCAATTAAAAATCGCATATTTGTACACGTAACATGGAAGAAGTATGAGAAATTGATAGATATGTTTATTTTGCCACTAGAGATAATGTAAAATTAGTGTTGGTTAGAAAAATTTGTTCTTAATACCTAAAAAACGGGATTAATTGACCTAGTCGTTTAGTTTAGCAATTTAAATAACTAAACATTTAAAAGATTATTTCCATGTATGTATATAGTATAGTAGGTGAGTGTATGTGTGTATATAATGTAGTGTAAGTTACGAGTGCAATGCGTTTTAAAAATATAGCCATCAGTCTTGGTACTGCATGTGTGGTATACATACGTAGAATGTAGATACTTAGCTAATACTTTTGCAGCTGGGCTGTCTCGAAAGAACTAATTTGAGAGATAATAATGCAATTCAATTCAAAAGTACGTACATATGAGACATATAGTAAATACTTCATACACATAATAATGTATTTTGTGTATTTTAATAATATCCCTAATTGAAAATATTCAAATAAGCACATTTAGAATATACAAACAGAATGTGTAGAATATGTAAATAGTTAAGTCTGTCCTATGTTAAGAATTCTTCAGTCTATACCGGTGATCGAATTTTTCGAAAATTCCTTCATCAATTTTACATAGTATATTTGAAAGTTTATAAAAATCAAAACCGTACGCTATAAATTGTGCTATAATTTATCAATCCATTTTATTTTCGAATCTGAAACCATATAAGCCTTCATTATTTAAAATTCTTAATTTTTACACTTTTACTAGCAATTCTATGCTTTATTCTTAAAAGATACTTCGTCCACTTAACATTTGTTCTACAAAGTTTTTTTAATGTTTAAAAAAATCAATACAAGTTTTCAAGTTATAACAACTATTAACATTTTTTTATTTAGAAATTTTTATCTTTATTTTTATAGAGCAAAAACAACTTTGTCTATCAGAGAAATGTTTATACGTCATTATAGTCGTAATAACAATTGAGAGCAGAAGAAAAAAAGTTTCAAGTAAAAACATTCTACCAACATAATACAAACATGCATAAAATAAAAAAATATCTAAACACTTTAATTTAGACTATGAGAAAACGGCGAATACATAAGCAATTTTTTATGTCTTATTTCTTTGAACATATCCTAATATTTAAAATTTCGATTTGTATCCAAACATTTTTTATAGAAATTGACACATTTTCAAATTAATAAACTTAGATTTAATAAATAACTAAGTTTAATATTACACCTGACAATTGTGTTTATGTAACACGTCTATAAAAAAAATGTTACAATAGGGAAAAAATACGAAAACTTGGCTACATTATCCATCAAAATGTGAAAATTGGCTCAAAACCATACTAAATTCGAAAATTAAATTACAATTGATTCAAAAACGAATAAATTATAAGCTCTTAAAAATTGTTTTCCATCTCTATCTTGCAAAATAAAAATTTATGGCTGATTCTATGATAAGCGTTCATTTTCTATACAAAAATCGAGCAACAATATTTTGGACCTTTTAACATCTTTATTCAAAACTAAGTCATTTGTGCCAAATAAAATTATTTATCTGCAACCTTGAAGGAAAGTGTATTTAAGTGCCATGGACATCAATATGACCTCTTACCATAGAATGTCCATTTTGTATAAAAACTATGGAGATAAACATATATGATATCGTTTATACAAATCTCCTTACTTGTTTAATTAAAGAATTTTGAATTCTATATTTTGTTTTTTTTTTTTTTTATTTGTTAAAAAGTTTGTTTTATTTAAAAAAAAAAAAATAACTTCAATTTCACGTTCGTGAAGTCAGAAAGCTTCAATTGAAGTGATTAACAAAATTTGTGTATCTTCCTCATCGTTTTGTAGTGGATAGTATATTTACCTACCAAGCGCTGGCAGACTTTTTGAACCAAATGTTCGCTAAACTGTCTGCTGAAAAATATCCACTTAACATCTAAGAATCTAGATATACAATACATAAATTACACGTTTTATATTCAGTGGACTTGTGTGAGGCAGTATAATTTTCTTTCGTGTCGCCTTATCTATGTATATATCATGTAAATTATATTTTAGTACAATCATCTAAGACGAAAAGAAGACATTTTACGGAATAAACTGTTATTATTATTTTTTTTAAATCTAAAAACAAAAGTAACAATAATGACTCTTTTAAAAACCTACAATAAAACATTATTTTTGAAAATATTGTTATTTTATAATATAAATATCTATTTATTCTATATTTATATGCAATATGAATGTAGGTAGGTTGTTGGTTAAACGATGAAACAAACACAAATATCACAAACAAACAAATATTAACATATCACATAGAACACATTTTATATACAATAAGAATAAATATATATATTTTTGAAGAACAAACATAGTTTAAGAAAAGACGAGTTAATAATGTCTTTATATTCTAACCATTAGAATAATAATACATATTATCATTGCAATTTTACGATTCTTTTGAGAATATTTTACGTACTTTCAACTTCATAGAGTACACTCAGTGTACACATAAGATGAAAATAATTGAGACAATAGAATCCAGTTTATTTATAGTTATTAGTGTTCAAAAAATATACAATCCAGGAAGTAATGAAAATTTTGTTATATAATAATTATATATATTCTTGTCATATGTATTAATTAGTTGATTTCTACCTTCAATCGTGAAAACTCAGACAGCTCATGCAAAATGTTTTAAACAAAAGTTGTTTGTATTTAAGAGTCAAAAATTGTGTGTATTTTATATCTTTTTTTATATCTTTTATGGTTTAAAAGTTGGATAACGGATATTATGGAACTAAAAATGACCATTCATGAACCTAAACTCATCCTACTAAAATTATGAAATTCAAAAAATTATTTATTTTGTTTTTGACGTCTCATGATGAGGCACAGACAGGTGAAAATGGATTAAAAAGATGTTCGGTGAATTTAGACTTATTATTAATATTCATACTCAGGATTTGGTAGTTCCGTTAATATTTTATTGCGTAATATACTTAGTAGAGCATGTTTTTGGAGCTATATTTATATTGGAGCTTTAGTTAAAGTTAATCCTTTTTTATGACTGTACAGCCGTTTATACCGAAGAAATTTTTTCATTCCCGAATTTTTTATTTTAATTTAATTTTTAAACTTTTTAATTTAATAGCAAATTACTTCATTTTTATCGTTAGGTACGCCAATGAAATTCCTAAAAGAAACGCTATTTTTCTTGTAAAATCTCATATTTTATCTTTTTTTACTTTAAATTTTCTTTTCTGTAGATTAATTGGAGCTTTTCTGTATATTAATTGGAATATGTAGCTCACATTTTTTTAATCAAAGTGTATTTTATATAAATTTCCATTATACTTATTATTGGGTATTTATAAATACTGTTGTTTTTTAAATGTCAATAAATATGTATATAAAATTACAAATAGTCAACATTTACTTATCACGTATGAGACATAAATATTTACAATATGTTTCATATAAAAAATACTCCTCTAAATGCAAATATTAAGACATTTTATCTATATTGAGCTGGTCATCAAAAATTAATGGTCTTTATTATGAAAAACAATAATCATGAATTAGTATATTTTAAAGCTTTCATATTATGGAATTGAATTTTATTGCATTTGACTTGTTTATCAGGTTAATTAAGAAAAATGAAAATAATTTCCTGGTGAATCTTTACTAAATAGATCAAGATGTGACCTGTTGTAATCATACAAACTCGTGTAATCACTCAACAAGGTATGCTAGAAAATATTTTCAAGAAATTTTCAACTACATATCATCTTTATGATGTACTTTATTGAGATGTGATAGTTTTATATACTTGACATGCAAAATAAATGAGAGGTTACGAAATTAAATTCAAAATTTGAAAAATCAGAAAATACTCAAATAGACCGATTTATTCCAAAGATATTAATTAAAGTTTGGTTTTATAAGTAAATTTTTCCCCCATTAGATCATATTTTTGTGTTATATAAACACGTATTTCGACTACAGAGTAGTCATCATAAGACATATTATTTTGTTTTGTTTGTTCAATTAAAAATTTTTAAGACTTTAATCGAGGGATATAATTAGAAATTTGAAATTTTCTACTGAAAGGCATCAGTAGTATTCATTTTGTTTATAACTTGTAACGTTTCCTCTTTTTTGACATTTAAGGATCTATTAAAATAGAATATCTTACCCACACAATTCGTTTCATACAAAATTTAAAACAACTTTTTCATTTCTTATATCATTTTTGAATTTTGCATAACAAAGAAAGATACACAAAATAAAAAAATAAAAAATTCACTTTTTTGTATATCAAAAGAAAAACTAACTGCTGTTCAGTTTTTTTTTAAGGGTAATACCGTTGTTTATTTAAATATTTTACATGAAATAGCATAAAGTATCCTTGTCGTAACACAAAGAGCGCATAAAATCATATATTTATACAAAATTTCTTTATCGTTCACTATTATTTTAGCAGTCTTAGCTATACATAAAACACTAAAGTCTCATAAATGTGTTATGCGTTTTCATTAATATAAGTGTTTTTAGTATACAGTACGTAACAAACAAGGGGTGCCATACTTTTAACTCTCGACAGTTAATCTACGCTATTAAGACGTAATCAAAACATAAATTTTGCTCTCTATTTTTTATTTCGCATGGTATGACCTGTCGCTGGGTTACATCAGACTGTCGTATTATCACGGTAAGTACAATAGGTACGTGGAATTTCTAACCTATTGTCCAAGCCTCAAGAGAGGAAAGAAAAGTTCAATTATCAAAGAAAATTTATTCTTTAATATAAAATAACTTTTATTTGAAGCAGTATTCTATTTAGTTTTATTACAATTACAGCTCAAAAGTTGTAAATAAACACATCCATAATAAGAGTATCATTAAATAAAAGAAAGAACATCTTTATAACTTATTTTGTGTATTTTATAACTTTAATAATAATAAATAATCGAAGTATTGATTATGAATTATATGCGTGATTTAGATTAGAAATTTTATTACTAATTTTATTTTGTGATGCAAAAAGAGGAAAGTCTTGACTTGATGAAAATATTGCTTTTAAAAGTCTAGCAAATGGAAAATTCCTTCATGTTTTTTATTTAATTCTCTCCTAAATTTATTCGAGCGATTATCCACAGTTATTTTTTACATAAAAGAGTGTGCTTCTAACAATATGTTGGCTTAAATTTTATGTAATAGCCAAAATAACTAAATGGATTCTTATCCAAATTTTTTAAAATTTAGCACGCACAATATTGATATGCAAACGGAGGGCTTATCAAAGAGTTTGTTTCTTGTAACAAAATTTCTAATGTAAAATTGTCAGAATTCGATTTTATTGTCTCCCGTTTTCATGTCAATATTATGCATAGCAAATTTCAAAACATTTTAATTTGTATTTTTTGTGTCATTTGGGCGCGAAATTGATAGATTTTTACATAATGAAGGTCGCTTCAGTTTTATGTTCCAAGCCCCCTTAATAGATGTTTAATTATAATTGAAATCGTACATTTAAATAGTGTGCCACACTATTTTGAACATTCCTGTATATTTGTCTTCTATCTATGTAGTAAATAAACAAATGAAATGAAGCAACCAACAAACTACAATAACTTGTGCATAACATTATGAAAATGTGTTGATATGATGTGCTCTGCTCGACCTTCGACGATATACCACATTTTAGTTACTGTTTCGACTAGGAGGAAATAGGAAGGAAGTGCGAAACTTAAATAAATAGATGTACGAAATTTATTACATACCATATTTATTATTTTAGGAAAATGAGGGTAAAGTTTTGGGGGTAAAATATATACACATATAAGATTATTATTTCTTCAATAGAATAAATATACAATAATCAAGTTTTGGATCTGCTGTTTTTTCAACTGGATCATAAAAGTGTTAACATTTAGCAGTAAGTGTTAAACCTTAAAGATATTTCTATATTCATGGTTGTTGAAAACTCTTTTTATATTTGATTAAGAAGTAAATATTCCTTGATTTATTGCAAATATCACCATTAATTGAGTTATGAAATATTCACAAATTTTTAACTTAAACCAATTTCCATGAATATTGTTAAAATTTATATATTCTGAATTTAATAAGTTGAATTTATTTCGTTTTCCTCAAAATAAGAAAAGACCTTCTACAAATTAGAAGCTTAGAAAACTAGTAGCAAGGAAGTACGACCTTAATGGTATTTTAATGGTAATTGAATTCCTATTCGTTTACGTTCATTGCAATAAGGAACATTCACTTAATTTTTTTAATCCCTTCAATTGAAGTGTCTTTACATCACTAATATGAATTTGAAGTTATTTTTATAAAATCTTAATAAATAGCCATAATTTGGACGATCAAAATTCTCAATTAAACAAAGAAGGAGATTTGCATTAAAGACGTCATACATGTTCATCTCCATAGTGACTATTCATAAGGATAATTTTACGTTAAGAGGTCCTATCGAGGTCCATGGAACTTATATACACTTTTCTTCAAAATTTAAGATAAATAATGTTAGTATGCACAAAGAGTTGCTAGTGAATAAAAAATTCAAAAATTTTGTCTTTAAAGAATCACCCATAAAACTTTCTTTACAAGATAGGCATGGAAAATAATCATTAACAGCTTATAACTTATTCGTTTTTGATTCAAATTTAATTTTATTATCAAATTTTATAAGGTATTGAGCGTAGTTTTACATTTTGATGGGTAAAATAGCAAAAATTTGTTTAGTGCATCCTCATAATTTAATAAAAAAAATGTAAAAAATTCATAAAAATTTAAAATTTTAAATCTTAAGTTATTGGTCTTTAAACAAGTAAATATAAAACACTAATTGTGTTAATGGTTCAAATACTTGGCATATGGTTAAATTATTTACTTTATAAAATTTACTCAAAAAATCCGTACATCCATACAATGAAAACTTGAAAAATTAATCATATAATAATGCTTTTTAGTTTAAAAAATTACTTTTCTTAAAAATTAACGGCTTACGGATTATAGTTTTAGAACCGAATAAAATTTCAGCCATGTTTCGTTATAATTTTTTGACGTTATCTTGATGATAGGTAAGCAGCTTGACAGTTGGAGAGGCTAGGTTATAATTAATTATCTCATTTAATACATTTATACAATTGCTAAATTTATACAAAAATTAACATATACAAAGCCTAGCGCTATAAGAATTTATAAAATTTGAAAGAACTTATCAAATTTATCATTTTACAGTAATTTTTTGTGTTGATAAATAATTCATGTTTTTGTTCCACTTCACAAGTAATAATATTTTGTACACCATTAATATAAAATTTTGAAAATAGACTTTATACATAACCGTATTTTATTTTATATAAAACTATAAATAAGTAAAATCGTAATAACAACAACAATCCATCCTTCTATCTATCTATTTACTGCTAATAGATAAATTCATCGATCTTCTATTTTCATGTTGTCTGTCTGATATTAAATGTTTTAGAAAATATAAATATATATTGAATATGTCTTGCCTGTCTGTTATACACACACACATCTTTTAGCTTTCTCCATTTACAACTGTTTGTTTGCATTATATTTTACATTAAAGTGTGTATATATTTTGTATATCCTAAGTAACTATAAGACATATACATGTATGCATGAAATGACAAATGATTTTTGTGGTCCATTTGGATTTTATGGTAAAATTCGTATATATAAATTTACACAATTATTTAGATTTATAGTCAAAATCTTGTGATATGAACAACATTTATGGTGACGTTTTTTGTTTGAAAATCTATCAAGAAAAGAACATTTCATGCGAAAAGATTCACTACATTGAAAATTTTAATCCACGGACAAAATGTACGATGTTATATAAGTTCAAAATAAGTTAAGCAAGTGAAGATATAAACTAACACAGTTAATTGTTTAGATACTTGACATATGATCAACTTTTGAACTATTTTTGATTATTAGAAATCATAAAATACCCTAAATATTCAGTACATTCTAGCTTTCGAGTCGAAGCCGAATGTATGAAATTCTGAAGAAATTCTTGAATTTCGAAGAACTCATATAATGTCGTTGGAAACTCTGTAAGAATTGAATATTATACATGATAGTAATATTTAAAGTACGCAGTAAAATTAATATTATTCTATCTTTATAGAAATACGGTAAAAAAATCTGAAAATAAACTCATTGAAAATATTCTTAATAAAATGAAAATAAACTTTATCTAATTTAATTAACCTTAACTTTGAGATCTTTGTGTGTGTAAGTTAAGTTGTTGCTAATACGCGAGCCGAAGGTGGCCGAAGCTGAAGTCAAAGCCGAATATTCGGTCGGGCGTGTTTGATTTGAACCGACGCACATTTTTTGTTATTAAATTTTTATTCTTATCTTATCTTTTATGGTTTTAAACTTGGACCATGCGTTCAATTTTTCTCATTCACGAACCTAAATTCACTTTTTTAGTCCAAAATTTAAGCCTTTTGTGTTTGAGTTATCTAGATAACGAAGCATTTGATAATCGTATAAATGTATAAAGCATGTAAAACCCCTTTTACTCAAGAGTCGTATGGAGCCAGTCGTACGAAAGCATAATGGAATTAGAAAACAACGTTTCATGAACCAAATTTAATATAAAAGTAAAAAATGGCATTGCAGAATTATGTTTATGTAGAATGGGTTTCAAAGACTGCCATCAAACCATTTGTCTTAATATAATTTGTAAGGATATACCGATTAAATAATTACTCGGCTGGGTGAACAGCCGATTAGTCGGTCAAGCCCATCACAGAAAAAGATTAAAGGCGAAATTTTTGTATGTGTCAAATTTACTTTCATTCAATATTACTGATTCTGAAATTATAATAATAAAATATTAGCTAACAATCAAGGATTTAATTAAATGTAATAACTCCTAAATAAATTTTACTAAGAAATTCATAGAAAGTTAGAAACTGAATAGTAAGTGCTCTTTACTGAATATTCGCCGACTTCGAAAGTGGCCGGATTGTCGGCTTTATCGACTAGTCACCGACTAATCGGAACAAGTCTTCTAATTTGTTTCTTCATTTAATTTCAATATAGTGTGAACTCTTCTTTCCAATAAAATCATTAAGTCCCCAAAATTAAAAAAAAAATAATAAAATGAAATTAATGAAAGATGTTCGATGATTTCAGGTGACAAAGTCACTAAACTTGAGTGTTAAAATTATCAAATGCGTAATAGATACAAAACCACATTATAAGAAATATTTTGCAAAATATTTTCCTAAATGTTTTAAGTCAATCATAAGCACCCACAAAATGTAGCGTAGACAAGAATCAATCTATAAAACATGGTTTATGATCACATAAAAACACTATTTGTTAAGATATGTTCACACACAATGTCTTGTGCCGTTTTTATATCTGACAGGATGACTAAATGAATGAACGCTATATGTAGAAATGGACTGAATGAGTTACTCGACTGACTCAACTATTTATTATTCGTCATGTCAAGGGATAAAATGTGATGTTTTCATCTTATCATCAACATCATCGTCATATGTATGTGTGTATGTGTGTGTGTGTGTGTGCGTTAAGGGTGTTTATTGATGCGTGCATTTTAAGGGATGCTTCTTCGTTTGATGAAATATTTATTATGCATTCATACAAATATCTATATGTTGTAAATTCCATTTGATAGTAACTCACAAAAAAAAAAATGATTATCAACGTTATGTGAAAAGCTTCTTCTTTAAGACGTAGTACTACCTACTGAAAATATGAAAAACGTTTTTCTTTTTTTTGATGTACATTGAAATTTGATATATATCGTGAACTACATAAAATATCTTCACGCATATATATATATATTTTTTTTTAATTTAAAAAAAATATTTGTATATTGATCAGTACAAAAGAAAATGTAAATTTGACAAATTTTTCTCATAGAATAAATATATTTTGCACTACAGAAAAAGTGTCACGATTGAATTAAAATTGGGTATTTCTTATGTCAATGCTACAAATTGAATTACCAAAAGCCAGTAGAGTTTATATTACCAAGCTAGAGGTAATAAATTTAACAATGTTTTTGACTACATGATTTTCCATTTAGTATAGATAAATTCATAAATAAATGGGCCGACTTTAATCTTTATTTAGAGTATGTTTATTTATAGTACAAAATACACGATTTTGATTATTTTTAAAGTCTTTATCGGATTTAAATTAACAAGAAATATTCAGGTGGGTGTTTTTTTTTTAGAGTTGACTGTACAATAATTTTATGCGATTATTTCGCTGACAATCTGTACACTATATCCTTGATTCCAACTAATTCCAAAACGGATATCTATAGTACAGACAAACGTACTGAACTATTTTTATAAACAAGAGACGTATTGGATAAGTGCTGACAGAAAAAGCTAAAAGTAAATATGCCAAAATAGTTTTTTGGAACTAATGTCTTAAGTGTTAAAATGAATCCTCATTTTGTTGTAGACTATTTCACTAGAACAATCTTTAAATTTCATTCTTGTTAAAATTGATATTACCCTAACTCCTAATATAATTTAATTTTCTCTGGTCATATATCACTAAATCTTAATTTTGTTTTGCTATAACTCTTATTTCGTTTTAAATTTCAATATAAAATTGAACTATATTTTGTTTTCCTTTCCTAAACCGTCTCTACTATTTGTTTCTTGTTTACCTCTACCATTCCGTGGTCTCCAGTCTATATGCTTCTTGTCACCTCCTTTGTGAGTCTCGATGAACCTCGACGACGAATATCCTATCTCATTTTTGTGTCCATGTTTAATAATATACTAAAAAAAATTTACTTTATTTCATTTACTGATTTATCTTTTTTCTAATTTTTTTTCTTGTGAAAAGAATTAGTTTTTTCTGTTGCTACTGTATTATGTTATTTTCCTTATTTTATTAATTTAAAATTATGCATTTGGAATATTAAATATCAATTTTTCATATGTTATATTTGAATTGTAATATAAATGTAAAATATTTTCTAATGCCTGCGTAGCAAGAATTACTAGAGTTCACTTAAATAAATAAATTAATTAAAAAATTTATTTTTTGATTATTTGCGTTTCAAATATCTAAAAAACTAAATCTAACAGATAAAACTATCTTCAGTGATAAGAAATTTTCCAATGCTACAGTGGCTCCAAATAAATTTTAATGATTTTGATGATGAAATTTTACTGTAATTTATACTACACACTAAAAAAAACTTTTAAAAAGGGGTACACAAATTCCTTGAATTTTCCTTATAGTATAAGAATGATTATGCAATTATAATTGATTCCACTAACAATCTGAAAATTAAGTAATGATGATTCATTCAATTTTGAGTATTAAAAAAATGACTATGTCATCATTAAGTTAAGAAAAAAAATATTTATTACTTGAAAATGCTATTATTATTTATGGCTTATAATAGTTTTCCAAAATATATCTATAATAATAATAATAATACATAAAGCTTTATTGTTTTCAACAAAGCATATAGCGATGAATGCACACACCCCCTTCAAAAATTTTGAAAATAAGGGGTGCAGAATTGTTTTATTAATATAATGTGTATAAAATGAAAATATTTTGTGTATAATATGTGTCTGGGTACTACAAAATGTCATCTTTTTAATAAGACATAATGCCTGACACACATATAGCACAATTATTATAATTTTATAAAAACATTTAGTGAATGCAAATACTTTAAATACTTACAACACAAAATTTTATGACTTTGAACTCGCTCCTTCAAGAATTTGGCGCTGCTTTAACTTTTCGATGCCGATTTTATAGAACGATATCTTTTTGCTCTCAAAATAGGCCCACAATTTCAATAATATTTTTGTACTTTAGATGATATTTTGTAGGGTTTCAACGAGCTTGAGCACGGTGTGGCACAATGCAGTGTTTTAACAATTATGAAAGTAAAATCTGTAAACTACTATTTGAAATTATATGCAATTTTGAGAATGTAAAGAATATCAATATTTCAAAAGAAACACAATTTTAGTATACGTGCAAGCAATAAAATTGGGGTTAATTTGGTATACATAAAATAACCGCTTCTTTCGAATTTTAACGATTTCATAAGAAAGAGACGATTTTAACAGCGTAGTCTTCATTTAAAACTATTGGCCATTATATTGATCAGAGACCTAGGTTCGATTGAATGTTTTTATGCGCAAGAATCTTGAATCGCTTTTATCTATTATTCATATTTTTTTAATGAAAAGTTAATGAAAATGGAAGATGCAATAAAAAAATTTGCTAGTTTATCCATCAAAATGTAAAACAAGGTTCTATAACAAACAAAATTCGAAAATTAAATAGGAATTGATTCAGAAACAAATAAGTTATAAGCTCCTAAAGATCATTTACCTTCTCTTTCATGCAAAACAATTGTAATTGGTGATTCTACGATACACGGTCTTTTTCAATAGAAAAATCGCACAACAAAATTTTTGAATATTAATGTAAATTATATAATACTTTTATTCACAGTCAACTCATTTGTGCATACTTTATCTTAAATTTTGAAAGAAAGTACTACACTGTATATGAGTGACATAGATATCGATAAGAACTCTTATCTTGGAATGATCCTTATGTATAAACACTATAGAAATGAACATATATGACGTCATTTATGCAAATCTCCCTCTTTGTTTAATTAAAAATTTTGAAAGTTCATATTTTGGTAATTTTTTAAGATTTATATAAAAATACTTTAAATTCATGTTCATGCTTCAATTGAAGTAAAGGCGCTTCAATTGAAGTCGTAAAATAATCAAGTCTTTTATATAATAAAAATTATTTTAAATCATTACTTAATGTGGATTACACTTTAGTTTCTGAATGATATTAGAAAGTATAATAAAATGTTTATGTATATACAAATGCAACCAGAACTATAATATTTTAAAAGGAAAATTTTAGATTAATATTTTCTTGTTAAATCTGCTAAGAATGAATTGAAAATGTCTTGCATCGTTTTATATATAGTGAGTTGCAATGCAATCTAAGATGTTTTTGTGGTCCCCAGGAAAGTTGTCGCAATAATACATACAGGATATACACTTAGAGAAGATGACAGCATATAATAATGTCAACGATACGTATATATGCGTTTACTATTATACAGAAAGTAGACATGCTTTCGCGTTCGAGATGATACGACATTACAGGACAGATATTTGTTACTCTATATAGAAAATTAAATGTCAGTTAAAGATATAAATACAATACATTTTGTATGTTAGATATTTATACTTTTGTGAAATGATGATATACTTTCTTCGTTTTTCGGCTCACTTAGAATGTTTCGAATGTATTCTAGAACAGCGATTCGTATGGTATGATGTTGAAGTTGTTTGATATTTGAAAGAAATGTAATTTTCTTTTGAAACTTTTGTACGATAATTTTTATTGGTAATTATTTTTGATCCAGCATTTCATATAAATAAATTATGGCTAAAATTTAAGAGGTTTAGCATTATTGCAGCCAATAAAACATAATTTCATTTATTTTACCTGCTGAGACCGTTTTGTCTGTTTATTTGGACTTAACGTTTATGCAACATAATACTTTTTATTGAAGTTTGAAATACTAGGACAAATTATTGAAGTAGGAATTAATAAAATTTCGGTAAATATTATATATCTTAGTCTGTTTCTCTGACATTCAGTTCATCTCTACAAAAAAGATTACAGGCTTATTTTTATAGCATGTAATAATCGATCAATTAGTGATTTTAGGTTGATGAAAACTGTTAAAGGCAAAAGAAAAGTTTTAATTTTAAAAACAAATAACTTTAGAACAGTGCAACATGTGAAATGTTCACATACGTATATTGTTCACATATTCGTATATTGTGAATTTTAAAAATATGAATAATTTTAATCAATATATTGAAAACCCATAAAAATTACAGAAAATCTAAATAGTTAGTTGTTCGACTTTTTTACTTGTTGTCTTCAATTGTTTAGATTAGAAGCAACAGTTCGCATTAAGCTTAATGTGCTTTAAAATTTGTAAAGTCTAAAACAGTCTTAATTTTGGAGTTAAAGTTTAAAAATAATTACGTAAAGAGTTATCATCCACTATACCTGAATTTCCTAAAGATTTTCAAAATAATGTTTCGAAATAAAATTTCAAATTAAAAAAAATTTTAATTTGATCAAATCCACTCTTAATTTAAAATATAATAAAATTTAATAAAATCGTGACATGTTTGGGCCTTAAAACCATTTTCAACCATTTTTGTTTGAAAATGGTTGTACAGACCGAAACATGCAATGATATTATTAATTTCTATTAAATTGAAAATAAAGAGTGGAATTGTCAAAACTAAAGAATTTAAGTTTGCTTTAAATAATAAAGTTCAAAACTCGATAAATCTAAAAAAAAATTGTCTAGATTCTTTTAAATTTCTTTTTTCAATTTTCTAAAATAGGTATTGTCTGATGATTTCATTTATCCGATTGACAAGCGAAAAAGTTATTTTCGCTACATTTAAGAAAAAAATCTGACTTTAGTGTTCAAAATACGAAATGACGCATAACTACACATAGTGCACATAAAATCACACAAAGATTTGGTTTATGGTGAATTCGCTGGGCTACTAAAAATGTTACTAGTACAATATACTTACTTACTCACCCTGATGTAATGTAGGGGTGTTAAGAATAAGGGATGAAAAAGATGTACACATACCATCATCATATACAAAACTAAACAGGAGATAGTTTGTTATTGTTATTACGAGTATTGTTGTTAATGTTACGAGAACATGTTAGACAGATAGACACATTGCTTGTCATATACAAAATACATTATTGGGTGTCACATAAATAAATGGCACAGCACGCGAGTACACTTTCAAGAAAAATATTTTTTTTGAACTTAAAGAAAAAATATTTATTGAAAATTTTGAAATATCAGATGAAAACTAGATGCACTTTAATTTTCATTCGTGTAATAATATTATTATTATAATTTGTTTAGACCACAATAAAATTTCCCAAATACCTGTTTGGAAGTATAAAAAAAAAAAAAATGGATGAAAATGAATAACAAATGTTAACTATAAAGTCACGATGTAGTAGAAAATTGTATTTGCTAAGATATTGTTTGTAATTCGGTTACTGAATTAAACATTTTTATACTCGATATACAAAATATGTCAGAGTATATTAATTTTAGTCTTAAATTTGTAATGCTACCTAATATTGATCGCACAAACAAAATTTTGGTATAGGAGTTCATACAACCACCTAATTAGTTCATTTCCAATAGTACTACCGTCCGTCATCATATAAAATGTAGCTTATTATCACGTATTAGTAAATACAATACATATTATTATTATACATGAATACATATATATTTGGACTGGATATTTATAATATCTTATGAATGCTTATAAAAAATAGTTCAAAAAATGATATTCAATCATATGTCGAGTATCTAACCAATTAACTTTGTTAATTGTTATCTTCCCTTTTTATAATTTATTTCAAATCTTTATCATAAATGACACTGCCTATCGACAAATAATTAATCTTATTGAATCAACAGTAAAATAGAATAATTTTTCATAGACTATAAACGTTTTATGGGGCACAGTGTGTCATTTTCGTGGCATATAATAGTAATATCCATGAATATAAAAACTATTCATAATTAACATTTTTATTCAACATTTCATTTTTAAGAAAAATATAATCGCGGCCTTTAATTTGAAGTATTTCTTTAATTTAAAACTGAAAACCTGGGTACAGTATTTATACGTAAAAATGTGCAACATTAGTTTGTCAAGGCAAATGAAAACTCATTTAATCCTCCTAGAAAGATTTTATCAAAAATACTTTCGCAAATTTGCTAGCTGTGTATATATATTCCGAATTTAATCACAGTACTTCCTTGTAAATTGTAACTAGATATTACTCAGTAGGCATAATTTTCACGCTGAAACTGGACAAGTGGATTCAACAGTAAAAAGTATAATATTTTTCCGTTAAAAACATCATAGCCGTTTAAAATATGCCCTCTTAACAGATGGCTTGTGTATGGTTAACTCGGCTTGTTATATTTGAGAAAAACTCGTTGTGACATCTAGTACATACACAAGCCTAAGACATATTTTCACCCTCGAATTTTTTGACAGGGAAATAAAAATAGTGAACGGATATCTTATTTTTATAAAGTTTTTACTACTTCTATTGTGAATAAATAGATGATATATTTTGATATTTTATTTTTTTTATAACTGTTTTGATATAGGAAGAAAATTATTGCCATATAGCGAACTAGCAACAGACAAAATAGAATTATTACGAAAAAAAAAGATGTCGTTTAGTATATTTTTGTATTGCATCGTCGCGTTTATATTTGTGATACAAAGAGCTTGGGCTTTGAGTGGTAGGTAATCAATCTGAATCTTGTCTTGTTATGACAGATTCTTTTTTGTTGACTTGACAATGAATATTTTTTTTTGATATGCGTTTATTTTTTCAAATAGATTATATTGTTAGGCAATGTCATTCAACATTTGTACTGTGGAATAATATTAGAAAAGCTTGCTTCGTAAGAAACATAAATACCAAAGTTTTGTTGTATTGAACAAAGCACTTTTTGGAGCTTCAAATATCAAACCTGGTTAGCTAATTTCCGTAACTAGGTATCTAGTTAGTTACTACATAGAATTTGAATATAAAATCAATAGATTCATTACTTTTCTGATGTTTTTTTTTTTTAAATCATGCTTTGGAAAAATGTATTTCATTCAATGATTTCGTAGCTTTATTCTTAGCTTTGACGCTTTGAAAATGATCATATTTGAAATATTAAAGTTATTAAATTGACTCGTTTCATCAAAATGTGAAAACTAAACAAGAAAATAATGTTAATGAATGAAATAATTCTTTCAAAGAAGCTCCATTAAATATTTTCGAGTTGTTTTCATGTTATAGGGTACTTTCAGTAGAAAAAAATTATTTGAAAAAAATTATAATTTATGTAGAAATATTCTTAAATATTCTAAATTTGACTTTTTTGAAAAGCACATGATTAATTTATTATCTTAACATTAAAATTCGATATTTGTATATTTATGCCACGTGACCTAAAACACTAGGCTTCCATGGTGTGACGTCATTTTGGTAATAGTTTCTGTCAGTTCTGTCTAAAGTTATATTATAAGTAAAAAAATATTTCAAAATGTTCGGTTATGTTTTGTTCTGCATGAACTATTCTATTGGAATGATGCAGCCTTGTTTGATTTCCGCCTTAACAGGCTGGCTGTAATTTTTATGCAGGCGCTAAAAATATGATAAACAATAAAATAAATGATTAATACAATACTATGATTTTAACTGTTTATTTTCAATAAAAAGTAACATCCTCATCCATTAAATGATTATTTTTATAAATTATTACATTTTCTAAAAATAAAGTGGTCGTTAATGATTCTCTAAAAGATAATTAAAATATTTAAGTTGTTTATTATGATTTTATTCAATTTAAAACATGATTTTTGAATTAAATTAAAAAACTAAAGACAACAACAAACAACTCCGTGCATACAATCAACAATAACATATAAAATAAATTGCATATAGTGGAGAATGGAGTGTGGTGGTGCACTGTGTTGTTGTGAACTATGAAAAAGCATCACACAATTTCGCCTCCGTATAGAACAAAATTGTTAAAGTGTTAATAATATTTTGTACAAAAGACACCTTACCTTGTGGTAAAGACAGTCATGGGTACAAAACAACTGTAGGATGAATAAATTGTGGAAATATTGTTATTATTATAAACATAACTTGTAAATAAATAATATTTTTTAGACGAAAAAATGTATTTTTTTAAGAAATCATCAAATGACTTTCATATGACGATAATGTGAAATAATGTTTTTAATTTATCTGGAAACGGCCGTGCAATTTTCTATTATAATTTTGAAATTGATGAGTCCCGTTACAGAGGTTACAGAGTTAAAAATTAACAAGAGTCCCGTTATAGACGTCAAAATTCAGACATAATCACTCAAAAGTGAATCTCGCTGCCTTTAAACAAAACAGTATATATACGTGCTATTAAACAAAACAGTATTTTTATACTCGACATACTTAATATGTCAGGGTATATTAATTTTAGTTTGAAGTTTTTGTAACGCTACCTAATATTGACCGCAAAAACAAAATGTTGATATAGCTGTTCCTAGAAACACCTAATAAGTCCATTTCCGACTGTCCATCCGTCCGTCATCACGACAAAACAAAAAAGAGATATTGAGATGAAATTTTATTGACGTATTAAACATAAGAAGTGACTGTAAGTTCATGAATAAGTAAAAACAGTCTATTTAGTCCAATGGATGCTTGACCCAACTTATAAACTATAAAAGATAGAAGAAAAGATCAAATACAAAAAAATATTTATTTTTGAAACAAACAACGTTTGGTTGAAACATTTTTTCATAAAATTTTTCAGCTCTTTACAATTTTAGCTAAAATTTGGCTAATAAACACATGTTATAAGGAAAAATATTACTATAATATATAGATAACTGAATAAATATATAGTATTTTATGAATGCTAATTAAAAATAGTCAAAACAATGAAATTCAATCTTATGTTAAGTACTTAAGCAATTAATTCTGTTAATTTTTATCTTATTTGTTTTATCTATATTTACAAAAAAAAATGTAATAAATGGTCATTATTCATTAAATTGCTATTCTTTTGACCTGACTTTTTAAAACGATGAAGTTATGTTCTACTGTTATAAAGACGTATGATGCTGCGGTTAGTCCAGAGTTACGTAAATTTTTTCTTCGCATATTTTTGATTCATAATAAAACTGAAAAATGCTCCTTGAAGTAAGTTTGACGAAACTGAAACGAGGCCCGAAAATTTCTTCGATTTTCGTGTGCAAACCAATAGAAACCAAATACTAAAATACGGTCTACTTTGAAGTTCAAGTGTGATTGAAATTCTGACTAAACCCGAGTGCTTCACATTTTTTTAAAATTAACGATAGTCAAAAATTCACACATAAAAAGAGATTGTGTCATGTGTAGGTAGCTTGGATGTTTGTTGCCTCGTATGTGCGCGACCGATTTCGCATATATTGTTTCCAAAAACAAAAAAAGTACAGTACAGCCAGTGTACATAAAAAATATAATATTATTATTTTAATATAATTTATGTGACTGTCATCACATTATTATATCAATTTTATTATTTGACATGATTTTTATAACACTCAAAATTATTATTATTATAATAAAAAATGTACATTAAATTTTATTTTTATCATATTTTTATGAAAGTTACGGTACATTATTACTGTAAATTTTATAATATACCCTGTATTATTTATATGAGATATTTTTTGTTGATGTATCAAGTTTAGTATGTAATGTTTAAAGAGCTTTTCAGCTCTCTCAGTACAAGTTTATTTGTGACTCGTTGTGGTCACACCTTCAAATAATAATGTAAGGGTCACGTGGAGTCTAGCAGACCTCACACAGAAAAACAGTTCCCAGTCGCGTCTTTTTTGATTTATTGACTTAAATCATGAGCCAAACTTTAATTTAACATTCTCTTTATGTAATCCAAAGTTATTTTATCATATATTGAAACAACGGAAAATGCGACTATTTTTATACAAAAATTTGTGTAAATTTTAATTTTAGCTGTATTTAAAAAGGAAAAAACTCCATTTTAATTGGAAAACATTACTTTATTAAGAAATTTAATGAATTTTGAAAACAAGTATATTTATTTTGAAATAAAAGCCCCAAAGTTGGCCGAGGATCTTTATAGGTTATCTAACTCTCTGAAAAATCGTTTATTGTTAATTCTTTAAGATAACCATCTGCTCTATAATATTATTAAATGGTATAATTTTTAGTTACACTTGACTGTAGTCTTGTCTGTCAATTTGACGTCAGATAAATGTCGCTTTGGTATTCATTGTATTTAATATTGTTTTAGTGTTTGTTACAAAATAGTTTATTTATAATTATTTAGTAATGCAACATTATTCATTTGATATGTATTTTCATTTAACTTCGAGGAATTTTGATTATCCGGCTTGGTCGAAAAAAAATTTATTAACGCTTAATTTTATATTTTCCCGATTTCTATATTTATGCTAAGCTAAGCATTAATTAAAGTTGGGACAGATAATTTTTTATTGCTAAAAATTGAAAATATCCGTACCGTATATAGTACGTGGAGTGGCATGCTTAATTGATTTATGCGCTACGAGTGTCTAAAATTTGAAATAAAACATTCACATTCTAGAATATATAATTATTTGTTCAATTGTTTGCATGAAAACTGTATAGCAAATGTGATTGTATTGCCTTGAAAACTGTAAGAATTATTGAAGAAATTACATTAGAAATTATTTTTAATTGAAAATAAAAAAAATTATACATTGAAATTTTTAAATAAATTTTGAGAAATTTTCTATATAAAATCATACACCATTCAGAGAGTTATATATCATTTGATTGATAAACTAGTATTTCGTAACTATAGAAACAAATAATATTTTAATCCACGGCCCCCATCGATTTTTTTTTTTGTTGAATTTTATTTCTAATAATTTGTTTTCTATTGTTTTAGGTAAGTGGATTTTGGTTACTTAAAAGTTTGCGGTGCAGAAAATTTTATTTTTGTTCAATCAAAAGAAGGGTAAACAAAATAACATTTTATAAAATTGGTGATAGATTCTGAAGAAAATATCTATCCATGACTATCAGCCAGAAGCGTTGGTTAAGTTCCACGAACTGGTTGTACAAAGATAATGATGCCAAAACGACAAAGTTCTTACTGTATTTGTTTCCAAAGTATAGCAATAAAATAATTTTCTATTTATAACAAATCTGGTCATAGTTGTTTTGTAAATAATTCAATTTTTAAGTTGTCACTGATGTTTTAAAACAATGATTTCATGTTCATTTTGGGCTTAGTAACCATAGAAGAGATAGAAAACAAATGAAAATTGGATAAGACTGTTTGCATTAATGATATTTATATAATAAAACTGGCCCATTGTATTCAACATACTTTATCTTTTAATATTTCTACTGTAAACGTAAAAAATGAGTTTGCAATTTAAAAAATAAGATTCTGATATTAAAATTATTATTTATAAAAAGAAAAATTTTGTATAAATTCTTTATAATCGTAAAACAAAAATAATCTTAGTGGACATCATACATATTCGATATGGAAATTGAAAAAAAAAGAACCAATTCGATATTGGAGCATCCATAACAACAATACAAAATGCATAAAATTAATATATAAATTGATACAAATTTTTTAATCCTTCTTTATCACTAGACTCTCAAACAATATTGATATGAATATAAAAAATAAACTTCATTAAAGAATTTTCATAATTAAAATACATGAATTATTTATTACAATTTTTTTGGAGAATAAAATTTATTTTTAATCATATTTTAATACTCAAAACCCCTCGTTCCTAGTCCCTATCAACACATCTAAATGTGTCGATCGTCACTGACCCAAAAACAAATTAATTATGCTAAAATCTTTCTGTTTTATAAGTACGTTTGCTGCCTACATTCAATTATATTTCATCATAATCATAAATTTGAAACATAGTATTAAATAATACAACAACACTCGATAATATTTGTTTATACACTTGAGAATATTATGCAATTTTCAATATATATAAGGGTGTCTGATTCAAATAGGGTGGTTTTGTTGTCTTCTTTTATTTACTTACAAGCATACTATTGATGAATAAATAGGTAATAGTGAACTGATTCACTCATTTACAGACTAAAATCACCGATATATTATCGTGTATAGAAAATAGATAAAAAATGGGGTGGTGGTAAATAGAGGGTGTTATTAGTCGTAGTAATATCAAACACATGTAATTGAGTCAAGCAATAATAATCATAATAATAATAATAATGGGGGTTGGGGGTGACATGAAGTTGGTAGTGTTTGTATATATTATATGTATATACCTATAGGGTGAAATGGTGGTGCATTATCAAATACCCTCTTAAAGTCACGTTCCACGTATTGTATTCCTGTGTAACCCTATTACTATACATTATGCACAATATTTTATCCTTTTAATATGTACAGTTAAGGTACGTCTAATGTTTATATTTTTCGATTTTATCAATTATTATAAAGATTGAGTTCTGAAACGCAAATATAACATGTCTACTCAGGCGCGGATCCAGAACTAAATTACAGCAGGGCGAACAGTGTTTTAGCAGTAGTTTTATATTTTTAAATAACCTCTACATAGTCTCTAAAACAAAATTATTCTTAAAAAAACAAGGAAGTCTCTACACCCATGAGAATTTACTAAACAAATGGTCTAAGTACGAACCGCAAGGCTCCCACCACGAACTTTTCAATGAGTGTAAAAAAAAAAAACAATAATTTGCTATAATAACGAAAATTGGTATTTTTGTCTTTGTTAGTTTTTAATTTTCAATAACATATCACTTGCTTATTTCGTTAAAAAGTCATTCAGTTACGTAATTACACATCGAATGAAAGTAATTAATTCAAATTAATGTTACGTAATTCCAGATCAGATTGAAAAAGAATCTTGGAATCTTAGAATAACATTAATTTTAAATGAAAAATATGGGGTGTATTTAGCAGAATTATTTGAGCTATTAATGCAATCTATTTTCATTATTAATGCAATTAATTGTTTTTTACTTGAAATTAGAGAAATTATCTTATACTTTTAGTCCGATATAAATACATGGTAAAATAAAAATTATATTTTTTTAACTATTTTTTTTGCTGTTTACGGTAATGTGAATGAAGCTTTTCGTATAGTGAACGTAATTATTTTTCTTCTTCTTATTTTTTTTTAAATTTTATTTCTGTTGTTTTGTTTTCGTCATTCTCTCCTCCTTTTCATTTTCTTTATCTTTTCACATTTTTATGGATTGTCATCCATTGCTTAGCTACAACTACAAGTATAAATTATAAGTATACAAGAAATCAATAAAAATATGTTAAAAATAAAGTATTTGGATAACCAAAATTATTTTCATTAATCTGTGTGTATTAACTTCTAAGATGAATAATATTTGATTAAAAGCATTTGCAAAAACATGCATTTACCCTATTGAAAAGCAAACTTATATTGAAGATATTTTATTTTCTTTATTCATACAGTTTGATCGTTATTACGTCGTCAATGTTGGTAATAAATACGTTTTTTTTGTAAACATTCAATTAAATATTTTTAACGGTAGTAGTTTTTATCTTGCATGGGGTTGAGGGTGAGGGTAATGTTACATCAGTAGTCAGGGTTATTACAATACGACTAGATAAAGCTTATTATTATTGTGTAAAATACATTTTGTGTTTAACCAAGGTATGATTGATTGGGTCTTCAGACGCAATTAAGGATTAATATTATTATTATTATTGTTATTATATAAGGGTTATATTTTATTTGACGGATTAACTCAATTTTCCGAAGGTTACAACAATAATAAACATGTTATTATTTTAATCATATTTTCCATGTATATTAATTTTGGAAATGGGGCTATTATTTAGTCAGAAAGATAATTTATAATGGATTATACCTGTTTGAAAACTAGGAAGAGGCAGACAGCTTATCATGAAATTGCGTCTGATAAATTTTAATCGGGGAAAAATACAGATTCTAAGATCTTAAAGAAACCTGCGCATTTGTTTATAGTTGGTATACACTTTACGTGATTGGCCGAAAGAAGTAAGGTCTATGGTATAAAAACGAGTTGTCTGAATTTTGTTTGTCTGTTTCTATCTATCTATGTTTGTTCCGCTGTAAGTTTCAAACGCCTTGTCCAATTTTGACGAGATTTGGTAGGCACATTGAAAACTCTCAGAAAATTCTATATTTTTTTTTTTTTTTTTTGGAAAATTTGCATTTCTCCCTTCAATAAAATCACTTTTCTAAAAAACTTTTTCAGAATCATCAAAATCGGTTCATTAACGACAAAGTTATCCGCTAACACACACAAAATAACATATTTACACAGTCGAATTAAGAAACTTTTGGTTAACAATGGTAATTTTTTTATTGTAAATAAATATTAACCTAAATAAAATCGCTGATAAGACAATATCATGCGTATTCATTTCAAGTAGTTCACCTACATTTTACCTGTTCTGTATACCATTCAATCGCTTTAGTAAGTAATTGGATAGGTTTTGTTTAAAATCAATATTTATAATTCTCACAATTCTAACATTTCTATAAATCAAACATAAATCCCGTTCCCTGTCTTCGCATATTTAAAATGTTTTAATATAAACAATCAAATTATATTTACATTAATTTTGAAAGTATTGGATTTCTAAATATTTCTAAAAAGTTATGAAGGCAACCACATACTTAGTTATTTATAAAAAATTTTATGGGAATATGTTAATCTATCATTTTTGAACAAACATCAACTCTTCCCATTGCGGACCCATACCCGGAAAAGGCAGATGTTCTAGGTTTTTATTCAAAAAATACCTCACAATTAAAATGATGTTTCGTCTAATATAATATGATTGAGAATACTCTAATATAATAGTCCTATTCAATCCTATAGAAATTTCCTTGCCAATTTTTATAGGATTGAATAAGACTATTATATTTGGGTATCAATAGGTTTTAATAGAAAATCATTTCCTAAGCATTCCTATTTAAATTTTGAATAAGGTTGAAAAAAATGATTTTTCAATGAAATTTCCTATTCAATCCTATTGATTTTCTATAAAATTCAATAGTACTTTTTTATCAGGGTAACAGGTCTCAGAAAATCTTGTTATATAGGTTTTTGATCACTCAATTAAGTATAACTTAATTTTGGTTAGTGTGAAAACTTTTTTCCCCATGAAAAGCCTAATAAGCGACATCGTATTTCAGAAAACCGTAAAAATTTCGATCCGGCGTGAAAGCATAAAATTGACGAATGTCCGTTTTTAAATTATTTTTACCAAATATTATTTTCACCAAAATATATTTAGCGCATTAATTAAAAATGTTACGCATTCCGCGAAATAGAACGCAACAATTCTTCGAAGAAAAATTGTTACAATAACCATACTTAAGATGTATACAAATTTATAGTTGCATAACTCGATATTCTTATGTGCCGATGTTATTATAAGTGAGTTTCTCAAAAAAAATAGTGCGAATGATGTTCTCCTAAATCTACACAAAACCTTGAGTGTGAGATAGCTGGATGTGCTTCTTATAAAAAAACTATATGTTACGTATATATTGTTTTGCTTTTAAATGTGAAAATTTTATCCTGCAAACTGAGCTGGCAGTTAGAACAAAAGATAAAAAATCCAAAATTTTGTAATAATAGATTTATTCCAACAAACAATACTCAACAATCCGAAGAATACGACAAACAAATTTTACAATAAGAAATTATATTTCTATAATATTACATTTGTATTTGGTCGTGCTGGAGGTGGTAAACGTTGTCGTTGAAATCGATTGCGTATTATTGTATTATTTTTTGGTGGTTCAAGTGAATTCATTAATAATTTTCGTGATGCTGTTGTTGATACCACACTTGTCACAGACTGATACTTTGTCTTTGGACGTATAGTTCGTGATATAATAGTTGCTGTTGTTGTCGTGGTGGTAGATGTTGCACCAACAGGTATCGATGGCTGTGATGATTGTCTTATATGATTATTTGTTTCATGACAAAAATCAATTTCTTTAAAACCAACTAAATGCCAATTAGGATCACGTATACAAAGTGTTAGTGTTATACCACATACCTAATTAAAAATTCAATTAAAATTGTATTTTATAGTCTTTTTGTTTTATTTTCCATGTTTACCATTTTTGTAAAAAACAAAAAGGGATGACACACTTTCACTTGTATTTTATGCAAATTTTTTTAAATTGGTTTTTTTACATGAATAAATTTAAATTTTTATTTGACCATTGTATTTTTACAAACGTGCAAAAAAAAAAATCATTGTTTTATCGGCGTTGAATATTTCAGATAGACTAACAGCTGCTATCAGAATTATTAAATCATGATTTTTTTGTCTAAGAATGAATCGGTCTTATGAAATAATTTCTGGAATATTGGTTAATAAATATAATCGATTTTAAGTTTAATCAAATAATAAATTAACCAAAATTTTGAAATGATTAAGCAGCAACATTAAAATATGTGTAAAGTACCGCATTGCAACTCAAAATTTAGATTTAGAGCGGAGAGCAGAGGCAGGCTGCACCAGGCGCCAACGGCCGAATGCACTGGCTATATGATAGGTATCTTGTGCTTTGTAGACCGAGTGACGGAAAGTGTAGATCCGTCCTTGCCTTAACCATTCGCTGGTCGGAGCAAATCCTTGAGATATATTTTATACTAATATAAAAGTGATGCTTCTATCAATGATTAAGCATGTTTAAAAAACAATTGGATACACTAAATTCAGAGGCATAGCTTTTTTTAAAATAGGGTTATGTGTTTTAATTTGTCGATGGATCTTTCAAGCGTCGTGAAATCTATGTAAACTGATTTCTGGCTGCCTGACATTAGTAATTTACTACTAATGTTTGTTGCTATAACTGAAAATGCGCCTTTTTGCTATGACCTAAGCATTATTCCAATTTGTAAACGTAGTTTTTTTTTTTGCGTTTATGAATAATCGATCTTGCAACATTGTTTAGGATTAGAATACTTTTGGCTCTCAAATTAAATTGAAATATAAAACACTTTCGATACAGACATCGGTAAATTTTCTAAATTATATTTTCCAAATATCTAATAAATTGATTGAATCTCTAAATTGAATCGAAAAATTTATTAATGATCAGCAAACTGTATGAGTTATTGCCTTCATATTTTGTTGTAATTTATGAAAGACTGATTGGTTAACGTTACTTACTCAATCTTAATATAAATAAAAATTTAACTCACATTTATTGAACGAACACTAACAGCATTTAACGCAAACCATGGTTTAGCAAATGTTGCCAACATTAAATTAAAACAAAATCGTATCAAAACAACTTCACCAAAATTTGATAACTTTTCCAAAACTTTAAAAACAAATTCGGGTTCAGCAATCTTTACATGACTATGTGGAGGCGGTTTTAAAGTTATTGTTGAATCCAAAGGTCCATTTTCTTTAATTATAGAATCAAATACATTGTAAAATAATTTTGGTACAAATCGTTTAATACCAACTTCAATTTTTGCAAATACGGGACGATGTTCTGATAGTTTTGATTCGATTCGATTGTACATAAAACATTGCCCAGAATAACCATATGCCCCTGACATTGATGATAAATTATCCAATTTACGAACTGATGCAACGCGAAAAAATTTATGTGGTGGATTAAATTTCCAAAGTATGCGGTCACACCATGCTGGAGCCTCAGGATATTCTGATGTATCATACGCATTTGAATTTAGATCATATTTATATGTGGGCGCAAAATTAATTGAGCCTTCTTGAAATCCTTGGAAAATAATGTTTAATTTCTTATTTAATAATAATTGGTCGTGGCGTAATAATTGATCAAATTGTTTGAATCTTATTAAATTTCGTATTTTTGTATTATCCAAATCAATCCGATAGTTTAGATCACCCAGAAAAAATACATAATCATGAGAATCAACGGATGTTGCACAGGGAAAATGTATGCTATTCATAATTTGTGTAAAATCTTTATTTTTTTCATGTGCCTACAAAAATTGAAAATTTGCTAGAAAACTTTATTATTTTATGGTAAAATTTGTAGTTTTATTCTGAAAGATTTATCTTGAGTTAAACTATAACTGATTTATATAAAATGTAACAGAGTATAGGCATGACTTAAGTTCCACATTTTTTATCAAAATTTTAAGAAAGATTTCGAAAAATGTAAATTTATTTCACTTTTTAAAGCAGTGTGCCCAAGCAGAATAGTTAATGCAAATGGTTAATCACATATCTATGTTCGTAAATGCATCGAATATTTAAAGCTATTTGAGCTTTGAATAATTGAACTTAAAAATAAGCTTGAACAATTATTCGAGCGTTTGATATACTTAATAAATACATAAAATACATAATTATTGGGATATTATTCATAACTAATATTTGAAAAACTTTTTACAAATAAGATTTTGCTAATTTAACTTCTCTTTAGATTACAACTAATCGATAAAGATGTTAAATTTGGCACTTGGCTAGCATATAGTAAACATGCATAGTCCAAATGCAGATCTTATAGAAACATCTATGATTATTCATATGTAGTGGGCCGAATGTAGTGAGGTCTATTTATGTACTAGACGATTTTGGCTTTCATTTGTTTTAATGTACCCATCTGTATTTGTTACGCTATAACTATTTAATGCGTTGTCCGATTTTGATAAAATTTGATTCCGTATAACAAATTTCTAGGGCTCACTTACGGAGCTACTTAGTAAAAAGTGCGTTTTAGCGTCAAACGTTTTTTTTTTTTTTTTCGTTAAGTTGTTGATTGAACGACTTACCATTTGTTGACCCTGAATAAAGTGTGCACATATAAAACACATTGTTGTTTCACAAAATGCAAATCGTATTGCAACAGCACCCTTACTATTATCAATCAATCCACTACATTCTGTCTTTACATAATCCGTACAAACGTATTTAATAAATGGTAAATATTTTTCTTTAATAAATATAAATAAACAGATACCCAGTAATTGACAATATGATACTAACGAATATTTGCCAATCTTTTGTAATTCATCTTCAATTTCAATACACCATAATTTTACATTATCGTCAATTAAATTTGTTGTAATTAATGATGACATATTGATATCAACAACGTCTTGAAAACCAATAACATACAGGTCACATGCATGTGATTTACGTGATGATAATGGTAATAATGGAAACAACCATTTTTGGATCATACGTTCTTTTTGTATTGATTGTGGGATACATGTTCCATTTGCATTAAATGTACCGATTCCTATTTCTAATTTTACAGTTCTAGAAAACTCATCTGCTCGTAAACATATCTGTCGTAAAACATCTTCGTCACATGTTGACAACAGCGTTGGTGGTACAATATTTATTGCACGATCAACAATTAAACGATTGACTGGAGTACTACTCAAAAATAAATTGATTGCTTCAAATGTGGGTGAATCAGTAACATCGAATTTCACATCTATATCTTTTGAATATTCTGATGTGTATAGATTTGTATAAAACTTTGATAATTCTAAACCATTTTTTATCCACATTGCGTGTAATAATTTGCTAAACCTAAAATAAACGTTTTCTATCATGCATTGATGTCGATAACATTTATTAGTAACACACGCAAATACTATTGTATAAGATTATTTGTTATTCTGATTAAAAACATTCAAATTTTAAAAAGAACTTGTTTTAAAATGTGTTGTGGTATCGAATTTTCTGATTCATTCCGACAAAAAATTAAAATTAAACAAAAAGGGAAGTTTAAATTAATTTTATTAAATTTTTTTCAATCCTAAAACTTTTGTTTTAAAATTCTCTTTGTTTTAAAAACAAACCGGAAAAAGCTGAAAAATATTTTTTCCCACTTCATTCTCATTCATTTTAATTCAGAAAGTTAATAAAAAAACTAAAAAAATTTTATTTCAAAGTGGTCGTGCCTCTCCGAAATTTAAGTTTTATTTATTTTTTTTTATTCATACTTCGAATGAACATAAATTGTATTTTTAGCCATTGGAGATTGTCGTAGTTAGAGAGGTCTCGATCAAAACCATACTCCCTTCACCCTTCATGTGCATTTGTTTCACTCAAATTAGTATACACGAAAAATGTTATTATGTTATATTAATTACGTACCTGTCAGAAAGCGTTGCTTGTATTCCTAAATTATCAGCATATTTTTGGTGTACTGCTTTTAATTGATAATTTAAAAAGTGCAAACCAATATACAATTGAATTTTATCTGTACGATTCATAATATCAAAACAATTACTCCGTATAAAACATTTTTGTTCGCAAATTACACCATCATGGTATAAAAATACAATCATATTATCCAAATTTGATTTGATAAATTCATCAATTTTTGGTATATTTTCTGGATATGTGCTAATATCTCCAAAGCGTATAGCATCAAATTGTAAATATCTCACTTTCTTTCTAAAGTTTAAAAAAAAAATTGAATGAATTTAAGCCTATTTCTTGATATCATTTTTAAAAATTTTGAAATAAACTGTCGTCAATCCAAAAAAACGCAAATAGTTCTATTAAATAATGTGTTAAAAGCTCGCATCCAAAACTTAAGGTACATTAAAAATTGTTTACAAACTTGATATCAGATGATAAATTTTCAAAATGTCGTAGTAATTCATGTGACAAAAATGTTTCAGCATCTTTAGTTCCACTGATTTCAATTGCATCTTTGGGTGCTTCAGTTAATAAATTTAATAACACTACTTCACCATTATAATGATCTGTTAACATTTCTAAATATTTTACAAATGTTTGGTGTGATAATTCGTAGCTAAAATTTCAAAAAAATAAGGTCATTAACAATTATTTATACTCGATAAAATATGTCAGAGTATAATAATTTTACTTGAAATTTTTTAACCCTGGCAAATATCGAAGACATCTAATTAGTCTATTTCCTTCCGTTTGTCCTTCATCAAGATAAGTCAATACCAAAAAGAAATAATGAGCTGAAATTTTAGAAGTTTATTCTAGATCTAAAACGTGAGTTTTGGTTCGTGAATGAGTAAAATCGGTCTAATGGATCCATGACAAAATTAAGTCGAATGGATCCGTGATACCATTTTTAAACCATAATAGATAATAGAAAAATTCAAACACAAAAATAAACCAGTGGAAAGAAATTTCAAAAAAATTTAATATTTTTGTTCACAAATTATGTGGATTATTGTCCAAAAATTGTATTTAATATGGATAATTGTTGACAATGAATTGAAATGCCACAAGTTTACATAATATTATGCATGTAGCATATAACATTATTGTAGCATTGTGATATCTTTAACCATTTCAACAATTATTATGTGGTTAACCTAATGCACAAATATTTAATCATACACATGCATGTGTTGAATAATGTATATTGGTTGTCTACAAATAAAGTTTGTCTGTGGTAGTACATTTGCTTGTTCTAATATATATTCAAACTAAATATTTATAGTACATACTGAAATAATAGATGTATTTATAATATATAATAATACTACAATATTCATTTTATATTTAGTGTTTAAGGTTATTTAATTAAAGACTAAATAACTCTATAACAATTATAGAGATTTAGCCTTTGACTGGATAATTGTGTTTGAGGTCATGTAGTCTTTGATCATATTGATAGATGTAGTATACTAATTTGCTTACGCTCCTGTTTATAATTTTAAATAAAAATTATTTTACTAAAAATGTTATATAACACGGATTAAAAATTCGTCAACAAAAAATTATTTTTTCTAGTTAATTTTTTTATAATTATCGGTTTATGTATAATATCTAATTGTTTAAAAGAATTTAATAAAATCTTTTTGAAGCAAGTGTATAATACTATCTTAATTGAATGAAATTTATCTAGAAATCTCAGGACTTGTTAAAAGCTCCAATTATTGTAAAATACTGTTAAAAGCTCCAATTATTGTGAAAACAATATTTTTGACCATACGAAAGACATATATAACCAGAAAGCTAGTCAGAATGTGATATTAATCAAGTTTCGTATTAGCAGTCAGTTCACAATGTTATGTTTTACGTGAAAAATTCTTAATTCAGTCGGTAAAGCGTTAATATTATATTATCACTTGGATAATTGTAATTTGACGTCTTATAGAACATTCTGTATACCTTCAATGTTCAAATTTGAAAGAGAATAAAATTTGTTAGAAGGTTTGTATTTAGTACAGCAATATTTTCTCCGTCTGAAGAAGGCTGATTTTGTTGGAACATTTGCTGGTTATTTTATTCAGTGCAGTGTATAATAATTGAAACATAAATTTTGTAAGACATCTTCATAGACTTTGTATGCTATATATATGGTATGCACTTACTTTCAACTATACATATGGCTTCAAAAAAATTGATCCTATAGGAATATTTTTAAAATGTTTACGCTTTTGTTAAGGCCATATATTCTGGTTCTAGATCAAGTCGTCGAAATGTTCGTAATTTATTATTTGATTTTATTTAAATATTAATTACCTAAATAATTGATAAATACGTGGCCTTTTGTCACATATTAGACGCAATGATTTTTGCATTTTTTTTAATGCTCCGCCTAATAAGAAAGAAAAAAATAATGTACAGATATTCTTCCAAGGTTGCTGAGCAATTAAGAATTTTATGGGCTCCGAACAAAGGGTTTACTTTTTAGAACTTTCGTAAAAGAAAAAGCTGATACACAAATTACAATTGAAGATACGAATACCATACACAAATTTTTATAATTATATTTATAAATAATTTAATATGCTAATGGGCACCGAAACTATATAATAAATTATTTTTTCAAGTGTAAACTGCATTGTCAATATTTAAAAAGAAATAGCAATTATACTTCTTTACCGAATTCAAAAAAGGAGCTTTCCCAATTCGACCGTATATATATACATGTTTCGTGAGATCGTGGAAAACTTGGAAAACCAAAATCTGCGATCCCTAAGGAGAGAAAAAATACTCAAAAGTAAAAAATAAAATTTTCAAAAAAAAGCCACCTTCAAAAAAATGAACTGAAAAGTAAAAATAATTTTCAATTTTAAACTTCTATAAATAATTTCTTTGTGACTAATTACAATTCGAAGTAGGTGCGAATCTCATCTTTAGCTAAAAAATTGATTGGCTGGCGTTGACTGAGATATTTAATTAGTCACAAGGAAATTATTAAGTTTTTCATTTAAAATTATTTTTTACTTTTTAGTGCATATTTTTGAAAATTTTACAGTGGTTGTCTCTAGCGATACCTATGTTTAGTAATCAACTTATAAAATCATTCTCGCGTCAGTTTATTATGAAAATATTATGAAAGTTGCGTCAATGTTTTTACGTACTTGTGTGTACCAGAAAATAAATGCAGAATAATACTGTTGTTATTATTTTTGGCAAACAACAGACGAAACACATTTTCTACGGCACTCACTCACTGAAAATATTATTGCATACATTCATACAAAAGCAAAGTACAAAAATTGAAAGAAAAAAAAAATTACATTGGAATAATAATATAAGACAACAACGACACATTCATATGAACTCACTGAAAACATAACAATATTTTTCTTTTCACACTCATACAAAAAAAACGAAACAAAAATATTGTATGAACAGTACACATCCTCTGTATACAGATTAATAATTTGAATATCACAGGTCAGAGTTTATATCGATAGTTTTTAAGATCCTAGTTTCAAAATTTTAACAAGTGATGGCTGAGAGGGGATTATCAATCTCCCCAGAGTAGACGTTAGGAGTGATGGAGTAGGACAATTATCAATTCTCCCTTTACCTCATTGTAAAACCTGCTGCAATAATCGTAGTGTGTATTGATTGGAAGACAGACAAAATTTTCAGAGCGTTTTCGATTTATTTGATTATATCTATGTTATATTAATTCAAGTACAACATTTTCCCGACCTAATATTGGTTTCTCTTAAAATACTTTGGGAATATTCAGGACTGCTAGGGAAAATATCTTAATGCTTAGTGATGCTTGTATTCAGCAGTTTTTGCCATTTCTTGTGAGTTCATCAAATTTAGAACGAACATTTTTTGCAGTGATTAATGGACTTTACATGGTATATAATTTTCCTATTATTGCTCAGTACTTTTACTTCATGTTGTTTAGAATTTCTTCATCAAGTGAGAAAAAACCTGAGTAATTTTTTTACTGAAGTACGAAAGTTTTGTTCGCGAAAATTAACATACCACATTTCTTGTACAGAAGCTAACATTTTCTTGATTACAAAATCACCATAATAGTGAAATAATTTGAAGAGAACAGTCAAAAAAGGTGATGCAATAAATTTGTCATGTTCATCACAAAAAATGCACTCTTTCCTTTTACGGAAAATACTTTTTCCTTTTACGTTTGCCTCATGCATTCTTAACAGGGATGGACCGAGTGGTTAAAAATCGAGATCCGTGAATATGGATATGGATAATCAGTGTCCAAATCCTCGGATATTCATCAATAGGTACAATTTTGCGTAGTTCTTGAAAATGCGATTGTTTAATTAGTACTTTATAATTAGGTAGTCAGATATAAGAATTACCACTTATCTCACTACAAACAGGTTGTAATCATAAATTTTTGCTAAATATGTAATTTTTAAGAAATAAAAACTATTTAAATGGGATTTAACAAAGTATTTTATTGCTACCTTTGCTTAAAAATTAATATACGAAATGAAAGTCGATAATGGAAAATATTCGATTTATATCCGCTGAAAAAGAAACGGATACGACTCTTTTTTTGCGGATATACCACGAATACAGATACTGGGACGAATATCCGGCACATCCCCGTTTCTTAATAAAATGATGACTTTTAATTAATCACAGGTTTCTCCTTGTGATGCTTGAATCTTGAAATATATTTTAATTTTATTTTATTACAACTCTACAGCGACTGTATATATAGATGTAAAAATAACAAATAGTTTTTTTGAGAATACAAGAAAGAAATAAGAAAGAGAAGGAAGGTTGTTGACATATTATGGAATGTTTTTTTTTCTTAGTAAGAATTATTAGGATTTTTTTTATTTTATAAGTAATAATTTATCATATTTTTTTAAAAAGATATATTTTTATTCACATTGTAATGTCATCAGAATGTAATATTTGTAAATATTATGTGTGATGAAAAATGATTTTAAGAATAAAACAAATAGCTTTGTTTTTTCCTATTTCTGTTTGAGAAAATTTGATGAATGCAACGGAAGTGTCCATTCATGAAGTAAAACGTCTAATAAATCATTAAAAATGTGAAATAATTTTTTGGAGACGTTTCCGGAAATGACAATTTTTATACTCAAAAATTTTGTTAATAATTCATAAATTTAATGACTGTTCATTGTATAAAAAAAAAAAAAAAAAAATATAAAAAAACTATTCATTGACCTGGGTAATGTAAGGTAAAAATAACGGATGTATATTTTATTGCCCGTTAATTGCTCTATTTTACTCAAATGATATTTATTTCAATATATAGTCGACAAGTAATTAATTTTCCAAAATAATTTTTGCATCCTTGATTTACCTTTATTGTAATAGTAGTGGTTCCTTGTTCATCAATTTCTCAGCATTCATTCATCAAACAGACTTTATTTGGTTTTTTATTTTTTCAAGCTCCAATCAAACGCGATTGAATTCTGAATATTTCTAATATTTTCTAAGAAATCGAACTATTCATAAAGTAAAATCAACGAAATTTATAAGGCAAACATAAAATTAGGAATCCAAAAAAAAAGATAAAATTAATCCCGGCACCTTGAACTAAATGTGTACTTGCTCTACAGTTACCAGCTCTCGTAATCCATTTAAACAAAAAAATATTTTCACATTATAAATCTGTGCATAAAACAAACATTGTATTGCTAAAAATATTAAAACTGCAATAGCAATAATAATAATAATAAATATTAATAATAATAAAGTGTTGGTACACTTGAATGCTGCACTTGTTTTCTGTGTATGTTAGAAAATATTTATATAATTAAAATATTTTGGTGTTCAGTTAAAAGTTTATATATTTATATGAGAGGTAGTTAAAATATTAATAACATAAAACACTATTCCGTTGAAAGACATGTTATGTGGTCTACTATGTAGCTACAACAAACAAATTTCTTTTGAATATATAAATTTTAGAATATTTTAGTAATAAATATGTTGTTTGCTCCAAAATATAACAATTTTTTTAAATGCTTACAAGATCAGTGAATGCACTTTTTAAAAATACATTTCTTCTTATTTTAATTTTTTAAAAGTGGAAAACAAAATTTTCTTTTGTATCCAAAATTAGAAGGAAACTACACTAATTTACAAAGCTTTTTGCCTCAATAATCCAATCGAGTTACATAAATTGTTGAGAAAATTGTTTACAGCATTTTGACGGTTGGCAATAGCGGAGGGAGGTACAATAAACGTAAAAAAAAAGAAAATACGTGAGCAGCCGAGGCGGATCGTAGTTTTTTTTGGCGGGGGTGGATAAAAAATTGAATTGTTGCCAATTGTTGAAAAAATGAAGGTTTTACAAAAAAATATTCAGTGGCATAGTTTTAGATAATAAAAAAATCTACAACGTTTGTACTGAACATTTTTTAGTATAACCTTACGATTTTCTATAAAACAACTAACAACCGTGTTTTTTTTATTATTTTTGTTTTTAACCGAGATTCTATTTCAAAAAAGTTTCCACACGCTTGTATAATACAGAAGTAATATAATTCTTTTATTTTGAAACAAATTTCCCGTGCTCTTCCTTTTCGACTAAAAAAGAATTAAAAAATTATAAAAAAATTCTCTTAACTTTTTTACTTGAATTTTCCATCACAGTTTTTTTTTCTTTTTTTTCTATTTGTAAAAATACACGTATAGATGAAAACAAAACATAATATAGGAAAATCTACTATATATGTATTTCCTTTCTCTCAAATAGAAAACTATCCAATGTTTGTTTATTTTTCAATTCTTTTAACTTCTGGTACAAATACTACTTACTTTATCTGTTTCCATGTTATTGTTCGCATACAATTCTAGTTTCGGAACAACATTCATTACTTTTATAAATACCGAGAATACTTTGAGAATTGAAGGTAAAATATTTTTTATTTATTATTCACGAGAAACTTTTTGGAATTCATATAGTGTGAATTTCTGGTTAGCTCTAGAAATTGTTCCTTTGATAAATTATGGTTAGCCAAACAACATTAAAATTATTATATGAAATATATGAAGGCATATTAAATTCAGTTTAAAGTTTGTAAGAAAACCTTTGTATAGTTCCTCATTGAATCACCAAAATAGTCCTATTTCTTCTGCCCACCCGCAAGTCAAATTTTGATGATGTATTTCTAAATCTAAAATGTAATAATTTTAAGCTGAGAGTGAGCAAAATACGCCAATAATTTCCCGTTTATATTTCTTATAGCCAAAAAATGGATGTTCAAAATTCTTAGGTAAACAAAGGAGATTTGCATAAATGACGTCATTCATAAAAAAAATTAAATTAAAAATTGTATTGCAAGAAAGAGATGGAAAACAATCTTTAAGAGTTATATAAATTATTCGTTTTTGAATCAATTTTAATTCAATTATCTAATTTTGTTTGGTATGAGCCTAGTTTCACATTTTGTTAGGTAAAATAGAAAATTTTTTTTTTGCATCTTCCCTATTATATAAATGCTAATAATAGTTTATACATTAATACTCAATACGTTTAGATTGTAGGGCAATGAACATCCTACTTTTTAAGACTAAGAACCATGATTTTTACAAGTATTGTCTACTAATTTTCTTTTTAAATATTTTGAATTCTACAGCCATTGTATGTATTTTACATAAATCATTTACAACTATTATTTTGCTATAGTTTTCAAAATATATCTTTGATTTTCAAGATGGTTGCGAAGTCTAGTTTTGTATATCTATTCTTTCTTTACGGTTAATTTCAATTATTATATGATAGCAAAAGACAAACTATTTTTAATAAAGATATAAAATCATGTTTCGTCAAATGAATATATTAAAATTAGGCTTAAACTTGATCAAAAATTGACAAATTAGCCTTAAACATGACCTTGAGTATTTAACGAATTTTCAATTATTTCTAAAGTAGTATATGGAGAGAGATTTGTAGAACAGTAGTAATATGTATGTATACACTATAGAATATCTATGATATAACAATTGTTCATTTTATAATGGCTCATTTGTTATTTCTGTGTTATTGACTTCAAACAATAACAATAACATTCTTTTGTATGGATTTGTAGGAATGCCGTTGTCATATACGATAAATGATTGCTGATTTTTTAATTTATTGAAATTTATTATTTATTAAAGTGTTTATAACATTAGTTTGTATCTTTATACCCAACGGTTAGCAATGCTAAAAAAAATTGAAGATAATAAAAACACTTTTTCGTATAAGTTTTCATAAAGTCAGTTAATTAGTCAATTTTTGAATGCTTGCCCGTCCGTCATTTATCCATTTATTCGTTGGTCGTTATAAACTGTTAAGATACGTCACAATTCCACTTCAATTTTAAGTGATACTCATCCAAAGGTCGTATATTTAAACAGTTAAGTCTGTCAGTTGTTATACTCTCTTAGACTTTATTTTTAATTATAGTATAAATCAATTAAAATGAATAAAAAATCATATGAAACCAGGTGTCTTGGTGGAAAGTTAGTAAAAAAATTAATAATTTTATTTATTGTGGGGTTTTTTTTATTTAAGATCAGCTCGTTAGGTTAATGAACTAAAAATTATTTTCTCCGAGTATATAATTCAGCAGTACTCGCATCGCCCGTTCAATAGTAATCCAAGTCATGACAATAATATTTAAGCGCCTAAAAATATTTTTATACCTAATAAATAAAAAATGCAAATTACCCTCGCGTTAATTGTACTCGTTGCATGTCAGTATCTTCGGTTATTTGTTCCCAAAATAAAGGTGTACATCCACGTAATTGGACATATGATGAAAATGATCGATTAACATAAATTACTTGTTCCGTTTCCACTGCAAATGCTGTTTCAATTGAATCTGATAAACCTGAAAATCAATCGAAAGTAAATATTTCCACATAAAAATCTATAATCTAGTCAATATATGTTTGTAGATTTAAATATAAAAAGAGAGCGGAGCATAACTCGTTGGAAGTTGTTTCTGAAGAAATTAAAACTAATCATTAACGAATTTTTCAGGAAAATACATATCAAACGATTTCTAATAGTTGCTTTAAACAAGCAGATTTAGTTAGTAATACAAAACTATCATTTTCGACGTCGTTGGCAAAAATCTCCTAAAATACGAACATTTTAGGAACAATTGAAAAAATTAAATTAAATTTTTTTTAAATCAATATGAAATATGTATGTTTTGTTGAATATCCCTTTATTTTTATCAATCAAGGAAGATGCCGTTTGTTGTTTATTTCCCAGTGATGCTACAAGTCAAAGAGCCACTAGTATGTCTTAGCATAAATATAACACGTTTTCAGAGTGGTCATACTTTTATGAATTCGATTAAAATTTATATCTGCATATAATATATAAATGTTCAAAATTTTATCAACTTTGTTAATGTACAATCGACAAAAAATTAACGATTTTAATGCGGCTTGTGCCCTAACAAAAACAACAGATAATAATCTATACAACAAAAATCTTAAAAAATATTTAATTAAGTTATTTGATACTTAATAATAAATTACATTTAGAATAATAATTTATTTTATTCCCAAACGTACTACATAAAATCTTTATTCATATGTGTTGTTAGTTAGTATGTATATTTTGTTTTTTACTTTGTGTTATGTTTTGTTCACGCCGATTTAAAACAAATGAATGACAGTTTTGTTATGTTTTAAAATTCATGAAATAAGCAAAATATACACAGTCTATTTCTTATTCATCTTCACTTGAAACATCATTATGCGAATTTTAATTAAGTGATTTGTCATGTCAACTTTACATATAGAACACAGATATACCTATTTATAAATAAATTATTTATTCTAAAATTTGTATGTTTTAAGAAGTTATTTTAGGATGCAGTATACCGCAAAATTCAATTTAAATCATTATACAGCATATGCAAAAAACTTGAAAAAAATTTTGAATAGAGAAGATTGTTTCAAACAAAAGATTAATCAATCATCTCAAAAGTCTTATTAATCTCCAATAGTCAAATATAAATAGTCAAGTATATTTAATTTATAAAGGATGACCTCTTGGTTAAATTGGTGAGACGTGTATAAAAATGATTAACAATATATAATTTTTAAGGTATATGCAAACTTTAGTAACATTATGATTTTAAACTCGATGAATCAAAATAGATATAGCTACTATAAGAGAAAACCACATACATAAATAGGATATAATGTACGAGAGAATGAGATTGATGTATCTATAAGATATAACGTGCGAGATAATGAGATAGAAGAATGTTTGTTGTTTTTGTTGCATAATTGACATATGGGGCACTACTGCCCTCAATTAATATACCCAGGTTCATTTTAAAACTATAGTTACTATCGATTTTGGTAATCTTTATAATTGAATTTCAAATTCGTTTTAAAACCAAATTTTTAGTATCTTTTAAGACTAAGGTTTTATCGAGTTTTGTTTTTTTCCGGTTTATTGTTTGCCAATGTTTATTTGAGGATTTGGATGTAATATTATCCAAATAGGCACTATAATAAGAGTTAATAACTCTTTTTTATTTATTGTTTTAAGGCTTCAACTAAGAATGATGACATGGAAAGATAGATCTCACTGACTTTTTTCACTTTTGAAGGATAATGTGGACATATGAAAATGTACTCAATAGTTGATTTTATGTATTCCCATATTAAATTTTTTTTACCTCTTTGAATTTTTTAAAGGTTGTACAGATAATCAGTTGCCATTTTTCCATTGAAACACAATTTCATTAAAATAAAAAAAAAAACAGCTTGATTTGCATAGGTTAAAAAAATAAAAACAATAATAATAATAATAATATTTGAAAGTAAACAAGTATTGCAACAAAAATTAATTGAAAATTATCACGTACGCTAAATTATTTATATACTATCGATATGTATTGGGAATAAAATAAAATTATTTCAATATATATGCAATCGGAGTGTATTAGTTTAGGATATGGCGCGTCAAAAAATCCATTAATCCAAACTTTCTCCCGTGTGCTAAATAAGCTTCTGGATCGATGTGGAGCATTTTCTGTCGGAGGAAATATACATGGCAAAAAAATCATTGTCGAGATAGAGGGGATGTAGTAATATGGGGAAAAAAGTGGACCTTAACCACCTGAAAGCAAAGACAAGTCAAAGCATCCCTTTTTTATTAACCGGGAAAAATAATGGCAGGCAATAATTTCTGGTGGTTTCGAACGATAGTGGAATTGAAGAAAATCGAGTGGATCCTAACCGGATAAACTCAATTGCAATTTTCTTGTTGCAATAATTACTTTTTTATAAAAATAATGGCAGAAAACGCAGATGGGCAGGCAGTATGACGGTAATTTGAAATCCATCTTGGGAAAATTTAAGAAAACTGCTATAAAATAGTATAGTGTAAGTATACAACCTAAAATAATTTCTGCAGCTTGCTTAAATAACTTCCATAACGACCGCACAAACGTTTCACAATACTGGCAGACATTTTCACTCCATCGCATGTATAGTGACTTTGTCAATGTAGTGCACGCCCGTTAGTAAATTTTAACCCATTAAAGATGATTTTGGATAGTTTTAAAATAGCTGCCAGTATTGTGTAGCGTTCGGGCGGTCGTTATGGAAGTTATTTGTGCAATTGACAAAATATTTTTTCAGTTTTTACTTTATAACGTTTTACAGCAATTTTCGAAAATTATTCCGATGCCTGATTTTAAATAACCATCATACTGCCAGTCTGCAGTGTCTGCCACTATTTTTCCATGTTGTACCAAGAAAATCGCACTTCAGTTTATCAAGTTAGGATCCACTTTTTTCGGTATACTTCAACCCCATTGCCCTCCGAAACCATCATACAGTTTTTTCTGCCACTATTTTTTACAGCTTATAAAAAATGGATTTTTTCACTTGCCTTTGATCCACATCGGCTTAAGAGATATACCAAGAAGCAGAGAGATAGTGTGCTTGAATTTTTTTGACGCACCTTACCCTAGACTATGTGTAAATATTAGTATGTTGTTCATCATATTCTGTAAAAATAGATAAATAGTAATAAATATAATCAAATAATACTATGATCAAGTTGTAAATACGTACGTGTGTATCAAACATCTATCTATTTCATCGATTCCTATTTTATGACTATTGATGGATAGACTATCGTTTTGTATAGCCATATGTTATGTGTCTAGTTTATGTTATAATATAGTCAACGATATTCAATATGAATATTTTTACGTAATGGAAAATTCGCACTTAGCAATAATTTTCTCATCGTAAGTGAATATGTCATATAAAAAACTGAACTTTGAAATAGTTAAAATTGAGTGGAAAGTCCATGTTTGGTAGATTATTTCAATTGATTATAAGTTTATCAAAATAATAGATTATAATTTAGTTTCATTAAAGCTAAGACCCGTAAATTATAAAATTTTATGAAGATTTTTTGTTTTCAACGTCTTTTTAAATCAAAGCATCAATAATGAACTTTTAGCTCCGCATGTTTCAATTATTTTAAGCTATAATTTATTTTCAAACATTATTTTAATAAAATCATATATTATTTTATTGTATGAAATATAGTCATCACTGTAGAGTAGATAATTATAATTCTTAAAAAGTGTCAATTAAATGGGTTTTAGTCTTATTATCTAGAAAATATTAAGATTTTGTCGTACCAAAACAGAAATTCATTGATTAAAATATATTCTGGTTTTTATGAAAAACGAAATATTTTCTACTAACATCATTTTTTTTAATAGTGATAAAAAATTTGTTATAATTATTCTGTAATTGGTTTTGGTACAAAATTAAATTCCCAAGACTGAATGATTTGCAATGTAAATAATAACGTCTCGTAGTAATGATAGTTTGATTGTAATTTTATTTTCAAATCAACCAATATAAATGCGGAACATGAATTGAACATTTATTGTAAATTTTAAAATTAAATGATTATTATTATTGTTAAAATTCTAATATACATATGTTAGTTTAAATTATAAATAAAATGTAAATAATAATTATTATTATATTCAATGCACGATAAATAATAATAAATTATCAATTACATTTTTTATAATTTAGTAGTTAAAGTAAATATAATTTCATCGAATAATTCCATGTAAAAATAATAAATTTTAGACGGTCGTGAGGTCTTTCGAATTTGAACTCCTATGTAGCATACAGTTGTGCAGTTATTTTATTACTGGTATTTCCATTTCTTGTTCTAGCCTCTCTGAAGTTTATATATAATTTTAATGAATTTTACGCCCTATTAAAATTACTGAAATTCTGAGAAAATTATCCTAAAACTTTTTATAAAGAATTAATATTGATTGTTTTTTTATTTTACATCATAATATAATCTAAGAACTTTTGTACGAGTAATGTTTTATTTCAAGATACTTCATCAAATTTACCTACTAGGTACTATTCTAAATGAAAAAATTTCGATAAACATATTAAATCTGAAGAAGGTATTTTATTTAAAACGAAACCCGTCTATTTTTCAGTCTGTCTGTCATCATGATAATTTAAAGACTTGAAAAGTTAATTTTTGTACGTAGATGAGCAAAATTGATCAGCTATGTCTGATGGACCTACCATCCCAGATTTAATCCATAATATAAAGAAGAAAAATTTAAATACAAAAAATGATTATTTCTTCAAAAAAATTATTTCATTAACTGTTAAGATTAGCCTCAATTCCAGCAATTAAACTCATATATGTATATTATTATTCTATAAACTGTTACAAATTTTTGGGTTACGCATTTATTGTGTTTTTTGAATATAATAATTAAAAATATTTCATAAAAAAATATTTTTTTTTCTATTTTCACTTTTTATACTCGTCATACATAATATGTCACAGTGAATTAATTTTAATATTTAGTCCAAGTTTGTAACGCTACTTAATATTGACCGCACAAACAATATTATGGTCATCACGATAACTCAAAAACAAAAAATGATAGCGATATGAAATTTTGATCGTATTCTGAATATTAAAAGTGAGTTTAAATTCGTGCATGAGCAAAATCGGTTCATAGGAAGATAGAAGAAAAGTTTAAATACAAAAAATGTTTATTTCTTTGAAACAAACAAGTATTGTATGAAACAAATTTTCGTAAAATGTTCTACTACTATTTTAGCTCAAATTTGGCTATAAACACATATTATACATGTAAGGTAAAACAATATATATTATACATGTATACATGTATAACTGTATAGACTGGATATTAATAGTATTTTAAGAATGCTAATTAAAAATATCCCAAACAATGAAACAGTATGTCGAGCATCTAGTCAAACTCTGTAAGATGTTCACCTGTTATGGATTAGATTTGTTGTAGTACTACTATTATCTTAAAGAGTGAAGCGATTATACGATTGAAATTTTGACTTACCACGCATAGGAAATTTTTGTCCTGGTAATCCACATACAACTCGTGATATTAAACATATAATTGATTGAAAATTATCATATAGTTGAATTTTCTTGATATCAACAAAACCACATATGATTTTATCTAACCAATAGCTCATATCGATATTATAACGTACAAATGGTAAAAATAATACTTTATTCCAAAAATATTTATTATCTGATTTTATTGGTTCATTTTCATCACTGCTGCTGATATTCTTATATGTTAATTGCATTGATGATGTAATATCAAATAGCATACATGTTTGCATATTATTTAAATTTTGTGTTTGTTCGGTATATGAAGTTTCGTCACCACCTGAAAATAATATATTTGTCAAATATAAATAAATAGTAGCAAACTAAATTAAATCAGTTTCTGAAATTTTGGTTACGTATTCTTAACATGAAACTGAATTTCAGTTCATGAATGAGCAAAATCGATCATTGACCCAAGTTTTAAACTATAAAATATACAAGAAAAATTCATATACAAAATAATGTTAATTTTTTTCAAACAAACCACCTTTGGTTTTTCGTTAAATGTTAGACTTTGCCACAATTTAAGCTTAAAATTTGCGAATTATCACACATTGTCAATTACAATATACACATAATATTATTGTATAGGCTCGATATTTATAGTATTTTAAAATTTCTAAGGTTTAAACCGATTTATCAGTGTCTCTGCAGTAAATATTAGTGGATATATGTGAGCTATTACATTTGCACTTAGTTTTAAAGTAAAGTTTTTTGAAAATAATGTGGTTATACTCGTTTTCTACTCACCGCAACTTCGACTTAAATAAAATTGTCCATTGCATAACAATTTTCGTATATCGGCTAAACGTATATGCTCATGAATTTCTTCATTTAATGGTATAGTTGTCACTTCTGTTATACGATATATTGACGTATTACCAATATTGTCAATTAATTGTATTGATTTTATTAATATTAAGTAACGATGAACTTGAATGGCTGTAAGCAAATAACTATAATTATGATTTTAATATTGAGAAAAGTCGACTCCTCCAATTTTTGGAACAAATATTATCACATTTTTGAATTCATGTACCAATTCATAACATTTGTAGAATTCAGATCAAAAGACGTCGAAATTATTAAGGTATAATTGCTCTCCTAATCAAGCTTTCTGCTGATCTAGGATCTAGGAATCTAATTGATCTAGGAAATTAGGACAGAAATCGACATTTAATCAAATTTATTAAATAATTTAAAATAGCAATATCGTTTTTCGTCGTAAAATAGAACAGAAAAATATTTAAATAAATTAATTAAATAAATGAACAATCTAATGAAACTTAAAAAGAGAGATTGTGGAAATTGAACACAAAATGTTGACAGTAATTTTAAAACAAGTTGAAAAGTTAATTTATTATGAAATAAATGAGTTGTACTTCTGCTTAAACAGTGATGATGATGGTATTCGAAAAGTGTTATATTTAATCGAGGCGTTGTGAGATCGTTGAATTTATACGTAAAATGTAGACAGAGAATTTGTGAAATTTTGGATATAGTCTTTAATTCAAATGATATATTAGATTAATTATGATAATAATTTGTATATTATTAAAACTGTTATTATGAATTTTAAAGAACTTGTAAATCAAAGTTGTATGATTTTTTTTCCCGTTAGGGCAGCAGTTTAATCTTTTTATCTTGAATGGATTTGTAAGAACGAAGGAAGGTCTCCCTTAACTATTATTTAATTGAATCCCTAACAAAAACACCCGATTTAATACAGTGATTAAAACCTATTCACAATTGGAATGAAATGGTTTTAAAACGAAATAATTTTATGATTAAAACTTCATAACCGAAATTCAAAATTTTGAATAGCTTTTAATTGAAATGATTGGTTTTAATTGAAATAATTTTCAATTAATTGCCATTTATTTCAATTTTTTGAATCGGAATCCTATTAATTTCCAATTCAGTGTTTTCATTTCAAATATTAATTAATTATTATTAACACAATATTGTTTTAAGAAGTTCATTTATATGATTTAATTATCTTTCTAAGCAAGTCCACTTGAAAACATTCTTAAACTTTCATTATATTTCATATTAGTCACCATCACATACCAGTTAGAATAAGTGTTCGCCGTTTAGAAAGAACACTTCTAAATTTTAAGATATCTATTTTACTTATTTGAGAGTCGTACGAATAATTTCAGCGTGGAAAGTGAGGGAAGACTCCGTTTAATAAAATATTTGGGCAACATTTCAATGTTTTAAAAACTCACTGTAACCATTTTATAGTGAATTGTTTATTAAATACGAAAAAGAGTTTATAATCGTTGTACACACAACAACATCCGTCCGTCCGTCAAACTGTATGTATCGTACGTACGTTTTATCTACGAATATATTGTGACCTAAAAATGACATATATTTAAATAACGTCCAACAACCAAAACCATTTTACCTATAGTCATCAAAGTTAATGAGAAAACTTACTATGATGAGAAAAATAAAAAGTTCTCTACAGTCAGTCCGGTTTACGTACGTATGTATGTTGTATTAATTGGAAAACTTTTTTACAGAAAAAATAAAATGCATCAAGCAACCGACGAAGAACTATCTTTTTCTACGTTTAGTTGTTTTTCCTTAATACATCGCATGATTGTTGTGGGTCGCAGGGTTGTCGTATCTTATGTGCGGTGGACTTTTAGATTGTATGGGTGAGAGTACACTTAGAAAATATTATCAGTCTCGTTAAATTTATAAATACTTCAACAACATTATAAAAAGTGTTTTCTTTTCATAGAATTGTTTTACTTAAGCAAAAGAATTTTTCACATAATGAAAAATTGTTTGACTGTTTTGTTTTTGTTTTTTATTTTTATTTTTATTTTTTTTTTACAATGGAAAATATATTACATTGGAAATTTTTTCAAATTAAACTTGTCTTTATCAAAAGTCTTTGGGGTTTAGCCTTCTATAGCAAATAGATATTTAATTTAATAACCGTTAGAAAAGTAGAAAACCTAATGTTTATTTAAAATCTTTTCCCAAGCTCAATAGATTTTGTATAGTTATTTTAAGTTCGTTCTGTTTTCCAATTCATAATTTTGTATTGTATTTTACCGTTTTTGTTATGAGATTTGGGGGTATAAATATCTATAAGTTCTTTAATAGCCTTAAATTTTCATTTCGCTCACAAAGACCTTACAAAAACATAATCAACAATCAACAGAGAATTTTGGAAATAAATCGTTTGAATATCGGTTAAAAAAACTACAAGCGGATTCATACATATCTGATATCCAAAAATTAAATTAATTAGAAATGTTTTTTTCAGATTAATTTAAAGAATCCGTTCTAAATTTCTAAACATTCCTTGCACTTCCAACCTATAATACCCAAAAGAGTTCAAAATCATCAAAATACAAGTAATACTTCCGAGAAAAACTAATAGAATCGAAATAGCAGAGTGAATAAAAACTCTCTTTTTCTATTGGTTTTTCCAGGTATTATGATTAATAAACATTGAAAATTTTGGTGCTATTTATTTGAATATTTCTATATATTCCGGTTTATGAGACATTAAAGAAAATTAAAAAAAATTTATATATTTACGTGAATTTAAATTAAGTATTCCCAAACATCCAAAATATTTATTACTTCTTTTTGTATATTGTTTTATTACCGGATTAAATTCATTTGCAAACATTTCAAAAATATGACCACTTTCAAATAATAAACGTCTTCCATGATTCGTTGATTCTAATACCACACTGTATGGTAGATTTGGTAAGGATTTTATGTATACGAACATAGAATTTGCATGCTGATGTATCATATTTGATCTCTGTGTTGATAGGCTTTACATCAAAGATTTATTATGATCAAGAATCGATTTTTGCCTTAATTTTATCACATTGAATTTGTATTTGTTGGTACTTAGTTGAATTAAAATTCGAAATTCATTGGATTTAATAAAAATGTTGTCTCTTCGGACTGGAATTATTTGACATTTTTAATACATTGGAATAATTTATCATAATTTGTAAATGTTGCTTGAAGTTTATTGAAATTTTATAATCGTTGCTAGGATACTATATATTCTCTACGAAAATAAACCGGTACGAGAGTTGGTCGGCACAACGGTCGGTTTTAATGAATCATAAATAATCTACATAGCCACCACTTTTATAAATTGTTGGGACTCAGTTTTGGAAGGTGAAGGAGTAAAATTGATAACTAAAATAAATTTTCAAATTGGTTCTAAAAGTTTTGAAAATATATTTTCCATATCTTTTGTATATAAATTTCTCGTGTCACGATGTTTGTTTAAGATAAACAACGAAACTACTGAACGGATCCTTTGCATGAGAGTAATAAAGATAGAGCTAGTGCGCGAACTACGCATGCATGCGTGTTTTTTTAGTTTTTTTAAACTATTATAATTATTTTATTGCAAAATCAACAATTTTTTTCGATTCTCTATAAGCTGTCGATGCCAGCAAGTAAGCGGCGAAATATATAATATATATAGTATAATTTGCAATGTATATGAAATGATTTGATAAAATGGTAAAATGATAAAAATTATTGTTTAAACTTCATTAAAAGTGTCACAGCAATGGGAGGCTGGGTATGCCGGTATATAATAGGGTATACAAAATTTTATTACCATTTCAATTGAAGTGTCATTAATTCACGAACGTGAATTTGTAATTATTTTTTGAAATTCTTATAAAATAGCCAAAATATGGAGGTTCAAAATTCTTAATTAAACAAGGAAGGAGATTTACATATAAATGACGTCATACATGTTCATTTCCACAGTGATTAAACAAAAGGATCATACAACAGTAAGATGTTGTTCAATCGATGTCCATGGCTTATATATACTGGTCTTCAAAATTTAATATAATAGTCGGCTCAAATGAATATATTGTAAATAAAAATATTATAAATAATGTAAACATTAAAAAATTAAGTGTGTAATTTTTCTATTGAAAATGACCGCTTATCGTATCACCCATAAATTCTTTTTGCAAGGAAAAGAACCTATAAGAGCTTATAAATTTTGTTTGGAATTTAATTTTTGTATTGCATCTTCCCTATAATATTTGACTAAAGAAGATTTACTTGAAATAAAATAAGAGTAAAATAACTAAATCACGATGCCAGAAATGATCAGTTACATTTTCTTCTAAAAGAAAATTCGTATTAAAGTATAAAAGTATACTGCCACTAAAAATTTGTTTAAACTAGATGCGTGACATATTCATTATGTTACAAAGAATGTAACAAGGAATTTTAACAGTGTTTGTCACCTAAATTTGATTACAATGACAGACTATCATTATGTTTTGTTTACATACAATATACGCATTTAAAACAAATATAAGCAGGATAATTAATAAAATTAAGACATATAAGAAATGAATGAAATGTTACATAATGCTAGATACCGTCACCTACCGTTGTCACATTTATGAGTTGAGTCAGTAATATTAATCAGAAATTCAAATTATTGTTCGTTGTGTCAACTTTGTTAACATATGATAAGTTTTTAATACATGTATTATTATCCTTGTATATATAAAGACGGGATAAAATATTAATTGTTTTAAATAATTTACATTTATAGCCTTATTTCATTAGATTTATACAAATTGTGATTAATTATATCTATTTTAAAATCGTATTTATTATGAGAAATGATTTTAACGTATTCGAAAATGAATAAAATTGGTAATATTTTAGAAATTTTATCTGTAATTGTATTAATTTTGAATATTATCGAGTTTTTTAAATTTATATATCATAATTAAGATTTAGGTTTAAATATTTAAAACATAGAAAGAAAGTAGTTGGTTGAAAATTTTTTTTAAGTAATTAATGATTATATCTTACTGCATGCTTAACGATTAAAGTCATAAGCGAATTGTCACCAAGTGTTTTGTAATCATGTGAATATTCTTATCATTTTTGTTTGTCGTTTTTGATTTTATAGCTGGAGGAGAAGTTTTCGTGTTGGTCAAGAAATTTTGAAGTTTTTGAATATGTCGTCTATATTTTGTACATTGAAAAAATTATTTCAAAAAAGCAGTTATTTTTCATCTCTTTCTTGATAACGATGTAATTTATACAATCTCTTTGGGGACATAAAAAAATTACGTCACTACAGAGTATCACTATCTGTATTTAATTAGGGATTTAGAACTTGCATATTTTTAAAAACTTTTTGAAAATAAATTCAATTCTTTGTGAAGTAAAGAAGCTTTATTGGAGAAATAAAAAAATTTTGTCAATTAACTAATTATACTGCAAAGTCGGTATACTAGTGAAGCTAGCAGAGCAAATTGTTTAAAATTCAATTTAAATATGCTCAAAATTAGGTGCTTTTAAGTTGCTGCAAAATTAAATAAGGTTTACAAATTTTTAAATTTAGAAAATTTTGTCATTGAGATTCAGCGTGGATTAAGATTTATATAAAGATTCAGCATTGTTAAGTCTCTCAAAAAAATTGACTAAAACAACAAATACAAGTGAATTAAACAACTAACGGTGTTGAGTAATTAGATACTTGCCATATAAAATCGAATATCAATATTTGAATTATTTTTATCATAAGTGTTTATAAAATACTCTAAATATCCTGTCTATATAGTTATAAATACATTGTAATTATAAATGTGTAAATTAGCGAAATAAAAAAAAAGTGTGTGCATGTAACCTTTACGCGCGATTGAAGTAAAACTTCTTTGGCGTTGACGACATATATCACTGAAATGATTAAATATTAACTTAAATAAATAAATATTATATAATATTATAATTTAATTATATTTATTATTCATGTGCTTTACAAAGATTATTTAAATGTTATATTAATATTATTCATTCGAAACAGGTAATTGAATGTCATCATAATTTCTTAAAATAATTGAGAGTAGCAAATTGAAGGTTAGATCAGCACATGTCAATATAACCTTGTTATTTAATATTATAAAATGTCGCAATTGTCAGAAAATTTATTTTTAATTTACTTATTTTAAAAGTAATAAATAAACAAGTATATTTAGAGATTTTCAAAAAATTTAATTAAGTCAAGAAGCGTGTAGTATATGACATATACTTACAACCAATCAGAATTATTATTTTTAAATGGCGGAAACATACTTACAACCAATCAGAATTATTATTTTTAAATGGCGGAAACGTTACTTCCGTCAGAAAAAAAAATCTGAGTTACTCCCTAGTCGCGCCTAAAGAAGTTTTACTTCAAAAATAAAAAAATTCAAAAACAGTTATTACGTAAAAATAAATAAACCTGGGTTGTGTGACAATAATTAAACTTTTATGTTTACCTTAAATACATAAAATATATCTCTAATTAGTTAATCAAACTAACATATTATATAGAAAGTAGTGTATCTTATTTTGTGTATGTAAAATTATTAAAGGTTGATTTGATTATAAAGGTATGCATACATATTGTTCTGTCTATGTTTGTTGTGTATCATCAAACTGTTTCTTAGTCGGAAGGAAGTTAAGAAAATGTAGCTTTATAAGGAAGACCATATCGTAAATGTAATAAGTATATGTAATAATATATTGTTAACATGACAAACATTATTAAGATTATAAGAGCTATAGCTGATACGGAAATATCAGTAATAGCATTGAATGTTGATTTAATGTAAAATGATTATCATAAGTGTAAATAATTCTTAGTTGTAAGCGTTTATTTGACCTGCTTGGAATCTGGAGAGCCCATGAACCACTATGTACACTGGAAAATCCATCTTCATTTATTCATCAAGTAAATTAAAAGGTGTTGTGCTGGCAACTGTATATTTATTAGGGACAAATTTGGTGACCAATTATATTTTTTTGAGGAAGAAGACAAAATGGAATGATGAAAACTTGTGGGAATACAAAAAACTAGCCATCTAACCGTGAAATGATTATTTTTGTGTTTGTATGCCTTAATTTACCTAAAAAACAAAAACAAAATTAAAAATTTTGAAAGATGAGTACTAAAAATTTCGATAGTTCATTATAAGTATGGTACGAAAAGCTTCAATCCATTTTTTTGGCGTCTCATTATTAGTATGAATGAATTTGCCGTCAGCGATAAGAAGCATTTAGGAAGCGGTTCTACACAGCGTCGAAATGCGTTTACCTTAACAAAACAGATGTCATTTCAATAATTTCAATTTATTTAATGTTTCTAGCTACACTGTTTTCTTATTTAATTGTTTTAAGTTTTCATCGTATTTTTGAATATCCTATAGAACAATTGAACATGATTATAAACATAGAATAGAATACATTCTTCATAATGTTGTGTCTCATATTTCGAGACATAATATTTGTAATATTAAGCTTATGCCACTATATATACTTTAGTATATACACACTTATTACATATTTATAACACTCATGTAAGTGTATATAATTTATGTACCATAGTATGGTTTTACTGAAAATTATGTGGTTTCTTTCTGGCTAAGGAAAATATTCTATCATCTAATATTATATATGCAAGTAATAGTATATGAAATATATCTATCGTGTATAATAAGTAAGTAGTACTTTGTTTATTATTTTACATCATATGAGTTTCATTTTGTAGACAAGTTATAATAATATGGTTCATTCACATTGATCAGTTGCAAGATGGATTGAAAAACTAATCTACTACAAGAATGTCTAGACAAAGAATCCTTATCTATCAGGAAACGGGAAGTTATACAACCATTAAAATGTTTAAGATCAAAGTAAAGAAACTCAAAAGAATATCTTATAATTATTGAATGATAATCTGGTTATTTATAGTCTTAAAAAGTTATTTTTTATTATGTGCGTTGTTATCCGGTATGAATATTTTTAAAATATTTTGACCTATTGACCGAACGTAGTGATAACGAATATTTTTTACCCCAATTTCCTAGATAAAATTATTTTGTATTTTTATAAAAATTTCCATGAAAATTTTACTCATTAGTTTTCAAGTAATTAAACTAGACAATTTTCGGACAAAAGGATTTCAAGAGGAACAAAATTATGTTCAAATGATTTTGGGGACAGTTTTGTGTGAAATACCTAGTCAAAATAATTATAAAATAACACAATTCATTATATTATAATTTTCCACTTTATACCACTGAATTGTTTTTTTGAGAGTCGTAAGATTTTTGGGTACATAGTGATTACAAAATAAAACACTAGAGAGTGCAATGATCGCACGTACAAGATACTTACGTAAGCGTATTATACTTTGAATATACCTTTAACAGCAGTATAATAAGAAATTATACAAAGCTTTTATTATTGTTTCATTGCATTTTCTTTTTTTTTTTTTTAATTAGATTTTATTATATTTATAAATAATATCATAAAGAAAGTTCAAAGAAACCTTAAAATCTTTTTTTTTTTTTTATAAGATTAGGGTTAGTAAACTTATTATCGTTATTAAGAACGTCTTTTGAAAACATACACTCTACACATACGAACAAACATAAATCGGATTAATGTTGTCTGTTTATGTCCATAATAAACCCATCATGGTTGGTGGTATCATATTTAATTAAGTATTAAACATTCTTTATTTTTTGTTTGTTAAGTTTATAATTTCTTCAAAATGATTTCCTTTTCTTTTTTATTAAGTTGTTTAAAAGTGAGAGAATCATGTAATTTGATCTATATTTTTCTTTTTAAATAGGTATATTTTAAATTCTTTTTAATATGATTATGCAATACTTCAAAATTTTAATGGCTTTTACTTAACTAATAGGTAAATTAGACAAAAAACTAGAGTTTGTTGTTATCATTTGGTTGTTAATCTGATTTAATTATTATTTCGTGCCTATATTGTCTTTTTTGTAGTGCTCTAAAATGTCATATTGCCTTTCAAATGAGTTAATAGTTGATTTCACTGGACTTATTAGATGATATCACAGGCCCATATCAAAAACTTCAGTTCTGCCGATAATGTTTTAAGGGCTAAAACTTTAGACTAAATTTTATATAAAGGCTTGTCTAAAATGCAAATATATATAAAGGATTTTAGAGATAAATTTTAAAGGATCGTATAGAAGATATATTATAATCCTTACAATATCCGCCGTTTCCCGTTTGAAAATAATACTTGTAAGCTCTTTTTTTTAAATATTTTCTAAATCATGTAAAATGATGAAAACTAAAATAATTTTTTGCGTAAATCCATATTAATCCATTTTGATCTTAGCTCTCATTCAACTAAAAAAATTTGTATTAGATTATATTTCATTGTTAAACGAGATAATGAAGATTATTATTTGACCAATAAAAAATACAAGAATTGAAACAAAAATTCACCGTTTGAAACAAAAAATCATCGCTTAATACATATATAAGGTTTTGAAAAATTGTCTGACCTCGCCACTACGTTCGGTAAACCATGCGATTTAGAGTTCAGACAAAAGGAACATGATTCAAAGCTAAAAATTTTAATGAGAAAGTCAATATTTTATTAAATTTGTTAATATTCAAGGTTATTTCAAGGTAACTATGCTTTTTCATACAAAAAATAAAAACAGCTTTGATTAACTTTGAAATAATCTTGATCATCAAGGTAAAATTTAATACCACCTTGTATTTGGATGCTTAGTCTAAAATGAGAAATTTTATGCCAATCAGTTAAAATCTTCGAAGTTAAAAAGTAAAACTTGAAATAAAAACTTAAAGATTATAATTTTAATAAAAAAATTAAAATTTTTTTATTAACAATGCATTAAAGTTCAATGCTCATGTCTACACGCCTCTTATACTAATTCAATTTCAACTTCTCACAACATTTTTAATTTCATAAGGAAGATAACACATTCCATGTAAATCGTGGATAATTGAAATATCAAAGAAAATTACTATTATTATGACCAAATTAAGCTGTAATAAGTTAAGACACATAATACATTTACACCGACTCGGTTTATGTTAATGATATTTAATGGTTTCTTAAAATACTGTGCATACCAAATAAAATTGTGTTCTTGAAACTACTAGTTGTCTATAACATTATTTTATTTTTGCATTAGAATAAAATTAATATTAATAAACTATATTTTTTCCATGATAAAGAATTATAAATAACTTCTAAAGTTGTACCAACTATGACTTTAGTTGACTAGCAGACTAAGTGACCATCCGATTATGGTCGATAGCAGTCAAAAATTAAAAAAAATTACAGAAGAAATTTTTGTATGTGTCAAATATAATTTGATCTATGGTTATAAATCTGTAAGTTTTTGTGTTTATGAAATGTAATTTTGATTTAATATTACTTATTCTGAAAGAAAAATAATAAAATATTAAATTACAATCAAGGTTTTTATTTAATGTAATGCCTGCTTCTAAATTTTAATGAGAAATACATACAAAATGAGAAACCGGATAGTCGAAGACCTTAATAAATTTTAATGAGAAATACATACAAAAGGAGAAACCGGATAGTCGGAGACCTTTACCCAAAATTTGACTCCGAAATTCTCGAAAAGTCAGTTTTACCGACTAGTCATCAAATAATGGCAGCGAGTCTATAAATATCACATTTATGTGGTACACTTTCTAAGACAGTGAATTGTGTGTAATTTCATATTTTTTTCTTCTAATCTAAACCAGCATTTTATAAACAATATCAATACCATAAGTATTTCCCTTCTTATACATGTTGTTACATTAGTATGGGGTCATTATTACATAAAGCGACAAATAAGTAAAGTCAGTGGCTTTTTCTTGATTACACTTGATACGATTATATTATCCACATTTATATAAGATGTAATATTATATTCATACCCAAATATGTTGCATGTAAATACTTATGATTTATTATTATATTTTAAATAAAATAATAAACTATTGTTGTGAATTTAAATCAAACAAATATTAGGAATTCTAAAATGTATGGCTTCCACTTTAAATGTGAATTACAGAGACTCATGATAACTCTGTGGAAAATGATGAAAGATTTTCGTCTATTCTTAGCTTATATCTTCAAAAATTGATTAATCTGTAAATACAAGAATATTAAGTTGAAATAGGTCATCAAGTTCAGATTTACGAAAAATATATTTTCAGTTATACATCGAAAATTGATAGTTGTAACGACCTTGCCGATATTGCCTCTCGTATTATTTGGTTTTAAGAATAAACGCAAACAGCGAAGACGGTAGAAGTGAACTAGTAGTTGAATGATTTAATTTTACTGATTTCTACAGTATTGTCTGAGAAATAAGTAAGATGTCATTTGAGTATTTATTTTACGCTTTTTTGAGATCAACTCAAAAAATTATTAGTTAAACTTCAGCCAGATGTTTTTGAAAAATTTCTCTTAACATTTATTTTGATGGGAAACTCTTGGAACTAAGTTTATAATATTTAAGTACTAAGTTTATATGCTCAAAATTACTAGGCGTTACTAAGGATTTAGTATCATTTGCAAAATTAGCTCTTATTACTTAATTAATTTGCTTGAACCACACTATACGACGAAAACGTCTTTCCATGAAAAATTTATATCAAAAATTTGCTGTAAAAATCGTACTATGAATAGCTTAGTTTATTTAAAATCCACTTTCTGGTATAGTAATAGAATCCACGGATAATTTTGAATTTCACTTTCCACCGACTAGTTCTTGTAATAGGTCCGAATTTATGAATCCCGAATTTTTACGTTTCAAGATCACTAGAACCCAGATTCTACGCTTTAGAGAAGTGTCAGTATGTATGTATACATTTATATGCGTTAGTTTTTTCGTCTTAATTCTCTCGAAACCAAATAATGCTATCGATGTGGAATCACTGCCATTCACTGTTTTTCTAATCTTTCTAATATGGAATTAGAGTCCCATTAGATTGTTTATTAAAGACACTAATGGTTACTTAATAAAAAAAAATTATAATAATTTTGGACCAAGAAATCGTAAATGTTTTTGGATATATTCACATTTATGAACTACATAAATAAAATTGATAAAATAGAACAGAATATTTTTAAATGATCATTTTCTGTTAACAGGCACGTGTATGAAATAAGAAACCCTTGTAAACTGATTTACAAAGTTTTTAAAGTAAATACTCAACCATAATTGGATACAAAATAAATGCCACCATATAATAATATCTTCGTTGCATGTAATGACAAACAAGCTTTATATTATTTATGAAAATTACATTCAAGAGAAAATGCTGTCAAATAATTTTACTAGATAATACTTTGTTGTTTCAATGAGAATAATATTATATAAAACTCTCTGTATGATGATAATTAAATCGTTAAATATTTAATAGTTTTTATATATTATGCATACGATTTTATTGAAGTTTTTAGAGGAAACTTAATATAATTTAATTTATTTTAATTTATTAACTAATAAATTAATAATAATTTCATCCAATGGTATTATAACATTTTGAATTGGTCTCGCGTTTTTATATCGTTAAATAACATATTCAAATAAACGTCTTTAAAGTTATTCCAGGGTAAAACTATTTATCGACTCTTTTTTCGCGTAGTCTTTGGAATTTCGAAGTTGAAAATAACGTCATAATAATGTCTGACCGTTCAGATAATTATCCCAACTTTTTTTCATTTAATTACAAAAGCTCCCAACAAAATTGAAAAAATTTATTGAGAAAAATTTATTGACCTGACACAAATGGTAGGTTTTTTTATTTTGTTTGATTTGCAATATATGGTTTATTTAAAAATTTGAAGTTTTTTTATATTAATGGCACACTCAGGAGAAATTTATCCAAAAGTCAGCTAATGTTACACAAAGTGTGTTGATTGTAAATTGAGTTACTATTTTTTAAATGATTTAAATGAGGAGACTCATAACAGCGAAATTTAATATTATATCAAAACTATTGAAATTTTATTTATAAATATGTGTAAAAAACGGGTTGAGTGCGATTAAGCTTAAACTTTTTCGCTGCGAGAAAAAAAATTTATAAAGTAAAGCCTTGAGCTTATAACAACATATCTTTAATAAATAATAAGTTCATTAGTATTTATATATTTATCTGAAGGTATGGAATCTATAATCAAAGCAATTAGTGTGCAGAAGAAGCATCACACATTCGTTTACATCTATCTTCGGCTTTTCTCAGGTTCTAACGGGGTGTTTCTTTCTCCAAGTGTTGTGATAGTTTTGTATACCAATGTCTACAGTTCTAATGAACATTGAAAGTTCGTTTTGGTCTAAGAACATTTACTTACTGAAGACTTATTATTTAGTTTCTATTAAACATTCAAATTGGATAAGTTGTAGATTGTTGACCTTTTTCTTGTGTGATTTGAATATTTGAAAAATGCCACAGTTATGAATTTAATATTCATATTAATGTTATTAAATAATTATCAACAAATAATAGGATGAAGCAATACACGGGTTCATTGGTCATTCAATGATTCATATTCCAAATTTTAAAAATTTCTTAAAACATTGCAATCGTGCAAGTACTACGGCAAGTTACCACAAATATGAGTGTAGTAACGGACAGTCTCTGTGATGTTCAAATCACGTTTATGTTTTTCTGTCATTTCAACAAACTATATGTTTGTCAAACAAACATAATATTTAAATGTAATGAAGATTAATAACAAATTAAGAAATAAAACTTATAATTATATAATTTTACTTGTTTATAACAGATTTTAAAATAAAGTATGCATACAACTGTAGTTATATTTTAAAATTCAATGACTTAAAGATACAAATTCAGTCATGTGTGTTAACAGTGGTAGATGTGTACCTATCTTAAGTTTACTATGTATCATTAAAGAAGAAATGTTATATACGATTACGTTGTTAATCTTTAAAAGATCATTCACGGGTAATTATATAATTTTCTCATGACTAAACAACGACTCACAACGATTATATTCGTACAGTGAAAACGATTTAAGACGATATCATAATAATCACTAAAAATTTGTTCACATTGATGCTGTAAATTAGGTAATTAACAAGTAGTTTAGGACTAAAGACTAAACACTTGATCAAAAATCACTTACACTTATAATTTGATAATTTAGTCAATCAACTAATTTATTAAAACTATGTACACAATCATGTAATTTAATTTTTTATCACAAAATCTGTTTAAATTATATCACAACAAATGTCAGATTCCTTCATTTGTTTATTGTTATATGTTTGCAAGTGTGGTGGGAATATTACTAACTCACAAAAATATATAAATTATTTGTCTAAACATCTTGACTAAACACTTGACTAAAATGTTGCTGTTCACACACGTCAAGAAACTAAACTACTTGACTAAATTACTTGATCATTGTGGACAAAGCTTAACAATGGATTTGGCAAAAAGGAGATAATGGATAGCAAAGGAGATATTTATCGTTCCTATATTAATATACTATCGATTAATATTGAAGATAGCTGTAAATACATTTTAAATTTTATGGGTTGACTGCCTTACTTCAACTAATTGAAGACAGAAAATAATAAGAAAAAGCAATTACTACAATCAGTTTTATTTTAACTTCTTATAATAACTTTCATAAAAGTTTCAAAAAAAAAATAATAATTCAATTGCAAAAATTCCATGTTCTCTATTTTAAATTTAGTAAACATTTTGTACAGCATAAATTAAAAAAGAACTAATTGGTTTATTAATGAAGAAATGACAGGACGATGATTCAATAACAGTGATTTTCAATAAATATAATCTAAAGAACTATTAAAGCAGCGCAACAACTTTAACCTTGCATAAATTCTGAAAAGTGGGATGTTTTCTTTTTTTTAGTACAAATCAAAAACATTCAAATAAAAAAAAAAAAACTATTTTCGCCAATTTGAAGCTATCAATCAAAAATTTTGAAAACCTTCCAAATTTGCCCCGTAAAGAAGAAGTTGCACGCTTACAAAGCTGCTGACGTTTCAGCTCTTCATTTAAAAAACAAAAAGACATTCGGTATACTAAAGACAGGTGGTTTATTATATAAATGTAATTTACATGGATGTTTTTATACAGTTTATATGGTAACACACAGTTTTCACTGTATATAACTCGATTCATATATTTTCACAGTTGTTTTAAAAACCAAATAACAAACAACTTAGCGAACTATGTAATAATAAATACCCTTACTTACATTCATATACATACCATGCATACGTACAAATAGACAATTATTTCTTATACAAAAGTTTTTAAAGTTAGATATTTTCTTTTACATGGAATCTAAATTTTACGCTATAAAAACATTTGTTATAATATTTGATGTTTATAGAAGCAACTCACTCAATTCGCTCATATAAAATAGCTACGCTACATATTATTAACATTAATATTTAATAGGTATTTACATAATAATGTAATAACTAATTATTATTTATCTTATAATTGACTTATTATTTCATTATATTATGTGTTTTTATACATGAGCGTATTTTATATGAGAATAAAAACGAATCTTGGTGGATTAAAAACGATCTGGTCTTGTTGTTCACTTCAGAAAAGGAGATTTCTAAAATTCGACCTTACATACATACGTATATTTATGAAATGATTTTAATGATTCTTTTTTTGTTGTAAAGGATTATCCCAAAGGTGGTGTCATGATCTGATGTACTTTAGAAGAGAGAAGGGGCAAAAACAATTTTTAGCGATTAAATTTCCTCCAAATGAAAAATTTTTCGCGGTTGTAAACAATGCTCAAAAGGAAAAAATAAAATTTTTTTTTTATCAACTGTTATGTAGACAGTGCACTCTTTGCGTAATTATTTTGAATTTTAATCGACCAGCAGGCGAACCTTAAAAATAAGTATCGAAAAATTTAGATTTAAAAAAAAAATAAAATAAAAAAATAAAAAAAAACACTTTTTCAATACACTCCTGTGAATTTTTATTAAGATAAATAATTTTTCCACTTAAAATATAATAGACCCAATTTACATTTAACATGCTAGTAGCTTAGTTTTGCTTAGCTTTAACTCACATAACATTTCTATAGCTAGATAAATGATTCGTACGTTACCATTCAGTCAAAGTCAGTCATTCATATGTTAAAAAGATGATGTTATAATTTTCTTGTTGTATAATAATATTTCCTGTATTATCTGCATATATACAATATAAATATATACTGGGTGTAAAATAAAAAGAAACCATACCCATTAATTAATTACATTATAGAATTTATATGATATTAAAACTTGTCACGAGATTATTTGTCAAGATCAGGAAATATATTGTATACTCGTTTATTTGCGTAGAAAAATGATGCTGCTTAAATTTTTTTAAGAGCATTTAAACAAAAGCTTGTTTTAAAAAATGTTTCTTAATATCAATTTTTTTTAACTTACTGGTAAGATGTTTCTGACTTTAGTCTCGCAGTTGAATTGTCGCAACGCGGTTTTGCTTGTTATTGCTTCAAAAAAACCGCATCAGCTTAGCTTATATAGCAAAAAGTTGGTATGTTTGGCAGTTGTTCCCAAAGATATGAGAAAATTAAAAATATTTTTGTAATTTGATGGTAAAAAAACGCATGTTTCTAGCTTGTAAAGGTAATAAGCATGTTTTGGAGCATTTAATTGATGGAAGAAACTATTGGACATTCATCGTTAAATTTCACTTAGTTTTACGCTTCATTTCGATTGAATAGAGTCAACCCTATTTTTAATTTCCGATATTATACAGGTCGACTCTCTCTGAAATTTGAAAATTTGGATCAAAATAAATCGATTGAAGGACGCCATTTAGTACAATTTATTAAACTTTCCACTTAATTTTATTTTTCTAAAAGCATTATTTTTCGTGAAATTCTAGTGTTTCTTAACACCCAGTATATGAACGCATAATTTATGAGTGAATACATATTTCTTTAATCAACTTCATTTATTGTATGTAATGTATGAATAATAATTGTATTTAAACCAATTTAAACAATTATGATTATTTTTATCTATAATATGATGTATAAATTATTATATACATTAACTTTATTATTTGTTTAAATTATAATTATACGCAATTATTGTTTATAATTATATAATTTATTCAAATACTTACCGGGTGAGTTAATTTGTTTGATTTGTTAATTTTTTGTTATGTGAAAATATAACCGGTTTTAATTATATCCGTTGGTAATGCCATGAAGTTCAAAATTGCTAACCTTGCAAAACTTTAATTATTATTATTATAAAACTGAATCTTATTCTTTACCTGTTCAATTTTTGTTCGTGTTTATAAATTCAAATTAAATCTAATTAGAACATTTTTCTATTTATATCTTCGTTTGGGTCTTATCTAATGAGAAATAAGTACGTGAGATTTTTTATATGCAAGGCTTACATCACAATAAGAAGGAAATAGAGCAAAACGTTTTTTAGCCGATAGGGCTCAAAATACAATATTTCATGAATGCCTTTTAGATATTTTGCAATATTTTACCTCTTAAAATGTTTCAATCGGCATCTCCCGCCTAAACCGTCATCCAAGCAGCAATAATTGAAAGATAAAATTGAAAGACACGTCAAATGTAAGTAAAATGTATTCTTCGCATAGAGGCAGAAAAATTAAGAACAAATTTATATACAAAAATTAAACATGCTTCAGACTACACCTTTTTGTGTGCCTAAATAAACATGTGAATTTATCAGAAACTATTTTAATGACTTTTATAAGGAGCATCTTTTCTGAAATTTTTGCGACAGTCAATGAATCTTTGCAAAAGTTATTTCGATTAAAAAAACCAACATATTTCGAAAGTTTATTACTGTTTAGTAGCCAATTCATTAACAGTTTTTAATTTTGTGCACCCATTTTATAGTCTTTTTAAATATATATAAACTTTGTATAAATTTTTCTTCTTTAATCGGCTGCCCTTTTTTTAAGTTGAAGTTTTTCATTTATTTCAAGCTATTGCTGTACTCTACCAAATTGTCTGTTAGTAGTTAGTCATGAAAATCTTTGATTTGCTTGGTGTATATAATCAAAATTCAGTAAAGTTTCTATATAGAATTTTAGTATCAATTATAAGATATCCTAAAGATATTAATTGCTAACATAATAAAATAATTGCCCTGGTCTGAATTATTACTATCCAAATATTCCTAACTGAATTTTGTAGCACTATGAAAACCTTTACATAAATACAATAAATGTATGGAATGACTAACGACAATTATTCTAAATAGCATGATTTGGTGACCCATAACTTCTGAATTATTAAATTTAATATCTATTTTATTTAACCCAACTCCAATCAATTATTTTATATATTAAATTAATTAACCATAACTAAATAAATAAATCTATCGTAATTTTATAATCAATAAAATAATATTTTAATTTAATGTATGACATTCATTGATATTTATGTCCATCTTTGATTAAAGGAATGTTGCACAGGACTTGTTGCACCGAAATAAATAAATTTTTAACATCAAAAAAGTTGAATGCAAATAATTTTTGTTTTTTAATAAATAGAAACCTGGAATTTAGTATTTGTTCGAATATGTTAAATACTTTTCCCAAGTGTTGGTAGTAGCATTTAGTGGAAAAAGAGTATGCTAAGAAGTATATGTTGAGGTCCATGGAATACAAAAGTACCAGAACAAAAGAAGATAAGAAAGATTGTCTCATATAGTCTCAAATACAAAAGTTGTATTCTGTGTTATTCTGGGTTATTGGGATGCTCGGTATTGCACAACAATTAAGATTAATTTCAAGTTAAATATCAAATAAAATGATAACTTAATGACAGGCTTAGAACAATCAATAAAGTTAGACCACCTAGCAGTACTGTGTACTGTTGTTGTATAAAAATAATAATCCCCTTTGATTAATGGCTATATAGCTGAAAGTAGCTGAAGCTATAATAAATAAATAAAAAAAATGATTAAAAAGTTATAAAAGGTTTTCTTTGCAAACTAAAATTAAAGTCTACGTGTTGTTAGAACAGCTGAATTTATCGGCAATCGGCATGGACTACATGAGAAATATTATTTCGATATTACTTCCTGTTTTTTGTGTACATACATTTTCTGTTTGATTGAACAAAAAAAAAAATCGTTAATTATCATATACAAAATATATTATATTTAATTTATATTAATAAAAAATATATAAGGATTTCATGACGATTTATGAAAATCCGTGGCCTTGTTGCTTACTAAAAAAATGATAGATAAAATCAATATTTATAATCGTACTAATTATTAATAAGATGTCAAAATATAATTTCAAAACCAGAAAAATCGCTCAATTGGGTACTAAAAAATTATATGACATAAAAAACATATTGATTGAATCATTTAATTTTATTTTATACTTCTTAGGTATATATAACGAAAAAAATACATAGGAATTTGGTAAACATAAACCAGAATGAATTCGTAAGGTGGTTGTTTAGTTACTATCTTATAAAGCAAGTTTCTGTATAGAATATTGTTATTTGTTTCAATAAAATATATTTGTATATATATCTATATCTATTTCTATCTATATATCTCTAAGTAATTTCATTTATTTGTTACAGATCTAAAGAAACAATTTGAATCCCCACCGTATTCAGTTAGTGTTGAACTCAATCAACAAACAGAATTGCGTTGTTTACCACCAGCGGGTGTACCACCCCCACGTGTATATTGGTTACGTAACGGTGTGCCTTTGGATACCGCTACCGACACCCCAACTGGTAAGTTGTTTAGTTACATATATATATATATATTATATTCACACAACAATACACATATATACAATCGTATTGGTTGATTTATAAGGTTTGACAATATTTTATTTGAATACATTTCTAGAGCAGTCAAGTTCTAGACGAAGTTGAATAAACAGAAAAAAATTTCTATTTTTACAATGAAAACGGTATGTATTAATCAGTGGTCAATTGAACATTATAATAAATTATTAGTTAAAGTTATGAATTTGAAATATATAAATCCTGAAGTCATATAGAATGCCCGTACAAACTTGACCCGTAATATCACTTGGATAGTTTAATAATAATTGGATGTAATAATAACAAGACTGAAATAAATTGACTTACCGATTTACAGCTCATAATAAGACTGTATAATGGATCAACACAAACCCAACTTACATTAAATTTTATATTATTAACACTATAATCGGGGATAATATTTTTAAAAATTTCTGCTCATTAGAGCAGTTGTATTTTTGACGAGTGGTTTTAAGCGGAGTGGTTTTTCCAGTGATTATAGAGCGAATTATTTTTGTCGTGTATCATAAAAATAGTAAATACTTTTTAATTTAAAATTCATATCGGTGCGTTTTTTTTGAAGTTGGCTGTACACAATACGGTAATGAATTCAAGTAGATCATCTTATACATAAATAGAAATAAATAAAACAAGATAGATAATGTTTTATCATAGAGGAATAACGATACGACCGTAAGTAAGTATACGTGCGACACACGGTATTTCTAAATAAATATTGAACAATATAAATTCTGTTATATATGTAATTGAAATTAAAATAAGTATCTTGAATCGGTGGCTTGTAGGTAATACTCTTATGTGGTTGGTTGTACATTAAAATAATAATAATACACTTATTATTACTTAAAGTGAGTCAAACTCTTCTATTTGTAAATATAACAATATATATATAGAAGATAATAATAGCAACTATCTACCATATTATGTTTGCCTTACGGTGGTGCTTATTTATATTATATATTTGTAAAATACAATAAGTATAATAGAATAAGCTATTGTTTGAATAAAATTGTCTATTATTTTCAATTTGATTCGTTAAATTTCAATTTACAAACGATAATGAAGTTTAACTACTTGTAAATGCAATTAACATGAATTGTTTAACTAGTCTCTTGAATCGACAATGTTTGTGATAGCGAATTTCAATTTTGATTCTATTTATTCTGCTCCAGTTCGAAACAGGTTGTTATTTTTCGACAACCCAGATTCAATAGGATTTTTTTTTCACACCTACTACGTTGAATACTGACATAATTATCACAAAAGGGCATTCGGCCTCAGATCAATGATTTTTTAAAACCGAAGCTGGAACTGAATAATGGTGCCCCTTTCAAATTTTAGTCAAAATCATGAACCCAAAAGAATATCAAACGAACGTGTTCTACAAAGAGCTGGTGAATAGATAATGACCTTCAGATTTAATCAGATGAATTTTTTTGGCCATATTCTATTAGAAAAAAATGACCAGAGTATCTATATATACCTATTCTTATAGGAAATATTTTTGGATCTCTGTCGAGAGTTATCTTAAAAGTTTATAATTAAGTATAAAAAATATTGACATTCTTCATCTCGCCAACGACAGGGAAGGGTGGAATGGCATGATCGCCATCGTTTGTCAATCAAACATGGCACTTAATTAATTCATTCAGACGCCCTCATTTTTTATTCTATCTAAATCCGGCTCTGAATTCAAGTATTCAGGTCTCATTATTGATCGATCAATGGTACAAGAGGGTACATGTTACCAATACTCATTATTCTTCAGTATATTTCAAAATAGAATATCGCAAAGAAATATTGAAATCAAAAAAACGTATGAATGATTTTTGTAGATGTAGATATACAAGTAACATTCTTTGTTTAAAATCGAAGCAAACTTCTTGCCGAACTTCAATGGTTCGAATTTAAAATGTATTGATGCTTTTACTCTGCATATCATATTTTGCATTCATTCAAACGAACAGGAGAATGTTTTAATATATTTGATTGATACCGAGGGGGCAGGGTACAACACAACATATTTAAATTAAAAAAATTGTGAAGTCCTCAATTTTCCCTCGTAATCTTAACCTTTTCTTTTGGCTTCACCGTAGTCTGGTATAAAAAAATCTAAGTAGTTACAATTTTCGAGAAGTTTTGATCGATTTATGAGACTTCAAAGTAGGAAAAGCTGAATTATTTGTATAAATTATAAGTACATTGTTCAATATTGCTGGGTTCGCAACGAGAAGTTACGATTTGTTCTTTTTTTCCTCAATTGTTTTCAAAGTGTTCATATATAAATATAAATATTGCCCCAAATATCCAGTTAAAAAAAAAAAATTACATATACAAATTATTTAACGAAAATTTTGAAAAGTTAAGAATTTCTATCCATTTTAAATAATAATTATTAAAATAACATGGTTTCAATGGGATCTTTAGAGTCTAACATGTTTTTTTTTTTTTTATTATAAGTCTTATGAATATTACATTATATATCAGAGAATTGAATTGTAACATATAATGTCAAAACTAAACCAATAGATAAATTATGTTAATACGATCTTAACTTAAATCGTTAACTTTGACTTTGTATAAATAATAATAATAATAATATATATTACTAATCTATTTTGACATTGTAATGTAACGGTATCGAATATATTATATTATTGTTCGAAACGCATCACATATATATAATACATAGTGTATCAGTGATTTTTTTATATTTACGACTGATGTAAAAATCTATTGGGAAATGATCGATGAAATGGCGTAGTTAAAATACCCGGTTAATTAAAAGCATCCTTGATTTCATGATTAAAACCGATTATCAATTTTTGAAATACTAGTAAATTTTTAACTTATAATAGTAAATAATGCACGCTTAGACTTTCTATTATATACTTAAAAGTAATTTTATAGGAAAAACTTTAAAAGCTTCGTCAATTTTTCAATATTCATTCAGCTCCAAGGGAAAACTAAAAGTAAATAAACAAGATAACATGTGTCATGTAAAATGAATTGTACATTTTAGGTTTTTTTAATAGTTTTAATTGGGCTGTAAATATCGAAAAAAATGAAAAAGTTGTGGAAGAAACTTATTCAGGTTTATAAGCTAGGTTAAGTTTTTAATTAATCTTATTTTGTTTCGCGTTTAGTTCTATCTAGTTTCATTTACGTCTAACCAAAACTTACATACTTCACATATCCTCATTGTAAACAGAATCGGGTTCAGAATATTAATTTGTCTCGCTCAAATGATTTTGCACCAAAATATTTCCACTTATATTATAAATCGATTAAATAGAAAAAAAATCATTTTGTCTTATTTTATAAATAGTTTTATATTTTATTTTATCTAAACTGCAATCTGGCTAATGGAAGATCATGAATAGAAAAAAAATTTTCAAAACTATTCCTTGGTTTTTGAAGAATTTAGAATGTAGAAATCATTTGTTAACTAACAAAAATTTCTCTGAAAAAAATTACCTAGACCTTAAATTTAACTCGGGATTCGCACCTGAATCTACTAAAAAACAGTATAAAAAACAACATTTATGATCTAATGAACAATATATTGTTGGTATTACATAAGTTCTTCCAAGATATTGTTCTTCAAATTTTTTAATTAAAATGCCCGTGCTAAATTTGAATTGAAATTAATTGTCTTGTAAAATTTTACTAAATATTTTATGGCTTCTATGCTATTTATAATGATTTAATGTCATGATATATCTTGGATCATACTGTAAATTTAATTTTCATCAGGTATAGAAGACACAAAACCATTATTATCTATAGAGTTAATCAATGTTGCGTGTACGTTCAATTATATAATTCATGTATAATTGTATTGAACAATTGATTGACAATTGAATTAATAATCTTAGTCAACTAAATTATTATACCCATACATATACCTATAATATATTTGTCTCACTTTATCTTTCAATTATTGTATGACAAACTAGTTGAAAAATCAAGAATACACAAGCATTTTAAAATTCATTTTGGATGTGCTTTCATTGCAAAATTAAGGGACAGTGCAGTTGTCAGTTTGGAGTGTGTCCTAACTAAGTGTAAGTGTGATAATTAGCATACGAGCTAGGCTGAAGAGCGTTAAAAATACACCCCTCAATAATTACTTTATCGTGCTGCCTAAATACTGCCAATTGTGGGCTTCATAATGCCCACATCACAATTTACAGTACTAACTCCTATACTTATGTGAATGTACTTTTTCTTCTACTAAGGCTAATTGTACTAGAATCAATTTAGAGCAATGCCAAAATTAGTACACGCTACCGGCGTATAATATAGTGTCTTTCCTTAGAAATTGTATCAATAAATACCTTTCGCGGTTGATCGTTGATAGCAATAAGTAAGGAATCTCTGCTAAGCGCTTTACGTTTGAAACCTCGTATAAAATCTCGTTACTCTGACTCAAAAATTTTTGTTTTTTTCTCAATTAAAGTTGCGTCTAAAATATTTTATAAAACGAAAATTTTTTGAACATTCTAATAAAAAGATTTTTGATATGATTAAAAAAATAGAAAAGTAAATTTCCTTTATTAACTTTCCAATGGAAAGTTATTGTAATGGGGCTGATTTTGTAAATCCAGAATTTTGATGTATCTTTACGTTTCAAGGTCCCTAGAACCCAAATCCGACAATTTTAACGAAAAATCAATCGGTTTTTTCGTCTCGATTTTTCCAAATAACGACTAACGATATTAAAATGGAACCACTTTCACTGAATCCGTAGTTACGAAACTGAGAACTAAAAAAAAGACAAAATATACCTTTATTTGTAATAGCTAACAAATTATTGCTTTTTTATTCTTATCGTTGGAATTTCCCTGCTGGTCACTCCTTAATCAGTTGTTATAATTTTTGTTCAATTTGGAATTTATTGATAGTCTAAAAACTAATATAATTTTTATATACAATTTCTTATAGCAAATTTGCTCTTGCGTTATTTTCAGTTATAATATTCAATTTTCTTCTTAGAGAAATAAACAGTGATACAAAGACGAAACCTAAGTACAATTTAGTCGATTAGTTTGAACAGTATTTCATGCAAATTTTCCTACCTGATAGAGGCAAATGATTTATTCCAAGAAATCTGTAGAAATAGTTTAAGTTTATGGAAGGCTGAGAGTTAAAATTATTCTAAGATAGCTGAGGATGTCGGACAGAGACAATTGAAGACAATTAATTATCCGATATTTTATTGTGGATCATTTAAATCTATATTTTATAGGCCTGTCTGTCTGTACAACCTCTTTATTCAATATCGGCATACAAATTATTAACACATCAATAAATACAAATATATATCTCTATTCAAAATTATCGTTGTATATTAAAAACGTCAATAGTCAGATACATAGACAAAAAGGCGGTATCTTTAGCAAGTTTAAGACGTGAGTATTCATTGTTACACGTCATCACTTGAGTTACAAGAATCACCACATCATGACATTTATAACGACGGAGGAGGAAGTCCATATATGAATTTGAAATATAATACTTGATTGATTTGATTTTATAGAATAGTATTATATTTTATATAGTATAAGGAATTAGTTCAAATCAACTCTTCACATATTATACAAATTTGGATTGATATAGGTCGATTTCCGCGTATTCTTGATATTTCATGTTAATTTCTTGTAGCTTCTGGTTTTTAAAAAAAAAAACAGTTTTAAATAGTGGTTTATAAATATGATTCTTGCACATAAGATAAGAACTTTATACGCTTGAAAATATTTTAGAGATGAAATAGGTAAAATACTCCACAGTGTCGAATCTCACAGTTTCAATGGACTATGGTTCTGGTCATATTGGGACTTATAGATATATCAATGAAGAGTTTTGTTATTTAGCGATTGATCCAAAAAAAATATGAAACATATTGTTCCTACGAAATTATTTGCGAGGATGTTCAATCTTGACATAAAAGTTTAAAGACGAATTGACTGCCTGTACATGACGCTAGAATTTCTTTAATTGCGATGATTCTTAAAATTAAAAATAACTATGGTTCAGAATTTTTTCTTCAGGCACTTGTGTTGACCATATTTTGTACAAGTGAAGATGATAACTAACAGTTAATTGTCTAGATACTCGATAAATGATTAAGTTTCATTATTTGGACTATTTTCAATTAGGATTCATAAAATGCTATACATATCCAGTCTATACAGTTATATATGTACACATGTATAATAATTATTTGTATTATTATGTATATTTGTGTATTAGCCAAATTTGACCTAAACTCTGCAGAACTCTAACATTTTACGAAAAAATGTTTCAAGCAAAAGTTGTTTGGTTAAAAGAAAACAAAAATTTCGAATATAAAATTGTCAAATCTTCACTGTTTTTTTAAGTATACAAAAAGTTTTACTTGTTGTTAATGTTTAGAAAAATTGAATCTTCTCGTTTTAAAAACTTTGAAATTTAATTCACTTCCAGGTGGAATTGCAACAGGTTCGGGAGCTGGTTTGCTTGTATCAAGTGATGGACATTTATTAATAAGTGAAGCACGTCTTCAACATAGTGGCAATTATACATGTGTTGCGGAAAATGCTGCAGCGAAACGTATGAGTGATGTAGCGGTAATATCTGTTTACGGTAAGTTTAAACAATTGTAATAATATATTTTATTTTTATTTATTCAACATCTGTTTTTTATTTAAATGGATATAATCTGTTTTTATTGACAAGAATTTAAGAAATAATAAATAACTTGATAATAGGTCTATAGAATTTATTGAAATCTTGCCAAACTTCTTTTAAAAAAACGTCTTCTTACTAAATGGTATCATTTATAAAGATCAATCATTCTAAGTTACTGGTTTAATTAATAGCAACAAAAAGTTTAAATAAATTTCACTAGCTTTGCTTTTGTGAATAGTTGAAAATGTCAATGAATGAAAAACTTTCCATCTCTTTGCCAAAATTATGATGACTTTGATTTTTAATTATTATAATCATATGTAATTTTCAGTATTAATGTTTGTCATGATCATTCAAAAATTGAAACTGATTAAATAAAATAGACAAAATGAGAAACCTTTAAAAATATTTCTTCCCCTTATAAATTTTTTCTGACGTTGGTGTAGTTTTCAAAACAAATATTCTTCTTTGTAGCTGCAAATCGGCCGGCATTTTGGAATTTCTCTCTACCTGAAAGTCGGTTTGTTAAACTCTATTTTTATATACTGATTATATGTCTTAAATCTGTAATTTGCTGTACGTCAGTAAACTTGATTGAATCCTAATAGGTCGTATTATGGCTGCTGCTTAAAATAGCTATATTTATTTATCGATGTTCATCGCTCCCGAAGTTTTATTGTCATTACTAAATTCCATGATGAATATTTTTTAAATCAGGAAACTTTCCAATTTTCATTTCCATCATATAACAAAGGTTATCGTAATATTAGAGAACTTGAAAAAAACTGTCTCATACCAAACGAAGGAATTGCCTTATGCGTCTGCATAGTCAATAATCATCAATAATTAAAAGATAAATTAAAACAATGACAATATCGTTGTCTAAATATTGTGTGTTTTTATATGCTTCTATTGAATTTAACATTCCACATACATACTTCAAAACAATATATCAAACAACAATTCAAATCTGAAAAAAAAACATCTGTTCACCAAAAACCGTCTTTATCAAACAAACAACAAATATGTAACAAACTGCAAGCACACAAGGCAACTTAACAAACCACCACAAGTCAAAAATATTCAGTCAGTCAATCTTTGAAGTCATAAACTAAAATCCCAATCCAATAAAAACAAAATCTAGAATATAAATTAACAAAAACATTCTTATTTAAGTCCTAATAGCTATTATACGTCCATTTGTTTGTTGTAAAACAAAACTGGTTTCAATATTATTATATAAAACAAAAATTATTCGTTCTGTTCTGTTCTGTTTTGTTCTGGCTCTGTTTTGTATTTGTTCTTGTTGTCGTCTCAAAATGAAAACAAATGGAAAAAAAGTCGGGTGTAAACTCCATATAACGTCTATATACGCACGCTTTTATGCTAAAGCTGGGATGGATCTTTATGTTAACTACAATTCGTCTTTAGTTGACACTATGTTTTTAAAATAACACAGTCTATTTTAATGATGTCTGTTGTACCACAATCTTCAAGAGCCTTTCATGTACAGCGTGTTTCGTCGATAACCCGTTTCAGTTCTTTTCCATATTCTTTTAATGGCTGAATGTTTCTAATAAATTGGTTCAAGTTATACACATTTATAATACATTGTAAGCGACCTTGTAAACTACTAAATAATAAAAATAAGAACAGGCTTTTGTCAGGCATATCTATCTATAATAGATACAACCCACATCATTCTTATGAATCTTTATTTATTTAAATACATCCAAAAACAATTAAATTCTGAAGTGCTGGAAAGGATGCTTGGCGAAAACCAGGTATAAGTAGCTAGTGCCATTGAAGTCTTATTTTGTAAGGAACTGTGCTAATAAAAGAAACACAGAAATCGTCCACAAGCATAGCGATATATTTCGTTCTCATCTATGCAATGACAGTCTGATAAATTACAGTCTGATACATTGACCACCCTGTTTATTATGATTAACAAATAACGTCTGCTGGGACTTGAATCCATAGCTTACCAGTTAAATTTTAACGAGGTCCTATATACCTTTCAGGAAAAATTCGGCTTTTAAATGCCTTTTACCACACGAACACTTTGCTGGTTTAAATTAGAAAATGTTTGTGCCTTTTTTTGACTAGATTGCTTTATTTCTGTGGCCACCTCCAATTCTCGTGATTCGATTCGAAAAAATTATTTTTCACATATCTGATGCGTAAATAGCAAATTTTCATTTAAGAATAACCGAAAATTAAAAGTAATTAATTACTTAAAGTGAAGCGTAAAACAATTCAATATTTAATTTCACTTGATTGATATTGCTACTAGAAAATTCGGAAACTAATTTTCGGGTGGAAAACATTACCTGTTTATTACTTCATACATAGAGGTAAATAAGTACACATACATAACTGAGAATTGAACTGAAACCATTTAAGCTTACTTTATTTTATATATTCGTTTTTTTTTTTTTTATACCTTTTATTTATTTTTTTCTCTGCCAAAGAACAATAAAGTTAAACCCACGACTTGACTTAAAATACAATTCAACTTTTTTTTTTTTTGTGTTTTTGTAAGTTAAGTTGAGAATGTGTATATGACTTTTTGAGTGGATAAATAATGTATTTAATATAGGGTGTTAAAATGTTTTAAATTCAAATCGATTAATCCATTTACTATAATAATTTTTCGAAATAATTAGCATGGTGTGTATATCGTGAAATCTGTAAATGTGCACATTCAAATTTATCGAATCACAATTTCTGTAATTTTGATTTTAACTGATAATTATGTAGATTTTCATGTAATGAACTTATTTGGACAAGATACTGACGCATGATGTTGAATTTCAAGTTTAACAGTCCTCAGAGTCGACGTATTTAACACTTTTTTATTTTTCATACAACGACTCAAATAAAAATTAAAAAATTTGTTTTTTTATTTCTAAAATTCTACTTCTCGTCGAATTTTTTTTATTTTATAGGTATTTGAAAAGTAAGAAAAAAGTGATAATTAATTAGATTATCTTAATAAACAAGTAAAATTCAGTTTTGAATAAAAAAAACACAACCCCAAAAAAATAAAGAAAACACATACAAAATTTGTACATACGGATTCACAGAATCACCTAATAAGTTTTCTGCCTGTCCATTCGACTCCAGAGGGCCTATGAATTTTATGAATCAGTAAAATTATTCAAATAAGTCGCATGGAACTATTATTAATCATTTTGTCCTAAAGTACTTTGACTGGCCTCAATTTCTACGCAAATTTATCTTATTATCACAAACGTTTTAACATTTAATATTCCATTACTACGATTATTATGTATTTTGATAATATTAATAGACAAAATATTGTCATTGATTTGCAGATTTTAACACAATTTACACGAAAAAGTGATTATTTGATAACAAGTAATATAGGTTTTGGACCATAATTTTGTGTGGACAGAAACTTGACTGTTATGACTCATAGATTACATGATTACATAAATTAATATCATTCCCTTATTTAAAATATGAATAGCTGACAAATTACCCAGATTTAGAAAATCGTCGATAATTTACTCTGGATCGCCATAATCTTCATGTATAACAAATTAAAACTAAAAATTATAAATTAATGTCTATGCAATTGGCAGCAGAGCGTTGCTATAGAATGATTATATTTTTTATCATTAAATAAGTGTAAATGCAATTTGAAAATAACTAATCGTATACATGTGCAGTTGTTATTTTTTGTTTCGTCGAAATGGTATAGAAAACATAAAATTTATTTGCCGTTTGTGTATAAATATATAAATCTAAAGACATAAATTTATTATAAATTCAGGTGAAAACTAACTTATGTATCCATTATTAATATCAACGTTAATTACGGTTATTATTTATATTAATATGGTTTTATAATACTTTAAACACATGGTTATAACATTTACAGAGCATTGTTATTTAGCCAAACGAATTTATGTAATTCCAATGAATATCTATATTGTATTTTTTATATTGATAATATTCCTATCATTTTTTAAAAGGCGTCAATTAGCTTGAAAAACAATTATCGGAATAAAAGTCACAAGTGGGAATTTTTATTTTTGCTTTTTAGTTTTGTTTTGTTATTTTATTTTCTTATATGAAGGATTTAACAATTTTGATCGTTACAATATAATTTCAAGCTCGAAAATGATCAAAATCGGTTACTTTGTCTCATTTTTTAATTTGTCAGCTTTTAAGTCGTAAGATATATATTAAACCATCGAAGGATTCAACCATCTACCTATTATATATATATATATATATATATATATATATATATATATATATATATATATATATATATATATATATATATATATGTATATATATATATATATACATATATATAATAAGTAGATGTTTGAATCCTTCGTCCCACTTCATCCAAAATTGAACTCAGGACCATTGCATCAGAGCTGAGCAACTGGATTGTTTTAAATACGATCGAAAGATCCAATAATATCAAAATAACAGTCGAAGTGTTATTAAATTTTTAATAGACGGTTGGTAAAAACTTGCAATAAATAAATATTCTATTGGAATCACAAGTCTGGGCGATTTTAGAATTATAGGTACACATGAAAGAAATTACCAATATGTGTTTATATGGGGACCTCCCCCCCCCACTGACGTAACGTAATTACAGATGTCGACCGATCAACAGAGTTAAGCTACATCTGTCACAGTGAGTATTTGGATGGGTGGCCGCCTAGAAATACTGTATACTGTTCTTGTATTGAATAATACCCACTGTAGCCCACTGTATGACGACTTTAGTAGTAGTTGAAAAAAATATATATATATATAATTATATGAAAAACTTTGTTCTCACAATGAACATATTCACAAAATATGTTTCGATATATTTTCCATATGTAAAATAAATAAAAAACTGTGAATTGTCAGTCGATTCGGAATATTGTAAATATAAATAATCAATTTAAAAAGTACATTAAGTCTGCCTATATCTTTCATTTCAAACATATTATTTTATTCATTTGTACATATGTCTGTGTGTATTTTAATTAACGAAATCAAATAAGAAAGAGATTCATCCACGGTTTCTTAGAATTGAATGCATATATACATTTTATGGTAGTAGATGTTTTAAACAGTTGTTTTAAGTTTCTGTATTGCTAAACGTATTTATATTAATATACATTTATAATTCTGTCTGGTATGTATGGAGTGTATTTAAAATGATATTAATATGCTATTAATATTCTCTAATTTATTGGTTAATTATGATTCTTAATGCTTGAAGAACGTTCAGTATTGATTTTTTATTTTTGTATTCGACATTTATAAAATATGTCAGGGTATATTAATTTTATTCTTCAGTTTGTAAAGGTAAATAACGAAGGCACTAGAAAAATTTTGGTATGGGTGTATCAAAGAATTGCCTAGTTAGTCCATTTCTATCTGTCCGACCATTCATCTGTCATCAAGATAACTCAAAAACGAAACGAAACACCCAGCTGCAATTTGGATGGTGTATTCTCGACCTAAAAAGCAAAATGAGTCTATTAAGTCCCACAGATCCATGGCCCAATATTTGTATCCTTAAGGATTCAAGAAACATGTTAAAACAAAAGACATTTTAGGAAAGTTTTGAATAGTGGAAAAAGAGTATATCCTGTCGACCAGCTTAACTTGTACCCTACTATATCTCCTCCTGTCTAGAAGATATTTGATTTTTATATTGGCAGAAACATGGTTCCCGACAACTGGAGCTGGTCTACATGAGTCGATTTAATTTCATTCTTCGAAATCTGTTTATTAATATAAATTTGGTAGATGCATCCTATAACGTAAGATGGCGATAGAAATCAAAACCGGAAGTAACATGCTTGCGGAAAAAATTTCACAATTGGAATGCTGTCGCCCTGCAAGTATGTCATAATACTACTCACACAACAACAATTTTTCATGCACCTCTTCCATAGTACCTGGCCGGCTCTATAACCATTAAGTTTTTATGTACAAATTTAAACATAAAACAAGTGAAGTCAGTGACAACCAACAAAGTTCAATGTTTAGATAGTTGATATTATTCAGTATCAATGTTTGAACTATTTTTAATCATTATCATTCATAAAATACACTAAATATTCAGTCTATACAGTTATAACTATATAAATAAAAATAATTAATATTGTAATTATATATGTGTTCAATAGCTAAATTGGATCTAATATTGTGGCAAATCCAAACACTTTTTGAAAAAATGATTTTAAAAAAAAGTTGTGTTAAAAACCTTGTTTGTTTTGATATTTTATTCTTATCTCATCTCCTGTGGTTCAAAACTTGAGACATGAACGAAATTAGGACTGATTCAGTGCTATATCCACTTTTAATATTTGGTGTGCCGTTAATATTTGGTAGCCTTACAAACTTAAGACTAAAATAAATTTCCTTTTTTGAATGCTAATTTACTATATGTCGACTATAATTATTTTATTAAATACATCCCGTAATGTATTAAATAAGTTCCTTATATCAGTATTAAAATGATTGCTTTTCTCATACAATTTATGATAATTTACTCTTATGAATGATGTATGTGATTAAGTATTATTTTGCATACTTATATTTTATATCTTATACATATATATATATATATATATATATATATATATATATATATATATATATATATATATATATATATATATATATATATATATATATATATATATATATATATATATATATATATATATATATAGAATTTAAAAATAAATTTAATTTAAATTGCATATGTTTTAATCAAATATTATTAATTATATTTTTTTGATAATTGATTTTCCAATAAATATTTTATTTAAAATAAATTTATTTATTTATTAAATTAATGCTTTTTAATAAATGGAATAAAGTCATACTTTTTAAATCAATTAAATTAATGATGCGTAAATTATTACATTTTTAGTCATTCATTCCATTCCAAGTTGATGATCATGAAAATACCGATACATCATTTTGATTTCCGATTTTGTAAAAATTTTACAAAAAAAAAAAAAAATAACGGAATGGCCTAGGAGATGCGTTCCGCAAGTTTCACTCGTTGAACTTTTCAGAGAGGAAAATAAAAAAAAATAATTATTTGTTATTATTTTATTATTTGTTATTTTTATTCTTTAATTTTGCCAATATTTTACGCCTTCAAGTCAAAGGTGTGGTAAGGAGTAAAATAAAATTCAGGAGAATCCAGTCCGACATAAGAATGCGTGTTATATAAAAGTATGATATTTATTATTAACGACAATATAAAAAGCACACTTTGATAGTGTGTTGTAATAATAATATTTGGCCCATTTTTTTTTTCTAATTTATTAAATATTTTTTTAAGAATATTATAAACATTTACACACCCAAATAAATAATACTTACTTATTAATATTTTTTTTATTATCTACTCACAATGATGGAGGTTAAACTAATATTTTGTTTACTGCATGCTTCGTTGATATTATTAATATAAGTGCTTATGTTATTAATATTTAGGGTTCCATAACGATCAAAACAATTAAATTATAAAAGTTTTATCAACGAGATTATTATTTTATTAATTTTGGTTTTGCTGTTTTAAGAAAAATTTTAGACGAAAACTTTCTTAAAATTAAGATGGGTCACAACAGCCGAAAAATAATTAGATGGTATTTTAAATGAATTACAAATTTCTCTTAGCAAACATTTATTGTGGTATAAACATAGATCTGAAAAAGAGCTTACAATTTTTTGTAGCATGAAAAATTAACATATCACCTTTGTTATAACAAAACGTTTCTATCTCAAAGTTTGTTACAAAATTTTTTACATCGTAAAAAAAGGTAATTTAAATTTTCATCTATAGGAAAATAAAATAAAAATAAAAAACTTAATAGAGTTGAAGAATATTTAAAGAGAACCATTAAAGTATAGTTAATTGAAGAGAACAGAAAGAAAATTATCGAATTTAAGAACCTTTAAAAAAAAAAAACAATAAAGAAAATAGTAAATTTAAATATAATTGCTTACAAATCCGCTGGTAGCAAAAACCATGCCGAAAAAAAACTTCAATGTATTTCCATCCACTGAAGCATTAGATTTGCTAATCAAAATATTTGATTAACATTTACAAATAATTACGTTTCCCAATTGAGCAAAAAATTTCTGTAATAACAGGATGTAAATTTGGAATTCAAAACCCTTATGTGATTAAATATATTGAATATATACTTCACCGACTTGTGTGTTTTGTATAAAACACTTAACCACCCAAACATTATATCAATTATTATTTCAAAACCAAATTTTTTTTAGTATGTAGTTTTTTAATTCATAAAAATGGTGCTATGATTTTTAGCATTTAAATGCAGTTTAGTACAACTAAAATAACATGCTTTAATTTTTACAAACCGAACTAGAAAGTAGAAAATAATCTTGCTTTTATTTTTAAGAATTAGAATAAATAAAAATAAGAATTATTAAAAATTATTTTATTGTAAAAATACTGTTTCTTTTGACGAAATTGACAACACATGAATTAAATATTAACAATATTTGACATAGTTAACTCTTCTTAATCAAATTTTTTTGTCTGCTTCTTACTTCGTTTTGTAAAAATTAAAGCGTTTTTATTTAACTTTTTAATCTATATTTTAAAGCTAGCAATGATTGCTGACATTAACCAAACATGTAACTTCCTGTACCGTCCACTATTTAAATTTATATTTTGAATCGTAATATGAACTCCCTGTACTAGAGATATAGTAGTATAATATTTTAATGTTATTGGATATTTTTCTGCTCTTCATATATTCAGATCATTAAACTGAAATGGATAAAACTTAACTTAACAGATTCTATTTCATGGATACTAATATAAAAATTTGTTACACATTTTTAGTAGTTTTTAATTCACATATAAACATAATTTTCTAAAAATAAAAGTTTAATAAATTTTACAGGAGAGATATTGTATGATTTGAATTTCTATGCTTATTGTTTTTTATCATTCTTTAATACGTCGCTTTGCTGTTTCCAAGTATATTTCCAATTTACAGATATCCTTCTTATTTGAAGTGAAGTCTACTTTGAACATTGCCTTATTCATTCCTGTATACGAAGCAGCTCCAATAATTCTTTGATCTATTACAAAATCTTTTATCCAGTATTTTCCCTAAAAAATTAATATTTATTAAAAAAAAAAAAAACACCAAAGTGTATTTTCATAACGATTAATAAAAAATACAAACCGCTTTTATTGGGCATGTTGGTATCTTTGAATTTTTAAGCATAGTGTTCATGAGATTTTGAACAAATGGAATTTTCATAACGTCACAAACATTTCCCTTAAATTCAATGTAACTCGGTTTATAAACATTATTTAAGTATTGATTCATGATTGCGTAAACCTAGAAATTTTTCAATGGAAGATTAAAAATCGAAGATTGTAGATCTTAGCAAGCCTAAATTTTGATGACAGTTCTAAATTGAAAAAATGACTTTCTATACTAAATCGTTCAGTCCGTTTTCAGTCGTTTTAATTCGTAATACATCCTTACATCCTAACAGTGATAATTGTTTAGATATTTGACTTATGTATATCCAACCTTTACAGTTATAAATACAAATACAATAATAACAAGTATTGTGGTTATATATGTGATTATTAGCTAAATAAGAGCTGAAATTGTGGCGATACAAATATTTTACGAAAATATTTTCAACAAAATTGTTTGCGTTATAAAACAATATACGTATTTTGTTTTTGAAGTTTTCATCTTTATTTAATGGGTCAAAAGTTTTTAGGCCCGGAATACGCCACCAAAATTTTAGCCTTCTATCTCTTTTCGTTTGAAAGTTATCTTGACGATGGATGAGGAGGCAAATAGAAATAGAGCAATTTGGTGATTCTATACTCATACCAAAATTTTGTTTTTGCGGTCAATTTTTGCTAGCACTTCAAATTTTAGACTAAAAGTACTATGACATATTCTAAACATCATTTTTGGTTCAAACATTAGTTTTAAATACCATATGTCAGGTATTTAAGCAATAAAAACTGTTTTTTCACTTCTGAATTTTATGTTTAGCCTAAGAACTCGTTAGTAATTTGAGGAACAGTTTTTCTGTAAAGCTCTATTTTTTTCAGTATCGAATTATAACGTGCGACGTACGGAAACTTGAAAAACGTAGTATATGAGTGAGGTCTAAACGGAAAAAAGTTTCAAATAAAAAAGTGAAGAGCATTAAATCTTACATAAAAAAGGATTTTTTTTTACTATTATTAAGAATAACGGAGCCAGAACGTCTAGAAGATTTAAAATATACATACAAAGATGTATACAATGAAAATTTTAATACGTTCGGGGTCCGTTATTTTTAATAATAGAAAAGAAAATATTTTTTTTGTTTTTTTTGTTTTATAGTCTACAATTTTTAATTTGAAACTATTTTTCTAGCTCTTATCCTTTTGGCATAATGTAACTCCCACCAAGATTCCTGCCAAAACATGGTTTCTTTTCTTCGCTGACAAAAAATATAGCCTTTAATCCTCCTAAAATTTTTTGTCTACTTGTTGCAAATATTTCAAATAATTAAATGATTCAAATTTTACATAGAATTAAAAAAAAAAAATAAATCATACATAAGTTTGGTAGTTTACCTTTAGATTTCCTGGTGCTTTAATCAAGTCGTATTCAACAGATAGTGCCTTATCAGCGTTCCGTTGATTCGATACCGGTTCAAGTGATAAATTTAAATTTGCTACATACTCTTCGTTAATATACTTCATATCAATATGATGAATTTCAATAATTTCTTCATACTAAAAATATAAAAATTACTTCTTAATTTACAATTTTGGTATTTTAAAATTGTTGATATTTTTACCTTAACACTATCAACTGGAATAAAATTTATTATAAAAAATAAAAATGTATAAAATTGGATCATAGTTATTTATGAAAGTTAACTAAATCGATAGACATATTACAATGACTAAATTATTTTGAATGAGGGATTTTTTCAACAAATTAATTACCAAAATTTAATGGTCCATACAGTAGGTAAAAAAAAAAAAAATAGAAACATTTAAATTTATTGCAGGAAATCATTATTTAAAATAATGATTTTAATTGTCCAAAAAATGATTGATCGTTTAAATTATAAACATAATATTTTATACTGCATAATTAATAATACAAATGTCTTTTATTTTGAATAACTCAATATAATTTTGAAATATTTGAAGAACAATTCATACGAAAATATACCCTGACAAGAGAATTCTAGAATAAATTTATGAGTTATATGATCCACAAAAATTTTACTTCACTGCGTGTCCAGGCGACTTTAAAAATTGGTATACATGTCTACGTAGTTAAGTCAAAAATAATGTCAAGTTTTGTGTCCAAAATTGAGCTTTTATCGAACAACCAGAGACGTATTCATACAACCAGATTTCGTCTGGAGACATCCTGAAAAAGTTTTGTCAACCGTTTAAATTTCCATTCTTAAAAGGAATTCGGAAAAACCAAATCTCCATCAAAATTTGCGCCCTGCATTTGAATGCCAGGGGTAGGGAGTTTTTAGCAACCTCATCTTCATGTTTGCGAATTTTCGTTAAAATCGATTCTTCAGTTCTCATACAATATTTAACTCTTCTTCCTCTTTTGTGTTTGGATGCGAGTTGGTGTTAATGGACTCACTTTGAATTTAAAATGTTGGGTCGGATACTTCGCCTCTGAGAGCATCAACAAAATTTGGTAATAAAACGAAATTACGAAAATGTTATTTGATAATCATTGCTATTTTCATGGGTTGGAAAATGTACTAAATTCTCTAATTTCACTCCTCAGTCAAAACTTAGACAACACGTTTTAAGATTGAAATAAAAAAAACTACGAAATCATTGTGTATCAGCTTAGAAAATATCTTGTAGGTATCTAAAATTTAATTTTCGTTAATTCATTTTAATAATTTTAAAAGTAATTGATAAAGACATTTATTTAATACGGCAACATCTTTCTGTGGTATAAAGAAAAACCATACGAGAAAATGCAACGAAAACGAAATAAGAAGGCAGAGAAATGAGGGGTTTTGAGAGACGTACAAAGGAGTATAAAATATACCATTTCTATTCACTAGCATCTCACGGAGAGTTTTAAATAATAATAATACTGATGCTATATGGCGGTAGTATGAGTATTTTTCTTTGATCGTTTCAAGTATTTTATTAACTTATATAGTGGTAAGTATACAACATTTCGAAGACGGGTATTTCGATATGGGGACACTATAAAAGTATCGATACTTTTTTGTATCGAGTTTTTTTCTTTCGATACGTAAACACACGGATACTGTTTTACTCGATACATTATATTCGATATTTTTACTTAGTAATTTTTGGCAAATCGTTTCTAAAAATACAAGTAAAAGAATACAGATAAAAAAAATTATTAAGTATAAAAGTAGTTTTCAAAAGTATTCAAAGACAGTATGGATTATAAAAATATTTGTGAAAAAGTGATACAACTAAAACTATAGAGTATGAAAGTTTCGGTATCGAAAAAAGTTTTTTTTTTTATAAACATCAAGGTTATGTAATACACTTTGCATTCACATCATCGTGCACAGGTAAAACCGCATGAATAGGAGTTAAGGGCCATGTAATAACATAAAGCGCCTAAGAAAGAATGAATTGAGAAAGTATGGGAAATTATATCCGTCAACGTACGAACAAATTAAGGGATTTTAAAGTACAATAACATTTTAAACCTGAAAGCCTCGTCAATTTTTCTTTTTATTTGAGATATTTTCTAAAACAATGAGAAATATCAATACTTTCTTATGATGTGATTTTTTCTAGCATAAATTATCAACACATTTTCTATTGATTTTTCTAACCAAATCAAAAGTATTGATATTTCTTGGTATAGCAATTTTTTCTGATAGTTGATAGTATCGGTCAAATTGTTATTTTAGGTCACGATATTTGGTTTTTGAAAAAAAAATCAACAGGAACAAATGAAGATACTAACTAATAGAGTAAATTGTTTAGATACTCTACATCTGATTAAGTATCAAATATCAAATATTAAATATCAAAGCCTGAAATATTTTTTATCATAAAATAGTGAAATAGTCAGTAATAAATACACACATGATAATAAAATGTGTAATAGTTAAATTGTGTTTATTCTAAATTTGAGTAAAAATTGTTTGCGAATCCAAACATTTTTTGAAAAAATGTTGTACACAAAAGTTGTTTGATTTGAATTTACCACTTGCATTTTTTTCTATCTTTAATTTTAACAAAAAAGTTTGTGTTGTCAATATTTGGAAGCGTAACAAACTTAAGACTAAAATTAATATACTCTGGCATATTATGTATATCGAGTATAAAAATATCAATATCTTTAGGTACAAAAAAGTACTCGATACTTTTGATTCCATAATTATATAAGTAGGATTGTTTTTTTATTGAATAATTCTCATGAGTACAGTATCGATACTTTCGATTCGATACCGCGTCCCTATTTCGATACCTTTACCTCTATGTCTGATGAATAAATAAATTGCAATGTATTTTTGTGTGTACACAGAGCAGTGTAGAGAAAAAAAAAAGAGAACCAATGAAGAACATGATGTTCTTTTCATGTAAAATAACGTTGTTATATTTTTCGAAAATTTAATTAACTTTTAACTGAATTAATTAAATTCTATTACATTTATTTATTTTATTTAAATTTTTTAAAAGTTTCATTTAATGTGTTTTTTAAATGGCTTTTTAAATTTTTATTTTTTCGTTCTTAAAAAAATTATGAAAATCTAGAAAATGTTTTATCAAAAATAAATTAAGAAGATCCAATAAACACTTACTGTGGGGGAGACCGGGTCAAAACGAGGCTTGGAGCAAAACCAGAAATGCGCTGGTGTCAAATTTGTTTTACCGTGTTATAGCTATATTCATGAATTTACGAAGTATTGTGTCAAATTACGTTGTGTAGTGAGAAACCTAGTTTTTTCAGTATTTTGAACCATAGCTGTTGTATTAAATTTTAGTTCCCCATGTTGTTTAACGCTTTCACTATTTTTGGTTAGAAGTGATTAGCTTGATTTGAAAATATGCATGTTGGAACAAAATGGTCGGGGCATAATGGGATACTAGCCTGACTTTAATACAAATATTCTTAAATAGAAAAAACATGTAACATTTATGGCCAAAATAATACAAGAAAGTCCAAGAAATAGAGTGAAACGGATACTGATTCATCAAATGAAGAAAATCACACTTGCATCTATTGCATCAACTGTGGGTACTGATACTTGCAGTCAACTGAAGGATGGGTGATCCATGTGGCTAGTATTGGGTCTATAATTATTTTTCTAGGAGTTTATGAAGAGGATAATGAAGCTCACATTTGTGAACGATGTCCGCCTAATTAAAATTCGTCTTCGGTTTACTCCGTACCATTTCCAGGTGAATACCCTGGAATTTTTGGTTATTCATGATTTTTCTATGCCATTTAGCTTATAAATGAAGTTGATTATATGAAATTTAACTCGCTTCATTTCCTACATACCTAAATCTTCGAATTCATAACCTGTCAATTCAAGTCCAATACTTACAGGATCTCCTTCACTGGTTCGGCCTCTCAACTAAATTTACATAATTTCAATATTTATTTACAAATTAAATTTTTCTTGTCAAGAAATTTTTTTTTGTTTTTGTACGGTTTTTGTAACTATTTTATTGAATTCTACTCATCAAATTATATGTATTTAATTATCCTAATTTGCACTTATATCTATTTTATTTAAGGTAAAAGGTCAAAACGATTACATTCATAATCATATTTAACAATTCAAATCTCTTCAACATTTTTATTATGATAATTTATTTATATACATAATTAGAAATTCATCTCATTAACTTCATCATTTAAAATCTCATAATTTATGAATAAATTGTCATAGAATGTACCAACCGCAGTAGTATCATGGTGCGTCTTCCATCTAATAATCACTACCATAAAAGAAAACAATGTCATATATCATCAAAACTCTTAAAACTATCCTAAAAAAAAAAATTCAATTTTAAAAAACAAATATGATTTTAGATAAAATTCTTTCATTTGAAATACGAATCTCATAAAAGAACAATTTCTTTTCCTATTAATATTTTTTAAATAGAAAAAAAAACCACACACGAATTTTTATATTAAAAAAGGCTTTAATGGCTCTGAAGAAGTGGCTTCATGACCAACGCTAGCCACAATTGGGTAGATGCAATAAAAATATTAACTATTTTACCTATTTAAATGTGAAACTAGGCTCAATATCAAACAAATTGGAAAATTAAATTAAAATTGATTCAAAACCGATTAAGTTCTTAACATTGTTTTCCATCTCTTTCTTGCAAAAAAAGTTTAATTGGTGATTTTAGGAAACGCGGTCATTTTCTATAGAACAATCGTACAACAAAATTCTTGAATATTATTGTAATTTATGTTAAATTTTTATTCACAATCAACTGTGCACACGAGCATTATTTATCTTAAATTTTGAACGAAAGTTTATATAAGTGTTATGAACATCGATATCTTATGACTCATGTGTATACTCAATATGGCCATTGTAAAATTTGGCATTCAACGATAGTAAGACATTTTCTCCAAGTATTGATTTGATCGTGGTTGAAGACTTTTATTTTGTTCAGAAGAATACTGAAAACTTGGTCTGTAAAATACAAACTGGAACACGAGTTGGGTTGAATTGTCCTAAGAAATTATTTGACTATTTTTTTAATAATTTTACTAAGAAAATTTAGAATTTAAAAAAAAACCGTCTTAAAAAAAAAAACGTTATGTATGTCATTTAAAAATTAAATTGAAACTTGAATATTTATTGATTTTAAAACAAAACAAAAATAAATTATAAATTTTATAATCTAATAACACTTTGATCATATTTATCTACCACAAATGGATAAAAGTAATTTTTCTAAACGATTTAATTTCTAACATTTAATGGCCACGGAGACACGTTCTGAGTCTGGCTCTCATCTTCTTAAGAGTTCTTGTGTTTCATATTTTATAATAACAATATAAAAAAAACTTTAATGTCATAATATTTTGTCAATTAGGTCGTTTATATTAAATAGTTACATACTTTTTAAAGATCTTGTTTTTTTTATATGAATTTATAAACAATTTAAAAGACCATTTAAAACATGTCTGATAAAAAAAAAAAGAATTCTATATGGAGTTGTCAGTCCATTAAGTGAAGAGTTGAAAAAAAAGTTTTTGAATAGATTTTTATAGAAAGTTTCTATTTTTTTGACAATCATGTTGCCGTTCTTTTAAAAATAAGTACAAAGTAATAACATTTTTTCGAAATAGAAAACTTTTTTTTTTTTAAATTTTGCAATTCCAAAAATGTCCGTAATATTCGCTTCTTATTAGGCGAGCTGCTACGTTAATATTCATAATTATGTGCTTTTTTTGGTTGTTTTAATAAAAATATTAATTCAGTAAAACTCTGGTAATCTGACGACTGCTTATTGTGTTGTTTAAGTTAATAAATTTGACATACATAAGTAATTATTTTTTGTACTTCAGAGTATAACATATTCATAGCATCTTATCTCATTAGATCTGTAATTTGTGGATTTACAAGGTATCCTTTTGTCAAAAATTCCGGATTGTAGGAGATCTTCGTAGTACTCTATAATCGAAAAAATTCGATAGTTTGACACTCCCCTGCAAAATATTTGTCGGATTACAGGGGGTCCAATGTATAAATTTAAAAGAGGCGTTTGTAAGATTCTCAGAGTTCTCTTTATAAACAAAGTGGAGTTTCGGAGTGCGGTTGAGCTTCCTTAATTTGAAACTGACAGAGAAGATAATTATAGAGGCGTGTTTCGAAGTTAAAATAAGAAATTTATTAATTATTGTTGGGTTTACAATGGATCATTTTTCAAAATTATACAACAATTTTTTAAGGTCATAACTTTCATTTCCAAACATTGAAACTGAATCAATTGATGAAAACGTCATAGAAAGTTCATTGTCTTGTATTTTAATAAATGAATATTCTTCAGTGGTCATTCTAAAAGGAATTTTTTATGTTATAACAAAATATGTGTCGGCATTTTATGATATAAAACATAAAGAGAATATAGCACACAAAAATGGAAAACAAAAAATATTATATACAAAAAAATTAAAAGTTATAGACGAAGAGCTCGTGGGCGATGTGCGTAACGGTCTTCCTGAAGGATTTACAATTTTGTCAACTTCATAGCATGTTAATTACAGTAACCATACATTAGAAGAAATCAACTGCCTGCATCCATTTTAATATATGTTAAAATGTAAAACAAAGTATTTCTTGTCAAAACGTATACGAATTAGAAAAAAATAATAATAATTTGTTTGTTACAAATATGAGTACATAGTTTTTGTCTTTTATTTTTGTCATAACCACCATAATTGCTACCATGCCGATCCCCTCTTAGTATACTCTCCACACATTGAATGAATGCAGTTTCACTTTGATACCTTTGAATTTGAATTGAAATGGCATTGAAACGAATAGTCAAAATTCGAGATTCGCAAATTCGGCCTCATTGAAAGAACGTCGCACTGGGAAGAAGCTTATAAATAAAAGTTGATTTGAGCTGTTTCCATCCAGAACGTTTGTTACCGTGCTTAGTATGCTATGAATCATTTCAGACAAAATCCTTACAGATTCACCGTTACACACATCGCCAACGAGCTCTTAGTCTAATATAATAGGTACGTAGAAGTATTTTATACTATTCATATTTACTATCAACAACCTAAACTATTTTAATATATGTTGTATGTATAATAATAATATAACATACATAAAGTCGTTCATAATATTGTTCTAAATTATGTTTTCTATGTTCATAAATATTACATAAAATTTATGAGTCTTATTGTATAAATATTTCTTTGAACTTTTGTACGAAATTTTTTATAGTAAAAAAATTTATTTATTCCATTTAATAAACCGTCATATATTTTTTACGGTAATAAAGTATATTTATATAGATGTTTTGTTTCTAAATAAAAACTTCTTATCTTCTGAATAAAGTACCCTTATATTTTATTAAGAAAAAAAAAAAAAAAAAAAAAATTGAATCAATTCGAAAGCCTGGTAAAAATTCGTATCTAATAATAAACGAGCTTTCGTGTATGATAAGAAAGATTGTTAAATTTATACGTCTTAGTAATCGGACAACCATTACTTATTGATAAAAACTAACATTGTTAATTGTTTATATACTTAACATATATGGCTGAGTATCATAATAAGTATTATAATCATGTTTGTGTTAAATGAAAATTATTTTTAACCGATTTCAAAAAACGAGATTTCAATTCTTCTTCTTTTATGAACCACATTTATAACCTTTCGAAGTCGTCATATTTTTCTCCCTTATGGCTTAAAGGATAGATCATGGCGTTATGGAACCCAGGTTGCTATTTCCTTTCATTTTTAAATTATCTGATTACAGAAAGATGAATAGAAAATAAGATTAAAAGTATTAAAATTTGTTTGATCTTGACAACTTTTTGAAATCTGTTTACTCCAGTTGGGATAAAAAACATAATTCATTTTTAATTAATTTTGATACGATTGTGTCGATTATCGCCCGAATCAAGAAGCCCGCTTGAATACCGCTGTCGTCCTGAAAAATTATTTAAAAATGGACTAGTAAATTGCCAGAAATAAGTCTACTCACCCTGTCGAAATGTTCCAAAAGATAAAAAATGCCACATACTTATTCGACGCTGCTTAGCCTAGCGACAAATGGGTTATGAGAAAAAAATAAGAAGTATAAGTTTCAATCATTTGTTTTGAGTGAAGAGAATTGTTTTGAATAAAACATTTTTCATAATTTGAACCTCAAAAACTATTAGCCAACCATTAATCATAACCTTTTTAAGTGAGTTGAAATATACAAACAGATTTGTTGTAAAGTAATACATTATCTATATAACAATGTTAAGTTTTGTGTGTGAGTTGTTAGAGTCGCCTCGAAGATTGCCTTTTTATTTACGAGAAACCCACATCACAACATAAACAGACATGTTTATTTGAATTTAATGAACTACATAATATGTAACACACACACTACAATGCTACATTATATTATTACAGGAACAAGTAAGTTAAGGTGGATAGTAGTAACAGATCTTGGGCTCTATGCATACTTAGATTTCTGTTAGCTTTGTGAAATGTAGTCCTAAATAAAGCGACAAGTATACTATTTAGTAATACAATACAAACAGAAAAAATGCAATAAAAAAATTTACTATTTTACCCATCGAAAAGTATAACTAGGCGCAATATCAAATAAAAGTCGAAAATTATATTAAAATTTATTCAAAACCGAATAAGTTATAGGCTCTTAAAGACTGTTTTCCATCTCTTTCTTACAAAAAAAGTACTGTGGGATTCTACGATAAGCGATCATTTTTTATAGAAAAATCGCAAAACAAAATTTTTAAATATGAAATATAATTTATATAACATTTTTATTCACAATCGACTAATTTTTGCATACTCATAATATTATACTTAAATTTTGAAGAAAACTGTATAAAAGTGTAAATAAGTGACACGGTAATGAAAGGACCTCTTACCGTAGAATGATATTTATGTATAATCACTATGCATATGAATATGTATCACGTCATTTATGTAAATCTTCTTTATTTAATTAAGAATTTCGAATGTCCATATTTTGTATACTTTAAAGATTTTTAAAAAATAACTTTAAATTTATGTTCATGACGCTTCAATACAGATGATTAAAAAAAATTTATGCATTTTCCCTATTGTACATGTTGATTAATTTTCTAAATTCAAATATTTTATAATTCTATTACCTTACAATATCTAATTATATAAAATTCACGATGTTGAACCGCGATGAACTTTGAAAATAGTTTTCGATCGTAACGTATTTTTAATATGTAGTTTGTTCCAATTCAAGATTGTTCCTTAAGAAAGGATAGATTATAACTCAAATATTTCCTTGTTTTATTGCAAGTTACACAAGTTTGTTAACAGGTGGCAGTGTCATCTACATATGTGGTATAAACATTCAAGAATTTTTGTTATAATAGTTTAGTAGACATCCAATAGATTTGCAAATATTTTCCTCTCATATTCTAGATATTGGAAACGATAAAATCAAACTGTATCCAAATATGCATTATATTTTAATTTTTGAAAATCTTTCAATAACTTGTAAATTCATTTTTTTTTAAATGGAGCAAGAAAAGGCAATTAAATATGTTCTAGACATGATAGAGATGCGGTTTTCCTTTTTAATCGATCTGGAATCATCAGTGGAAATGATAGTATTTGTTTTTTTTACTTACCCATTTTCTAATAGCCTTTAGAAGCAAAAAACTAATTTTTTATATGCAAGATGGAAGATGTGGTTTTTTTGAATTTTGCCATAGCAAAGCGTGATTGGGTTTGCTAGAATTAAAGAAAATAAAATATTTATTATTATTTATTTTATACAATTTTTGTGGTTTTTATTTTGCTATTTTCCAATAAGATAAAATTTGCTGAAATCCCAGTTTCATAAATAATTTGCTCATATAATAAACAGTAATGGTTTTGCATCCAATCCATAGTTTTCGAATAAAAAGTACTTCTAAATGTTCGTCTATCCCTTACTTGATATAAAAAACATTGAATATTTTATTACAACACTCCTGTGAATATTATTATTTGAAAGCCAAAACCGCTTAAACTCTTAAAAACTTTTTTAAACCAAATCGCTCAATATAACCATCGTGTGTACACAGCCTTACGTATAATATTTAAAACTGAAATATAATTTCCATTCATACCTGTACAAAAAAACTTTAAAAACAGGCCAGTCTAGTGCATTTTTTTATATATTACATTTATGGTAGGCTTTTGGTGGGTAACAATATATTGTTGAAGATTTTTATTGTCTAAAGGTCAAGAAGTAATAATGTTTATAAGTAATTGATTGAGATTTTATTATTGACTTGTTGCGAGGGAGTGCTTAGTGATATATTGATCTTAATTTTAATAAATTTTTTGGGGATATCAAATTTCCAAACTTTCTACATGTTAGAAATATTTCTTGATAAAAATAGAATAATAAAAAAAATCTAAGTGACATGAGAAAATAAATCAATTTGTTAATATCCTGTTAATAATTAATTTTGAGGCAACATTATTGTTTGAAAAAATAAAAAATATTTTCGAGATAGTTTATAATACTGTTTTTGGAAACAGAATTTCTTTAAAATTCTTAATTAAATAATGTTTATCTCCATAGTGATTATACATATGAATCATTCTAAGATAAGAGGTCCTATAACGATTTCCATGGCACTTATAAACACTTTCCTTCAAAATTTAAAATAAATAATAATCGTATGCATAAATGAGTTGATTGTGAATAAAAATTTTATATAAATTACAATTATATTCAAGAATTTTGTTGTACGATTTTTCTATAGAAAATGACCGTAGAATTTTCCATAAAACTTTTTTTGCAAGGAAGAGATGGAAAACATTCTTTATCTTTAACAGCTTAAAATTTATTCGTTTTTGAATCAATTTTAATTTAATTTTCGACGTTTGTTTGATATTGAGCATATAGTTTCATATTTTATACGTAAAATAGCAAGTTTTTTTAATGCATCATCCCTCTTTTGGAGGTTTTCACATTTGCAACCATGTTATTTAGAAAATAATTTTTTTAACTCAATGTATTAATTTCAACTTAATCACGAGAAAGTACAGTGTGCATTATTGACAGTGTATTTGAATTTGTTATTTCATTATATTTTTGTATGAGAAAAGTTGCCAACTAATAAACTTTGGATTTTGTATGGAGCTTTGAGTATGAAAACAGTCTTTCATTTTTGTTAAGTTATTCCTTATGTCACTATTCCCGCATTTGAATGATTTTTCCATACATCCCAGTTAACAATATATTGAAATTTTTTCTAAATTATGAAACAAAGAATTATATTACGTCAAATCTACGGAGAGAAGTAATATGTTTTTTATATATTTTTTTTTTTAATAAAAAGTAATAAAAACAATATTGAGGTACTAATATGTAAATAAAACAATAGAGCATTGCAAACAAAAGGACATACAACATGCAAGAAGCAACTGCTTCACATTTATAACAATTGAAATATACAATAATATGCACAGGGGTATACTGAGCGGTGAAAGTAACGACAGAGAGTACAAGACTCGAATAATATGGTATTAACACTGACTTAGTAGTATTATAAAGAAGCATTATTTTATGCAGGGCGTATATTATAAATAAATACGCTAAACGTATGAATACGAATGAAATGAACAATCTATAAACGTGTCCCGTACCAAGTGCTATGAATAGCGAAGATAATTAAGGTAGCGAAGGAAGAATTAAATATTAGAAATAGTTACAACCAGAGTATAGGGATATAGCACTAAAGAGATAATTCGAATATCCAAAATGATTCCCCATGGATTACAAAATCATCTTTTGCAAATATAAAGGTTTGATGGTGGAAATTTAAAAAAGGAAAAAAATAAACATTATCATCTTCAAAAATAAATACACATAAATACGTAATACATTATCAATATATTACACACACTATGACGCACACATATATAAGACGTGTGGCTTATATAACACACACTACGCATATTATTTTGTGTAATATACTGTTTTGTTTAAAGGCAAGTATATATATATATATATATATATATATATATATATATATATAATATATATATATATATTACTTTTTTAAAGATACTGAGATTCACTTTTCAGTGATTATGGTCTAATTTCGGTCACCTATCCAATTTTTAGCTGTACCCAGTGATCCTTAATATAAGCGCTTAGATAAAAACTCCACTGTACTCAAAATCAGCTTTGTTCAGTTATTTTACCTAACTAGACAAAAACTTTAAAACATGGTTTAGTTTTGTAATTTATGATTCAAATATAACGTTAAACCATTCTCTAAAACTTTCTCATTTTGAGATGGCATATTTTCAAAGATATCGTAACGAAAAATCGATTTGCCGATATTTTACCGTAAATTGAAAAATTATTTGTCGTGAACAGATTGAATTTTTAAGCTTTACAAATCTTCTAATGGCTTCTTTTGAATGGGGTTTTGAGGAAATATCTATTAACTATTTCATACACACATCTTGTATTACACTAATTTTATTGCTTTTAAAAAACAAAAAATATTAAAAAGTTCTATTTGCTTTTATCTTTAGTAGATGCTCATCTTTATACACTCTTAACCGATTCAATTTTTCTTCTTTTATTTCAAATAAAAAAAGTAATGTACGCAGCCGACGTCGTTGTCCACATATTTTTTACAAATGAATAAAGAAATTGTCTTCACATGCAGCGGAATTATTTGTTATATAAAAATATATATATAATGCATACTAGTTATAGAGTAATTTACTTACTATGTTTATACAGAAAAAAAAAAGTAAAGAAAAAAACAAGAAGTGAAGCCGATTTAGCCTTATTAAAAAACGTTATTGTTTTATATAATAAGTACAATTTAGTATTGTTACTAGAAAAAGAGATGAGAAAATAAACTGTTGAAAAAACAACATCCACTTAATAACTATCTGAATATTTTAGCTTATACAAAATGAATTTCAAAACTAGTCATAGCAAATATGGACCATGTGCTTTAATTTGTTTTCTTTTGTGGCTCTGGTTACGAAATAAAACTTAATCAATAAAATGATATCGAAGTCTGTAAATAATATTTGATTTAACATAGAAAATTTTTAAAAATGCATTAACAAATAAATATAAATAAATTCTTTATATTTGCAATTAAAAATAATTACTAATACAATTTTCAATTGCAATTATGTAATTTCTTCGATCATTCTTCGTCATTTTTTGTAATTATTCAGTACTTTTTGTTTGATATATGCTAATACAATTTACATGCAAAAAATTGAACTTAAAATTATATTTTCTAGAATGTGAATGTTTTATTACAAATTTTAGCTAACCATGCCGTATCAATCGATTAAGAAGTCCCTTCCACCTACTTTGCACGGCACGAATAGAAATTGTCTAAATGGATTTTTCTATTGTCTCATGGTTTTTTTTTCAATAAGTAAAAATAGGATATATTGATTTATTAGGGTACACGAATTAGTAAATTTGTACACAAGTCACAATTGATCAGTCTGGAATGGGCTTAGAGATTCTCAGATTTTAAGTATATTTTTGTTAAAAATTTAATAGCATTTGTTTCCCTAAGGCAATTCTTAACTTTGAAGAAAAATGTGACTGTAAAGATATGCTAAGAACTGAATGTAAACAATTAATTTTTATTCACGACATATATAGGCTATATCAGAGTATATTAATATTTAAGTTTGTAACGCTCGCAAATATTGACCGAGCAAACAAAATTTTGGTATAGGTATTCATAGCGAAGTTCATTTTGGTAGCGATCGCCATCATTTTTTAATAAAAATTCAATTAATTTCTTAATCGTTTTTAAGTCCAAATCATGGCCTCCGGAGGGAGCTAAAATTAAAAAAAAAAATAATGCATTTGATTTAATTCTGGGGTACTACAAATAAAACTATGTATAATAACAAACCAAACTTAAGCATTATTTTTTAATAATGTCAAAATATTATTATTAATGTCAAAATATTTTTTGAACACTAGGTGATAAATCACTTCAGAACATAACAATATAATAATATAAAATCCTTTATTATATAAACCATGACTGACTGACATGAACGGTGTGTCTGAGTGTAGTGGTAGGTTTATTATATTAATATTTATTATTCGGTAAATGGCTATTATTAAAATAATATTTTTTAATGAATAGAGAAATTATGCTGTTTTTTTTTTTTTTAAATATTATTTATGTGAACTATGATGGCTTTACTAAAAACAATTTATACAGGAAACTTTTTATTATTAATAGAGGAAATTGTAATTAAAAAATATAAAACTATTATTAAATAATTTTTGTGAATGAGAATGAATGTCAAAATTTAAATTATTATTTCTTTTGATTTTAATCAGTATCGTATTTCATTATATTTTATTTCAATTAATTTTTTTTAAAATTATATTGTAAAGTTAATTTATATAGAGTTTATAATCGAATTTCTTTAAAATTAACGTTAGTAAAATGTTAACTATTCTATGGTGTAAACAATTGAAACAAATAACAAAATATAATTTATTTCCTCCAATATATAGTTTTAAGCACTCTTAAGCACTTTTTATAATTTCAATTCAGTCTTCCGTTAGCTTGGGTTATTCTTCAAAAAGGTTTCCAAAAATCTGTTGATGAAATTACATTGCCATGTTTTTAATATTGCGTAATCACATTGTTTGAATGAATAAAACTGCTTCTTAAAAACTATTGACAAATTTTAAATTAAATTTTTTGATAAACCTATTAAATACCCAATTATGTTTATATTAAATCGATTTTAGACATAATTTAATGTGTTATATTTTATTGTATAGTTGTATATGTGTTTGAATACGTTTCTTGAATATAACCACCTCGTTTTACGTAGCTGTCCAAATAAATATTTTCATAAGCAACTGAAGTAACAGTTTTAATTGTTTAAATATACGGAAAATGTTTTAGTATCAATGTTTGAATAATTTATAAAAATGAATATTATTAAAATACAGAAATTTCATTAAAACCCAGAAATATTATGAATTGAAAAAATTAATATTTTTGCTCATTCTCGCACGTAAAGTGTCTTTTAAGGCCTATAACACGCTTTTCAAATTTCAGACCAGGTAGGCAAATCGACCTATTTCAAAATGTTATGTTGGCTTTCAATATTTTTCTTGCGAATAAATTTAATATACCTTTATATATGTCTTATACATTTTACTTGCCCAGTTGTAATGACAACTTATTTTTATCATTGAAAATAAATATGGGATCACATTTTGTTTCGTGAATTGTTTCGAAACACCATCATTTTATATCATATTTTAGAAGCCTGTACATAATACCACTTTAAGTTAATTAAATTGGTACATTTATACTTAAAATTTAATTTAATTTGTTACTTTTATTAAGAATCATATTAAAAATTAATTAAATGCGACTTTTTATAGAAATTATTGTACCTTAATTTCGTGTTTTGTTATGTAAAAAATATCATATTACCATCAAAAATTTGATCTAATTTAAATAATATCTGAAGACGTATATTGTACAACACATTTCTTAACAAAAACATCATTTTTTGTATAATTATAATTTACTAGCTAACCTGACAATGCTTAGCTGTGGCTTAGTTTTTATTCGTTAAATGAATATTGATTAAAAAAAAATGAACGCATGAGATTTTGAATTTTATCTATCTCATATTCAAGTGTAATATGTAATAAAAAAGAAATATAAAATTCTTAATTGATAAAAATTCAATTTTTTTAATGAGGAATATTATTAAGTGTACGGGGATTATTAAGTGTAAACAATTACAAAATATTAAATTATAAGTATAAATACATATGCCAATTAACTCACACCGTTATCTTTTTACTTGTAAATGTCTATAGACTAACATAAACATTCATCTGCTGAAGTTTATGGAACTAAATATATTGAAAATCACTTTGGTAAAAAAATTATCCTAATTTGGACCAACCGTTACACATTTACAAAATTTCATTGAAATTGGATAATGCATTCTAACTATGGTGGACAAACATCGTGACAAGGGATTATTATACAAAGTACGTTTGATTTTTACCCTGAATTTACACAAAAACAAATGCACGAATATTATATAGGCATTATAAGAATCGAACCCATTATATTATAATTTTATATGATTTTGATTGATTAGCTAAAACTTGTTTTCTTTTTTCTCTATGTACAAACGCATTTAAATAAAATAAATAAATAAATTAAAATGTATGACTTTCTTTCAAAATAAAAAAGCATCTTTTAAAAATATTTATTGAACAGATGAAAGATTGAGATTAATACGAAAAGTTGCTTAGTACATAAGTCTGAATGATGATACTGTATAAGATTCCGTAGAAAAAAATGTGAAGTATTTGGATAAAGTTGGTAAGTTTGCAATAGTAACATATATATTTTGTTTATAATTTAAATTTAAATTTTCATAGTCTAAGCATTTAGGTTTTTTTTCCTCGAAGAAGTGCTTTAAATCTTTTTTTGAATAGCATTTATAAATCGCTATCCGTACCGTGCGTAGTACGTGGAAGGGTTCTTAATCGATTATTACGCTATCAGTGTCTAAAATTTGTAATAAAATATTTACATTCTTGAAAATATAATTATTTGTTTAATTGCATATAAATTGTTTATCAAATGTCAAACAAAAAATAATGAATAACTTAAAAAGACATTTAATTGAAGTTACATAGAATAATTAAACAAATAATTCGATTTTTTTTAGCCCATCAATTGATTAAGAAGCCCTTTCCACTTACTATGCTTGATACGGATAGAATGAACCTAAATTGTTGTTAAAAATGCCACAGTTAGTTAATATATAGGCAACTGAACCCTAAAATAAGTAAATTTATTTTTTAAAGAATCTTAATGGATTTTGACAATTAATCATACAAAACTCTATATAAAAATGTTGAACTTTTGACTTCATATAATTTTAAATAATAAATATGTATATTTATAAATTTAATATGCCTATATATATTTTCTTTCATATGTGTTTATTTAAATATGAAAATATTACTCAATTTATGATTGATGCGATCAAATTAATTATACCTAATTAATTTACCAGTGTGTAATATCATTTCACAGTACTATTAATTTTATATAGTTTAAAAATCATCAATTTTACAGAATGTTTAGAAATGTTTAGTGTTGTATACATCTGTCACATAAATTATAGTAATATAATATTTTTACCAAAGAATTGATTTTACAATATAATAACAAATATGATCTAAAGCTCGGTGAAAAATTTTGTGACAGTAAAGAAAAATGTTGGTACATTTAGAATTAATGAAACGATTTTTTTTTTGCGATTTATAAATTAATTGTTTTGCTAGTTTTGGAGTAGATAAAGTCTAAAAAACACAAAAATTATGTTTGGTTTACAATTGGATGATGGGTTTCCGAGATATTGGTCTGAAGATAGCATTACTTGCGATATCTCAAAACTACATCTTTTGTCGTGAAATAGATGTTATTTTTGAAATTTATTGGTGAAAATTTCCTTGAATGAATATTGGCGTCTTATCGAATTTGAAAATTTGCAAAAGCGCACCCCTTTAAAATACCTGTTTATAATAAAGAAAATTTCTCCAATTTCGGTAAAGTTTTGTATAAGATTATTTTGACAAAAAATTAGAAAAATACCAATAAATATTTCGAACAGATATCGGTGACTAGCTTGAAAATTTGGACATTTAAAACAGCCTGTAGGTTGAAGCAAAATTAAAAATGTGTATCTTAATTTATGGTAGATATAAGTAAATTTATTATTCAATCTGTATATACCTGACTTTACAATCGTTATTAATATTAAACAATTTTTCTTCGTTGTAAATTGTTATTTAATTATTAAAACATTTCATGACAGTCCAAAAAAACACAAAAATCAATTTATAATGACCTAAAAATTGAACTTACCACTCTGATCATATTATGAGAAAGTAAAATATGATAATTTATTATTAATAAAAAAAAGTCTGTCATGTATTGATTGTCTTCAATTTTTAAACCTCCTTAAACAGAAGTTAACGAAATCGTCCCGAAAATCAAATTATAAAATAACATCATTTCCTTATATTACGAGATTAGCTAAGTTTCTTTAGAAAAAATGATGTGTATAAATTAGATTTCCGACAAAATTGACCAATTGAGTCCCATGGATCCAAGATCTAACTATAAATGACAATAGATCAAAGGAATATAACAACTAACAGATTTAATTATTTAGATAATCGACATATAATTTAGTTTCAATGTGTTTATGTCTAAAATACGTCATCAAAATTTCAATACGCTTGCTCTTATCGTTTTTGAGTTATCTTGTAGACGGACAGATGAAAATGGAGTAATTAGGTGATTCTATACCAAAATTATATATACCTATACCTGTACCAAAATTTTGTTTGTTCCGTCAATATTTTCTAGCGTTACAAACTTTAACTACTAAAAATAATATACTCTGACATATTATGTATGTGTCGAGTATAAAAATTCAATTGGCAGTTAAAAAGTGACTTAAATTTATTAAATTTTGAGAAATTTTTAGTGTTAGCAACGAAAGCCCAGATAATGTGATTGTAATTAATGTAGTAATAGTTATAATACACATTATAAGGAAGTTATTGACGTGACTTTTTACAGTCACATCATTTACGGCATGTCGTGTTTTAAGAAGAAAAAGTATTTGTCTCGTATAAAAGATAGGTATTAAAAGTTAATAAATTTTTATCCATCTATCAATGAATAATTTATATTAATTAATAAAAAAAATATATTTGAAGACAAAATACAAAAATAAAACTTTTTCAATTTTTTATTTTAAATCTTTTAATTTATTGCTTGAATATTTAATTAAATACTGAAATTATATCTTATTAATTATTCATAAATTGATTATTATGGTCATTAATAGTGAGATTTGAAAAATTCATTTTGCTTTAATTTGTTATGTCGGTGTATTTTACATTGAAAAAGCATAATGTTCTCACAAATTACCAGCGAATTGAGCGGGCTGTCAAAAACTATGAATAATAAATTTTGAAACTACACTTAGAGAATCAAATAAAGAACTTGATAATTATCCTTACATGATACAACAATGTATTTCAAATCGTTTTCTACCACTTCACAGCAAATACATCATTTATGTGCTATTTAAAAACCTAGCAAATTTTTCTTTCTTGCCCTTTTTTACCGTCCTCGTTTTATTTTATTCCAACCAAATTAAACTGCTTGCGTAACTGTTGGCGGCACTACTAACTGAGAATGGATATTTTCTCATTAATCAAAGAGTTTAGTTTATATCCCCAAAATTGAATTGAAATATATTTTTAAAATTTAGAGTCGTAATAAAAACCATGTATACTTATTAAGTATCAATTTTATATCGAAGTGTCCATTTTTAAAACTCTTCTATAAACAAATAAGCGATCGTTGGAATGAACGATTTTTAAAGAACAAAAATTTTCTACTCGCCAAAAAATTTTATCATACCGATGACAATAATTTATCATCTCACTAAGTTTTTTCGCAACAAACTAACTTTTTCAACGACTTCACTTAACGGTACCACTAAAGTAAGTTATATGAATAAAATGAATATGAAAAACACTCATACCAAAATGTATTATAATACTTTCACTGTATGAGACACTTTTCTTCTTCTTAATAATATATAAGATTATGGAAAATTAATTTCTTCATAGTGTATTATTATTATTCTATAAAGTTTTTCACCATGCACACATAGTAGAGAAGAAAATTATGAATATCAATGATGAAAAACACATATAAATGAAAAGAGATTCGTCGCTATTATAAAATATACTTTTCATATAAAACACAAAACTTAATGAAAATAATAATATTCATAGTGGAAGAATTATTGGCTTTAGTGTATTCTCTTAGGGTTCACTATCAAAATTATGGTAAGAATAATATGCCAGTATATATATTCTATAAGCCTGATATTCCCAACTCAATATAATTTTCGTATAAATTTTCATTTTTTTCCCTAATTTCGTAGATCAAATTTTCTTTTGTATTTTAAAAATACGTATTTCGACAACAATGTAATCATCATCAGTATAAATGAGCTAATTATAATAATTCTCCCAGGAGATTTTACTCGTTGCTAATTTGGTGCCGGTTTGCACAACGGTATGATGACTACTTTGTAGTTGAAATACGTATTTTAAAATACAAATTTATCTAGAAAATTGGATGCAAAAAATCGAAATTTATTCCTAACTAGGAAACTAAATTATTTATGTACCAGAAACAGAAATTTTGTACATAATACCAGAATATATGTTTATCATCTTCAGCTGTTACGTACAGCAATGCTTAAGACAAAAAAAAGTCTTAAGGAAATCTTAGTTAATAGACTTTATAAAGGCAATTGCCTAGGAAAGAATTGAAAAATCTTTATAATAATTTCATTGTAAAGATTATTATTATTAAGTTATTCATTGAAGTCAAAAAATATACTTTCACAATTTTTTTGATGAAAAACATTGTGAACGATTATATTTTGTGGAGATATTTAGCCAAATATTGATTATTTGAGCGCGTGTAATTTAAGATTTGACATACCTACCGCAGTTATTAAATTCCAGACAACTGACTCCGTCATTTGCTCACATTGAATACTTTATCGAAATTTGTTTTTTTGTGTTTCCATTGTTACAAAAAGATGAATAATTATATTTGTTTCATCTTTCCATTTTGTTTCAAAGTTTAATAGTGTATTGTTCGGTTTCCATTATTTTAATATTGTGTTATATATAGATTGTATATAATCTTATAACATTTTATATGTTAAATTCTATTGTATTCGACTTTTTTTTTATTTAAAGCTACGAATTAAATGATAAAAGACAAATAAATAATAATAAAATTATTTGATCAAAAATTATAATTAATTATTATATAATATCAATAAATAAAATAATAAAAAAGTGAAACAACTAACAGCACTACTTATTGATGCACCAAACAAATGACTCACAAGGGGAGAGAACGACCTTGGAACGACCATACTAAAAGGCGAGATAGCATAGTTAGTAGTGGAATTGCGTTCGGAGTGGAATTTTGGGGTTCGATTCCCGGTATTGAGTTTATTTATTTATTTTAATAATTAACAATTTATAAATTGATTATAAATATTATCTATTATTGAAAAATATACTTTGAAATAATAAAAAAATAATAGTAAAGGTTAAAAAAAAATCATGATCAAGAAACGAACCCGTTAATGCTATCTCGATTGAGCGAAGCGATTGAGCGTTGAATGTTATTATTAAAAGGGGCAAATACCCTATAGGGGTACGATAATTAAACGCAATCTCATTCCAAAATAAAAATCCCAAGCTCGTGCCCTTCCTTTGTCAGTTATTTTTGAGCTATTGTTAGCTATTAAAATTTATAAAATCCAGTTAACAGATAATCCATTATTGTATAATTATATTTCCTTTTTTTTATTATTATAAGCAATTTAGATATTATGAATTTATTAAAATAAAAAAAGAAAATATTCACACTTATTTGGCATATTTGCTGTTAATTAATAGCTAGACAGCTTTTAGTTTTAACAGTTAAACAGCTAACTTTTATTTCAATTGATATCATCATAAAATTAAAATTTTTCAAATAAGTCGTAAAATATATACTTTTTCAAAGATAAAAATTTTTATACATAAAATTTAATAATATAAAAAAATGACAATTTTGTAAGAGAAATTTTATTTAGAACAAGATAATTAAAAGTAAAATTACTATATATTGTCATAAAAATAATGTTGTACAGTCTTATAAAAAAAATTTGAATCGATATTCAAGTAAGTTATTTTATTCATTGGTTTTTTAATCGAACAATTTGTTGTATCCGTAGACTTAACTGTCAAAATATCTGATATTATTCATTTTTGTTCACATGCATCTTAATTCCGGTTGGCGCTTTCGGGCGAAAATGTATCAAGAGATTTCTCTATTTACGGTTTATTTATTTAATATTCCTATCACTAACACACATATTCTAATGGGAGGTTCTGCTGAAATATTCTACCTGAAATGAGATGTCTATAAAGAAACTGCACTCAGCCCCTGAAAATAAATGGAGACAACATATACTTAGCAGTAAATTATAGTTGTAACAAAATTCTTGAAAACCAAATTTCCAGATCTCATCACCAAGATAACTACTAATCACATGGTGAACATGCAAATGGTAGTGGATTTATTTTGAATTACGGTTTGTCTTGGGCATAGAATTCAAAGTAGAAAATATTCTTGAAAAGATTTACAATCCGATGTATATAATCATCATCAAAAAAAGGGCACTACAACCCGGGGTAGACCCTGTTCTCTTCAGTTATCCTCCGCCATAACTTACTATTTCTGTCCATTCTCTTATTTGCAATGTACTTAAATCGCCTATTATATCATTTACCCATCTGAGTGGTGGCCTTCCCTTTTCTGGTTGTGTTTCCTTCATGATTTTTTGTAGAAAGAAGATAGTATTCATCCTTTATTTGGACATGTTCAAATAATCTCGACCTTTGTGATTTGATAAACTATCCGATGTACATACTGTTTCTGAAATAGGCTCATCATAACTATGAGTATTATTAAAAATTTCTTGAATTGTTTTAGTCACAGCTCTTCATGACACTAGAGGCTTCATGTTTCGTCGTTAAGTTTTCGTAGTGTTTTTTCCGTCTTCTTCGAGAAACAAGTACATTCAGATTGATTCATTTTTTCATTTTCATAGTGTACATCTTCTTTTTGCTGTATCATCATTCAGTCTACAATATGTGTGAATTAAAACACCTACCTGAAACAGAAAAGTGCATAATTTATATATGAAATGCAAATAGTTATAAACTTGTGATGATGGTTGGTCAGGTTAGGTTAGAAATAAAATACAAAAAAAAAAAAAGTAATTCTTTGCTTAACTCATTGGAACACACATAGTGCAAGTGTACAAACACCTCGAAAACATTACTCTTTCTATTGAATATTTAAAATTCATTTATATTTGAACAATATATGGCAGTAATATACGTACGTAGTACTTTTAGTCTCAAACATTGATGATATGTAGGTATCTAGCATTCGTTACACGATATGACGCCTACAATGGACATTGTGGTGCAAAAATTAATTCAAGTGTGAATTTTATGTTCGAGTTTTGGGTTTTTTTCTCTGAAAATAAAGACTTATACACTGTTTCAAACTTTAAATGAAGGGATGTGTTGTAAAGCCGAATTTTGGAACTTTAATATTATTCACAAAAATGTTATACGGTAAAATATGGTAAAATACAACACAGTGTAAAAATACTGTTTTATATGATGGCGATTTGAATTATAAAAAATTATTTTTGTTGCATAGAATAAATAGTAATAAAATGAAAATAATTTTTAATGCACAATTTTTTCGAAAACGGACTTAAAAGTATAAAATATTTTCTCTAATTTCAAACGAAAAATATGAGGTGCATGTAGCAGATAATTGTTGCATTAATAGCTCAACTAATGATGCAGCATGCATGCGCCCCATAAAATTGTTTATTTTATTAAACTTTTCTGCTTTTTACGGTTATGAGAATGAAATTTTTGGTATAGTAAACGTAATTCTTCCTCTTCTAAATTTTTTTTATACTCGACATATATAATATGTCAGAGTAAATTAATTTTAATCTAAGGTTTGTTACGCTTCCTCAAAAACAAAATTTTGATATTCATAGAAACACCCAATTAATCCATTTTCGACTGTCCGTCCGTACGTCATCACGAAAACTCAAAAATAATAAGAGATCGCGAGCAGAACTAAACTATAAAAGGTAGAAGAAAACTTCAAATACGAAAAATGTTAATATTTTTGAAAGAAATAGCTTTTGTTATTTTCACAAGTATATATAACTGTATAGACATGATATCTATAGTATTTTATGAATGCCAATTAAAAATAGTACAAACAATGAAAATCAATTATGTCGAGTGTCTAAACAATTACTCTGTTAGCTGTTATCTTCACTTTTTTTTATTCTTGTAGTTTTGTTTCTTTGTTTTTGTTTTTTTTTTTTTTGTTGTTTTCGTTTTCAAAAATTAAATTTTAATTTTCTGAAAATATTGCCTTCTATAATAAAATCCTATAATATTATAAAATGGGGCATTTTTATTGCCATATTGTATAAATTTTCATTGTTAACTATATTATATCAGTAGCCTCTGAACACACTCGACACATAATAATGTTGTGGTTTTATTGTATTTTACAGTAAATGGTGGATGGTCTGCATGGTCACAATGGACTGATTGTAAATGCCCTGGTTTGAGTCTCAGTGCCGGACAGAAAAGGACAAGAGTGTGTAATAATCCTGCACCACTTAACGGTGGTCAAACATGTCCTGGTCCAAGTGTTCAACGTACCACGGAATGTGTTCCATGTAGTAACGGTAAGAGACACAAGATCATTATTTTACATTTGTAATATACATTACATAATTTTATATTCATCGTACATCGTACAGAAAAGACATGGCTAGGCTATACATTAACAATATTAAATTATTATATAAATTTCATGTATATATAACCTAAAGTAAAATCTCTTTAGCATTTATTTATATGTAGATATAATCATTTCTCAGACATTTTTAGCCAGCCGAGTTCAGACATTTTGTAAAAACAATACGCTATTTGACTAATTTTTGGAAATCATTTTAAATAATTCTTTATAACATAATAGGTAATCTACACTATTACCGATAAAAACCGATGTTCAAGTGAAAATTTTAATAACAACGATGTTTCTGTAATGGCGTTTATCGCGTGGGACGTGTATTGAAGACCGCTAGTAAGCCAGTTCAAATAAATTCAACAAAACAGTACAAAATCTGTCATGGCTGTCTTGTTAAATATAATATTTGTGTATAATATATACTATAGTTTACTAGCTAGTGACGTCATCACAACTGTCACCAATCATAGGGTGTTTCCGTTACAGATGACATTTTAAAAAATATTACAGTTTATTTCGTATCTATTGTAAACATTATTTAGTTTAAAAATGAAAAAAAGGTTTTTTAGGCTATTATCTAATAAGATTGCCACATTTATAGTATAATTTTAATGTTTTCAAATAGAGTATAATGCACCAATATTTTTCCACAGCTATCATAAGCTATCCAAACCATCATTGTAGATACCTACTTAACTTTTCAATTGTTAAATTAATATATTTACTTTGTTTTATTCGAAATCCTTCTCGCAGTCGCTTTGTAGATGTTGCTCAAATTACGTTTTGTACATGTAGCTCAAATTACACTAGCCATCTTCGTTATTTAAGTTTAAATAACCATTAAGGAAACATACACTATTAATGATTGGATGGACGTGAGCTTAAATAACAAGTGGTCTAGGTGCGACCCGCAAGTTCCACTCAGCTAAATTCCTAATGAGGAGAATAAAAACAATAATTTATTTATAATAACGAATTTGCGTTAATTGTTTTTGTTTTCTTGTTTTCAATTAAAAAAAATCGGTTGAACTTATTTTACCGAAAAGTAATTCGGCTTTTAGTTACATAGTCTTACACCGAAATTCGGTCAATACAGCTGTGTATAAGGCGGATTAATGTTACAAAATACTATTCGATTTTCACAATTGGGAGAGGATTCCCAGTGAAAAATCGCTATTCCGACATTTTTGTAGCTATACACGGCTGCACAATCTATCCAAACTATGCTTAAGGTTTGATAATATTACGTAAGTTTCGCTTGTCTCAAGCTTGTGCTTTTTGGACATTTAAGTTAAAATTTCCCAGAAAGGGAAAAATGACTTTAATGGTTAAATCGTTTTTGAAAATGTCGTGATAAAATTTAAAAGAAAAATTTTTTATCCAATTAAAAAAAAAAGTAAGTTAATTTGAAAAAATAAAATGATAATTTGATTGAAAAATCTAAGTACTTTAAATTGGTATAATAATTAGGTTAAAAATGGTAGTAAATAAAAAAGTTTTTTCAACAATCTAAAAATATTATTTATATATAAAAAATAAAATAAAAACTTTTTTGATTACATATATTTATGCTTTCTAGTTGATGAAGAAGCTTTTTTATATATCATATTTTGTATCTCTGTATTTAGGGTCAATGGTTTTATTAAAAGTTAAAAAAAAAACGAAAACTTTTCTTGAATTAGCTAAGTATATTTTTTAAAACCACATCATTTTAATAAAATAAATGAAAAATAATTGTATTTCTTTTTTTTTTCGTACAAACTTCCATAATTAAATTCGAAATGTCATTAAAAATTTTGTAAAATTACCTATGTAAAGTTGCTGGCTCATTATTATTGTTATTATTATTAGTAAGCGCTTCGTTTATTTTTACATTTGGCTAATTTTTGAATTTTGTATTAATGCTTACGCGTATTCAGAGGAAATGTATGAAGCAATGTTAAAAACATTTAATCAACCTGATTTCCAAGGTAAGTATATGGATTTTTAGGTAAGCTTTTTATTTGTTGAATATTGTTTGCTGTAAACTTGTAAATTTATTTCCCAATTTGTTTTCTTAGATTTTATGAAGTTAGTAGATGCTAAGATTATAAAAGAGCTTTGAGTATGCAAAATTGTGTAGTTAAATTTTTATAAAGCGTTTCCTTCAGGTGGAAATAAACGATTTGTCGATCGTGATGGTTTATTTTGAGTTGCAAAACCCCTTTTGTCTGTATAATATTATAATTTTCGTAATCTTGGCTAAATAATTAAATAATTTCCAGAGACATTAGCCGTTTTTATACGACCAGATCGCAAACTTATTATTATTATTATTATTTTTTAACGCTTAACAACTTTTTGAAAATTATGCGTGGAATTTCGTACATTTTGACATATCAGAATATTCAATTGCTGTAAATTTTTATTTAGTTCGTTTGTCCAAAAACTATTATTATTCACTTTTTCTAGTTTATTGTGTAATATGACAAATTTTACAATTATTTTTAAGTCTTATATCAAACTAATGCTATATCAAAATTTTTATTTTTTAACGCTTAACAACTTTTTGAAAATTATGCGTGGAATTTCGTACATTTTGACATATCAGAATATTCAATTGCTGTAAATTTTTATTTAGTTCGTTTGTCCAAAAACTATTATTATTCACTTTTTCTAGTTTATTGTGTAATATGACAAATTTTACAATTATTTTTAAGTCTTATATCAAACTAATGCTATATCAAAATTTCCTGTGAATTGAATTAACAATAAAATCATAAATTGCATATCATAAGCGAATAACAATATCTGATTGTTACAAAAGACTCTCATTATCCAATAATTTTTCGATATCAATAAAATAATCATTTCTATATTATAATCGTATGCGTTTTATTATTATTTTTATTGATTTTGAAACGAATTTGTTATTTATTGAACTTTTCAAAACATGCCTGCCTTTTTAATATTTCAATTTTTTAATTGATGGAACAAATTATAATTTCACGCTTTTATAAGTAGTGTAAAAAATATGTACCTATTGAAAATAAAAATTATTCTTTATTTTTTTCACACCTTCTCATATTTAACACTTAACAAATATAAAATGTGAACGTTTGTTTGCTTTCGTGTACAGAGTTGTTTAAAACTATGGATATTATGTAATGGATAGTTTTGTAAAAGATATTCTAAAATTCATGCATAAATATGAAGCAAGGTTCTTATACAATAATTTTGGAGACCTTAAAAAGAGCAAGGAAGAAATTTAGATACAAGTTCTTTGACCAATCTTGCTTGGTTATTATAATCTTTCCAATTTCCCTCTTGAAATTGCAGGTATCAATGAGCAAATTATTACAAACAAATTTTAATTAAAATCACTTGTACATCCAGATTTTCTTTTCCATTTTGTTTTCTCTTCTGTTAAATTAAATACAAAGGTTAGAACTTTGTATTAAATTTAAAACTTAATCGAAATACATAATGCTAATTTTTGAGGATGAACCTCCAAATCAACACTTATTTTGTTGTTTGTATAAATCTTTTAAATACTCAAATTTCTTTCAAGAATTGCAATAAAAGGGGCGCTTCTTTTGGCAATTCAGAAGACAAAAGTTGCGTTACCATCGACCGCTATTTATATTTTACTAGCGGTTGTCTCGCGATTTCACCCGCTTAATTCCCGTTCTCGTGGAAATATACGAATAAGAAGTAGCTTATGTCACCTGGAGATAGTGTAACTACACAACGGTTTAAATAATTTTTCAAATCGGTCCAGTAGTTTTTAACTTTATTCGTTACATACAAAAATACAAGTTTTTCATCTTTAAAATATAGTATATCGATGTCGAGTATAGAAGGTTACACCAATTTTTGCTTTCTGATATGTTAGAAATCAAACATGTAGCGAAAAATCTTGCTAATTTTGAGTACATATTATTATGCTGCTTCAAGCTTGTTGAAAACAACATGCAAATTATATTTTTGATGATGTATAATCCACCTTTCTTTTTTATTTTAGCTATTTCTGTTAAGAATTTAGTGTATTAAGCTTTATTCAGCTAATTTTAATAAAACCAATTTGAGATGGTTATTTCCTGTGCAGAATATTTATCCAATTACTACTTGTACTTTACTACTGCTCAAGAATACTTGAGCAGAATACTTGTAAATTATAATTACATAACATTACAAATTTTTTATTTCATTTTAAATCACACCTTCGAATGCAACACTTATTGTAACAAAATACTATTGAAATATAAAAATAAAACTAACTTTTGTAGAAAGAATCTTTCCAGTCAGAAATATAGGGAAAAAGATGGATGCTTGTTGAATAGTTGAAAAATTATTTATTTATTTATTTATTTAAAATGTTTATTTATAAAATTGTATGTAAGTTTTGAGTATAGAGTGCAGCACGAGCTTACTATATATATGTGTATTAAATGTTTTATAAAAGTTTACATAAAATATTATTGTTAACTATATTTCGATTTGCACAATTTATAAGAATAATAATAATAAATAGCTATTATTACTAGTTATTCAATAAAAATATATATTATTATATAAAATGCTTTTAGCACTTGTACGTTTATTATTATTTTATTTTAAAATAAAAAACTATTGTATTTTAGTTTTAAACATGTAATATTTGAATAATATACAAAACTGATATCCGGCGTGATTCTGACGCAAAAATATGTTTTATTTCGGTTTCTAAGGTTGGTTCTTTGCTCGATTGTAGTTCCCCGATTCTTTTCAAAGCACGTTATCATTTACGGGAAGACATTATGTTTCAAGTAAATTGTTCTAGAGTCATCTATTATCACTTATTAGTACATTAATGATAGTGCAAGCAATAATTTAATAGAGTATAACATAAATAAATTTTATTTGAAGATTCGAAATTTGACAAAACAAATCTTATTGGCCTGTTTTCTTATAAATAATCCGGAATGATGGAAAATATGCAATTGAAACCTCATGAGATGAAGAATTATAAATCTTTATAAATATTTTGATTACATTATCTAAATATATTTGATACACAAGGCAGGACAGGATCAATTTTTTGGAACATTTTCTAACCTAAAACCTATAATGATTTTAATATTAAAGTTTATAATTTTCTTGGTCTGATAAAGTAACGAATATACTAAATTATTCTATATTTAAAAACTTTTGACAAAAAGCTTCAAAAAACAAAATGACTAATATATTTTGAATTTAAAAACAAGTATATGTTTTATTCACTCATTATTCAAACGCTTTGATGAAAGAATTAAATTATTTTAAAGTGATGCTAAAAAATTTGTTGGCAAGTGGAATTTGAAACAAACGCCTGTGTAATCGATTTGTAGCACTTTTCTTATCCATGTGGTGAATATTGACTTTATCCAATGTTTACTTTTTTAGTTAATATTAATGCATTTAAAAATACACCTTATTTGTTGTAGTTAAAATTACCTTTTTTTAAATTTTTTTTAAAGTGTATTGTAAAATTTGTTTATTTGCTTAAGTAAATATTTTTTCAAAGAATTTTAATTTGATTTGTAAATAATGTCTGGTTGAAGTATTGATAGATAATACAATTACATGATTGCCACGTGTTCAATTAAAGTGTGAAATATTGTGTTAATTCTTAGAATCAATTATCAATTTTTTGTTTGTTTTTTGTTTTGATCGGTTCAAATGATTTATCTGCATCAACCAATTTGATCACTTCAAAAGGTTTTTATAGAACATTATAACGTGGTGATTCAATAAATAGTATAGCTAGTTAACAATAATTTAGTTTTGCTTGTGGTAAACTTAAGAATTACGATAAAAACATATCCTGTTAAATTTGATCCATTATATGCCAATTGAGATGAAAGTGGGCAGACACAGTCTATATATGTTTATATTTTACATATCTGCAAAACCTACTAATAATTTTATATTCGAGAGAACAAGGCACGATTGTCTGAGCCCCGAATTCGTTTCCTGGCCGATGTAAAATTATTCTTCTCGCTTCCAGCGTCCTTAATACTTTTAATTTGTTTAAGAATACAATTTCCGTAAGCATTCAAATTACCGTTTTGCTGCTTAAAGTTCAATATTAATTGTTTTTTTTTTTTTTTTTTTTTTTTTTAATTTAAGTAGAAATCTGCCAAATTATCTTTTTGTATCCATAAGCTTTCAACGTTGAATAGAAATCAAGTTCTACATTGTTTTTAAAATTTACATAAAATTGCTTGTTTTTTTAATTATTTGTGTAAAAAGATACGTTTGAAAAACCAAACTAGGGGAAGTGTTTTGAAATAATGATCCTTATTAAACCTATTTGTGAGAAGTCGAATTACCAATATTAAATCGGGTTAAATAAAAGATTTTTTCTAACTCAAACATTAAAACAATTTCCCGCTTTTAGTTACTAATTTCAATTGATGATTATTTGAAGAAAAAACACAGCGATTGACAAATTTTTTTTTCGAAAATTAATGCCATATTTCATTGATGATTATTATATTATTTTATTGTATCGATCGATATCCAATTGAATAATAAAATAAAAATTAATCAAAATATTTCTTTTTTGTTTCCGTTTCTTCAATTAAACGCATAGCTGTTGATGGACGTTGGTCACCGTGGTCAGAATGGTCATCATGCGGTACAGACTGTCGACAATGGCGGCGACGTACATGCACTCAACCACAACCAAGTGGCGGTGGTAATCCATGTCAAGGTCGTTCCAGACAATCTCAACCATGCTGTATATCAACACAAAGTGAAGCTGGTAAGTGTTTTAAGTATATACCAACTATCTATATATCTATTTTCTACTAGGGTGTTATTATTATAAGTGGAAGCTATATATTATAAAATATTCTTTATTGTAAGTGAACTGCTTGCTGTTCGTTACAAACTTCGATAGATATCGAAAACGTTTCATGCGGTTCAGTAGAAAACACCCCCTGTGGTACGTTATCTAAAGAAATATTTTTTATTATCAAGAACATGTGAAAATATTATTTTGTTACGCTCTAATTTTCATGTTTCCCAGCAAGAAAACGTCTTGTTTTTAACCTTTATAATTTTTCTATATGATAAATTATTTTTCCAATAACAATACAATTTTTTTGTTAACTTCAAAGATAGCAGAATCCCCAATAATTCAAACGGTTTACCAGTTAATGTTAAGGAAAATTGATAATTATTGCATTTTTTCAAGAAATTTGCACTTAGTATAAGATCATGGAATCGGATTATTCCAATTTTATTTATTTTTTAATATAGAGTTCATTTCTTTGAAATATCCAACAAATAGTTTCGTATCAATGTATGAATATTTTTGATCCATTTCTTATGGGCTAAAACTTCATTCTATTTTATATAGTCTAAAATCTGGATCATGGTTCGATTGGACTCAATTGATTGATTTCGCCCATCCAAAGTTTTTATGACTTTTGATAATAGACGAGCGGTCGGACAATCGAACGAACGAACAATAGATAAATGAAAATGAACTAATAAGGTGATATTATGAACACCTAAAACAAAATTATGTTATTGCGTTCAATATTTTCTAAATTTAGAAAGTTGCGAATAAATTTAATATACCATCATGTTTCATATACGTCGATTATAAATCATTTATTTTCTATATATTATTATGTTAAGCAAAAACTTTATAGTAGTTTTTGCCAATAGTGGGTGAACTGAGAAGTACTCGAAAAATGCTATTATTTTTGTAAAATTATACATAAAAAATACATTTAATCAATAAAAAATAAACATTACACACACTATGACGCACAAATATATAAGAGAGGTTGCTTATATTACACACTCTACTATACACACGCATATATACTCTTTTGTTTAATATACGGTTTTGTTTAGATGCACGTATATATATACTGTTCTGTTTAAAATCAGCGAGATTCACTATTGTGTGATTATGGGCAAATTTCCAGCGTTGTAACGGAACTCTATTTTACTTTTACAGACTCTGGAGTGTGTGTTAAATTTAATAATAAATTTTTTAATTTTGGGAGAATGGTTTTCATAAAATTATTTGATTGATACCTAAAAATTTCATATTGGAAATTTTTTTGATTTGTTCATTTATACATGCATATAAATTTACTTTTCAAAGTCATTTACGAATATATTAATATTAATGTGTGTTTTACTGTTTGCTAGTTTAGCAAAAGCTCTCTCGACCATATGTTGCATATTGATTTTTGTATATGTTGTTTGTTGTATCTGTTGACTACCTCATTCTCATTTTATTATCATATTAACAACATACTAGAAGAAGAAAAATTATGACAGTAATTTTGACAGATCGAAGTGAGGCCTACGGTATAACTAGACGATATTGTATTTCGTTTGTCTGTACCAATCTATCTATGGTACGTTGTAAGTTTCGAACGCCTTGATCGTTTTGACGAAATTTGGTAGTTACATTGATCACACTCCGGAAATTCAATGTTATTGGAAACTTTTCATTTTGCCCTACAGTAAAAATCACTTTTTTTTCTTAAAAATAAATTTAAAAAAAAAAGGAATAAGAAGATTTTGAACACGGGCCCTTATGTTTCGAAAGCATCATCTCTAAACACTAGGCTACTATACTTATTATGAAACTATTTTTCGCTTTTGTTAATACTTATTAATATATATGTTATGAATTGTGGGATTATGTCATATATCTTTGAAATTTACTATTTTTTGAACATCCTGTACATACTCTTCAATTTAAACCCTTTTTAACGTTTCTTTATTTTTTTTTTTTTGAAAAGCACATAATACAATGTTTTAATATTTATGGAGTGAATGCTGCTGCCCAGTTGCCTAGTACCTATCTGTATACTGTCGATGATAATAATGTTCTGAAAAACAAATAATCCAATACATATTCTCAAATAAACAAAAAACGCGACGACCTGAATTTTCACAAATTACTTTAAATTATTTAAAAAAAATTTATATAACAGTGGCACTCGGGGAGTGTCGACAATTTATTGCTTAAAATTTTTCACTTTTATTACATTGTTATTTATGTTTTATGTTTGTTTCATTGAAAACTAGTAAATGATTAGAAATAAACTTTAATTGTAAATAACTTTTGGATAAATAAATTAAAAAAATTTATTTAAATTTAAATTAATGCAGAAGGATTTGAACCGAGATCCGTTGTTAAAAAGCAACTATGCTAGTCAGGGATGATGGGATGTTGTTGCTGTATATATTTGTTAAATGGTCTTTTCCAATGTCAAAAAATGCCAATGTGCAAGAATTTTTCACTTCAATTACTCGGAATAACGTTAATACACCACTAAAGTATGAATATTTCATAAAATCTCACTTGAAGTATATTAGTTTAAATGAATAATAAATAAAACTCAACACAAAATAACAATCGGGTGGGTATTTAATGTTTAAAATTGTATAAATTGGTATAAAAATTCGAATAGCGTTGTTGTCAAACATTTTTTGCTTTTTTGAGTATACATGGATGCAGTAAGTACATCAATGATACAGGTGTAAAGTTTATTACTATTTTATGCGTGTATATGGGATATTGTTGTATGTTTCTCTCTAGTTTGTACTAAATGAATTTTTTATTTAAATTTTATTAGTTATCGATTTCAATAATTCAATCAATGGATGCTAATATGCGTTTAGTTTCAATCAAATTTTTGTTGGATTTTACTCGTGAAATAAATGCTATTACAAACGAAAAATTGTTATGTATACAGGACAAAGAGAAAATAAAATAATCTATCGAAATTTCATTACTGTAATCCTAAAAGGTGCCATTAAATTCTGATACAAATGATTTTGGAGGAGCAATACCGATAATAAAAAAATTCGCAACTCTCAAAACATCTCTAACTGTTAACGCAGATGTTTTGTTAAATCCTAGCAGAATTTGTCAACTAGACAATTTTACTCCGTATTTTCTGATGTTGATCTTATTATAAATTTAGTTGTTTTCATTGTAATCTGTAAGATTCACAGATTTAAAGAGAAGCGTAAATGGCTGTTAAACAAAACACTAATCATCTATAGTTGAATTGTTTTCGTAAGTCTATGGTTTGTAAACAAAAGTTTCAAGTGAACATCTGAATTCTACAATTTGATTAGTTATTTGAAGATTATTATATTCGTTTATTCAAAATAGTTCATTATTATTTATACTTTGCAATACGGCACTAAAAATATGTCACTGTTGTCTAAAAAAAATAGAATCGATACAATTAGCCGAAATAAATAATAAAGTGATTTTCAGAAAACAACCGTGTTCGTTTGCCCTTTCGCACCCCTAATATATATTTTGAAGTACATTTTGGCAAGATGGTATGCATCACGGTAATCCTTTAAACTTTATTATTTATTTTCGGAAAAGAACATTTTCTCGTATCGTCTATTTAAGAGCATAATACAATAGGAGTGTTTTAGTTTAATTTGGGACCAGTGTAAGAATCGGCGGAAAAAAAGGAATTCATAACAATTATAAATCCTGCGCTATACTGTTATAGGATATACATTCTGTAACAATAGTCCAAATGTCCATACATATCTTATTAAATATAAACAACAAATTATATTTTACGTATCTCTTTAATACAAGAATTTAACACATAAATATACATAATATATATAAAACAGTTGAAATAAACTTACGTTGAAAACCCCCAAAAACTCAGTAAAATTTTAGTATTCATGTAAATGTTAAAGAAAACATAAGGATTTACAAACTTAAGAAGTTAATATATGCGCATAATAAGTTCTCAAGCTTAACAATGTGATGGCGATGATCAGCTTTTATAATAACGAATGAACAGAGAGTTAACATTTATACACAAGTATAGAACTAAAGCTTCGTACACACGGGCTATCAAACTAGTATACAATTAAATATTTTATAGATGCTTAAGTTGATATATTTCACATCAAATTATGGCCAATACCATTACAAACTCATGATTATTTCAAAAACACAGAAGGTAATACAAGATATTTCTCTCTTTGTTCAGGAGTTTTGATCGATTACATTTTGCTTATTTAAATTTTTTTTTTTTTTTTAAATAACGTCAGCCACAATGTGTTAAGTAAAGACTAAAAGTAACTGAAGTATTTAATTCAAACTAGAGTCCCTTTAAAACGATCGAAATTCAACCATAATCACTTAAAAGTGAATCTCACAGTCTTTTAACAAAACAGTAAATTGAACAAGAATATATATATGCGTGTATATGGTAGTGTGTTTAATGTAAGCCACTTCTCTTAAATATGTGTGTGTGTTTTTTTTTTAAATGACTTAATATTTTTAATGCATAATTTTTTAAAAATATTAACATTCGTCAGTCCTTTTATATATAAACTATAAGGGTACCAAACTTCATACTGCATCGTCCGCCCACTTTCCGTAAAAAGGGGTAAGCAGTTTTTTTTTTTCACGTATAAATATATAGATATCCCTCTTTTAAATATTTTAAATTTTTTAAACATAAACAAACCACATCAGTTCGTTGTTTTGTTTATATGTATATATTTTATATCCATGTATTTTAATATTGGTTTCCCTTTTTTGTCTCATGATAAGTTATTTTCTATGCCGTGTATACGTAGCTTTTCAGATTCTATACATTATATTATTACGCTCCTAAGAATACCTTTAAAAACCACATCATACTGTAACATTTTAACCACCTTATCAACACACAAGCTCAACATTCTATTTCTACCTTCATAAACATAACATTACTTATTCTAACTTAACATATTGTAGAAACGAAAATAATTCCAACATTTCATTCATAAAATAGCAGAATTTCATTATAAAATCTTACTTATTATGAAATTGTTATATATAAATACTTTGAAAGTTGCTACTGCTATTCCGTTACGATTTCTATCCGTATATATATCGAATGTAAAATTTACAAATTTTGTATTTATTTCTAATCGTAGAATATGTTCTTTCAAGATGGTTTTCATTGAAGAGGGTGATTTAATAGGAAACAAAAGCTATACCATAGCATTTTTTATTAAATAGGGTGATTAAGTAGGGTACGAAAGCTATACGTCGGAATTTTTTACAGTATTAACTTTTGCTTCTTTACAATAATTATTGATTTGTCTGTATTTTATGGCACACATAGATTTTACGATATGTTTTCGACACAAATCTCAATCTTGTTTTTCATAAAAGTGTCATTATATTTCGAAGGTAATCAGCGACTAAGAGAGAGCAATGTCCGAAGTTATGTGATTAGTGTCTTGTGATTTGAAGGCGTAGAAAGGACGCTGGATACCACCTTTGTTCTGAGTTTAGAGTGTAGACTTTTTTGCTCAATTTTGATCTGAAACATGCTCATTATTTGTCAATGCTAAGTTTCGAATAATGATGTTGCATTTTATTGATGTTGATTCAGAACCGAGAAAACATGAGGGGATGGCTCTAAGATTTTCGATGAATATATTTCAATGCGATTTTATTGAAGATTAAAAAAAGTTCTTTATGATTCTTTGTCATATACATCAGTGTTTTGTAGGCCAATGTATCAGTTCTTTCATAAAGTGTGGGAGAGCTGACAAGAAAATATCCTTAGAAACGCTATTTAGAAATTACAAAAGCAGAATAAAACTAAAAATGGTTCTATTTAAATCCTTAAATTTTCAATATTATTTCTTTTTTATTTATTAGTATTTTTTGAGTTTTATCTTTTGAATTCTTTATGATAAAAAGTCTTTTTACATGGATTTGAAAATTGTTTTTTGATAAAATATAGGAAAATACAAAATTTTGAAATAAAAATCTCGCAAAATGTGTTATTTTAAAATTTCGGAAAATTATTAGTAAATGGAATGTATAAAATATTATTTTTTCATCAGACATTCAAATTTGAACTTATTTGATCAAAGTGTATGAATTATTGAAAGTGTATATAAATCGACTTTGTTCAATTTTTTTAAATTATTTCTATATTTCTATCTATTTTTTTAAATTTAAATCCTATAAAATTTTCACCAATATATTGTTTATTGAACAATATATTGGTGGTTGTTGTTTCTATTAACTTTTGCTACAATAACAATATTTAATACAGAATATTATTAAAAAGAGAGAGGTGTTATATCTATTCTAATAACATATATTATTTTCGAGGTTTGTTGGTTTTACACACTCGTATTCTACCGTAACGTGTACTTGTATACTTGTATACTCGTATGCTTCAATATAAATGCTGCTCTACTTCAGCGTTACTTCAATATACTTGTACTTTTCGACTCGACATAAATATAATACAAGAAAAGATACAATTTTCACTATAGCATATACACAGGCATACATACCTTGCTCCTACTTCTTTAGTATTATACACTAAGGACACTTTTTGTGTATAAGGACTTTCACTAAAAATAGAAATATGCATGTTGAATATTATAACGTGGGATAAGTGTTATTCCAAGTATAATAGAAACCTGATTGCCGTTAGCACAGTGCCTTAATTTTGTTATAAATTTTGCTCGATTCCCAGATCAGATTTCAATTGTTGAATATTTTCAATTTTTATTATCTTTTAATAACGAACCAAATCATGCACAAAAAGGAACGATTCTAAAATTGTACATACGCGGGCTAATACATTCAGGTGAGTATTGTTACATCATCGAGCGTAGGTGCTGCTATTTGCTGCAAATTAAAAAAAAATATTTATTTGATTTTTAAGTATATAAAAGTGAACAAATTGCCTTTAATGTGATATTGTTTATTAAATAATGGTTAGTTTGTTCATTGCAAAGCCGTGCAATCAAAAGACAAAAGTAACGTGAGAGAATTGCCATTTTTATGAAAATATACAATGAAATAATCTCCAAATAATCGCCGTTTCCAAATCTAATTCTAAAAAAATAACCATAAAAAGAAATAAAGTTGATGAAACAAAAAATGTTTGAATATTTTTTTCATAAAGTGTTTAGATAATATATAAAATTCTTCATAACTGTTTGGACTAGGTATTTTATTAATGACAGTAAACATAAATAAATCAAAATTTGATACTGAACCATAATTTGGCATTTCAGTGATTATCTAGTTATCTTAATTTGTATAAAGCTGTAGACAAATTGAAGGGCTGCTTTTTGTACCAAAGAATCGACATCAAAACTATGAACAGACAAAAACAATTTTCGGATATTGATCGTTGACTTTAAAAATTTTCTTTTCATTTTTTCGAAAATGACAAATCACGATCAAATGGTAAATTTTGCACCATAGTTGAGTCCAAATAGTTTTATTTCATTTGTCCAAATTAAAATATTTCAGTGGTGTGTGTATTCAGTTCTATAATAATAATACAAAATCGTATGTACTGTACTCTCTTCTATGTCTTGCTTTCTACTTTCCACAGATCTTATGAAGTGAAGTGAATAACAGTATATTTCAAACTTATGAAAAGTTTCGTGAATAAAATCACATGAATATGTGGATTATTCATGTTTGACTTAAATATTAAGATTATATATATATTTTCTATATAGAAAATTTAAATACCCTCGATTTTGTGTGTTGTCATTTATAAAGCTCATCTTTTTCTATGCTCTTCTTTTCATATTTTATCCGAAATTGTAAATGGTAAGACGGATGCAGAGTTTTTTTAATATAAACATTGTTGACTTATTTAATCCCTTAGTTAATACATATTGAAAACAAATTTGTTGATTACAATGGAAATTCGGTGAATTTGAATGAAATGAAAATGGTATTTGTAATAGTGTACTTTTCTGATTAATTAATTCGTTTGAATTTTTGATAAAAATATTCATTTGTTTCCATTTCAAATAAGTAGGGCAGATGTGCACATTTTTTTACAACATCCAAAAGATTTTTCAAATAAAAGGGCTTCAAAGTAAAAAATTACTTGTTAAAAAACAAGCTTCTATTGTACAGATTTTAGGCAATAAATTATAAATTGTCCCCTAGACAAAAATACCTAGACAAAAAATCCTAGTATTATTTTAATAGTATTTTAAGACGTTCAACACTATTATCTTGGTTTGCTTTCAGGTTATTCAGCGTCAATTTCAGTTTATAAATGTTAAATTTGAATTCAACGCATCAAACTGCAGTTTTTTTTAATTATTTATTACCTTTTAGATAATGATTCATTAACAGCGATTATCCACAGTAGTTATTGACATAATAGTTGTTGATTTCAATTACATGCAATATGCTTTAAATTTCTTTAAATTTTCGCGCCCAAATAACTCAAAAAATACTTATCCAAATGTTTTGACATTGGTTATCCACAATATTGACAAGAGAGCGAAGAGCTTGTCAAAGAGTTTGCTCGAAAAATTTTCTAAAATAAAAATCAAAATTAGATTTTATGTTTAAAAATATTTTGTTTTAGAACAAAAACTTTTCGTTAAGTCCGTCTTTGTTTTCAGTTTTCGAGGTCAATATTGTGCCAAAACTAATTGCCAAACATTTGGATAATTATTATTTTTGAGTTATTTGGCCACGAAAATAGAAAACAAAATATATAATTTAGAGTATTGCAGTATAACGTTTTAATCTCCCTTAAAGCGAATTCATGGTTTTTTGTTTTCCTTAACAAGAAAAAATTTTTATTTAGGCATTCCGTTTAACATAAAGTTTCACGTTTTCTGAAGATTGATGACAAGAACAAATATACCGGAATAAATTATGAAATTTAAGTCTTTAAAATATATTTTGTTTACCAATAAAATATAATATTTAATATTAAAATACTCTTTCGTCCTACTTCAACATTACTCTAAAATTCTTACTCAGACACACATACAAACATTTACCTCGACAACATAGAACTGTTGTCGATATTAAAGCAAGATAAAAATATTTACTGTTTAGATTATCACTATATATATACAATTTTATTAAAGTATTCTTTTTTATTAGTCTCTTTTGTTACAAGTTTTAATTAAAAATTGAAAGTATTTTCTATTCGTTATAGATATAGATATTAAAGTTTATTATTTATTAAAAAGTGAAAACTATATACAGTCTATTGTATTTATAATTTTTTCTGAATTTTATTTTATTTTTTTTTACAATATAATGAAAATAAAAAGTGGATATGCTGGAAAATACTGTGAACTATGATTTAAAATATAAAAGTATTGTTAGTAATTAATATTTGTAATCGTTGTAAATATGTAAACCTTTGGTTGCATAGTATTATCTAAGAACAATTATTATAGTTTACTTTTCTTTTGTTTTATATATAGTTGCCCATTTGGGAATACTATTTTCCAAACTAATCTGGTAAACATTTGAATATTGTTGTTGTAAATTACCTATATTTGAAGCAAAAATTGTGGCGAATTGAAACAGTCTATTAAAAAATGTTTTAAAACAAACATTTTTATATTCGACTTACACATAATATGTCAGAGTATATTATTTTTAATCTAAAGTTTGTTAAGTAAAGGTCCTAATAGAATTATAAGTCTATTTCTGCATGTTCGTCCGTTGCATCAAGATAAATAAAAAACGAAAAGAGCTAACGATTTTAATGACGTATTTGAGACATAAAGATTGAGGTTAAGTTCTGGAATGAGCATAATTTGTCCATTGTGTCCAATAGGTCCAGAACCCTACTTTTGAATCATAAAAGATAGAAGAAAATGTTAAAGATCAAAAGTGTTAGATTTTTTTAAGACAAAAAACTTTTGTTTGAAAAAAGCTCAGATTTGCTGCAGTTTCAACTAAAATTTTAAAAGCTATTAAGTAAATCGATAAATACAATACATATTATTATAATATATGTATTTATAGCTGTTTAGACTGGATATTTAGATTATTTATGTATGCTAATGATTAAAAATACATTGATAGTAAATCATACATCGAGTATCTAAACCATGAACTCTGTTAGTTGTTATATTCACTTTTTTTAAACTTGTCTCTTGTTGTGGAACAAAAATCTAATGAACGCAATTGTGTGGATAATTGCCATGTGGAAAAAATTGATTACAGATTGATTGCATTCATTTTCCGCTTATAATCGTGTCACAAACTTTTGATTTATACAAGCTCACTTACGTTCGGATACACGCATATACTCACACATTTATGTGTAATATCGCGAAACAGACTTTCGGGAACTCCAAAAATGCCTTTATAATACCATAAATATGTTTGTAGAATAAATCCGAAAAATAACGAAATGAAAACTGGTTTATTGAGAATAGTTGAATGTGACGATCATTGTAAATAATTTGGGTAAATTATTTGGTTAAAAAGCACTTACGACTATCGGTTGCCATACAATAAACGTAAAAAAAAGCATGGCTCAGTGTATGACTTTAAGCTAATAGTGGACTAGTTGAGTTATCGATGAATGACAATATATATCTCCATTGTAAACACAAACACTAAAGTTAAATTTATTGTTCAATTTTCTCAAACATTCATCCATTTCATTACATTAAAATTACATAATGCATAACGTCCCATAACACTTCATATGAGAAATAATTGACTAAACGGAGAAATTTGCATATGAAGTCATTCGTAACACATATATAATACCAATTTTCTAAATATCCCAAAGTCCTTTAGTTACTGTTGTTTCTATATCTATAGTATATATACATTTAAGTACTCTATTATGATTATTATAATTTTGACGAAAATATAATATTAGATGAGGATTTCATGGCCATTTGAATATTGATCTAAGATGTCGTTGTTGGCCCATTCTTATACACTTTGAATTTGAGACGCAGATATTTTATGGTCCCTTATTGGTACACCTATAAAACGACATTTTCCTTTAAAACAAACTAACCAATCCATTTTGCTGGATAATTTAAATTTAAAACAAGTGAATATAACAACTACCAGAGCTAATTGTTTAGATACTCAACATAGGATTGAATATCATTGTTTGGAGTATTTTTAACCAGCGTTCATAAAAACACTATAAATATCCAGTCTATACAGCAATTTAAACTTGTATAATTATATATATTGTAATTATCAATATGTGATAAACTTGAGCGTAAATTGTAGCGAATCCTAACATTTTACGAAATATTTTTCCACACAAAATCTATTGAATTTAATGTACCGATTTTGCTCCTTTACAAACTTCCTTCTTTTGTTTAAAGTACGTCACCAAAATATCAGCAAAATTCTCATTTTTCATAAAAATGTACTGATGTTCAGGGAACAAGTTTTCATATAGTTGGGTATTTTATAAATTTTTATAAACCTTAAACTTTGTTTTCAAAAAACTGTGAATAAATAATCTTTGAGGCCTCATATCTTCGTTGATTTTTAATCAATTTTAATATCAACTTTTTTATCATTTTTAATTTTTTGTTTTGTTATTTAGTCTAGTCTATCTTGATGGAAAATGTAGAAAATTTGGTATCAGTCAAATACATAATTACCGTTTTTTACTGTACATTAAACAAATTCCAGGGAAATTCTGTACATTTCGCTTTGATGTATCTTCAATAAAAGTTTTAATTGAACCATTTTTAATAATAAAATTTGTCACTTCGCAGTATTTTATATATGTACGATATAAAACTAACTGAATAAGAGCCATTCAGCCTAGGAAACAATTTATATTCAACTCATAGGTTTGTTATTTTTTAAACTTAGAGAGTTAATTCGGTAAAAACCTCATTGACTTAATTATGAATATTTATTGTCATCACCTCTCTAACTAAAATATCTGTTGGACCCAAACCGACATATACCTACAAAGTGTCGTACGGTTATATTAATATGAACCGGACTGACTTGTATAACTGAATCTGAACCATTTATACCGGAACTAATATTACTATATATTACTGAATTGAATTATTACTATACAAATATAATAATGGATTATATTATATTATTGTTATAAGGCTACTGCTATTCTATAACTGTGTTACATTGTGTAACAAAACGTTACATTATTGCATACTGTTGCGTTGTAATGAACCTCACTGAAATAATGTTAATATTATCATATAGTTTGAAGACAATATGAAATCGTTAAGGCTTTTAAATGTCTGGAAATTGTGTAAATAGCTGAAATTGAATTTAGTTTTTGGATAAATCAAGTTAAACTATGTGTCAAATTGGAGAGTTTTAAGTTTTATAACAAAACAATTTTTGAATTCTTTTATCGTTGTTACTAAAAAGTTATATCAAATTAAAAAAATATATATATTTAGATTCAGAACGATGCAAAAACCCCGATAGTTCCCAGACCAAAGTTACTATTACTACGATACATATTGATAAAATTTAATTCTACTCATTGACATAGGGTAAGAATATATAAAAATTTTACCTGGCATTTTTATATATTAGTATATTATTTATCATGGAAACACAGCAATTATTTTAACATCATGGCGCGTTTTAAATGTTCTAAAATATTTCACTTTTTAAGAGTTTTTTCATAATTAATTTTAAAAATAATTTAAGGTTTCAAAATTGACTACAAAAAATCAATTTTTTTTAATGATCAGTTTAATCTTAACTATTATCAAAAAATACAAACACCTATAGAAGTTGATTAGTCAACTTTTTATGTATTTACAAAAAATTAGTTACTTCGACCACTGGAGGTCTGAAATCTTTGTTAAAATTCATGCTACAATGACTTATTATTCAATGAAAATCAGTTAATTGTGTTGTCTATACATCTATAATATATGTGTTTTTCTTTCATCGATGGAATTAAAACACGCGTATCACAGTCTGAATCTTAAATCTAAATAAAATCCACTGATAGAATCCTAATTCTCGAATTATAAGGTAGAATATGCATATAAAGAGTGTATTTTAAGTCTGTTAATAATGAATGTAGCTAATAAGTTTAAGATTCATCGGCCTTTGATCTGATAAACCCATTTCAAATTTTACCTTCATTATTTATGCTGTATACTCCAATGAGAAATCAACTTATTAATATCAATTGTAATATTATCAAATAGATGATGATGATGATGATGATGTGGGTGGACATGGAATACACACTTCATTGGTGTTTGGTTGTATTATATATGGAAAATAGAATTCACTAGAGTACGGTATAGAATTGAATAGAATATTATATCTATTATTGTTATAAATTATATATATATATGTAGAGGGATCACACACTAATATCAATTGGATTGAGACCTAACATGTATCCATCATCTATTCATTGTAACAAATGAATAGAGATATTGAAATGAAACGGTTCTTGAATATGCATGATAATTTATATTAAAATTTAATTTATTTTGAGATAAATTTCTTATTTAAAAACAAATTGAAATTTTTTGCCAAGTTCCAGTAAACAAATTATGATAATTATCGTTGTATTTATATTTAAAATTCCATTTTTCAATTTTAATCGCTGTTACCTTAATTTGTTCTATCTGCCTCATTTATGGTCTTTCATTTATTTCCATATTTTCACTTGTATGTTTGGACTTCGCATAGACATATTAAAATTTAAATAAATATACGTTAAAAAATTTAGCATGTGTATTATTTGTAATTTAAATGTTTATACTTCTTTTGGGATTTAAAATTTAAATTATACATCCATGAGATTGAAATCATTTATTTTGAGTAGAATTCGGAACAAGATGAATATGAACTTAATAGCTTCTATGAACTTCCATTTCAAAATTTTATAACCATTAAATATTATACACTTATACCAGATATAAAATTTAAATGTCCTTATACATTTCATGCTTATATAGGTCATTTTTTTTTATCGCTTTCTATAGGGAAATAGGGAATTTAAATATTAAAATACACCTATGTAGAATAGACACATACATAAACAATTAAGAGTTATCAATACTAGCATATTTATTATTATTTGTAATATTTTAATATTTCTCTTTTTATGTTACTACAATACTTCATAAAACAAAAACAATTAAAAAAAAAAAAAAATCATAAACATAATAATAATGATTATTATAACATTTTGTTGACCACTACTTAAATAATAAATAGCAATATTATAGTATTAGGTATCTCTTTTGTTTATATTCGATATTCGATATAGGTGTTTTATAAACTTTTCCCCTGTGTCCATTTGAAAAGTGATTCTAAAACAATCCGCCTACACGTATAAATTTTTCATTTATGTTTTTTTTTAATTGTTTATAATCAGTATAAAAATTTAACCTATTATATTTATTGCATTGGTAAGAACATAAAATATTTAGTCATACAACATCTCTGATTCTATGTTATATTATAGAAAATAATTTAAATGTAACCAAACAATTCTATTAAAATTGTGTCTTTAATAATGTTTGGATAGTATGTGTTCATATGAATATTCAAATAAATATATTAATGTCCCCTAAAATTAATCTACGTTTGAATAGTAGTAAAATACATAGATGAATTAACTAAATGAGTAATATTGTTTATACTTCTACCAAACTGAACAAAAAATAAACCATTTATTTAAAATTCCTAAGCCACGATGAAGGCGAAGGATTTTTGTTGTACTATCTAGCCAAAAAAAAAAAAAAAAATTGAAGTGCTCTTATGTACCTTTGACCAGCTCAGTGGGCAAGTGAGTAAAAGCATGTATACCTTCACCCATTTGATTTCTTAGACTAGAGGATACTGGTTCACATCTAGAATATCTAATAATTATCGATGCTGAATAATTAATATATTACGAAGTAGCCGGCTCCAATAATAGCATAATAACAATATAATTGTCTCCTTGTGCTAGAAGGAATATTTGCTCAGGTGATGGAGTGTTCTAAAACAGGGTACACAGAATCCAAACATATAGGATGTGGTTGCAGTTCCGCTCTTAATTCAATCCATACCTATGGAATAGTCAGATTTGATTCTCCATTCTTTTAGTTTCTAAGACTATAAATGTATGCATTAAATTCATTTTTTTGAGCAAGCGTACAATCAAAAAATTCGTATTAGAAAAAAAGCCTTTTTAAAGTTGTACCACTTTTTCCTATTATATTAAGTATAGTTGTCTATTTTGAGCTAATGGTCAATTGCATATTTTACCGTGAATGAGAAATTAAAAATTTGTTTAAATACATAATTATGTTTTAGATAATTCATTTTTATTTTAATTAAAAGAATGCAAACATCTTTGAAGAATTTTAAACGCTTTGGCATACACAGACTGATAATTAATTAACCGTGAATGGAATGTGCGTTTGTTTTAAATCATTTTTGCAAATTTAACCATTCTATGATTGTTGTCTGACCTGAATGAATACCACCTGTCTTGCAGTTCAGTTTGGGTATTCGATCAAATAGAGTTATTTTGATTTTAAGTTTAATAAAATTGAGTTTATTTAATCCGAAAACAATTGAATTTGGTTATTCTGTAAAAGCATCATTATAGAGCTAATATTGATTGGGTATACAACAATATTTATTGTTTTTTACCGATTGCCAATTACAAGGTTTTTTTGTAACTCTTTTGATCTAATATTCCATTATCCGTATACCAAATAACAAATATTATTTTATTTGATTGATCAAAATTCATTTGTTTTGTGTTTTTTTGTGTATTTGGTTTTTTTGTTTAATTATTTTATTTCTATCTGTATACATTTCGGTTACAAGGAAAACAAGTTATTGGTATCGTAAATAAAATTACTGTAAAATATTAAAGCAGTTTCGTTGAGCCCAGATAAAAAATTGAGACGATTATGTTAGAGAGATTAAGACGAGACGGGTTCGTGAAATTGCGTCATTTTTAACATTTCACTGTTTAGATTATTACATCGTCGGCAGATTTTAATTTAATTTAAATTTCACACAAAGATTTTAAATTGTTTTAAATATGCAATTCATTAAGTTTACGCATCTGTTTATGGCGGAATTTTTATTTTATGAATTACAATATCGTTTGATGTTCGAAATAATTCAATGAATTGTTTGTTTATAATTTCCAATTGTATACAATAAAAATATTTAAAAATCCCGGTTTTTTAATAGTTATTTAAACAAAGTTTTTTTATAGTTTTATATCTGCCCGTTTGTCCTTTTGGCCGTCTACAGGATGACTCTAGCAAAAAAAAAACTGATCGTGAGATAAAATTAGGATAGCGTATTTTACACGTACAAAAGTTGGAGAAATTGGTCAATTGGACCCCAAAAATGCTAAAATAAAAAAAAATTTGTGTTCTTCAAACATAAAATTTTTGTTCGAAACATTAACGAAAATTTCAGTTCAAATTTAACAAATATAGAATACATATTATTATATAACAAATTCTTGTAAATAATATACGGACTACGTTCTATTTTACTCCTGCTACAAATTAAAAATATTTCAAACGAAAATGCTCGCCCTTAAGTGGTATTTCAATTATTAACGCTTTTAATTGTTACCTTCATTTGTTTCTGATCAAACGATCTTCAATTTAGTCCATAAATCGACATAAAAATACTTTTGATTTCAATGATTGAGCTTTTAGGCTGCGGCTTATGTAGAGCTTACCTTTAATAGAGAATAGCGGTTGTCCTATGAACTGTAAAAATTACAATGGTAAGCAGCATTTGCACGCTGTGTTGATTTATTTAATTGAAAATACGGTACATACTGTGTTCTCTTATATTACTATAACAGTCTTTACATGATTAATCCGCTCTGATAAGATATAATTAATAGTAAAATATACAACTAAGTGAGTTTTGACACAATGTACTTTACTTTTTGATATAAAAAATCATGTATGATATACGTCAAAATTAAAACTATCAATTGCTTTTCTTCGTAGAGAACTAAATATTCTTCTTCATTATTGGCTTTAAAAAACGCTTGACCGCTTCGAATTAAGCCGCAGCCTGAGCCAGAACAAAAATTTTCCAAAGAATATAATACATTCAAATATAGGTCAGCAGTAAATAGAAATTTTCCAATTTGTTTAGTTTTAAAAAACCAACTGAAATGAGAATATCTCTGTTTTCAAAAAATTTACTATGCGAATGAATAAATAGATTTTTTGTTTTTGCAAATTTATTATGTACGTACGAATATTATAGAGATATTTAAATAACAATTTTTACATTTTTTTTTCGCAACCAAATAGTGTTGTGTATTGCTCATAGCAATAACAACGCTTACTCTCTACAGTTCGTCACAACCATGTTTAAAGTTTGCATAGAAAAAAAAATTTAATTCGAATTCTGTATTCATATAAACTACTAAACCACACTTGCACACATATAGATACTGAAAGAATGAGAAAAAATTTTTAATAGTAAAGTATGAATGATAAGTCTGGTAAGGCTCGATATTTGAAGTACAAAGGAATCTTGGTAGACGTCTCTATGTACTCGGCAATTTCAGACCGATCGAAATGTGGTATGCTAGAATAATGATTTTGAATTTCATTTGTCTTTATCAATCTATGTTTGTTTCGCTGTATCTTTCGAACGCCTTGTTCGATTTTGAAGGAATTTGGGAAGCTCATTGATAACACTCAAGAAATCCAGTGTATATTAGGAAAATTTTCATTACCTTAAAATATAAATGAATAAAAATTTATAATAACCGGTTTCAAACACGGTACTTTATGTTTCGAAACCACGATTCCTCATCACTATGCTACTGTACCATGTATTACTATGCTATTTTTCTTTTTATATAATACATATTTTATTTAATGTTTGTAGATAGTATTTAATTTGTCTCAGATCATGTTTTAGATTATGTCAGAAATCATCCAAATTTTATGAACATATTATTTATATACTTTTTCTTAACTTCTGAGTGAGCTCACAAAACTGCTAGTCTAGTTTTACCTAATTCTACAATACCATTCATCGAACAGTTTTTTTTTTTTTTTTAATGAATACACGGAAGTAATAATGTTTGGTACAGAATCCTAAAAATTGTAAAAAAAATAAATAGTATAGCACCTCTGAAATGGACATAAACGAACGCCCAGTATATAAAAATTCTATAGCAATTGGTATTATATAAAAGATGATTGATAATGCTGTATAAAAATTTGTATATCTCATTTCTGATTTTGAATGTTTATATATTTTATCCGTTATTCAATTTGGAATTAAATGACAAAATCATAGTTTTTAAAAATTTTTTTAATATAATTCGGCTTTAATATTTAATAAAAGTATATCGTGACTTGTTTTGGTCGATTTTCGAACTGTGCGAGATTACATGAAATTTTTTCATATTTATAACAATTAAATTGTAATAACGAATCAGAATTTTAAATTTTGAAGGTTGATTTTCCATCAGTTATCATAATGGAATTCCTCAGCAAAAATCTTGTTTCAATAAACACATTGTATTTCTGTAAATGTCATTTTTACAATATCCCTGTTTGGAATTGAATCCGTTTTATTAAAGTTTTTAAATTCCCATTCTTTGTCAACATTCAACACCTGTATCCATCAGTTGGACCCTGTAAGTAATCACATTAAATGCCGATATTGAATAGCTACAGATAACTAATGGCCAGGGTAAGTTCAAAAGTTCTTTGAATACACAACAATTGTAAATTTTGCCCCAATTTCCTAGATCAAAATATTTTGTATTTTATAAATACGTATTTCGACTACAAAGTAGTCATCATCAGTATGAATTAGCTAGTTATAATGATTTTTTGAGAAGATGGTACTCGTTTGGCTGAAGGGAAATTTTTAGTTATCAAATCTCTCACATACAGGACGCAGACAGCTCTCTCTGCATATTCATAGCTCAATGTTATGTCATAAAGTAAATTCTAACATTCTATCTACTTGGAAAGTTACTATAATGATGAATTACGGTCGGTGTATTTCAAAAACTTTTTGTTAAATTCAATACATCATTCCATAAATAAAATCAGCTACTCATTTATTCGATGTTTACTTCTGTATATAGCGAGAAAATAAAGCATTTTTACAAAGCTTTAACGCTCTAGTTATATAACTATATACAGTCCATAATATAGAAAAGACCTTTACGTCCAATAGTAGTAAAGCTTCGATATAGACAGAGAATAGTTGTGTGTGAATAAAAATAAAAAAAATACGACAAGAAAAATTTGCATTTTTTACCATATATCTACTACCATCATCTCTGTACAAAATTTTCTATTTTTTCTCGTTGTTGTCTTTTCACGAGCATTTTATATTTATTTATAAATTTTCTCTCCGTTATTTATTTTAATAAGAATTATTCTCTTCCTTTTTTTGTACAAAATGTATGCATAAAAATGTCATCTCTTAATGTTTATTCAAATAGTTCTGCTTCGGAAGATGTGCAGTTTATTAATTCTGATTTTTTTTTTTTAAATTGAATTTTACAGTTTATTCGAATTATACACTTCATTAGTTTTAAAATATACAGGACTGTTCTTAAGAATCTTTCATAAATTGAGTCACAAGTTTTTGTAGATAATTCAGTTCATCGCTGACCATTTATGAGATATCATAAGATAATACCAGCTATCCAATGAAACAAAATTTTAGTAACATAATATGAACAAAGGTAAATAATTAAAATTATAATAATTAATGAGAAAATTAGTAGATGTATTATTTATTTTGTGGAAATTCATTTTTATAAATTAATAATTGAAACTTCTAACTTCGTCTTATTTTCACTTTAAAATTTTTTTAAAATGACGAATGCACTTTCTTCTTATAAAGTCATTAACAAATAATGACTAATAATTCATTTTATTAGATAACATCATGTGGGATGAATTATTTATTAAGAATTATGGGAATTAGAGGATGAAGGATCCGTGAATTTTTTCTTAATATTTTTCACTGATCCTTCATCCTTCTTATTCTTAATAAATAAATATTCTTTTATTTTGGAAGTATATAAGTAGGTAAGATTATTGAGAATGAAGAAACGGTGGGTGGAGTTGAAATTTCAGATTTTATTGAATTTATTGATCTCAAAGGCTTCTTATAAATATAATTTTAAGATATTGTCGCGAAATTTGAAACACTTCTGTCTTGTTACGATGAATAGAGAAGTTAGAAGAAGTTTTATGGCTGTTTATATGCTCTTTGTTCTGATAAAAAATAATTGATCTGTCTGACAAATATAAGCGGCATTACGTTGAGGGCATGACCATTTTTAGTAAGGATATGGATTTTATCTTAGACATTAAAATTGATTTACCTCAATAAGCATTGTTATTATGAACCGGTTGTTGGTTCCTATGTAGGTTACCACCTATATTATGTTTCCAATTTATTGTGAGATATTGGTCCGAAAATATAACTTTCTTTTAATATTGTATGGTAAAGGAATATAAAAATTTTTTACATAAATATTTACACAATAACAAGATTGTTGAGGATTTTATAAAACTTTTGAGAAATTTTGAGCAATGTTCTCTGAACGTTGCTTGAAGGTTTCAGTTTTATGTCATACTTTTTAAGATTTTGTTTAAAATAGTTGAATATTTTTTTTTTTTTATTCCTACAATAATCAAACAAATTGGATTAAAAAATCGTTCTTCAATTTTATGCAATCAGTAAAAAATAATTTTAAAATAAAAACTTTTACTCACAAAAACTCATAATAATTTAGATTTTGATCTAGAAACTGACCATATTTGTATGGTCATAACATATTGTTCTTAAACATTTGTTGTAATAATATTTATATGTCGTTATTTATATTAAACAATAAGGTCATTATTTAGTTCATCGCCTCCATTTTAACGTTCATATAAACAAAAATAATAGTTGTAAATGAAATAATAAATTTAAACAATAATAAACACCTCCATTTTAAACCGACTTCAAACAAAAAGTAGCGAACAATTTACTTGGAATTGATCTAGCAGTTTGCAAGCTACAACTTTATTTTCAGGTAGACATTTGACTATGCATAGACTAATATATTCAATATTGTTTATAGTAATTTGGGAAAACACTACTTTTAACGAAAAAATATCACCTAATGTAATATTTAATAAAATCGTATATCCCTTTGTTCTTGTCCATGTCTTTTGAAAAATCTCGAATATTGTACTATAAAAAGTTATGCTTGTGTGCTGAAAAACAATTTTTAATTATTGTCACTATAACACTAACTCTATAACAAATATTAATTGGAAACATTACAGATCTGCCGGAAATCGAACCCCAGACCATCCAATTGCTGGTCAGATGTGCTACCAACTACACCACAGATTCTACGTGGTAAACTATAGATATATGGTTATTTGTAACATGTCTGCAATTACACATTTTTTTTAATGTTTATATCAACTAGCAATTGGATGGCACCGGGTTGTATCTCCAGCAGACGTGAAATCGACGTTTATCTATTGAGGTTCAAAGGTCATGTACCTACTTCTGTCAAATTTATATAATGTGTTAATACAACAAAAGTTTTTAAAAATATTGTATGTTGTAGAATCTGACAATCGCACACAAAATGTAAGTTCATCGTAATAAAAATAACATGTTTGGAAAGTTTTACCGACAATTTAAGTAATAAATTCTACAAAGTTTTTACTGAATATATTAATTTGTTAAATTTTCCCCGGTTGATAAATGTATTTGAAGTCGGTAATGTTTTATTTCAATAAAAGTTTCAACCACCTAATATTATCAATACAAATAATGATAATAAAAAGAGTCGTTTTCACACAATTTCATTAATAAAATAATAAGTTTAATATATTTATTCATGTTTTTAATTATGTACAGAAATTTTATTTAATCTGTACGTACACAAATACTTAACTTTATCTCGTTAATATTATGTTTTCACAAGTATATTGCATTAACTTCTTTAACATATTTTATACCCTTTAATGTTCATTTATACTCTTAAAAGCATTATAAACAAGAGAAGTTTGTTCAAGTTGATTCTTTATAGCCGTATTATATTAAAATTTATTTATATAAAAATAAAACGGAGTCTTGAAAAACTATTGAAAACAATTAGAAAATTATTGGCGTTTAAAAAATTTATTTTTAAAGTAGTTCATTGGAAGTTGTGATGATTTAAAGACACGTATTTTATTACGTATTAATATTTCTGTCACGTTCAAAGCTTTACAGCTTTTATTTTGCATTTATTTTATAACACATAAATATTTAATTAAGATTTTTAATTAACTTATACAAAGTTATGAGAACGGTAGATATGTTCTTGTGCGTCATATTATTAAGTTGATACTTTGGTTTTCAGAATAATAGTAAATGAAAAATATTTTGTATGCAACAACTAAAGGGTTTAAAAAAAGGTACATACACAAAAAAACGCATCGACAGCCTACACAAATTTAACAATAAAATAGTACTCATATTTATAATATTGTATATATGATAAATATAATTTATTGTATATAATTTTGTGTCTTTAATGTAATATTATTATTTCTATTATATATAACTGGTTTTCACTCTAGATTCAAACACCATATCCGAATTTTCACAATTTTCGATTATTTGAAAATTTATTGTTATTTTATCAATCGTTTTTAACATCACAAATATAATATTTTTCTTATTTATTATTTTTCTATTTATGTTAAAGAAATTTGTAATTTCTTCAACACTGGAACAGATAATAAATGTTCATGCAATTTTCTTTTTGAAAGAATTTACATAAGCCTAGATCCGACATTTAAAAATATACCAGGGTATATTAAATTTAGTCTTAAATCACGTTTAAAAATATGTGTTCATAGAATCAGTTAATCATTCATTTTTCTTTCTCCGCCTGTCTATTTGTCATTAAGAGAAAAACAAAAAGAATCATGGAGTTAAAATTTGTATGATGTTTCCTAAACGAAAAAGAAATTTAAGATCGTGAAAGTTTCGTCCATTGGGTTTCATGGATCCGTGACCACATACATACTTTTTGTTTGAAATATTTTAACATCAACTTGACACATGAATAATTATTGTAATGCATATTAACTCAATATAATCGAATGGAATTTGTAATTATTATATATTTTATAAATGATTCAGAAATCGATACTAAACCATATGTCAGGTATTTAAACAATTAACGCCGTTAGTTTTGAATATATTGCTTAGGAATTAAAAATTTTAATAATTTTAAACAATGGCGAAAGAGTATAGTAAAAAATGGAATAAATTTGAGAGTTTTATTTTTCGTTAAAGGTATTTTTTATAAATTTACTTAACAAAAGCATAATTATATCTAGAATGTTGAAATTTTGGAGCTTATACTGTTGTAAAACTTTGTTATCCTTTGAAACAGTCAATTAACATGTATCATTGAAATATGTTTTTTTAACATTCCATTTAAAACCAAATTCGTGTTTTGATTCTATAAAATATAATAAAATAATAATCGTTTAAACAAGAATACAAAAAACACATTAAAATCTTAAATTAGCATAGGTGGTGTAACACAATCATATATTTATAATAATAATAGATCATAAATTTTGCGACAATTGCCTTGTTATACAAAGATTAAAAAATAAACTTTTTATAAAAAAAAAAAAAAAAAATTGAAAAAAAAAAAGATAAATATGAATGGAATATAAGGAACAATACAAGCGCATATAAGAGAAAATTATATTATATTATTATAAACTATAATAAGGAGACAGGCCGCGTCGCGCACACGAGTTCCTTGCCTGCCTCTCAATTGTAGCATTTATTTTATTATAATTTCTTCTTTTTTTATTTTGAAATAAAAAAAAATTCTTGAATTATTTATTCGTTTCGCGTGTGTTGCCAGTTATTCTGTAACAAAAATAACAAAAACATAAAACGTACCATATGTGATACATTTTTATGAATTGGTTTTGGAATTTATTGTGATCCATTTAAGAGAGGCGTAGGGTGAAATTGGAGTACATCATTTGGAACAAAAATTTTACCTCTATATATAAACAGACATATAGAAGACATTAAAGGTTGAATTGCTTATATTTACCAAAATTAATTACAAATTACCGTTGAATTCCGATCATAAGAGAAGCAACAAGCAATTTTTAATATTATTACTGAATAAAATCAGTACCTTATAACTGATCTCATGCAAGTAGTCTCTTAAATCGGTCATGTGAGTTGCGTTGTATCAGTGTGTAAGCTGCCTAAAAATTTGGCCCTGAGCAAAACCAATTCACTGAGTCTGATGGATCCATGATTCATGTTTTAAACCGTTAAGGACAGAAGAAAATATCTTATTCTTTTTTTTTAATGCACAACTTTTCTTTCAAACATTTTGCACAGTAAGTTTTGATATTTAACCATATGTCGGGTATTTAAACAATGAGATCTGTCAGTTTTTATCCTCACTTGTTTTCTGATTTTTTTTTATAATATTGAAAATAAATAATAAATAAAAATTACCATGGGATGTGTTTTCCTAGTTTATTTAAATGAATACAATTAATTAAAATAAATACATGTTTTGACAATTAGTTAATATATAGAGGTTTTTTGTGTGTTTATACGAAATTTTTTTAATGGTTTTGCTATATATATAACAGTTAAATTGAACTTCAAAAAGTTATTATTATGTGAATTGAATAGCATTTAAATACAATTATTATGATATTTTTAACAAGAATAATAAATTTAAAATTGTTTTTATTAAAAGGCATTTTATTATATTTATGAAGATAAATTGTTTTTTAATAAATTTGAATTTTTTTGTCGATTCAATTTCAAAATATAAATGGAATTACATTCATCATATTATTATATTTTTTTATTTTCATAAACTGTATACATTTAATAATAATAATTTGGTTAAGAAAGTTGATAACAATAACTTGGTTAAATAATAAAAAAATGAAATTGACGAATATCTTCTATTATCTTAAACAGTACGTTATTTGGAGATTGGGACCTGGTTTTCAAAATTATATTTAACAAAATTTATGATTTAATAATTTATGAGACTGGAATTATCTTTAAAAATATGCGTAGATTATAGTGTCTTAATTTTGCGTTTTTCTATTGACTCTTGATTTTAATATTAATAAAAGTGTTTAAAAAATGATAAACAAACCTAACTTTTTCACAGGATAAGTTTTTACGTAAAAAATTTCTGCTAGAAATCAGTTACGAAATATTTTACTTTGAAGATAAGAACGATCAAGAATCTTTGAGAACTTCTAACTTCTTTGTTTTTTATTCAATTCTAATTTAACTTTCGAGTTTTGTTAAGTTATTGAGTCTTATTTTAAGAGTACCAAATTTAGTATCAGTCATATTCCCAATTGTCTGTTCATATCGTACATCGTACAGGATCTTTTTATGCGGTTTAAATGGTAAAATCATATTACATCATTAATCATGGTTGACCTATGCCTAAAAAATAATACATATTTGGAAATTTTAAACTATTTACTATGAAATTTAAATAAATAATTAAATTTTAAATAAATACTCCATGTTGTTTCTTCCTTTATTATTCGTGAACGCAACAATTGGACTAATTGCTTAAGAATTTTTAACATACAAATTGTAACAGTAAAGTCAGTAAGACTGCTTCCTGCCCAAAGTCAGTAAAAATTCTCATTCAACTCATTCACAGTGGCAATTCTTTTATTTAGTTAAAGAATTGATACTAAAAAAATTTTTTAACATTTTACAAATTACTACATGCTGATATATAAATAACATTACACTTCAGTTTGAATCTAACATAGAAAAAAACGAAGGTATTTCTTTCGATTTGTCTGCCTTCAATCGTCATAAATCTTTGTATCCAAATAAAAAAAATGTAGTCACCACCGTTTCAACCTTAATAAAAGTAATTTTGATTTTACCATATAAAAATGTTCCTTCCTCACAAGGATGATGGTACAAAAAAAAATATATATAAATTTTTCTATAAAACTTTCACATATAAATTTATATTTAATTTACGAAATGAATCTTTATATACAGAAAAAGAGCGAATCTATCTCTTAAACTCAACCGCAGTACCAAGTAAGCAAAAGCAATTTCTGTATTCTTCTCTGTTGCACTGTAGCTTTTTTTTTTAATAAGCATCAGTCTTCTTTTCTTTTCATCTGTATTACAACAACAATGTAAGTAAAAGATTTAAACCCTGGTGGTGTTATTTACTGCTACCCGATCTTGTGGTTAGATTACTAGTTACGTTTTATTTACTAAATGATCCAGAAATTATTGTCAAACGCTTTGGTATAGTTAGAAAGCATTCAATTGTCGGGAATATTTATTTCTATATAGTTATCTGATAGAAGAATCGAAAATAAAAAAATCGAAGTAAAAAATGATGGAAACATTATTTGCATAGCTTTTAATTTGTCTACAGGTGGTTAAAATAAGTTAATTTCTTGACAATATCTAAGATATGGCGTCATTCTCACCTGTTGCTTATTTATATACATTTCCTGCTTGATTAAATGAACAAGCAATTTTTGTCAAGAGTGTTAAAAGGGGTTATGTATTTTTATAACTTTAAATTTAATTAAGCTACAAATGAATTTATTAGAAATTTCATAGCTATATGGTCATTCTCACCTGTTGCTTGTGTATGTACTTCTTGATTAAATAAACTAGTAATTTTGCCAAAAAGTGTTAAACAGGCTTAATTATTTTATATAAGATAATTAAACTCACAATTAAAATGTTTTTACAAAATTATTTGAACGATAAAACAAGAAGTATTATTATAAAAAAATAAATTTTGTAAACAAGCTTTTATACATTATTTCAATTGTAATGAAATAATAAGAATAATTTTATGAAACGGCTTCTTAAAAGCCTATAACCTAAATAAAATAGGTTATTTTATTTAAATGCCTCTTTCATTTTTTTGTTCTTCAGGTATTTAAGCCGTTCCATTAGGTTACTATTTTCAATTTAGTTTGTGCCATGGTTATTTAAGTAATTTATTTTTTGTATAAAAAGCCTGCTTTAAAAACTATATTGTTTATTTATAATTTAGCTTTCTCGTTAGTAAAACGTCTTTGAATTATATTTTTCCGTAAAAATATCAGGATGCGGTGAAATTAAAAAATAATATATTACGCTGATTACCATTTATCATTTCACATCGATTCTTTCACTACCTTACCTGGAAAAAATTTGTTTTCTTTAAATTTTTTAAAATTTGAAACAGAGGTTATGAAATTAAAAATTTTTTAATTGCATATTTTACTTTGATTTAAAACTTAACTGAGCCACTTTGTATAATGTGTCAGCTAACAAAACTAGCCTGTCTATTGTACAGAAAGATTGTCGGTATTATATGTTTGGTCGGCGTTCTATTTAGAGACGGAGGAGTAAGAACTACGTAGTATGAATGTATATATATATATATATATATATATAGATATATATATATATATATATTATATATATATATATATATATATATATATATATATATATATATATATATATATATATATATATATATATATATATATATATATATATATATAGATATATATATATATATATAGAAATAAGGGTTTTCAGTTGATTAAATTTTTTTACATGTTACCAATTACTTGCACGCGAACACTAAGTAAGACGAAATGTTTGTTAACATGGAAGGAAACTTGTAAGGAAAGGAGTTAGTTAACACGAGTTATTGAAGTTTATATTATATGTTTTAGTTTGGTAAATATACACGACCACCACATGAAATGATGCCATCTTTTGTGTGATATATTTACAGAAAGTTTATTCAATATTGAAGATGCTTTTGCTTGTAGGAATTGATAGAATACGGTAAGAGTTCATATTTGAACTCAACGTTTGTCTATAGTTGGTAAAATGTAATTACAAAGAACTTGACGGATTGCTTCCACTCCTTAAGACATTTCTTAAGAACTTCTTTAAGGCATTCTTATATCCATCACAAATGGCATGGCTCTCTATATGTTACCATTGAGCCGGATATCAGTTTCTGGTCATAAAAATGGAACGTTCCAGTGGTATACTGTTATCAAATATACGTATCATTTTTTCAGTTTTTCATACAGAAAACTGGTAATCTGGGTTTCACAATGTCTGTAAACTACTAATACTACAAGAACAGTTGCTGTGAGGAAGAGCGGAAAAGTCATTGCTTATGTGGCCGCCCAGGTCTTGCCATGCGCATACTAACACACTTAAGTCGCTTTCCGTTTTCTTGGAGATAAACTCGCTTGCCTATACTTCAAATGATCCAAATGGTCCAAGAAAATTGGATCACTTTTGTGATAATCGTACGGAGGATATTTCAATGGGGTTTTTATCATACGAAAAATTTTGTCGGGACAACGGTCGCAATTTAAGTTTAATAAACCGTTTTTTAGTAAATATGCTAGTTAAATCAAAATATTTTCTAGTTAAATTAAAATATAGTTCTCTAGTTATATAATTAGTGACACAAATAGAAAAAATATAATAATATTAATTTGCAAATTTTTATTTTTTATTTTTGATATAATTTATACATAAAATATTAGAAAGATTAGTGAAATTTTCGTTTAAGAATTAATAACAGTAATAACAGTACAAAATAAAGTACGCAAAGTTTCATAAGCCAGTGAATTTCTCCTTAGTAAAATTGAAAATTCATTGTACACAATATTTACAAACCATAAATAAAGATAGAAGTATATATATATATATATATATATACATTTGTAAGTATAGTGTGATAATAATTTTCGTTTTACAATATTTTAGAGAGGGAAAAAGATAGATCGAATGTTGTGAAGGTGTTCGATATAATTCGATATATTGTCAGTTTTTATAGAATTCGTTACTATTACTTGCTTCTATATTGCAATCTTTATTGGATTTTAGGAACGTTTAAAACTATTAAACTTTTTCCAAACAGAAATTTAATTTTCTTTCCATTTTCGAACTAATTTAATTACACCGTTTTATTTATATAGATTTTTAAGGGTAACAATAATTACTTTTATTATTATTTGGTTTTATGATAATAGAAAAAATTTAGTATTTGTTACCAGAATTAATATTACTCTAAATTTGAAATTGGGATTTACTTGAACTATTAGTGTATAACACAATAACTACATGCTAAGATGATATAATAAAACGCTATGAAAAATTATTAGTTTTGTCTTATTTGGTCTAGAAAAAATTTGATATTCAATACTTGATAATGTTTTAGATTTCTGATTATTCTAAATTATTTTTATTTACTAATGTTCTTTTTTTTCTTCTTTTTTTTTTTTTTGCTTGCCTATTAATGTTCTTTTTTTTCTTTTTTCAGGTAAGTGAAAAAGTATTCAATATTGAGAAATGGCGCGCGCTGGGTATGTAGATGAATATTTATTTGGATACAAATTTCCTAGTGTTACGAACTATCATTTTCTATAATAATTCCAGTTTAGATTTTTTTTTTCGAATTTGTCTAGTTTTTCACCTAATAGCGTAAATAAAACTGATAGAGATTACTTCCGAATTAATTGAGAATAAATATGTTTTTTAATTTAGAGGCTCAGATATGGAAAGCCTCTTCTCTCTAATTAACTCCAAAGAAGTTACTTGAAGTATTTTTTTTGGAACAGAATGTTTGCAAAAGATTCTTTTAATCTAAAAGCTACAATTTTTTCCTGTCTTGTTAAAATATCTATAATAAATATATTTTCCAATAGTAAACTTTTTGAAAAAGTTATTTAAAGAGATTTGTAGTAATTTTTAATTCTTATAAAATTATACTTTAACTATAATCGAGAAATTCTCAACAAACATATTTTGTTTGAAAGTTAAAATTGAAACAGAAATAAAGTTCTTTATTAATACTTTCATTGTGTTCAAACTTGTGGTAAGCTTTGCTGAAATCGATCAGGATTTAAATAAGACAAACATTACAATAGTATTATTACAAAATAATTTTGGTAAATAACAAAAACACTAACCAATCCAGCCATTGAGTGATTGGATATCGAATGAGAATTTCATTTTACAAACTACGCTATAATCATGCACATTTGGTTTTTCTATTTATAATCTAGTATGTACTATACATATATCTAACTGCATACAAACAAATGTATGTGTAATTTAATCTGTTCAGTCCAATTGTATTTTCATTTTTCAAACATTTTTCATGTAATTACAGAATGTGTAAAAGTTTCAAAGAAGTTTACAATGTATACGTTTTAAAAAGAAAATATTCATTTTTTTTAATGTATTCAACTACAATCAATTTTGTTTTTATTGATAATACGTAGCTTTAAATGATATTTATTCATCAAGATAAGTGGAATATGTGTAAACAGAGAAAAAAAAAGAGCCATTACTATACTTGAATGGCAAATTTTACTGTCGTAGACTTGCAAACTTGTTTTTATTTTGTATAGACCAGGGTAGAATCATTTAAAAATGGTAAAAAGTGAAAGAAAATTATAGTAGGAGGAAACCCATTGGAAACGGAAGAGAATATAACAACAGTGAAAGGAAAAATAATTTACAGGCGATCTGCGGTCGGGCAAGAGAAGGAGGTGTGTTTTTAAGGGTAAAACAGGTTTTATCTTCATTTCCGACAAAATTACAAGTCCTGTGGAAAAACGTTAAGTGGAAATGTTGTAGGTAATAAAAAGATCTACAAATTTCATATTTAACCCTTTAACTTTTTTCATAGGACTTTCAGTTTGTCCGGAAATCAAGACAATCCGTGTTTTACACTTAAAAACTGGCCCGTTAATTATTTTTCCTTTCATTTTTGTTATATTCTCTTTCGGTTCTAATGGGTTTCATTTTACTATATTTTTTTTTTGGTTTCAATTTATGGAACCTGTTCTAGTATGAGACTTTTCGCATAAATATAAAACAAAATTTCAAATAATCGATAGATTTTTGTTTCTTTCTGTAACTATGAAAATCTATTTTTAAATGATTCGATTTCTTGGTGAACTGAATAAATTATCAATCACGACCATTGTTATTAAGGCATCTTGTAGATCTGTAATAAACATGGTATTACAATATTTAAACCTAATAAAACCTAACAAAAACAAAACAAAACAAAAATCCTTCAAACAAGATTACCCAATGACTGGCTAGACATAGAGGTTAGACATTTATGTACTGTCTATCTTCTAGACGCAGTAGAACTGAATTCAATGTATTTTGTATTCTGTATTTTAGGTTTCAATTTTCATTTAAAAATAAAATGGTAGAAAGTTATTGTAAGCAAAAAAAAAATTACCTCCTATCTCTCCAAGTTGGTTTTGTATTTCTAGCATTCGAGCGCTACGAATTCGAGTTCAACGTATTTCTTTCTTTGCGGTTTCTGTAACGAATTTGGAAACCATGAAAGATAGAAAAATATTTGTCATGCTTTTGGTTAGTATTTTGAGAAGCTTGTGCTGCAGTTTCATGACAGTCCTATTTAAATAATATAGGCGATATGGGCACCGTGTGTCAAAGTGTTTTCATTCGTCTCTATGGTTACGATATACTAGTTTATCAATCAAATGATATATAACTCGGTGAATGTTGTATAATTTAACAACAGAGGAAATTTATCAAAATTTATTTACTAATATGAATTATTATTCATATTTGCAATTAAAAATAATTACGAATGTAATTTCTTTAAACATTCTTACAGTTTCAACCCAATAACTTCAATATCGTGTCTGTTTTTGTAGTTATTCAGTAATTTTAATTTGACATTTTCTATACAATTTATATGTAACCAATTGAACAAATAGTTATATTTTATGGAATTTTAATGTTTTCTTACAAATCTTAGACACTCGTAGCGCATCAATCGATTAAGAAGTCCCTTCCACGTACTATGCACAGGACGAATAGACACGCTGAAGTGATATTTGTTTAAAAGATCAGAAATAAATATTCTAAATTATAAACCCAAGAATCGACCATTTGTGGACATGTATATCGAAATTGAATACTTTGAAATGGTATAGAATTTTTTTTTGATGCATAAAAAAAATTGAATTCCCGCTCACTTCTCTGTTTTGATATGAATTTCAAAGCAAGTATAGTTTCAATATGCAAGAAAAAGTTAATTTTATAGTTATTATATTTCAGAGCTTACAATAAGGTTAATTATCGTTCGATTCGATCATAAATATGGTTAATCAGTTGTGTTTTAAGTTTATTGTATTTTTTCGCGTAATTGAAATTGCTTAAGTTCAATCGATAATATTAATGGATCTAAAATGGAGATGATTAAGATTAAGAAAGTTAAAAAATTTAAAAATTATTTCTTTGAGAAAAACCAAAACGAAAAATTGCTTATTTGTAGTGATCATTTTTATAATATGCAGGCTTATAAACATATTACTGATCGGGGCAGAAAATATTTTTTTTTCTTTAAGTTTTTATTACAATTGTTTCTAGTTTTCCGTAAACCAACATGATAGTGGAAAGTTTATGTGATATCCACTATGAATGTTTTATCCACCAACAAAACATGTCAGTCATTTGACGGACCAACAAACCAACTAACTAAAAATACAAACAACAATTAAATTGCTGCCTGATTATCTCATTTTATTTAATTCACATTTTCCTTCAGTTTTGTAATTTCACATTATTCTATGTATTCTTATTTAATATATCGGTTGATAATTTTATACAGAATTGTGTTGTGATATGCGAATCTGATTAAAAACAAACACACTTGTATTTTAATTGCTTATAAATAAATTGAGTGTCATTTTTAACCTTTTGTAGACTTTTGAATTATAAACAGAATATACCTATGTTTTAGTTGAGGCCTTTAAATATTTTGTTGAATAATTAATCATAAGAATAGAAAAATAAACACTTAATTGTAGGCAGATAATCTAAGTCTTTAAGACGTAAGAAAAACACAAACTTTCTATTTTTAATTTCGTATCGTAGCTCGGTGTTTCAGTATACTATGTCGCTGGGTTGAGCTAGGATGAGACGGTTGTGTCTCATGTATGCATAATGACGGTTGTGACGGTTATTATGAACTTTTGTACTATTTCAAAGAAAAATACAGATAAGAAAAGAATAATTTGGCATACCGTAAAGCAAGCGACATATAATAAAGTCGAAAGGCAAATCACAGAATTACAAATTCATGCTTTGAAAGCTTTTGAAATAAAGATTTACCAAGCTTGTGAAAAATTTCTGCTAATTATTTATCAGAATAGATTCTTTGGTAGATTAAAGCAAATTCTGAAACAATTTCTGGACTAGGAATAACGTCTAAACCTTTCTTGATTGATTATCAGGTATTCGCAAAGAAAAAAAATGCTTAGAATATTCCAAGTAAATGTATTTCTTTCAGTTTCTTTTCAGATTTTAAAACAAAATAGTTTGAAAACTTAGTGTAATTATTATTAAAAGCGTTTCGTTCAAAACCTTTATAAGCAACTATTTATGTGATGTTCGTTCATACAATGAATAAACTTTGGGAATACTTTTAAATATTCTATTAACCTAATTTATAAGAGAATGAAATATTGCGTATAGGTATTTGTGGTCCTGATAATTCCTAACCAAATAAACCTCATTCATGTATTATGATACTACACTCACCCGACTACAACACATAATACAATAAAGATACTACAAACTCTTGCTGTGCTACATAATATGTTGTTGGTACATTGAAACCAAACCCAATTCTGTTGTAGTAGGTAGGATAAATCCTTTTGTGGCTACTATATAACAAGATTTATAACAACTGAATTAGAAATCATATTTAAATTAATAATGGGATATGGAAAACCCATTGAAAAGGAATTTAGCTATTGTTAAATAATTCTCAATAAATATGTTAAACAAACGAATTTTAAAAAAAAGTTATTAATAGCTAGAGCATTGAATGAAATTTTTTGGTTTTTCTTTTGGGATTTGGATCTATAGTTCCTATTTCAATAATTTCCTAATAAAATTTTAAAACATATGGTATGTACAGCATACATAAAATGGCATAGTATATTAATTTTAGTCTAAAGTTTGTAATGCTCCTAATATGGACCGCATATACAAAATTTGCATTGAAAAACGTGATTAGTCCATTTCCGACTGTCCGTCAGTGCGTACGTTCGTCATCACGATAACTGAAAAACAAAAACAGGTAGCGAGCTGAAATTTTGATTACGTATTCTAAACATAAACAATGAGTTTAAGTTCGTGAATGTGCAAAATTGGATCCAATAGATCCTTGATTCAACTATTCGACTATAAAATATAGAATAAAATTTCATACAGGAAAATGTTTTATTTAACAAACAACTTTTGTTTGAAACATTTTTTCGTAAAATGTTTATATATATATAAATGAACACATGTATACATATATAAATAACTAAAGGCTTGATATTTATAGTATTTTATGAATGCTAATTAAAAAAATAGTCCAAACAATGAAATTCTGTCCTATGTCGAGTATCTAAACAATTAACTCCGTTAGTTGTTATCTTAACTTGTTTCTTATCCTATTAAGAAGATTTGAGTCTTATAAATATGTGATTTCAGAAAGTAAGCTGTTGCAAGCGAAATTGTTATTAATCGAGAGTATTAAGACTTTGACGCTATTAAAATAAACTACTCCTCTCAACTGAGTAAAACCGTGCCGACCATTCTAATACTCCCATTGACAAAAATAAAAAATGCTTACTTTTTGAATTTTGTGAACTATTGGCAATTTTCATATATTATTACCATATTATCAGATGATATTTATTTATTTTATTGAAACCTTCATGATAGGATTAAGCACAAATTTTCTATTCAATTTTTTTTTCAATGGTAACCGTTCGTAAAAGACTCATCAAGCTTTTAATTTATTGAAAATTTAAGTAATGCTAGTTTTCGCAAAAAACAGCACATACTCCAGTTTAATTTAAGAAACTTAAAAAAAATTATGAGACCCTTATATACTATGATTAATTTAAAGTTTCAATTTGAACTTATTTCTAACAGTTAATTTTCATTTTTATGATAAAAAAGAGTATCAATCAGAGGATATTCTGGAAACTTATATATATATGGTTAAAAGATTTTTAGCATATATGGTTAATGTATAGTAACCTATAGATACTCAGGTAGATATCCAATTAATTATTTATAGATATTTACAAATGTAAAATAATGTAGCATCTAAATCAATTCTTAATTAGATTTTATTAAATTGTTGGTGAACTATTTCAACTATGAATATAATAATCACTTTGTGTCTATTTATATTTCAAATACTGCGTACAAATAAGTACAAATTTTTAAGCAAAATAATCAATACAGTAATTTTCAATTGACCACAGTGTGATATATGGGAAAAATGTGATTGCACTTAGAAAAAATTTAATTTTTTCACAAAATTTAACAGTTTGATTTAAACGATTATCTTACGGCGTGGAAATTATGGTAAATCATTTTTCACCGACTTTAGATAATGAACATGTTACCACTTCGTCATGAATGTATATATATATTTTTTTTTGTATTTGTTCGGACATAGATTCTTTGTTTATGAACCGATTTTGAAAAAGTGTTCCTTTATTAATTTGGAGAAAATATTTCAGTCCTAGGAGAGAGAGTGATCAATAACAATTTTAGTGATTAAATTTCGGCACCAATCATGTCCTTTGCTTAAAAATTGCTTCTTTGGCTCCGATTTAGAACAGAAATTGATCACAAGGAAATAATTTATATAAGCTTTTAATTTTTTTTTCATTTTTTATAGGCGATTGTCTGAAAAATTTGAAAAATATATACGAGTTTTAGTTTATCAGTGAAATAATTTTTTTAATACTAATTTAGAGCAAAAGTTAAGCTTATGGTATGGGTTATTGATTATGTGACACATTTTCTAAGAAATAATTGAACAAAATTTTATATATTTCAGTACTTTATTTCAATTAATATTAAATTGTATGATTCATCGTATACTCATAAATTTTACATATTAACAAATAATAATATGAATTGAAAAATTGCACATCATTAAATTACCCTAATGAAATTCACACCACTATTATATTGCGCTAAAATTATGGCATGAGTTAATACAACAATCAAATATTTTTATTTACTATTTGATAGATTTTATGATGACTTTTTTTTATTTTTATGAATTATTCATTAATCAATAAAATAATTTTATTTTACGATGTCTATACGGATTTTAAAACTCCTAAAAAATTTTTAGTAGCCAATAATATAAATAAATATTAAAAAAATAAAAATTTAAATAAAAAAATGTTCGCAAATGCAAATAGTTTATTTTTTGGATTCAGAAGATTCCAACCCATGATTATTTTATCTTACAATTATAATTTTAAATAGATAATCCTGAAAACTCAACAGATATCCTATTTAATGATCCACATATCTGATCCAAAGGACTTTTTGTCGTCTTACAATTACGCAAACTGCATAGTAATCGAAATTAATATTTATAATGGAAAAATTGATTTATTGCAATGAAGCGAATTTGAAATTTTATTTCAAATATATTCTTGTAAATTTTCTTTCATAATTGAATAAAAAAACATTTTCGAAAAATAAGACAAATTAATCAACATTTCATCAAGAAATGAATTGAATATAATGCTTTTAATATTGTTGCACTTATATCATAGCCGCAAAAGTTCATTTTATGAGAAATATATCCGTAATTTTGATTTAACTACAAATCGAGTCCATACGATCCCTTAAAAAACTTTCCAAAATGCATTTAGGAAAATCTCGAAAATTATCAAAAAACAGTTTATGCATAAAAACATATTTAACATGGATGAATAATAAACATTTCAATTTTCCGAGCTTAAACTTTCTAAGCAAATTAACATATTCGTTAGACATTTTAAGATGGTACAAAATACATATAAAAATAAATTTCAAACCTGTCGTGTGAATTTTTATGTCATCAAATTTTTTTTCAACAGTTATGTAATTTTATACATAAAAAACAGTTTTTTATTATTATTTTTATTTTTATATTGTCATGTAAAATTAATAATAATACACAAACTAGAAATGTGTGGTTTATCACCGTAAATTTTATATGTACTTACAGAAAGGCACTGTTTTTTTTTTGTTACTATTTCTTGTATGAACCCGTATACTATTAATTTGCATATCATCGTAAAATGTGTGGATATGTGGTAATAAATATTATTGTATTTTTATTTTTATTTAATACTAAGTAAAACAAGTGATGATAGATAACAACTAACAGAGTTAATTGTTTAGATACTCGACATATGATTGAATTTTATTGTTTGGACTTTTAATATTTAATAAGAATTCATAAAATACTATAAATATCCAATCTATACAGTTATATATGCATACATGTATAATAGTATTGTTATTACTTCTATGTGTTTATTAGTCAAATTTGAGCTAAAATTGTCTGAAACTCAAACATTTTAGTTGTTTGTTTCAAAGATATAAATATTTTTTTTGAACATTTCTTCTATCTTTTATAGTTTAAAAGTTAGTTCAAGGATCCATTGGATCCAATTGACCGAATTTGCACATTCACAAACTTAAACTCACTGATTATGTTTAGAATATGTTAGCATTTTCAGCACGCTATCTGTATTTGTTTTGGAGTGATGGGGGACGAACGGACAGTTGGAAATGGGGACTAATTATTATTTGAACTCCTGTTACAATATTTTGTTTGTGCGGTCAATAATAGGTAGCGTTGCAAACTTTTGACTAAAAATAATGACTCTTACATATAATGTATATGTTGAGTCTAAAAAATATTGAAAGTCAAATTTGTTTGAATTAGTCTGTTTTACTCTTGAAAAAAATTGATTCAGCTTGAACAAATTTAAGACACTATTTTTGCTCAAAAAATAACCATTAGAATAATCCAAACGTAATAAAATTTACCATGCACTCATGTTGAGCGACAGCCGTGCAAAATTCAAATAATTCATAAAAGATACAAAAGACATGGCTAGAAATTGTTTGATATACAAATTAAAAAAAAAGAAAAAAATGTTTGAACGTGTTGTTTGAACGATGACACTAAACGTACAACTTTTCATACTTAGTCTGACTGATGGATGATATTTGAAGTTGATTTTTTCATAGCTTAATATAACCATCATATTTGATTATGACAGCGTGTAAATGTACCTATGTAGACAGTCACAAACAACATATCAACAACATTTAATCTTGAATATGTTTTGAATATATTATAAAATTGATTTTAGTCGATGATTGATTTAAAGTATTTACTTAAATAACAAATTAACAACGTATTTATAATTATTTACAATGTTTATTTAAATTTGAAAAAAAAAATTTAGTTTTCTACGGTTCAACGTTTCATATCGTATCTCTCGAAAATATTTCGTTAATATTTCATAATAAAGATATCTTTCATCTGTCAGACTATTTTTAGATTTAACATATACTACGATAAAACTATGTTTTATCCGTGATATAATTTATATTTGCGTACTATAAGTTAAAAAATCTAATTCTATCCGTACCGTTCGTAGTACGTGGATGGGATTTCTTTATCCATAGATGCGCTGCAAGTGCCTAAAAATTGTAATAAAACATTCCAATCAGAAAATATAATTATTTGTTCAATTGTTGGATGTTAATTGAATAGCAAATGTCTAACAAAAATTATTGAATTACTTACAAAAAGTGGCATTTAATTTATTTGGTTGGAAATTATAAGAATGATTAAAGAAAGTGTATAAGTAATTATTTTTAATTGCAAATATTAATAATTATTCGTTTAAATTTGTTAATACATTTTGCGAAATTTCCTATGTTAAATCATACACCATTCACAGAGTTATACATCATTTGATTGATAAAAGTAAGACAAAATAATATTAGTTTTTGATTTTTTTTTTTTTGTCAATAAATTGTTATAAATTTCCAATTTTAAATGATATGCCAGCCACAGAATTTTCTACAATTTGACTTCTAATGTAGTATTTCGTGACCACAGCAACGAAAGAACAGTTTCAAGCACGTTACGCATAACAATTTCATAATATTGGAGTTATCTACAAACACTACATTCAAATTTGATCGGTATTCAGTCTTGGATCGAACTTTGATCTAGGTTTAATTTATACAAATAATTGTAGTCAACTCATCAACTTACTCCGACAATTTCTACTATAGAAATAAAAAAGATAATCATTTCTTAAAAGACCTTTTTCAGAACCCGATGATTGAACCTAAAAATTCCAAACATATAAAACAAGACCATTCGTACACGTTGTTTGATTGAGGCTCTTTCTAGTTTATTTGTTGGTTAGAAAACAATCCTGTTATTATACGATTCGAGAAAGTTCTACATTATAATATGAATCTGTTGGATACAAGAAACATTTTCAAAATGGAAACCTTACATTCAGTTTGTTTGGCTGCATTAACTATTGTAACGAAAACATTTTGAAAAGCCCAAAAAAATTTGCATTTACACAGGTATCGTGAATGATAAATATTATACACGATAGTGATGTTGGCTTGCACTTGCATTAATTATATCTAGACCCCTCTTCGTTATGATGACAATGACACGAGCTGTATTAAGTATTACCTTCCCATGTATTATAAATACTACTACCATAGTGTTACTCGTTGGCTGGCTGGCTCCAAGTGCGTCTAACAGTATTAAATGTTATAAAGGTATCATCTATACACTTTACGTTCATGCAACTGTCACAATGTGCTCAACCGTTTCCAGTTTTAAATATGAACACGATGGCATACACAATGTATGAATGTGTTGTCGGTAACGTCGGGCACACTCATTATATTATACCTACTTCGAATAACAACTTCCGGTCGTTGTAACATTATTTGTGATCTTTGTTACTTCTATAAAATTAATATAGTTTTATTCTCTTCTTCAAATATTTCGAAGATGTTTGTATGGTTTATTTATAAAATTTGTGAGATTGGATTCTTAACGAAAAATTCCTATATTGGATTTTCTACAGATAGTAATTTTCACTATCGCACTTCCATGACAATCCAAGAAACTATGGGTAATTAAAATAGCTTGGCATTAATTGTTTTTCCTTGACGTGTAAAAAACGGTTTTGAATTCTGAAATTATCTTGAGATATAAAAATGTCTAAGCAAAAATGTTACTGAGCAGCCCAGTTACGCTATTTATAATTTATATTTTAGAAATACTAACTTAGATTCTAGTATCTTTCATTTCTTAAATACAAAAATGGATCAGGCGACAAAAAGAATAAAATTGAGAAAAATTAACTTTTCATGAAAAGTTGTTTTTGCCTTTCCTGATGTATTTGTCTGATTTTGATGTATTTTTTGACCAAACGAAATGAGGTCTATGGTATATTATCTTTCGATTTTGCATTTTGTGTCTTCTAATCTATCTATCAATCTGTCTATGCTTCTTCCGCTATAACTTTCGCACGCCTTGTTCGATTTTGACGAAATTTGGTAGGCACATTACAGTACTATGTATTATGTATTATTTTTCTTTTTTTAAGACATTTTGTATGTAATTTTTTGACATATTATCTAACTTTTCTAATTAAGATCATGTTTTTGATTGTGTCAGATATATTTTAAATTTTGTATACGAATTATTTATATTCTTTTTATTTACTGAATTAGGTCTACAGTTTACAGAATTACTAGTAGTTTTATATGCTGTAATGGTGAATTTACACAGATTATCCTTCATACAGGGCATACTTTTTCCGGAGAGCTAAGAATACTGTACAATTATCCATAAGTGAAACTGACAGTGTTATGCAGTATTTATATATCATAAAACGCATACAACAAACACTATATATATGATACGACATTACGTCTGTTTACAAGAGTTACAATTTTATCGTTGGTACTTGTAATGTTTGTGCACATACAAACACTATCAAGTGTATGTATACAGGATGCTCAAAAATCAAATTATTTGTCCACCTTTATATAATAAAAAAACATTTCTCGTGAAAAATATTAATTCGGGATGTATTTCTAAAGATAGTTGGGTCATGCAAGTAAAATATTAAGAAATCTTTCAAACTTTGAATATAGATTATCAAATGCAGAATTAAACACGCTGTAGAAATTTGAAGACGATTTACTGTGTACAACATGAGAAGCACGAGAAAATGACACTTTTGTACATATTTGGCCGAGAGAGAATGTTACCATTTTTATGAGAAATTAATATTTGGTAGAACAATAACCAAAAAATATGGGATGAATTGTTGTGTTATACATACGTTGAATGTAGATACTAAGCTAATACTTTTGTCGCTGGACTATCGAGAAAGAACTTCTTTAAAAGCCGTTCCACATAGTCGGTGGTCGTTTAAACGTGCACAAGCGCATTGCAACCTACTTCTGATATTTAAATATACCAAAATTGATCGTAATACACTTGCTTACAACTAGCCGACAAAGGACTTTGTAGAACGGGTTTTAGTAAGCCTTTAATAATACAATAATACACTAAAAACAGGATACATTTCCATTATTGATTTGAAAATGGCTTTCGAACAGGAATCCGTTTTTGTCAAACTCGGAGCAGGTGGACCATTAAGAATCACGCTAATATTTAATTGTCAGATTCTCAAGCGTATTTATAATACAATTTGAACATAATAGTCACTCTGTCAAGCAGGAAGTAAGTGATATGGTGTGAATAAATTCTATTTGTGATTCTTTTAATATTATTTTATTAATATTTTCGATTTTAAATACATTTAAAAAAAAGTACGTATGCTATTTTTTCCCTTATTATTTGAATTTTTGAAGACAAGACCTAACAAAAATAATAATAGTTATATTGTATGAATGCTTTCTTGTCACTTTTAACTACTCTTGGCGCTACAATCGATTCAGTTTACTCTTGTATTAACTATGCACGGTGCTTAAAACTTAAAGAGATAGGTCTTTTCTTTATAACTTCTTTATAACTAAATATCGGATAACCTGTATATTTGTTTATACATAATTTACACACCAAAAAGCACTTGAAATATTTAGCGGTGTTTGTGCGTATACACACACACGCAGTCAGATAATAACATGACGTTGAATACCTATTTGAGACGGTAGACTTCTAGTTGTAGGGGTGAACTAAGATACTTGTAGATATTATTACTTTTTGCGTACCATATTTCATCTTCAAGATTAAAAGCTTTGTATAAGTGCTTTACCACAAATCTTGTAAGACACTATATATCACATGGTTGCTTGGCTTGTTAGTAGGTTGCAGAGGGCAAATGGAAAAAATTAGCTAAAAATGTTTTTGCAATTCATTAGTTTTTATTTTTATCTATTTATTAACCATACGCTATAATGAATTTGTTTTATTTATATTGTTTGTAATTCGGCTTAGTTTTTGTTTTCTCTTAGATTAATTTTTTTTACATTTTTGGTATGAAAAACAACTTGTACAACATTCATATAAATAAACTATAATTGGCTAGGTAACCCAAAATTACTTTTGAACAAATTTTTTAAAAACTTTTTGCGATATCTAGTCATTTATTTTGAATTAACGAATTACCTTTTCCTTAACATTTTACTTAAAAAACATTGTTTTTTATAAAATCGTTGATAAGAAAGTGATTATAATAATAACTTTATTCCAATGCATATTTTTTAAATTATTTACATTTTATCCAAAATATTTATTCTAACGCTTTTTTATTATTTAAATAATGCTTTTTTATTATTTAAATATGGCGTATCTATTGGTAAAATGATACAGAAACTTTAAGACGATGTAGCTCAATTTCTGTAATGGAATAATTTTGGATTAGTGATACAAATTATTTTGTTCGAAAATAAATGCGTTCTTTGTTCAATGTTGTTTCATTTTCTGTTCCCAATATTTTTTTGATGAAATTCTTCTTGGTTTTGTCACAGTAATCGATTTCTACGTGGTATTATATAGTTTTCTAACAATATTTTAAAAGTTGTTAAATTTTTTTAATTTTATCAAGCCTGCTAACACTTTCACACTTTTTGTATTATTTTAATTGTTAATTATGAAAAATTGGAGCGAATTTACATCACCTGCTCCATACCAATTTGTATTTTAAGCAGAGAATATCTGGCTTGATTTTACACGAAGCCTACATAAAACTATTAATTTGATTGAATTTCAAAATATTCGACAATAATTCGCCTAACATCAAAAAATATATTTGTCAGAGAATTTTATTTGACGTTTTATATTCGAGAAATAACGAGAAATACGGGATGTTATTTTATTTTCCATTGCATGCTTTTAAAATTCAAATAAATATTTAAAATTTCACCCCACAACTGAATGAATGCATGCATTAAAAAACGTCAGAAAAGTATTTACAGTGTTTTTTCATTGACTTTTCTCACAGTTGGTGTACTTTCAAACGAACCAAAACTCAACACGACATTCATTTCCCACCTTCCAATACTAACAACGATGGAGTAAAAAGGAAAGATATGGTTACATTAAATAATTAAATATGAAGGTAATCAATTATTTATTAACAGGATTTTACTTTCTGTATTGGTATATATTGATTTTGACAAAAACAAAAACTTGTGTATATACTTCTATTAGTCCAGGCGCTACATGCTTTTTTAATGTGATACAAAGACATTTATCGTCATATTACATATGAATTAAGTTGTAGATTGGTTATGGGTGTTCACAAAATATTTTTCAAATATCGATAGATTTTTATGACGAATTTTTGAAAAATTCTGAAAGATCATCGATGGTAGGAAATGATGAATAAAATCGTAGATCCAGAATATTGTCTAGCCATTTTACAGTCTCTAACAATACGTTGCAATGCATATGCCATCCACCATGCATATTTTATCCCTTATCCGATCTAGACTTCGCCATTAAACCTGCTCATCAGAATAATTCTAGTTTTTTTTTTGTTTTGAAGGACGTAGTTCAAACCTCAAACTAAACTCCGTATGATAGACGGTGTATTACTATAATATTTTTTTTTTAGAAATAAGATTTTTATATCCGAGATTATGAAGCTGCATACACACGTGCAACATACGCGAGTAACGTGACACAATAACGTAACGATGTTCCGTCGCGTCCCACTTATTGTTGGAAAATTTGAATCCCATCAAAAAATGTTGCTAGACAGGGTTACAAATAGTGTGGACTCGATAACACAACATTTGCAAAGACAAGTCGTAAACATTAATAATTTTTACTTGAATTATATTTACATTTAAAAATGCAATATAATGTATTGAAATTTATCTATCTAAGCAAATACTAAAAATGAAAGTAATCTGCTTGGTAAACTGCTGGAACAAATGAAATCAAAGAAAAATTGTTGGTGTCGTATTAATACACTCTATGCGTTCATATTGCTTTTTGAACTTTACTACACCTTTTTAACGGTAAAAAAATGGATTCACACTGTAATTATACTCACTACGTTTAAGAATAAAACGTGTAAGTAACAATAACATTCCACAATTTAGTTGGACGAAGTTCGGATAAAATAAGGATGGATGAAACAATTTTTTCTCCAATCTTTGTTAAATCGAAAAGAATAATTACTTCTCCATATCCCTTATTTTTATTTGATTGGAAAACTGTAATCTCAAGATTCAAGTGCTGGTCGAATCAATATAGATTGCATACTTTATATTAGAAGTAAGTCGAATTTTTTTTTTAAGCGAGTGTAATTTTTTCAAGCAAATATTTACCGCTCGGACTAATAAAATGGGTATCGTTTATTTCACATGTTTGAAGAGCGTGACGTTAGATTACCTTTAACGTTTGTTTGTGTCGTAAACTTTCTCAATCCCCTTTTCTAATAAATACACACATGTATTTTCTCTCTGATGCATACCGAACGAAGTGTGTATGTGCTTTCACAGAACTGAGTTTAAATAGTTTTGAATGTGAAAAAACGAATTGACAGTTCTTTATCAATATATAATGCCTGATCCATATGTGTGCCAAAATCTAATTTAGATTTAATATGATATATCGTCTTTAGATATTTTATGCAAAATTATAAAAAAAAAAGTTAAAGCGAAAGGCGTAGTGCCATTAGAAAGCTATGGACATGGTTGCTTTAGTTTTATGCTTTAAAAGTCTATTTTGGAAACTGATTTAACTATTCTAGAATCCCGTTACAGAGTTCGTAATTCGACCATATACACTCAAAAGTGAATCTCACTGCCTGTAAGCAAAACAGTTGATATTCGTGCAATTAAACATAATAAATATATGCGTATATATGGTAGTGTGTGAACTTTTTTTGTTCAACTAATGTATATATTTTGTGCATAATTTTAAAGAAGTGTAAGCATTCTCAAAATTACCTGAAAAATTATTTTTTTTCAAAAACAATACAAGATTTGTTTTAATAACATTTTTACGATATTGTTAGGCCAATTTTCACCTCATATCACAATTAAACTGCAATCAACCTTACACTTCCTGATTTAAAGCAAAAATAATTATAATAATAGGACTTCCTCCGTTTATAAGACCTAACCTTCTATAATTCCATTCCGTCCCAGCAATTTTTAATCTTAGTTTATTTTAACTTCCGCTATTTTTTATTATACAATTAAACGCATAATGGGGCAAGGATATTTAGTTGAAATAAATGGTCTTTTGTAAAGAGCTTTACCTAGATTAGAATCAGTTAAAGTAGTCAAAACTTAGATGAATTGTCAATAAAACTTTTTCAGCTACTCAGCTGCTAACAAAAGGAAAATTGACTGAAAATCATCTTCACAATCACTATTTAAATTTATTTAATTATTTACGAACTAAAATTCAATATGGTACAGGCGAGTTATTCTTAAACATGATTCGTATGTTACGTTTAAAAATAAGAACGTTACGTAAAATAAAATTGTATAAACTCCTATTATATTTAACTAACCGTGTTCGTTATAAGTATATAAGGGTTTGTTGTCAATACATTATTGCCTACCTATGTCTATAATATGGGTGATTTTCGTTTTGATACCAGTATAAAAAAAGGTAAATATATCTACAGTCAAAAATGTATATTAAGATCACAAAAATATCTACCAATAAATTAAAGAAAGCATTAAATAAATTGAAAATTTAATCTGATTGAACACGAATTTTTGAACTATTTTGAATAATATATTAATATTATTTAATTCCCCAAAATACGTAGTTCTTATAGTTATGAAGTATAATATAAATGTGTATTTGTAGCATGTGTTAACACGCATAGTTTGAGCTTCAATTGTGAAAAATCTATGTTTATAAATCTATTTAAGAACGGCTAGTACTCAAAAACTACGACAGGTATCACGAAAATTGTAGTGTAGAAAAAATAATTCGATTAAAATTTGGAATCAGAGGTCAACTTTCTGTCGTTCAATGGGATTAGTGAAAATGGAAGAATTAAATATTATTCCCTGGAAATTTTTTTTTTTTTTTTACGAATTTCAAAACTGAATTTTTATAAACTGAAAAGAGATTCAAAGAGAAGTATAGATCGATCAATACAGCCTCATTCATCCTCTATATTCAGCTTTGCTTAGGGGTAGTGAGCCTTGGTCCAAAACTGCATATAAAAAGATATCACTCCAAAATTATTTCGCACAAGTTTAATGTTATATATTAAATATTTTAACATAAGGAATTTTCACTGCACATATAAAATGTTTTTTACCTTCTCTCAGTTTCCAAACACAACTTTTATATACACATAGACAAAATGATTATTTCCAGTACATTAAACAAAATCAAATTATATATTTGACAACCCTAGTGTGAAAAATCTACTTATTAGGTGATAAGAGGAAACGAAGAAGTGTATTGTATGTCTATTGCATATAGTACAGAGAACGCGTCTAAATGTAAAAGAATTTTTGGTATGTGTTAATTCTTGTTGATATGTATGGTGTTTGATATAAGAATGGAAAATTTAAATTGAATAGATGATGCATTTCCTCTGCGTTCTTGGTTTTCTATTTTTTGATAAATAATATTTTAATTAGTATCTCGTTAAGATTATACATTTTTGTTATAGAGGGAAGATTTTTCATTTAGATACATTTTTTTTTTATTCTATTATTACAGTTAAATATTTAATTAAATTTTTAAAGTTTTAAATCAGTTAAGAGATCAGAGGTTTTGTCATGTATTTAATCTTAAATTATTAAGAATCCTACAATTTACACGCTACAATGATTCTCGAAATGAAATGCATTGGTAGCTCTAAAAATAAAGTAGAGACGTGGTAAGAAATATTACTAGGGCTTATAGATACTTAAGATTCACATTCTCTCAGAAATTTATGTACCTCCTTAACTACTTCTGAGGCTCAGTCTAAGTTCTCCCGATTTCGATCAAGCTGAAAGATAGATGCCGTTTCTTAGGATAAGGTGTAAACCATCAACGGCGTCACACGCCCGGGTAAGTCCTCATGAGTAACTAATGACTTTACATATCCCAACTGTTTGCTAATTATCCAGATTAGGTGTTTGTTAATAATCCATATTGAAGTTGTGTTATAAAACCGTGCTTCTTATGTTTGGTTACTTGCCAAGAGCTTGATCATAAACTCCGCTGTGTGCTCATTTACTAATCCCCCCCACCATTAATAGCGAGAGTAGTGTATCTGCGGGTAATTCTTTAATACTTATCCGTTAGTGTAAGATTCTTTCAACGGTAGTTTCCTTTATATTAATTTTATTCATTTAGAATCATTCGAAAATTATTGGCTAGCGTTAATTTTGATATTCGAAGTCAAAGACGATATAACAGACGATGAAAGTGTTTTCCGTTCCGGAATTGATTTTTGTCTCATTAAATAGGAAAAATTAATTGGAGCAATAAATTTTCTTTTATTTGAAGAAAATAATGTATGTTTGAAATAGAAAAGGATCAAAAGATAACTCACCTGAAATTGTTCTATAATTTAACAGCCGATAAAAATATAAACTATTCTGAAATTTAACTCAAAATAAATAGCTTACAATTGAGAGGAGGGTATATTTTTCCCATTTCAGTTAGTATGTCTGTGAAAATAATTTTCAAGTATACGTTTCTCTTGAAAGAAAACTACTTGATCTGATGTAAAGGATTTTTAAGCACAGGCATAAAAACCCTACTTATCTTTTAATTAAGAGTGACAAAAATTAAAAGAAACTATTTGGATAAAAACCCTGACATTTTAAAATGAAAGAGAAAACTTCACATGAAATATAAAAGTGTACACAGGCAGTTATTATTGAATGACTTACGTAAGTGGTATTTTTTTTTTTTTTATTACACTTTAAATAGCATACACACAATGTTGTGTGATGAATACGACCCGAATGAGTGAATATACAAGTGTCATACAGAATATCTACTACTACCATACATGTACACAGCTTGGTACACTTCACATTGCTATCATAATGGGTGAATTCGTTACCATACACAGTGGGTAATTTTACGGTTTTACAGGTTTTTTTTCTCCTAGGATATTTTACGCCTATGTACAGTATCTATATATTAATACGAAAATTGAGCGGTTGGAGGAGTATGAAATTTGATACACTATTAGTTTATATAGAGAAGGAATATGGAGAATACTAATATTTTTTTTTTTTAATTATGCTTAAAAATACATTAAATTAACCAAAAAAAAGAACATTGCACACACTATGAAACACTCATATATAAGAGGTGTTGCTTATTTTACACACACTACCATACACTCGCATATATACTCTTGTTTTTTTACTGTTTTGTTTAAAAGCACACATATATTCTATTTTGTTTAAAGGCAGTGAGGTTTACTTTTGAGTGATTTTCGTTTGTTTTTGCTAAATTCGTTTATTTTTATGAAGTGTTTTATAATAGAAACATTCATTTTCACTTCAAGGTCTCAGAATCAGGTATAAGAAAAATAATTATTTATTTAAATTTAAGTTTTGTAAAATATTTCATTTTTAATACTGTCATCTTTTAGCGAAAATTTAAACAAATTTATGTCTGCATTTTTCTGAATATTTTATTAGATTTTGAGGTCATTACTCAAATTTTTTAATATCTTCATGTATCTTACACCAATCAAACAAGAGAATCTAAAAAAAGCAAAAACACTGATCACTTTGAATCAAAATCATTTATGGTCAATATTTAGACAAAAGTAGACAAAGTAAATTGGGAAACTTGAGTTCATTTTTAGTTATGTTAAAATTCACTCTAAATAATAAGAGTATGTCAACGAAATAATTCTCGTATTCTACCTCAAAAGTAGGTTTGATAGCGTCTCTTATAAATATGGAAGTAATTTGATTGCGTCCCACCACCTTTTTGTAAACACTTATTCCATGTGTGACATAAATACTCTTATGTTTATAATTAAATATCATCTATTAAACTGAAAGAATACTTTGAAATAAACAAGTCAACAAACTGAAAGATTTTTGTGAAGTTTCATTGATAATGAATTTCAAAATAATATTCTTTATTGAACATTTCATAGTGGTAATATTGTCTCATTGATGATTGGTGATTTGTAAGAAGTATTAATACCGTTTTGAATGTTTAATTGAATGTTAATGATTGAATGAAGAGTTTTGTGGAAGTATGTAATGATTCACTCTCGATTTTATAGTGGTTGGATCATATAAAAATATTTGTTAGGTTTCTTAAACTAAGCACACTCACTATTTTTGATTAAGATATATTCAGCAAACAATACATTTATTTTTTTACATTGAGTGTCTTCACATCAAAAGCTACGATATGGAAGTTAATTTTTCCTAGAAGGTTAAACAGAAGTCTTTTACTGAGTCATAACACCATCATGATGGCCAACAGCCGCTCATTATTCCAGTTTTTATTTTCATTTTTTCAATACTCCTTTGGTGTAGAATTTTGGAAAATTTTCTTCTCGGATCCCCAATACTTGGTGTAAAGAGACACCTGTTACACCGTGTATTGTTATCCCTATACTTGATGAAAAGTATATGGTCCTCCAGAACCACGAATGCCTCCGATGACAATTCATCGATGCCCGATGCATACTTTATATAGATGACAGTTCGACATAGAGGAAAGATAAATCAATTTTAATTTCAAATTTATTTATTTTTGTTTCGATGGAAATTTGGCTAATAGGATTTATAAAATACTTCAAGTGACTCGGGTAGAATTTCGGAAATTCTGTTCTTATCAAATGCCACCAATGTCATACACATCTTCAAAGTTTCAGGTCTCTACAATCTGCTGATTTGGCTGCACTTTGATTCTTTTCATTCAGCACAAAGCTTTTTGTATGTAAAGATTTGTTGAGAGTAAAAAGTACATGAACTAATCTCCAAGTACCAATATCTACATTTGCAATATTTATTACGCTGACTTTGATAGTCATTTTACTTTGCTTATCTGCTTGTATTCTATAATGAAAATAACAAATACTAAAAACGAATCGAATCACAATAAAATGTTGTTTATATTATGCAAAGTAAAATATTTGTAGAGTATCTATCTAGTATTTATAAACATATTATTATTATACATTATTATAATTTATATGTAATAAAAAAACGAACGGTTCTACACAATTATTTAAACAGTTAATTATGCATTGTGACGTTTTTCGAATTTGTAATAAAGAAAAGCAAGTTATAATTTTATATTGTACCAGAAGTATGCATTCAACTCCTTTCATTTTAATGCCTGATAGTTTACAACTTAATTTAATATTGATATTATCTATATACAGTTGATTCACAAATCACTTGTTTGTTTTTAGTGATAAACCTTCAAATATAATCACCTAAATATTTGCTTTGAATAAAATATTTTTAATATTTGGAGAATTAGTCGACCGACGTGGCTTCGTTATAAAACTTCAATTCGCAGTATCAATGTGTTGCCGCCGCGACGAAAATTAGCACAAATATTTGCGAGGTGCTGTCCTGCAAACAATTCTCGCGTAACATGTTGCAAGGAAAGTGTACTCTGCTCCTTCAATTATATTTTTGAGGCTAATAAAAGGCGCAAGAGTTTTGGAAGATTTTGAAAATCAAAATAGATGTAATACGAGTGCACTTTAGACTTAAAGTCATTATCAAGTAATGAACAATTATTCTTTTATTTTGGCAATATATAGGGAAATCAGGTAAGATTATTGTAAATGAAGAACCTGTAGGTGGAGTTGATAAATATTCTTGTGATATTTAATTTCAAATTTAATAAACAGGAGTTATGAAGGTATATTTGTTTATTTAAAATTGTAGAATTTGGGTGTTTATTTAATTTATAGATATCCAGGCCTTCTAGTACATTTAATTTATGGTTTTTGTCGCAAATATATATGCAAACACTTACGGCAATACATGTAATAAAATTGAGAGTAAAATCAAGCCGGATATGTTATATATTTGCGACAAAAGCCAAAAATTAAATTTGCTAGTAGCGCTGGAGATCAATAAATTAAATAAAAACCCAAATTTTACAATTTTATATAATAAACCTTAATAATAATCCTACCTTAATAAATATCGTCAAAATATTTTTCAACTCCTCCTACAAATTATTAATTCACAATAATTTTACCTGCTTTCCCTATATATTTTCAATATAAAAGAATATTTTTTTATTACTTAAGACTTTATAAGTCGAAAAATGAAAATATGAAAAAGGTAAAAATTTTAAAGTTAAAATTTGCATTATTTTATTTCAAAAATATATTTAAAAAATAAAATAAAAAAATAAAATAGAAAAAAAATCAACAAATTAAACTACAAATGAATATATAAATACATTCCAATTAAATAACGTGGAACAATAAAAAATTAAATTGCGATTCAAGGAACAAAGGAACAATATTTCGGGAGATTTGGGAAATTTTTGTTTTTTCATTTTGGAATAAGCTATTTACTTCCGTTTGTTTGTCTAAATACTAATTAACGTTATCGAGGCTAAGTTTCTAGAGTCATTTCATTAACGAAAACCATTTATTTTTTATACCCATTTGTAAAGTAACAATTAGCAGTCTATCAGGAAGCAATAAATGCTAAATTTAAAAAAAGAATATAAAATTTTCCATGAAAACTAATTCTTTTTCAAAATCATCCCTTGTACGAAAATTCTTTCCTCCACAGAGTGAATTGAATTCAATTGCTTCTATACTATGCTATGATATAGAACGACTACCTACATAAATGCTTACGGCAAAATAATAGTTAGCAGTAGTTTATGCATTTTGCATCATTAAATATTCAAGAAGCCTTTAAAATATAAATATATATTTCATACATTTACTATCTCTCTCGAACAGTACTTAACCTTACACGGTTGCATCTTGTAACTGTTCTTGCAAACATGATTCATTCAGGACTAGCAGCAATAATAATAATACACGTCTTTCTTCTCTCTTCAATGCTATCTTCTTGTGGTTCTTCTAATTCTAGATGGAATAAACATATGTACCGTCAAGCTATTCAAATATTTTCAAAATCTTTCATTTTTTTTGAAACGAAGATTAAAATTAGCGTTTATTACTCAATAATTGCTTAATTTCAGTTAATATAAAAACTATTCAGATTCAAGGTAATCCAAATGATCCTTTACAAAAATAATAATTTTCATATTTAAAATAATAAGCAAATTGACTGAATTATCAAGACTAAGCTCAAGCCACTCGTATGCTAAAACTTGCCATACCATAAATGTTCGATTTATTCATCAACCCGTTTGGTACATACCATAGACAATTTTTTTCAGGACCCCATCGATAATACAATACAAACACCGTACCAAAACCGTTATTCCAAATTAAGCATGAAAAGCCACAGTTATTGCTTGTTTATGTGACCATTTGGCATGCTATGTTCTGTTGTTGTAAATTCATACTGTAGTCACTGATGACCATAGTAATTAAAAAGTGACTTAAAATAAACTAAAGAAAAAAAAGTCAGATAGTTTATCTTAATTAGTATACCATGGATTTGAAATAATTTCATTATATTGATTTAACTGGATACTTTTTGGTTTTTTTACAGTTATTTGAAACTTAAAAATTCAAAAATATAATCCATTTGGTGGCCCGTTTTAGGAGTAATATAGATGTTAGTTTATTTTCCGGATCACATTAGGAAATAGATATCATCGAAATTGAGTAAAAAAATCGTTTTTTGTATTTTTTACGCAACCTTTGAAAAAATGAGAAAATACTTTGTTATAGATTATGATAAAAACGAGTCTCTTAAAGTAATTTATTCCAATAATAAAAAAGAACAAAAATATACGTATTTAATGATTATTTAGTTATTTCTCAGTTATTATTCAAAATCCGAGACGAAGGTTGATTTAGTCATTTTAGACTTTTTTATCTCGCCTTCGAATCGTTAATGATGTGAAATATTATTTTTGTTTAAAATAGCCATAAAAAACTAAAACTAGAGAACAAAATTCGTTTACCCATTATTAACAATTTTTTATAAGAATTCATACTATATCTTAAACCACGGTTAATGCAAAATCAAAAACTCAAAATTTCAAGTCAAGAAGGGAGAAATGATTTAAAATAGAAAACGTGAAGTGGTTTGAAAAGATTTGTTTGTCTTGAACTGATACATTAATAACATGATTGAAATAGGCTCTTCAAAGCATACAAAATAATTTATGTTATTATTATGTTATTTCGAATCGTTTATGAAAATTATTGCATAAATAAAATTTATTTTATATATTTATGTATATGCATGATACCTACTGAATATTATTAGACATCATACATATGGGTAGATTTTAGTTTAATAGCAGACATGGTCGAACGATATTTATTAGTTAGCAGTTATCATAAAATATATGAATGCATTTACAACAAAACTGTGCTTATATAAAAGTCAATAATTTTATTAATATCGTTTGATTACATTATTTTATTTGAACAATTGGTGATAATTATTAATGAAAGTAGTTACATTATTTTATAATTTGTAATGTTAACAAATAAAATTAATGGAATTACAAAAAATATTTCGATTTGGAGGACCTTGTAAAAGGATTTATTTTAAAAAATACACTACAATATTTTTTTTTTTTAGATTTTAAAATTAAGAGCAAGAATTAGACTAAACGAAATAAATTTCATCTCTCAATAATGGTTGGAAGAAATTACCAATATATACTCATAAAAACTACTTTACCTTTGAAAATTAAAAGATTAGTTTTTAAGCATACCTAAAGATCTAGCTGCTTGTGGAGTGGTTCTGATATATTAAATTCTTTAAACAAAAACGTCGTTTATAACATTCTGGAAAAATAATGATTTTATTGCGAAAATTTTACTTACGTTCAGTTAGGATTTTTTTTAAAATTAATATTTCAGTTGGAGTAAATGAGAGTAATTTGACATATTTAGGAAATTTTTCAAATCAAAAGCTTTGTATTACTTGTTTAACTTAGGCGATATTTCACTAGTTATTTTCGTATATTTTAGGTATATTTTATAAGTAACCCAAAATATACATATATATTTATAATTATACCGGAGTGGTGAACTTATATAAATAAAGTATTTGAATAATTTTTAGTTTACCAGAAATATGAAAATTAAATCATGAGGAGAAGCTTATATATAAAAAAAAAAAGGCAAAAAGTATGCCGGCATTAAACGTTTTGAAAAATATCGATAATTTTTAAAACTATCCTCAAGCCGTTAACATAAATTTATCATTTAAGTTTTTATTATAAAACAGTTGATTCAAATATAATTTTTATTTTATTGTGTTCTGCTACCTTCTATCGATATGAACTCTCTACTTAAAAAAATTAACTTTATCGACATATTTTATTAAAATCGATATATAATTACATATTTAAAACATATGGAAACCTATTAAATATCTGTAATAAGCAATATTTAAAATTTATTGAAAATTGGATAAACTTTTATTATGTTCGAACAATGATTCCATATATGTATTTATATATTTTGAGTATTTACACAAGTAAATATTTAAACAATACAATTGAGTAGTTAGTTATAATTAAACTTTTTGATATATAAACATTATTATCGAATAATTCGTATAAACTATTATAAATGTCAATGTTATTAATAATAATTTGTTGAACCAAAAGTTTTGTACTACATTTTGTAATAACAAAACACAAAACTCACAAACATTATATAATGATTATATGATTATGATTATGATGATTATTATAACATGAAATAACATATAATAATTTTATGTTGTAACCTTTTAACATTATACGAACCAACGAACGAACGAATGAACGAAGAACAACAACAATAGGCGCCAATGAATTAAATATAAATTGGAATTAGAAAAGCAGAAAGTGGTTTTTCATGGATACTATAGTGGTGGTATGGTGGTCGAATAATACTATTATATACGAATAGAAAACATTTATATACAATGTGCAATAAAAATTATGGTTCAATATTGTAATTTAGTCTGTTATACAATACCATGCACTTCTTTGAGTTCTACAATCGCAGTAAAACTTTATTTTAAATAGTTTTGATTCGATGGTTTAGTAACAAGTTTACTTCGGATGTCATTATGAAGAAGTTTTTCAAAATAAGTGAGCAGCTAAAGTAGTCAAGGAAAAATTAATCAAATTGTTCCTTCAAATGATATATGATAATGATTTAAACTTATGTCTGAAGAATAGATTTTATATTTTGAATACACTAAAAGAACGAAGCCTCGGACTTTTAGGTGTGGTATACATAAATTATTTTTACTCAAGAACGATAATTGTTCAATCGGCGTATAGTCTGGCCTTGTTGCTAGTAAAAAATCATTTTTGCAACCCTCGAATCGCATACACATTATACAACATTCATAAAATGACAGATTTGTTAATTAATCTGAAAACCATATCCCTACCTCAACATAAAGTACTGCTCTATAAATAGCGAGCGCCCTTGTCTATTAAAAGGTATCAGCAATTCATTGCTAATTGTATGTAAATTAGTTTTCGTTTATGGGTTTATCTTTTATTGCGGAAAATACAGAAAATATTTTTATGGTAAAACGTTCCATGTTGAGTTTTCTACAAAAATATCCATTTGAAGCATTCGTAAATTTTCTTTTGTTTTCGACTTTTTTTTTTGTAAAGATTTCGTTTGACAAATAATTATAAGGTACAAAATCACTTCTTTGTTCAGAACCTACGTAACTTTCAATAGAAAAAACTCTACAAAAATTATCTACATCTTTAACAATTGGAAACTAATAGAAAAATGTTTTTAAATTTTCAAAATTTTATCTGAAACTCATAAAATTAAGTAAAAACAAGTGAGGATAACAACTAACAGAGTTAATTAGTTTGGATTGGAGTTTGAACTATTTTTAATTAGCATTCATAAAATACTGCAAATATCCAGTCTACACAGTTATTATGTATACATGTATAATATGAATATGTATTGTAATTACTTATATGCGTTTATTAAGTAAATTTAAGCTGAAATTGTGGCGCATCGAAACTACTGTTTTAGGCAAAAGTTGTTCGTTTCAACGAAATAAACATTTTTTTGGAAAACAATGGACCGATTTTGGTCATTAACGAACATTGTATGTTTCGAATACGTCACTTAAATCTCAGTTAGCTATCTCTTTTTGTTTTTGAGTGATTGTAATGATAGACGAAAAAGGACTAAGTATTACAAACCTTATATTAAAATTAATATACTCTAACATATTTGTATATATGTCGAGTCTAATTAGTGCTCTTGGTTATAAAGGACAAATCCTTTAAGGAAATGGAGTCTATATTTTTGTAACACTTTGCATACACCGTATATATTATGAATGTTGTTCTTGGGGTTTGTGTACATCGTCTTAAAGATTAAAACATCTAGTGAAATATAAATCTCTTAGGAGTTTTATGTATACATATTCGTACCATAGCGTAGCATATATTGTAGAAAATCGTAAATAATATCATCATTTAATATGTAACCAAAACTTCTACGTCTCTTTGTTTGTACCACTGAGAGAAAAACTCTTTTACTTTACGAACAAAAAAAAAAAAAAAAATACAAATAAATACGAAAACTACTTTTTGATTATTATAGTTATGATTGTATCTATTATTAATTGTATTGTTGTTTTGAAATCATTTTTCCTTTTGTATTTTTACATCATTAAAGATAGCTGGGTATTCTATAATCGTCTCATCTAAAAAAAACCTTTAGTATAATTCATTTGTTAAACGGATTAAATTTGTTAAACGGAAATTTATTCCATTCATTTTTCTGTGTTTAAAAAAGTATTTATATAGTTTTTCTTATTAAAAAATAGCAGAAACAAGGTTATTAGTCAAGCTAGCATAGCAAAATATTCAAAATTGATTTAAAATATACTCAAAATAAGGTCCTTTTTTGGTGCTGCAAAATTAAATGTGGTGCCCAAATTTTCAATTAGAAAAATTGAGTCATTAAAATGCACTGGTACCATGATATCACGGTGGCAGAGCAATTCTAAATTAAAAACTATACTAATATAATGTAAGTACTAAAATAAGGTGCTTTTAAGGAGTACCTTTAATATATAAATTTAATCAAAGTTATTAATAAATCCGTGTAGCATCCTTGCATGACACTTTTATTCAGTGATTCATGTTGGAAGGACTTTTTTGGTGACTTTGATTAAATTGATTTATTGAAGTAACGCCATAAAAGCACCTTAATTGTACCTAATTCTAATTAAAATAAATATCTATTATTTTGAAACCACAAGAAATTCCTACAAAATTATCTAGTTGAATACAAAGAATCCAAATCAGCTATTATAGAAAAAACCTATACAATTTTTGAAACGAATTTGAGCAATTCTGAATAATATATTTTTTTAAATGAGTCATATCTTTTAATTTACAAGTGCACAAAAAAATTCAAAAACAATATAATAAAATTATTTTGAATTGAAATTCAAAATAAAACATTTCACTAATAGCTATGAATATAAACGAAATTTTTGTTATAAAAATAAATTTTCTTTGAGTTTGAAACTTCATAAAAATTATTCTATGAATTTTGTGTATCTTCAGTCCACTTTTTCTAAATTGTTGTATATTCTAAATTCCTTAGAGAATTCTTCTCTTTTTACTTCTTACCGATGTCTGTTTTTATGGTTTATTATTAGACAATGAAATTGTATGATAGAAGTACACTCAAACACAATACATGGGAACCAATTTAGGACTTTTAATGTTTTATATAAAATCAAGCAAAAACACTACTGTTAAGATTGCTCTTTCCAGAGATGACGATTAATTAAGCTGAAGTCAAGAATATTTTATGTAACTAATGCTAAGTTTTCATAAATATCTCGCTAGAGACCGACAGCTCTATTCGATATACTTAATCAATAACAAAAGAAGTACTTTATTCCAAGTTAAAGGGAAAAGTAATCTGGATTTAAAGAAATTTGTTCTATTTCAATATATTAAACTAGTGGACCTGTATCTGCAGCATAAATTTTTGAACTTTTTCCAAACAACTGTGACTTTTTCCCAACAGACCTGATACAAATAATCATTTAAATCACACAAAAAAGTGATGAAACAATTTGAGTGTTTCATTCCTCAAATGACAGGTATTGAGCCACTGAATGTTCTTAGGCCACATTATATAATATGCATTTTAACTCGCTATTTTTTGTTCTTTTTTTTTTTTTAAGTTTTGACGCACATGCCAAAATAGTCTAATTAAATGACTCTATGAACGCCTTTCCTAAAATTATGTTAGTGTGGTCAATATTTTCTAGCGTTACAAGCTTTAGACTAAAATTAGTATACTCTGATATATGTATATGTCGAGTGTAAAAAATATTGATGATTATAAAAAATGTGGAAACTGTAGCACTAACAATTTTTTTTCCCTAAAACGAACCCACTTCTATCCGTAGATATAATGTTTTAATATTAGCATAATAGAAATGACACTTATATATTCCCCTAAATCCTTAAAGCAATCAAGACACTAGGAAAAATTCAGGTTGTCTTTAATTTAAAGTTCATTTACGTTTTAATGATAATCGGATGATTACTTTTCCAAAAAATAGTTATAGTTTGAGTAACTCTTGGAAAATAAATGTTTATCTAGTTCAAATTTTACTTTATCAAGTGTATATATACGAACTTCTATATTTTACGAAGGAGCTATATAATTTAGTTCTTCATATTCCGTTTACAAGAAAATTATGTTTTTTAAAAACAACTAAATAATACACAAGAAAAAATTTATGAAAAATTCTTTTCATCTGTAGGTATGTTATATTTCATTCATAATTTTTTCTTTCTACACAACGTCTTGCGATGTTTCATTTTTTATTTTACAAGAAAAATAAATGAAAAATTTTCTATTGTGTATCCACAGCATTATTATACATAAATTGTTTTTTTTTTTCATTTTCTTATTAACTTTTAGTTGTAACAAGTGTGCTAAAATTCTTGTAATTATTGTAATTGATAGTCTCCATGGAGCCGTAGATTTTAATTCAGGTTTTTTTTAAATTTAAGTAATATTTTTAAATAAATACGAAATTTAATTCAAAGAGTGTATTTGAGCAAATGATTGTTTATTGTTAAATTTATATGATTGTAATCAGAAGATTAAGGGAATGAAGCCTTTTTTATCTGTAAAAAAGTATAAAATTCAGGAAATGAACAACTTTTATTTTTCGTATAATAAAACTTTTGAATCTTTACGATAATTTTTAGAATCCCAATATTAAATTACCAAACTATACCAAACAAGAAACTGTGCCGAAAAGTAGCTAAATAGAAATTACCTGGGTTAAATGTTAGATGAAACTCAAAAATTTCAATTATTGAAGTGGTTAAAAAATTTTAATATACATTCATTTTGGGTAAATTCTTGGAAGTTGGCCGTACGGTACTGATGGCCAGTCCAATTATTTTCGGAACCAATAGGTAGATTGTAAAATTTTACGCTTAGTTTGCTTCTGTTAACAGAGGCTACTGTGTTGCTAGTGCAAAGTGGTATTGGAATTAAATCAAAATCGAAGTAAAAACCGGCTAATAAGTTTTCCAAAGCAAATAGTTTTTTATGTGTACACATCCAGTTTCACGGGATAAAATTTTAATTGAAATACGCGCTTTCATGTTTTACTTTGATTGATATCTTAGTCATTCATTTTTATATCCATGTGAATATCTCTGTCGGTTAAGATGAAATTTGGTCCAGTAAAAATGGACACAACAGAGTATGCTTGTCTACAAAGCCCGATAGAAAGAACACCTAATCCATCTGTATGTCAAAGGTCAGTTTCATTTTAATTCGAGACAACGGCTATATAGAGAATAACTTTTGCAGTCAAAGAGTATTTAGATATTAAGTTGAATTCTCAAGCGCATATAGCCAAAGAACAGCTAAAAACAAATAAAGGCGATATGTTTAAATCTTTAAATGACAAATAAAATAGAAAATCAAAAAATGGGGGTAATAAAACTAGCATGGCCATCTGCCGCGGAAACCTCAGGAAAGATGGCCAGTCGAGATGTATAGAAAATTATTTTTATAATTGTTTTCATCTTAAATTTTATTGATTACTTTGTGTTATTTTATAGTTAAATGATAGTAGGTTTATTATAAATATTTTGGAAAAACCGATACTAGTTTGATTCTTCTATAGCCTCCCGAAAACAACGGTCATTTCACCGGACTAACTCTAATTCATGTACGACGTTTGTACGTCAAATAACCAGAAATAATTTTTTCCAATTTCTATGACGATTCATAATATGACAAATCTCATAAAACAAAAGAATAACATCAAATCGATTTGATGCCAATGAAAGTAGACACTTCATATCCATCAAATTGTAAAGATGTTGGACAACAATTGTATTTTAATACTTGACTAAACTTTCTAAAACAAATTTAATTTTACTAAAACGAATGGTATTGATAATTTGAAATGTCTCAAATAACACTAAAACATTAACTTTCTCATTCAAGTTTAATTGAATTAAAAAATGTCAAATCAACCATTTCCTTTCCGAAAAACTTGACAAAAAACAAAAACAATCATGATTATTTCTTTTTGTATTGTTTGTGGAATGAGTATGAAATAGGGTTGTGTAAGTATTGTCGCCTCTATTTAGCGAATACAAAACCATAAACACAATAAAAACGACCCACGACCACCCTTAGCTACCCCACATTTAACACAAACAACCCGTTTTACTATATGTTCATGATATGTCACTCAATCAAAAGTGATTTGTACACATACTATCTCAGATAAATGGAACACAAAAAAAAAAAAATACAAGGAAAAATGTTTGGACATTACCCAGAGAGAACGTATACATTCTTTTGTTTGAAGTGGAATGTTGTAATCTCTGGCTCGATATATTATATATATAGAATTGAAATCACAGAATAACTGAAATAGATGGCGTGTGTATCGATGTGATGGGTTAGAGTAACGGATGGGTGAGTGTGTGTGCTGGTTAGGTATCCACGTCACATCCGAGACACGACAGATCAATCTGACATAAATGCTATATGCGTTTTGTTTTTGGTATATGTATATTGCCATATTATACAGTATGAACTAAAATTTAGTTCTATAGTATTAACTAAAATTTAGTTCTCAATATAACTTATTGAGAAATCCGTTTATATTGCTCAATAAGGTATATAGTCTCGATTAGCGATTTTGCACCCTCTTCCACCGTATTCCATGCAAAAGTGACCATCTTTAATTCTCCATCTTCTATGCTTGGATTTTTCAGCACTGCCTTTGTAATCATTTCTTTTATCAATAAAATTCTTTAGCTATTTGATCGGTGAAAGCGCTCGGACGCCAGTATTGTAATACTATGAATTTATTCACTTTTAACCTCTGGTATGAATTTAATTTGAGTCAATTATCTGAATAAATGATCCTCATCAGTAGTCTATCTACCGTCGCGTATGATAAGAGCTTTAAAAATCAAATACTATGTTTTCAGAAAGTTTCTCTTTAATTATTACCAACAGCTACATTTTTTTTCTAAAATTCATCCCTAGGTCCTATTGTATTCATAATTTTCTATATCTTATAATATTTTTACTAATATATCTTCTTTTTTGTTACAGGTAAGAATTGCTGTATATTTTTTATATACTCAGTCATTCTCTTTGTAAGTACTGATTAATTTCTAATTTCAATTCACCAAAATTAATATGGTCTAGTAAAGAAAGACTGAGTTTTGATTGAAAAACTTAAACATAAAGAATACGAAAGAGTTTTTAAAATATATAAAAGTTAAATTAATTTCAAAAGACCATATTAATTAGTTCCCATACCACGAATGAATCTATCATTTATAAACGGCCTCTTTTCGGACAACTGACATCACATGATAGCAAAATGGTGTTTACATTCGTTATTGAATGCCCGTCCTATTTTAATAATAAAAAATGGATTTCTATCGATTTGAGCCAAGTTTTCGAAGTGTAATTTCCAATGACTACGCGGGCACCCAGCCCAATTCACCCAGTTATAAAAAAATAAAATAGCTGCAAAGTATTTCCTATTCAAACATCTATTGAAATGTTGCTAACGACGTCAATTCTCAGAGTTTACTTTTCCAAAACCGTTAACTCGTATAATAAGAAAAATCTTCTAATCACATGGATTTATTAACTGTGTTCAAAGCATTTTCTGAAACATCCTGTAAATAACAATATATATCTGTACACAATCCTTGATTTTCAATGGCAATGGGAAAATACCTCTACTTTATTGTTTTGGGGATGGAGAATTTGCTTCAATATTATTATCATCTACAACTACAATATTATATTATACGGGTCTTCTTCTATTCAATTTATGTGTGAAATATTTCACAAATTCAATGTGCTTGGGTATCATCATCTATCTGTACGTGTAGTGCCTACCCACCATTCGTAATGTAATAATATGTAATAGCCTTCGTGGTATAAACCAAAAACACTTTGGGTAGGATACGAATAATATTAGATTTGTATTACTTATTTTATAGCGCATATGATTTTCAATACCAGGTTTCATCGAAGTTTCTATACTATTCGAAGTTATTTATATTGTTAGACCGATGCTACAACACTTGATTTGAATTTGTCATTAATTGTAAACATAATAATTAGAATTATCATATGACTATAAAGGCTTTGGGTTTGAATTTAATCTACGTTTTATTCATACAACTGTATTTTCGGTACTGAATCAATGTTTAATTTTTCAAACACAATCAGGTTTTATATTCGAGTACATCTTCGAGAATCTACACTTTTCTTTCAAAAAATGGATTCCAGACAAAGTGTCTAGATTATGGATTCTAGTAGACCAGAAAATCTCCAAATTTGGGAGATCTGAAATTCAATTACTCATATTTCTTGAAATTAAAGCTCAAATTTTATGATTTGACTAACCTTGTTATCTTGCAGGAAAACAGCAGATACAGATAGAAAAATCACATTTTTACTTTTTTTTCTATTTTTGAACACTGAAATACAAAAATTTGTTTGTATTCAAAATTCTTGAATAGGAAACAAAACATTTTTTCTCCTCATTCAAAACAACACTTAAATCTTTCAGCAATTTTGTTCTCTGAAGCCATACATTAGTTTGTTCGCTTTTGGGTAAATAAGTATACACATATGATGAAAAATTGGGAACTGATTACAAGCATTGAAGATCAAATCAAATATACGTGGAGTTTTAAAATTTTATTTTTGTAGTACAGCCTAAACTACTGGTTTTTCTGGGGTGTTTTTTATGCGCTAAATGTTACCTACTTAGTATAGGTATTGGATTATATAATCAAATTAGTGAGAATTGTATTGGGATTAATAAATAAACCTAAATCCTCACTTTATAGTCATGGAAGTACAGAAAGTATACAAATAATAATAATAAAAGGTTCACACATTTAAACTCATATTACCTGGTAATTTGATATTAATGTTTCTTGTATAAAGTGCCTATTTGAAGTAGACGGACATTATAAACACACATAGAAATTACCATGGTAACAAAACACCTATATATTCATATGAAGACAATCATTTTAATAATAAAATACATTTAGTGTCATCTCATAAAGATTCATTCACATCCAAAAATATATGAATACGTATGATGTAATAATCTAGCTATAATTCAAAATCTCTTTAAATTAATATTACTAGCCGAACGAAAAACTCGCTTAATTGGACTATTATCAATTAATCGAATTTCGAAAAATGTCTTTATACTGGACGATTTTCTCGAAAATTCAGGACCCGATGTGTATATATGATTTGGAAAGTATTACTTAATACATAAATCTTAAAATTTTAACTGTTTGTATCTATTATTTATTGGCTTCTACAATAATCTAATTAATATTGTTTCGGTATTTATAATTTGAAATTTAATAAAGGAGAGTTATTAAGCTCTATTTGATTATAGAAATTGTAAAATTTGGTTCTTTATTTAATTTATTGATTTCAAGAGCTTCTAGCAAATTTAATAATTGTCAAGTCCGGCTTGTGTTCAAGATAAATTTTATGGCCTATATTGGTAAGATGAATGGGGTAGTTGGAAGAAATTTTATGACAGTTTATGTGGTCTTTATACTTTAAAATGATCTAAATGACTGACTAAAATATGCGACATTGCGTTGTGGTCCTAATAATCTGTATACACCACTTTTATTACAAATGGGGGTTTTTTCGTTGGCATTAAAAATTGATTTATCTAAATTATCATTGTTATTATAAGCCGGTTGTATATTCTGTACCCGAAAGTGATTTTCAATTTTCCTTGATGTTATAAAATTCATAGAGTTGGATAAAAATATTCTTGCGAATAGTTTATTCAAAATCTCAATGCCAAAAAAAAAAAATTACAAAAATACATTCATATTCGTACACGCATAGTTAAGAAAAACTCTATCGATATACATGTTTTAATTCCAGTCCTAAGGAGTTGGAGAGGCCTAAACAAGTATTTTTGTATTGTATAGCACCCAAAAGACATATTTTTAGTAGTAAGACAACAAAAAGTATAAAATACCAATTTCGGAAAAAATATAGTCAACTTAAAAAAATTAACTTAAACGTTAAACAATAACTTTTAATTAAATACTTTAATTCCCTTATGGGCTTTCGAAATCAGTGTTAATAATTAAAGATTATTGTTTACTTGTTTGTTCAGTAAGTCGGTTCTATTTTTTTGAAAAATTTTAACTATTTGAAATATTTTATATCTGTTGACCATTATAATAATGATCGCAACATGATGGTCTGATCGTTATTTTATAGGCTTTATAATAGTCACCCATTTGATAATGATAATAGCTATATTATATATATACTATATGACTGTAATATAATCCTTAATCTACATAATTTTGAATATGTTCAAATTAAATATCTCTTTTTTAAGGATACAAATTTTTGGTTAAAGAAGATTAAAACCACATTAAGTAGAGATATAAATAAAGAATTTTTTTACATATTAAAAAATATGTAAAAAAAGGAGTTAATAATGAATGAGATTATTTTTTATTTTTTTGTGATATATCTTTATTTTATGGAATATATTAAAATCATAAAAATTATTTAATATTTTATAAATATCGTCTAAATACAGCAGTTATTATCGTCAAAGGTAATATCTTTATATTTTGTGTTGAATACCATAAACTCGTTAAACTTAACAGGAATGTTTCTTTCTCTACTCCAATGTGGTGGAATTGTTCGAATCATATTGTTGGACATTTTTAAAAATCTTCTTCATATAGTAAACAAGTTTTTGTTACAATTTTAAATCTCTAAACTAGCCCTCCATCAATCTAATATCTAGATCTACAATCGGCACTGAATTGTTTTTATACTCGACATATATAATTTGTAAGTGTATATTAAGTTTGTAACGCTTCCTAATATTTACCGCACAAACCAAATTTTGCTATAGATGTTCATAGAAACACTTAATTAATACATTTTCGGCTGTCTGTCAGTCCGTCATCACGATAACTCAAAAATAGACGTAACGCGTTGAAATTTGTAAACATAAAAAGTGACTTTAAGTTCATGAATAAGCAAAATCGGTCCATTGGGTCCAATGGATCCTTGACCAAACTTTTAAAGCATGCTTGATAAAAATGTTTTGTTTTTTGCTTGATTCATTTATTCGTAAAATGAGTCAGTGCTCCACAATTATAGCTCAAATTTGGCTAATAAACACATAGGTAATAACAATACATATTTTTATTATAGAAGTATAACTGTATTGACTAAAAATTTAGAGTATATTAAAAATGCAAATTTAAAAAAGTCCAAACAATGAAATTCACTCATATGTCAAGTATCTAAACTATTAACTCGGTTAGTTGTTGTCTACACTTGTACAAATATTAAAAAACATCTTATATATGAATATTATATATTGTATGTAACAAATTTATTTATGTCACTTGTCGGCATGCAGTTAAATCCCAGTTAAATCGATCAAAAGAATAAAATTTATGAACGAATTTTCCTTAAATTTTTATCACTTTCTCTCGTTATTATCAAATTGTTTGAAACGTTTTCATTATATGAGCGTTCTTTACAGGAAACACACTCACTTGTAAATACCATTACAAGATGTGTTATTCAAGTAATAGCGCATTCATTGTGAAATGATTCATAAAATGAAAATAAAATTTTTAAGATATCTACTATTTGATGGAATTATGTATAAGGGATATTCTACAAATATAATAAGAATTAAAAGATATTTTACAAGCCTTTTTTTTGAGTTTTACCCTACCGGATGTTTGCCAGTAATCAAATCTTGAAAGTTAAATTTGATCCACTTCTCGATTAACCGATTAATATGAAATTAGGCATGCATATGTGAATCGGATTACAATACAATATTATAACAAAATATAATACATAAATACTTCTGAAACGCTGAAAAACTTTGTTCTTCTTAATTTCATAGCGCTTCCACCATTTGATAAGAAATACGCCTTTATTTTTTATACTAAAAATTCAAGATATAAACTTTTTTAATAACTCTTTTATCTCTTAATTGTATGAAAGCTTATTTTTCAAAAAAACTTTTTACTTAATAAATTTGTTTCATCCAAGAGAGCAAGAAGTAGTTTGCTAGAAAACTAACCGAATTGATAAAAATGGTTAACAAATGCAATAATTTTTGAGAAATAATTTTTTTTATGGCAGCCTAACCTTATGTAATCCTTATATGTATAATCCGAAAGCCTTTTTTGAATAATTAATATTCGATTTATTTATATACTTAAACAAATGAAAGACGAAAAACGTGACAATACTAGAAATCATAGAAAGTGAAAATGTTCTAAATTTGAGACCATTTAAAGTATTTTTAAAGCAGAATTACTGTAACGTAAAATTATGCTAATTAAAGTAATTCGTAGGACATCTTAATTGATCCACACAAATAAATCTTCAGGTGGTCAAATCAAAATTAAATTATGAAAAAGCATCCAAGTTAGGTTACTTTTGCAAAATTTTGAAAATTGTATTAGCGTACGTAATTTTGTAGAATAACCCATACATATTCAAAACTTTTTATATTAATTGTTTTAAAAAAAAAAAAAGCAAAACAAATCTTTTGAAAGTAGTTTTATTTTTATAATTCTATATAAATATGTTAACAGTTAGTGCATTAAAAATGTTATTCATATTGAAAATTTTATTACTTCGAAATTATTATTATATTTTGCATTTATAGTTATAGAAATTATCATCGTTAACTTTTAAGTTTATTTTTAAATAACTTTAAAACAACGTAAGAAGTTGTTGTACAGTTAAGTTTTATGGCCGTTAAAATTATCAAATGCTTTTAATACGTGTATTTGTTTTCGTTTGATAAAAGAAATAATGCTACTTTTATGTTTTTTATCTGAATATTGTCGTTTCAAAGTGATTCAAATTTAAAAATGGCATTCATAATGATATACCGAAATTACCATGGAATTTTATTTTTTTATTATATTTATCCAAAAATTATTTATAATTTCAGATTATTTCTTGTCATTTACTAATTTTCAACGATAAAAACAAACTTTATTAGATATGTTGTGCATTTTTTGAGATGAAAAAACCATTGTACTCGTGATACTGTTACGACACCTCTGAATAATAAATATCAACATATATTACGACTACATAAATAAGGTTTCAACTAATTTAAGACTCGTATAGTTTCTTTTATATTCAACGGACCTAGGGTCAAATCCTAATCCATTCATTTAATTTTAATTTTTTTGTATTAATATATATTCAAAAATTATTTACAATTGTAGATTATTTCTTATCATTTACAAATTTAACAGACCAATGCAATAATAATGAATAATTAAAAAAAAAATTGATTACCAATTTTGAAAAACACACATGTTTGCTCAAGTTTTCATTTCTGCCAGCTCTCCCGGACTGCCACAGTTTTTTTTTTTAAATAATTATATTGTTTACAGCGATATTGGAATTTTATTTTGTAATTATGTTTTAAGTAATTATTTTTACAAGGTTCAATTTTCACTTTGAATTTAGAAAATAGTAATAGAAAAGTGAAAACAATATGCTTACAATAAAAAAAAAGTGTTTCTCTATAGTAGTTTTAAATTTACACACGTATTTTTTCGATTTTAGCATAAAGCCACGTACAAAATATCTTAGATACAACATTTTAATTTGAAAAATGTTTATGAAACTCATTAAAATAAATATTCATATGTATGTATATGTATAGAATAATATCTATGTATAAACTTAAAGAAGGAAGAATATTATTTTCTAGTAAGGCAGAAAAAAATAAGAAAATCTTATGTTTCATTTCACGTTTTTTCATTTAGACTTATATAAAAGATATGCACAAAATATTATGTAATTTTCTTTTATTTTTTTTTTTTTTGCTCCTTCTTTTAGCCTTAAAACTGTAATACAACACGGTTTTTAAATATGAAAAAGTGTTATATGATAAGAAAAGTGGATTTTATTTAGTTTATCACTTCCATTATGTAACATCATTTTCATAAAACAATTTTTCTTTCTTTGAAACAATAAGCCATAAGTTATTAATGAAAATTATTTATGAACGTTGATTAAATTTTTTTTTACGGTAAAATACATTAAATAAGATTTTAATTTTATTTCTTTCTGTTGCTAATTTTTACAAGCTATTATTTAGTTTCACTTCTCTCGATGTTTGTGTGATTCAAATCTTGCAAGTTAAATTTGATCCATTTTGCGGTTACCGATTGAGCTGAAATTGGGAACATATATGTAAATCGTATGAAAATATAATATTATGACATAATATAATACAAAGATAATATCGTAACGCTGAAAAACTTTGTTATTTTTTCATTTCAATGCGCTCCCACCATTTGATAATAAATACACTATTATTTTTGTTTCAAATACATAATTAGTTTTCTTGATTTTAGTAGATTTCCTCTTGATTGAAAATAAGGAATATCTTTTCAAAAATTGATTTTTCACAATTTGTTTTGTAATATATTATCCGCCTGACAAATTTTATTAAGCAAACATATTTGCATAGCAAAAACTACATAGAGCTGTTAACCAAGAGGACTTAATATTCATTTTGGGAAAAATAGTTATTATCCAAAAATTTTAACACTCTTATACAAGCTTGAAATATGAACATTTAGATTAAACTATGGAGGTGACACTGATGTCAACGTTGTTAAATTTTTTTCGTTATAACAAAATGACATTGAAAATATGTGTAGTAGCATCTAAATTTCCTGCTTATACTAAAAGAAAAATGTTTTTTCTATCCTTCCACTCTATTTTCTGTGGTGTACATTAAACTCTATTTTTCATTTATTCAACATATTGCTTATCACATATCATGTAAAAATATTTATAACACACGACTGATATCAAGTAAAAATGCATATCCCTTTGGTTCGAAATAACATTTAACCGTTTTTGAAAAATAATTTAATGATATTTTCATTCACGTATGGTAGAAAGATTTAACTTCGTATTTGGACCATTAATAAAAAAATTGGATTAAAAGCACAAGAGTTTAACTTTAACTTTACGCATGCAAGAATCTCGAAAAATTTTGTGAGCCGAAAAAATAATTTCCAACAATAGTTTAATCATTTGAAAAGTTCATTTAATCTGTTAGTAGGTTTTTAATGAGAGTTAAGTTCATTTTTTAAATGGAACTTAAAATGGTATTTTTTATTTAATAATTCAAAGAAAAAACATTAAATATTTGCTGAAAATTATTGTTGTAATGCACAGTTCTTAAGTTCTAAGCAAAAATTAACTTACATTATTTTATACGAAAAAAAGATTGTCAAATATTCTAAAAGATTTCCTGTTTCAAATGATTGGGTTTCAATTTTGTCTCATCCGAATGTTTTTAAAAAGCTCTATCTTTGCATAAAAAGTGTTTTTTCACACATATTAAAAATTGAAAAATCGAATCTGTAATAAAATTATATGGTTCTATGAAAAAAACAGCAAATAACAAAAACTAAAAGTTATCCCTCATTTAACCTTCTTCTAAAACTAAGAATACACTTGAGATTCATTGAACCTTTTGAACAATTTCCTGATTTACCTAATTTTACGAGCTTATTTTAATAAGTCAAGTTGGTAAAAAAAACATCCTGTATTTTTATATCATTTACACAGATAATGCATACATTAATGAATTTGTCTTCGATATTCTTATAAATTCACTTGTACTTTCTAAAACGTGTCGGTAGTTTTGAATGTTAAATTTAAATTCCAACATGATTTTTTTCAAAGGATATAAATAGCAAGTTTGAAAATTAGAAAATACATTTTTTAAATATTTTATGCTGATAAACTTATGTTTATATCTAACATATTATGTAGAATATATGATGGTTTATTAAATTTAGACTTAAGTTTTAAGGCTGAAAATTATTGAAGCACATATAAAATAGATATTCACAGAAAAACATAATTAGTTATTTTTTATTATTATGTTTGTTGGCTGTCTATTTATTTATTAACAAACAAAATAAAAAGCGATAGCAAGTTGTAGCTGAAGAAGTTAATCAATGACATTGAAACAATAATACAGAAGAAATATTCAACTACAACTAAAGATTGTTGCTAATTAAAAAAGGCGGTGATTTAAGAATTTTTTACCAAAGAAGAAGGGAGTAATAAAATAATTTTACCATTATCTTCCTCCGATTATATTGACTCCTAAATCCCGTAACTTCATGTCACGTTTATACCATGGGTACCACATAGTTTAGTTAGACCATTCCTGGTACCAGAATATTCTTCTCTTTAATAATTTTAGACAGTATTGTATTATAACGATACAAAAAAAAAATATTTTTTCGCAGTTTCCTTTTTCCAAAATAATAATAAATTATTTTCATTTTGTCAATGTCACATTTTCATTACATTTTGAATGGATTGAATGTGACAACTAATGAATCACAAATTTTATAGATGACGATGTAGATATTATATATAAAAGGAAAACATTTTTTTTTATCATCATAGCAGAAAATTATTTATATATAAATAAATATTTTTTCCTTTTACCATTTAATTTTTTCTAATAGAAAAATTATATTGTTGTTATCTAAATTGTTGTATAATAATCGGATTTATTTATTATACTACTTTTTTCTTTTCTTTATTTGATTGCAACAATTTTCATCAATTTGAGCAATCGTCAGCAATTCTTTTTATTGGAAATATAAATTGAAAATAAAATAATCTTTTCGATATGTTTTGTTATAATCCGTTATGATAAAAGATATTTATAAGAATTTTTGAATCAAAAACATTACAGCTGAAAAAAAATAAATAAATTTATCAAGAAAAATAACTCCAATATGTGTCAATTGCGAATCACTGCAGGGTGCTGTAGAATAAATGAAACATTTATATTTTTAGAAACTTTATTTATATAAAATGTATTTTTTATAATTAGCAATAAAGAGTGTTAATTTGAACTCGACATAACCAAAAAACTATTTTGAATCGAGAAAATTGTTTGAAATTTAAAACGTTTCCTAAAAAACATTAAATTTTTTTTGAATTTGAATCTGAAATAAAAAATACATGAATCATTTTGAGACCAAGTAGTTGAACAACATTTAACATATAACTCTTGAAAGTATGCACTGGGAATAAATCGGGATAAAAATGATTAACTTTTGTTTCAAACAAATTCTCCGTTCACCTTATTTTTCGAGTTTTCTGCATTTGAAAAGAATTAAATAAAAACATCCTGCATATTCTTCCTGTATTAAATCTTTTTACAATAAATTTGACCTATTCAAAATATTCGATTGGGCTGAAATTTTGCCTTCATTGATTTATTTCTCTGGGCTTCCACCCTATTTTATATATATACGCGTTTTGGATATCTTATATAGTAGAATTTCAAGCCGCTTATTTTTTCATCATGCCATTTTTTCATTTTAATGCTAATGCTTGTGTTTTAAAAATTAATTTTTTACAAAAAACTTTTTCAAAATGTTTTTGAAAATATTAGGGTTATTAGATATTATAAATTCCTACAACGGCTTTGAGCTATGTAAGCCTCCCAAAGTATGCATAAATGTTCAAAATATTTACGAGGAAAATCTACAAGGATTTTTATAAATGATTATCACCTCCTTTACTTTGTACAAAAACAGTTTTTTTTTCAGCTTTTGAAAGATACAACTTTCTCAAATAAATTATTCTAAAATAATCAAAATAAATTTGAATGCACATGAATGCCTTCTAATAAATTATGTATGATTCTATTTAAAATTAGTGAATCCTTGCTATGGTTTGTTAACGGCACTAAAAAGGAAAAAAAAAACAATTCTTTGTCTCAACTAAAAACCATAAAACACATGTTGATACGTCTTTATACAGGAAAACAACACCAATAAAGAAAACTCACTAAGCGTAAAATTTAAATAAAAGAAAGTAACAACAGAATAGAAAAAATTGTAGAAATTCTGTAAATAAAATTTCTTTTTTTAGTATATATTATTATATTCGTATATAATATGACTTATAAATAAAATGGACCTTTACCGGAAAAGCAAAAGATATGAATGGAAACCATGAAACTTTTCATAACACAATAAAAAGAATGATGTTTATATGAAAAATATATACAACAATGGAAATGTAGGAAGCCATTTCCTTACTCATGTGAAAAACCGTTATACACAAAAAGAAAATATTATATAAAAAAGTATATATACTGTGTTGTGATATAAATACCTTTTTAGATAGGAATAAGAAAAATTTTTTTTAATAATAAATATATATCAAAAATTTACTTTTTGGATAAAGAATAAAATTTTTTTTTAAATACTGTGGGAACAAAACTCAAAAAAATGTTGATTTTTTGTTATTTTTTTAACGATCTATAATATAAAATTGTTTTCAATTTTTATAGTACGAAAAACCTTATCTCTGAGCAATATCATTCATAGTTATGTCTAAAAATTATGGTTTTATATGAATTTTTATATATTTTATTCATCTCTAAATTATAATTTAAATGAACTAAAAATATTTCTACATAATTTTTTTAATGTTTGAATTTATAATATTTGTAATAAAAATCATTCAAAAATTGAACCGGCATGATAGTAGCGCAGATTTTATTTTTATGTTTCACCATGAAAAATTGAATTATTCGATCAACATAATTACTTTGCACCACGCATATAATATGAATAAACGGGTATAATAATAACAAATGACGTTAAAATACCTAAGTCGCGGAATCTGACAATTGCATACAGAAATAAAACAATTTAATTATTAGTTATTAGTTTTTGTTCATAATAATAAGTATAATTGATATACGACGAAGATTCATAAAAAAATACAAAATGGATAGACTGTAGATAACATGCAAAATAGGATCAGTAGCTAACCATCAATTTATAAGAACTCAAAAATCCTGATTAAACAAAGAGGAAAATACTTGCATAAAACGTCACTTGCAAGTTTCTCCATTTAAATTAAATGTAAAAGATATATTTAAAGAAGGAGATGGAAAATAAGTTGACAGGTTGAAACTTCAAACTTTGTTTTTGAATAAATTTTAATTGAATTCTTAATTTTCACTATGATATTGAATCTTTTTTCAAATTTGGATATGAAATATGAAAAATTCAGAATCGGTCAAATACCCTATTAAATAGCAAAGTTTTATCTATTTACGTGGAAATTCCATTTCTACTTCTATAAAATGGATATTAATGCAACAAAATTTATAGAATTGGATGTTATTGGATTTGACAATTATACAAAAATGCATCAATTCGCTTGTGTTCATAATAATAATTAGTATACAATCAAAATACATGTTTGTATATAACTCACACTACACATACAAACATAAAAAATGGGTGAAGACATTACACATAATGGTAAAATCCGTAGTTAACTATCAAGTATTTGTAATAAAATTGGTAGCTTCTTCGACCAGCAATTGAAATATCCCTGTTCGATTCTCGTAAAATGTGTAATGTTTTCAATGCAACCTATATTTCAATGTTCAAAGTATTCAAACAAGTAACTTTGTAAAACTTTGACATTGAAATGGCTTTATAAGTGTCTAAAAACAATCTTTGTATTTGGAACTTTTCTGATTACTATTTTCAGCAAATTTATTGATGATTGTAAAAAAGAAAGACTCAATATAAAAAGAACAAGCAACGTCAAGCTATTTAACAAGCAAAGTTAACCTATATAAAAAAATATTTATCAAGATTCAAATATCAATGAATACACACAATTATATATCAACCGTAGCTTTATATTCACAATACTTTCTCTCTACGTCATTCCTAAACGACAACAAAATCGACGAAAAATATATACAACAACAACAACAACAAAAAATGAAAAAGAATTTTTCTCTTATACTTTTCCTCAAAAAGATTTATTCAATTCAAATGGATAAATATAAAGTTGTTGCTTGTCGTTTGCCTTACAAACATATCGTCATCTCGAATAACTGTGTATATGTCATCACATGTATTATTAGTTCTGACGCTTAAGTCTTTCTTGAAAATCAATTAGATTACCTTTACGTAATTTTTTTAAAGCTTTTTAAAGTGATATTGACATTTGAGCTTGATTATTTAAATCCTGGAGAGAGAAAAGATAGGTCAAAATTGTTTTACATGTGTACGATAATCATATATCTGTGACAAGCGATCTTTACTCTATCTATGTATTTTACTTTTAATCACTGGGTACCATAAATTTCATATGACCATGAAAAACAATTTAGTGCTAAATATGAAATAATAAAAATGTTAAAATTTTCATAATTTTTGTTTTAATTATTTTGACTTGGTGTGTCTTGCAAACCTGTTACAAAAATTCGTCACGACTCATTGGCATAAATAACTTCTTAGGCGTTTGAGATATGAAAGCTTGAACTTAATTTTGTTTCGTTAGAAACTTTTTTTTTCCCAAAAATGTCTAATTTAATTTCATGAAAACTATTGACTAATATTTTCAGAGATATTTTTATTATAAACGTAAATATTTTTTTATAGTTATTATTTCTTGTATTTGTTGTTAAAAAATGTTTATTTCTTCTTATAATGAACTGTTTTTATAATAATTAATAATAATTATTTGCATGTGTTTGCTGTTAATATAAAGTAGGCTAATAGTATATCACTATCTCTTTTGGAACCACTGTTTACAAAAACTAACACAAGATGGCACATACTTGATTAGCGTAATTTTTTTAATTTTCTTCTAGAATTTTATAAATAATGTTTTGTATCAAATACTATTAGTTTCCAGATAAACAAAATTTTTTTAAAATAATATACTTAGTAATAAATAAAGTATTCTGTTTGGGAAAAAACATATACGGTATTCCGTTCATTGATACATTTCCATGTATATGTAGTTAAAATATCAGTGATATACATTTAAAATTTCATTTCTTTAGCAAAATTTTAATCTAATTTTTTATTCTTATTCTCATTCATATTTACTTACGCCATTGTGTTATTCTTATTTGCATAAAACTTCGTGTCTAAATTTCTGTACGAAAAATTAAAATTATTTAGAGACTAACAAAAATTGTGATAATATTTGCAGGCATAAATCGAAATCCAAATCCAGAAACAGTATTCTGAAGTAAAAATCCTTTATTTTTTCCGTAGCAACTTTAACTTTAACTTTTTCGTAAAGAAAACTTGATCTTCTTTCGTAATTTTTTGTATAAATTTCTTTGTTTATCATTGACATGTTTTGTATCAACACGGATGAGAATGAACCTAGCGTCAAGACTATTAGTATATACACAAGTAAATATAATATTATATGGAGGTATTTTCAAACGATTTATACATCACCACATGATCCTCATTGAATCCTTCTAAACGTGTTGGAATTTACTTGAAACGACATTACACACGATGAAGTTTCACTCATTCCCTACCCAATTGGTATATATATTTAGTAAAGTAGTTCATCGTTTTCCTTTTCAGTATGTGTGTACCTTTATCTAACTATTCGTTTAAAATCATGTGTGATTCATCATGGCAGATGGCGGCTGTGTTTTTCTATATGAATCCGACACAAAATTTTCAAAATATTACTAAACAAAAGACAAGTGTTTACATATTGTTTCACACTTACTGATGACGTTATTATCAGACGTCTCGCTAGGTAAAGCCGTCGATATACTACACAATATATTATTTCCTCCTTTTTTGATATAAAGTAAGTAATATCAGAATTCTGTTATACGTTTCACCCTTAGTCTTCTCCTTTCGTGCGTATATTCTCCAGTCTAATTTTAATTTTTGATGAGTAAAAAACTCATAATCATTCATTTTCCTAATGCATTCATTTGCACTAGCTCTGTTTTCTATCCGACGATTCCGTTAATACCCCTTGTATCAGTCAATTTTTTCTTTATAATCAGAAGCTACGCCATTAATACGTATTTTGCATCAGAATATAAAGAACGACAGAATCTTCGTTTCGTTGGCATCGATTTTAGCAAACTTCTAACAAACAGATGGTGAGTCCAGATACAAAACGAATAAACTGCTTTTGACATCGACAGATTTAACTCAGAAGTAAAATAATGAATGGTATTGTTGGCTATAAAAGCTAATTGAAAATTATTCAAAATATGTCAGAATTGTATTCCTGAACCAAGGAAAATAGAATAACACGGTACATATAAAAGAATCTTTTCGTTTCTATCTTCTCACAAGTAGTTCTTGAAAACTTCAATAGCTTCCACTTAAAGTCATTTTGTTGAATATCAGTGTATGTATGTGTGTTTGTATGTGCTGATTTCATTTTGAAATATTTCCGTCTTTACTTCGCCCTTTTATGAATGATGCAAGGAAGGATTTTCATAATATGAAATACAATACACAATAATATTTAAATACCAAAATCTCTGTCTCTTTTTTTTTTGTTGTTGTATTCTTTTCACAAAATCCATATCTTTTTTTTTTCATTGTCATTCACGCAACAATTACATACAAAAAGAAGTAGTACGTGAGAAAAATATTAGCTTCCTCCTAAATAATAATAAATTTTTAAAATTCCATAACGGGATTTGATTCTATCATTTTCTTTTTTTTTTTTTGTTATTGCAAAAGTATTTATGCAAAAATATTTATTTATAATATTTAAATTATTTCGGAAATAAAAGATATGTGTGGTCTTTTGTCAAGCAGAATTTTAAATTCGGGTTGAATTTCAAATGACTTTGCATATTTCATATATGAAAATTATTAAGTTGAAAAATATTCAACCTGGAAAATTTATGTATTTTATTTTTTATTCTTCTCTTATGTTAAAGAATTGTACCTTTTTTTCAAAAACCTTTTTTCTTTTTTAGATTTCAGGTAAACATTTATATATCTAGGTTAACTTGTCTCAATAGTATCAAACTCAAAATATAAATTGTACTTTACAGAGTTAATTATTTAAATAACTATCAGTTTCATTATAAGATCTTCAAGAAACCCAATCCTTTTGGATTGTACAAGATCGGACGGGTTCAAAACAAAGGAATAATTTTTCCTATTTGCCTCAATCATTTCATTTAGCATCGATGTAGAAAAACCCGTGTTCTAAGCTTGCATCGAAACAGTTGATATTCCTTAATCCAAAATTATATATCAGTTACGTCATAATTTCACATCGATTTGAAAGAAGCGTATTTATCACGCCTAATACGAAAAAATTTGGTATTTTAATAAGTTTTTACCAAAATGGAGTGTTTCACATTGAACCTGCAAAAAAACTGCATTTTCCTAGATTATATAAAAATAGTTTAGAAATTTTTTAATTTTTTCTCAAAAGTAGAATTTCGTAAATTTTAAAGTATACGTTCGGGATAAACGTGCTTATTTAATTTCATCAAATTCGAACAACTGGTTGAAAAGTTACAATAAATCAAACATACATAGAAACATTTAGACAAAACTAAATTAACTATAACTAGTACACATTAAATTACCCATTAGATCAATGAGCATTAACCGGATTTCTCTTCTATCTCTAATAATGGAAATCATGGGCTATGGATCCTTGTAAACTCCACGAACAAACTTTAGATTAAATAGATCTTACCCTAATATGTGTGCAATTCTATATAAAATCTGTATAAGAATTTAGAAGCCCGTTTATCATTGCGATACCAATCCTAAAAAAACATCGAAATTTAATAAAATAATATCGAATAATTTTCATTAAAATCTTCATATTTAATTTTCAATAAATATATTCCTTGTATTTTCAAAGACTATGAAAAATATTTTACAGAAGTTCAAAACATTAAAAAGAAAAAGGTTCTCTAATATAAAATTTATATATTAATAGTTTTTCTTTGATTAAAATGGTTTTTCTTAATACAACACTCATAATAAAAATAAAATAAAAACTGTATGTTAACTTTTCCATCGTATATATAAGCATTTGAAGAAGAAAATCATCAATCGTTTTTCCATAATAATTACAAATTTATTGAATAAAAGTTTTATATATATTTTTAGTACTAAATATTGGAAAAATTTTCGTTTGATTCAAAGAGAAATAATATAATGTTTTTCAAGTAACAAAAGAAGAGAAAATTAGTTATATGGTTTTTAAAGTTTATTGAAATGTATGATAATTCCTTTGTTATAAAAGTTTAATCAATTTTCAATCAAAAGTTATGTAACAAGGGATCATTTTATTTATTAAAAAATCAACTTGAATTATTATAATTAATTTGTGTAAAAAAGATCACACAAAAATTATCAAAACATCTTGAAATTTTTTGACAAGACTACCATAATATTTTAACAAGCTTCGAAGAAAATTTATTTGAATGTGGATATACCAACAATTTATTCGTTTATAATTCAATTATTAAAAAATGGAATCAAAATGTAACCTACGAATCAATTAATAATATTTGAATAATAATTAAATATTAAATAAAGGATTATTCTTTAATTTTGTACTATTTTTTAGCCTATTATTTTATGCTTAGTAGGAAGAACAATTCGATTTACACTTTAGACCAAAAAACAAGTTGTTGATAATTTTCAAGAAAATATTTTACCATTGTAATGTTAAATGTGTAATTTCACATGTTAAAAATCTACTGCAAGGCTGTAAAGAATCCTTGATTAAAATCTCAATCCTTAGTTTTTGCCATTTAAATAGCTGGTCGCTACAATTGGATTGTTTTATTTATACGATTTATTTGTAATATAGTGTCATAAAATATCGATTTCATAATATAAAAAATATTTGAACAATTGATACAATTAGTGGTTTTGTATTTGTGTGTTTATGGTTGATTTCACCCTTTCGCAATGCATATTAAGTGTCTGAAAATAACTGTGTGTCCAAAGAATAACACAATTAAATTTTATACTTTGTTTGCATACACTTGTATAGACACATAAATTTTATAAAAGTTATTTTCTTATAATTCTTCATAATTTATACGGATTTTTATAATCTAAATACGAAATATTAAAAGTAATGAAGCAACATATCCGAACGGTCAATTATAAATTATGTAGACCGTTTTAGTTTTTCCATTCAAAATTAGGCACTCACACAAGCGATTTTCAGATGTCAGTCAATGGTTGTAAGTAATGACTAGTGGACCTGTGTGCTGCTCTGCGACATTAATGATTGAAAACTGATACTATTAATCATTCAAATCACACAGAAATGTGATGAGTGTGTGTTGTGCTCTCAACAATCTTCAACTCAACCAATTTGAGTGTTTAAAAGATCAAGTGATTGGTATTGAGTCACTGAGTGTTCTTAGGCCAAATTATAAAATATGCATTTTTTTATGTGCCGTTTCTTTCTACAAGTGTTGTAATAGTTTGTTATCCAAATATTTTCAGTTCCAATGAATCTAGAGGGTTAGAGTGGTCTAATAACACTCAATGACTCAATATTTTTTATTTGAGCTGTTCAACACTAAAATTGGATATGATATAGGGTAGTAAGGCATGATGTTCAACTTAACTTTGGTTGGAGGATAGGATATTGTGTGAAGGTTAGGATTTGGAGCTTAGTGCGACTGTATCTGTCTTTTTCAAAGGCAAAATGCCAACATACATCATCAGTTGTGACAGGAAAACTAAAAATAAATTGCTTTAACCATAACCGGTAACTTCATTCTTCTCCCCGTAATAATTGATAATCTGCCCGTGCCGAATTTTTGTACCAACTAACTGTATAGCTTATGATTACATCTTGTACAAATGAATTTTAAGCATATAAGTGAAACGTGAAACATGTGACAAACTTTATTAATACAATCATATTCATGTAAATATACATTTGTTACACACTCATGAATAAATAGGGAATAAATGCGTGGACATTTCCTGTCTATCCTGACACATACTTAAACAATATTTTATATAAATGTGCAATGTGTATAATATGTATACAAATGATTTTATAAATACATATTTGTGTATTATATACATAAATGTCCCATAATCCATCCAAAGTGTTAGAATTACGAATTCTAACTGTTTCATACAAATATATATATATATATATATATATATATATATATATATATATATATATATATATATATATATATATATATATATATATATATATATATATATATATATATATATATACACTGAAATCTCAGTTCAGGATATAATAATGAGGAAAAAATGTATGATGAAAAAATAGCATGCATAAAATAGGGTTTAAAGTTTTGTTTATTATATAAGCTTCTAGTCGTTACTCAACTGCTTCGCTGAACAATTCCAATTATATAATAATATACCTAATTATATTTCATTAAAGTATCAGAATTTCAATTTTTGTATTATATTAGTGGTATAAATTTAAATATTTGTGCATCAAAAATAATTTTTATGTAATACTGACTATTCCTGATGTAATTTTTTGCTAAAGAAGAATATTTTAATGATTTTCCCGGTTTTTTTTAAAAGAAAAATCGAGTGCAAATTTTTGTTTCCAATTCCATTAAAACTATTATTCTGAGTTAATTTGGAACCAAAAAAGTAAAAAATCCCATCCATTTAACTATAAGAAAAGTAATTTTTTAGATATAATGCAACATTTGGTTCGAAGGTGAAATCGAACTAATCACTCTTTGGTTAATTAAAAGTAAGTTTTAAGGTTATAAATTTTCCATTTAAATCATTTAGAATTTTATAGCCATTTTTTTAGAGTAGGTATTAAACAAAATAAAAATACTGAAATTTAGTTAAATTGAAAATTATATCAAACATTAAACCGCCTTTTGATGATTTAATTTACATAAATAATTTCTTAATGCTTGTCTATTGGCCCAGTACGGCCCAGTACGCTGTGTGTTGATATATCATCGTTCTGTTTATACTTCTATGTATACATGAAGGAAGTTGTACCGTGAGAAGGACATTGAATTTTATACATTCTGTAAATAGATCTAAATAAGGTCCCTTGGCAGTAATATAAATGATTAGTAGATAATCCCAATTTTTAGTATGTTATAGTTAACGAAACATATTATTATAACAATCAAATATTTGGAACTTTTGGCAATTGACCTTCCCGATCATTTAAGAGAGTAATTACTAATTAAAAATACACTGAATAACCTTTAAGGAAGTTTGTTAATTACGGTTATTTACTGTATGTTTAATTACTAATTACTCTCTTAATTGATCGGCAAGATACCCAAATTTTTGTTTCTTATAATAATATGTTTCATTAACTATAACATATTGAAAATTAGGATTATTATCTACAAATTTTTTTTTCTAGTAAAGCCGAGAGACCTTCTGTAAGAGTTTTTTCGCTATCTTAAGATATTCCCTAACCAGTTTGAAGAAACAAACTTTTTCTTTCTAATAGGCATGGTGAATATTTACCAATATTTAATTTTAATCTTTATGTCTTAAAATTGAAAATTTTTGAATTCATACTCTTCTTACAATATATATTAAATTTATTTACTTACCATATTCATATCAGGGTAGTAATTTATAATCCCTGCATACATGTTACGTAATATATGAATTTTTAAATAACACTGTACTAAAGTTTAGAGTATAATATTTATGTACTTTATTTTAATATTCAGTGCATAAATTTATACGAATGTGTTATTTATAATAAAACGTTTTATGTTGGTATAAGTTTTAATAAAATACCGATATTAAATATGGATTATTTTCTATATATACACATCTATCTATCTATGTATCTACTGTATATGTTATTACAATTTGAGGTTACGTTATGTTTTTAATCATTCCACATGATGTAATCTTTAATAATCTCACAAATTTTATTCGGTTTTATGAATATTAACAATTTTCTTCACCCAGATTCATTTTCGAAATGAAATACTCATAATTTTTTTATAGTAAATAAATGTTTTTCAATGTAGGTACTCTCTTATTTATCAAAATTATTTTTCTTTACAATATTTCAATATCGGTTTTCATGTATGGATATATCTCACTTTCATAAGTAATATCGTTTGCATTGACATAATAAATAATTTTCTTAAATAAGTATAATCTATAAGAAAACTTAAGTTAGGATTTTTTTTCAGTTTAATATTCTAGAATGACGGAGTGATATTTTCATGTAAAAATCAATCAATTGCTTGTTTTAAAAAAATTAGTCAATTGCCAATCGATTGCATGATTCATGATTAGATTCTTGAGCTTTGTTCACATCGATCGAGCTATTTAGTCAAGTAGCAAGTAGTTTAATTTATTGACGTGGGTGAATCGAAGTATTGTAGTCAAGTGTTTACTAAAGTTGTTAAGTCAAGTAGTCTTGTTCAATTCCAATTTTAGTGCGCAAGTAGCATCCCAACCACTCTTCAACCACAAACATATAAAAATAAACAAATTATAAGTTTGAGCAATAAGTTTGAGAACAATTGTGTGAATTGAAATTATATTACATTACTGTGACATTACAAACAGTTTTTAATAAATTATTTGTTCCTTGAATAAATAATGATGTTATAATTGAGAACGATATCTTATCAATTGTTTACATTTTTTGTCTTAAAATCTTATATTTGTTGTATTATGATATCTCAATTTTCATATAATGAACATAAGTTTAGTAATTAAAAACTTTATCCAATCAATTAAACACTTTATTTACTATTTGTTGATTAAGATACTACAATAATCCCCTTAAAATTGATTAACACTCACACGTAAGGTAATATATTATTTAAAAGGTCCCCTTTGAAGTTTAAATTAAACTATTCCATTATGTTGTTTTCAATGTTTCCAGTTCAATATAATAATAAATAATACATGCATACGTATAGTCGTGTATTATTATTATTAAAAGATGTAAGCGTACTTATTTAATTTACATATCCTTAATAACAGAATTCATATTACCAATGAGAATGGATATGTGTGTGTTTAAGTGTGTGTTTGTAGTCAAATAAATAATGATGAGACGCCACATTGTAATGCAATCGTGCTTTGGATTTTATATAAGATACTGGGAGAGAGAGATGGGAACGATGAAAAGTTACGTCTAGTATACTATATTTATACATTAGTTCAATGCTATACATATATATCAATTAAGAAAGGGACAGAGATAACATTATATTGTTTATAATATTATTGAGATTTCATTTGTTATTTCATATATTTGTAGCGTGAGACAGTTTACAACACCGAACAGATTTATTTGATTGTACTATAAAATAATTATCTTTTACAGAATCGTAAACAGTTTCTAATATTAGTAACAAATAGAAATTGTGACTCAACGGGTACTTAATTTTGATTGAGGAATAAAATCAGCCATTGTTCTCCAACGGCTTATTAAAGCAGTCGGTAAATAAGCATATCCGACTTATTTTCAATATATACCTAAAACCAATAGAAGAAGATTTCCGTTCCATGAATCAACTAGGCTTGTAAAAAGTGTGTTAATATAAATTATAAAGTTTATTATTTTCCATCAAAATATTTTACAACATATTTGTTTAAACTTACTTTTCTTTATCACAATTTAGGAAAAAACTGCTTAAAATCAAGTTTTTAAAATATGTGTTGAAATGGTGTAAATAACATATTTTGTATTTGTTTCTGTATATACAAGCAAAGAAGGAATTTTCATTTTTAAAATTGTTTCATGTTTTTCACCCGACTATTTCTGTTTTCAACTAAGTTGTTCAATCTGTACTTGATCAGTTTTTGCATGATAAAAATAAATAAATATATAAACTAAATATTCGACCTGTACTATATTCACGTTTAATTTTGTGAAGTAAATGAGATACGTCTACCTTTATACATTCGTTAGTACATATTTCGTTCATATATGCAAATTTAACCACACAATTTCTATGCTGAATATTATTATGTTTATATATTTAATACAGATTTGGACAAAAATGATATTTAGATGCAATGTAAATTTTTGCTTTTCATTTTAAATCATTTTAAACTAGTCTACGGATGGGAAAATAAGGGTGATTTATTGTTCACTTACAGAATTTAAGAATTCAATTCTGAGTTGTGTTAACAAAAATTAAGCATGTAGTAGATTATATCCACAAAAAATTAAAAAACAAAAACGTTTTAAGAAAAAGTATACGTAAGTATATATTTTTGTAATTATTTTGAGTTTTTAAATAACCTTAATTACTTAATTCTTAAATCAATGTAAGTATATCTAATTAATTTTGAGTCGGCGCCAAACAAGTAAATTAAATATGTAAACCAATTGATGCGCGGCAATCAAAGTAAAATTAGTTAGGTATACTTACATTTGTTTAAAAACTAAGTTATTAAGGTTCATTAAAAAAGGTTTATTATTTTTTGCTTTTTTGTATTTTTCGACGGTTTAATTTTTTTGTTCAAAAGTTTTGAACAAAAAAAGTGTAGAATATAGCAGTCTCTGAAGACTTTTTTATTGAAAATTTTCAATAAAAAAGTGTGAAATGTCTGACAAGATAGTTGACACCCAATGTCAAAGGACATTAAGCATTATTGTCAATCAGTGATTTAATAGCACCTAGCTTTATTACCTAATTAACACTTTTCACCACGTAATCAACCTACCATATCTTAATCTGACGCGCTGCGAATAAATCCGCTCTTGGGGACCCTCCTACTACAATTGAAATATCAGTCGACATACAACATTTGCGTAATTGTTTTATGGGGGAAAATTGTAAAAATGTTTATTAAATTAGAGATTATCTTTATTATAGAGGTCTCATTTTTTATTTCTGTTCCTCTTAAGACCATTTTCATTTCTTCAACTGTAATAATTCATTTATTCTACAATCATATCATAATAATAATATCTCTTATATATAGAATTTATATATAACATTTTGTAATATCATTCTGGTTCATGTGCATAGACACAGATCCTATACAGATGATATTGGTGAACCCATGTCTAGGACTTTATGCGGTTATATAACATATCTGCCATACACCTCTATCTCACCAATAATAACTAACATTTACCTCTTCAATAATATAGACTCGTCATCAATATTATTGCACTATTAGAATTATTGTGGTCGAAATATGTATATGTGTGTGTGTATATATGAATCAAATGACTCATTATTCTAACATACTGGTGCATAACAATAACATCATATAGACGATGATACGACGACGATGGTTTATTAATTATTATATCGATAGATCTACCAATATCTATGAAAATCATTACACAAATGACATTAATTACAATTACCTTTCTAACCAAAATTGTAATTTGTTCTATATTGTTGTTATTATTTGATACTGTAGTCCTTTGGTGGTCGTCTTCCAGATGGTTTCTCCTATTTTCTGGGCAAATGCTTATTGAAATTATTTTAGTCTATGTAATCAAGGTATTTGTATGCGTACAAATAATTTCCGATATACAATATATGTACTTAATTAAGTCTTATGCGACGGAGATAAGACTTAATTACAAATGTTTCAAAAAATATTTTACACTCGTAAAAAGAAAACTATCGTTTTTTTCATAATATTACTATGGCTGTGTCATTTTAACAAAAATTTCTCTAGGTAATAATATTGTTAGTACCTATATATGTATATTAGCCAAATTAAATATAAATTTGTGGATAACTCAAACATTTTACAGAAAAATGTGTTCAAACAAAAGGTTTGTTTCAAAAAAAATAAACATGTCTTGTTTTTAAACTTTTCTTCTTTAATCTTTTATAGTTTAAAAAAATTTGAGTTTAAATCCTTCATTAGATCCAATAGACCGATTTTGCTCATTCACAAACTTAAACTCACTTTTTATGTTTAGAATACGTCAACAAAATTTCAACTCGCTATCTCTCTTTGTTTTTGATTGATCGTGATGACGGACGGACAGTCGGAAATGGACTAATTAGGTGTTTCTACATCTATATCAAAATTTTATTTGTGCGGGCAATTTTAGGCAGTGTTACTAACTTTAGACTAAAATTAATATACTCTGACATATTATATATGTCGAACATAAAAAGAGGGAAATACTGATATCGCATGCTATTATCTCCATGTAAAATTAACTGTAAAAGCTCGTTTTCAAGACAGAGAAGTATGTATCATTTTTGATAGCTTAAAACTTCATTGGTTTTGAATCAATGTTAATTTAATCATTAAAGCATTGATATTATATTAGTTATTATATTAAGCATTATATAAGTTTACCAATTCCATTTCAATCGTTGAATCGACAGATAATTTTATACAATCTTTTATCAAATGTCTAATAGTTGAATATCGGCGACCCTTATTGGTTGTTTTGGATGTACACACACATACCATGTACAATCGATTAATTTTACCTCAAATTACAAAATATAATAATGACATACAAAATAAATTGTTAGGGATACATTATGATATATTTTGTAGGTTTTTACCCACAGTATTGAGAGATAACGGATAGATTTTAATCATTTCACAATACGTATACCTGATATAACCTTATTTGTTCGATTTAGTACGTAAATAAGATATGGTTATCATATACGTTGTATCTATCTATATAAATTGCTCGACATGTATGGTATTTTGTTTCCATTCGAATTATTATTGTAATTTTTCATTTTTAATTCTTGGCAATTATGTTTTCACATTATTTGTGAATCTGCTTAGATTTATTAGCTATAAATGGAGTGATTTGATTGAAATTTGTTTCATATATTATATTCTCAAATTGTTTGATCAACTAATTATGCACTGCTGGTTTGTTCACGTGAATATTACAATGTAAATATAATAATGTTAAATTAGTATTGTATTCCCCAAGAATGTTTTATTGGTAAAAACGTAAAACATTTTTTCATTCGTATTAGCCATCCAAAAATGAGTATTTTTTAAAATTTGAAGTTACAATTCAAATTAAATGATTAATGATTAAAAATCAATAATAATTTATAATTTTATTGTGACAACTAAATCGATTGCCATCAGTAACTGGAATACACAATAAAACATTATTATTATATTTGCAATTAAGTTAGCGGGAAAAAAGGACCAATAAAATATGTCAAAAATTATTTAATTTATTTATTTGCCGACGTCTTCGTCAAATACTTTTGACTTCATCAGCGCTTCTTCACAAAATAAATTAGCATCTAAATTAGAAGGTCATTTCCGTAGAAGCCCTGATTAAACCAACAAGTATTTGATGAAACGTTGACAAAAAAATTAATTAAATAGTTTTTTATATTTTTATTGGTTCTTTTATCCCTCTTGTAACTCAAGCGCAAATCAACTGTGACGGATATATACAAAATTAATTCTTATAAAATAAAATTAAATAAATAACGAGTGAAAATAACAACTAAAAGTGTTAATTGTTAAAATCACCCACATATGATTGAGTATAATTATTTCTCTAGCATTAGTAAAATAGTCTAAATATGTGTGTTTGAATTTTTTGTGTATCACTCATATATTACAAGATGGGTCCATCGAACCTTACCTAATTCATTCATTATTTGATACCAAATATATTATTATATTTCTATAAACATTAAATTTTAAATTATTTTAATAATTATTTATATTTTATTCAAAAATAGAAACTAGAAGTACCGACAATTCAAAGAATGAAAGATGTCATGTGTTGTGACTGTCATTTGATTGATTTATCAACCAATTAGCATACCTTTAAGATAAACCGACAACATATTATTTCTAATCATATGTAAATGATTTGAAGACCATTTTTAAATTTTTTAAATATTTTATATTATTGCAATAATTATTTTTTACTTCGAGGAATTCACAATGAAAATATTTTGAAGACTTGCTTTTTAACTTTAAAATTTTTATTCTCTTAATTCTCAAAGAAAGTACCTTCATATGCGTGGAATATTTGAGTGAAACTATTGGTTGTATTGAGTAATACTCCTTATATTTCTTCTCAACATTTGTACCCAGCTGAATAGGTATTTGTGATACACAGAAATTTTCAAAACGAAACAAAATATTTCAAAATAACGAGAGAATAATATATCATTTTTTCGCCGACTTCAAAAATAAATTTGAGATCAAAAAAACAAATTCTTTTCAACTGTTTCGGTAAGAGCTGCAGTACTAAAGTAAAAAATCAAGTCTTTGACTGTATTTTATAATTGCATTGCGTGAACCGTTCAAGATAAATAAATAAAAAATAACAGTCAAGTAATTAATACATGTTAAGATTTGATGAGTATTTTCCGGGTCATCAATAGACATCAGTGCATACCAATCTGTATCTACGATTTTAAACTTAGATCGTTTGAAGAACTGGAAAAACGGAAAACTTTTTCGTTTCCATATTGGACGAGAGGAAATCCATTCACAAATTTAAAAAAATATTTAACGATTGGATGTGTAGTATTTGAAATCCTACCCGAATGCAAATATTTCGGATAAATTTTAAGCAATTCAAGTCAGAATAGCTGCAAACAGCAAAAGTCGAAGATTTCGGGACTTTTTGTCAAAAGCAAGTGAAAAATCTAAAAAATTATCTAAAAATTAGGAATCTTACCGAACTACAAGTAAGATTCTTTTCCTATCTAATATTGGTATACCTATACATTTAAAAAACTTCATTATAAACACCTAATAATTACCTAAAGAATTTCTTGCACACGACAGTGAGAGAGTATATTGACACAAACCTCATCATAAATAAAGTGAGTGCAGACATACAAAAAAAAAACTATAATAAATAATTAAAAACCACAAACTAAACTAAAATGACACAACATTATTGTTCAACTTTTTTTGTCGTTTGATAAAATTACAAAGTACGTAAATAAAATATTAATTAAAAATCATCTCTATTATGTTTGAGTTTTATTATTATGATAATATTGTTTACTGAAAACTGTTGAAAAATCAATTAAACTCTCGTGTATATTTAACATTACGATACTATATATCGATATTCGAAAGAAAATTGCTTGTCCCAAATAATTAGTTTTTTTTTTTTTTTAATTGTATAATCCAGTTGAATTTAGCTGTGGAAATTCCATTTTTTTTCCAAATCTTGGTTTGTCAAAATTTGTGGGTATTATGAGACCATGCAATAATTTTTTATTAGTTGGTACTATTGTCCATAACTATTTATTAAGTGTTTCAAATCAATTCATTCAACTGGTGCAGAACTAATGATGCTTTTGCAAATATTCGAGTTTATCAATTTCCAGTGTACAGGTCTAGTAATTTGCCATGCCGAGGCTATATCGTAATAAAACATTTACGTTACATATTCGTTTGAATTTTATTCATATTGGTGCTTTATGTGTCTAAACGACTTAACTGCTATCAAGATATATTACTTAAGTGTTATGCGTATTGCGTGATACCACAAGCAAATGCGTAGAATTACAGTTTTTACATCATGATAATTCGCTAACTACACACAAAATTGATAATTCATAACTATGTGGCTTAAAATTCAAATCGTTTCGAAACTACAACACGTGTAGATCATTCCGACTCGATGAAATAAAATCCAAATCTACGAAAACATTAATAACCATATCGGAGGGACCAAGTTTTTCAGACTTTTTTTAACTCCCGGCGCAATAACGACGGATAAGTTTGGCATGCCTGTGTTTGTGTGTGCTTGTGTATCAGTAAATTTATGAACCGATTTTGATTTGTTTTTTGTTTGAAAGGTGAATTAGTCGGTAGTGTTCTTAGCTATGCTTGATGAAAATCGGTCTATTACGGCCGCCGCAGAATGGCGGATTATTTATTTTTTTCAAAATTCTCTCAATTTAGGTATCAAATGAAAGGGCTTCTCTCGTAGAATTCTTTACACTATGACAAATTTCAAATTTTAGATGACCACTAACCCAAATTAAGCATTATATAATTTTTTTCACAACTCCATCAATATGGATATCAAATAAACTGGCTTGACTAGTAGAATACTATTCACAGTATGACAATTTTCAAATCCAAGGAGGCCGACATAATAAAATGGCGAATTACATTTTTAAATTTTTTAGTCATCCGGGGCTTTTTAAATTGTAAATTTCACTTATAAGGGATTGAAAATATTTTTTCATGTAAGTACATTGTATGTGATGAAGATAACTTTAAACATGGCAAAATTCAATTAAAAACAATAAAAAAACATTTTCATATTTTGTAAATAATTCACATCTTATTTTTTTTTTTGGGAAATCGTAGCTCCTCTTAATCGAATAGGTTCAACTTCTTACTGCAGTTTTCTCCGGACATAGAGTATCGTACATTGTATGAATCGACCATAATAATGCATCCTATCTCATCCTATATAATATGTTTGTATTATGCTGTCATTATCAACATTGTAATAGTAGTTAAAGTCAGTTAGTTTAGTTCAATGGTTTACAAGGAATGTTAAACTTGCAACAACAGCACACACTAGCGCCACACATAAACCACTGACTGCTACCTACTAATTACACACATGTATGTAATATGGTTCAATCACAGACAACATTGTATATATAGATAGATATTGCATACGATACGATACCTATCTATAGTCTACATTAAACCAGTAATGTTAGTTTTATGTTATGATATTATGCTGCGAGTAACTCAATACTTTACACTGACTCACTCACTCTCTGACTTGTTGTTACATTATGATGAGCAATGTTTATCGAATATGAACGAATTAAATTAACCACAATGAAAACAGAACTAAATATAATGATTGTCACTGGATTTTATAAATTATAACTTTGGATACATATAAATTTTTAAATCCAGCGATATACGATTTACTGTTACGCTTTGACGTTTCAAAATATTGGAAACAAGAGTAAAATCTGACTTGAATATGAAGTCCTATAATCTAGACATAAAAATTAATTTCGAATGAGTAAATATAATATTGTCCAACTTTAGAAAGTTTTATTTAGCCCAACTTTAGTAAGTTAAAAACAGTCCAACTTAAGTAAGATGTATAGATGGTTTTGATGAATAAAATAAAAGTGTCAAGCCTTGAACCCCTGGTGTCGGATAAAAAAAATATCTTCTATAGAGGTCTACACATTATAACGGACAACTCGAGTTGGCTGACAATAGATACTTTTATCTCACTCTTCGAAATCTTTCTTTTGATATAAATTTAGTTCTTATGTTAGTAAGATGGCGCTCAAAAATGCCAATCGGAAGGACAAAGTGTTACAATTTTATGGTAACTTTCTTTAAGGTATATAGTAATACTTCACACACACTAAAAATTGTATCCATAGAATTGCCGACTCTTCTATTCTTTGAAAAAACTACTGATCATATCTTTCGTTGTTTGAAGAATATTAACACAAAAGTTATTTTCTATTCCTTCCAAAGGTTGAAAACTCAAAAATACTAATATCTATTCCAATGAAAATATTATGTCGCAATAAATGAAAATCCACTTATGCAATTTTATTCACATTACTCCATGACTCGGAGCCTCCAACGTATTATTGGTGTTTAACATGATTATTTGGGCTTTAACTAACATGTACCTTTCAGATTCAACACAATTTCCAAAATAGTTACTATTCTATAAAATTTATAATACTCGTACATGTAAAAACCGTATTTTATGTATTTCAAAATGTTAATTCTCAGCTCAAACATGGATATTTACGTATGTTCAGAATATTTAAACAGTTAGTTCTTTTCTTGTTTATTACAAACTTTCATTTTTACTTCAACCATTTTTAGGCTAATAGGAACTCTATAAGACAGACCCAGATATATAGATGTTAAAAACCACAAAATAAGTTTCTAGCTGAAAAGACTAAAAATCAATATTATTTAAGTCAGAAAATCAAATATATAATTCTTCCTGGTATGATGGAAAAGGCAGGCTAAAGGGTTGAAGAACCAATTATGAAAGTAATTGTTCAAATAAAATTTTATGGACCAGGAGTTTGGAAAAAAATATTAATCAACAAAGGACACAAATATTAATTAATCTAAAAGATTTTTGACATTTGCGAGAAAATAAACCCCTTAAAATAAAATATGATTAAAAGATTACCAAAGAACTTCTACCGTGTAACAAACATACAAAAAAACCATTGTTTTTAATTAAAAAACAACAACAACAATAAACCATTTAAACAATAATGAAATACGCCCATTTTCATTATAATATGTTTGTTTTTTTTTCCATTTTGTAAAGTTTGTCTTTTTTAGAATAATATTTGTAAATTGTCCTTCAACATAAAAAAGGTACCCCTCTGTGTTAGTTGAGAGTATGTGCATTTTAATTTGTACATAACCACAAAAATCAAGTCATTTAAAATTTTCACTATTATTATTATTTAAATGAATAGATAGATACTACACATGGTGTATTTTCTTCGTTATTTCATTTCAACCCCGTAGTGTAATATAAAGGGTGCTCTGTAAAAAACCACATAAATGTGATCTAGAAAGATTCATGCTGCACATATAATTTTTAAATATTTAATTTATATTTTTCAATTTGCCTAAAAAATTGTCAATAGAATTCAATTCAATAACGGGCTAAAAAGATAAATTTCAGAATTAGCTTCTAGACTTATGATAAATATGGAAACACCTTAAAATCCTGAACTCTGGCTGAACTTTGCCGCGGCATAGTTAAGATTATATTTATGCTTATACGTGGCTTTAACATTACCTCAAAGCTAGCTTAAAATTACTGTTTATTGGTCAAAGCATTTTTGAAATCAATGAAAAATTTGCTATTAAAACATTGAAAATATATTTTTATGGAATAGGGAAGATACACACATTTTTTTATCACGCCAATTGGAAAGTCTTTACTTCATAAACATGAATATAAAGTTATTTTTTTCAAAATTTCAAATATAAATTATGGACGTTCAAAATTGTTTATTAAACAATGGAGGAGGTTTGCATGAATGACGTCATACAAATTCATCTCCATAGTGATTATACAAATGGGTCATTTACGGTAAGAATTCTAATCTATGCCCATGGCACTTATATACACTTTCATTTAAATTTTACTATAGAAAATGACCGCTTATCGTAGAATCACCCATAAAACATTTTTTTTCAAGAATGAGATGGAAAAAAATCTTTAAGACCTTATAACTTATTCGTTTTAGAATCAATTTTAATTCTTTTTTCGAACTTTGGTATTGAGTCTAGTTTCACATTTTGATGGGTAAATAAGCAAATTTTTTTATTGCATCTCTCCTATTCTGTTTGCATATAAATCACTTATAAACTGATCTAGAAAATTTTGTTAGAAATTGTGTAAAATTTAATTTTGAACATCCTATAAACAAAGAGACATATTTTCGTGATGACTTTTAATGATTGAAAGGCTTTGTGAAAAGGGTTTTTATTTCCTCCTGTTTGAATGTGCAGCCTATCTATCACAAAAGAAATATATATTTTTTTCTTTTCATTTCATTCATATATAACCACCACATATATTCATTTGATGGGTAGTAACACTAATCAATGTTGTGATATACCACAAGGGTTTTGTAATCAATGTATGAAATGCCGAAATCGAGATTAATGTCTTTGATATATTAAGGGGATAAATTTTTCATTAAATTTTTTTTTTTTTTTTGTGTTTGTTCCTTTTTTACAAGTTTTTCTATTGTAATTTATATTTTATTGCGGTTTCGTATTTGAACAAGTACAAATTGATACCAGACGCGTCCTTTTTTATGTAAAATAAGAAGAAATTTTTTTATGTCGATTATAGTAATCCGTATTTTATTTAAATAACAAAATATTTTAACCTTTTTGATTGTAGACACATGAAATGTTTATCCAAGCAATTAATTTGTAGAAAACTAACATTTTAAATTGTTAATACTATCATATAAAAAACAATTAACTGAATTAATTGTTTAAATCTCCTGTATTGGATTCAGTATTATAATAGTATTTGATTTTTTTAAATTAAAATATACAAAATTTGTGGTTATATGTCTCAGAATTTTATAAATGTTTTCAAATTGATTTATCTCTGTTTAAAAAAAAAAACGAAATTATTTAACTAATTTTTATTTTTTTTATTGTTACAGGTAAGAATTGGTCCATCTTTTTTATGTACCTAATCAAACAGTTTGTGAGTACTTAATTTTTAATTGAAATGCTATATTAACAACTCAAAAAGGAAGACCTAATAGAGAATTAATATACGAAATGTCAATAATATACAAAATATATGACGGTATATTAAATTAAGATCGTAACACTAAAAATTATTGGAAGCTCAAACGCAATTTTAATATATATGTTTATAGAATCACCTAATTAGTCAAGCTGGGAGAGTAAAGCATTCAAAATCGAATTAAATAGGCTCAAAATTAGGTGCTCAATTTTTTTTACTAATAAAATTCATTCATTATGATGGCAGGGCAATACTGAAATTATCCGCTATGGGGAATAAACATGAATGTATATCTGAACTGTATTCGATCATTTTTCGGTGTTTCTTGAACGAATCTTTTCCATTATTAATTTCCGCCACGTATGTAAATTTTTAAGAAATGGTGGTAAAAAATGGTATTTAACAAAACAAAAACACGAGCATTGTACTTCTCCTGTATGTTGAAACAAATGATTATGAATTTTTAACAAATAACAATTCTAACGCAAAGAGTCAAATAGGAGTAAATATCAAGGTGTAGCGCACGGGCACCGATGATTTCGTAGAAAAGTTAAGGTCCGTTTCTGTATCCCAATTCGGGGAACTGGACTTCAGTGACTCTTTTTCGTATCCGCCTCCACGAATTTCTATTTTTAACGATCCCACACGTCACTAATTACTACTAATTCATATAAAATATGATTTAAGATTTATAGATTCAATTAAAATAAAATTAAATTCAAAAGTTCGACTCATATATAATAATATTTCATGTCGATCATAAAACACATAAATACCAAACATAAGTAATATTTATTATCATCGAGTAAATAAATAATATTGAAAACAAAAAACAAAAACAAAAAATTGATTGAAAATGTTTCGGTTGTAAATAGTAGTTATGTTTTATAAGCAAAAGCGTGTGTTGGCAATTATTGTTAATCAAACAGTTGGGGGCCGTAACTCCAACCTCCAACACCACATCATGTGATTTCGCTGTTTTATGTAGTTATTTGTCGTAAAAGAAAATATATCACACACATATTTATATACTTTGGTGGTCGTTCGAATAGACAGACCATACAAACGTATCTGCTTCAGTATATTATGGGCTTCTTGTCATCACTATTCAATTTAAATATTTTTATAGAGGGTTTGTAAAATTTTCAGAGTATAATTGCTTTGGATCATGATGCAAACTATAAAAAAAATGAAACTATGGATCTTACACATACTATGTAAGAGTATATTAAGAGAGGAACCGCAAACGCGTCTATTGTACCTAGACCTTTTAGTCCTCTGTACCCTTTTTCAGAACATTTCGTCACTTGCATCTGCCGCGAAGCTTTTGTTTTATACGTTAAATTTGAATCTCTATAACTATTATTTGAACTTTTTCTGGGAGATAAAATCAAATAAGGAAGTTCAAATAAGGGAGAAAAAAGCAACAAATTGAGTTTAGAGCTACACTCATAACACTATTCATAAGTCAGTTACTTATTAGTTATAAAAAAGAAATAATAATAAAAGAAAGTCCTATGACACGTCGCCGCAGATATTTTTATAAAATTATCCTCTATTTACCACTTCTGTGATATTTTTTCCCATTTCATTTAATCTGGATAACATGATATATTTATCTGGACTGGACGTTTATTTCAGAAAACTTCATTTTATAGACATTATTATATACCTCAAGTTCTTGTTTGCAATATTTCTAGAAAAACGAACTTTACACTAAATTTAACTATTATTTCATGTATAATAAATTTTCGAACAAGTTATTTCATTTTTAAGTATTGTTATTATTTTACAAAATCTCATTACCTATACGTTCGTTAGCTATTTACAGTAAGCTACATGCTTGACTTACTGTGTTATGTTGGAATACGCCTTAATTTTGGCACATGGTATTTATTTAAATGTCAGTTTTGATTTAACACAAACCGTCAGGGTGTATGCAGCAGTGTTCATGTTTTTAAATAATATGAATATTGTTATTTCAATTTTTGTAATTACATCAATTACTTATCCAATATCTTTTTCTTTTTTACTTTTATTTTGAAACTGGTAAATCATAAAAACATTGTAAATAAATATTAATTTTATTTACATGGAAATAAACATTAATTTATTTGAACTAATTATTGTAATATTCTTTAACTCCTATACGCACCACACACGCGTTAAAGAAAGAATTGCTTATAATGATGATAAATTGTTGGAAAACATAATTTAGGATAAAAATTCTATAAAAAATCTTGTAAAATGAATATTTTTTGTATTCATTCTTATCTCATTTATTAAAAAATTGCAAAAATACAAAATTAGTTGCTAGCGCCTCATCAAGTCCTAAAAGAAACGCCTGATTATTAAAACACAAAATCCAAATTTTCTAATATTATTCAAAATGTATAGTTTGATTTTTTTTATTTCAAAATCATTGCAGAATACTGGTTTGATTCCAATTCCCACATACCAGTCAAGCTAACAGAGCAAAGTGAAATATAATCAAAATTAGGTGCATTTATGGAGTGCTTTCAAAATATATTAATTGAATGAAAATTACCAAAAAAATTTGTACAACATGCTAGCCAGATAATTTTATTCATAATAGATGAATTTTTTTGGTAACTTTGATTCAATTGATTTGTTGAAAGCACACCATAAAAGTTCCTAAAAAGTTCCTATTTTTGGAACTTACTATATATTATAAAAATTATTTGCTCTATCAATGACTCAATTTTCTTAATTAAAAATTTAAGCAATGCATTTAATTTTGCAGCACGTAAAAAGATTTGAGAATATTTAAATTCATAATGGAATAATTTTTTCTATTACTTCATGATATCACTGCTAGTTTGGCACATTTTTAGTAGTAATTTATGTTAGTGAATCGTGCAGTAATTTTTATTCTAATTTTAATTAAATTGATGTATTGAATTCACTTCATAAAATCACTTAGAAATTGGTACTTACATTATATTATACATGTTATTTTTTACAATTCTCTATCAGTGTGATTTCACGGCAGCAGTGCATCATAATACTTTTCACTCAATTACTACTCAAATCTCTTAATTAACAATTTGAGCACTTAATTTAATTTAGCAGTATCTAAATCACTAGTGATTTCATCATTTAAAAACCGATTTGTTCTTATTTTTAAAAGAAAACTCATGTCTGTAAATCAGTTCCTGTGGGTTCGAGCTTTGCTTGTTCATATTATTTAGTAAACTATTATATGTTATTTTATTCATATCGTGATCTGAGTTGATACTTGTTTAAAGCAAGTTTATAGAAAAAAATAAATTTTAATGCATTAAAAAGCAAAATATTATACGGGAAGCCCCTACCTACTAATTCTGGCACAACAATTCAATGCATTTACCACTATGTTAAATTGATGAAAATTTGTTTATGAATTCTATGAAATCATCAAATTAATTTTACATCTTAAATAAGTAAAAGAAATAGAATAATATAATTTTTTGAATTAATTTTATTAATGGTTTTTTACCTAGATTTGTGAATTTTTTTATTTAAATCAAATAAACATTTTTAGGTAGACTTCGATGAATGGTATTAATTACCGCTATTTTTACACTTTTACTATCATAACACACACACATGTGTTCCCGTAAAATGTTTATAAACATAGGAAGTCTATTGCAGCGGCCTATAATAAATATATATTAACTATATGACATATGTTTTAAATGATTTGTAATATTTAATTTTATAAATATATTTTATTTACTGTTTAATTATTGTTAGAAAACAATAAATTTATTTTAAAACTATCTGCACGATAGACAATTAAAATAAACAATAAGCATAAAGTTTTAAACAGAAAATTTATATACAAAAAACCACTTTCAATACTTTATATATACATATAAAACAATTATAATGATTTTTACAATGCTACTATGATATTTGTATTCGAAGGTGTTATATAACACGTACAGTTTGAGATAATTGAGTATTCCATCACTTTTTTTGTAACGCAGTGTTAGAAATAGAACTCAATTAATTATATAAATTGAATATGTTTCCATTAATAAACATATTACAATGAAAAAGTTAAAAATTTGAAAGAATGAGTGAAAATGAGAGAAAAATCACAATTTTGTCCCCTACTTTTGTAATCAAATTCTTTATTCAATATTATTTTTGATCTATACGAAATTTCACTCATAAAATTTCAAAAAATATATTTATATAAAACAATTGAATACTACAAGTAGATGACGAAATGATGAAATCGCCATTACAAATATATTATTTTAACAAATTTCTGTTAAAATTGTATTCATTTATATAGGTAATGATTTTATTATTATTGATTTTATTAACCGAACGTAGTGTGGTCTAGGCTATAAACACACGATGTTGCATTTCATTTGTCGCTAACTATCTATATTTGTTCCACTTTAACTTTTGAACACCTTGTTCGATTTTGATGAAATTAAGTTGGCACATTGACCATACTCGGGACACGCACTACACACAGTTTTCTCTTTTGGAAAAATCACATAAAAAATTTCTTTTCAAGAAAAAAAAATCAAAAAAATTTATAATTGCATTTGGAAACGTGAACTTTATGTTCCGAAAGCAGGTTCTCTCACTACAAGTTAACTATACTACCGTTTAATATACTAATTTTCATTACATTTAATACATGTTATATTAATTTTTTTAACATAATTTTTTATTTGTCAAACCAAAATATTTTGCATTGTATCAGATATCTTCAAAATAATGTGTACGTTTTATCCTTTTTTTTTTACTTTTGAATGAGGTATCCAGTTCACAGAACTGCTAGTTAAATAATGGTTTAGTACCTAACAAATAAAAATAACGAACCGCCATGGTAGAAAAATTTCTATTATCACGTATAAATATAAAACAGACGATTTTGTTACGAAAATCTTAATCTTATCATTGAAAATCTAGTAAGTATTTATAAAATTTTATATTAAAAAAAGTGGTATGACGAAACATCTTAAATTGTACGATATCGTTGGCGAAAATAAATTTGTAACTAATGAAATATTTCCTAAAATCACTAAAAGAACATTCCGACATTTGGTTTTGGTAACCTCATTTTAACCAACATATTTTTAAAGAAACTTATCTGCCAGCCAATTTGTTTGCAAAACAATTTCATTTATATTCATCAGGAAAAATATTTTATAGAAATATAACTTTGAACTGTTTTGAACAACATCATAGTAGATTTTATAAACTATTTATGATTATAATAAATATTATAAATGAAAATAAATAAAGTTTCTTATAACATTATGTAGACGATCGCGCGCGACGACTGGCGTCTTTTCTTAAAACAGCATACAAACAACATTGTGTGGCTTCAGAAATATTTAAACATTTCAAAATAGATTTATATTAAAAAGTATAAAATTCATAATAATAATAATTATTATTAGTTGTATTATAATGTTCTTAGTTTTGTGGGAGATTCTTGTTGTATTTCTTGATGCAACTAACTACAAGAAAAACAAGTACGAAAGTACGAAAACTTTATGAAATTGTAATTTATGATCGTAATAAATAATTTAATTAATTATTATAATTCAAAAATAATTTTTGCATTATCCTTAGTTTTGAAATAAGATTTAAAACAAAAACGTTATATTTTTGCACAAAGAATTTCATAAAAAAAGTGAATAATTACAAGCAAAGATAAAGTCTAATTTAAAGAAATAAAATTATAGCCTAAATAAACGGAAATCTTTTTAGTTTTTCATTCTTTAATTGTTTATCTAATTTTTATTTAGATAAGCCTTAATATAAGCTTTTATTTAGTTTCACTTGTTCACCTTTTTGTAGTCTAATATTTTAATGTGCAAAATTTTAAACATAATTATTGTTTACTTTAAAGTATGTTTCTTTGTTCTCTATTGCGATTATAACACAGGCATAAATGTGCCGGGACAAAAAATCCGGGATAATCGGTTAAAAATAGGTTAGGTTGAAAGTAGGGATGCATTTATTATTTTAGTTGAAAGAGTCATTTTGTATTAAATAATAAAAATCTACATATGAGATGCTGATTGTTGTATAAGCTATTTACTACTGTAATGAGGGTTCAAGGAGATTAATTTATGGTGAATGTTGATTTGCAATAAACTTTAGTAAAATTTAAATGTTCAATCTTGATGCCCCGGATAGGAAGGTGAGAAAAAGTGAGGTAAGGACAAGACGAATCAGGAGACATAAAGAAAATGAACGTACATAAAGAGAGCTAATTATTTATAAAATAGGAACTAATAACAAATATGCTATATTCCTCATCAAAATGTGAAACTTGAAAATTAAATTAAAATTGATTCCAAAATAAAGAAGTTAAAAATTATCGAAGATTTGCCATCTCTTTTTTGAAAACGAAGTATAACATGTAATTTATGTGGAGATACTCTAGCAAGTGACGTCATAAGATAATCATTGTTTAATTAGAACTTTGAATGTCCATATAACTTATTTTTTTAAGATTTAAAAATATAACTTCCAGATTCACCTTCTGAAAGACGCTTCAAAAAAAATAACCCGGTAATATATTTTAAATTATAGCACGTTTGAAGAGTTTTTATTAATTCAAAGAATAAAATTACAATTCCGATAAAGTAGAAAATAAGAAAATTACTGATTTATAAGGGACAAATATTTTACATTTGACAACAAATATGAATCAAAATTTTATGTCAAAAAAAAAAATTTCAATGAAAAGAAGTACGTTCTTATTTATCGTTACAAATAAATTTGCTGTTTGTTTTTGGAACATTAAATTTTAATCTTAAAATTGTGTAGGTATTTCCAAGCCATAACACATAAAATTATGCCATAAATAATGCCACCATGTACATATACAAACACAGAACAAAATAAAAAATGAATTCAAAAATGTGGATGTAAGTACGGTGTGGCGTATATTTATAAAATGCAAACAAATTTCTTGTGCAAAAAAACAAAAACATTTCATATCTCATTTATAAAACTTACTATTACATATATAATAAATATTTTTAAGTAAATAAATTCGTATGTGTTGTCGTGGGGGTATCTGAGAGAAGAGAGAACTAATATATTACATATTTGATTTATTTAAGTAACATAACTACACACGTATGACTTAATTCTTAACATAAGTACTCCTTCTTAACGTCCATAACTTTTGTAAGATATATTATATACAGAATGTGCTGGTGCGAAATTGTTAAGGATGTTTCCAATAAATTTTCTTAGAATCTTCTAAAATAAATTTCGATTTTTGGCCCCAATTGCTTAGATCAATTTCTTTTTTATTATTATAAATACGTATTTCGACTACGAAGTAGTTATCATGAATCAGTATGAATTAGCTAGTTGTATTAATTCTCTGAGGAGATGTTACTTGTTGCTAATTTGGTGACGGTTTGCCAAATTAGCAACAAAATTGGTAAAGAGTAACATCCCTTCAGAGAATCATTACAACTAGCTAATTCATACTGATGATGACTACTTTGTAGTCGAAATACGTATTTATAAAAATACAAAATAATTTGATCTAGGAAATTGGAGCAAAAAATCGAAATTTATGCGAAAAATCCTCATTAATAATTATAAAAAAAATCTTCTAGAAGTTTTTTAGGCGATTATTTCCTTCACGTAGTTCCTTTTCTTCACATAGTCTTCTTTTCTTTCGAGACGTGATGAGTTCCTTTTCTGGTCGATTTTGAAGCAAACGTTTTTTTTATCAGATAACAAAAGCAATTTTTCTGATAAATTATTGTATTTCTGCACTTTGAATAACAGGAGCTCAGTGAATTTTATCCGTTTTCAATTGTAGTTATTATAACTTACATTGGAATTACCCTATATATAATTATGTATATAAAAATGATATAGCTTTTCTACGATGGAAGCATTTTTAAAATCAATTTAGTGGTCCCAAAAATTACCCCATTAAAAATAGACGCTAGCAGATATCATCGCTAAGTAAATTTCAAAAAATTTAATTTATTTTAGTCTAGTTTCTATGTTTTAGATAATTAAAACAATAAATTTGTTTATATTTTAAAACATTGATTTGATATTCTTAAAACACCAGAAAATTAAAATAAAATTTCCAGTTATTTTAAACGTACAATTTTTTAATTCATATTGATATTAGTAAGTATAATTTGAAATAGTTGATTTAAAAATTGTCTATAATTAAATAAATAATTGAAATTGACAGGTATTCTCTAATGACCGTAGATATTACCAAAAACTAGTGTTCAAAATGCTTTCTAGTCTAAGGTTTTTCTCCTGCTTTGTTAAAATTCTGCTTAGGGAAATCAAATTCATCTCAAATATTTTCTCAACAATCCGATCGTTACATCCTGTAAAATATTTGAGTACAATAAAAATAGAAAAAAAGTAATAATAAAACAAAAGAGTGTTATGAAGACGATTCACCACAATAAAACGCACATTACATTTTCTCTTGTATGTCAAAAGTACCGCCGCCATCATAGATAGACTCACATATCCAAAGTGGTAATAAATGCCAGCCACAAGTATTACTGACTCTCTTGTTTTTTTTTTGTGTTTTTCCGTAAATATATTCTTTACTGGACAGCTGTATATCACATTTTATTAGTTACACAAAATGTACGATAGATGTAGACGTTGTCTACACATAGTTATATTGTATGTATGGTTGAAATGTTATGAGAAATGTGAAAATACGTAGAGATAAATATATATATAATCGTAATTGTTTTTTTATGGTAATAAAATTGTGTTCCTTGCTATTACCTGTGATTCTTTGTTGGTAGTTAATATAATATAATTTTATTTGGCTTAGAGCTTCATTAAAGGGTTATATAACGACTATAATTTAGAACATTTCACTGCAGTTTTTTTTTAAAAATCTGTTTAGAATTCTGTTCTCCTCTAAAACATTTTATATGTCGAATATAAACGAATATTGATTTTCTTGCATTCATAAAAACAGACTTATAAATAAAAAATAATGGTCCTAATTATAAAAAATATTACTAATATATGTGCTTTCTACATCAATATTTTGTGTGAAACATAATTTAGGTGTTGGACATGGTTCACCCAAAACTAATGTTGATTATCAACACTAAAAAATTGGTTGAATTTTTAATAGAAACTTTTTGTTTAAATTTCGTTAAAGACAAAGCTAAAAGTTTTACACTCTTAAATGTAACACAAAATGAGTGTTAACTAAATTATTATTTTAGTTACAATACAAAGGTTGCGTAAATAATTTAAAATAAAGAAATATTTAATGCTTATTAGGAAAATTAGTTTACTTCATTTATTTCAGTCTGTTTCAGTGTGTCCACTGATTTCATGTTAAAAAACATGTAACATAAGAAATTTTATAAATTAAAACCTAAAAATCTGCACAAATTTTTTTAAAAAAAGGTCTTTTTAAGCGGATATCGCAAAATTTCTTGCTGTATTCTGCTAAAACCTGCATTAATTAGAGTTATATCAAGTACGGTTATACAAACACATAAAAGCAAGTTACAATGATTTGGTCATGTTGGCCTGAAATATATTTGTAGTACTCGAGCCAACTTGGCGTAGTATGTAACTATAGATGATTACGGACCATACAATAATGAAATGATACTTAAAAAAATTATTGTCTATGTATAGAAAGAAATTGGTTTTAATCCCTTCGTTATTCAATTATTGGAAATCTTTTCTTGATATAACCAAAAATTGATTGACAGATCTCCCTTCCTTTTTGATATCTTATTCCATACAGTTATATAATAATAATATGTATTTCAAAAATGATAAAGTGCTTATTAGCTAACTTTGAGCTGAAGTTGTGATAAATATTTACGAAAAATGTTATTTGTTTTCAAAACCCATTTTTTCGATTTGTATTTTTTTTCTTCTTTTTTATAGCTTTATTGTTGGATCATGGATCCATTAAACCGATTTGGCACATTCATTAACTAAAATTCAATTTTTATAATTAAAATACGTCGCCAAAGTTTCAGCTTGCTATCTTTTTCGAGTTTAAAAATTTTGTTATGAAGTTTTATTTCTAATATGTAGTGGGAATAAGAAATGGTTTCCAATGTTTTTTTTTTTTGGATTATTGATGGGTTTTTTCACATAAATGTCTTTATTTGCTCTATTTTCAATTGATATTTCGATTAATTAAATATTGTACATGGTTAAAGATTGTACATGCAGTTTTAACTTAACGAGTCTGTAAAAGTAATATTAAATTCTTAAAATTCGTAATACCATACATCCATATTCTCTATTTCAATGTTTTAATACAATATAGAATAGAAGGTATGTGCATTTATTGTACTTAAACTAAATATAAAATCATTAAATTTTAATGATTTTAATTAGTCACGTATTTTCATCATTACAACAAACATGGTGATTCGTACACACTGCTGTTGCTTATAACTTGCTTGCTTGTTTGTGCGCCCCCCGTCCCCGTCCCCGTTCCTATATCATAATTATTATCCATCTATACCTATCTATCCATAATTTCCAGTGATAAATACCCACACAAAAACTTGATGTGTTTTGCCCATTTGAGCATTTCCTTTAACTTGAACATAAGATCTTTTCAAACGTATGTGTATTGATACGAAACCCGTTTCAAAAAAGGTAAAAGTGAAATTTACAAAATTAATAAAATCTTCGTAAAATTGTAAGATTTTAGCTTTATTTTTTTTGCTAATATATTTTTAGTTTTTCAATTATTTCTCTTACTTCTGTTATGATAATTTTTTTGTCCCTATTTCCAAAATTAAAATGTTTGTATTTTATTAATTTCGGCTAAAAAGTAGTTAAATACAAAATACAAATTATTAATTTTACTACAAAATGTTTCAATTGTTGTATTCACAAAATGAACATTCTTTGTATTTACAGTTTTTGGAGTGATTGAAAGATTCAATGAACATTCATACACTAATTTTCTTTCGAACGTGGCAATGGCTAGGCATTACTACTTAAGTTTAAATTAAATATATCTTTCATAAATATGTAATAACATGTATGTATACTTCCAACAAATTTTGGCAGTGTATACAACGTTTTTCTAAAATAAAATGGAAAAGAAATTTTGCTTTATTAATAATTACAATGCTAGCAATATTTACCTTTCAACCTTATTTAAAAATTTTTTTCTCAATAATAATTGTGTTGGATGTTATTTGACTATGACATCGGACAGAGAATATTTAACAAAAGAGCTTGTTGTATACAAAATGTCTAATTATATAAAATTTCTTTAAATTAATTAAATAATTCGTATATTATTATATAATGTTTGAATATTAATTAAAATAATATAATTATTTTCAAATAATTATTTTTTCAACATTTCGTTGTTAAAATTAATTATAAATGACTTTGAGTATACGTGCGCCTATTATTCATTTGTTTTCGAAAAAATTTATTTTATTTCATGTGTCAGGTTATAATTATAACCATATTGCAACTAGAATATCAAATGCAAAAAATTTTATTGATAAAATTTTACTGTCAATTTTTGTTCATGTCAATAACTCTAATGTCAAAAAGCTAATTCTAACCAATCAGCTTCTTAGTCGACGTTAATAATATGACTTACGGGCAATCGCTGGACTGACATTGCATGCAAGAATGTATTCTATTTATCAGAACTGTAAAACAGCTTACATACGTTCAACATTCGTTCGTAACGTAACACCGTGTCGTAAATATGAACTGTAACGTATTCCATGTTACGTGTTACGAAACAAATAGTTTATTGGTTTTGCGAAATTATGATGTTGCTATGTGTTGCATAGCGTTCCATCTGTTTACCAAACGGAGCACCTTCAGTTTAAGTAATTATTTATATTGATAAATTTCAATTAATTGTATTGTATTTTGCTCGTTCCACTCTATATCAAAATATTTCAATTCAATTAAAATAAAAATTAATAATGTTTACGTCTTGTCTTTGCAAATGTCTTTGCGTTATTGAGTTCTCACAATTCGTAAACCCACCTAGCAACATCTTTTGATGCGATTCAAATTTAGGATAATTTGTAGGACCCGATGTAACATTGTCATGTATCAACTTTTGTTACACGACGGTGTTACGCGTTCACGCCCACACAAAGGTTGCTTTTACGCGTCAAAGTTACGGTGTTACGTTACACATGAATGTTGCACATGTGTACCCGGCATATCGGTTTACCAAACGAATGCTTTTTCAGATAATTACATAGATAGTTGCTTATATGATACATAGATTCACGAACTTCATTGTAGATTTTAAAATTTATAATATATAAAACATAAAATGTAAAAACATTTTAATCAATGCTGACATTAGTAGTTAAGTTCTTATAGTTTTGTGCAAAAGGTAAATGATGGGTATAACATTATGTGGTTTGCATGTTAAAATGGCTGCTGATGTTGACTGTTATACACACTTCCATTACGATCAACATCATAATAATATATTACATCTTCAATGTAGTATAGGTACTTCTCTCTATGTGCTCTGCTAGCTACTACTTGGTTATGTGTGTCCTTCCTATTCACATCCTTAATTCATCTCAATATTTGGATGAAGTCATTTACTATATAAAACAACGATCATGTCCCATGTTCTCGATTAGTCTCTTTCTACTTGGAATATGTTAGGTGTGTGTAAAACTGGGCACTACTTTCACACATAAATACGATACATGTTGAGATCGTAATTAGTTAAGGTCATTCTGGCAAAAGTTTTTAGTATCAGAGAGATAAGATATCTGTAAATAATACTGTGTTTAAAAAAGCAGGAACAGTGCTTTTCTTCATTTAGTCAATTAAAGAAAGGTTTTAATTTTCTTGTTTACTTTCCTGTTTGGAAGAAAAGTGGCTACTATTTCTCTACTAAAGAACCATGTAGTGAATAAATTCGAATTTGATTTCAGCGTTGAAGTTAAGCCTTGCTCTGTATAGAAACAAATTGGACGCATTACTGGTGGCATTTTATAGCAGGTAATTGGTATAGGCTAATATTGTTACAAAATTGTTTTTCTGTGTTACAGATTTATGTTATGTTTTCTGACGTTGCTCTATCAGATTGCTTGTTAATCCAACAGGTGTCGCCTAATTTGGATCATCTCTGAAAGAATTCTATAACTATAAGGAATTCTAAAACTTTCTTAAAAGCGGACAACATTTAGTATGCAGCAATGATAATTACTCTAATTATTCTATCAATTCATTTGTTCTGTGATTGATGTAATTCTGAACTAGCCGTATTTCTTTCTATTCATAATAATGGGTCTAATAATTTTAAACTTAGTAATGTGTAGGCTAAAACATTCATTAAGAACTGAAATGTTAAAAAAACATACACTATAAAACACACAGAAATAATTTAATAAACGAAGTACGAAGTATTATTATAAAGAAGAAAACTCTGCTTTCAGGTGCAAACACCAGTTTAACAAATAGTAAACAATTAGTGATTAAAATACTAGTTATTTTTCTTACCTACTTTTTGCCGTAAAAATTTAAATTTAATACTTAATAAAAATAATTATATGTTTTCAACCAATGAATGTCAATAGTTATAAAATTGTTTTGAAATGGAAGATTTCACTGTAAAAGAACTGATAAAAGTTGAGATAGATTCATAAGACCAGTAACGCATTGAGAAAAGGCATATCTTGATATCCCTTGTAGATATCAATTGGATATTTTATATATACAGATTAGTTTATATTCAAAAATAACTCAAATAAATATATTTGTTTAATAACAGTTTATGATAGATTTGTCTTGTTCAAGATAGTTAATTGCCTTGTGTACTCAATTAAATATTATAGAAATGGTTCCCACTATAATGTCTAATTTATCTTTCAAGTATTTTAATGCCCAAGAGACAGTCACACAGAATGTTAGCCTCATACAAAATACGTCGCCATTTATAATGGACGACAGCATTGTATATTTTAGTATTAGGAAATGGGTGAGTATTAAACATTATTATGAAAACCAAAAGCTTGTCTTTATTCATCTTTGTCGGTATTATTTTTGGTAGTTTGTATTTGATGGCAACCTCATTCGATTAACTATTATTTCTCATCATAAAATATTAAGTAGAGTAATATAGACAATTTCGTATTGGCCCAAATTTAACAAAATGAATTTGAATTAAACCATAAAATCTTTATGTTTGTCTTTATTGCAGTCTTTATGCGAATTTTACATACTAAATATATTTCGTTATGCAGGTGAGATATTAATCAGAAAGTTTTTGCAAATTTTGTTGAATGAATGTTTGTCTATTTGAATGTTATTTAAGCAAAAAATTAAATTTTACTCTTTTTTCATTTCTGCCTATTTCATTTTGGTCATCATGATAATTCAAAGAATTCGCTATAGTTTCAATTTTAAATAATCTACTTATAATATGATATATTACATAAGTATTTTATAGTATATTCTTTATGATTCTAAGGATTCCGAATTTTGTGTATTTGATTATTATTAATAATTTGGTTGGTTCAAAAATTAATATTAAATCATCATAATTACAAATGATGTATTCAGTTTTTGAAAAAATATTTTTGATCGATTTGAGAATACTCATTAAATATATTAGTATTGGAGCCCAAAGTTTCAGAATTCTCTATTAGAATGCGATTTTGTAATTTAAATCACATGTTTCATTTGTTTGCCGTTTGTAAATGTTGCAACACTATTCCTCACAAATTTTTTCAAATAGAAATCAAAGGCAAAATATGTAACAACAAATTACATAAGTCATATAAAGAAACCCATTCTAAAAATTAATTTCGATTTTTTGTCCCAATTGCTTAGATCAAATTATTTTTTATTTTTATAAATACGTATTTCGACTACGAAGTAGTCATCAGGTGACGGTTTGCACGAGTAACATCTCCTCAGAGAATCATTACAACTAGCTAATTCATACTGATGATGACTACTTTGTAGTCGAAATACGTATTTATAAAAATACAAAATAATTTGATCTAAGAAATTGGGACAAAAAATCGAAATTTATTCAAAAAATCCTAGAGTTCTCATTAGTAATTATAAAAAGTATTCTAAAAAGTTTTTAACAAATTTCCGAATTTATATACTATGAGAATGGATATTATTATATGAAAACTTTAATTATGGTCAGACATTATGTCTAAACATTGTCTTTAAATTGATATTACGTCTAACTACATTTCATTTTCTCTTACACATACGAACAAATTATTGTTTTCTGCTTCATACACAACATACTTGTCGTCACAATCTATTAAAGCGCACAGTGACCTTTTGACTGTGCATCAAATTGTCCACACATAAACGTATAAGTTATAATAGTGGAAAGCCTTATTTAGTACAAAACTAGTTTTCCATCTATCATTTATACCAAGAAAATTAATTTAAGAATTCTAACGTTAAACATGGTATAAAATATTTTTTCTTTAGTAGATATTTTGGATAAAAAACAATATTTTATCTCTAGGGTTTGTTTCTGTTTTTAAAACATTTTATATCCTTGCAATTCTTTTGCAATTTATGAATTATTGTATTGTACGTGAACAACGAAAAAAGTAACTGATTGGCCAAAAACTTGTTCTGACAAATAATATTTCATCGGTTTCGATTGATATTGATTATACATTTTTTTTTTAAGTCACTTTTCAACTTTTTCAACTACCAAAGTTGTATAGTGACTACAGTGAGTATATATTCAATCTATACAACAACAGTACACAGCAATCCTAGATTTTTACCAATCCACGTTCTGACTGTGTCTGTTGTTACTTAACTTTGGTGATCGGTTGAGATCGGTAATTTCGTTACGTCAGGGGGGGGGGTGGTGAGTCCGAGAGTATACAATTATAAATCAAATAACAATTTTTTTATTTTTATACAAAAATAATGTAACAGGCCATTTAATTTTGTATAAAAAATTTAAGGCAATATCTATGAAGACAAATGCTATTTTACCTTTAATAACCATCCAAGCTAATATAAAAAAAACTGCTTTTTTAACCTGATTTTAAATAAGAATGTAGAAGAATTTAATTTTTATGCAGTGTTTTTATAACGGCCTAAAAAGTATATAATAATTTCTCTAATTTCAAACGAAGAATATGAGGTGCATTCATGTTTTTCATTAACAATTAGAGAAATTATTTAATGCTTAATAGTTATAAAAACATTGTATATTAAAAATTATTTTAGTTTTATTATGTTATTAAAATTCAAATTTTTTATAGCATTATTCGCGCTTTACTGTGGATATGCTTATGCATCATTCCTGGAAATCCATATTGAACATGAATATAAGTGAAATTTTTTACAGTTTGATAAGATAAAAGATTCTAACCGATATGTAGGAGGATTCTGGATATACGCACCATACCATATTATAATATTACCAATATTTCACAGAGGCTATGACCAATATTTCACAAAATTTATTTTCTTACTATTTAATTTAATTATACTAACCAAGATGGACTTTATTTCAAAAGCTGTTAAAGTCGTAACTATTTATAATCGTTAGTAGTTTTTTCCAATTCACAAACTTTTATATCATCTCGAACATAATCTGCTTGACCAGTACAAAAGCTATATAACTATTTATATATAAAGTAAATTTTTACTATAACAAATTCTAATGCCAGCTCAACCCACTTCATACAAATTATATTTGATTAAATTGATAGAACTATCAAAATCGAATATTTAATCAATCTGTTAATATAAATAAATACATTACAAAATGTAAATATTTTATAAGTCTATTGATGAAGCGTGCCATCTATTCAAATATAACTTTTTAATATATTATCATCATACCTATATATATATATATATATATATATATATATATATATATATATATATATATATATATATATATATATATATATATATATATATATATATATATATATATATATATATATATATATATATATAGTTTATACGGGTTGAACATAATCAATGAATTGTATTATTTGGTTGATTCGTTTCATTTATATATTCGTCCGAACTGTCTGTTGATTCGTTTATGTCGTACGTCCTTCGTACGTTCCTTACGTAGATATGCGTACGTACACAGATATGTTTTGTTGTTTATCTTCTCTCTATTCAACTGTCTCTTATACGGATAGACAGATATATACATATGTGTATATATTTTATATATTTGGTTATAAATTACTGTTTTATTTAGGGTAAGTCCGGGGAAGATGGCCGTAGTGTCTAGGAGACGCTATAAAAATCAAAATAATGGTATTTTTTCAAAATTATTTGTATTAAACCTGTCTTTAAGCACTTATCAATAAAATAACACAAATTAAAATATCAACAAAATCTAAGATGGAAAGAAATAAAAAAAATATTTTCTAAATGTCCCGATTAGCCAACTCTCCTGAGCTGTCCGGGGGTGATGACCATGTTAGTTTTATCAGCCTTAAACTTTTCTTTTTTAATTCTTAACTTATCCTCTGAATTTTTTTGGCTGTTCTTTGGATATGTATTTAATACTCTTTGCAGAGATACTGAGCTTTAACATACAGTTGCATTAGGTGATATTTTTATCGGGCTGCTTCGAAAAAATACTCTATTGTGTCCATCGTTACCAAACCAAATGCGGTCATCTCTTTTTAATCAACCGGGAGATATCAAAAATGATAGGGAATAAATGACAATTTTATCAACACATCTACAATACCCATCAGGGTAAAACATAAAAGTACGAATTTCTTTTCAAATTTTAACTCCATGGAAAAAAAATGTGTACACGTAAAAAAAAAACTTTTGTCTTTGAAAGACCCATTAACCGACGATTACATACTTTTTTATTTAATTTTAATATCACTTTGCACGTACTATACAATCTACATGTTGGTCCCGAAAATAATTGGACTGGCTTTAACTCCCGCGTACAACAATCTCCTCAGGACTTACCCTATACATATATATTGGTGAGATCAATTAAATGTTCGATAACGACGATTACTTTACACAATATTATTATGGACACACATATCAACCTCTTTCGTGATACAATCATCGATTATGTACAGGGGCATATAAATTAGTTAGTATTACGTTGTCTCATTTAACACTAGTCTTCCCGTTTGAATGACTTTTCAAAAAGCATCTCGTGTTTAGACGTTTACTTCCCAAGTCCGTCTAGATTTCCGCCAGAAAACCGAACCATAAGTCCAAACTAGCAACCTAATAACTACAATTAATACATGGACTGAAAAGTCCCGGGCCTCACACATAGATGGTGCTAGTTTTATTGCATATACCTTTTTTTCAGTTAATACTAACCTTCAAAAGACAGCTGTTAAAATTTCATGATATTCTATTCATTAGTTTGTGAGTTATTGTGCTAAGAGTGACGCTACTTTTGTTATTTTCAAAACAATGGATCAAAAACAATTTCGTGTTTTAATTTTACACTGCTTCTTGATGGGAAAAAATACCGTTCAAGCGAAGCAATGGCTAGAAAAGTGTTACGGGGACTCCGCTCCATCAGAAACAACAATAAAACGTTGGTTTGCTGACTTCAAACGTGGTCGTAGAGACACCGATGATGCAGAACGCAGTGGACTGGAATGATTGCTCTTGACGTTGCTCTTGACGTTGATGAATAAAGCTCATTTTGAACCAAAAAAACTGTGTTTTCTTTGTTAGGCCCGGGACTTTTCAGTCCATGTGTTAAATGTTATTGTTTCTAATCATTTAATAATTATAAATTGATATTTGCTAAGCAATTTACATGCAAACATTTGAACAAATAATTTTATTTTCTATAATGAGAATGTTTTATTACAAATTAACGCTACACGTGACGCATCAATCTATTCAGAATTTTCTTCCACGTTCTTTCCCGTTACTCGTAAAATACATGTAATTCAAATGTTTTTTAATAACCCTATCCATAATAGATATAAATTATACCAGTGCATGTTATATTGTCAAATTGATTGTAATAAATGAATTATTGCTTGTAAAATAATAGTTTTGTAATAAAATAAAATGAAAAATAATATAAAAAAATTATATTTAGATTAATATCAGAAGTTGTATAATGTTTTAATTTTATTATACATATTTTGTTGTGTTTGAATGATCATTAGTATATAATAAAAAATAGTTGTTTCCTGTATGTCTGCTCTGGCACATACACCAATCCTAAATCATAATTTATGGACATTTTATGTTTATGTGTATCAAAAAATGTGAATCTATTACCGTTGAGTAAAACGTATTTATTAAGGTATGTCTTTTAACAGTTTTCCCGTTTTAAAACTATACCAGAGAAGAAGTCTCTATTAAATTCATTGTTAATGCTTGTGTTTCGTTCAAACATCTAATGAATGAATTTCGGAAATTTTATGTATTAATTTTTAAACTCGACATACATAATATGTCAGAGTATATTAATTTTAGTCTCAAGTTGGTAACGCTAGAAAAAAATGACCGCTCAAACTAATTTTAATAAAAGTGGTCATAGAATCATCTAAAAAGTCCATTTCAGTATATCCGCCCGTCTGTCTGTCATCAAGATAACTTAAAAACGAAAAGAGGTAGTAAATTGAAATTTTGCTGAAGTATTTAAGACATAAAGACTGAGTTTTAGTTCGTGAATCAGTGCAATTGGACTATTGGAATCGATCCAGAACCCAACTTTTGAACCATAGAGGATGGGAAAAAAATTGTGCTGATTCACGAACGATTCACGATTCATTGATGTTTGTTTTTGTAAAACAAACTATTTTTGTTTGAAACAATATGTCGTAAAATGTTTAGGTTCCCCTCAATTTTTGCTCTAATTTAGCTAATAAGCACATAAAAAATACAATACATATTAGGCGATTTTTGTCTGTCTGTCATCAAGATAACACAAACAGAAAAGAGATTCCTAGTTTAAAATTTGATAGCGTGTCCATGATTTAGCAAAGTCGTGCACTTTGATTCTATGAATCTACGAAAACGGATATCTGAAACAACTGTTCATCCTATTTTCATAAGAATTATAATAATAATAATCTTTTATTTTATAACAAATTATTAATTACGAATGCGTATTTATATATATTTTATGTAATACTAATAAATATAAGAAGTTAAAACACTGTTATTATTACTAGTAATTAAACTATTAATACTTTTATCTATTATTTTCATTTATTTGTAAAATTGATTCCTTTTTGCCTGTGTTTATTGACTAAAATTTTTGAAATTTATATTAATCGTGAATCGACCTCGAAATGAAGGATATTTTCAAAAAGTATTTGGATATTTTAGAAATCATGTTTTACTTAATATCTTGAGTAAACTTTTATTATTAGCTTAGTTAACTTTACTTTACTGTATTTTTCAAAACTCTATAAGTAGGTTTTACTGTATTTTATTTATTTATTATTTGTGACCGTCAAATTTAGTACAAGCTTGGGGATAGACTCTTATTTTAAAGTAGGGCACGAATATGTTTTAGAAAAAAATATAAACATCTGCTAAATGTCATTTAATTGTCCGAATAAATTTATGTTACGTGTAATTATTAGTTGTATCGCAATAGGTGTCATTAGGGAATTCGTATTAAGTCAATCAACAGTGCGGGTTGTTTTATTTTAAAGTAGGGTCTGATACAATATTAACTGCAGCTTGTACTACGGGTCTTTTAAACTGGGAGGCACAGCATGACGTTAATCCTCACATATGCAAATTATTTCTGAGCAATAATTATTGAAAATAAAAAGATTCATAGCTTTGTGTAAAAAATTTATTTATTTTCCATTTTATACAACTTCATTTTTGTTTTAAAAATTCATGCACATAAACCAGTGGCCAAAAAGTAGATCACTTGTGCTTTAACATTCAGTCTGTTTACGTCCATGTTGAATTTTTTGTTCATAAATTGCATTGATTTCAACTTAAAATTTTGAAAAACAAAATTTTAGCCATCATTCCGAATGAGTCTACCATAGAAAGTATGACCATTAGTGGATGTTCCGTACTTTATACTTAGCATACCAAGGTACTGAAAGCGACAACTTTTCGAATAAAACTAGAAAATAATTTAACTTCATTAGTTAAATTACGACATCATTGTTATTTTTGTGCAAATGGTTTATATAAACATATATATTATATTTTTAAATTCAAAAGTGTAATTCATTAAGCTGCATGAAAATGAAAATTGATTTGACAAATGTTAGTATTTTACAGTGGACAACACAGTGTTTTATTTAAATTAAACAAATATGAAATGTAATTTGAAAAGTAAAATAAAATGATATCGAATATTAAGGCGGAGAATAAATATAAAAAGAACTGTTTAAATTCTAGTGGTTGTCAGAACGAAACATAGAAGCGATTGAGCATGTATAGTTAACATTGTGCACTTAACCCTCGAATTAATTATGAAAATTATTTATCAATTACCTTTTTAAATATTTCATTTAAAATTGTGACAACTTTTAAATTTTATCTAAAATAATTCTAATAAGTGTGAATTTCTATTTAACCGAACCAATTAAATCGTTGATGGAGCGGATAACCTCGCGTTTTCTAGTCATTCTAATCAGACGATAACAAATAAGTACCCAATTATCTGAAGTGAGAGGAATAAAATTTAGGTGCAAGTGTCAAATTGTAGACAATTTTATTAATGTCAAATAAAGAATATATTAGGAATATTGTTGCATAATAACTAAAATAATTTTGTAAAGCATTGAAAAAAGAGGCAACTACGTGTTTAATGAAATAGCATATATAACATTTACATATTAGTATAACCAGTATTCTGTCTTTTTGCTTTATAACTAAAGAAATTCTCGGAATTCTTTATTGCAAACATTTTGCTAAGAACGATCCCAAATTTAATGAAATTTTTATTACAGGTTAAGCTTGTCTTTTCGTTTACAGTAGCCCATTGTTAATCTATTCACGAGCTACTCATATTTATTAAAATCTGCACCGCTATTAATTTAATATATTTTTAAACATTTATCAACAATCAAAACAGTATTAATATTTACAAATTTTATTCCACACAAAGTTTCTACGGGTATAAGACACTTATAAATACAATATTTAACGTCACAAAAGGATTATTCGTACCGTGCATAGTAAGTGGAAGTGATTTCTTAATCGATCGATCGCTAAGAGTGTCTAAAATTTGTAATTAAAATATAATTATTTGTTCAATTATTTGCATGTAAATTGTTTAGCAAATGTCAAACAAAAAATTTTGAATAATTTCAAAAAATGACATTTAATTGAAGTCATTGGGTTGAAAATTGCAAGAATGATTGAAGAAAATAGCATTAGTAATTACTTTAAGAAATTGCCTATGTAAAATCATACACTATTCACAGAGTTCTATATCATTTGATTGATAAACTAGTATTTCGTACTATAGAAACGAATGAAAACATTGCCATGCACGGTGTCCATAAAGAAAACAGATTATCTTGAGTACGTCTTTAAATGACAGTATTATAAATGTCACATACAAATTAAAACACCTAGATATTATATAAATGTAACCATGGTAAAATGTTTGCAAAAAAATGAGACACATATTTTGTAAAAAATTAGCGTATCAAATTGATATTTGTAAATTGAGGGTTGAAAACAGTAAGCACAGTTTATTTTGAACGATTGAGAACGATATGGCTGGCTGGCCTTCTCTACACCACCGATAATCACAATTTACACTCACCCATAGAATGTTTGAACAGTTGTGACAGTGGGAGTGAGGTCATACAATGCGGGCAAAGTATTTAAAGTTCCAATTAGTGTAAAACAAACATAATTAAAAATATATCAAAGTCAGTGTGTGTCTGTGTGTTGTATTGCATTTCACATAGAATAATACATATATAGAAGTATAGACATACAACACACTCACACGGTGGCTAAACGAATCAAATGAATGAAAATACTTTAGTTACATATGCAATAGTATGTGAACAAACAGACAGACAGATGATAGACTGTCGTTTATTCGTGGATTCAGGGTGGTTCATAAAATAAATTAATACTAAAAAACATTTTTAACAACAAGCTTTTATTTGAATGCTCTAAAGAGAAATCTTTTAATGAAATGAAACTGTCAAGGCTATTTGACAACATTTACTACAAAATATAGCCATCCTATACGAGTCTAACAAAATATATTTCACGTTATGTAAGCTATAAATTATGTTTAGTTTTTGCTAATTACATGAAATAAAATTTAATAACTTTTGAAATTTTATCTTATTAGTGACAGCTCTGGGGACGTCACTTGCTAGTGAAATTTACTTTCAACTTTCTTGGATGACATGTCGCCGTAAAATTCACGCGAGGCAGTGAAATTAAAAATGTTGTTTTTACCCAGATTTTGCTTTATCGTGTCACGCCGATTGTTAAGATTTAGTGAGTTTGGAGCTTTTTCTCAAAGGAAAGGGAAAATTTAATCTGATTTCCTATTATAGTTTCACATTGATTGCAAAATGTCACATATTTCTGGCTATCATAGGTAAAAACAAAGGTTGATATTATGGAAACTTTTCCTCATAGAATGCGGGTTATGATGTTCATGCTTAGCAAAATATATTGTAATCGGAATTGAATCAAGATGATAAATTTTAACTACGCTGGATAAGGGGAAGTGGTTCGAAATCAGCTATCAAAATTTCAACCTAATCAATATACAAATATTACAAGTTAAATTAAAGGTTTTAAAAATTAATTGAAAATGCTGTGGGAAATAATAATTAAAGGCTTGTTTGCGTGAATTTTCGAAAAGCAAGTGTCTGAGTAAAGCTTTACAAATATATACAATCTCGTTTTGATTTTATTTATTTTTGACCGAACGAATTGAGATCCATGGTAAAACGATTTTGTATTTCTTTTGCCTGTTTCTATCTATATATCTATCTGACTATATATCTATGATTGTTTAGCTGTTAGTTCCGAACGCCTCGTGCAATTTTGACGAAATTTTGTACCCCATTCATCACACTTAGAAAATTCAAGGTATTCACAGAATCACTTTTTTCTAAGAAAATTGAGTTTCATTAAAAAATATAAAAAAAATTAATAACTGGTTTCTAACACGAGAATAGAGACTTTATGTTACGAAAAAAGCTTCTCTCCAGTAAAATTTTCTGAATTTTATGTACATATTATTTGTATACTTTCTACATCTTTCTGAGTGAACTCTACAGCTTACAGAACTACAAGTTTACGGTCTAATTTTGTTTTTATTTATTTAATAGTATTTAGGTTTTTATTTATGACCCTTTAAAAAGTCTTTGTACAATATTTTCTAATAATCCACTCGGTATAGACGTTTGATTACACAATGAACAGACATGTTATATGGATTTAGTTTTAGAGAAATATAACAAAAGAATTAACGAAATGTAACATATTGTTAGCGATATATGTACGTTATATTATTTAACTGTTGCAGTTGGTGGAAAACTCTAAAAAGTATCATTTGATAGAAATTTAAAAACTCTATATTGTAACAATTAGAATGACTTAAAAAATATACAATACTATTTTTATTACTGTGATGTTGTTAAATAATAATCCTTATTGTTTGATTCGTAAAGCACCAATAAAAATAAAAATGGATAATTATATACTTGAACAAATTGGTGGGTAGATTAGTTTTACAAAATGTTTAATAGAAAAAGAAATAAATGCAGGTGGATTTATTTCAATTGTATATAATTGATTGTTCATTTAATAAAGAGTCGGGGTAAAAATTGAGCGTATTTAAGGCAGAAAGCTTTTCGTATGGATTGTTTAGACCAATAAAATGAAGATTTTGCTTATGGTAATTTAATCGAAACCTAAAATCGGAAATAGGTACAAAAGGAATGTTTATGTTCCAAAACTATAGAGGTAGGTTCCTTTATGTAATGATCGGAAGTCATAAAAATTTAAATAGCATAATCAGTTTTACATGTAGTAACAAAGAATACAAACGCCCATTGAAGTGTATACGTCCAATTTTTGTGTATTCAAAAACTTTATTACTTATCCGGAACACCATTTGGCTATAGCTGTTCAATATCGGTATTTAATGTGATTACCATTAGTGAACAACAGATGGCCATAGTTGGCCATCGAAACTAATGAAATGAAATAAAACGAATGCAATGATGAATTAGAATATTTAATGTCAGTTAGTTTTTACGTGTATAGGCATATACCTGTAATTTTTTTGTATCGATTGAAATCATGCATTTAAATAGATTTTAAAATTATATTTCAAGCAATTTTAAATCGTTTTTGCGTTCGGTTTATCAAAGATTACAACAAATGGCCATTATCTGCAAACATTCAACATCTATAGCCATCTCTTGGCCACTACTGATAATCACATTAAATACACATTGAAGTGCTATAGCTAACTGGTGGCCGGGGTAAGTACTAAATATTTTTGAATATATAAAAATAATATATTTAATATGGTAGCATTGATAAACTGAATTGTTTCCGTTTTCATTACACTTCCATGATATTTTGATTAACATGCTTTTCAAATTTTAATAAACAGTAGCAAAATAAAAATAAAATTTTAATTATAATACGATCATTCAGTTAATCTTAAAAAATTATTTATCATAGAGATTTTAAATAACATGCATAATCAACTCTGAGAAGTTATCCTGAAAATTTATGATTATGAATTTAAAAGAGTCATGTTAAAGTTTGTAATATTTGAAGTGAAAACCATAGGGTGCTTGAAAAACATAACTAATACATCAATAATTCAACCAACTATGCGAAACTATATGTAATCGTTCGCTCTTCGATAAGTGTTTGTTACAATCCCGACTGCTATGATTTTAGTAAACACAACATTCAAAATCTTTTCAAATTTTCCTACTAACGGTAAGTTTTAAAAATGCATTGAGTCCAATTTCGTAATATTAATAAAAATTAATAAATAATTAACATATTATATTAAATGACATACACTAATTACTTTTTGTAAATGATGTATAAATATGGTATGACAGCTAATTATTTTTAAATATTTAATAATAAAAAAGGAATGTTATTTTATTAATAAACAATTATTTGTTTATTTATTTATTCAATAAATTCTCATAAGTGCTTTTAATGAATATTTAATTAAAAATTTAATTTAATAATATTTATCAATTTATTATTTATATTTAATGTTTATCATTGGATTTTATTTTATAAGATAAATATGAATTTGATCACGAATATTAAAGTACTAAATTGATAAAAAATTTATTAACATATATTTTTTATATACAAATTAATCCATTATTTTATATTAATTTTAATGTTGCCATTGCACTTTCTTAAGGAAGTGTGGTCAGAATTAAAATAAAAACTTTAAAATACTATATCATTCAATTATAGGTTAACACATAAATTTTTTTTATCAAAGTATAATTAATTTAGTCTTAAATTTTAAACGCCGATTAATATTGAAGGCACTTAAAGAACTTCAGAATCAGTTTTCATAGAATCAGCTAATTATTTCATCTTTAACTGTTTGCCCACCTGCCCGACTCCAAAATTACTCGAAAACAAAAGGATCTTGATAAAATTTTGAATGCGGATTCTGGACAATAAAAGTAAATTTGGGTTCCTCTTTGAACAAATTCGATTAATTGAGTCAAATAGATCCATGTCCGATCCTTTTATAAGAGATAAGTGAAAAGTTAAAATACCAAAACTTTTGTTTCAAACATATTTTTATCAACTATTTAGATTCGCCACAATTTAAGTTCAAATTCATAGAATTGATATATAAAATTACAATACATATTATTATAAACTATTCATATATCTATGTATAATATATCTATTTAGTGTATTTTACAAATGTTGTTAATTATAAATATGTCAAAAATTGATACTAAGCAGTAAGAAAATATATAAACAATTAATTCTGTTAATTAGTATATTCTATTGCTTAAATAATAATCTAATTATTTACCCATAAATAAAGCTTTTACTTGTTAAAAATATCAAATGAAATTTGGAAAACAACCGCTCATTTCTCGCGTCTTGTTACGAAAATTTTAATAAAATAATTCCAATTTGTGTAACCAAACAAATCAACTCTATTGAAATAACAGTTGTTTTAAATATTGTTCCTTAAATCGTTTAAATGGTTTTCGGAAATAATGAAATAATAAATTTTTACAGAAAAAAAAGATGAATATTTTTAATAAACCTTTTTTTTTTTCCATTCCCATTTTAACAAGAAAATATAAATTACATTTTCCAAATATAACAAGCTAAATAAAAATTTAAATATATAAAACATAAATTTTAAGATGAAAAGTCAACACTAAATGTGGAAATAAATAAATAAAAAAAACACAAACTTTTTTATATTCATTGTTATTTTCCCTGATTTGAGAAAGTTGTTAGTATAATAACTTTCACAAAACTTTTTCAAACTAACAATATTTAAAGTTGTATATACATAATAATGAGAGATATTCGTTGTTTGTTCGAAGTACGATGTACAACGTTCAATGTAGAAATATGAAAATTTTTATTTTACAAACAACGAAAACTTAAAATTTCGTTTTGTATCTCAAACAGATGCAAAATCCTTTGAATAAACGCATTATTTAATTATTTTTATTTTAATGTTATTTTTCAACGATAAAACTACTAAAAATTTCTCAAATTTTGAATTTTTCAAATGATTTAGTTCAAAGTTGAGGCAATTCAACATACAAGAGAAATCGTATGATCTCTCGGCACATCCTATTCATTTTCAAATTCGTATTTGATGCGTTTGTCCATTTGCCATAAGTCAGTAGTATCGTCTTTACCGGCTCAGTGGCCAAATGATTAAAGGAACTAATCATCCATTTGACTATTTAGACTGGAAGTTGTGGGTTCGATTCGTTTAAAATTATCACTTTGTACACCTTTCTTTCAGTCGATTGAATACAAACGAGAGAAAACTTCAGTCAGTTTTACTTTTACTTTACATCAATTAAGTACAACAAAGACGGCACAACAAATTTCGATAAAAAAGTGTACATAAATATTTTAAAAAAAACTAAAATTTAAAAATACTAAATTATAAAAGTAAAAATTCACGTTAAAATTTATTTGAAGAAATCCACAAATAAGCAAATATAAACGTTTTTAATTTTTAAGAGCAAAATCTGTGTAATTTTTTTTAATATTTTTTGTAGAAAACAAAACATTTTTAATTCTGCATATTAAATATATTTCATTCTAAACGGAAATGCGGAAAGGATTAAACCAATTTTTCAACAGGCCTTCTGTTTTATTCGTATATATATTCCTTCTATACATGCAGATACGAACTATTTAATTCATATATTAATATACATATATCATTGTAAATGTCCCTTATAGAACTTCCGGTTTACAGGAACAGGAACACACGTATAATAATAATAATCATAACAGCATGGCCCTGGAAATAACTTCATATAATATTGTATAAAATAATATATTACATACATATATACAAAATGAATATTTCTATCTCATTTTAACATTTTGTTTAATTAATAGGTTGTGTTTCTTTTCAATTCTATGGAACGTATTCTAATATTGTCTATGGTATGAATAGAATGTAACTACAGTTTTTGAATATTACTAACCGTATTCTACACCGGAGTGAATTTAGAAACCATATCAAATGTTGATATGTATAAAGTTTTTAGCTTCATTTTCTTTGATGGAAATTCTCATTTGAAAATGTTTTTGAATGAAGGGTGAAGAAAACCACAGGAATATTATGGTATGGAATACTTAAATAGATAATTTTATATTAGTTCGAGCAAACAATTTTGCTTTTAAACTTACTTTATAAATCTTTTCATCTGACATTTCAAACGATAATGTGTATTAAACTCAATAAAAAAAATGTTTAATTTCAATCATTTATAAAATAATTCACATGATTAATTGGGCAATATTTTCTCAGAAACTATAACACTCCTTATTTTAATATTTATATGGTTCCAATAATCTACAATTTCTGGAAGGGTTAAAAATATTTACCTATGTTCATTAATATCTACCTATTTAATTGTGCTATCAAACGATAAAAAATGTATATCACTCATTAATAAAAAATAAAAACGACTTTAATCTTTTGAATTCGACGTTAATGACTGCGAATTACTCCATGTTGACTCTTTATTCAAATTTTAGTAAGTTTGTGGTTTTTGAGTTAGTTTTTTTACTTAAATATTCAATTAATATTAACCCATTAGTTCTGAAATACTTCGCATCTCATACAACTAAATGGCGAGGAAATAATTGACTATAAGCACTCAATATAATGTCGAAGCAATATTATATGGAGTCAGCAGGCTGGAGTTCAATTCCCGGAATTGGAACCAAAAATGATGAAAAATTCCTGATGTTGATGCGACTTTGATAAGTCAACAATAAACAGTAGAACATAATTAAAAACACAATTAATTTGCAGAGAATGAAATTATAACATAGAAGATTTAAATTTGAATGTTATTTTTATTTTTCTCAAGTTTTCAAAGAGGTGAAAGATGGCATTAATTGTTACTATTATCGTAGACATCTACGCTAGGTTTTTTTCAGAACTAAGAGAGACCCTTATCTATTAAAGGTACTATTATATGTGAATATTATTATAAATGTATGTTTTGTAGCTAAGGAGACTAAAGGCAAAGTGAAGAAATCAGGAGGCTAAAGGCAAAGTAAGCAGAGTAAAGACAATCGTAAATATGATTGATAGATTTGATGATTTAGAAGCATGTCGTTACAATGAAACTTTACTTACTCTATTATTTAACTCTGATACAAAACCTACAATTGCGTGAAAAAACATTTGTTTCTACATATCTATTTTGTACCCTTCTCTTATACTGTGGTCTTTAAATTGGGCTTAAGCTCTGATATGCAATTAAATTTCTACAGTTACACGAGAAAACAATTAATTTCAGCATTTCAATTGATTAAAATAAAAATTAAATAACTTAAAAAATTTTAACCATGCACATCGTTTTGATAACCACCCTAAGATAAATCTTTGTATAACTAATTCTTTTAAACTGGAATTAGCACAAAACTACAAAAAAAGTCAATAAAACCAATTTATTTACAAAAATGTATGTATTAACGTAATATGAAAATCAAAGCACGTTCCCTCAACTAAAATCTAGTTTTTCTTCAATTGATTTACGATAATTGAGTTTTAGTAATAAACTTCTTTACAGAGTATAAGAAACAATTCGTGCATTACATGTTATTATATTAAACTGTTTAATCCCTCTCTCTTTTTGTATCCTTTACGTTTTGTCTCTCTACAGTAAAACTTTTTTTTTTCAATTGTTACAGCATCCATTGCAGAAACTCAAACAAATATGGCACTGTATATTGGAATATCTGTTGCTATTTTGGTATTTGCTGTTGTTGCTGGATTTTTGATACGCGTATTTCGACGAAAGGGACGAGATCACTCTTTGTATAATCGAGCAGCTAGTGGTAAGTAAAAGCTAAAATTTGTTTCGTAATCTAAGATGATATTTAATATTAAGCATAGCAAGATGAATAAAAAATTGTAAGTTTTGACGAAATCTTAGGTACGCTTTGACGAACAGCGATTTTTTGCTCCTAATGTAATTTTTCCACATCGAAAATCAACCGCTTATAAACAGTATTGTATCTTATTTAACTTTTCACCTGAAAACTCTATTATTATAGAAAAATTTTAGTTAAAACTCTAACATCGATATTTTATATTCATTTATGAAAAGAAGCGAAAGATAAGTCATTATATTCAAAGTTGTTTCTCCACTATTACTTTCTTTTACTACTAATAAGAGGAAGTTTTCTAATAATGTCAAATTTGCGATTTAAAACTTTTGCAGTTCCCTGAATCATACATTTTTTGAGGTTCCCTGCATCCAAAATAATGGCTTTCAGAAATTGGCCCCTCTGTATGCCTGACCGTGAGACTTTGCGAGTGTGCTTATTTATGTGTGTCTGAAGCAGCGATTATGTATCGAACGCTTTATCTTACATTAATCAAGCTTAGTACTTTGTCGTCCTATAACCTCTGGTTGTGCTGAAGAACCTCATATCGGGCTTTCATCGGTTTTATTGATTACGCTATTGCAATTCTAAAATATATTTTACTTAATAAATCTATTCGCTTTTTTCATTTGAACTACTTTCTAAAAGTTTTTGAAATCCTTAAGGGATTCTCACGGTGAATAAAATAATAAGAGAATAATTATTTCTTGATATTTTAAACTCAACCTGTATAACAATCTGATAATTGCTACAGAGTACCTGTATCTCACTTAAAACAGGTATAATTAAATTTATTTATATGTTTAACAAATATTGAAACGGATAAATTAAATTTAAATCGGGAAGTTAATATTAAATATATACCAACATACAATATATGATGGTTAGTATATGTAATATCTATTAAATGTATATTTATATATAATAATATATGATACAATTTCGGTTACTTTATAATTAAATTCAACTTTTTATTCATGTATGTTTTGTAGTATTTTGTATTTTTTGTAATTGTAAATAATATTACTTAATGACTTTATTAATAAATTAGTAATTTTGGCTATTTTGTACAGAAAACCAATGGTTGAATTAAAATGTTTAAATACATTGATACAAAACAATTCCAAAGCTTTAAAAGTGTGATTGTTATTTTTTTGCCAATTTCGAGACTCCCCATCGTCACAAAAATAAATTGTCAAAAAGGTCTAGAAAGACAAAACGACATAAAATTTTCGGGACTGAAATAGCTTTTTTAAAGATAATGTAAAATTGAGTGGATAATATATCCATATTTCCATATTTTTTTGTAAAATTTTAACAGATAAAAACTATCTTGAGGTATCCAAACTCTGAGAATTGTTTAAATTAAGAAAATTTTAAATAATTTTTTGTTGTATAACAAATATTATCCAATATACCTTAATGTAATTACTCATAGTCCGACAAGTCTTGAGTATTGGACCAAAAAAATTATTTATGGTTTAGGTTACTTGAATATTTATACGAAATGTTAAATTACAAAAATGTCTGAGATAATAAGATAAATTATTTTCTAAAAGTTTGCCAATTATAATTAGTTCCAAACCGAAAATGGCTCAATTAAACCATTAATGTTTGTGACAGGTATACATATTATCATACGCAGATTCATATAGATATATTATATCAAAGCTAGTCAAAATGGATACATCAATCTGTAACGAGACAAAATTTTATCATATTTATCTATTTGTGAATAGAGATGTCATTCAATGATTTTCCCAGAATTTCTACCGGGGAGACGGGGAAAGATTCATACAATCAAGTATTAAGTAAGATACAAATGTCAATTGCTCTCCTTGCATACACGGCTGGTACCAAGAATGTATACGCATTTCTCTAATGCGAATTCATTATTAAATGTGATCGTGATACCGTTTTTCTACGCTTGGTTCGAAATTTTTCGCCTTCTCATATTGTGAAGACTTCAAGATTAAAAATTTGTATAAAATTTAAATGAGTTGAGACAAAGTACTTGTATACAAATATAAAAAACTCTGTCAAAGTACACTCATCATATTTCCTAGTACTATTATTCAATTATAATAACTTTGAATTACGTTTTAGTACCGAATTAAGCTAAAGTATTAAGAAATATAATATAAACTGAACGTTCATTCAACCGGCAACAAGTACCATCTTCATAAATACAATTTATATAAATCGACTTAGCCTCTCTCGCTCTAACATTACATAACATAATATAACAGAATATAATTTACTTTGTAGACAACTTTAATAAATAGTTTATATTATTAATTAATATAATATGTTAGAGATATAATTGACTTTAATAATTATTATTATTACTATTTTATTTTATATAGAACTTACCGCCTTCAAATTTTTTTTATATACTTCTTTAGGTGATTCGTTCTAGATTCATCTATTATGTATGTATAAGCAATTAAAGGATAATATTGGACAAAATTATTGTAGATACGAGCCTGTGAGAACTATTCCAATCTCTATACTCTGTTAAAAAATTTTTAAAGACCTCGCTCGAATCTTTACACACAGGTCTCAAATATTTTATAAAATAAAATATCAATAAACTGTAACAGTTTGAAAAATAATTGATTCTATTTCTTGTTGAATATAAATTTATATTTCAAATAGTTAAAATATTTGATTCTTTTCATGAAAACTATATTAAAACTATTATTCTGACGACAAAATGTTGACACAAACATATGTTCGTATATAAAAGAGACGACTTTAAAATTATTTTAAATTATAAACTATGAATCCTTTTCAAATCGGTGGTAACCAATCAATTTTTTAGCTAAGAAAATGAATGACGCCGACTCTCAAAGGTAATTGGTCACTAGAAAACTATTTATAAACCTAAAAATTATTATTAACATTTTAAAGTCGGTTCTGTTTTTCAAAAACTTTTTACTTTTGACTGTTAAAACCTCCAAAAATTTGGTTTGGCCGTCCTTCTCATAAGAGCTGGAAGTTTTTATTATAAGATTCAAATGTAAAATGTAAAATGAATTTTTTTAATCGGTCTGTAATCCAAGAAACTATGCGTGAAAATATTACCAAAAAAAAAAAAAATGCATGGCTACTACTTGTACCAAGGTTTATTTACAATATGTGCAGCTTCACCCGAGTAGCGAATTTGGTGACATAGACATAAAAATTAAACTGACAACTTTTCTAATATATAAAAAGCTATTTTAAACTTCTTTAAAAAGATTTTATATCCAAGAACGTCGAAAAAACATATTAAGAAATGAAAATGTTTCAATGTTTGTAATAGGTTTAAAAACCATTTTCGTTAAACAATTTAAGATCGAAATACCTTAATAAAAATACTAAATAACTTCTTTGCAGAGTGTAAATAGTAAAACAAGTTAACTTTTGTAATAATTGTTGAAGCATAACGAAAAATTTCATCGTCGGATTGTTGAGTTTTTTTCTAAAATAAATTCTTTCACATTAATTATTGCAGGATACGTTTTTTTTTCTCTATCTATACGAGTATGTTTAAATTATCATTTCACTTAAGGGGCGTTATATATAAGTTCTTCAAATCAATCGTTTATAAAAGTGATTGATGAGCGAATTATATGTATAATATAAATATTTAATCATTGTGATAAAAACTATGAAAAAAAATATGGTCAAAATTATATTATTGTTTTATTACATCATAAAATGTATCAATACTAACATTTTATTCAATTAATAATATGTTTGTAAACATTATGAATCAATCGTAACGGTAAATTTGAACGTTTCTGTTTAAACCGTTCGTAGTAAGTACTTGGAGGAGACAGTTGGATCGATCGAAAGATAAAGAAACCACTCTCTGGTCGATTACTGTCCCAACCAATTTTGATTTGACCCAATTCAATTCTCACCCCTTTCAAATGCATTAAAGCTAATTTAAGGACAGAAAGATCTCTTCTAGCTAGCCCTTTAAAAATAGCTACAAGTCATGAATTGAAATGTTTACCAGTAAACTTGGACTCATTTCTATATTATTTTCATGAAAGTATTGAAATTTGATTGGGAATCTTACAGACTGCTATAAAAAAACTATCTGGCATGTAATTTTATAAAATAAATCAATTCAAAGATATTTATGATGTATAAATCAATTAAGATCCTGTTGACTATACACATTTTTTTTTTTATGAGTTAAAAATATTTAAAATATTATACGAGTTGTGTATACATTAAGTAATTAAATTTCGACAAACCAGTCGAAAAAAAAACATATACATTTAATAAAACAAGCCAAAAATTTAATACTTTTCGAAGTTTATATACACTACATGGTATCACAAAATGAACGTAAATCATATTTAATGGTTCACAAAAATAATGTTCTCTGATGTCATTTTTTTTTTTTAAAAGTATGAATTATTTTCTATTATGATTTTTTTTCTAAATGGATTTTATGACTTGTTGACAATATTTTTATATGTTTTTTTTTTTGTTAGTTTTTAGTATTTTTAGAAATTTTTTCGATGTAAATTATATGCATTTTTAAGACATTCTATTGAAAGGATGTAATTTCTTTTTTAAAAGTTAACTGAGCCACATTTTAATTAATTTATCGTATAAACTTTTCGGTGTAAAACTTACTTTTAATTTTAGAACATTGTATTTACTTGTATTTCACTCATTTCCAACGCTTTCATCATATTTTTATGGATACGTTTGGTAGTTTTAAACATTCAAGTAAAGATTTCTTATAAGATAACAATCTTTTTTTACCCTTTAATACAATGAAAGCTTCTAAGTAAAAAATTATTTGTTACTTCGTTCGAATTATAAAATTTATACGGGTATGAAAAATTCAGTTTAAAGTTTCAAACAGTCAAAACTACATAAAACATTCCCAAAGTTTTGGTACATCATAAAATCACCTTATTCATAACGTACATCATGCCCATTCAAAAGAAATTTTGTGAATTGGGCAATGTCAATAATTATGAATTGAAGATGGATTACTTTTCTCCATAAATGTCGCTTTTGAAATTATAAAAAAATATGAGACAGCTCAAAGTCTGTGACTTTTTTATTTCAGTTAAAAAACCAAAAATAAAAGCACAATATTAACCAAATTCGTAATAAAAACTAACTGGTCGCACTTAGACCACTTGTTTGGCATTATTTACCAATCTCAAAAACGCTGCTATCATTTCAAAAGCAATAAACTTTACCAAAAGAATATAATATCGTTATTTGTTTCTATAAAAAATTGATCCTAAATACCACTTTTGGTCCATTTGAACTCTTATTCGTCATTGATACACCCCAAACATGACAAAAAACCAATTTGGCTTCCGTATTAAAAAATGAAAACTTATAGAACTACAATTAGAACTGGCGCCAAGGATTGCTTATGTGTTGAAATTAAATTCGCCACGACACACCACGCGCTATGGGACGTTACTTTTCAAAGAATATTTCCGTACCCACGAAACGGGTATATATTAATCAAAAATATATTTTGTATTATGATTTAATATACAATATGATTAATAAACCAAAAATATTAAATAAAATAGCTTGCTAAACGTGTATATGCTAATTAAAAAACCCACAAAAACACAAAATTAAATGCATAAATAAACCTGTTCACAGCGTACGGATTGTTGAGTGAGGAGTATTGAAGAGTTATGACTTTATGCCCCGTAATATATAATTAAGTTACATATGAGATATTAAATATGCCAAAATATTACAAATTATATGTCAAAAATATATCAAAATTGTTGACAGACCAAAATTTATAATAAAATAATAAATAATCATTTTTAAATATGTAAATTACATTTTGATTATAACTCGCCTCATAAAAAACTGTGTTTTTGAAAACTCTTTTAAATCAAAATTTAATTTTTTTTTTTTTTAAATCTTTTAATATATATAAATGTATTTTAAAATAAAACGATTATTAGTTTAAATTATTGTTTATTTTTGAAATTAACCTAACCATAATTTAATGACCTCCAGTGGTTTATCATACCTCCATATATTAATTATAACAATCGCTTTACATTTTTTTATGGAATATTTTTACAATTTTAATTATAACACCATTAAAAAAAAATTTTTTTAATTAGAAATATATAAAGTAGAAATCGAGATTAAAAATTTTCATGTATCGAATATATTAATAAGTTTTTTTTCAAAATATGATAGAAGCGTTAGGACAAACAAATTATTAAGTTTCCAAGGCTACCACAATATCTACCTATCTCTAGTTTTTGTTTTGTAAGAGAACTTCTCAGATAAATAACTTAGACTTGCGCTTTGAACAAACCTTACCCATACCAACAGGCACTACAGCTCGGTATGGGCCATAATAATCCCAACAATTTGTCTCCAAGTTAATCGGTTGTTTATTACCGTACCCCATCCTCTAACTCGAATGGCTCGTTAATTTTCCAGAACTTGATGCATTCATCTCAGTCCTCCTCGTCTTCTAGTTCCGTTCACTCCGACGTTCATTATCGTTTTAGTCACCCTATATTCCTCCCTTCTGTAAACGGGATAAAACATACTGAGTCATTATCCAGTTTTGACTTCTATAAGATATTATGGATCTTATAAAGGTTTTGTAAATTTTAAGATTCATTTTTCTGGATATTAAATTGTTCTTTTGTGTTTTTTTGTTACCGAAAAAGGTCCCACTTCGTATTATTTTCGGTTCTTCCTATGCTGTTGACAATGTCTTCGAGTAATCAGCTTTAAAACTCCTTGCTTGTAAAATTCTGGCATATTTTTTTTGACTGCTTGTATTTTTTGAAAAGGATACATTGCTTTATTTTCATTTACATCCAGTCCCAGTTCTTTAATTTTACAACTAATTATAAATATAGAGGTGAAGATTTACCATAAATAATGTTTATTAGTAGAGTGAGGAACCAGAAGAAGATTTAAACACTTTGTGAGGTTTTGTTGTGTGAATGTTCGCCTGTAAATGTTTATTTATTTTTTAATGTCAAGCAATAACTGTTTTATATTTATTTTATTTCATTTTTTTTTCTCATTTAAAAACGTAGTAATTATAGGTTATCTGTTAACAATTTATTTTAATAAAATGTTCAACGAAATGGTTGTAATAACATTTTATGTATGATCACAAATTTTATTCAGTATTTTTTTATAACAATATTCGTATGTTTTTTTTTAAGGTAGTTGTTTCAGATATATTTACAATATTGTAAATATATATGCAGGATAATAGTAGGTTAGTTTGTAGTAAAAATGACAAAAATTTTTATTTGATAGGCTACAGCAGTACTGTCAGTGTATACTGTTATATGTATAGATTAACCACACACTACTACACTTATCATGTATATCACACATATTGTTAAACTAGTAAACTTTTTCACGTATTGTTGAACTTTCAGTTGCAATATAAATATATATATATATATATATATATATATATATATATATATATATATATATATATATATATATATATATATATATATATATATATATATATATATATATATATATCTTAATAACAAAATAGTGAATATATTTTTTAAATTCATAAAAAATTAATTGATATTGTAATAGTTTTTCAAAAGTTTTAATCTGTTAGTTTTTTATTAAAATCGCGAACGTTACTTAAAACTCATACTTCCTCATTGATCGTAATGTAAATTATCCGAACTTTGATTATAAATAACTTGAATTCAAGACGATCAATCGACATCAAATTTTAATGGTAATAATATAATAATATTTCTAATAAGAATACAAAAATTAAGAATTTCCTGTCACTATGACTTCAGCAGTCCAACTACCTTAACTATTTTTGTTTTAATTTGAAAAGATCGTGCAATGTATAAAAAATGATTTTTATCAATATGGTTTTACAATTTTCTAATAAAAATAAAAAATAAAAGAAATTCCTACAGTCATAGGTGAGAAAAAAAGAGCAAAAAAATTATACAAGAATGATAAATATCAAATAAATTATCGCGGTAATTTCTTTAAGAATAGATTCATATATTCATGGTATTTTGCTGCTTTAATAAACAATTAATATGTACAAACATTTGTGCACGAAAAAATTTACAAATATTACTTTTAATAATTAATTGAATAATAAACATCATCATACGTTGAAAAAGGTAGCCCAAAATATCAACGTTAAACTCGTCTTGCGATTTTTTCATATACTCTCAATAATTTTTGGGACGTTATTTTAAAATATATTGTGCTAAAAATCCTTCAAAAAATTTTTGTTTTCAGAACCTTTGTAAATCAAAACGTATAAATAATTAGTTACCCCTCTAGCAACATAAAACAAAAGTAATAAAAAAAAATTTGGTAATTAAAAAGATAAAAAATATATAAATAATTATTCGAATAAGAATTGTATTTTCTTAATTTCAAAGTGAATACAGTTTGGCTGACTCATTTACAAAAAAAAAAAAAAAATATAGTAAATAATAAAGTGGAGTTAATGAGTCATCTTTGTTAGCGGTGGGTTCATTTAAATAAGTAAATAAGTTTGACTGAACAGGAGGATATTGGATATGAAACGAACCATATTTAAAAAAAAAAAGGAGAAGAAACCAAAATACTCTCAAAAAAATATTAATAATTTTTTTAACGAAGTAACAATTTGTATACAAAGTTTAACCATTCAAAAAAGTGTTATGTAACAATTAAACTTACTACGAATGAAGAGTTTTTAAAAAACTTTTTTGTTTTTATTATTTTTAAGTTTGAACCTTTGGGTAAAAATATAACTTGCTCAAAATCTACTACAGATCACGTAGGTAAGATCTTTGAGATGTATTATGAACACCAGATGAGGTGCAATTTATGCTTTATTGATTATGAATATGGAGCTGAAATTATAGCAGTGAATAAGTAGATATACAAATTTCTATAATCAACAATTTTGTGCTGTGTCCTCTGAATCTTAGTCTAGTAAGCGATACCACGTTTATACGTGGAGATGCAACATATAATGGTTCACAATCACAACGAAGTTTCCAACAAATGAATAAAAACATTTTCTTCTCGTCAGTTATACAACACATTTTTATATGGATACACTCAGTATATTGTGGAAGTTGCTTTCAGTATACTTTTAAACTTTTATTTTATTTTTTTTAGCGATAAAACTAAAGTACCCGTTTGGTGGTCATATTGTTGATATTCTATTAAACTCTATATATTACGCCCAAGACTTGTTAAAATCGTAAAAATTACTACAACATTGCTTGCTCAAAACACACATATGGATTTAATTTGAAACATGTACCTACCAAAAAAAAAACAAACCACCTTGACGAAATCACATTTAAAAAAATATATATATATTTAAGATGTTACGCCCTTATGTTCAGTTTAAAATGATTTTTACGACTTTTGTTGTATAGAAATGTTCTACGTTGTATTTTTTTTATTTTTAAAACTATCTAATTAAAAAAGTTTAATTAATGTTTATCGTTATGTTTTTAGTGAGAAACATTTTAGAATTATGTATTTTATTTGTTATAAACTGAATTTATTTTTATACCTACACGAATTCTTAATTTACTTAAATTCGACGTTTCTGGGATCCTGTTAATAGAATGATTCGATTGCTTGTATGGAAGGCGAAACAATAACTTCGAGTATAGAATTTGTCATTTCAAAACTTGATTGAGGAGTAGCATTTATTGATTGATTAATAAATTTTTGCAATAATATTTTTATTATTTTTTTGATTTACTAAATGCTGTTAATAGGATGATGATAAAATTACTTTAGTAAATGGCCCCAAAACTTAATAATTAAATGCATTTAATTTTCAAAATGTCTTTGTGTTATTTTTGAATAAAAACACTTATTTTTAATTATACATTTTTTTATGACTTTTTTGTGTATTAAAACGTATGTATACAAGTGGGAATACATACAGATCAAAAGATAAAAAGATTTTGTGTTTTTTATTCATTTAACCCTCCGTCGACACAATGCATAAACAACAAAAAAAACATATGTATTAACTTATGTACGTACATAAGAATTTGATACTTCTTTGTTGTGAATCGACACAATGAATATGTATCAGTTATTTAAATAAATTTTAATTGAGTCCACATCAAATGCCACGTATAAATACTGTGTTTATTTAAAAAGGCTTAATTCCGAAGTTTTTAAATGTCTTGAATATATTTTGTAAATAATGAAAAATATTAAAATATTATTTGTTATATTACTGATTCCTATTGTCAATAGTTATTAGTTCGGGAGGTAGCGTTGTAATTGTCACAAGCATTTAAGGTCGATTAATTCATGTTGAAATTGATGGTTTATTAGCAGTCGTATACTGTTATGAAAGTCTGAAGGCTTCGTGAGACAAATTCTAGTAAAATTCACTTGGTTTTATTTCCGGTGGATTATTATGCAATTATATTTGATCGTGTTCTCTTAATATTAAATCTTAAAGTTGCGATTAAAGTTATATATCATGTAACTTGAGGGTTAAATAAACATATGAAGTATATGAATCACATTATTTTATTATGATTCATTCACGTAAACCTTAATTGTCACTTCCGTTTAATTTTTATTTTAGATTTACATACAACTACTAACCACTCGTGTACTTTGCTTCGCAAGTATTATACAAAACAACTATATAAAATAATAAAACGTAATTTATTTTTAATGTTTTAATGCCGTTTTAAAATTAGAACAAAGATATTATAGGATATGATTATCTTTTCCGCATTTATATTTTTTAATTTTTATTTTATTATTTCGACAGTAATAATATCGACAAACAAAAAAAAGGCTTTAGAATTGATAATATTTTGGGGTTCAGTATTCATAACATGAACTATGGATATTTAATCAAAGATTTGTATATTGCTAATTTGTTTCAAATAGTTGAAAATATGTTTCATATTTTCATATTTCATATTTTTATATCAGCAGCTTTGACTTTTTCGAAAATAAATCCTTAAATTTTATTTCGTTCTTGGATCGCTAAAGCAGTTTTATTTTCAGATATAAGTGCTATTACTAATTTGAAAATTAAACGTAAACATACTATATTTTGAAAGCAGCTACGAACTAAAAAAGACTTAATTTTCAATTGCACACAATTATGTGTTTTTAACAGTATAATAATTCAGACTTTAGAATAAAATAATCTGAAATAAATTTTCATTTTTTCTCTTTGTACTAAATACTGTTAAAGCTTAAAAAATGACAATTTTTACGTTTTCAAAATTATAAATTTACATCACTTACAAAACATTTAATTTTTCCAAAAAATTACCAGAACCTTTCTAAGCTTAAAATGGACATATTTTTCCGTTTACTGAAAAACAAGTGATAAATTCACCAAATTTCACTTGACGGGTGAACTAATAAATTTGATATAAATTTTATAAACTTTATTAAAATAATTTGCAACTGATTCATTTAAGTATTCATTCATTCAATACGCTTAATTTCAAAAGTTTTTAAGTCCCTTCTATATCAACCTATTGTGTTTTATTAGATTCTTTTATTATGACTTTTGCTGTTTGCGCTCTGCCATTCAAGTACAAAAGATCTTTTTAAAATTGAATATTATTTCAAATGTATTATATTTTATTACTTATACATATAGTTTATGCCATAATGTTTTATCCTAAGTACAAAGTTGTTCAGAACTAAATGCATTGTAGAATATTTTAATGAATATATACTATTTAAAAATTACGAAAAACAATAATGGTATCACAAATGTATGAGTGAATAGGTCATATGGCTTAGAGTTCTTTTGATCCGACGTTCAAGGATCTATATCAAGGTAAAATATTATAAAATACTAATCAAGGGCAATTTTTATTTCGTGTACGTCGTGAAACTCATTCAGACGAACCGCTCCACAACTAATGATCTAATATTTCATTCAAGGGGTAGAGCGCTCGATACATACGTTTTAAAATTCAGGTGAACGGGTCACCTGATTTTAATGAAATTTTATATGTACTTGCATGGTATTTATATTAGTAAAACTATAAATCGATTATTCTAGAGTATTGATATTAAAGAAAAATCGAAAATCAGAACATAAAAACTTTCTGCCACAGAACATTTTATTTTATATAATTTTCAAGCCGTTGCGGAGAATTATTTTCATATAAATACCGATATATTAATCAATCAGTTCTTTATTAGCTCTTTTTATATACAGTTTTGTACACAGAGTAAGTCAAATTAATCTATTATTAATAATTTAATATAAGCTGTAAGCAACTAGCAACTAAGATGCTGACATTAAATCAAAAGAAGTAATGTATTTTTTAAAATTACCATGAATCATTCATCTTATAGAAAATTTAATATAAATTAAGAGTATTTTTTTATTTCATATCTGAATTTCAATTCATTCGTTGTAGACGTTCCAGGCGCATAGCTATTTGATAAATAAGATAGCTATTTGATATAATAATGATAAATAAGTATGATACGGAGAAAATTTAGTTTCTTGCAATTTGCCTGTAATAAATAATTATGAATTAAATTTTCCTCCGAATATCTCTGAGAAGTATCGTTAAAACTTAAATTGTATTTACTCAATCAAAAGAATGTTAAACACCGCAATACTTCCATTTATGAATCACACTATACTTTGACATTTCTTATGCAGTCAAATAATAATATATATTTGGTCATAACATTTGGTTTATAAAATATTTGATGATAAAAAATATAACTACATCCATCTTTCAATACATAGATTTGTAGAAAATTTTTGTTAAAAATAATCATCATAATTTTTATAATGCACAAACTTCTTTTATATTATTCTGCCTTACTTTTTTTTACTGCACCAAAATAGGCGAGTCTTATGTGAATGTGGTTATGCAGTTTATTTGACCTATTTTCTAATAAATTGAAAATTCAGCATGAATATTATTTTATTATACTAAATTTAACGTATATATATATATATATATATATTATATATATATATATATGATTTTATTTAGATATCGAAAATAATATGATTTTGTGTTTTCCAGTTGACATAATATGTTTCATATTCATTTATAACTGCATTTATTAATGAAAACATTTCGAAATATTTTTTATACTAACCTATGACCAAGCATTTAGTAACCTAACATTTTAATTGCCAAAATTTTCATTCAGAATGTTGCGTATATCTGCAGTAGAAGAGACGGGTATTCATTAATCTGTCCAGTCTTTTGTATAATAATTCATTATAAATTCGCACTTAAATTTGTAGCGTTTCAAACGCACTTAGTTTTGAGCATTATTATAAATTTAACCATTTTCCGATGAACGATTTAGTTGAAATTTGACACAAAAATATATTTAATGCAGAGCATTAATCAGTAAAAACAATATCGTATATATATAAAATACGGTGAGGGAGCCTTTTTAAAGAATTTTTATATCTTTTGCAATACGGGAGCTTACTTAAATCACCATCGAGAAAACCAAATTATCTGGTCGGTTATTTTTCAATTATCCTTCGTGTCTCGCACTTCGAGATTACGAAGGTAGTATCACTACTTTTATGTCAATAACCACAAGTTCAGAGCCAAAAAATAAAAAACACAAGCGCCTCTAGGTTACTATGGCACTCTGTTATAGTTGTTTACTCATTCGTTTCTTTTGTGTCAAATATACCACACGTCAGTGCATTAAATAAACATTTTTAAATTTTATTTTTACAATTAATTATAAGTAATGGGTAGTCATAAGAAGAGATCCAGAAGCTGTGATCATTCAAGAGAAAGGACGTCTAAAAGACTCCGAAAATTAGAGGACAGGATGGAAGAAATCGTAACGGGTTTTTCTGCAATAAGAGAAGTCATTCTAACACGAGAGGCTCCAGTATCAGTGACGCCTAATACAAACACAACAATTATTGAAGGTAATTGAAGTAAATTATGGCTATGTTTAAACGTTAGCATAAAATGTTAACGTTTTTAAACAGACTTTCATGCCCGTGAGGCGAGTAATAATATTCAAACTAGAATATTTATAATATATATATATATATATATATATATATATATATATATATATATATATATATATATATATATATATATATATATATATATATATATATATATATATATATATATATATGTTTCTATGAGTGATTTGTTTTATCCGTGAGGTAAAATAAGTCATACATGGTAATCAGACTTTTCCTGGAAGGTTAAGTAGAGATTAAATTACTCTGTCTTATCCGAGAGATAAGTTGGAAGTAAAATAAACAAACTAACCATGTTTGTTTTTTAACAAATTAAACAAATGAACTACGATTGGCATCAAAATTAATTTGTTTTAATTTGTCTGCAGAGACCAATGAGCAGGAGCAAGATCCTGCGGCACAGCAACATGTTGATTCGGAGAAAACCCAGATTATCGATCTGGATCCTTCCACCGAGATAACTGAAAATCAAAAAGACGGACCTACAGAAGTAGGTGATCTTACTGTGGAAAATGTTAAAGATTCTGTTACACCGGCTGCAGACGAAATTCCATGGGAACTAGATGCAGATGCTCTTCGTATCTTTGGGGAAGATCCTGCACAAAAAGAGCCTGAATTGATTTTACATTCAAGTGTCGCTGTGCGTTGGAAAAAATATTTGTCAGAAGGTCTTAAAAAAGAGGTGAAGGATTCACTTTTGGAAAAATACCCTAGAAAGGGTAAGCTTTCATTCGAACCACCGATTCTAAATGATGAAGTGGCGGTAAATCTGAAAGAATCGGCCTTGAAAAAAGACAAATATTTTGGAGCAACTCAGAAATTGGCAGGGTCTGCTTTGGCAGCGTTGGCTCCCGCGATCGAGTCATTGGCACCACTGAGAGATCCAGAAAGTGTGAAAAGATTAGAGCAGATCTGGGATGCTGCGAAGTTACTAATCGAAATTCACAGATCTCAAACAGTGGCACGTAAGGCTTGCATCCTACCTACTTTATCCAAACAATGGTCTACTGCACTGGAAAAAAGAGTAACAGATAGTTACTTATTCGGAGAGAAATTAGTGGATAAAGTAAAAGAAATTAAGGCTATTGGGAAGGTTGGCGAGGAAATGAAGTCAGCTCCAGCTAAGAAAACTTTTGTTTCACCCGGTCCTTTAAACTCGAAGGGCTCGTCGAGCCAGAAGAAGTCAGTGTCTCAGACGGGCGGGAGAACATCAGTCATGAAAAAACCACTGAATTCCAGATTTCCACCGAAACAATCAACTTACCCGAAATCGAGTCAATATCGGCAACAAAATCAGCGATCTCAGAATCGCTAGTCCAGCAGGACGTAAATATTTTTGCGGGTCGCCTTAAACATTTTATAAAGGTTTGGGAATCGATCACTGAGGATAAGTTTATCATCCAGACTGTGAAAGGATATAAAATACCTTTTGAATCAACCCCCCTCCAAATTAATCCTCCACCGTCCAGAAATTGGTCGGAACAGGAATCGGTATACATTCAATTAGAAATTGATAGACTACTTTCAATAGGAGCGATTGTGGAAGCTGAGGAAGTTCCAGATCAGTTTCTTTCTTCGTTTTTTCTGGTTCCTAAATCTGATGGTCAGCAGAGGTTTATTTTGAATCTGAAAAAGTTAAATACTTTTATTGTTGCAGAACATTTTAAACTCGAGGATCTTAGATCAGCTTGCGGTCTTCTAGAACAAGGTATTTTCATGGGGACGATTGATCTAAAAGACGCCTATTTCCTGATTCCTGTGTGGAGACCACATTGCAAGTTTTTAAGATTCTTGTATAATGAAAAAATTTATGAGTTTGTGTGCTTACCTTTTGGTTTATGTACGTGTCCATTAACATTTACAAAATTATTAAAACCTGTTATAAATTATTTACGTTTCAACGGTTGGCTCTCGGTTGTGTACCTGGATGATTTCTTATATTTGGGTCAGTCAATTGGAGAATGCAGAAAAAATCTAACTCAAACGATTGCCTTGCTGAAGAGGTTAGGATTTATTGTAAATTATGAAAAGTCAAAATTAGTGCCCGGAAGGAAATGTAAATATTTGGGATTTATTTTGGATTCAGTTTCTATGAAGGTTGAGCTTCCGCAAGAGAAAAAGTTCGCAGTACAGAATCAAATTGAAATTCTTAAAAAGAAAGGACGTATGAAAATCCGTGATTTTGCCAAAGTTGTTGGGTCGTTGGTAGCTTGTTGTCCAGCAGTAGAATATAGCTTGTTACATTGCAGATTGTTTGAGAGAGCAAAAATCCAGGCATTAAACAAAAGTAAGGGTTGTTTTGATGCTATCATGTCAGTACCTAAATTTACCATAAGAGACTGGGATTGGTGGCTGCTAGCTCTACCAAATGCATCTCGGAAGATTAGAAACAATCGGTATGAGAGAACAATTTATTCGGATGCTTCTTTATCTGGGTGGGGTGCTTTTTGCAATGGTGAAAATGCCAATGGATTGTGGAACCAACAGGAAAGGAGTCTTCATATAAATCATTTGGAGCTTAAGGCGGCTTTGCTAGCCTTGAAATGTTTTGCAGCTGATCTGAGAAATCTAGACATTTTACTCAGGGTGGACAACACTACAACGTTGGCCTACATCAATAGAATGGGAGGCGTTCGCTTCTCTGGTCTTCATGAGTTAGCATGTGAACTGTGGAATTGGTGCGAGGTTCGTCGGTTATGGGTCTACGCTACTTATATTCCTTCAGAGGATAATGTCGAAGCTGATCGTTCTTCGCGAATCGATAATTCGGATGCTGAGTGGGAATTAGCGGATTACGCTTTTAAATTAATTACAGAGAATTTCGGGAAATTACAAATTGATTTATTTTCTTCGCGAATCAACAGTAAGTGTGCAGTCTATTGCTCATGGAAAAGAGACCCAGGGGCATTT